>OX336398.1:50784573-52075827 GCA_946902985.2 Meconema thalassinum | reverse complement strand
GGTTTTATTATTATAAGATCATTTTCTCCATTTTATAGTGCATTATTCAAATTTTGAAATATTGGTGAGTTTCTTATTATAAGATCACTTTCTCCATTTTATAGTGCACTTTTCAATTTTTTGAAATATTGGTGAGTTTATTATTATATTCTCTCCATTTTATAGTGCATTTTTCAATTTTTGAATATTTGGTGAGTTTATTATTATATTCTCTCCATTTTATAGTGCATTTTTCAAATTTTTGAAATATTGTGTGATTTATTATTATAAGATCATTTTCTCATTTTATAATGCACTTTTCAAATTTTTGAATATTGGTGAGTTTATTATTATAAGATCATTTTCTCCATTTTATGGTGCATTTTTCAAATTTTTGAAATATTGGTGAGTTTATTATTATAAGATCATTTTCTCCATTTTATAGTGCATTTTTCAAATTTTTGAAATATTGGTGAGTTTTTTATTATAAGATCACTTTCTCCATTTTATAGTGCACTTTTCAAATTTTTGAAATATTGGTGAGTTTATTATTATATTCTCTCCATTTTATAGTGCATTTTTCAAATTATTGAAATATTGGTGAGTTTATTATTATATTCTCTCCATTTTATAGTGCATTTTTCAAATTTTTTGAAATATTGGTGAGTTTAATATTATATTCTCTCCATTTTATAGTGCATCTTTTCTCAAATTTTTGAAATATTGGTGAAGTTTATTATTATAAGATCATTTTCTCCATTTTATAATGCACTTTTCAAATTTTTGAAATCTTGGTGAGTTTATTATTATAAGATCATTTTCTCCATTTTATAGTGCATTTTTCGAATTTTGAAATATTGGTGAGTTTATTATTATAAGATCATTTTCCTCCATTTTATAGTGCATTTTTCAAATTTTTGAAATATTGGTGAGTTTATTATTATAAGATCACTTTCTCCATTTTATAGTGCACTTTTCAAATTTTTGAAATATTGGTGAGTTTATTATTATAAGATCACTTTCTCCATTTTATAGTGCATTTTTTCGAATTTTGGAAATATTGGTGAGTTTATTATTATTAGACCATTTCTCAGTTTTATAATGCACTTTTCAAATTTTTGAAATATTGGTGAGTTTATTATTATAAGATCATTTTCTCCATTTTATAGTGCATTTTTCAAATTTTTGAAATATTGGTGAGTTTATTATTATAAGATCACTTTCTCCATTTTATAGTGCACTTTTCAAATTTTTGAAATATTGGTGAGTTTATTATTATAAGATCACTTTCTCCATTTTATGGTGCATTTTCGAATTTGTGAAATAACTTATTGGTGAGTTTATTATTATAAAATCTTTTTCTCCATTTTATGGTGCATTTTCGATTTTTGAAATATTGGTGAGTTTATTATTATAAGATCATTTTCTCCATTTTATAGTGAACTTTTCAAAATTTTGAAATATTGGTGAGTTTATTATTATAAGATCACTTTCTCCATTTTATAGGGCATTTTTCAAATTTTGAAATATTGGTGAGTTTTATTATTATAAGATCACTTTCTCCATTTTATAGTGCATTTTTCGAATTTTGGAAATAATGGTGAGTTTATTATTATTAGACCATTTTCTCAGTTTTATAATGCACTTTTCAAATTTTTGAAATATTGGTGAGTTTATTATTATAAGATCATTTTCTCCATTTTAAAGTGCATTTTTCGAATTTTTGAAATACTGGTGAGTTTATTATTATATGATCATTTTCTCCATTTTTATAGTGCATTTTTCAAATTTTGAAATATTGGTGAATTTATATTATATTCTCTCCATTTTATAGTGCATTTATTCGAATTTTTGAAATATTGGTGAGTTTATTATTATAAGATCATTTTCTCCATTTTATAGTGCATTTTTCAAATTTTTGAAATATTTGTGAGTTTATTATTATATGATCATTTTCTCCATTTTATAGTGCATTTTCGAATTTTTGAAATACTGGTGAGTTTATTATTATATGATCATTTTCTCCATTTTATAGTGCATTTTCAAATTTTTGAAATATTGGTGAATTTATTATTATATTCTCTCCATTTTATAGTGCATTTTTCAAATTTTTGAAATATTGGTGAGATTATTATTATAAGATCACTTTCTCCATTTTATAGTGCATTTTTCAAATTTTTGAAATATTGGTGAGTTTATTATTATAAGATCACTTTCTCCATTTTATGGTAGCATTATTCGAATTTTTTGAAATATTGGTGAGTTTATTATTATAAGATCATTTTCTCCATTTTATCGTGCATTTTTTCAAATTTATGAAATATTGGTGAGGTTTATTATTATAAGATCATTTTCTCCATTTTATAGTGCATTTTTCAAATTTTTGAAATATTGGTGAGTTTTTTATTATAAGATCACTTTCTCCATTTTATAGTGCACTTTTCAAATTTTTGAAATATTGGTGAGTTTATTATTATAAGATTCATTTTCTCCATTTTATAGTGCATTTTTCAAATTTTGAAATATTGGTGTGATTTATTATTATAAGATCACTTTCTCCATTTTATAGTGCACTTTTCAAATTTTGAAATAATTGGTGAGTTTATTATTATATTCTCTCCATTTTATAGTGCATTTTTCAATTTTTGAAATATTGGTGAGTTTATTATTATATTCTTTCCATTTTATAGTGCATTATTCGAATTTTTGAAATATTGGTGAGTTTATTATTATAAGATCATTTTCTCCATTTTATAGTGCATTTTTCGAATTTTTGAAATATTGTTGAGTTTATTATTATAAGATCATTTTCTCCATTTTATAGTACATTTTTCAAATTTTGAAATATTGGTGAGTTTATTATTATATTCTCTCCATTTTATAGTGCATTTTTCAAATTTTTGAAATATTGGTGAGTTTATTATTATAAGATCACTTTCTCCATTTTATGGTGCATTTTTCGAAATTTTTGAAATATTGGTGAGTTTATTATTATAAGATCATTTTCTCCATTTTATAGTGCATTTTTCAAATTTTTGAAATATTGGTGAGTTTATTATTATAAGATCATTTTCTCCATTTTATGGAGCATTTTTTCGAATTTTTGAAATACTGGTGAGTTTATTATTATAAGATCATTTTCTCCATTTTATAGTGCAATTTTCAAATTTTTGAAATATTGGTGAATTTATTATTATATTCTCTCCATTTTATAGTGCATTTTTCAAATTTTTGAAATATTGGTGAGTTTATTATTATAATATCACTTTCTCCATTTTATAGAGCATTTTTCAAATTTTTGAAATATTGGTGAGTTTATTATTATAAGATCACTTTCTCCATTTTATGGAGCATTTTTCGAATTTTTGAAATATTGGTGAGTTTATTATTATAAGATCATTTTCCTCCATTTTATCGTGCATTTTTCAAATTTTTGAAATATTGGTGAGTTTATTATTATAAGATCATTTTCTCCATTTTATAGTGCATTTTTCAAATTTTTGAAATATTGGTGAGTTTTTTATTATAAGATCACTTTCTCCATTTTATAGTGCACTTTTCAAATTTTTGAAATATTGGTGAGTTTATTATTATATTCTCTCCATTTTATAGTGCATTTTTCAAATTATTGAAATATTGGTGAGTTTATTATTATATTCTCTCCATTTTATAGTGCATTTTTCAAATTTTTGAAATATTGGTGAGTTTATTATTATAAGATCATTTTCTCCATTTTATAATGCACTTTTCAAATTTTTGAAATATTGGTGAGTTTATTATTATAAGATCATTTTCTCCATTTTATAGTGCATTTTTCGAATTTTTGAAATATTGGTGAGTTTATTATTATAAGATCATTTTCTCCATTTTATAGTGCATTTTTCGAATTTTTGAAATATTGTTGAGTTTATTATTATAAGATCATTTTCTCCATTTTATAGTGCATTTTTCAAATTTTTGAAATATTGGTGAGTTTATTATTATATTCTCTCCATTTTATAGTGCATTTTTCAAATTTTTGAAATATTGGTGAGTTTATTATTATAAGATCACTTTCTCCATTTTATGGTGCATTTTTCGAATTTTTGAAATATTGGTGAGTTTATTATTATAAGATCATTCTCTCCATTTTATAGTGCATTTTTCAAATTTTTGAAATATTGGTGAGTTTATTATTATAAGATCATTTTCTCCATTTAATAGTGCACTTTTCAAAATTTTGAAATATTGGTGAGTTTATTATTATAAGATCTCTTTCTTCATTTTATAGTGCATTTTTCAAAATTTTGAAATATTGGTGAATTTATTATTATAAGATCACTTTCCCCATATTATAGTGCATTTTTCGAATTTTTGAAATATTGGTGAGTTTATTATTATAAGATCACTTTCTCCATTTTATAGTGCATTTTTCGAATTTTTGAAATACTGGTGAGTTTATTATTATCTGATCATTTTCTCCATTTTATAGTGCATTTTTCGAATTTTTGAAATACTGGTGAGTTTATTATTATATGATCATTTTCTCCATTTTATAGTGCATTTTTCAAATTTTTGAAATATTGATGAATTTATTATTATATTCTCTCCATTTTATAGTGCATTTTTCGAATTTTTGAAATATTGGTGAGTTTATTATTATAAGATCATTTTCTCCATTTTATAGTGCATTTTTCAAATTTTTGAAATATTGGTGAGTTTATTATTATAAGATCATTTTCTCCATTTTATGGAGCATTTTTCGAATTTTTGAAATACTGGTGAGTTTATTATTATAAGATCATTTTCTCCATTTTATAGTGCAATTTTCAAATTTTTGAAATATTGGTGAATTTATTATTATATTCTCTCCATTTTATAGTGCATTTTTCAAATTTTTGAAATATTGGTGAGTTTATTATTATAATATCACTTTCTCCATTTTATAGAGCATTTTTCAAATTTTTGAAATATTGGTGAGTTTATTATTATAAGATCACTTTCTCCATTTTATGGAGCATTTTTCGAATTTTTGAAATATTGGTGAGTTTATTATTATAAGATCATTTTCTCCATTTTATCGTGCATTTTTCAAATTTTTGAAATATTGGTGAGTTTATTATTATAAGATCATTTTCTCCATTTTATAGTGCATTTTTCAAATTTTTGAAATATTGGTGAGTTTTTTATTATAAGATCACTTTCTCCATTTTATAGTGCACTTTTCAAATTTTTGAAATATTGGTGAGTTTATTATTATATTCTCTCCATTTTATAGTGCATTTTTCAAATTATTGAAATATTGGTGAGTTTATTATTATATTCTCTCCATTTTATAGTGCATTTTTCAAATTTTTGAAATATTGGTGAGTTTATTATTATAAGATCATTTTCTCCATTTTATAATGCACTTTTCAAATTTTTGAAATATTGGTGAGTTTATTATTATAAGATCATTTTCTCCATTTTATAGTGCATTTTTCGAATTTTTGAAATATTGGTGAGTTTATTATTATAAGATCATTTTCTCCATTTTATAGTGCATTTTTCGAATTTTTGAAATATTGTTGAGTTTATTATTATAAGATCATTTTCTCCATTTTATAGTGCATTTTTCAAATTTTTGAAATATTGGTGAGTTTATTATTATATTCTCTCCATTTTATAGTGCATTTTTCAAATTTTTGAAATATTGGTGAGTTTATTATTATAAGATCACTTTCTCCATTTTATGGTGCATTTTTCGAATTTTTGAAATATTGGTGAGTTTATTATTATAAGATCATTCTCTCCATTTTATAGTGCATTTTTCAAATTTTTGAAATATTGGTGAGTTTATTATTATAAGATCATTTTCTCCATTTAATAGTGCACTTTTCAAAATTTTGAAATATTGGTGAGTTTATTATTATAAGATCTCTTTCTTCATTTTATAGTGCATTTTTCAAAATTTTGAAATATTGGTGAATTTATTATTATAAGATCACTTTCCCCATATTATAGTGCATTTTTCGAATTTTTGAAATATTGGTGAGTTTATTATTATAAGATCACTTTCTCCATTTTATAGTGCATTTTTCGAATTTTTGAAATACTGGTGAGTTTATTATTATCTGATCATTTTCTCCATTTTATAGTGCATTTTTCGAATTTTTGAAATACTGGTGAGTTTATTATTATATGATCATTTTCTCCATTTTATAGTGCATTTTTCAAATTTTTGAAATATTGATGAATTTATTATTATATTCTCTCCATTTTATAGTGCATTTTTCGAATTTTTGAAATATTGGTGAGTTTATTATTATAAGATCATTTTCTCCATTTTATAGTGCATTTTTCGAATTTTTGAAATACTGGTGAGTTTATTATTATCTGATCATTTTCTCCATTTTATAGTGCATTTTTCGAATTTTTGAAATACTGGTGAGTTTATTATTATATGATCATTTTTCTCCATTTTTTAGTGCAATTTTCAAATTTTTGAAATATTGGTGAATTTATTATCATATTCTCTCCATTTTATAGTGCATTTTTCAAATTTTTGAAATATTGGTTAGTTTATTATTATAAGATCACTTTCTCCATTTTATGGTGCATTTTTCGAATTTTTGAAATATTGGTGAGTTTATTATTATAAGATCATTTTCTCCATTTTATCGTGCATTTTTCAAATTTTTGAAATATTGGTGAGTTTATTATTATAAGATCATTTTCTCCATTTTATAGTGCATTTTTCAAATTTTTGAAATATTGGTGAGTTTTTTATTATAAGATCACTTTCTCCATTTTATAGTGCACTTTTCAAATTTTTGAAATATTGGTGAGTTTATTATTATAAGATCATTTTCTCCATTTTATAGTGCATTATTCAAATTTTTGAAATATTGGTGAGTTTATTATTATAAGATCACTTTCTCCATTTTATAGTGCACTTTTCAATTTTTTGAAATATTGGTGAGTTTATTATTATATTCTCTCCATTTTATAGTGCATTTTTCAAATTTTTGAAATATTGGTGAGTTTATTATTATATTCTCTCCATTTTATAGTGCATTTTTCAAATTTTTGAAATATTGGTGAGTTTATTATTATAAGATCATTTTCTCCATTTTATAATGCACTTTTCAAATTTTTGAAATATTGGTGAGTTTATTATTATAAGATCATTTTCTCCATTTTATAGTGCATTTTTCGAATTTTTGAAATATTGGTGAGTTTATTATTATAAGATCATTTTCTCCATTTTATAGTGCATTTTTCGAATTTTTGAAATATTGTTGAGTTTATTATTATAAGATCATTTTCTCCATTTTATAGTACATTTTTCAAATTTTTGAAATATTGGTGAGTTTATTATTATAAGATCACTTTCTCCATTTTATAGTGCACTTTTCAAATTTTTGAAATATTGGTGAGTTTATTATTATAAGATCACTTTCTCCATTTTATGGTGCATTTTTCGAATTTGTGAAATAACTTATTGGTGAGTTTATTATTATAAAATCTTTTTCTCCATTTTATGGTGCATTTTTCGAATTTTTGAAATATTGGTGAGTTTATTATTATAAGATCATTTTCTCCATTTTATAGTGCATTTTTCAAATTTTTGAAATATTGGTGAGTTTTTTATTATAAGATCACTTTCTCCATTTTATAGTGCACTTTTCAAATTTTTGAAATATTGGTGAGTTTATTATTATAAGATCATTTTCTCCATTTTATAGTGCATTATTCAAATTTTTGAAATATTGGTGAGTTTATTATTATAAGATCACTTTCTCCATTTTATAGTGCACTTTTCAATTTTTTGAAATATTGGTGAGTTTATTATTATATTCTCTCCATTTTATAGTGCATTTTTCAAATTTTTGAAATATTGGTGAGTTTATTATTATAAGATCATTTTCTGCATTTTATAATGCACTTTTCAAATTTTTGAAATATTGGTGAGTTTATTATTATAAGATCATTTTCTCCATTTTATAGTGCATTTTTCGAATTTTTGAAATATTGGTGAGTTTATTATTATAAGATCATTTTCTCCATTTTATAGTGCATTTTTCGAATTTTTTAATTATTGTTGAGTTTATTATTATAAGATCATTTTCTCCATTTTATAGTACATTTTTCAAATTTTTGAAATATTGGTGAGTTTATTATTATATTCTCTCCATTTTATGGTGCATTTTTCGAATTTTTGAAATATTGGTGAGTTTATTATTATAAGATCATTTTCTCCATTTTATAGTGCATTTTTCAAATTTTTGAAATTTTGGTGAGTTTATTATTATAAAATCATTTTCTCCATTTTATAGTGCACTTTTCAAAATTTTGAAATATTGGTGAGTTTATTATTATAAGATCACTTTCTCCATTTTATAGTGCATTTTTCAAAATTTTGAAATATTGGTGAGTTTATTATTATAAGATTACTTTCTCCATTTTATAGTGCATTTTTCGAATTTTTGAAATATTGGTGAGTTTATTATTATAAGATCACTTTCTCCATTTTATAGTGCATTTTTCGAATTTTTGAAATATTGGTGAGTTTATTATTATAAGATCATTTTCTCCATTTTATAGTGCATTTCTCAAAATTTTGAAATATTGGTGAGTTTATTATTATAAGATCACTTTCTCCGTTTTATAGTGCATTTTTCGAATTTTTGAATTATTGTTGAGTTTATTATTATAAGATCACTTTCTCCATTTTATAGTGCATTTTTCAAATTTTTGAAATATTGGTGAGTTTATTATTATAAGATCACTTTCTCCATTTTATGGTGCATTTTTCGAATTTTTGAAATATTGGTGAGTTTATTATTATAAGATCATTTTCTCCATTTTATCGTGCATTTTTCAAATTTTTGAAATATTGGTGAGTTTATTATTATAAGATCATTTTCTCCATTTTATAGTGCATTTTTCAAATTTTTGAAATATTGGTGAGTTTATTATTATAAGATCACTTTCTCCATTTTATAGTGCACTTATCAAATTTTTGAAATATTGGTGAGTTTATTATTATAAGATCATTTTCTCCATTTTATAGTGCATTTTTCAAATTTTTGAAATATTGGTGAGTTTATTATTATAAGATCACTTTCTCCATTTTATAGTGCACTTTTCAAATTTTTGAAATATTGGTGAGTTTATTATTTTATTCTCTCCATTTTATAGTGCATTTTTCAAATTTTTGAAATATTGGTGAGTTTATTATTATATTCTCTCCATTTTATAGTGCATTTTTCAAATTTTTGAAATATTGGTGAGTTTATTATTATAAGATCATTTTCTCCATTTTATAATGGCCTTTTCAAATTTTTGAAATATTGGTGAGTTTATTATTATAAGATCATTTTCTCCATTTTATAGTGCATTTTTCGAATTTTTGAAATATTGGTGAGTTTATTATTATAAGATCATTTTCTCCATTTTATAGTGCATTTTTCGAATTTTTGAAATATTGTTGAGTTTATTATTATAAGATCATTTTCTCCATTTTATAGTGCAATTTTCAAATTTTTGAAATATTGGTGAGTTTATTATTATATTCTCTCCATTTTATAGTGCATTTTTCAAATTTTTGAAATATTGGTGAGTTTATTATTATAAGATCACTTTTCTCCATTTTATGGTGCATTTTTCGAATTTTTGAAATATTGGTGAGTTTATTATTATAAGATCATTTTCTCCATTTTATAGTGCACTTTTCAAAATTTTGTAATATTGGTGATTTTATTATTTTAAGATCACTTTCTCCATTTTATAGTGCATTTTTCAAAATTTTGAAATATTGGTGAGTTTATTATTATAAGATCACTTTCTCCATTTTATAGTGCATTTTTCGAATTTTTGAAATATTGGTGAGTTTATTATTATAAGATCACTTTCTCCATTTTATAGTGCATTTTTCGAATTTTTGAAATATTGGTGAGTTTATTATTATAAGATCATTTTCTCCATTTTATAGTGCATTTTTTCGAATTTTTGAAATACTGGTGAGTTTATTATTATAAGATCATTTTCTCCATTTTATAGTGCATTTTGCGAATTTTTGAAATACTGGTGAGTTTATTATTATAAGATCATTTTCTCCATTTTATAGTGCATTTTGCGAATTTTTGAAATACTGGTGAGTTTATTATTATAAGATCATTTTCTCCATT
This sequence comes from Meconema thalassinum, assembly GCA_946902985.2. NCBI lineage: Eukaryota > Metazoa > Arthropoda > Insecta > Orthoptera > Tettigoniidae > Meconema > Meconema thalassinum. The sequence continues at coordinate 52,065,697 of OX336398.1, read as the reverse complement.
TTATAGTGCATTTTTCAAATTTTTGAAATATTGGTGAATTTATTATTATATTCTCTCCATTTTATAGTGCATTTTTCGAATTTTTGAAATATTGGTGAGTTTATTATTATAAGATCATTTTCTCCATTTTATAGTGCATTTTTCGAATTTTTGAAATACTGGTGAGTTTATTATTATATGATCATTTTCTCCATTTTTTAGTGCATTTTTCAAATTTTTGAAATATTGGTGAATTTATTATTATATTCTCTCCATTTTATAGTGCATTTTTCAAATTTTTGAAATATTGGTGAGTTTATTATTATAAGATCACTTTCTCCATTTTATAGTGCATTTTTCAAATTTTTGAAATATTGGTGAGTTTATTATTATAAGATCACTTTCTCCATTTTATGGTGCATTTTTCGAATTTTTGAAATATTGGTGAGTTTATTATTATAAGATCATTTTCTCCATTTTATCGTGCATTTTTCAAATTTTTGAAATATTGGTGAGTTTATTATTATAAGATCATTTTCTCCATTTTATAGTGCATTTTTCAAATTTTTGAAATATTGGTGAGTTTATTATTATAAGATCACTTTCTCCATTTTATAGTGCACTTTTCAAATTTTTGAATATTGGTGAGTTTATTATTATATTCTCTCCATTTTATAGTGCATTTTTCAAATTGTTGAAATATTGGTGAGTTTATTATTATATTCTCTCCATTTTATAGTGCATTTTTCAAATTTTTGAAATATTGGTGAGTTTATTATTATAAGATCATTTTCTCCATTTTATAATGCACTTTTCAAATTTTTGAAATATTGGTGAGTTTATTATTATAAGATCATTTTCTCCATTTTATAGTGCATTTTTCGAATTTTTGAATTATTGTTGAGTTTATTATTATAAGATCATTTTCTCCATTTTATAGTGCATTTTTCAAATTTTTGAAATATTGGTGAGTTTATTATTATATTCTCTCCATTTTATAGTGCATTTTTCAAATTTTTGAAATATTGGTGAGTATATTATTATAAGATCATTTTCTCCATTTTATAGTGCATTTTTCAAATTTTTTACGGCATCAACATCTGGGCCCTAGTTGTAAGTATGAATGTCTGAATTTAGGGCGTAGTCACTGTTATGCAGCACATTGTTTTGTTTAATTCTGTGAATTAGTATTGCTGACCTTAATACTGCAAACATTGACATCGGCATTATTTTTCTCTTGGCAAATACATCTCGACTGTGTGTGTTAAAGGGTACGTTATACTGTATATATGTTTATGGCTCTATTTTGTACTACCGTAAGTTCATGCAGGACTGTTCTTTATACACTGAGTCCAAATTACATTTAGATACTGCAAGTGACTGTTACGAGTGAGTTATATACTGTGATTAGAAGTTTTCTAGGGATTAAGTATTACCCTTTCACGAATTGAATCCCAGAGGGTCGAGATGGGTACTACAGGGTCTTTCATATAAAATAAGAGCGCCAAGCGGCGGCTTTGTTAATCGCAGCTGCGGTCATCTTGGCCGAGCTTTTGGCGCGCCAAGGCCCCCTGCTTTGAGCGTTGTGTACAATCCTAATCCTATATGATGCAGCGGCCTTGCTAGCGTGTGTACAATGCTGAAATCTTACTTTAGTTAGTTATTGTTGATGAAACCGAAACCCCTACTTGTGCTAATTTTGTGAGTGATTTATTCGGAGACCCGCAAGATTCTCGCCAATGTCACTAGCTCATCCTCGGTTAAAACTGTTCGTGTGCGGGCAGGTTTTTTATTGAGCACCGAGCCAGTAGTGTCAAATTTATTTGCAATTACGTGAATCTGTGCTCGTGAAGGTGGCACTTCATCAGGAAATTGCTGAACAAATGCATCACGTACCCGCCGAGCCGACTCGTACTTAAAATAAGTTTTACATAAAAATACGATGTTGCAATGATAACTGTCTCACCATGTTAGCACTTGAGGTTTAGACTGGCGACTGAGCACCTGCACGCTTATTGCAAGGTCAAGTTTGGTAATGTCAATCTGTTATTTTTATACAGTCCATCGGAACTTGAAAAAAAAAACAGCCCTCGTATGTACTATGCGCGCGCTTTCAATACTACAGCAGGGGGGCCGTGGCGCGCCACAAGCTCGGCCAAGGTGACCGCAGCTGCGGTAACAAAGCCGCCGATTGGCGTTCTTATTTTACATGAAAGATGATGATGATGATGATGATTGTGGTTTTAAGGGGCCTAACATCCAGGTTATTCTCTGTTTACTTGTGTCACACCGTCACTCTGCTTCGTTGACAGGTACAGTTGCACGAGTAGGATATGACTCAGCCTCCAGTTGCTGTCCGTGGTGACATGAGCTCCTGTGGCGCGTATCTGCGCTTCTGAGACAGGTAGCGCGCGCAATGCTGCTTGACTTATGTGCAGTCTGCACTCTTTCATCACTGTGTCCTCCTCTTTACCCCCGCGGGGCTCCTGCTGCAATAATCAACAATCGGTGGCGCAGCCAGGCTCAGCGGCAATCAAATCTTAAATGGGTATATCTCAATTTTCTCAACAGCCCAGGTGCTGGAGCTATCTTCTTCGCAATATAATGAACGTGTGCTTCCCAGCTTAGATGTTAATGATTAGCCCCAAATATGTAAAATGTTCGACCTCGTTTATTATTGTGTTGTTGCTACAGATATGATTATGTTCAATATTTTTCATACTGGGTTTTGTTTGTTTTCGTGACGTTCGTAGTCAATTTATTAATTTTGAGCCACTTGCTTATTGCGTTTAAGTGTTCTTGCATATTATTGATTATTGTGCCCCACTTTGCTACCAGAATAGAAAACATTCGTATCATCAGCGTAAAGCATAATTTGTCCTTTTAAATTACCTTTACTTAAATAAATTATATATACTAACGGACCCGTGCGAGAAATCTCGCTTGTTCATAAACCACACTTCCCCAATAGGTTTATAATGAGAGACTTACGGAGGCAGGTTGTTATGTTTTTATTTGAACCAAATAATTGAAATAAAAATCCACAGCCTGTTTCCAGTTCCGACCGGATCATGAATGGAATGAATGAAGCCCCCCATCTAGCGGCGAGGATATGTACTGTGCCGGCTGCCGAGGCCTGACGCACTCCTCTGGGGCATTGATTAAATGAATGACAGATGAAATGAAATGATAGTGGTGAGTGTTGCTGGAATGAAATTGTGACAGGGAAAACCGGAGTACCCGGAGAAAAACCTGTCTGCCTCCGTTTTGTCCAGCACAGATCTCACATGGAGTGACCGGGATTTGAACCACGGACCCAGCGGTGAGAGACCGGCGTGCTGCCGCCTAAGCCAAGGAGGCTCCTAACCAAATGATTATAGAACACTATTTACGTTTCAGGCGTCCCTACGTCCAAAATGCGAACCGAACAGCAATGATGTCGCATATTTTCCTACAGCAACAGTATTTGCAAATCGCACACTTCTTACAAAAAATTATTTATGAAATTAGAATGCAATTCGTCACAGCTAATGTCATTTGTGTGCAGAGTCCATTGATTGACAGCTTAGCCGTAATACTCACCAGTTTTCGATATTTATGAATTTATACGATTTGAGTACTCATTCCTGTAAATTACTGTCTCTGATATCCATGCAAAATGATAAAGGAAAGACCTCAGAATGTTAAAATGACATGAAACAGGCGTCACAGCGGCGAAAATGTGAAGTGAACAGCAATTATGGAGCGTATCTTCCTGCAGCAACAGTATCTGCAAATCGCACACTTCGTACAGTTCTTCAAACATATTTTTTTAAAGAAATTATAGATATTTATGAAATTAGAGTGCAATGCATCCCTGATAATGTATATTCTCTTTCATTTGAATGCTCATTTTTCACGATCGGTCGCTTGTGAGCGCCGCAGGAGGGATGTAAACTACTGAAATAATTTTTAATAATTTTATTAATGGCCATGTACTTTTCTTTTCAGGACGGGTCAGGGCATATGATGACGATGATTAGAAACAACGTAGCGCCCAAAATCGATCCTTGAGGAACCTGGTGTATTCTTTGGAATACACGGTAAGATAGAGTAAGCTTTTGCTTCTCCTTGCTATAGTTCATCCCTTCCCTTTTTTTTTCTCAAACACCAACAGTGATCTTCTGATTTCTCCTTGTTGGTTATGTTTCTCATGTTACCTGTAAGTCTGTTCTAGATATATATCTTCCATGACCCACCTAGCGTCATTTAGCAGCGAATCTCTGAAGTTCCTCAATTCTTCTCTGTACAAGAGGACTTCCTTATCAATCTAGCCACCAGATCTCGTCGCCATCGCCAGCTATCATCTCCGTGATCAAGAGAACTTCATCTTCTTTTTCACCCTCCAGGCTGCGCTAGTGACTCCTACTATCAACTCTTTGAAGATCATTTCATCAAGAGAAATTAATATTTTAATGTTGGCTATTCTTATATGTATTCCTTTTGTCTCCTACCCCCACTCTTTTCCCTTCCCTGGTCCCTCTGAGCTCCGTTGAGCGTGTCTCACTTGTACGTCGGAAGTCGACCCAGTCAGTTAGAGCTTAACTAAAGCTCGCCTCCTCATTTCTAGAGGCAAACTTTTAAATTCTACGCCATGTTAGAATTTTAGTATTAACCGTCAACAGGAACATCGCCTTCGTCATGAAGCAAAGCTAAGTACTACTTCTACGTTCTTCAACTTATTTTAATTGATTTTAAATAGCTACATGCTTTTTAATGATCATTTTATAGGCAGTGTGAGATTTCTATATTTGGGGCAATAATCATCCTTCGAGGGATTTTCTATGTTGGGCTTTTGTCTATCTAAGCCAATCTTAACATGAAGCAGCATTTCTTATGCTTATTAAATGAGAGATTTTCTCACAACGTGGGACACCATTAAATTACCCACTGTCTATAAAATACTTAGCTCGTTCCACCGCTGGACTAACTTTTGCCCTATTCTGCAATCATGATTGTTCTGGAATTTTCCATGCCGAACAATTTATCTACGAGTCAAACCTTCTAGTACTTTCCACTCACATATGGGAATACTTTTTCATACTAAGGAATCTTCCTTATTAACTGCTAATCAATATCTAACTTTTCTTCCTCCGTTGGGATTCTTTTCTGTGCATTCAACTATAACCTACAAGTTTCTCAAGCAATAGACTCTCGCATATCTAGTGTAACTAGTCATTTTCCACCATTGCAATAACTTTCTTTGCCATCAACTTTTTGTGCTACTACAGTGAACTTTTCAACTATATCAACAGACTCTAGTGAAAAACAGTGTTTGTTCAACATTTCATCCGCGTCGCGCTCGTCTGTGTACAATACATACGGCCATGAACACTTTTCCACAATCCCATTTGATCTTTCCCAAACCCTTTACTAACAAACTAAAATAATAAAATTGTTACTTTAGGTCTTTTTTTCAATGAGGTGTCACTCTCAATAAGTGCCCTCCCTTACTTGTTCCACGTACAACGAATTAATGTCTGTAAAACTTCGTGTCTAGTACACGCCTCAAATTATATTGTTTCTCCCTTTTAATGAGGGAATACAATTCTTTCAACTCATAAGTGAGTTATCTCTAGGTTTCACGAAAGGGAAACTTGCCCCATTTGTCTCGTGATCCCTACTTAAACATAGGAGTTTTAGAAACTTCCTTTCGATTTTTCTCTTCAGGTTTCACAATAAGTGACCTGCCCTATTTGCATAATCTTCTATGTATAATCATTAAAAGTAATTCAGTATCAATATAAGAAGTTATAGAAACTTCTATTTTATTCTTCCTGCTTTTTGTTGTTGTTACTTTCGAAGTTGTTATTATTTCTAAGATACTTATCTAGAAATCCTTAAAGTACACACCTTGTACTTGATTTATTGTCTAACTTTAATTACGTCAGTTATCTTTAAATTTTTCCTTTATTTATCTTTGTCATTTCAAAATCTTGCGAAGATTTTAAAGCATATAAAAGGTTTAAAACCAAAAGAATTATCAATTTCCTGGCGCAAGCTTTAGATGTTTTCGGAGGTCTGCGACCCCAATTGTTTATAGAAATCAAAATTATATATTTGTTACATAAACTACTTCCCTTTGCATTGTTAAATAAAACAAATATTTGTTTTTCGCTTTATCATTTCTCTAACATAAAGGTTAGGCAAGATCCTGTCTTCCTTGACTCGTCCTATTCAATAAAAACAAATCTATTGATAGGGTTTTCACCACTTGTTGCATTTGAGCAAGAACCCTTAGTTGGTAACTTAGTAAAGTCTCTCTTAGCTTTAATAGCTAATTCTAACTGGCCATTAAGGCAAGCATAGCTCGCTACGCCAGCTTCCTGCTTGTGGAGATTCTCTCCAACACTTATGGTTGGTTTTTCAAAATATAAGTGTTTCTCATTGTCTAAACTTTTAGTCGGCACCTTGCTGGGTAAAAGCTTAGCCATTTCTAAATGCAACTATTGGTGCACTTGCCAAAATTATTCCCAAAGGTATAATTGCTTTATCCCTATCCTTCTTGGAAGCATTTGGTCGCTCTTTAGAAATTCTATAATTTCAAAAACTAAAATATCAAAGCCGATTCAAATTATTGGCATTCTTCAAATTACCTGTTTAGAAACAAACTCCTTTGAACAGATACACAATAAATCCGTTACTCTTTGTCTTGCCAGACAACCACCCTTCCCCATAGAAGGCATATGTATGCTTGAGAGGGAATACGCTAAAGTAACTTTCTTGCAAACCGCCCAAGTTCCAGCTGCGTTTCCCGTCAGCTTTGCCCAGGTCCCTACCCACTTTAGGTATCGGAGAGCGGATTTGCAGTGGCAGCTGCCTTTGAGTATATTTAAAGTTAAACTTATAACTTCTGTAGGACTCTCGTCCTATTTCTCCATCCTTTTTCTACAGTCCGAAACCCACTTCCTTTTCTTTATCATCTTCCCTTGGGGGTTAGGTTATTCCCAAGCTAATAATCTACCCAGAACCCCACACGATACAGCTTTTTCCGCACTGTGATAGCAATTCATCGCAACATATTGCTTTCTTCCCCTATTAATTGGGACGGAATTTACTTTGGAATACCACTTCTACAATGTCTGAGAGTAGGGCAACACAGCACAACTGCCCTCGTCTAGAGGCTGACAAACCTCACCACAGGATTAATATGAATGACAAGAGCCTGGAAACGAATCCACTGCTTGTCACGGAGGACTCGCCTGTGCCCGCTGCTCCAGTAGTCTTCTGTTGAGCTGCCTGAAGCGTGCCGACACGCCAACACTCAGCAACATGAGGAAGACATCCAGGTAGCTCCAGCTGAACGTAGACAGCAGGTTGAAGAGCGCGAATAATGGGATCCACAGTGGACTGTATGGCACCACCTCGAAGGCCTGGTAGTGGCTCGAGGCGAACAGATGGAGCCAATTGTCAGGGCACAGACTTGACAGGCTGTAGATCGTCTTCAGGATGGACAGCAGGTGTTCCACTGAGCAAACAAACACCAGTCAATATGTACTGTTGGTAAGGTTACATTGCTACTAACTTATTTAAGATGACGCAGACTATAATCACCATGTTTGTAGTGATGGGGGACAAGTGGTAAGGTTACATTGTTAGTAACTTATTTACGGTGACGTGGACTATAATCACCATGTTTGTAGTGATGGGGAACAAGTGTTAAGGTTACATTGTTAGTAACTTATTTAAGGTGACGTGGACTATAATCACCATGTTTGTAGTGATGGGGGACAAGTGGTAAGGTTACATTTTTAGTAACTTATTTAAGGTGACGCGTTACCTAGTGCTGTCAGGAGTACGGTAGTGGCAACAGCAGTGAAGGTGCGAGCCAGTCGTGGAGGAGGACCGTAGTGCCTGAAGGAGAACTCGACCCGCGACCACTCGGACATGAGGTCAGGCCATCTTGTGGCGAGCTGCAGGAATAGCAATACCGCCACCATGTGCACGATGAAGAAGAGCGTACCGGCTGAAAAAATCAGTAAGAATATTGTTATGTCTGCCTCGTGACCCTTCTAAAGGGGCTAACTCGCTTGGCGTATGATGAGGGGGGGGGGGGGGCGGTGTTTTAGGAGGCGAGGGGATGAAACGGAGGGAGGATAACTTGGAAAAGCGGGGGAGACAGCTAGGTAGCCGGGAGCGAGCAAGTCGAGTGACCTTGCGTAAGGCTGAGCGCTGACTGGACCAAGGATCGTGTAAGTATAAGAGATTCGTCACTTTTGGTTGTAGAATTTCCGAGAGAGAACACAGCCTGAGGCTATGAATTGTACCAGCAAGTCTGCCAACATAAAAAATAAAAAGCCATATGAATGTAGGCTTTATTACACGTAATTGAACAGTATGATCAGCGATGAGTTACTGATTATTGATGAAAATAACACAAACATAACTGCGCCGTTCGCTAGATAGGAAAATAATACATTTTGATACCGGCCGGACGTTTGTTTTAGACGAGTGAAAAATCTTAATGGAAGCCTGGAGGCGAGTTACTACAGTACCTGTGTTGTTATCAGCTGCCCCAAGCGGTCCGATGATTGACAAAGCTGTTTCACACTACTGCTAGGAGTACAGTCATTGGCAAATATAATGACGTTCTGTTCGTAACTACGTAACGTGTACTTCCGCGTCACACAATACTTCGATGTGAACTGTACTGTCTGTTCAAGTCTGGAATTCCTTTACATCAGATCGGTGGTGACAAGTGTGAAGCGATAGGATGAGAGAGTGACTGTGTGTAGGCTCACCCGCAGGCTTCAAGGTCAAGGGAAATCGTCTAAAACAAACGTCCGGCCTGTGTATACCAATGTTGGTAATAGATTTGTCACGAAGGACACAATTATGCCGTTCTAGAGCTTAAATCACCTTTAGGCTAATTAAAAATTGCTCACCTACTCTACAGAATTGTTGGGATATTCGATGAATATAAAGAAAACTGTCCAAATGCACACACTATATTGCCATAACCTCACTTTTTGCCTGGCATGCCGGCTGCCACCCACCCCTCCCCGTAGCCCTAAACCACAAATTTTATTGCAATGCAAAGGAGAATGGGTAAGAAAACAAACAAAAGATGAAATGCACTCATTTATTCTCTATATATTTTTATTCGAGAGTAGTCCATATTGCCCACTAGTTTTACACACGGTCAACACCAGGCAGATGAAAATTGCCGTATTGTTCTTACTATCATTATAATTCTTACATCCCGGTGCTTGGCAATCTTTCCTGCCTTGCAGCGGCATGATTGACTCTCAATTCAATTCAAATAAATAATCAAAATACCGAACAAATCAAAACAACCAACAACACCACGAGAAAATCAATCAAAACAGACTATTCCCGCTTCCGCCAGTCGGTTTGATGTGAGCGTTCATGAGTGCCAACTACGGAACCTTAGTGCTAAAATTAATTCTTCATTGGTTGGCAGAACATCCAGAGCAGAGCTTTATCGCGACCCACGCGCTCGCTATGATCTGTCACCCCCCTGGACTGGACAGTATGTGTAACCTTGCGGTTGGCGGGGAGTGGAGGAGGAAAGGAGAATGCTGGCGTCAGACCGAATGACAGCTGGCGTACAAACAATTAAAACTGAGCAGCGGGGATTTATTGTAATGTCTTCAACGTCTTTTTTGACGCGATATGAAAACAGGACGAGCTTACAATTAACTGGGGCTAGCTGTGTGAGGGATTTGAGGAGTATTTGCAATGTACAACTTACCGCTTCTGGAGTGTTGATGGAATATAGAGTCGAGATGTAGATGTCTGATGCAGGTGGCCACCGACAGTAAGAGTAGATGCAACTGCCCTGGAGGTTCTGCCGGCTTGTCTATTTACGTGTTTTCTATATTTTGTTGTTTGGTCATCATGTTTGAGTTCCGTGTTTGCCGTCCCACATCGTGTGTTTATGATTGTTGCTACATGTTGCCTCATATGTTCGACTGCTTGTGTGCTGGGCTCCTGTGTGATTTATGGGGTTATTATGTATCTAGTTTATGTCCTCTATGGAACTTGGTCAGAGTGTATATACGCTTTTACTCCGTGACGATGTTAGTTGTAATTTGCTCAATGTAGATTGAGATGTGTGTGCATATTAAAGTGCTATAATATCCTTTATTCAAAACATAATAGTTGGCGACGAGGAATTGGGACTTGATTCACCGGTACAGATATGGCCTATATCAATGAAACATGGTATTTACGTCGTCTATTTCAACAACCACTTGAGTAAAATCAAGAATCAGGCAAATCGACATGAAATTTACACAGAGTACTTTTAAACGATCATAAGCAACTCGTCGTATATTCAGCTGCGTGTGCCTGCATGCCACATATTCAAAATAATATTATTTATCGCAGTTTGAACTTTGAAGTTATGCAAAGTTTTTTTTTTCTCAAGCCCAGGACAATATTCGGCCATCAATCACTAACCCAGTGTGTTTTAAATCGGTTATCTTGAAACATTTAATTTTATTTGAACTGTGATTTTTAAAATTATTTCCACGTTCCGTCAAGATGGACGCCAATCAGTTTCAACAATTACTGAACATTTTTACAGATTCTCAAGAGAAGTTACTTGAAAGGTATCAAGCTCACCAGTCCGTCACAACCCCACAATCCACTAACATCACACCTTTTGAAAATTTGGATGCTGAAAAGGAAACATTTGTGTCGTATTTAGAACGATTTGAGAAGTACGCAAACTTCAACAATGCCACCGATCCAACAAAGAATGCTCAACTCTTGTGTACATCAAAAGGGGCAATTCATTATAACAATCTCTCTGCATTTTAGGCCCTGATAAACCAATCAAGCAAATATTGTCACCTCAAGTCTCAACCGTGGTTTCCCAACACTATTTTTTGAACGTCATTCAAAAAGAAAGTCAAAATATTGCATGATTTGTTGCCACTCTTAGAAGCCACTTACTAGACTGTGACTTTTATATTCAGTGTACATGTGACGCCAGATTTTCAATCGCGGATGTTTTTCTTCGTGCACAATTTATACGTGGCTTGCGAGATAATTGGATCAGAGAGAAACTTCTCCAGTCTAATGACACGAAATTTGATGATCTCCCGAAGAAGGCTATAGCCTTGGAAGCATCGCGGTATGAGTGTAATCAGCTGTCAAAACAGCTCACTGCACCGTCAGACACTGTAGAGGACACAAACAAAGTAACAAAAGCCACAGGTTCATATAATGACCGAAGTATGAATCAAAATAGCAGTGATACTCAGTCACGTTTTGTTCAACAGTCTAGCCCAGGCTCTCACTCACGTTCACAGTCCAGGGGCCGCCGTAGTTCTGTCAATTATAGAGCACTAGGTGTTGATGGATTATGCCTAAATTGTGGAAATTCAAACCACAGGTCAAGAGATTGTCGCACAAACAGAAACTCTCTTAAATGTAGGTCATGTAGGAAAGTGGGACATGTTGCAAAATATTGTATCACTACACTTCTTCAACAGTCAAATACACACAACATTGCAACTGAGAACATAGATGACAACTTGCATGATCACCCTGAAACCAATTTCGGGATAGGACAATTGGAATGCATCGAAGATCTCTTTGACGTAGGACAAGAATCGGTTAAATATTTTATCACTGTTAAATTCAACAATAAATCACAAAGATTTGAAGTCGACACGAGAGCAAAATATTCACTCATCCCAGAGAACAAATGTTCAACCTTGGGTCTTGGTTTGCCATTGCAGCCAACAAATGTCTGTTTTCGATCATATTCTGATCATGTTATCAAACCCAGAGGAAAAATTGTTGTCACAGTATCATACAAAGGAACAGAAATTGTTGCAGATCTGTTTGTAGTTCCGCAAGGCCATGCCGCATTGCTTGGTCGTGTTTGGATCAGGGGCCTCGGCCTTGATCTGAAGGAAATTGATAAAGACACAAATCAATCTCTTCACACTGAATCTGTCAACTCAGTGCAGTCAATTCAAGATATTTTACACCAATATAGTACAATCTTTGAAGAAAAAAAATTGGATGCGTTCCCAATATTGAAGTAAAACTGCAACTCAGAGAGGGGGTGAAACCTGTCTTCAATCGTGAACGTGATGTCCCTTTTGCTCTTCGGGAACGCGTCGAAAAGGAACTCGCTCCATTGGAATCAGAATGAGTTATTTCTCCCACAGCTTTAAGTGATTGGGTATCGCCTCTTGTTGTTATCCCAAAACCGGATGAGGGAGTTAGGTTATGTGTCGACTACAAATGTGGAGTAAATTCAAGGTTGATTTCTGCAAACCATCCCATAAGACCAGTTAATGATGTTGTACATAGTCTTAGAAACTCAAACTTTTTCTGCAAGTTAGACTTATACAAGGCATATCTACATCTGAAGGTTGATGAAGAAGGTAGTATGATATCCACTCACAAAGGAATCTTCAGGATGCACCGACTGAGTTTTTGGCATCAAAACTGCCCCCTCAGAATTTAATAGGATATTATCACAGATCCTTCATGGTCTTCCAAAAGCTGAAGCTTATTTCGACGACATCATAATACATGGTATAACGAAGGAGGAGTGCACTAAGAACTTAATAGCCTGTCTAGAACGGCTCTCAAAAAATAATCTGCATTTGAACAAAAGCAAATGCTCATTTTTCAAGGAAAACATAGACTACCTAGGGCATATTGTATCATATAACGAGATCCGCAAGTCACCAGAGAAAGTTCAAGCTGTGTCACAAATGCCACGTCCTTAAAACAATGAAGAAGTGAGACGCTTCCTTGGTATGGTGACTTATTACGCAAAGCTCATTCCTAATTTTTCAACGAAGTCCCACCCATTACGGCAGTTATTGCGGAAAGGTGAACAGTTTTTCTGGTCTGCAGCCTGTGAAGCAGTTTTCTTGAATCTCAAGTCCGAATTATGTAGTGTACGTGTCCTTACCCCATTCAATCCATCACTGCCTATCATCTTGTCAACCGATGTCAGCCCTACTGGTGTTGGAGCAGTATTAAGTCATGAGATGAATGGCCAAGAAAGACCCATCGCCTATGCATCTCGTGCCCTAACACCAGCAGAATGTAATTACAGTCAGCTTGACCGGGAAGCGCTTGCAATAATTTTCGCCACAACACACCTCTACAACTATATTTTTGCAAGAAATTTCATTCTTGTGACTGACAATGAACCTCTGTCTCGTATTTTTCATCAGAACAAGGGCCTGCCACAAATGACATCCGCAAGGCTCCTAAATTATGCATCGTTTCTCTCCGGGCTTGACACACGGTCACAGTGAAAAATGGGAAAGCTAACGAAAATGTTGATTGCCTATCCCGAGCCCCTGTTGCATCTACCTCGCCAAACATTGAAACATCAATAAATGTAGAAGTTTCACAACTCTGTACTGGAACGATTCTTCAAGTGTTAAGTGAAGCCATTACTTACGAAACTATCCGTGATGAGACTATGTTAGACCCAGAACTTAGAGCCACCCTGCAACGTCTTCAAACTCAATCCTTGGATGAACCATATACAGTTGAAAATGGTATTCTATTCCGTCAAGACCGAATTGTTATCCCAAAGAAACTACGAAGAAAATTTTTGGAAGAGTTACATTTAACACACCTCGACATTGTGAAAACAAAACAGTTATCAAGACGATATGTCTACTGGCCGCAATTAGACAAAGACATTGAGAAGCTTATCAAATCTTGTGAAGAGTGCGCGCCGACTCGCTCAAATCCACCAAAAGCTCCAATACACCCCTGGGATGAACCAGAAGAAAATTGGGAACGCATACACATTGACTATGCGGGACCATTTGATAAACACCATTTCTTGATGTGTGTTGACGCGAAATCCAAGTGGGTCGAAGTCCGAATGGTGAAAGACGCTCCATCCATTGCAACTACTACCAGTCTGCTTGACAATTCTTTACCGTACATGGGTACCTGAATGTTCTTGTGTCAGATAATGCCACTATCTTCACGAGTGATGTATTCAGATCCTATTGCAAGGAGAGAGGGATTTTTCAGAAACATATTGCACCAGGGCACCCAGCAACCAATGGGCTAGCCGAGAGAAACATCCAAACTTTGAAAAGACGACTTCGTGCTGCTGTAAATGACCCGGCACCATTATCGACTAAGTTACAGAACATCTTGTTTCAATACAGAGCAACGCCATTGGCATGTGGACAGTCTCCAGCTGGACTATATTTGAAACGTTGGCTACGTATCCGGTTGGATGCTCTACTTCCAAACCAAAAGAGCTTGAATACATCCAGTTTCTCAGCCCCTGTTCGCTCTTTCAAAGTGGGAGAGAGAGTGCAAGACCGGATTCACCAGAAAAACCGTGATATTTGGCAGTTTGGTGTTATACAAACTAAACTCGGCCAGCGCCACTATGACGTGATGTTGGATTCGGGACGAATTTTAAAGCGGCATGTTGACCAGTTATTATCGACTCTCGTGCCAAAGAAAGATAAGCATGTCACATTTGCTCCAACAAATCCTCCAGTGCTTGGTGTTCCAAATATGCCAACACCAACCCAGTCAAGACTAGAGAATGATGATATTCCTCTGGCAACCCACACTTCAGATGATACAAGGCAGACCATCCTGCAATCAGATGAACGCCCTGATCGAAACAGCCTTCCACCACCTGCTGATAATTATTTAAGAAGATCAGCCAGAGATAGGCGACCTCCTCAGTATCTGCAAGACTATGTGCCCAAATGAATATGAATAGTTCCTTTCGTTTGTTTTTATATAAGTGGGGGAGACTATTATGTATCTAGTTTATGTCCTCTATGGAACTTGGTCGGAGTGTATATACGCTTTTACTCCGTGACGATGCTAGTTGTAATTTGCTCAATGTAGATTGAGATGTGTGTGCATATTAACGTGCTATAATATCCTTTATTCAAACACAATAGCTATAATGTGCTTTATTCAAAACATAATAGGGGTGTAAGGGTTCCTAGGGGCGTTACAGCTTGATAAGATCAGGAACTCGCCGGGAACCTACCTGTTCTGGGGAATGTCACCCCCACTCTCATCAGCCTCATGCAGCTTATGACCAACAAGATGGCGGCACACACCAGCACGCACAGACAGTACACCACACGCAAACTCCCCCAGTAGAAGCGCAGTCTGGAGGGTGTGGGTTCAGTTATTCCCCGCACAGGCATCAGACCGAACAGCTGTGCCGTGACGAGCAGAGATGCCAGGGACCGGTGGATACTGTCCGGACTGGCAACACTGTAACACAAACCGTATTGAGGATCTTATAACAAACATCTGAACGTATTCCATCAATAGAAAACAGCATCAGAATCAGAACCAAAACTAATTGGTGACCTGGAAGGACTGCTAGCACCTTTAAACACTGTCTGTCGGAACTACTAGAAGGCAAGCTAGAGTTGGCTTCAAAACTCCCTATACTGTTTCACCCACCCGATCAGAACCTAAATGGATTAAAATATGTTTTTGGAAATTTTCCGCCACGACAGTCGATATATTCGGAACTGTCGATATACAGGGTCATCTAAAGAGGTTGCAGAAATTTAAAAAAAATCAAATCTCGTGTTGTATGTGAGATAAATTAATAATTCGACCTGGAAACTTATCAGGAACTCGTCGAGTTTTAGTTTTAGATGTGACTGTACTCCGCTCGTGACCTTCAGCCGATGCACAGAATGAGTGCGACAGGAAGCTGCCACGCTACTGTGCGAGTGTGATTGCAATGGCGACAGTTCAGCAGAAAGCACACTGTGTGTTGTGGTTAGCGGAGTTTAAATGTGTTCAGTGCACTTTCCGACGTGTTTATGGTAGGAATCCCCCTCATGCTAATAACATTAGACGGTGTTATCAACTGTTTACGGAAACTGGCAGTGTTGACGTGAAGAAGGCCCCCGGACGCCCTAGAACGAGTGACGAACCAAGGAAGCGCACATAGAAACATTATAACGGATTTTAAAAAAAGAAACTCTTTGCGTTGGTGAATTTAACAAAAAAAATACTCGTTTTAATATCTCTAATAGTTCCTGAGCTATGAATTTTAGCCTATTTTCGTTTATGAAAAAAAAAATAGGCTTATGAGCTCACCTTTTGTCCGTGTGTCTGTGTGTGCGTGTGTGTGTCCCTAATAAAATCTAAACGGCTGGAGCGATTTCAATGAAACTCGGTAAGTTTCCGATATTTCCAATATTATTCCATCAATATTAAACACTTAACAGCCATTTAATAATACCTACTTACTTCTCGCCCACCCTGTAGATGGGCCGGTCATTCATGGCCGGTCGTAAGCGCGTGAGAACTCTTCTTAGAGACCGAGTAGAACACTGAATATGCACATGCGCTGCCGAGGACACACTTTATTTACATTGATCACAAAGGTATGAAGACTCACTCAGTGTTGACAATTTGGTGTTTTTAGCACCAGATCTGGTGTTTCTGAAGTTCATCTGGTGACAGGAATGTTCTAATAGCGCTATAGCAAAATACTGGTGTTATTTCATTAAAACCAGTGCCAAATCTGGTGCTTAACGGATTTTTCCATGAAACTGTCTCCTATGACTAATACGTAAATCCTGAAAGCCATGTAATAATTGTAATGAAGTTAATCAATAAAGATAGACAAAATTCAGCCTTACACGTGTCAAGGTCAGCAGGGGAAGTCCCGGAAATTCTCATTCTCGCGCAACATGCTGGGCTCAGAGCAAGTGCAATTGTATAAAGAATCTGCCTATCCTCTATTTTCTTCCCAGCTGCCTGGGGATTTCCCAGTTTCATGCGAAGGCTCCTACGCAACCACAGGTAGTATTGTAAATCTATCACAAACTCACGATCGCTGTTTGTTCGTTGCCTAGTAGGCTGTAGGATATAGTGGCCAAAATTGGAAGTATGCAGAGATACAGCAGTCCTACACCTTCCTGCTGTAAAGATGTAATAGCGGTAGCAGGCTCCGAAAGTGAACAAGAAGATTCTTAATGAAAGAAATGTAAGTTAAAAGAAAATCCGTTTGTATATTTATATTTTTTGGTGTTTTTCTAGTGTTGTGAATCATAGAGTCCAGCTGGTGCCTTTCTGGTGTTCTAAAGCCCAGGGTTTAGTTCTTTCCCATTTCAAGATTTGGCAACACTGGACTCACTGTGCGTGGAGTTTTTTTTCTTTTTCAGGGGGGGGGGGGCGGCAGAAAGAGTACCCGCACCCCCCGCGTGGCAGCCGATCTTACTACTGGTGCCTCCAACATGCAGTTAGTCTACACAGTAGAAGAGAAAGCATAGGGGTTAGGGTTAGGATAGGATATGCCGTGTGAGGCTTCGCGCCAGTCCCATTGCAGTTGCAATCTGGAGACACCACTGCGCACGTTATATGTACCGGTCAAGAAGAAAGCATGTTCACCGATCCCACTTCTTCGTATAGCATAGGCCCTAAAATAACGGATTTTGATTGGTGGAAGTATGAGCTTGATCTGATTCAGACTCTCGTCTACAGATAGCGCGCCACTCGCGTTTACAGAGAACAAGAGGAAGCAGCTGATTGCAGGTTGTGTTAGATCATTGAAGTAAGAAGTTACGTCCATAGGTTCGGAATCCACGTAGAAATGAGATCTTGTTCCGTATAATCGCAGGGTTTAAGAGCCAAGTAAGATTACAAGCCATTTGTTATCATTTCAAATGATCTTGTCGACTTCGTCGTTATGCTTGAGTCTAAAGTTATGCGTTACGGAGACGGAAGTGACGTCATGCAGCCGCGCGGGAAGCCTAAGTTAATGGGTAAAGGACGGCGAGTGCGTGACGTCATACAGCCACGCGGGAAGCCGAAATTAATGGTTAATGGAGTCTGTTGAAAGAGTCCTGGGGCGTCGAGCGACCTGGGGCTTTGAGCGAAGCGAAAAGAATACAGGGTGACTCGTAAAGGGGTGTACAAGATGCCAGATAAGAAAACAGGGTGACTCCTAAAGAGATATACAAGGGCCAGATAAGAATACAGGGTGACTCTTAAAGAGGTGTACAAGATGGCAGAGAAGAATACAGGGTGTCTCCTAAAGAGGTGCACAATATGTCACACAAGAATACAGGGTGACTTCTAAAGTGATATACAAGATGCCATATAAGAATACAGGGTGCCTCCTAAAGAGGTGTGCAGGATGTCAGAGCAAAATACAATACAAGATGCCAGATAAGAATACAGGGTGACTCCTAACGAGATATACAAGATGCCAGATAAGAATACAAGGTGACTCTTAAAGAGGTGTACAAGATGGCAGATAAGAATACAGGATGATTCCTAAAGAGGTGCACAAGATGTCAGACAAGAATACAGGGTGACTCCTAAAGAGGTGAACAAGATGTCACACAAGAATACCGGGTGACTTCTATAGAGATATACAAGATGCCATATAAGAATACAGGATGCCTCCTAAAGAGGTGTGCAGGATGTCAGAGCAAAATACAGTACAAGAGGCCAGATGAGAATACAAGGTGACTCCTAAAGAGGTGTACAAGATGCCAGATAAGAATACAGGGTGTCTCCTAAAGAGTTATACAAGATGCCAGATAAGAATACAGGGTGCCTCCTAAAGAGGTGTGCAGGATGTCAGAGCAAAATACAGGGTGACACTTAACGAGGTGTACAGTATGTTAGATTCAATTCAAATACAGAGTGACCCTTAAAGAGGTTTGCAAGATATCAGATTCAAATAATGGGTGACCCTTAAAGAGTTGTAAAAGATGTCAGACTCAAATACAGGGTGACCCTTAAAGAGGTGCCCACGCGGGAAGCTTAAGTTAATGCATAATGGAGTCTGTTGAAAGAGTCCTTTCTAACATGTGTAGCATTTGTAGCATGCGTCATTTGAAATGATATAACGTCTTGTCTTTCAGACTGACTGTAATTTGTTGTTGTTTTCATATAAGTAAATGCAGTGCATCTGTGTACACATCCACACTGACATAGAACAGAGGCGTATACAAAATGCATAAAGAAGGCAAATGTTACGCACCTGTCAACCATATTGGCAACTGCATATTGGAGCTGCAATCGGTCTAGATAAGTAGGGTAAAAATACTAAATAACACGCGTTTGATATGGAACACTTTTTATTTTTCGGTTATAATCAGTAAATGTGGTCCCTAAAATAATGACAGTGTTATTTTCAATTGTATATATGTATAAATGTGCGATACACGTGATCTAATTTGTGTGCTCCACTGGATTTTATTTGTCAATTGCATATTATCAAGCATCAGTTGACTGCTGGTATTTGCTTTTGTGCAGTTCGAGTCATGGCGCTGTTACGTTTAAAAGCTAGATTTGAGTTTGCTCACTGTACCATAGACTCTAGAAATTATTTGCTGCTTGGTAGGGCGAAGGGATGAGTTCAACTTGTATTAAAACTCGGGGTAGACAGGAATTGCTTGATTTGGATGGTAGGTATTAACCCTGCGAAGTCAAATTAGGCCTATATGACTCGAAGTGGAATGGCTCGGATATCGCAGATCGAGGTGATGGCGGCTGGTAGGGTTATTGGAAATAAACTAGGGAGCGAGGAAAGATACCTGACTGATGAAGCTTGGCAGTCCTCGGCTGGTGTGAGCTTGGCTGTCTTGGTACGGCTTGGCTCGGCGAGACTGTGCTTGGCTGCCTAGGTGCGGCTTGGCTCGGCGTAAGTGAACAACCCGTCCTGTCGTCAGTGAGTGTAGTGGTGAGTGGTCCAACCCGCTCTTATTGCCCGTATTTATTTGGTATCGTCACCTTTCGGCTATTGCTATTTGCATCTTTTGGAAAGTGATGAAAACGTATATCCGCAGCCCTCTTATACATCGACTTACAGCCGTAAACTGAGCAATATACTTTGCTTTTACTCATTTTGCACACTTATCAACGAGTAAAACTTATAACTTATGTATAAACACGAAGAATTTACCACGATCTGCTTACCAATACAAGAAACCATTATACAAACAGTCACCACGTGACAAATGTACCCTACTTGGTAAGTTTCTCATTTTTACCGCTAGATGTCATATCAGATAGCTGGAGTTGCCAATATCGGTAACTATGGACGTATCATTACATTTTTCACGGGGGTTGCTTTAAGTTTATAGGCAAGTGATAAAACAGTTTAAACACAAACGTGAAACATTAATGTACGCTCTTTGATAAATTTGAAGGGATTTATGTGTTTGAGAAATTTTCGATTTGTTGTAGGCCTATTTTTAAAGGTGAAAATAGGGTTGAATATTTCCATAAACATGCGTATGTCTCTGGAACTGCTTAAGCGATAAATGCTCTTCCGATGTTCTGCAGCTACCTCTAATTGTAGACTCGAGTGGTGCGCTATCTGTAGACGAGAGTGCGAGTCAGATGTAGCTCAAGCATCCACCAATCATAAACCATCATTTTAGGGCCTATGCCATCGCCGTCTATAATTCTCAAGCCGTTCGGTTGGTAGAATTGGTAACGTTTAGTAGAGTCCGTAACTTCTATAAACACGTAAGACCACATGCTAAGTTTTATTCATAAATGTCGTTTATTTTGATATGACAGCATCTAAAAGCAGTTCGTAGTAACTATTTCAACTCCCGTGAAATTCCTCGTGTTAAATCAGACCTGCTGAAAGTTGTAGAAGTGAGTATTTCCCGTATTAAGTTGTAGCTTATGAGTAACCAATACCTGCTAATGAATTTAACCAACAATTTTTTTCGCTAATATTTCATTAAACTATTTCAGATGCCTAGGAAGTGTTGTGTGCCTGGCTGTAAGTCAAATTATGGCAGCACTATTAAAATAACTGGTTATATCACTACGTTTTGATCACTACAGCGAGGTGGACTTTCAGTGCCTAGTAATTTAGTTTTGGTATATCTCTTGATGTGGACTCTATATTCCAGTACATTATGAACTGTACTCAGATGGCAAGTGCCTTTAGGTATTTGTAAATTCAGTGACCAGTGGAGGAGCATTATTGTTCGACTGTCAACATTAAGCTTGGAGGTATATTGTGACTATGATGAGTGCATCTGTGGACAAAAAGTGAAGAATGTTTTATCAAAGGCAGTCTCTAAGTTCGTAAGAAGAGTCTTAAATATTTTTTCTGAGCGCGACAATGACGGCAGTGAACTTAGCAGCAAGACATTGGGACATTGAGGCACAGTACAGCCTTTTATTATTACCTTACCGGGAATCGCCAGTACATAGCAAGACATTGGGACATTGAGGCACAATACAGCCTTTTATTATTACCTTACCGGGAATCGCCAGTACATAGCAAGACATTGGGACATTGAGGCACAGTACAGCCTTTTATTATTACCTTACCGGGAATCGCCAGCACATAGCAAGACATTGGGACATTGAGGCACAGTACAGCCTTTTATTATTACCTTACCGGGAATCGCCAGCACATAGCAAGACATTGGGACATTGAGGCACAGTACAGCCTTTTATTATTACCTTACCGGGAATCGCCAGTACATAGCAAGACATTGGGACATTGAGGCACAGTACAGCCTTTTATTATTACCTTACCGGGAATCGCCAGTACATAGAAAGACATTGGGACATTGAGGCACAGTACAGCCTTTTATTATTACCTTACCGGGAATCGCCAGCACATAGCAAGTCATTGGGACATTGAGGCACAGTACAGCCTTTTATTATTACCTTACCGGGAATCGCCAGTACATAGCAAGACATTGGGACATTGAGGCACAGTACAGCCTTTTATTATTACCTTACCGGGAATCGCCAGCACATAGCCTGATAATATGTATCATGTTCTGTGGTATTTTCGGAAACATTTGGCGTTTACGCAGTGTTAGCAATTACCATGTGCAAGCGCGGATCTAGAGTTTGGCTTCGGGGGGGGGGGGGGGGGGGTCAGAGAATTGAAATTTTTAAGAAAAATGGTATCACTAACAAAGCAATCACAAAATAACCAAACGTACAAAACCAGACCAATTTTTTTTTGCAAGCTACATGGATAGAAATTTGATGCGTTTAGCGCACCAAAAATATACGTACAAATTGCAACGGCGTGTTTTGCGACTTTTATATCGAGCTTTGAGAAAAGTATCAAGGTACGTTACAGTTTCTGCAAGTCGAGTTGGTACCGACAAAGGGAGAAAGTCGCAGCTTAAATTGCCAACCAAGCTTGCAGTTTGGACGTCGGCAAAATTTTTTGGTGCGAAAAAAGCCCCAAATTCCTATCCGTGCGTTGCTGCACATTCATCGTGACATCACTATAAACATCGATTCGGTAATCACAAGGTTTGCTAAACAAAATAGACGAGTTGATTTTGTTATATTAATAATTGTTTTTAACAGGTATGAAGTTGTAAATATATACAGTTGTAACAGAACATAATAATTGCAATAATGATATTTTCAGTATTGAATAAAATGAAAAAAAAACTGTTTTTCAGTTAAAATTCTATACGTTTTATTTGTCTGGTTATTGTGTTTTCGTTTTTTGAGTTTGCAAAAAAAATTGGTCTCCGTTTGGGGGGGGGGGGTGTCATGACCCCCGTGACCCCCCCCCCCCCCCTTGAATCCGAGTCTGACCAAGTGCTTGCGCTAGGCCTCCCAGATGACAGATGGGCGGTGTTGCCAAACCTTATGACACGGCTTGAGAATTGTAGACGGCGATGCTTATGCTATATGAAGTAGGTTCGGCGAATATGAAGAAGAAACGGCCCACTAGGCTACCAGCTCTAATTCCTAGAGAGATGGAAGCATGTCGCGGAGTACAGGGACCTTGGTCAGTCATGAACGGGAGGAAGTGGACAGTGTTGATAAGTTATCATATCAGTAATATAGCCTACCAGGAAGTGAGTTACACAGTCATGCCATATTCAAGGGCACCCCCACAGTGAAGGCTGTTTTCAGATAAACATCGCGAGCAAACAAACAAATACACTCGCTGTGATTTCAGTACAATTAATGAAATATTTATTGCAACTAATAGCCAAGGAAATACAATTAGAGATTTTGATTCAAGTTGAAAAACATAGTTTAAAATCTATTTTTAGTAAAAATTCAGAAGAGGTATTCCTCGGTACGAAATTCTTAAAGTAAGTTACTGAAATTAAACAAATTGCCTGAATGAATTGTCAAGAAAATATCTGGAGATGATGTAGTACTGCTCGGTTCCAAGCTCTGTGTACTTGCGGGATGAAGGGCAGAGGCAGAGTAGTAGCAGGCGAGAATTGAGAAGCCTGTCGACAGCCCGCCGTGTTACCTGACATTCTCGTCTATTCCAATACTGATAACATGGTTCTTTTCTGAAACCATTGTGGCGTTGGGAATGAGTGACTGAGTCACCGACAAATGTATTTGCTTCTGTTGCTATGCAAGGACCAAGAAACCGCATCACTTGTCACCACCACTACTCATAGTCTGCGATGCACATTCCTCTCAGGTCCACGCAGCTTAGACTCGAGCAGTAATAGATATTTACTCCTCCGCTGTCTGTGACCCACCCAACCATCCCAAATATGAACACACGACTTATATAGGCAACATTCCAGCTGACTCCGCCATTTTTTGCATCATGTACCGCATTGCCCACCCTGCGCATTTGGTACTATATCGCATCCGGCACACCAATGGTTTTCGCCTAGACCCCTGGTTTTTGTCACGCATCAATAATCTTTATCCAGGCCAATGGTTTTGCCTCTTATTTCTTTATTCACGTGTCGAGTAGTGTATTTTGTGTCGGACATGTTGGCAATGGGTATGACGTAGTGTAGGACGTCAATGTGTCATGGCGGCGGTCGTTAAATGAACAAGAAGGAAAATGATTTATTTACGTAATAAAATAAATATTTCCGGTGCAGCAGTGATAATTCAAATTGAAATGAACTTCTAATGACTCCCAGAAAGGTTTGCGAATCATAAATAATATATTTCCAATAATCTGCCTTGTAAAAGTTGTCAAAACTGAAAAGTGCCTCTTCTGAACAATTAATCCATTTTTCAGTGTTGCCTTTGAAAACGGAAAAGTACCTCTTCCCAACAAATGATATTGTAGCTTTCAAGATGCACAATTTGTCGCTCCATGTCGGAATTAGTGGACTCTCTGGATTGCCTTCGCCGGGTATTGCGGGCAAAATTGGTCTCAGTTTCGAAACACGTAGCCGACATCCAATAATGGTGAAGATCAATGGTTAAAACATGGCTACGTCCAAATAACGACAAACTAAGATATATCCCAAGTTTTATCACACATGGAGAAACTTGATACAGTAAGAACATTTGTGATACAATCTTGACCGAGACTAAGGCACATTTCTACAACACTAACCTCAAATCATCGACCTCACTCCTTTTGTACTTAAAAAGTTGGCTTCAATTTAGAATCCCTATTAGAGATCAACCAACAGATAGAGCACAGGTGCTATGTGGGATTATTTTGTTCTTTATTGCGATAACATTTGCAAATTACACAAAATAGGCTCTTTGAAACGCTTTATAATTAAAGTTGATCGTATTATAGTAGTGGCTTTTGAGGGGTTCAGATGCCACCTCCACCTCCCGACCTCACAAGATGGCGGCAGCCCGATAACTCCCGAACCCGTGGTCGGATTTTGACGAATGAGGTGTCATTGAACTCGGGCTGATACTCCCTTTCCAATGGACAACATATTTCAACCCCAAAAATAAAACCTACCCCTACTAGGGGGTGAAATTGTATTTTTTTTTGAGAATCTCTCTTTCCAATTGCAACATGTGAGAGTTTGAATGCTAATATGGAATGAAACGTTGTTCTACACAAGAGACATGTGTGCGGTGGAAAGCCACTATGAATTAGCATGCCCACTCATGGCTTTTGAAGAGGTGGGGGAGCGATTCCCTGTGGACGGGTCCTTGTTGACAGGTCCCTGTGGACGGGTCATTGTTGCCGGGTCATTGTGGACGAGTCCTTGTGGACAAGTCCTTGTGGACAGGTCCTTGTGGACAAGTCCTTGTGGACAGGTCCTTGTGGACGAGTCCTTGCGGATGAGTCCTTGTCCCTTTGGACTGATCCCTTTTGGACCGGTTCCTACGGACTGGCTCATGAATTTATTTAAATTATGTCAAAGGGCCTAACTACATTTCGCGTGTGTGTTGAACTGACGTTGTTCCCCAGGCTCTACTACTATAATAGGATAACGATATGAAAGGAAAGTGGCGAAATACATGTGAACACGTGCGAGATGTCATTATTAGCATTCTCCTTGTGAAACAAGTCACATCCTGTTTTGGTTCATACGTGAGAAAATGCAAGTTCATGTGTAATATGACCTAAAACACAGGTGTTCACCTGTGCACGTGCACGATAAGATCTAACAAGTCACAACCTGTTTTGACAGTGGTGGGAATATGGCTAGAGACATGTACGAGAAGTCAAATTACTCCGGCAGACAACCCCTTTCCTATGGACAATTTATTTCCACTCCAAAATAAAATCTACCCCTACTAGAGGGTGAAATAATTTTTTTAGGTAAAAGTCGCTTTCCATGTACAACATGTGGGAGTTTGTATGCCAATATGAAATTAAACTCGTTCCACATAAAGTGCATGCATACAACTGAATGCCCCTATGATTTATCATTTTCGTTTTTTGTTTTACGAATGCGCAATTGTTTTTTTTTGTAAGAGGGCTGGCCTATTTGAATAATGATTTATAGATACGTTTTTTTTACAAATTAAACAAAGATCCAAAAACTAATAGGTCATCGACTTTTTAATATCTTATGAACTAAGAAAGCTAGGGACTTGTATGAGGGGTCGTTGGACTTGGGGTGACGCCCTGTTTTTGAATGTATTATTCATTTTTTGTCAAAAGGGACTAACTGCACTTTCGTTAATATCACGCTAACTAATAATCACAGAGGGTCAAGTGAGGTGTCATAGGACTTAAAATGGCCAACCCCTCCCCATGACCAATGATTTTACCCCCCAAAAAAACAGCAAGGTCATTAACCTAAGATTTTATCAACTAATAATCAGAGAGGGACAAGTGAGGTGTCACAAGACTCAGGATGGCCAACCCTTTTCCATGACCAACGAATTTATCCCAAAATACCCAAAACAGCAAGGTCATTGACCTAAGATTTTATAAACTTATCATTAGAGAGGGTCAAGTGAGGTGTCATAGGACTACGAATGGTTAACCCTTTCCCATGACCAATGAATTTACCCCAAAAATCCAAAAGAGCAAGGTCATTGACCTGAGATTTTATAAACTAATAATCAGATATCAACATGTGAGGTGTCATAGGACTTAGAATGGTCATCCCTTTCCCATGGCTAATGAATTTACCCAAAAATACCCAATACATCAAGGTCATCGACCTGAGATTTTATAAACTAATAATCGGATATGGACATGTGAAATGTTTACAGTGAGTGATGAAACATAGCTAGGTAGTGAAAGAATTATTGTAGGCTACATGTATGGTGACTGACAAATCTTTCACCATTGAAACTTGTTTTCAGATCAAACTGCAGTACAGAGAGAGTATAGGTTGTAGGTATGGGATAATAAATGACAAATGGTGTATACAAAATCTGATTTATCGATTCAAGAAATAAGAGTAGACAATCTTTAATTGATTGGTTAATGAGGATAGCTAAAATCCAAAATGGTGACTATATCGAACTAAACTGATCCAAGCTGAATCAAACCCAACTAAACCGAACTAAACCGAAGCAAACTTAATCAAAAACAAGCCAATGGTTTAAGTGTAAAACTGGTGGGTGAATGTGGTCATTGGTAATGTCAGAAAGGAAAGGGATAACGCTCTACCTATAGAGGGTAAGGTAAAGCTAGTGCATGATGCTAATTCACACACACAAGTACATGAACCACACACAACTAACCTATACTGTTTTTATGGATTGACTGTTAAAACTTGCTCAGTGGTTACTGGGACAAATGGTCGCTACACACAACAAGCGTTAAATACTTGAGGCTAATAATCTACACACAAACACACACTTGTTCTAAACTAAACTGTCTTGCTGACAGTGCTCACACTGTAGGCAAATGACAGAAATGCTTGGCTAACAGAAATACAATCATTTCCGGTTGTCTAATGTTACCAGCTAACCATTTTGTGCTGCAGTGGCGAGCACATGTGCCACTTACACTAGAGATTTTAACTCGATTTCAAGCTCTAAGTCCTAGAACGAATCAAACTAAGAAAGAAGGGCATGGTGGCGCAGTGGTTAAGCTGTTAGCCTTACACTAAAGTGGACTAGGGTTTGATTTCAGGTTAATACGCATGTCATAAACATATAAAAAAACAGAGATAATGTTTTAAACCGATTACACTCGTCTCTTTTCAAATTATTACTTGGATTACAAATACAAAGGTGGACTGGGTGTGATATACAGTTAATGCTGCCTATCGCACACTAGCTGTAAGGAAGCCATATGTAGAGCTATATGTAGAGATCTACCTAGCGATTTCATGAACTGGTATAGCTATGTCGCATAAACGGTGCAGGATACAATCCAGCAACTATAATTCGTATCTTGCGGAACAGAGAAAATGCACTTTTGCCTTGATGGATAACAAATGTGTGCAGACAAATGACCTACGCATTAGCCTACCAAGGGGTTATAACCACGAGGAGGAGGTGTGATTTCTATATATTTTATTGATTAGAGACATGGCTTTTGTAACCAGTAGATTAAATTGATTTAGTATTTTGTAAATATTTATTTTTGTAATTGTAAATAGTTAATTTTTTGTAAATAGTGGAAACCATTTATATTTGTAATGGTAAATGTTAAATGTATAATTAAAGTTCTTTGGGATGAGTGTGCATGTCAATGATGTTTTTAGGGATAAATAGAGTGGTTGTGTGTTTGTTCTCAAAGACAGGCATGATTGTGTGGATGTGTGACTACACAGAAAGAGAGAGAGAGAGAGAGAGAGAGTAGAAACAGCCTTACCTGCAGTAGTAATAGTAGACCTCTATGTTTTGCATACACATAGACAGACTGTACGATCGCAATGGCCAAGCACTCACTTTAACACCATTTACAAAATCTTAAAATGAAAAAAATCATGTTTCGCAAATATGAACTTTTGACATAAACAAAATAAAAATAAAATGCGTAAACAACAAATTGGAAAATCCATGTTTCCATATCATGAAATTCAAAAACTTTAAACTGACATTTAAAAGAAATGCAAATGGAAAATTGACAAATTGTAATGTGTGAAATGTGAAAATGAACAAATGGCTATCATTATTTAAAAAAAAAACATGGTGCTGTATGGTTGAAGTGTGAATCAAACCCTACTTATTTTGGACCACCCGAGACTGAGTATACTTGTTTTAGTCCTCATACCACTTTTAAAATTTTGTGTTAAAGCTAGGAATTCAACCCAAGAGCTTGTAGGGGGAGACCAAGGTTAGAATATGTTAAACAGATAGTCTTGAATGTAGGGTGTGGTAGCTATATAGAGATGAAACGATTAGCTCGGGACAGGGGGGCATTGAGATCTGCAGCAAAACCAGTCAAAAGACTAAAGACTCAAACAACAACATGTAAGCTCACCAAAATAATGTTGTGTAACGGTAAATGTTAGTCAACGAACAGTAATGCATTACTAAAACCCATGACACGATACCTAAGAGCTGTACTAAAGTTATTTTAAAATGCCTTTAACCCTATATTAAACACCAAGTTCACAAGACTCATAACTGCAATGTTATGGTAAAACAAAACAAAATCTATATTTCAAAACAAGCAAGTGGTTTAAACAATGTATAATGGGAAAAGTTTTGTAAGCATTCAAGTCCACAAGACTAATTAAATCAGTAACTGTCAGGTTGGTCGAGTGGTTAAGGTGTTTAACTTAAGATCAAATTTTCTGTACAAGGAAGCAAGGGTTCGAATCCCTTACCTGACATAACTATTGACTTAACATTGCTTGGTACACGGTACACAAACCATAGACGGAGTGTATTGTTTAAGGCACACTCTTTATGAACATAGAGACTGTTGATGGTTAACAATTGCATTAATAGTGGGACATGGGGATAGCAATTAAGAAAAAACAGCCAATACCCATACAATATTTTTATTCATTTAGTTTTTTTTTACAATAGTTACACACTGAATACAACTTTTTATCTCTTTACCATTGTTTGATATAGATTTTAAACACAACGCTTGTTGTAGATCCTTTTACAACTTTCTCCAGGTACTCTTGTTCTTAAAAACTGGGGAAGCCACAATGGTTTTATAGACATTAAACCCTCACCCTCATCAGTTCTTTGGACTGATCCCTATGGACTGGCCCATGCATTTTATCCAAATTATGTCAAAGGGACCCGCCCACAGGGACCCGTCAACAAGGACCCGTCCTCCGGGACCCGTAAAAAAAATGACCCCCTTCAAAAAGGACCCGTCCAAAGGGGGCTAGTCAACAGGGACCAGTCCAAAGGGATACATCAACAGAGATCAATCAAAAGGGGTCAATCAACAGGGATCAGTCAAAGGTAAAGTTAAGCTATGGCAACCATTTTGGAACTTTTTGATCACACCTCGTAGGGTTAGGTTAGTTTGAGTTAAGCTACGACCGCCATCTTGGGACTTTATGATCACACCTCGTAGATTTAGGTTAGGTTAGGTTAGGCTAGGTTCAGTTAAGCTATGACCACTATTTTGAAATTTTTTTGATCGCACCTCGTAGGTTTAGGTTAAGTTAGTTTAGGTTAGGTTAAGTAAAGCTACGGCCGCCATTTTGAAACTTTTTGATCACACCTTGTAGGTTAGGTTAGGCTAGGCTAGGTTTGGTTAAGTCACAGCCACATTTTTGAAACTTTTTGATCACACCTCGTAGGTCAGGTTAGGTTAGGTTAGGCTACGGCCGCCATTTTGTTAGGTTAGGCTAGGTTAAGTTAAGCTACGGCCGCCATCTTGTTAGGTTAGGCTAGGTTTAGTTAAAAAAAAAGGAAGCTTGTAGTTTAACGTGACCGTTAATCTGTAGATTATGAGCCACGGGGGGTTAAGTTAAGCTACGGCCGCCATCTTGTGAGGAGGGTGAGGAGGAGGAGGTGCTAGAACTGTCCCAGAGACCTGGGACTTGGTTTGTGGGTAGTGGGGGGTAAATACCTGTCATTTACGTTAAACAAACTTTCTTGTAAAATTCCTAGTTTCCAAAATATAGCCCCGTTTTAAAATGAACATTTTTGGAAAAAATGTCAAAAATTCCATATTTTGTTCTTACGATTAAGGATATAAAAGCCATTGGTTTGAGTCTATATATGACTTTATAGGATGATTAGTTTTCAAAATATGACCTACTTTCCAAATACTGTTTTGGAAAAATTTGAAGAATATTATATTTTTTGACTGAGAGTGGGATAGACGTAGGTGTTGGAGTTAGCATATGATTTGGTATGATTTTTAGTTTAAACATATAGCCTACTTTCCCCAATTTACCTTTTTTGAAAAATGTGAAAAATATATAATGTTTTTGACTAGACGTTGAATGGAGTTGAGAGACAATCATTAACCTTAGAGTACTTTGGATTCTGGGAATTTTAGTGTGTTGTTGTTGCTTACAAACATGGCGGTAAGCATTATGCTACCATAAAAAAAGTGTTGAAATACTTTCCAAGACCAAGAGAAAAATCCTCTAAATACATTGACAACAATAACTTGTCAAATAAGCCATTACAAATAAGGTATTAACGTAAACCACCAAAAATTAGCCACCAACATAGGCCACCACTATAAGTCACCACCATAAGCCACCATAAGCCATCACCACACGCCACCATCATAAGCCAACACAAGCCACCACCATAAGCCACCATAAACCACCACCATAACCCACCATCATATGCCACCACCATAAGCCACCACCATAAGCCACCACCATAAGCCACCAACATAAGTCACCAACATATGTCATCAACATAAGCCACCACCATAAGCCACCAGCATAAGTCACCAGCATAAGCCACCACCATAAGCCACCAACTTAAGCCATCAACTTAAGCTATCAACCTAAGACATTAACCTAAACCATTAACATAAACCATCAACATAGGCCAGCAACATAAACCATCAACATAAGCCACCACCATAAGCCAACAACATATGTCATCAACATTAGCCACCAACATAAGCTATCAACATAAGTCACCAACATATGTCATCAACATAAGCCACTAACATAAGCCACCAACATAAGCCACCAACATAAGCCATCAACATAAGCCACCACCATAAACCATCAACATAAGCCACCAAAATCAGCCAACAACACATGTCATCAACATAAGCCACCCACATAAGCCACCCGCATATGCCACCAACATCATCCTGCATAAAACGTCAACACATCATTCTTTCACCACAAGTGTTCAGACCTTTGTAGTAGGCGGATCGACTCTACAAGTCAGTGGCTACTATGGAATATACTATAACCAATAAAGGTAAACCATGTGCCCTGTATCACTCTTATAACTATAAGCGAGAAAATGCGAATGGCATCATATTTTGGCAGTGCTCAAAAAAAAAGAACAACAAAATGTCTAGGTCATCTAAAAAGTAAACATGGTGAGGTCTTAAGTGTGGGTACTCATCAATGTGGTATACCAAATGAAACACCGTTAGTGTTAACAAAACATGATCAAAAGAACAAGAAAATGCAAGCCCAACAAAAACATAGTGTTATTCAACATAGTGACTTCCTTGTGAAAAAAAATTATCTCCTCAAAAAGTCATGTTAGGACAGTTGTCAACGTTCAATAAAACCGTAACACTATCAAAAGCCACACAGACTCTTCAAGGAATTGGATAGTTCTAGTGATGTTGAGGATGATAATGATGGTGACAATGACTATAATAATTATAAAGATAATATTTATAATGATGATGATGATGATGATGAAAAAGATGAGGATGAGGGTTAAATGTCTATAAAACCATTGTGGCTTCCCCAGTTTTTAAGAACAAGAGTACCTGGAGAAAGTTGTAAAAGGATCTACAACAAGCGTTGTGTTTAAAATCTATATCAAACAATGGTAAAGAGATAAAAAGTTGTATTCAGTGTGTAACTATTGTAAAAAAACTAAATGAATAAAAATATTGTATGGGTATTGGCTTTTTTTCTTAATTGCTATCCCCATGTCCCACTATTAATGCAATTGTTAACCATCAACAGTCTCTATGTTCATAAAGAGTGTGCCTTAAACAATACACTCTGTCTATGGTTTGTGTACCGTGTACCAAGCAATGTTAAGTCAATAGTTATGTCAGGTAAGGGATTCGAACCCTTGCTTCCTTGTACAGAAAATTTGATCTTAAGTTATAAACACCTTAACCACTCGACCAACCTGACAGTTACTAATTTAATTAGTCTTGTGGACTTGAATGCTTACAAAACTTTTCCCATTATACATTGTTTAAACCACTTGCTTGTTTTGAAATATAGATTTTGTTTTGTTTTACCATAACATTGCAGTTATGAGTCTTGTGAACTTGGTGTTTAATATAGGGTTAAAGGCATTTTAAAATAACTTTAGTAAAGCTCTTAGGTATCGTGTCATGGGTTTTAGTAATGCATTACTGTTCGTTGACTAACATTTACCGTTACACAACATTATTTTGGTGAGCTTACATGTTGTTGTTTGAGTCTTTAGTCTTTTGACTGGTTTTGCTGCAGATCTCAATGCCCCCCTGTCCCGAGCTAATCGTTTCATCTCTATATAGCTACCACACCCTACATTCAAGACTATCTGTTTAACATATTCTAACCTTGGTCTCCCCCTACAAGCTCTTGGGTTGAATTCCTAGCTTTAACACAAAATTTTAAAAGTGGTATGAGGACTAAAACAAGTATACTCAGTCTCGGGTGGTCCAAAATAAGTAGGGTTTGATTCACACTTCAACCATACAGCACCATGTTTTTTTTTTTAAATAATGATAGCCATTTGTTCATTTTCACATTTCACACATTACAATTTGTCAATTTTCCATTTGCATTTCTTTTAAATGTCAGTTTAAAGTTTTTGAATTTCATGATATGGAAACATGGATTTTCCAATTTGTTGTTTACGCATTTTATTTTTATTTTGTTTATGTCAAAAGTTCATATTTGCGAAACATGATTTTTTTCATTTTAAGATTTTGTAAATGGTGTTAAAGTGAGTGCTTGGCCATTGCGATCGTACAGTCTGTCTATGTGTATGCAAAACATAGAGGTCTACTATTACTACTGCAGGTAAGGCTGTTTCTACTCTCTCTCTCTCTCTCTTTCTGTGTAGTCATACATCCACACAATCATGCCTGTCTTTGAGAACAAACACACAACCACTCTATTTATCCCTAAAAACATCATTGACATGCACACTCATCCCAAAGAACTTTAATTATACATTTAACATTTACCATTACAAATATAAATGGTTTCCACTATTTACAAAAAATTAACTATTTACAATTACAAAAATAAATATTTACAAAATACTAAATCAATTAAATCTACTGGTTACAAAAGCCATGTCTCTAATCAATAAAATATATAGAAATCACACCTCCTCCTCGTGGTTATAACCCCTTGGTAGGCTAATGCGTTGGTCATTTGTCTGCACACATTTGTTATCCATCAAGGCAAAAGTGCATTTTCTCTGTTCCGCAAGATACGAATTATAGTTGCTGGATTGTATCCTGCACCGTTTATGCGACATAGCTATACCAGTTCATGAAATCGCTAGGTAGATCTCTACATATACCTCTACATATGGCTTCCTTACAGCTAGTGTGCGATAGGCAGCATTAACTGTATATCACACCCAGTCCACCTTTGTATTTGTAATCCAAGTAATAATTTGAAAAGAGACGAGTGTAATCGGTTTAAAACATTATCTCTGCTTTTTTATATGTTTATGACATGCGTATTAACCTGAAATCAAACCCTAGTCCACTTTAGTGAAAGGCTAACAGCTTAACCACTGCGCCACCATGCCCTTCTTTCTTAGTTTGATTCGTTCTAGGACTTAGAGCTTGAAATCGAGTTAAAATCTCTAGTGTAAGTGGCACATGTGCTAGCCACTGCAGCACAAAATGGTTAGCTGGTAACATTAGACAACCGGAAATGATTGTATTTCTGTTAGCCAAGCATTTCTGTCATTTGCCTACAGTGTGAGCACTGTCAGCAAGACAGTTTAGTTTAGAACAAGTGTGTGTTTGTGTGTAGATTATTAGCCTCAAGTATTTAACGCTTGTTGTGTGTAGCGACCATTTGTCCCAGTAACCACTGAGCAAGTTTTAACAGTCAACCCATAAAAACAGTATAGGTTAGTTGTGTGTGGTTCATGTACTTGTGTGTGTGAATTAGCATCATGCACTAGCTTTACCTTACCCTCTATAGGTAGAGCGTTATCCCTTTCCTTTCTGACATTACCAATGACCACATTCACCCACAAGTTTTACACTTAAACCATTGGCTTGTTTTTGATTAAGTTTGCTTCGGTTTAGTTCGGTTTAGTTGGGTTTGATTCAGCTTGGATCAGTTTAGTTCGATATAGTCACCATTTTGGATTTTAGCTATCCTCATTAACCAATCAATTAAAGATTGTCTACTCTTATTTCTTGAATCGATAAATCAGATTTTGTATACACCATTTGTCATTTATTATCCCATACCTACAACCTATACTCTCTCTGTACTGCAGTTTGATCTGAAAACAAGTTCCAATGGTGAAAGATTTGTCAGTCACCATACATGTAGCCTACAATAATTCTTTCACTACCTAGCTATGTTTCATCACTCACTGTAAACATTTCACATGTCCATATCCGATTATTAGTTTATAAAATCTCAGGTCGATGACCTTGATGTATTGGGTATTTTTGGGTAAATTCATTAGCCATGGGAAAGGGATGACCATTCTAAGTCCTATGACACCTCACATGTTGATATCCGATTATTAGTTTATAAAATCTCAGGTCAATGACCTTGCTCTTTTGGATTTTTGGGGTAAATTCATTGGTCATGGGAAAGGGTTAACCATTCGTAGTCCTATGACACCTCACTTGACCCTCTCTAATGATAAGTTTATAAAATCTTAGGTCAATGACCTTGCTGTTTTGGGTATTTTGGGATAAATTCGTTGGTCATGGAAAAGGGTTGGCCATCCTGAGTCTTGTGACACCTCACTTGTCCCTCTCTGATTATTAGTTGATAAAATCTTAGGTTAATGACCTTGCTGTTTTTTTGGGGGGTAAATTCATTGGTCATGGGGAGGGGTTGGCCATTTTAAGTCCTATGACACCTCACTTGACCCTCTGTGATTATTAGTTAGCGTGATATTAACGAAAGTGCAGTTAGGCCCTTTTGACAAAAAATGAATAATACATTCAAAAACAGGGCGTCACCCCAAGTCCAACGACCCCTCATACAAGTCCCTAGCTTTCTTAGTTCATAAGATATTAAAAAGTCGATGACCTATTAGTTTTTGGATCTTTGTTTAATTTGTAAAAAAAACGTATCTATAAATCATTATTCAAAAAGCCCGCCCTCTTTCAAAAAAAAAAACAATTGCGCATTCGTAAAACAAAAAACGAAAATGATAAATCATAGCGGCATTCAGTTGTATGCATGCACTTTATGTGGAACGAGTTTAATTTCATATTGGCATACAAACTCCCACATGTTGCACATGGAAAGCGACTTTTACCTAAAAAATTATTTCACCCTCTAGTAGGGGTAGATTTTATTTTGGAGTGGAAATAAGTTGTCCATAGGAAAGGGGTTGTCTGCCGGAGTAATTTGACTACTCGTACATGTCTCTAGCCTTATTCCCACCACTGTCAAAACAGGTTGTGACTTGTTAGATCTTATCTTGCACGTGCACAGGTGAACACCTGTGTTTTAGGTCATATTACACATGAACTTGCATTTTCTCACGTATGAACCAAAACAGGATGTGACTTGTTTCACAAGGAGAATGCTAATAATGACATCTCGCACGTGTTCACATGTATTTCGCCACTTTCCTTTCATATCGTTATCCTATTATAGTAGTAGAGACTGAGGAACAACATCAGTTCAACACACACGCGAAATGTAGTTAGCCCCTTTGACATAATTTAAATAAATTCATGAGCCAGTCCGTAGGAACCGGTCCAAAAGGGATCAGTCCAAAGGGACAAGGACTCATCCGCAAGGACTCGTCCACAAGGACCTGTCCACAAGGACTTGTCCACAAGGACCTGTCCACAAGGACTTGTCCACAAGGACTCGTCCACAATGACCCGGCAACAATGACCCGTCCACAGGGACCTGTCAACAAGGAACCTTCCACAGGGAACCGCTCCCCCACCCTCTTCAAAAGCCATGAGTGGGCATGCTAATTCATAGTGGCTTTCCACCGCACACATGTCTCTTGTGTAGAACAACGTTTCATTCCATATTAGCATTCAAACTCTCACATGTTGCAATTGGAAAGAGAGATTCTCAAAAAAAAAAATACAATTTCACCCCCTAGTAGGGGTAGGTTTTATTTTTGGGGTTGAAATATGTTGTCCATTGGAAAGGGGGTATCAGCCCGAGTTCAATGACACCTCATTCGTCAAAATCCGACCACGGGTTCGGGAGGTATCGGGCTGCCGCCATCTTGTGAGGTGGGGAGGTGGAGGTGGCATCTGAACCCCTCAAAAACCACTACTTATTATCAACTTGTCATTCTTCAAATTCGATGTTTATAGATTTATAACCGAAGGCAAATCAATGGAGTCCCACATCGGACGGTCATGGCATCGGGCGGAAAAGTTTGGTTGGTTGGTTGGTTGGTTCCTTAGTTTAGGGGCTGCGACAACGCGGTCATGTAGCCCCGTGTACTTTGGGTGTGTGTAGAATCTGTCTGATAACCGGTGTTAATTG
The DNA here is from genome assembly GCA_946902985.2 of Meconema thalassinum. Classification (NCBI taxonomy): domain Eukaryota; kingdom Metazoa; phylum Arthropoda; class Insecta; order Orthoptera; family Tettigoniidae; genus Meconema; species Meconema thalassinum. The sequence continues at coordinate 52,028,798 of OX336398.1, read as the reverse complement.
TGATGGCTGTATTAGTGTGTGTTATCTGTGATTCAGGTAGAAGGACTGCAGACGATAATTTTTTTCAAGTAGTTCCTACTTTTGCTACCAAATGCTGCCATCCACGACACTTAGCTGCGGACGCGGCTACTGAATGCCATCGCAGTCAGCATCTGACGGCGAACGTTGGAAGTGGCGTTATCAAACTAACCTACACATTTTAGCTTCCACAAGTGTTGTTAGTGGAAGGTTCTCTTTCATGCCATAAATCTATGACATGGGACCGCCTGCTTACTTCCCTTCCGAAGAAAGGCATACTGAGGGATTTTAACGCTCTTAAAAATCCGACGACTTCGGACGGGTTTGAACCCGCAATCTTGGGCATAGAAGATCAGCATGCTACCGACTACGCCACCGAAGCCGCTGCGTAACATAATCCTAGTCGTAGCTCCATGTATTATTTTCTCCCTGGAATTAATTAATTTGTTATCAAAGAGTAAAATATTACTTTCTCCCTGGAATTAATTAATTTTTTATCAAAGAGTAAAATATTATTTTCTCCCTGGAATTAATTAATTTGTTATCAAAGAGTAAAATATTATTTTTTCCCTGGAATTAATTAATTTGTTATCAAAGAGTAAAATATTATTTACTCCCTGGAATTAATTAATTTGTTATCAAAGAGGAAAATATTATTTACTCCCTGGAATTAATTAATTTGTTATCAAAGAGTAAAATATTATTTATTCCCTGGATTTAATTAATTTGTTATCAAAGAGTAAAATATTATTTTCTCCCTGGAATTAATTAATTTGTTATCAAAGAGTAAAATATTATTTACTCCCTGGAATTAATTAATTTGTTATCAACGAGTAAAATATCATTTACTCCCCGGAATTAATTGATTTGTTATCAAAGAGTAAAATATTATTTACTCCCTGGAATTAATTAATTTGTTATCGAAGAGTAACATATTCGTGTTGGAACAGGCTACAGGCAGAATGAATCCAGTTGCAGTGACGCAATGAAGCCAAGTGTATTTGATTTGTTTTGTATTAATTCACTGGTATTGTCGTTGCTTATTTAATTTTCTATTTACTCTCTGAACAGTCTGGCCACAGATGTTACCCAGGATATGAGGGTGTTCCGATTCTTAACTCTGGATCCTTCCCCTCCATCAGCCACGCGTGAGGGACTGGTCCAGGGAGGCCTTCCTGCAACACAACAACACACCCTTAATAGACTGGTTGGTTGGTTCTTAAGTTTAGGGGCTGCGACAACGCGGTCATGTAGCCCCGTGTACTTTGGGTGTGTGTAGAATCTGTCTGATAACCGGTGTTAATTGTGATGACTGTATTAGTGTGTCTTAATAGACTCCCCATGCATTGAGGAGCTCTGTGTTAACCCATTATAGGGCAGAGTATTTTTTTAAATACTTCATTGAAATTTTTAAATTTTCATTTTTACTCCAATTTTGATTTAAGTTATTATAATTTTATTTTTAATTATATTAATTTTAGTTACCGTATTCTTAAATATTATTAATTTAATTAATACACATTTTTATAAATTTTATATTTTTAATTTTAATTTCATAAAATATTATCTGTTTTTTATGTTATGCCTATTTTCATTTATGAAAAAGAAAGACTTATGAGATCACCTTTTGTCCGTGTCTGTGTGTGTGTGTGTGTGTGTGTGTGATGGTGTGTGTCCTCCCCTAATAACTTCTAAACGGCTGGAACGATTTCAATGAAACTCGGTAAGTTCATATCACTATTCCGGGCGACCCCGACCGTGCCCTTCAAATTTTGTTACGTCTCACCAATCCAACATGGCGGCTGTGCGAAATATTTCACCAGCATTCAATATCTCCGAACAAATTACCGATATCACCCTGGAATTTTGTACGGTGATAAAGGGAACTACTAGAAGTTCAACTATGTGACTTTTGGAAACCTGGTTACTACAAAACCAACATGGCGGCCAAGCGAAGTTGCGACTTTTAAATAGACGTTTCTCGCGATTTAACCAACCAAACGCAATGAAACTTGGTACAGTATATGTTTATACACATTGTAATGCACCGACATCTAACTTCGTTCAATTGTTCACATAACCTCAAGATGGCGGCTGTGCGAATTATTTCACCAGCATTCTATCTCTCTGAAACTATTACCGGTATCACCATGAAATTTTGTACGGAGATAAAAGGCACTACTGGAAGTTCATCTATGGGACTTTCAAATACCGGTTAACTACAAAACGAACATGGCGGCCAAGCGAAGTTGAAAGTTTTAAATAGACTTTTCTCGCGATTTAATGATCCAAACGCAATGAAACTTCGTACAGCAAATGTTTATACACATTGAAATGCAGTGACATCCAAATTAGTTCAATTGTTTACATAACCTCAAGATGGCGGCTGTGCGAATTTCGAAAATTAAGTTTTTATTTCTTGTGTTCTAATCATGCGATCGAAATCAACATTTGCGTAATGAACGTACACAATAATCATAATCAAAGAGTACATAACTCTATGGCCTACATATATTAAAATCCAACATGGCGACCATCCGAAATATTTACGGTTCTCAGTATCTATTAATCTACTACAGCAATCAAGATGAAATTTTGTAAGTGAATAGAGGCTATAAGCATAAGTTCACCTATGGGACGTTCAATAACCTGGCGAGCACAAATCCAACATGGCGACGACGCAACATTAAAATATTCAAATGGACGTTTCTTGCGTTTTAACCATCCGAGCGCAGTGAGACGTGATACGGTAGGCTATATGCTAATACAAATTTTAATCGACTGGCGTCTAATTAATTTAAATTATTTTCATAACTACAAGATGACGGCTGAGAGAAATTTTAAAATCCCGCTTTTATTTCTTGTGTCCTAATCATGCGATAGAAGCTTGAATAAAACACCTACACAATACTCTTCATGTAATAGTACATAAATCTAAGGCCTATAATATAGAAATCCAACATGTTGACCATCCATCGGTTCTCAATATCTACGAATCTATTACAGCAATCAAACTGACAATTTGTATGTTGATAGAGGCAATTAATATTAGTAGGATATATGAAAATAGGCTATTTAGTTCTTCACGGAACTACTTGTTTATCTTTTATTGTAATTTAATTTTTGTAATTTTGTGGGATCCACGAGCGGTCACGTATGGCTGCCATTTCTGTATTATTTTTTAGCCTACTTTTCACATTTTGCAAAAACAAAAATGAGGAAAACGTAGGCTTATGAGATCGATCCGGGAAAATGTGTGTCTGTCTGTCTGTCCTTCTGTCTGTCTGTCTGTCTGTCTGTCTGTGTGTGTGTCCCCCCCCCTATCAACTCCTAAACGGCTGCAGCAATCGAAACCAAATTTAGTATGAGTAAAGATGTGTACCGGAATATCTCACGTCCATATTTGAAAATGATGTCAGTGCTACCAACTGCTGAAAAAACGCACTAGAAATTTGAGGTCCATGTTGGATATCTTGGAAGATATGCATGGAAGCTCTTCCAAAATTGGCACACATGTAGATAATACTATTTCAGTTTAATTTCCAGGAGACCATACATGACAGTGTTGCCAAAATAATTTTAAGCCTTCTGATAAGTCCAATGTTTAAATGCATATAACTTCTACACTATCAATTGGATTTCAACCAAATTTTGTATGTAATATGTGCACATAAACAGATATGACAGCGTCTTCTTAAGAGCCACCAGGGCTGCCAACTGTTAATAATTACTCTCTCTATTTTTTTTATCCAAATACCAATATATCAGAAAGTATGCAAGCCGACAGCTTTTAAACTATGCACACGTATATTACCTGACATTTTAGATTAATTTGGAGTAATTTATATATTTCAGTTCTACCAACATGATTCTAAGCCTGCTGATAGGACCAATTTTTAAATACATGTAACTTCTATACCTTCAGTTGGATTTCAACCAAATTTCGTATGTGCTATGTGTAACGTAACAGATATGAATATAAGTATTCTTAACCCTAGAACTGCGGACCGTCTTCCAGGAAGACGGTGTGTTGTTTAATCAAGTGCGACCGTCTCTCTGAAAGACGGTCTTGGAATTCAAATATAGTACTACTGTTAGCCTTCAGATGGCACTAATTTCAAGTTATGCTGGTTCCCGATGCTTTTATCTTTCGTAGTGTAAGTCTTTGGCAAACAAATGACGGTATGCAAGCTATTATTTGGCTGCAGAAGTGGAAGTACTTCCATGTTGATATTGAAGTTGCATTGAGCAAAATGGCCGCCAACCATGTAGACGATTCAGAAATTGAGCACTTGATTTTTGACGATTCGTGTGATAGTATGGACGATGACAGTGATTATTGTGTGGATTCGTATGAAAATGAAGATGGTGAAAGTAGTGGCAGTGATACCGGCGAACAGGATGTCACGCAAGTTATGGAAATCCCCATCAATGCAAGCGATGTTTATCATGTTCCCACGGACCCTGTACACATGCCTAATGTTAGCCGTGAAGGGGTAAGTGTGAACTAGACTGATATTCAACCCGAAGAAAGTGACTTTCCAGGTAAAAATGTACCGTTTATCGTTAATCATCCTGGGCCTGTGAACTTGCCTCCCCGTAATCTCGCGCTGATTATGTACTTCAAAATCGAGAAATGTCATATTTTTGTAAAATTAATTTTCTTTTTAGTAAATAACAGGAATTATTTGAAACTGGTTCTTGAATTAGTAAAGCAACTATGAACTTTTCATTTATGATGTCTCTGACGAACATTTAACTCGGCAATATGGTTTTCTAGAGCAGAAAATCAATATTTTTTTCTTTTTTAATTTTTTATAAAATACTTTTTATGATTAATTCAAACCGACGAGTCTGAATGATTCACCTATATCAATATAATATAGAACAGTCTTTCAGCTTTCTATTGATGTATGATAAGTCATATTCATGAACACAGTATGCTTACAGATACCAAATTCCTTTAGTGTGCACTTTATGGGAATTAACTGCAGCATTTGACAGATAATCCTGCAGCAGTTCTAGGGTTAAGAGCAATCAGGGATGCCAACTGTTAATAAATGCTGTCTATATTTTTTTACCCTAATATCAATATATCAGAAAGTATGCAAGCCAACAGCTCGATATTTTGCACACGTATAGCACTTGACACTCTAGATTAATTTGGAGTAATTAATATAAGTCTGTGCTGCCAACATGATTCTATGCTTGCGGATAAGTCCAATTTTAAAATATGTGTAACTTCTATTCTAACAAATGGATTTAATCCAAATTTGGTACAACAAGATATCATAATATTTCCGATTATTTCTAACCAGCACACGCATTGTTGCCAAAATGCTTTTACGCGTCTAACTGCATGTAACGTCCATTGGACTTCAACCAAATTTTGTATTCTGTACCTTAAGAAATGGAACTAAGAATATATTCAGTCACCAGGGCTGCCAACAGTAGTGCTCTATTAGGCTACATTATACCAGGAATATTTCGAACTAATTAGACATTTCGATGTTACCAACTTAATTTCTTCATTATTCTAGATAGGTTCATATACTGTAGAATAATCATTGGCATGAAAAGTAGGCTGTATAGTTCTTCACGGAACTTCTTGTTGTTCTTCTTCTTTCCTCGATTTTGGACCGCGTAAAATAACACATTGCATTCAATTTCCTTTATCCTTTCTTGCCTTCCAGTAGTTCTACATTACTTCGATTTGTCTCCTTCTCTCTTCTGTCCAGATGTTAACCCGCTTCTTCTTTTCCTTCTCCTGGAAACCCTTGAAATATTCGATCATATTTCTGAAAAGTGGTCTGTCCTGAATAATATCTATTGTTACTTCCATACAGGGGCGCACCCAGACTTTTGGTTTGGAGGGGGCTTTCCTCAATAACATGATTTCAGCTATGGAAAGAGAATGTGTCCATTATTATTCTTGTATGTAAATATTGTTACGGCTGTGAGTTTGTTTCATCGCTCGCCGCATGAGTCACAACTGCCCCAGGGCTGGGCTGCTCTGCCTCAGTGTATTGCGTGCGCCTTATGCAACAGGACTACTAGGACAAAGGGATGGTCCAGAATATTCGTGACTCAGCCAGTGAAGGAAACCTCGAGAAGCCGTGAACCCTGGATGGGTCTAGAAGCATTTATTGAGTCACCGGCCTGCTATATAAGAGCGACCAGTCAAGCAGTTGTGGTTGTGTTTTTCGAGCTAGTGCGAGAGTTTATCCTGAGCGACAGAAGTGTGGTGACTTGCGAAACCCCTAGTGAAGCCGATTCTCTTGACAGCGAGGGAGTGAGAAGCATACAGGGGACTGCCTGTGTTTTGAGCGAGTGTGATTTCACTGAGCGACAGACGTATTGTGGCGAAGCGCCGTACGAGTTACGAAATCCAGTGACATTGTTTCCCAGCTTGTGAACAGCGAAGCAGCGTGTAGCAAGTAACTGTAGTTTGTGTACATGAGGAAGAGGTGCAGGTAGTTTCTGTCAAGGCCACCTGACTCATTAGGACGAATTAACTTCTGTGGTTTGTTGACAAGTGAAAGGGGGCAAGAGCTCTCCATAAGGAAGAGACTTGAGGAAACTGGAGTAAGGCTCTAATTGCTTGTATTTGCTGTTGAGTGGTGTATCTTTCTGGCCGCAATAAATTTAATTATTTCATTTAAAGGAACAATCTGTGTTGTGCTTCAACCCACCGTAGTCCAGTTAACAAAAGTGCCACTGGAGGGGGGGGGGGGCACGTAACAACTGGTGTCAGAAGCGGGATTACGAACTCAAACACAAGCACAACACCTGACGGTCCTGGTTTCAAAACCCGAGCAGGTCATTTTTTTATTTTAATTTTCCTGTGAGTGCATGCCCTTTACAAGACAAACATCTAAAATGGAAGCGCAATTTGCAGCATTGCTAGAAAAGTTAAGTGGCATGGAAGCCAAGATGGAAGACGGCCAGAAGAAGATGGAGGACGGCCAGAAGAAGATGGAGGACGGCCAGAAGAAATTTGCCAAGGACCTGAAGGATGACCTGAAGAAGCTGGAAGACGGCCAGAAGAAGATGGAGGACGGCCAGAAGAAGTTAGCCGAGGACCTAACTGCCAAACTAGAAAACGGCCAGAAGAAGATGGAAGACGGTCAAAATAAGCTAGCGGAGGATTTGAAGAGGATAGAGGACGGCCAGAAAAAGATGGAAGACGGTCAGAATAAGTTGACACAGGACCTGAAGAAATTAGAACTGGGTCTGCGTGAGGAAGTCACGGCAGTAGAAAGAAGTTCGACGCCTTACAAGTGGAAGTTGCCGAGCTGCGCCAACGCCCGCTGATGGGGGTGGAGGAGAAATTCAACGCCTTAGAAAAGGAAGTTGCCGAGCTGCGCCAACGCCCACTGACGGGGGTGGAAGAGAAATTCAACGCTCTACAAGAGGAAGTTGCCAAGCTGCGCCAACGCCCGCCCACCGTTACACCGGGAATATCAGGAACGGGATATAGCAGAGTGACGCCCCCTACCTTCGACGGAAAGGTCCCGTGCAGCACCTACTTACGTCAGTTCGAGGCGGCCTGTTCCATAAATAACTGGAACAACACAGAAAAGGCTACAGCTCTCATTGTAGCGCTGAGAGGTGACGCCCTTAACGTCCTTCAGGCCATCCCGACTGGATCCCAGGACTACGCTTCACTGATCGCCCATATGGAGTCCCGATATGGAGATAGCCATCTTCAGCAGGCCTACCAGATGCAGCTCCGGACCCGGGTACAGAAGAACGCGGAAACCCTGCAGGAGTTCGGGATGGACATCGCACGCCACGTAAGGCTCGCCTATCCAACAGCGCCGGCCGACTTTCTGGAACAGATTGCGACGCAGACCTTCACCGACGGACTACGGGACTCGGACACTCAACAGGCGCTGCGACTCGCGCGCAATAAGTCTGTGGCAGATGCGCTGAGCCACGCACTTGAGTTCGAGACGGCAAAACAGGCATCTAGAATGCGCGCGCGGGTGCGTCAGGTGGACATCGACGAACCATCCAAAGCTGACAAGACCAAGCCCCAGGTCGATGAACTGATGGAGGCGCTAGGCCGGTTCTTCAAGGGTCGCAGTACCACCAAAAAAACCTAGCCGAAGGACATCCGAAGAGGCGGCCCGGAAGAGGACTACCGACCTGCTGGACCTGCCGTAAGAGAGGCCACCTGAGCAAGGACTGCGGTGATCAGCGCCGCCAAGGGTTTCCGTCGGGACAGTCAGTCGTAGGGAAACCACGTGGCCCAGGAAAGCAAGTATCAGCCAGCCTTGGGGGGCAAAGGTTTGCTTGTGACAGTCGTCAAGCCCCGGCAGTCCAAGTTCGTGTGACTGAGTTAAGGAGGGATAATAGCAGTCTGATGGTCGACGGAGTCGTCAACGGAGAGAGCTGGCCCATGCTAATCGACACGGGAGCATCGAGGACCATCGTCAGTCCCACCGTGATCCCGAAGTGGAGAGTGCAACCCACACAAAGGAACCTCCAACTAATAACCGCGACCGGAGAGACCGCACCGGTACATGGCGAAGCATCACTGGAGTTCGTCATTGGTCGACGGGCGATAAATCATCCAGTGCTTGTGGCTGACGTATCAAATGAAGTGATCATCGGACTGGACTTCATGGACCAGAACAACATCATCTTGGATCTGAGTACCAACACTCTGCACTTCGGAGGTGAGGAACTTGCTTTGCAACCAGCACACGAGGCCGTCACCCCACGACGAGTAAGGCTGAGAGAGGACGTCATCGTTCCCACCAGGACGGAGATCAGCGCTGCCGTAATTGTCGACGGAACTGCTGAGGGAGTGGCGGCTGTCATCGAGCCAAAATATGAGGACATCCAGACAAAAGGATTGTTAGTTGCCAAGACCCTCATCAACACGACGTCTCGGCCGTACGTCCGCCTGTCCAACCTGAACGACTACGACATTACGGTTCACCGGGACACCAACCTAGGAGTCTGCGAGCCTGTTACCTGGATTGCCCGCATCACAGATACGACGGACGGACACCTGCACACGGACGGTTTGGAAGGTTTCTTTATGTTTATGTGATGCAATGTTTTTAAAGTGTTCCCAGGTTTTTAGGGGGGGCTTAAGCCCCCAAAGCCCCCCCCTGGGTGCGCCCCTGCTTCCATATCCCTTTTTATACTTTGTACCCATTGATTACCTTTCTTGCTTTTGTGTACATGACTGAGTCTGGTGTTATTCATCTTCATTACGTGTCCAAGGAAATTAACCCTCCTTTTCCTGATCGTATCGTATTTTTTTCAATTTCTTTATATTTGTAGAGGTTGTCATTTCTTCTGTATCTGAACTCACCACTTTCTGTTTTTAATGGTCCCAATATATTTCTAAGTATCCTTCTTTCCTTTTTCTCTAGCTATACTATTTCTCCCTTTTTAATGGAAAACATACATTTCATTTTTAATATTGAAAATTTTATTCACTGCGATAATTTAAGGAGTCACAAAAATAATTTTTGCTTTTCATAAATATTACTTCTAGAAAAAAAAATTAATTAGATTGAATCATTGATAATATAAAGTCTTCTTATGATTGGTGATTAATATACAGACCACTAACTTTCCCGGGAAACGGGCAGTGTCAGAAAAGGGTCTAGATTGGTGAGCCACCATTTTCAAGGGACTACATGAGGAGTACGACGTACCTAAATACTCCCAATACTTCTAAAGCTCTCACTAGATGTCAGGCGTGAAATGCTTGAAAAGTGTTAAGTGAATGAAAATGTATCATCATATTTATTACAAAAACTAGCAACCCTCCCCAGCTTCACCCGGCATCTTTAAGGCTGTGCTACCGAAAAATAAAATATTTTTTTATTTTTATTTTGTCTTCTTAATCTGTTATATAGGTCTTCGGGACTTGTTATATGCCACTTTTGTAAAATATAGACTGCTCGTTTGTTCAGGGCATGTATTCAAAGTGTCTACTTTGAGGGTTAAAGGTACATACGTCACGACAAAACTAATAACAGGAGAATTTCGAAATTTCTGTGCAATAACCCTTGTAATAGCAGCTTCATTATGAACAATTTTTATTTCAAAATTCCACATATTTTATAAAAGCATAATATTTCAATAACCTTTTTTATTGTGAAAAAATTGCTATAATAGCTTCAAATTTATTCAATTTGTAGAGGGTCTAATTCTGAGCAGTTCGAATATTTGATGAAAGAAACTGTTTAGTGATAAACCCGTGACGTATGTACCTTTGACTAGTCTTCAACTCGTCAGAACGGTAACTACACATGCTACACGATAGGCTACCCGCACTACCACTTGTACCAAGCTTCATTCCCCACCCTACTACCTAGCACTGCACCGCACCGCACCGCACCTCCCGTTGCGGGTCATTCCTTTCCTTACGCAGCATTCCATTCAACTTACCGTGGAGTGCAAAGAAAACAAAATAACTCGCCTTCTTCCATAACTTTTTCCTGTGCGCTAAGTCGCTAACACTTCAGTCTGACTAGACCTAATCTTGAGGAAGAAATAGAAGAATATACCTCGCCCCTTTCTCGTTTCATTTCCTAATTCTGCGTTTGTGTTTCGTGATTGAGTGATTGAGTGTTCCTATAACATTCACAATTTATTCTACAATGCCACGAAAGCATTCTCCGTCAAGGAAACGTTCCAGAAGAGGCCGCGCAGCAAAGACTACGTGGGAGAAAAGAAAATAAAACAACAAGAAATCACCGTGAATGTTTCAAACGATTCTGCTCAATTTGAAGGCTCCGAAGAAATATTCAACAGCTTGTTAGTTGAAAGCACTCCCCCAATAGGCCACGATGCAAGTCGGTAAGTAAACTATTGCTACAATATATAAATTAATTATTAATTAATTTGAAAGAACTTGCCATTTTTAGTAGATTACCTACTTGTAAAACGTGTTGTTGTTGCTTATTTTAGGGACTGAGACATCGCGGTCATATAGCCCCATGTATTTTTGGGTGTGTATGGAATTTGTGTGATTACATGTGTTAATGTGATGGCTGTACTATTGTGTGAATTTCTAAATTGGGGATAGGATTGCTTTTAGAGAGGAACCATCCCAGCATTTGCCTGGAGTTAGTTTTAATGCGTATTTGCTTTCTGAAGGTTAATAATAATCAAGGTAATATTTTTTAACATTGTGTGATTTCAGGTATGAAGATCAGGATTATTCCATAAATTTTCCAAACGATTCAGGAAGTGATACAGACGATGACAATGAGTCTGATCGTGATGTACCACCGATGGTAATTGAAAGGAATACTGAGGCCAACGAACTGCCTCCAATAGGGCGACGCATCGTTGATATTGGTCACGTTATGAAAGAAATAGAATTAGTAACGATCCATTCCAAACATTGTACCATGGGAAAATACAAATACAATAAAGAAATACAAAATGCATTATATTGTACATGGATTTATTATTGTGATAACTGCGAAAACGAATATGCTGTAACTTCAGAGCCTGTTTACCAAAAAATGGAAGTGAACGATGCTCTGGTGTGGGGAGCTATGGCAGTAGGTATCGGGTTTTCTCAAGTCGAGGAAATGTTCAGTGTTTTGGACATACCGATCGTGGGCCACAACAAATACGCAAACCATGAAATACGAGTTGGTGATATAAGTACTGTATATTGATCCATATTTCCTTATGACCTATATATTATAAACAATTCTGAATAAGTGGTTTCAGTGAATTATGAATACTATTTTGTTGTTGTTGTTGTTGTTGTTCATTATTAGATGAAAATTATGCAAAGAAAAGCCTCTCTTCAAACATTTCTAAATTAAGACAATTTTAAACATTTTATTCCAAACATATTTAAGATTTTAAAATAAATACATTCTGTAAATTATTAATATTATTATATTCTTTCTAAAGGTTTGGGAAGTAGCTCTCATACGTAAAATGAAGGAAAATCCAGAAGAAGAAAGACGTATTGCCATTGAAAAGAACAACTATTTGAATGGCGTTCCGTACATATCTGTTATTAGCGACGGAGGCTGGGCGAAGAGGTCGTATGGACATGGGATGAGCTCGCTGAGTGGTGTTGTAAGCATTTGGGAAATATTAAAGGGATTTCACGTATTCCTTTCGTTGCAAAATGGCGATGTTTACTTTTGTTTAGCTAAGTCACACCACTGTGTCTACATGGCATCTTAGTCCCTGGAGAAAACTACATGGAAGCCCAGGTAGTATTTTCAAGGCTAAAATTGTTGCCAGAGAGAAAAGACGATCTCGAAGGGCACTAGCATTTTCTCAAAAAACACCAGTAAAGAAGAGACGAAAGTGTGATGAAAACTATGGGCCACTAGTGTAACGATTCGATCCCATAGCTGTTAGATATAAAGGGTTATTCATTTATAATTATCATATTTATTATTCTTATTAATTAGTACATCAATGAGATGATTTTTATATCAGATAATTGTAAGCGGTTTTTATTATTATAGACAGAAATATTTTTATTAACAATTATTTGTAAAGAGACGAAGTAATATATATATTGCAACAAGACTGGCGATATGGACTAACCCTATGCGTCACAAACTGAACGACGTAGTAATAATTTCACCACGGCAAACTGCGTCATTTTCCTGAGATGCTAAGAAACCCACTATGGTGTAACCAACACGCCATTTTCTACGGTACGTACGCGTCAAAAGATTACAAGTTGTGGTGCAACTAGCCCTCGTGAAAGTCTGAACACTAGAGAAAGGGAAGCTTACTGGGGTGGGAGACCGTCGAAGACCACGTGACAAGGAAGTCATTAGTACCTGCGCCTCCGACAAGAGATTCATTGATCTACAGCTCTGGATGAAGGAAGGAAGTGGTAACCTTGCTTTCTGGGTCCTAATGAACTGAGCAAACAGAGTTGACACTGTACGATGTCTTGCCGAAATCTATATTAGTACATAATGGGTTATATCCCTGATCAAGAGTCTTTCTACAGATGGCAACGTATTTAATGAGGATATTTCATAGTAATTGAGATATCACATCATTTTTTTAAACATATGCGACGTAACATCGAGATCATCGGTCATTTCTTAAATATGACGAATCTTCGACTGGGTGAGCAAACAATTCAATAAAACTATCGTCTCTATAATAATTTAACTTCAATTAACTTTCAATTCATTTTAAATGTTCATTTTCTTTTAAATAATTAAACCGCAGTTGGTAAATTAAATTCTTTTTTGTAACTATTAGTATTTTGTTCTTGAGTCAATAAATTCATTTTCTTTAACTTCATGACTGTAACTTTTCTTGTAGTTAGCACATACTATAGGCAAAATCAATCATACTCCTTAAATAAGTACTGAATGGTTAGTCAACTGAGTTACACTACGGCCCGGGTAAGTGGTCTCGAACTCTACTGCTGATAGCCGAGGATATATTTATAAATTTCGATTCACTGTCTTAAATAGGAATCTGGCGCTCAACAACACTTATTATATTACACTATCACAGGTAAGGTCACACCACAGTGTATATTATTTATTATTATCGTGTTTGTTTAAAATTGAATTACAGTTGTCAACCACGTTTAACGACTCATTAAAAATGTTACATTTGGCGCCACAAAGTAGGACACGAAAACCATTCGGTATTTAGGAGAGGAGAGTATAATTTCAGTGCAAATTGTCAGTGCTTTTGGGGGACAGTGAAGTGAGTGAATTTTGGAAGGGCAATTGTTATACGGTGTAGTTCGAGATGTCGGAAGAGGAACAGAGGCAGTTGAGAAGTAGGAATAAAGTCGAGAAAGTTAATTATAAGGAGGTTGATAGCAGTAGCGATGTTGAAAGCGTAGAGAATAATACCAAGATGTCGGAGGTAAATCTTGAGAGTAATCCTGAAAATAATCCTGAGGTTAACCCTGACACGTATTCAGAGGAAAATCTCGAGACGAATACAGAGGTACATCCTGAGACTAGTGGTAGTCAGGAGAAACAGAAGTCCTTAGAGGTCCATGAAATTTCATTAGCTGATATCTTGAGGGAGATGAATAAAAATAGTAGGGAAAGTAGGAAGGAATTCAATGATAAATTTGAGAAATTAGATAAAGATATGAATAAAAATAGTGAAGAGAATAAAAGAAGTTATTTGGAATTCAATGATAAATTTGAGAAATTAGATAAAGATATGAATAAAAATAGTGAAGAGAATAAAAGAAGTTATTTGGAATTCAATGATAAATTTGAGAAATTAGATAAGGATATGGGTAGGCTAAATCAAAATATGAATGAGAAGTTTAATGAAAATAAGCAAAGTACGGAGGCCTTTCTTAATGAAAAATTGGAAGAGAATAGTAGTAAAATAAATCAAAAATTGGAAGAGAATAATTTAAAACTAGATATTGTGGAAGCGATGAATAGAGAATTAAGTATGAAGTATGATATGCTGCAGGAGAGTATTCAGGGGGTGAAACAGGAAATCAGAGGTGAAATTAAGGAGGAGGTAGAGATGAAGGCTAAAGATATTATTAAGACAGTAGATAAGAAATTAGAAGCAGCAGAAAGTAGGATTCAGGAAAGAATAGTAACTGTGATTGAAGATAAAATAGCAATTCAAGGTGAAAGTTTTAGAAAATTGGTAGAAGCGGAAACTAGGCAGGTGGTAGAGACTTTAGGGGATACTGAAGTAGAATCAGTAAAGGCAGCCTGTAAGGAAACTGTAATTGAAAGTAGATTAGAGTCAGAGGAGATAGTAGAAGAAAACATAGTGGAGTTGGAGGAGATTGTAGGTGAAAGTAGGGTAGAGTCAAAGGAGATAGTAGAAGAAAGCATAGTAGAGTTCGAGGAGATTGTAGGTGAAAGCAGATTAGAGTCAGAGGAGATTTTAGATGAAAGCAGGATAGCTGTAGAAGAAATTATAGGTGATGAACAGCAGTTAGCGGATATAATAGGAGAAAACATAGTAGAGTTGGTAGAGATGCTAGACATAGATGAAAGTAGCTTAGGTAAGGAACAGCAATCAGCGGAGATGATAGATGAAAGCAGGACAGCTATAGAATGTAGTGAAAAAGAAGTGGAGAAGATGAGATAAAAGATAGGGATAGAAGTAGGTAAGATAAAGAAAGTACTAGGCACTCAAGAAATTAAGATGCAGAAAATCTTAGGTGAAGAGGATATGTTGATTAGGGAAGAATTTAATGATGGTGTAGCGGAAATTAATGTGAAATTATTAGAGGCAGAGAAGCGTGCGTTAAGTCATAGTCAGAAGAACATAATTAGTAAACAAATGAAGAGGAGGAGGGAGATAAATAAGAGCAGAAGCAATAGGCAACGGCTAAAGAGAAAATTAAGTGATAGTAGTAGCGAAGTGAAGAGAAGACATGTAGGTAGATATTTTAGAAGTAAAATGAAAGAGAAGAGAATTAAGTTGTTAGAGGAAAAAGAAATCAGGATGAGAGAGAGAAAGAAAGCATAAGACGTGCAGTGTCGTACTGAATTAGCTAGACTTAAAGAAGTGAGAGGGGGAAAGCCGAAGTATAATGTTACTGTTGATGAGTGTAGTCCGAAAGAGGTAGAAAGTAATGTTATAAGAAAAGAGGAAAATTGAATCCTAGAAAGAGATAGAATTGAAGATGAATGTGATAAGAACTGTGAAATGCCAGAGAAAGTAGTGATGTAAATTTATATTACCGATAGTTACTGTTCCGTATGACTTAAATATTAAGTAATGAAGTTTTATAGGATTTAACAGAGGTAGATAAGAAACCTGCCGTGTGTAATTCTAATTCAGTCGTGAAGTTAGGATGGTAAGGGGCGCGTAGTGCCTACGCTTATTGATTTAGATTGACTAAAATCATTTAATTTGGAAGATAGAGGTTGTCGTGCTATTGAGCAATTCATGTAAGTTGAATGTGGATCCTTAAACTGCAGGTAAGTTGGATGAAGTGAGAATTAAATTTAAAAAGTTGGGAAGATTATTACAAAAGTAAGTAATCTAAAGAAAGTAATAATTATTATGGCAACCATAATTATGAAAATAATGGTAATGAAGATTTAATTCTAAAATTAGATAAGATAAGATGATTCAGTGGTAATAAAATTAATTAGTTGAAGAATTAAGTATTGATTTAATAAAGTAGTTTCAGTTGAGGACAGCGAGATTATCAGAGGATATATTTTGAGAAATTTATAAGTGGTTTAGAATTGTTAATGGTAATGCGTTGTATGAATTAACCAACATCGGGTTGAAATAAGGAAGTAGTAACTAATTAGGACATCTGGTAACTTACTTGGTGACAGATATGTGTGTGTGTATGTGTGTATTTTCACGTAATTGGACGTGAGTTTGAAGAAGTAAGCCAACGAAGGTATTGCCGTTGAGCAATGTGGTTTTTAAGTTTTGGTAAGATGCCAAATGGAGTTATAATGGAGGAAGTTTTGGTAAGATGCCAAATGAAGTAAGTTGGAGGAAGTTTTTGGTAAGATGAAGTAGGTCAGCGAGGTATATTCCGTTGAGCAATGAGTTTTTTTTATGGTGTCTACGGGACTACGTGAAGTTAATGTTGGGAGTTTTTTTAAAGTATATATGGATGTATGCACACAAGGTAATAAGAGATTACAAAGGTAAGATTGTCCAAGTTTTAGTTATAGTTACGCACGTTTTAAAGATATTACAAGGCTTGTTATCGAGCTAAACCACTTTTAGTAAAAAGTTACTGATGAATAATAACGAAATAATGATGAGGTAGATTGTTGTCCTACACACAGGTAAAAGTAAAGATAATAATAATAATTAGATGGTTGGCATAATATTTACTAGTATTGAAAGGAATTTGTTATAATTCGAAGTTTTGACGATTTTAAAGATAAATAATTTTTTAGTCAGACGAGAAATTAAGTTTTATTTTTGTCATACGGAGTTAGTAAAGAGAAGAGCATTAATATTTTGAAGACAAGAGTAAGTTTGTAAGCTAAGTATACCTAAGGGGTAATAATGAAGTTTCAATTAAAGGCAGGTGTAATTTACGCATTTAATTTGGTAGAGCAGAGAGTGTCTTAACTGTGTTATAACTCAGGACTTGCTTTATGAAGTGATTATGGGAGAATATTTGCCAATTATGAGTGTCGGTGTTATTGACTATCAACTGGAACACTGTCATTGTTTTAGGAAGACAATAGTTAGGAAAGCAAAGTGTGATGTTATTATTCCAAGGAATTAGTCGAAACATGTAAGATTTTTTTTAGCTGAAATTTAATGTGTTATTGGTCAGTAAGAGGTGACCTGTAACAGTACGAAGATGTGGGTTTATACCACGAATAGGGGAGTTTTTTTGTATGTGACGTGTGATGTCACGATGAGTTTTGAGAGATTCTGGTGTAGTAGGAATAAGCTATACTCCAGGCGGTCAGAACAAGTAGGAAGTGATGTCTGTAGGACTTAATTAAGAGTTTTGAGAGAAAACTAAGGTTTTTTTTAGGTATTCAGCCAGAAGTCAAGTCATGAATAGACTAAGTTTAAAGTATAAGAGCATTAATATTTTGTGGAACGAAATATTTATTCCGAGGAGTTTTTCATGTATTTTTGTGAAATAGTTTAGTGATATACGTAATTCAGATAATGAGTAGTATTTTGTCCTCGTCTTAATCATTTTGTGTGGTAAGCAAGGAATGACGATACAGTCAAGTTATATCTCGACGCTAAGTTAAATTTAATAATGTGAACAAGAAGTCAGATTATATGTTCATTTGTGATTTTGAAAATTCAAGTTATTGTTTTCGAGAAGTAGTAAAGAGGAATCATGGTTTTATGAGAAGTTAAGAAGTCGTGGAGACTTAGGAAGTATTAATTTGAAAGGAGGCGGCCGTGGCCTAAGAAAGAATTAAGCCACGAAGGCAGGTGAGTAGTAACTTGGATATTTATGTGAACTGTTTAATAACTGCTTTAAGGTATTTCGATGTCATTATGTATTTGGGGAAATATTTACATGTATGACATATGCACTGAAATTGGAATTGCCTTAGGTATCTTGCTAAGTTATTTTTTTCTTCAATTATTGAAATTTTACTGCATTTGAGTAATCCCTTTATAGAGACGAAAGGGATATTATGTTGATTGTATCACCACATCGCGTGCAGTGATATATGCGTGTGCAACGAAGTAATTACTTCGAAGAATGTAAAGTGAAGGGCATTATATGTATATTTTTTACAGCATATATATAAAGAAGAATGAACATTATGAACATTTGGAAGAATGAGATGAATGAAAGTTAAAATATGAATTTTTTGTGAAGAATACATTTATGTATATTTTTTTTACAACATATATAAAGAAGAATGAACATTAGGAACATTTGGAAGAATGAGAAATGATAGTACAAATATGTAAAGTGAAAAGAGTATGTTCTTGTATAATTTTGTGTATTGATGAAGAGTATATTGTATGTTGTCTTTTTGGGGGTTATGATATTTATATTTATAGTTTTTTTTATGTTGGATGTGGTAAGAGAAATAATGTGAAATATCATTTAAATTATTTCTCTTAGGGGCGATTGTAACGATTCGATCCCATAGCTGTTAGATATAAAGGGTTATTCATTTATAATTATCATATTTATTATTCTTATTAATTAGTACATCAATGAGATGATTTTTATATCAGATAATTGTAAGCGGTTTTTATTATTATAGACAGAAATATTTTTATTAACAATTATTTGTAAAGAGACGAAGTAATATATATATTGCAACAAGACTGGCGATATGGACTAACCCTATGCGTCACAAACTGAACGACGTAGTAATAATTTCACCACGGCAAACTGCGTCATTTTCCTGAGATGCTAAGAAACCCACTATGGTGTAACCAACACGCCATTTTCTACGGTACGTACGCGTCAAAAGATTACAAGTTGTGGTGCAACTAGCCCTCGTGAAAGTCTGAACACTAGAGAAAGGGAAGCTTACTGGGGTGGGAGACCGTCGAAGACCACGTGACAAGGAAGTCATTAGTACCTGCGCCTCCGACAAGAGATTCATTGATCTACAGCTCTGGATGAAGGAAGGAAGTGGTAACCTTGCTTTCAGGGTCCTAATGAACTGAGCAAACAGAGTTGACACTGTACGATGTCTTGCCGAAATCTATATTAGTACATAATGGGTTATATCCCTGATCAAGAGTCTTTCTACAGATGGCAACGTATTTAATGAGGATATTTCATAGTAATTGAGATATCACATCATTTTTTTTAAACATATGCGACGTAACATCGAGATCATCGGTCATTTCTTAAATATGACGAATCTTCGACTGGGTGAGCAAACAATTCAATAAAACTATCGTCTCTATAATAATTTAACTTCAATTAACTTTCAATTCATTTTAAATGTTCATTTTCTTTTAAATAATTAAACCGCAGTTGGTAAATTAAATTCTTTTTTGTAACTATTAGTATTTTGTTCTTGAGTCAATAAATTCATTTTCTTTAACTTCATGACTGTAACTTTTCTTGTAGTTAGCACATACTATAGGCAAAATCAATCATACTCCTTAAATAAGTACTGAATGGTTAGTCAACTGAGTTACACTACGGCCCGGGTAAGTGGTCTCGAACTCTACTGCTGATAGCCGAGGATATATTTATAAATTTCGATTCACTGTCTTAAATAGGAATCTGGCGCTCAACAACACTTATTATATTACACTATCACAGGTAAGGTCACACCACAGTGTATATTATTTATTATTATCGTGTTTGTTTAAAATTGAATTACAGTTGTCAACCACGTTTAACGAATCATTAAAAATGTTACACTAGCACAGTTGCCTGACGTTGAAGATGAAGTTCTTGAGACAAGAATGATCAACGTTTCAAAGAAAATGGCCGATGAGGCAACAAACGGTAGTCCTATTGAGGTATCAACTCTTGGACAACACACTCACCACATGTGGCACGGCCAAAGAGTGAATCGCTTGACAGCTTCCAAGTTTGGGCTAGTCATAGCATTTATCTCACACCCCTTGCCACAACCTTGTAAAATCAACTTTGTATCCCAAAAATCTCACCTCAGTTTCCGTCATATTTGGAAGAGATAATGAGGACGCTGTGTTGAAAATGTACGAAGACAAAACTGGCAACATGGTCACCAAGTGTGGGTTCATCGTAGATCAAGATCATTCATTTTTAGGAACCAGTCCTGATGGTTTGGTTGCTTGTGGTGGCCTCGTAGAAGTAAAATGCCTTGCGTCCGTCACTGAATCAGATTTGAGAGACAAGGTGACAAAAAAAAAGTTTGTGCTTGGAACTGTCAGAAGGAAAATTGCAATTGAAACGAAGCTACAGCTACTTCTTCTAGGTCCAAGGTCAATTGAATATCACCAGGAGAAAATGGTGCGACAATGTAGTTTATACGAAGAAAGGAGAACTATTCGTAGAAAGGATAGAAAAGGATGAGATAGTATGGCAAAGAAAAATGCTT
The DNA here is from genome assembly GCA_946902985.2 of Meconema thalassinum. Taxonomy (NCBI): domain Eukaryota; kingdom Metazoa; phylum Arthropoda; class Insecta; order Orthoptera; family Tettigoniidae; genus Meconema; species Meconema thalassinum. The sequence continues at coordinate 52,008,318 of OX336398.1, read as the reverse complement.
CCAAACCTGGTACAATTTTATAAGGAGTATATTTTGCCAGAAATTCTAGACAGTCGAGTTGTTCGAGGCATGAACATCCGAGATCCCTCATTTGTGCTAGAGGCACAACGACAAAAGCAGGCGACAAATAATACCAACAAACGAAAGAAGAGGAAACCACTGACACATTCACAGACAAGAAAAACATTAATCACCTGGCGGTGTAGTGGCTAGCGTTCTTGGCTGACGCCCTGGAGGTCCGGGTTCGATTCCCGGCTCTGCCAGGAGATTTTAATACTGTTGTGAGGGCTGGAACGGGGTACACTCAGCCTCGTGAGATAAAACTCAGACGAGGAGGGTTCAATTCCTACCTCAGTCATCCTGGAAGTGGTTTTCTGTGGTTGGGGTGGTTCCTGACTTAAGGCCACGGCCGCCTCTTTTTGTTTTATCCCTAATTTACAACTGCACACAGTGGTACAGCCATCACAATAACACAGGTTAAACACACCTAGATGCACGGGGCTATATGACCACGATGTCGCAGCCCTAAAATAAGCAACAACAAGAAGCTAATTATGTTGAATGATACTCGAACGTACTGTAAATTGTTCAGAATACGTAGCCTAAATATCTTTTTTTTATCAGTTGCCTTGTAAGTTTCTTTGGTTTAGGAAGTGAATAATAAATTATTCTTTATTATTTAATTAATAACATAACAACTTTAACATACTTAAATATATCAATAGCTGCGTGTTATTGTGTTTTTCATGTTCTTGCTAGTGTGTATGTGCAGCCGATTGTCATTGAACTTGCTGCTTACATTTTAAAAATAATTTTTGTTTGATAATAGTGCATAATTTGGGTATTTTCTGAAAAAATTCCGGAGATGGTTTCTTATTTGGAAATGATGTTATAATTTATAGTAGATTAACTTTCATTTACATACGTATGTAGCAAATATTATGTGCTTTCAGTGTTTTGGCTCTTAATTGTGAAAGTGTGTGTTTTGTTCACAGAATGTTAAATATGCATTGTACTTCATAAAATTCTGCATGCGTGAACTTGAAATTTCATTACTGAATGAGCAGTCATTTTGTTTACATAAATCACCTTTTGTGGTTTACTGCATTATATTTTTTATATAATGATTTGCATTCCATTGCAGTATTGTCAGTGCGCAATAAAAGGTTTATGATCCATCCAAACACTTCTTTTGTGTTTTAATTTTATAGTTATATCACTGATATGCAACCACTTCGCTACAGAAAAACTCTTCCCCCCTATGGGTAGTTACAAAGCCCATATGTAGTTTCGTTTCACGCACGCAATTTTTTTTAAGAAAAAACTTCTTTGGAAATTATGAAATTGTCAAAATACTGAAACTGATATATATCTTTACATCAATTATACTATTATTATTGCGTTAAAGCTGGTAATTTATACAAATGGAATCCCTGAAATCTTATAAAATAACTGGCATTAACAATTATGAGCAAAGTATCAGTATATTTTTTCTCTTGGTTAATATTGCATAGAAACTAAAAAACTCAATGTATTTCTACATTTGTAATAATTCCAATCCTTGAAACTGGTAGGTATACTGTAAGCTTTAATTGTGTAATCATTTTATGTGTCATATATCCAGCGCAGTAAATCTGTGTTCAGAAAATATGTAGTGGATCTGAGAAGGTTAAGTGGTGTCATAAAATTACTTCCTGTTGAACTGCACAATTCAAACGACAAATTGAACTTCTGAATGGCTGAAAGTACTTTATATTAATATAATTCAAGATTTTATAGTAGATTTATATTGAGGTGTTAAAACACGCTTAAAAATATATTTTGTTTTTTTCGCCATTGTTTTACCCTCCAGGGTTGGCTTTTCCCACGGACTAAAAGAGGGATCCCACCTCTACCGCCACTGAGGGCATTGTCGTGGAGCTAGAAAATTGGGTCTTGGATACAACTGGGGTGTGTGACCAGCACTACGCCCAGGCGGCCTCACCTGCAAAGCGAACAGGGTGCCTGATGAAGGGATGGGAAGACTGGGAGGTTAGGCAAGGAAGTGGGAAGGAGGCGGCCATGGCCTTACGGTAGGTACCATCCCAGCATTTGCCTTAGGACGAAGTGGGGAAACCACGGAAAACCACTTCCAGGATGGCTGAGGTGGGAATCAAACCCCCTCTACCCATTTGGACCACCCGAGGCTGAGTAGATCCCGTTCCAGTCCTCATACCACTTTTCAATTTTCGTGGCAGAATCGGGAATCGAACCGCGGACCTCCGGGGTGGCAGCTAATCACTCTGACCACTACGCAACGGAGGCGACTTTAAAAAGTAATATGTTACCTAATTTGACGTTATTGAAATTCTTGATCGAATTTTGAAGTTTTTCGTTCTTATTTCAAAAAATTACAACAAAAAAAGTGACACGATAGAGAAACTCTGAATACAGAATTGGATTCTACATCCCTCAATACCTAAGCAGTCATTTAGGTATATTGTCTTATTAATATTATATTAATTTTTTTAATGATAAACTTTGCCAATTTTGATGTTTTTTCGATTTTCTTTTCAAAATTACAAGAAAGGAAACCTGGCGTGCTACAGAAAATCTGAACACATGGCACTTTACTTAACAATAAATAAGTTAATATTTTCCCTTGTAGCAGAAGAAAATTGAAATGCATAGTCCTATCAATCAAACGCCCCGACCCATTTTATCCGGCTGGAGGACAGATCTCAAGGTTGCAATAAGCTTACGACTCGGAAACAGATCGCTGTGTGACTCGCAAGGAATGCTTCAACTGAGAGAGGGGAAGATAGTGTGCTGATGAGGAGGAATGGAAGGGAGGAGGGGAAGTCGCTATTCACATGCGGTGGCTTGCAAGGGACGGCAGTGCTGTCATCTCTTGTCCAGCGACTGTCAGCAGAAACGTCCGCACAGCCTTAACGGTTTACCAGCGTAAGCTTAAAAGGCTCACGGCTGGCAGATCCCAGACGCAAAAAGAGAAGCCGAGGTGAACAGTGAAACTCCAAAGACATACACTCTTCTCTGAAGTCGACTCGACGATTTGATGCTGGCCGAAGCTAGTAATTTAAATTCCCACTGAATGGAGATTGTAAAATCAATTAGCCTACAGTGGACGATGTATTAAAGACAGAGATATGCTGTCTGTGTAGAACTTTTCATGCTGAACAATTCTTACACTCAAAGTATATGAATATTTTTAACGGTTTCCCCCTGGGGCTCACATCTAGTGGGACGTGGGTTGGCGACCACGGGGCCCCAGCTGAGTCCGGCATTGCTTCCACTTACTTGTGCCGAGCGCCTCTCTGTCTTCTTTCCTGTCGACCTCACTTGGTCAACTCTTGTTCTCTTCCGACCCCGACCGTATTAGGCCATCCGAGGCATAGGGAGTCTCTTTATTTCCCGCCTTAATTGGCCCTTGTCTCATCTTTTCTGATAACCTCCTTTTGCGAGAGGTCAGCCTTCTTTTTCTTTTCATGTTATCTCCTGCCTTCTGCTCAAGGCCCTCAAGGAGGCAGGGTGTATGTAGCCCCACCACTTCTGGTGCACCCTGGATATTGGTACACCCTCAGGGGCTCACAGCTGGTGAGTTCGGGAGTTGGTGACCCCGAGGGATTCCTGAGCTGGGTCCGGTTTCCCCCTTTTGTCCCTTACCTGTGGGAAGGACCCTCTCCTCTTTCACTTTCCTATCTGCCTTTCATGGCTCTCCTTTCTTCCAAGTCCCTCAATCCACATTCTTGGAGGGTTGAGGGCATTTCTCTTCCTCCTGTCCTTTATTTGCCTTTTTCTCCTTTTGTTTTCCATTTCTTCTTCTAGTATATAAGTTCGTAGTTAGTTTTAATTATAAGTTTACATTTCATTTTCATATTCACGGTCACCCAAACCATTAGGGACCGATAAACTAGATGTTAGGCCCCTTAAAACAACAATCATCATCATCACTCTTCTCTGAAGTCTTAACTCGACACGACTCGACAGTTTGATGCTGGCCGAAGCTGGGGTGGCAGGCTCGCTCCGAAGCCAGTAATTTAAATTTTCACTGAATGGAGATTGTCGGAAGAAATGAAAACGTAAAAACACGTAAAGTGGGCGATGTATTTGTAGAACTTTGCATGCTGAACAATTCTTACACTCATAGTATAAGCCTATATATATTTTAACGGTTTTCCCAGCGTAAGATTAAAAGGGGCACGGACAGCAGGATTTCCTTGGACTCGATTCACTAAAATCGTTACTGCTCGGGTTCCTTTGGTCATTCAAAATGAATGTTTTTTCTACAGGAACCTTCCTCGAGAAATCCTTTACAGAATGGTTAGTTAGTTAGTTAGTTAGTTAGTTAGTTCTTGAGGTTTAAAGGGGTGGAACTACGTGGTGATTTGCCCCTACAGAATGGTGAAAACCGCATCAAAATCCATCCAATGGTTCTCGAGATTACCCGTTACATCCATGAATCGGGGACTTTGTTTTAGACGAAGTAGAGATGAGGGTCAAGTTAATGAATTAATAAATAGATAGGCAATAAAAGTATTATACTTAGTCTATATTGGATTATATTAAATTAATATTATGTAAAATTGATGTGCGATTATGAAACTATGTCCGAAGCACATAGGCTATATCCTAAAGTTACCTCGCCGATGATGGCAATCCTGGAGCGCTTCATCTTGCCCATGTACCCTGAAGACTGGCCGCACACTTCTGCCAAACAACAACAGCAAAACATGAAATATTAATGAGCTGATCATATCGGCAGCGCGCGCTTCGTTATTGATTACTTCAATATCCGAGCAAGATGCTGCTGTCCGGGTTAATGCATTGTGTAGTCCTCAGATACTCATACAAGGGTGTCGATAAGGGGCTAATGGAAAAACATAAGTAAATTCTAGCTGTCAAAGTTTGACCATCAATTGACGCCGTAATTCACAGCCTCAACTGTTTCTTGGAAAAAATAAGGCTTTCGTTGGTGTTTTGTTTTTAATTATTGTTTTGGTTTGGTCGTTACCTACGAGATCGTGGGAGTAGTTATTCTTAGAGACTTAATTAACAGTGTGGGGTTAGGAGCCATTTTTCAGTGTTGCCTTAGTAAACGAAAGTTCACAATGGAAGTAGAAGAAAATAATCAGCTGGCCTTCTTAGACGTTCTGCTCTATAAAAGAACAGATAACACACTCGGACACAGGATCTATAGGAAAGATACTCACACAGATCAGTACCTACATGCTAACTCAAGTCATCCTCCTTCGCAGAAAGAAATGGTAGCTAGAACACTCCTCACCAGAGCCAACCACATTTGCGATAAGGATAGCGTGAATGAAGAAAAGAAGCATATTTGGAACACGCTCCTAGCTAATGGCTACAGCAAAGGACAAATAAATAGGGCCACACGGAAGGTAGAACAAAGCCGAAGAACTGGCAAAAAGAACAAAGACAGGCCCCACCATAAAGCCTTTCTGCCGTACGTACAGGGGTTGACAGAATCGCCAGGCTGCTCAAGAAACACGATGTTACTACTGTGATGCATCCTATAAACAAGCTGACGCAAGTGGTGCGTAAATCAAACGAGATAAAGCTGCCAAACCAGGACGCAGGAGTTTACAAAGTGTCGACAGGTTTACATAGGGCAAACAAAAAGACGCGTTTCCATTAGGATTTCAGAGCACATTCGGGACACGAAACAGATAAACTATAGATCTGCAATAGCAGAACATGCTGACGTCACGAGACACGCCATCGAATTTGATAAGGCCGAAACTGTTGCTAAAATTCCTGGTTACCAAAACAGGTTAATTAGAGAGGCAATAGAGGTCGTGAAGCATCCCAATAAGTTCAATCGCGAAGATGGGTTCAAACTCAGCAACATCTGGAAAGTTCTACTAGCGCGCGACTGCCAAGGGCGGGGACCAATCAGCGAGCAGCGTCACGTCAACGCAGGGCAAGCTAGCACATGTGACTGGCAACAACCGTTAGTTTGTGTACGGACACCAACTCGTACCTACCCATGATTAAGGCTGCTGCAATGTCATCCGAAACGTCGGGAAATAATAACCGATATGAGACGCGGCTCAATTCTGTAAGCCAAGTTGATAAAAAGTTTGGTGCTTTTCAGTCGGTCAACACGAATGTACCCAAAATAGCTAGGTTATGCCCTAATCCTGAAATAATGGCTATTGGTCCACGCGTGGCGAGGATTGTTCCACGGTCTTTAATAGTTGTAGACCTTCCTGTATTCAATAACATACATCTTATCTAGATTGGGGGGCGTGGTGGCTCAGCGGTCTAGCTGAATGCCTCTCACCAAGGCGGTTCGGGTTCGATTCCCGGTCAATGCATGTGAGATTTTCGAAGTGAAATGCCATGTCCTGTGGTTCGGAATCCACGTAAAAAGGAGGTCCCGTGGCTCATGATCTCGCGATTAACGGTCACGTTAAACTACAAGCTTCCTTTTTTATCTAGATTTGGCAACATCCCACAAATACTCATTGCACTGACTTCAGACAGCACATAGGAACAGGGGGGAGAAAGGGAAAAACCAGTTTCGTTGAGATAACATCCCATTTCAATCGACCACAACTGGTGTAAGAGTGAACACGAAACTGCTCGTCGCTCCAGCGAGGAAGACAACCAGATAAGTAGTAGCCTGTAATATTACAGTATAACCATAGTTGACATTTTACAACCATATAGTCACTCCAAATATACAAACTCCGGATATCTATCACCATTTTAGCATTTCACCTAATAGCCTATTTCAATAAGCATACACCGACAGTTGCAGTACCAATACTGCAACTAAATAATTGTACATATTGCAAATATTTTCACCTGTATTTTCAAACATAGATTTTATAGCCTAAGTGTAATGGATCTGATGATGATCGCTGGACGATCAAAACTAGTCATCCTAGTGTATTTATTAATATCATGTAATTTATTTCAGGATTAGGGCATAACCCAGCTCTTTTGGGTACATCCGTGTTGACCAACTGAAAAACACAAAACTTTTGAGACTTAATTAAGGTATCCATTTGGATGGAAGTTTCACTTAGGCTATTTATGTTTCCATATAAAAGCTTAATATTGTTCTACTTTAAGAAAATGTATGGGTTTTACATGTTTCATGTACGTATAAATATGCTCGGTAAATTGATTTAAATGGACAATTTTAAAATTAATTAATTAATTAAGAATTCTGTATTTTTACAGGTTCAAACATTAATAAGTGAAGTCAACAGGGTCAACAAGGTCTCAAATAAAAGCTAATTGCATTGGAAATGTACTGTACTAAAGTTATATGTCTCTATTCATCATCCGAATACGAAGAAAGGAAAAACAAGCATTCATTTATAACGACTCTATTTCATTGGAAATAAATCAGAAACCTCTATGGACATCAAATTGGCAGGTGAAAAACTAAAGGAAGTAGGAGACTTCTGTTACTTAGAAAGCAAAATAATCAGTGATGGACGAAGCAAAGAGGATATAAAAAGTAGGTTGGCTCAGGCAAGGAAAGCATTTCTACAGAAAAAGAATCTGATGACATCGAATATATGTAGATTTAGGTATTAAGAAGTCATTTTCCAAAGCCTTTGTCTCGGGCGTGGTGCTCTATGCAAGTGAAACTTGGACTATTGGTGCAGCAGAAAAGAGGAGAATTGAAGCGTTTGAAATGTGGTGTTACAGGAGAATGATGAAGATCAGATGGGTAGATAGGGTTACAAACGAAGAGGTATTAAGACAAGTGGGAGAGGAGAGATGTTTCTGGTGACTGTTAATGAAGAGAAGAGATAGGTTGGTAGGATACAAACTAAGACACCCAGGAATAGCAAGCTTAGTTAAGGAAGGAGAGGTCGAGGATAAGAACTGTAGGGGTAGACCAAGTTTGGAATATGTTAAACAGATTGCCTCGGATGTAGGGTGTGGTAGCTATGTAGAGATGAATCGATTAGCTCAGGACAGGGAGGCATGGAGATCTGCATCAAACCAGTCAAAAGACTGAAGACTCAAACAACAACAACAACAACAACTACTACTAGTTTCACAGTGACATATCATAAAGCTTTTTATTTCAACGTAAACATAATATGATCACAGTTAAAAATCATCCCAACCTCAAATATTTTCAATGAACCAATACATCAGTTCCACATCGAGCAGCCTTTTCAAGAGATTCATCTTTCATCATTAATTTAAAAATTGTGACACATCTGATCTTTAGTCTTCTGGAGTATTTTTTAATAATTTTAGTCAATCTTGCAACTTCATTTGCATCAAATACCGGTACTGATTGCTGGAAAAAAAAAAGAAACAACTCCTGGCACTATACAGCCCATGAAGGGCCTAGGCTGACCAAGCGACCACTGCCCAGCCATTTGGCATGCAGATATTGGGGTGACGCATGATCAGCGCATCGGGTCCCCTTGGCCGTTAATCTTGGTTTTCGTGATCGGGGGCTGCCTCACTCTCAGACAGCTACTCAATTGTCCTCACGAGGCTGAGTGCACCCCGTTCCAACCCTCACGTCAGTTTTAAAATCCCAGACGGAGCCGGGAATCGAACCCGGGGCCTCCGGGTGAGAGGCAGGCACGCTACCCCAACACCACGGGGCCGGCCTGATTGCTGAAAAACGTTATAATGTAACACTACAAAAATATGTTATATTGGCTTTCATCGCCAGTGAATTGTTCTTTGAGTCTTCAGTCTTTCACTGGTTTGATGCAGCTTTCCATGCCTCCCTGTCCTGAGCTAATCGTTTCATCTCTACATAGCTACCACACCCTACGTCCGAGGCAATCTGTTTAACATATTCTAACCTTGGTCTACCCCTACAGTTCTTGTCCTCAACCCTTCCTTCCATAACTAAGCTTGTTATTCCTGGGTGTCTTAGTAAGTGTCCTACCAACCTATCTCTTCTCTTCATTAGCAACTGCCAGAAACATATTTCCTCTCCCACTAGTCTTAATACCTCTTCGTTTGTATCCCTATCTACCCATCTGATCTTCATCATTCTCCTGTAACACCACATTTCAAACGCTTCAATTCTCCTCTTTTCTGCTGCACCAATAGTCCAAGTTTCACTTCCATGCCCCTAATACCTAAATCTATATTCGATGTCAACAGATTCCTTTTCTGTAGAAATGCTTTCCTTGCCTGAGCTAACCTACTTTTTATATCCTCTTTACTTCGTCCATCACTGGTTATTTTGCTTCCTAAGTAACAGAAATCTCCTACTTCTAGTTTTTCACCTGCCAATTTGATTTCCATAGAGGTTTCTGATTTATTTCGGTTGAATTCCAATATTTTTGTTTTACAGTGAATTAAAACTCAGTAATTCTAGGTTTGTGCCGTGTCTTGTGTGGGGTTTCGCCTAGGACATCAAGCTGGCTCATCAGCGGGCTCTTGGTCCGGGCGGGGACACCAAGCCCATACAAGACACGGCACAAATCGAGAAGAATTGCTGAGTTTCAAGAATACAATCTATTGACTTACAGTTATATTTTCCTATTTCATTTAACTTTGTGAATAAGGGTTTTGGGCTGACATGGTCTGTTTCATGTAATAATTAATTATATTTATTGCAACCAATGCTCAAATACAATACGGTAATAATTAAATTGCGCACAATGAACTCATGTATAGAATTCTGTTAAAGTCACTGTTCTCTCACTACAAACATTTGCGTGATATCTCTCACACGACTTTCCACACAATTCACACATACAGTTCTCGTCTGGGTTATGGTAGACCTTCTTGCTGCACAGCTTGGAATGAAAACCATGAACAGCGGAACGTGTCATGAAATGGCAAAGTTCTTACATAGAATTCCTCCACTCTGAGGTAATCATGGCAGAAGCTATAATGGAAAAGCAGAATGGCAATCTGTTTGGAACGGCACAGCTCCGAAGGAGTGGCAGACATTATTTAACATCAAGTACCCTCCGGCTGGTTTTGATCTCCCACGAAGAACTTCGGTTGCCCTCAACAGAATCCGAACCAAGCACGGGCGATGTGGCTCACTGCTTCATAAGTGGGGCATGCGAACTTCCCCCAGCTGTGACTGTGGTGCAGTGAATCAAACCATCCACCATATTGTAGCAGAATGTCCGAGGAGGGCGTACTCTGGATCAATGGACGACTTTCTGGTGACATCTACTCAGGCCATACAGTGGCTAGACGAACTGGACATACATCTGTAGGGCTAAGTTGATTGTTTTAATGGTTTGCTCCCTTTTTTTTGGTATATATATTGTACCCATGTGACGAGTACCATGAGTACAATATGCATATATGTAAATAGTATATCGTTTTTGTGTACATTGCCATAGGCATAAATAAATAATAATGGCATCTGTCTGGTAGGAATCCCTCCAGATGGCAGTAACATTCGTATACGTAACTCTTCTATGTAAAACGGTTGTCTCGTTAGTTCATAGGTCGACCTTGACGGTGCATTTTTCCTAGACAGAGAATCGTTTTTATGTATATGGCCTTTACCCTTTCTATCTGAGCAAGGTTATTTTTCGAGAGATGCTCCCATATTAATTCTATTGCATATGTCATGATTGGTGAAATTTGTATGTGAAAGAGTTGTAATGCAGTCTGTATGGAGAGTTGTCTTATTAGTTTTATCTGATTCATGGCTATAACCGCGGTAGCAGCTCTATCTTTTACTTGTTTGGACAAATTCCGTTCAGTCGTGTTAATACACATGTCCATAGCAACCTCTCTTTAATGCAAACAATACATGTTACATTAAAATACACATTTGAAGATTGTCGCCTCCGTAGCGTAGCGGTCAGCATGGTTAGCTGCCGCCCCGGAGCTCCTGGGTTCGATTCCCGGCTCTGCGACGAAATTTGAAAAGTGGTATGAGGACTGGAACGGGGTCTACTCAGCCTCGGGTGGCCCAAATGGGTAGAGGGGGTTCGATTCCCCCTCAGCCATCCTCGAAGTGGTTTTCCGTGGTTTCCCACTTCGTCTTCGGGCAAATGCCGGGATGGTACTGTCCCCGTAAATCCGGATAGTAGGCTGTCAGATATCCGCCCCCTCCTTCGGATTGCCAATAATCAATCGCACCGGCACAGCTACATCAATGAAAATGGCACTGACAGATACTACCGAGATTAGAGCACAGCAGTTAACAAGAAAATTATTGTGGAACACACCAAAATATACGGGGGTTCATACTTACCTTTACTTACCTCTTCAAATTAATCTCGGGAATGGGTTGCCAACTGGATCACTTAAAGTATGCCCACACAATAACCTCCACCATGATATTTAAAATGAACCAATACGAAGACAAGAAACTTTAAACTGTACAATAATTTATTTCACATAAAGGGAATGACTTTAACAAAAACTCAACAAAATACACGTGGCAATCAGAAGCCATTGTCAATATAATCATGTCCTCCTGTAGGACTGGTAGACGTTACATACAAAATTTTATCTTTCCTAGCTTATAAAGAACGTAATAATAGTAATACACTTGTAATGGATGAGGGAATTGGAACGAGACATGTAGCAATTGTTTTCCTCTTTCATAAACATCACACTTTATTTATAACTGCAAGCCTGCTATGTAGTCGACCTTGGCCTCTAACATACAGTTGTCAGGCCAGCTGCGATCCACCCTTCAACAAGTCGGATGCCCACGTCGTCAAACGGGCCCACCTGTCCGGGCAGTGCTAGCATATGCTCGTAACTTCAGAGCTTAGCTCCTTTTCAAACACTTTAAATGTCCTCAACTCAACTCAAATGTTAACATGCAAATCTTTTAAATGCTTCAATCACATGTTACTGGATTACTCTAATAATCCCCAAAACTTGTTTAATGGTATAATCCACTTGTATAATTAGCGTTCTTTAGAGTATATTAACAAAACTCTTAATGTTTATAACAAATGCTCATTAATTGTTTATTACAATTACAAATTGTTTATAATATTGTCAAATGACAATTGAAAAATCTATACACGCCTCTCTTAATTCCTTTCATTTCCAATTATTATTAAAGATAATTACATAATTTATTTACAATATTTATATTTATTTATTTTAGAAATACATTAAACCACACGTTTATCCGGTTGATAATTACTCAAATCAGGTTAACATAATCGACCAATGAAGGTTAGTTATATTTAAGTGTTATAAATCCAGGTTTAATAAGTTTTAATAATTATTATTATTATTAGTGACGGTAACCTCCATTCAAAATCGTTATCTCAAATTATTTAACACTCTTGTTAATTTTAACAGTAATTTCACATGATTAATTTTCAAAGGACCTGGACAATAAACTCAGCGGAAAAATACTTCGCTTCAAATGCACAAATTGCATAAAATAGGCCCAGAATTCATCATATATTTCAATATATATGGCATAAAAATCTTTCATAATCCATACACAAAACCTCCACTTATAATCTCATCAACATCATTAATATTACTGTGGGAACCTCCTTCAATTATTCAAGGGCATTATTCATCAGCGACTTTTACATGTCCACTGAACTAACGATTATACATCCATAGTTCCACTTCAAAAATTCTTATATTCATTAATTGTTTCAAAACTGTTATTTATTTAACCTTCGTGGGTTTCATTCATGAATCGATATGAAGTAAAAAATTTGCCAATCACAAATAAATTTAATAGCAAATACGATTATACACGCCTTTCTGGTCTATCAAAATTGAGATTATTATCTCCTAAGTATCGTAGTATAAAAATACTATCTTCAAAATAGTCGAATAGAATACAATTAGACTTTGGAATGCAAACATTATTGTTCCAATCTAGTATTGAGAAAAATTCCTATCAAATGTTCATTACTATAGTGTATTCAATAAATCGTAATTGATGTTCATATTTCATAAAATTGTCTATAATGCAATGGTAATGACGATAACTGACGATAAATGTCTATGTTGCAATCATGTTCATATAACGACTAGTATTTCCAAGATCGTCGATACAGAAATAGATTTTAACGCTCTAAAATATTTTAATTATTCTTCTTTCTTGAGGATGACAGAAAATTGGTCAAAGTAATTTACTGAATAGAATTACTTTAATAAAATGACACGCTGTCTGAATTCAAATCTGCCAAAGAAAATCATCAACTTTACAGTCAAATCGTGACTACAAAAATATGCAAATTACTGAAAGAATATATTATCAGTCTCAACTGATCCAAAATTATTTAAATCTGCCAATGACATAACAATGTCTTAATAAATCGTAGAAAAAGGCATAAATCATCGAAGGTGTACTGAGTACAGAGATATCAAGCAAGAAAATGGGGCAAAATATATATATAGGACAAAAATATGGGAAAAATGGTTGCTCAGACATCGCTAAATGGCTCAAATAAAACAAGAAACGTTCACGACTACCTTATCTGTTGATTGAAGTTCCAGAGGAAAATCTTCCAAAGAAGACTGGTGATGGTTCCATTTCACCAAAAAGATGTGCTCCGTCCTCGAACCTGGAATCAGCGCCCTCGGAGAATAGAACTGCTTCCTCCTCCGGAAATTGCACTGCTCCGTGTATACGATAGACATCCCTCTGGCAAAACTCTTCTGTGTGAGCCGGGTCCACCCTGGCCTCTCTTGATAGTTCCTGAAGTTCTGGTAGTAATTCGCCATGAAGTTTATTGCAGTTATTTCCGTAGAAATATTCATATTTGTGGAGTATGAATATGTTTCCACTGCCATTTGATATAATTCAGCGTTGGACAACGATGCATGAGTGTAGTTGGATGTTCACTACATGCTCGCTTTTGTAGAAAGACGATTAGCGAAGTTCCATGCTGTTAATTCACTCCATCGATATATGTCCCAATTGCATTAAAGTCCTTAGTCTTCCATCTCCACTTCCGTTTTAATAGTTGAAAGAACTGCGATATTATATTGTTCCATGTTAGAATGCAGCGTTATATTATCAAAAGCAATATGTAGTAGCACGGTTTCAATACCAGTGTCAGCCGTAGCGTACAATGTGATATATTTTAAAAGTGCTTCTCAGGTGGCGAGAAAATCACTTTTGTCTGCCGTCTTAAAATGCCAATATCTTTCGAATTATAATGTTGAAAATGTTCAACCTTTCTACACACTTTGATATAGTACTGCACAATAGAAGTAGCTTAAAGGCATTAGTCAACTCTTGATATGTTAACTTGTAGACTTGAAAATGAGTGCGTTTCAACTTCGCCTAGTTTCCAAAAACCGTAAAATGGAACTGCGGCACGCTCGAAGCTCGTTCAATGCGGTGGGCTTTACCACACGCTAAAGACGACTTGTTTCACTTATTCACTCGAAAACGACTATGTGACATCAGAAATATATATGCGGCATGAGATATATCTGCGATATGAGACACATGAGATATGAGACACATGAGATATGAGAGCTCCTCTCTGCTGTGCAAGACCTTTTATCAACTTCTTAAGGGGGCGTATCCATCCCTTCCATAGCTTGTTTCTCCGTCATCACTAGAAGTTCTAACTTTGGCAATACTTGACGGATTTTCAAATTTCAAAAACTCAAAAATAATTTCTTCAAAATTCCAAATCAATGCCATAACTGAAAATAGGTTTCCACAATTCTGCATTCCAAAAGTAATTAAATATGATAGTTTCAGTAATCTCCGTCTCCCTCCTAACTATCGTTCATTGGTTTGAGTCTCTCCTCCAATCGCGTAACTTCTTCCTCAGCACAATTCCACGTTTCCCTGCGACTGCGTCGTAAATCTCAGATCTTTCTCGAACAAACTCATGACGTCACCAAGAATCTCAGCTCAATCAGCCTACTTGCGTGAAGTCTGCGTCACCCGTGCCTGCGTCATGAATATCCACGTCACAACTATGACAGCCATAACTTTCTTCATATTTTCCAATACAGCCATCGTGGTCTCAATATAATTCAAATTACGGGGGCAGTACCTTCTTCAAGGCCACGGCCGCCTCCTTCCCTCTTCCTTGTCTATCCATCCTCACCATCCCTTACCTTCCCTCATGAGGCCCCTGTTTGCTTTGCAGGTGAGGCCGCCTGGGCGAGGTGCCAATCCCACCTCACCAGTTGTATCCACTCCGATTCGATGTTCCCAGCTCTAGGACACTGCCCGTAGAGGCGGTAGTGGTGAGTTCCCTCGCTGAGTCCGTGGGTTCCACCAACCTAGAGGGTAAACGACTAAAAAAAATAAAAAATGAAGATTACAATTTCCATTTTCCAATATATTCACCTTCACACTGAGGTTGGCCAAGGATATAAGCTCATGTTATCCAGGACACTTTCAACGTTAACCCTTTACAGGGTAGACTATTCTTTCTTTCTAATTTTTCCTTTAATTTTTTAAATTTAAATTTTCATTTCAGCTCAAATTTTTATTATGATTTTTAATATTCAATATTTTTTTAAATTAATTGAAAAATTATCTATTTATTTATTATTTTTAATTTTATAATTCTAACTATAATTTTATAATGTGAATTTTATTTTCTTTTTAGTGTGTTTTATTTTAATTTTTAGTGTGTTTTATTTTATTTTTAGTGTGTTTTATTTTAATTATTAGTGTGTTTTATTTTAATTTTTAGTGTGTTTTATTTTAATATTTAGTGTGTTTTATTTTAATTTTTAGTGTGTTTTATTTTAATATTTAGTGTGTTTTATTTTAATTTTTAGTGTGTTTTATTTTAATTTTTAGTGTGTTTTATTTTAATTTTTAGTGTGTTTTATTTTCATTTTTGGTGTTTTATTTTAATTTTTAGTGTGTTTTATTTTAAGTTTTAGTGTGTTTTTTTTTAATTTTTAGTGTGTTTTATTTTAAGTTTTAGTGTGTTTTATTTTAATTTTTAGTGTGTTTTATTTTAATATTTAGTGTGTTTTATTTTAATTTTTAGTGTGTTTTATTTTCATTTTAGTGTGTTTTATTTTAATTTTGTGTGTGTTTTATTTTCATTTTTTGTGTGTTTTATTTTAATTTTTAGTGTGTTTTATTTTAATATTTAGTGTTTTATTTTAAATTTTAGTGTGTTTTATTTTCATTTTTAGTGTGTTTTATTTTAATTTTTTGTGTGTTTTATTTTCATTTTTTGTGTTTTATTTTAATTTTAGTGTGTTTTATTTTAATATTTAGTGTGTTTTATTTTAATTTTTAGTGTGTTTTATTTTAATTTTTAGTGTGTTTTATTTTAATATTTAGTGTGTTTTATTTTAATTTTTAGTGTGTTTTATTTTAATTTTTAGTGTGTTTTATTTTAATTTTTTGTGTGTTTTATTTACATTTTTAGTGTTTTATTTTCATTTTTAGTGTGTTTTATTTTCATTTTTAATGTGTTTTATTTTCATTTTTGGTGTTTTATTTTAATTTTTTGTGTGTTTTATTTTAATTTTTAGTGTGTTTTATTTTAATTTTTTGTGTGTTTTATTTACATTTTTAGTGTTTTATTTTCATTTTTAGTGTGTTTTATTTTCATTTTTAATGTGTTTTATTTTCATTTTTGGTGTTTTATTTTAATTTTTAGTGTGTTTTATTTTCATTTTTAGTGTGTTTTATTTTAATTTTTTGTGTGTTTTATTTACATTTTTAGTGTGTTTTATTTTAATTTTTAGTGTGTTTTATTTTCATTTTTAGTGTCCTTTATGTTTTATTTTATTGTTTAATCTTAATATTTTTGATTATATTACTAGTGTATTTGATATTTTCTCCAGCACCATAAAACTAGACAGATACAATATTTGCTTATCAGAAATATTACATCTACAAGAAATGTTGTTGTAATTAGGCTGAAAGTTTCAACTATTAGCACCTTTGATAATAGCCTACAAACTCTTTATATAGTAGGTGGTTAACATATAGACCACTATTCCATATAAACTTTTAACTGCTCTGCGCATTTCCAGATGAAACAAACATCCAGGTATTTTCACACATGTTAGCTCAGGCTCTGAACCCCTTCTCCTGTACGTTCCATGTTACATTGGGTAACATTTTACACACATGCACTCAAGTAAGTTTCCATCAGGGGCGTTCCAAGGGAATAGTGGATATGGATGTAGGCTGCCTGATGTAGTAACTGGCTAACTGGGTGACAAATCAGACTTTTAGAAGGGATATAGATTCCCTAAACCCCCTCCTGGGTGCGTGCGGTAGACGTTTAGAACCGTCACTATTCAAACCACTACTTAGTAGGGCCAGATGACCTATCTGTTCCTCCCCTTAAAACAGCAATAACTAACTAACCACTACGTGGTGTGTTGTTGATCATTGCAGTGCATAGGAGTCATACATACAGTAAGTCAAACCAAGATCAACTACAATACTCAGACCTTAATGCAGGTATCGAAAGTGTGAAAATGGCGTATGTCGAAGCCCGACATATTGTGTGTTTACGTTCGTTGCTGGGATACAATATTAGTCTCGTTTGATAAAGTTGGGATAAACTATCGCTCATCTGTAGTTCTGAGTGTCTACAGTATGTCTGTATAGGCCAGTTTGCGTTAATGTACTGCAATCGTATGCACGTGTGAGATAATGCACTTATTGTGGAATGGTTCGTTTGTGTGATGATTGGTCAGTCGACCGATAGCATTGTGTCATTTACTGCAGATGTTGAAGTACCTAAGACATTAATAAGTGACTCAAGAATATACACCGCAATGATTGTCTAGTTAGTGACAATATAATAATAGCTTAGTACACTTTAGTAGTGTCGAACTTGCAGTAAGTACGTCAAGGGAAAGCGCAATGAGCATCTACGGCAAGACCAAACCGCTGATGTTATCTTGAACGCTTAGCAACATGAAAATCCACAGCCTGCTTCCAGTCTCCGACCGGGTCAGGAATGGAATGAATGAAGCCCCTATCTAGCGGCGAGGATATGAACTGTGCCGGCTGCCGAGGCCTGACGCACTCCTCTGGGGCTATGATTAAATGAATGCCAGATGAAATGAAATGATAGTGGAGAGTGTTGCTGGAATGAAATTTTGACAGGAAAAACCGGAGTACCCGGAGAAAAACCTGTCTGCCTCCGTTTTGTCCTGCACAGATCTCGCATGGAGTGACCGGGATTTGAACCACGGACCCAGCGGTGAGAGGCCGGCGTGCTGCCGCCTAAGCCACGGAGGCAACATGTGCCTCCACCAGTCTGGCAGATGTTCTACACTGCCTTGTATACACGCCAAATAATAAAGTGAACTTCTGTTTTATTTGTTAAGGAAGATGTTCCCCCTGTGCCAAACAGGGAACTCATTGTGTTCCGTCATTATTCATACTTTTGTGATTCTTACAGCTTGCAAGTTTTTTTTTTTATTATGATATGGGTAATAAAGTGTTGTGAATTACCTTGCCAATTATGTACTTATATTTCGAGATGGTGCTTTCCTACCTATTTCCAGCGTACAACTATTTCAAACGGCAACAGCGAATGTTTTAATAGGTTAGATGGTAACATATTATCCTGTCCCTTGTGTGTAGTGAAAATATGAAAATCCACAGCCTGCTTCCAATCTTCGACCGGGTCAGGAATGGAATGAATGAAGCCCCCAACTAGCGGCGAGGATATGGAATGTGCCGGCTGCCGAGGCCTGACGCACTCCTCTGGGACAATGATTAAATGAATGACAGGTGAAATGAAATGATAGTGGAGAGTGTTGCTGGAATGAAATTTTGACAGGGAAAACCGGAGTACGCCGGCCTCTCACCGCTGGGTCCGTGGTTCAAATCCCGGTCACTCCATGTGAGATCTGTGCTGGACAAAACGGAGGCAGACAGGTTTTCCTCCGGGTACTCCGGTTTTCCCTGTCAAAATTTCATTCCAGCAACACTCGCCACTATCATTTCATTTCATCTGTCATTCATTTAACCATTGCCCCAGAGGAGTGCGTCAGGCCTCGGCAGCCGGCACAGTTCATATCCTCGCCGCTAGATGGGGGCTTCATTCATTCCATTCCTGACCCGGCCGGAGACTGGAAGCAGGCTGTGGATTTTCATTTGGTTATTACGGTAGGTAGGGTCTATCAAGTTATCATTTGAACAAAATTAATTAATGCCACTATTTACTGTACCTTGGCGGATCATTTGTAGCGAAGTTCAATTCTTCTCTCCCTCTTAGTGAATTCATCAATTACATGGTCGTGAAAATCAGTGTTCCCCTGAAGGCTGCACAATAACACCTTTTCAATGGAAAGAAGCGCGGGATGTGAACGTCCTTCTTGATGCATTGAGTTTCCGGTGAAGGTTTTTGTACGTTTCATGGTAGAAAACATTCTTTCCACTGATGCACTAGACGCCGGAATTGTTAGTACTAGTTTAAAAAAAGAAGGAAGCTTTACGTGACCATTAATCATGCGATCATGAGCCACGGGACCTCCTTTTTACGTGGAATCTGAAGCACAGGACATGGAATTTCACTTCGAAATCTCACATGCATTGACCGGGAATCGAACCCGGTCCACCTTGGTGAGAGGCCAACAGCTTGACCGCTGCGCCACCACGCTCCCCGTAGCACTAGTTTGCATAGGTTATAGGCCTACGCCCCAATTAAGTCATTCAAACTAATGAAGCCGTGAAAGCCTACATCAGTACAATTTGAGTGATATTTGCAAATAAATATTAACTGAACATGCAATCCAATGACATAAGAATATCTATTTGTCTACTAATAGCATGTTTATTATTTTAATGTTCACTTAGGTCTCATAGTCTAATAGAAAATAATAATAATAATAATGTTATTGGTTTTACGTCCCTGTTAACTACTGAGGCTTTTAGAGACGCCGGGATGCCGGAATTTTGACCCGAAGGGAATCTTTAACGTGCCAGTAAATATACTGACACGGCTCCCTCGCATTTGCGCACCCTCAAATGCCGACTGACTGCGACGGCATTCGATCCCGCTATCTTAAGCTCAGCAAGCTAGAACGTTACCGCTGAGCCACGCATAATAGAAAATTTACGGGTAATAACCTAAAAGTTTAGCTCCTTAGGCCAAGAAACGCGAACAACAAAAACACAAATTGCCACACTGTTCAATCGTCAAATGATACAAGACAAGAGAAGCTCGCCAACCCTATTGATGAATAATTTTCTCCGCACTTAATGTACATGGATTGGCATGCCTCAAGTTGAAAAGGGAAAAATGAGCTGTGCTGTATTACAATTCTTTCTATTTTTATTTTTTTAAATGTGAAAGACTAATAATTATGTGTGTAGAGTAATTGTTGCTACTTCAGATATCAACCTCAACATTGACAAGGGCATAGCTGGAACCGGGTGCTTTATGGTTTAAGCCTATATTTTGAGTCTTCTTCACAGCTTACCCTCGAAAAAAAATCCACGCCACGCCACTGAGAGCATCAGTTTGTGTTTATTGTGTTAAAACCGTTTAAATGTTCATAAATGCCACTCAAAGCATATGCCAATATATGATTTATTTCCAAAACGTCCTAACTCTCACTTACAGGAGACGATTACCACCATTTCCATTGATAAGAGATTTTTAAAACACAGTGTTAGGATGTGCATGAAAGTAATGAATGAAATATTACATTATATTCACAATCATATCTGAATGTAATTATACGACGAAACAAAAACGTGATTTGTGAAGTTTTGCATTTCATGGAATTACGTCACTTTGGAAATAAGATCTTCAATTCTTCTCTCGAGCAATGGGTTACATGGGGCACTGTAAGCTACTAGCAGGGTCGCTACAGGCACGATTTTTACTGGGTCGCATCCGGCACGGTCGCACTCGGCACGTAATCGTTGATACAGGACTTTCTGAGGTCTTCTTTCCTAACTTTCTGATTCTGCATTATACCGAGTGATTCTAAATTCCCAATACAGACTTTGAGGGCTTGGAGTGGGGACGAAGGCGGTTAAGGTTAGCATAGGAACTAGCGTCCGGAAACGTAACGTCTTTTCGCTACGCGATAAAAAAGTGACAGTCAGCCTGAAAGACTAGACTATGTATCATTTTAAATGCTACAAATGCTGAAAAATGCTAGAAAGGCTGGAGGCTTCTCGCGACATAATACTTATCTTGCTTATCTTGTTTCAAATTACTCGCGAATGGCAAGTGCAAACCAAGGGCAAAGCAAGGTCAAGCACGCGGGATGCCGTCACGCTCACCAGAGTGCGTTGGTGCGTGCCCCTTCCATCCAGTCTAAAACACTTACAGTGGGCGATGTATTGAAGATAGAGATATGCTCTCGCGGACTTTTTTGTAGAACTTTTCATGCTGACCAATTCTTACGCTCATAATATATCGATATTTTTAACGGTTTGCCCAGCGTAAGCTTAAGAAGCGCACGGACGCCAAGTTTGTTTTCGACTTTTTCACTGAAATCGTTACTGCTTGGCTTCCTTTGATCATACATAAATTATTTTCCACAGAATCTTTCCTCGAGATATCCTTTACAGAATCGTGAAACCCGCATCAAAATCTATCCAGTGGTTCTCGAGATTACCCGTGACATCCAAGAATCGGGGATTTTTGTCTTATACTAACGATGTAGAGATTGTCGGGGAACAAATGCACCAAGCGGTACTATGACGTCACACACCTCAGTGCATCTGGGTACATTTCGTCCCGTCACCGTAACGTAACGCCAGACCCCAGCGTAACGACGAAGTCGACAAGATCATTTAAAATGGTAAAAAAAAACACCACAGCACACGTTCAAATCTCCTGAATTTTCGGCGTTAACACAATCATCTGATGTCCCATATCCCCTACCTTCTTCCACGAGGCGACTTCGGTGGCGTAGTTGGTAGCATGCTGAGCCTCTATGCCCAAGACCGCGGGTTCAAACCTGGCCGAAGTCGTCAGATTTTTAAGAGCGTTAAAATCCCTCAGTAGGCCTTCCTTCGGAGGGGAAGTAAAGCCGACGTCCCATGTCATACTTGTGTGAAGCAAAATTAGAAGGTTAGATTTGATTAATGATCTTAAGTTCCAACGTTCGTCACCAGACGCTGGTTGCGATGGCATCTAGTAATAGCCAAGTTCACAGCTAGGTGTCGTGCACGGTAGCGAAAGTAGGAACTACCGTACTTGAAATTATCGTCTGCAGTCCTTACTTGAATTAAAAACAGATAACACACACTAATACAGTCATCACAATTAACATCGGTTATCAGACATATTCTACACACACCCAAAGCACACGGGGCTACATGAACGCGTTGTCGCAGTCCCTAAACTAAGGAAAGAAGCAACTTCTTCCACGAAATCTCACAGGTGCCGCGTACTTGGTATTCCTTGAAGGCGTACTGCACGAGTTCTTGGACGATGCGCGTCAACAGATGTGGTTTCAGCACGATGGCGCAACACCTCATTTTTCACTTGCAGTCCGAGGTCATCTGCACCACAGATTTGGGCAACAGTGGATAGGTCGTGGTGGCCTGCACGTCCACCCGACTTGACACTGCTAGTGGGGTCACATGAAAACCTTGATTTACGAGACCCCTGTGGAATCCGAGGAAGACCTACTGGCGTGGGTTATAACTGCGGTGGATGTTGGAGGTCCAGGGATTAGTGATCGTGTGTACCAGAGTTATATTCCCCATCAAGTACAGAACCTAGGACTATGTGCTCCAATGAGTTTGGCTTCTAAAAAGTATTATTATCATTTCTTCTCGTTGGAAACAAAGTCTCTTGACATACCATTTAAGAGAGAGCCTCGCCAAGCCATAAAGTTAACAGATGAACCTTGTAGTCCATCTCTTCCTTACAAGAGTTATCCATCTAAAAACATGATATCTTAGATAGATAACTTGAAACGAGCTGTCTCCATTTAAAGACATGGAAACCGCCAGTAAACAGCTCTCTTTTCTTAGAAAGCCTTGAGAGTTATTTACTACGGAGTTTTAGAAAGAACCAGAAGGAATATTTAGCTAACCTTCAACATTTACACATTATTGGTTCCCCACTCAGAGAGACAACTCCCTTTTAAAGAAGAAAGCTTCTGATTGGCTAAGTCCTTCAGGGAAACTCATAATCCCCACCAGGTATTATCCAGTATTTAACTTGGTGCACGAGAGCAGATCGACCTCTTCTTCTTGAGTGTAACTTTTGAGTATTGTAACTCTGCTTAACTAGACTGCTCCGCAGTCAGGCTACATGCCTTCTACATAACTAACAACTACTGTGTATGTATTATTTGGTGGTCTTCTGGAAATAAACAACATTCTTTGGGAATCTTCGTGTATAGTTGATTCAAGATATACTCAGACTCGAGGAGGACCTGTGTGGGACTTGTCGTTATTGCTGTCCCGCCTGGAAGCAACGTATTTAATTGAAGACCCGTCCGGGATTCGAAAGGGACAACGAATTTAATTGTGGTTCCGTCCGGGATTAGCAAATTTAATTCCAGTACATGGTACGGAGGTACCGTGTATGCGTTGACGCTGGTGGTCGTCACAACGAGCCCCACCTGTAATTGGATCCCAGACGACAAGCAGAAGGAGTCGGACAGAGCGCTGAATATGTGGGAGCTGTGAACGTGTGCTTTAGTGGTTTTTTTTCGGGTAGTGAGAAGACGTTACGTATCCGAACAGAAGTTCCTATGCTAAACTTAACCGTCGTAGTCCCCTCTAGAAGCATTTAGAAGCCTCCTGTGTATTGGACCATAATAGTCTAGTGTATTTTCCGTAAAAGACCTTCCTTCAAAAACGCAGATGCGTTCTTGAAGCGTACGTGGGATGGTCCATGTCTCATAGCCATACAGAATCACAGGTCTCACCAAGGTCTTGTAGAGATGTACTTTATTTTCCTGTGAAATCAAACGTGACTTGAAAAGATTGGTCAAGCTATATAAATGGAATGTGGAACTAAGGAGATGCTCTTGTAGCGACCAACTATCTCGTCAATAGCACTCTGGAAGTTAATGAACTTGAACAACGATATAATTAAAATAATGTAATGATCTAAATAATAGCGGTATATTCCAAAGCCTCCCCCATATCGGTATCCTAGCAACCTCTCATCATCATGATCTAAACTATCCAAGACTATTTGGCTTTTTAACATGGATGCGTTGGAGGCTCTGATTAGCGTGGTTAGCATGGCAAAAGTGTTGGTCATCTAGTTCAGTAGAGACATCTATATGTTGCTATAAGAACTTCTTACTTACTATTATTGAAAGTTAGTGCGCCTATCTGTGATTAGCGTGGTTACCATGGCAAAAGTGTTGGTCATCTAGTTCAGTAGAGACATCTATATGTTGCTATAAGAACATCTTACTCACTATTATTGAAAGTTAGTACGTCTATCTGTGATTAGCGTGGTTACCATGGCAACAAGTGTTGGTCATCTAGTTCAGTAGAGACATCTATATGTTGCTATAAGAACATCTTATTCGCTATCACGGCCGACTGAATGCGAACTGCGCTCTATACCGGCCTTGACAATCCCAGTTAGAGCCCATGCATAACGTGTAATTGGAAAATTTCTACTGGGCGCCGATAGAGCGCACTCCCATCCCATTGTAGGCGCGATTAAAAACAGCTGTACAGTACGTTTATTAAATGTGTAATCTCAAGAACCACTGGATGGATTTTGATGCGGCTTTCACCATTCTGTAAAGGTAATATCGAGGAAGATTTTTGCAGAAAATAATTTATTTATGACCAAAGGGAGCCAAGCAGTAACGATTTCAGTGAAAAGGTCGAAAAAAGAGCCTGGCGTCCGTGCGCTTTTTAAGCTTACGCTGGGCAAACCGTTAAAAATATCAATATACTATGAGTGTAAGAATTGTTCAGCGTGAGAAATTCTACAAAAAAGTCCGCGAGAGCATATCTCTATCTTCGATACATCGCCCACTATAAGTGTTTTTAGTTTGGACGGAAGGGGGATTTGTGTATCATGCACCTCGCCATTCTTAAATGACGTCTGACAGGAATTCCTTGCAATTTCATAACTGTTCCCAGGCGAAGCCGGGGCGGGTTGCTAGTGACATTATATAATTATCATAATTATAATTTCCGCATTTTCAAAATTAAAATTATATCACAAAATAAAATAGCGTGCTAATAAATCTATGAGAAATTAGACATACCTTGCACCTTCTTCGGGTACAAGGACACAATTCCAGCACCGTCTCATCAAAAGGAAAGAGAGGATGAAAATTACAGCCGGGAACAAGTAGCAGCCAATCATGTATTGTGTTTTGTGCTAAGAGAGCTTTCGACAAATTATCAGATACCGTGTGCCTTCTTTTTCACGAAGCAGCTGTCAGGACGGGACTTACATAAACTCCTGCTGGACGTTATTCTCGAGGTTGAACAATGCGGTTTCATAATTATAGTAATTGTCTCTGATAATCACAAAACTAACACTACAATGATGAGGCATTTAGGGGGAGGGAATTTGCAACCAATGGTCAATCACCCATACGACGAGTGTAGGAATTTATTTCCTAGTTTTGATCATTGTCACATTCTAAAAAAAAAAAACATTAGAACGCAGTTTCTGTAACGAGAGATGACTGATGGTACTGGAATAATTTCAGGGAAATACTTGCCATTACTATACACAATGCAAAAGGATGAGATCGTCAAACCGGTCAGACACCCACTAAATTTGAAAAAATGAATGTTCGGCGTGCCAAGGAAGTGTTCTCGTCAGAAGTTATTGGTGCTATTAGTACACTGAAAGAAAATATAGGCATGCACCCGGAAGCGTACACATTCTTGGACGCAGAAGCAACCATACATTTTTGAAAAACGTTAATAAATGGTTCGCTATGCATGACGTAAGCATCACATATCATCATATTCAGTCTAGAAATCCAGATAAAGGGCATTTTTTCTCATTAAATGACAGTCGCCTAAACTGGCTAGAGGAATATTTTCTTTCTTACCTTGAAACTTTGAAAGCTGCTAATAACGCTGCTAGAAAGGACTTCTTGAGTTCTGAGACTTACGAAGCTACCTAGGCCTATACAATTAATCACGGATTCAACTGCCAGTGCATAAGGTATCTTCTAAAAATGGGTAGAGGAAAGTCGCCAAATATGGGGAGTTTTTTTTATAGGGCTCACATTAGACATAAGAAGGAACGGAATAATTTTGGTTTTCTCACCAATATAAACCTCAGGCGATATACTATGTATATTACAAATATGGGCACGTTTGATTTTGTAATACCCTCTGATATTATTGTTAACTTTAAAAGTGCACTTTCCCCGTATTAGGCAACCGGGTTTCGTAATATGGGGAGGTAAGAAGCCTCACGGTTTTTATTTATAATAGGTACACTGAATAGTATACCCTACTAATTAAAGCATTAATTCTGACAATGTAATGAAATCATAAACACAAATAGTACAAAAATACAAAAATGAATATTTTAAGTTAATAACAGTCCTAGTTTCCTGTTGCCGAACTTCCAAACCGTTCAGAAGGAAAATGCATAAACTTTAATGAAAACCGAGTGATTCTGATCGAATTCAACTGTAACGAGGTGCAAGGTATGTCTAATTTCTCTTAGATTTATTAGCACGCTATTTTATTTTGTGATATAATTTGCATTTTGATATTGCGGGAATTATAATGATAATATATAGTGTCACTAGCAACCCGCCACGGCTTCGCCCGGGAACAGTTATGAATGTGCAAAGAAT
This sequence comes from Meconema thalassinum, assembly GCA_946902985.2. Lineage (NCBI taxonomy): Eukaryota > Metazoa > Arthropoda > Insecta > Orthoptera > Tettigoniidae > Meconema > Meconema thalassinum. The sequence continues at coordinate 51,981,678 of OX336398.1, read as the reverse complement.
TCCTGTCAGACGTAATTTAAGAATGGCGAGGTGCCTGCCAAATCCCCCTCCCGTCCAAACTAAAAACACTTATGGTGGGCGATGTATCGAAGATAGAGATATGCTCACGCGGACTTTTTTGTACAATTTTTCATGCTGAACAATTCTTATACTCATTGTATATTGATATTTTAACGGTTTGTCCAGCGTAAGCTTAAAAAGCGCACGGACGTCAAGTTCTTTCTTCGACCTATTCACTGAAATCTAAAATCGTTACTGCTTGGCGCCCTTTGATCATAATTAAATTATTTTCTACAGAAATCTTCCTCGATATTACCTGTATAGAATGGTGAAAGCCGCATCAAAATCCATCCAGTGGTTCTCGAGATTACCCGTGATATTCAAGAATAGGGGACTTTGTTTTACACTAAGTAGAGATAAGTCTTAGTCGTGCAATGCTTGGTCAACAGCGCTGTGTGAGCAGTTGAGTAACTAACAAGATTTCATGTAAAAGCTCTCATTGTCTAGGCCGGTATGAGCGCAGCTCGCATTCAGTCGGCCGTGTCGCTATTATTGAAAGTTCACCAGGCAGCCGAGGCCATACGATATTATTATTTATCAATATGTTGCTATAAGAACATCTTACTTACTATTATTGAAAGTTAGTGCGCCTATCTGTATTTAGCGTGGTTACCATGGCAACAAGTGTTGGTCATCTAGTTCAGTAGAGACATCTATATGTTGCTATAAGAACATCTTACTTACTATTATTGAAAGTTAGTACGTCTATCTGTGATTAGCGTGGTTACCATGGCAACAAGTGTTGGTCATCTAGTTCAGTAGAGACATCTATTGAACCCTTGTAGAAGAAGCGTATCGAGACTCAATTTCGGGTAATGTTTCGGTCCATGATAGCCGTGCAGTTACATTTTGCTTCTCAAGATTACAAGGATACATAGGGCAAATACAATAATTAAAGAAAGGAGGTAACCCAGTATTAAATAACAAGTTTAATAACCAAAGCAAATAACAATCAACAAAAACAACATCTCGAATTTACTCCCACACTTCTAAATAGATCACAACTGCAAATCCTAAGTTGTGTCTGCATCAATCAAGAGGCATTCAAATATCCACAGTTTAACATTTAAAATAAATATCTCAGGAGAGATTATTAATAAAAAGACGTTTGAAACTACGTCTACTTCAAATCTATACTTGTGCACGCGTGACGATGTTTCGACTAAATCAAGGAAATAAGTACGATTACGAGATTCGTTACCATGGTTTCCCGTCAAGCAACGAATCCGCAATTCTGCGTAAATTAGATTAGCTTAGGGAACACACACCAAGACACTTAATAATTATCCGACACCCGCTACCCTTATATCATACAAAAAGATCTCCGCACGAGATCTTGACAACGTGCCAAAACACGTCTAATTGCCCAGTGGGTCTTGGTAAAATCAACACAAGCGTACGTGACTACAACAAAATACACGAGGACATGACCGAACGTCATTCTAATAATTACTATGACCATAACAATCCAAAGGGATTATATCAACAACGAGAAACATCACTATGCCCAATGGCATTTAATTATAACACACAACAAATATCAATTCAACTTAATGCATGAAAATTATGGTCTGAGCATGGCGAGCTGCCCTTTAAATCAAGATATAGAATACAGGCTCATCTCACTTTAAGAGAAGAGGACACGGTAACCCGGCTTCAAATCTAATTAGTGTTATCTTAAATCTGTCCGTCATATATGAAGCCATTATGTCATTCACCCAGTGCGTCGCATAATAATATCGGGAGCTTGCTCACAGCAGCTCTCGAACCTAGAAGTACATTGTATTTCCCGAAAACATGTGTGTATAAATTACCTATTTTGTCCCAATAATTCTCTCAGGAATTATAAGACACGACATCTCAGCCAGTAACCTCCTCGGAGTTCATACTGCCGTTAATTATATTTTGCTGCAGACAGGAATCGTGGGCTGATTACCACGATGTTCCCCGCGCATGTAGACACACATCATCACACATCACCAAATAACGCACACCTGGGTAATGACTTCACCTCACTCTCTCCACCTGAAATACGTCCAGATTTAGGATTCCACGGAAAGACTTAAATTGCTTTCCCAAAGATCAAACAAATCATTACTTCCTTAGTTTTACAGATTACAAAGAGAACTATGGTTCCCTGCAAATAAAATTGCTCTAGGCAAGTCACAATAAAAACACCTGTTTATCAAACACAATGTTAAAATGTTACCACCCAAATTCTAAGTTTACCGTTAAGTTTTATTCTACAAAAGCGCCATTTATCGCTCAAACCATAAAATTCCGCTCAAGCGATATGAACAATACACTGTACACGCATTGTACATTTACAAGTTACATTACAGTCAATTAAATCAGAACAAGAAAATAGTCACGCACGACATTATAATCGAGTGTCGGTATACCGAATAAAAATCAAACTACAATAAAAAAAAATACAAGAGAATTATTTACATTTCCCCCCGCTTATCTAACTACGACTAAAATTGAATAATCAATATGTGGTACTTATCCCTCCGCCAAAACATCTCAGCTCACGTCGCCACTCATAACCCAGCAGTTATTTAGCCGGACTTGGACATAGTAGCTGGTGTGTCCATGGTCATCCTTCCAACTGTTGGCCTCGTTCCAGACATCTTGGTTTTCTTAGGATAGAAATGTTCAGTTATTTCACAGTACTACAATTACTACTAAAATTGCTAAATGAGCTGATAATATCCACTCAAAGTCCTGAGCAATTTATTCGAAGAGAAACTTTCCCTAAATATTTGTAAGCCTGAAGCTTCTACCATTCACACGCAAATTATACACATTTAAATACTTGAAGAACTCGTCAGAGTTTAGAAGTTAATATTTCGTCAACACAAGTGTCGCCCACGACACATCGAAATAAAGTCAAGTGACCCTCACGACACCTCAAAATAAAGTCCACACAAGTGTCGCCCACGACACATCGAAATATAATCAGTTCAACCACCAGCTTGGCTACATTTATAGAGAACACAGCAAATTGACAGTAGTGGGGACAATTTTAAAAAATAATTCGGAGTTTTTAAGTTACGGACTTGCGACTAATTTCATTGAGCTTCTCTTATTGCGCAGATTAAGAATCTGATCGGCGGAGACACAAATGATCAAGGGTTTTATTAATATTCAATTTTGCGCCAAATCAAAGGTACGCCAGTTTTTTCGCGGGCCTTAAGCGTGCCTAGCTTCATTCGTTGGTTCAAATTCATCTCGGAGAGTTTGACCTGGAGACTCCTCCCCAATTTATGACGTACAAGCATCTTCTTCCTGTCAGATCCTGCTCCCCCTACTCTTGCCCGCGTAAATCGGTATCAACCGTCTCATGGCCTACTAACTGAAGCCACGCATATTGGACGTTGACCTCTTCAGTTCCCGGAATTATGGCACACTTTTCCTTGTCTCAAAAGCTTGGTTTAAATATACTTGCCTTGTCGTCCAACTCCCAATAGTTGCAACATTTTTCCTCAACACGAATCCACTGCTGCGTGTATGAACACCCTCTTTCAAATATAATAAAATAAAATATGAATCATTATTATATCAGATGATATCATAAGGGTTCACTGTATGTTGCTATAAGAACATCTTACTCACTATTATTGAAAGTTAGTGCGCCTTTCTGTGATTAGCGTGGTTACCATGGCAACAAGTGTTGGTCATCTAGTTCAGTAGGAACATCTATATGTTGCTATAAGAACATCTTACTTACTATTATTGAAAGTTAGTGCATCTATCTGTGATTAGCGTGGTTACCATGGCAACAAGTGTTGGTCATCGAGTTCAGTAGGAACATCTATATATTGCTATAAGAACATCTTACTCACTATTATTGAAAGTTAGTGCGCCTTTCTGTGATTAGCGTGGTTACCATGGCAACAAGTGTTGGTCATCGAGTTCAGTAGGAACATCTATATATTGCTATAAGAACATCTTACTTACTATTATTGAAAGTTAGTACGCCTATCTGTGATTAGCCTGGTTACCATGGCAACAAGTGTTGGTCATCGAGTTCAGTAGAGACATCTATATGTTGCTATAAGAACATCTTACTTACTATTATTGAAAGTTAGTGCGCCTATCTGTGATTAGCCTGGTTACCATGGCAACAAGTGTTGGTCATCTAGTTCAGTAGAGACATCTATATGTTGCTATAAGATCATCTTACTTACTATTATTGAAAGTTAGTACGCCTATCTGTGATTAGCGTGGTTACCATGGCAACAAGTGTTGATCATCTAGTTCAGTAGAGACATCTATATGTTGTTATAAGAACATCTTACTTACTATTATTGAAAGTTAGTGCGCCTGTGTGATTAGCCTGGTTACCATGGCAACAAGTGTTGGTCATCTAGTTCAGTAGAGACATCTATATGTTATAAGAACATCTTACTTACTATTATTGAAAGTTAGTATACCTATCTGTTATTAGCGTGGTTACCATGGCAACAAGTGTTGATCATCTAGTTCAGTAGAGACATCTATATGTTGTTATAAGAACATCTTACTTACTATTATTGAAAGTTAGTGCGCCTATCTGTGATTAGCGTGGTTACCATGGCAACAAGTGTTGTTCATCTAGTTCAGTAGAGACATCTATAAGTTGCTATAAGAACATCTTACTTACTATTATTGAAAGTTAGTATACCTATCTGTTATTAGCGTGGTTACCATGGCAACAAGTGTTGATCATCTAGTTCAGTAGAGACATCTATATGTTGTTATAAGAACATCTTACTTACTATTATTGAAAGTTAGTGCGCCTATCTGTGATTAGCGTGGTTACCATGGCAACAAGTGTTGGTCATCTAGTTATCTATATGATGCTATAAGAACATCTTACTTACTATTATTGAAGGATAGTACGTGGGGGCTTCGGTGGCGTAGTTGGTAGCATGCTGAGCTTCTATGCCCAAGATCTTGGGTTCAAACCCAGCCGAAGTCGTCGGATTTTTAAGAGCGTTAAAATACTTCAGTATGCCTTCCTTTGGAGGGGAAGTAAAGCCAGCAGTCCTATGTCATAGATTTATGGCATGAAAAAGAACCCTCCGCTAATTGAACTTGAGTGAAACTAAATTTGCAGGTTAGATTTTGTTGAAACGCTCTACCAAAGTTCCAACGTTCACCACTAGGTGTCAGTGCTATTTGGTAGCGAAAGTTGGAACTACTTGAAATTGAACAGATCTTGTAGCTCACCCTATGGGTGTACGCATAGAGGTAGCTACAGCCTCTGGCGAGCCGAACATGTCCTCGGACACTCCCGGCACTAAAAGCCATACGATAAATAAAATAATAACATTTCTACTTACACAATTCATTTTTAGAGGCTAAACTTGTTCGAAATAATTTATTGCCCCCATTTTTGGACATAATGGTCATTAGTCGTGCGCACTTGGCTGTGTATGGAATTGTGATTGTAATTACGAGGAAAGGAGGCGGCCGTGACCTCACGTTATTAATCATTCCAGGATGTTCCTGGAGTAAAAGTAGTTGTCAACGAAATATCACTTTTAGGTAACCTTAGCCGGAAATCGGACCCAGGACTTTGGGATACCATACTAAATTGGTTGGTTCCTCAGTTTAGGGGCTGCGACAACGCGGTCATGTAGCCCCGTGTACTTTGGGTGTGTGTAGAATCTGTCTGATAACCGGTGTTAATTGTGATGACTGTATTAGTGTGTGTTATCTGTAAGGACTGCAGACATTGCATTTTTTCAAGTAGTTCCTACTTTTAGTCTACCGCCAAACGCCACCGTCAACGACTACTATTTCAAAACTTGGTTACCAGATGCCACCGCTGTTGGCTCCTGGCGACGAACGTCGGAACCTAAGAGCGTTTGTCAAATGTTTAACCTATAATTTAGCTTTACACAGGTGTAATTAACATGCCATAAATCTATGACATGGGACTGCCGGCTTTACTTCCCCTCCGAAGGAAGGCATACTGAGGGATTTTTAACGCTCTTAAAAAATCCGACGACTTCGGCTGAGTTTGAACCCGCGATCTTGGGCATAGAAGCGTAGATAGGGTAATAAATGAAGAGTTATTAAGACGAGAGGGAGAAGAGAGATGTTTCTGGGGACTGCTAATGAAGAGAAGAGATAGGTTGGTAGGACACATACTAAGGCACCCAGGAATAGCAAGCTTAGTTATGGAAGGAAGGATCGAGGACAAGAACTGTAGGGGAAGACCAAGGTTGGAATATGTTAAACAGATTGCCTTGGATGTAGGGTGTGGTAGCTATATAGATATGAAACGATTAGCTCAGGACAGGGAGGCATGGAGAGCTGCATCAAAAGACTGAAGACCCAAACAACAACAACAAAAACAACAACAACACCAATTCTGGGGGTGGTGGGTATAGAAGAGGTGCGGTACTCAGAGAAACACGTGCACGGTGACATTGGAATCAATGATGCTAAAGTGTCAAAGCTAAGCGGAGGAAAGATAACATCAGCATGTTATTGTAGAGTAGCCCCTTGCTAATGAGAGACTAGGTAAACAATATCGACCTTTAACATGACTGAAGGCCGGGGAAACAACCACCCACCATACAAACAATAATATATTATTATTATAACCGAAGGCTGGAATGCGCAAACCGGTGACGACATCGGCTAATCGTGGCGTGTGTAACGAGGTGTGGTTCCGACCAGAGCGTGGAAGGTCACAGCCCGTCGCTAGAGGGCACGCATGCACGTCACGTGACGATAAAAAAGCGAGCAGCAGCATGCATCAATCGTCCAACCCTGCCAGTCGCATTGCAAACAGTGACATGCAGGTGTCAAACGAAGAGCAAAGAGGTGTTTGTTCGATTTCTGACAGCGGAAGGAGTAGGGGGAACGGACATTCATCGCCGAATGTCACAAGTGTACGGCGAACAATGCATGTCCCTTGCAAGGGTCAAGGCGTGGCACAAGCGCTTCAGGGAAGGACGGGTGTCGTTAGCCGATGATGCCCGGTCTGGGGCACCCCCCTGCATTACCGATGACAACGTCCAGCTGGTTGATGCACTCATTACTCAGGACCGCCGAGTGACAGTGAACGCCATAGCCAAGGTCGGATGTGTGCACACCATCATGAAGGAATGACTGCACTTGCGTAAAGTGTGTGCCCAATGGGTGCCCCAAAGTCTTCAAGCACACCAGGAAGCATGTCAAATTGCCCTCTGTCTTGGTCATCTGCAGCGCTATGCGAGGGAAGGGAATGGCTTCCTGGCATGAATGGTGGCTGGAGATAAGTCATGGTGTCATCATTTCGAACCAGAATCCAAACGACAAAGCCTCCAGTGGAAGCATCCAGGTTCACCACTACCCAAAAAAGGCAAGGCCATCCACACGAGTGCAGGGAAGGTATCCTCTGGCTCGTTACTTTTTGAACGCACCTTATAGATATCACAGAACAACAACATATTTACAAATGAATGTCCAAGTTCCTGAAATAATCCACTAAATCTGGAGTCACACGCACAAAATCCCTGATGGCGCCTGGATATGCCCTCAGGGAACAATCACGTACAATATGGGAGGTAGTCTGTCGCTCATCACCACAATCACGTGCATTTGAACATCGCATCAGCACAAACACCATGGCCAGCCTAGTCCATGTCCTTCTGGGTAGATTGAATCCAGGGTCCTTCACAGTTACGGACAAGGATCATGTAAGTATAAGAGATTCGTCACTTTTGGTTATAGAATTTCCGAGAGAGAACACCGCCTGAGGCTAAGGATTGTACTTGCAAGTTTGGCAACATAAAAAGTAAAAAGCCATATGAATGTAGCCTTTATTACACGTAATTGAACACTATGTTCTGCGATGAGTTATTGATTATTGATGAAAATATCACAAACATAACTGCGCCTTTCGCTAGGCGCTGAAATATACGTCCAGGTAGGAAAATAATACATTTTGATATATATCAATGTTGGCAATAGATTTGTCACGATGCAGACAGTTATGCCGCTCTAGAGCTCAATTCACCTTTAGGCTCATTAAAAAGGCTCTCATACTCTACAGAATTGTTGGGATATTCGATGAATATAAAGGAAACTGTCCAAATGCACACACTATATTGCCATAACCTCACTTTTTGCCTGGCATGCCGGCTGCCACCCACCCCTCCCCGTAGCCCTAAACCACAAAATAATTTTATTGCAATGCAAAGGAGAATGGGTAAGAAAACAAACAAGAGATGAAATGCACACATTTATTCTCTATACATTTTCATTCGAGAGTAGTCCATATTGCCCACTAGTTTTACACACGGTCAACACCAGGCAGATGAAAATTGCCGTATTGTTCTTACTATCATTATAATTCTTACATCCCGGTGCTTGGCAATCTTTCCTCCCTTGCAGTGGCATGATTGACTCTCAATTCAATTCAAATAAATAATCAAAATACTGAACAAATCAAAACAACCAACAACACCACGAGAAAATCAATCAAAACAGACTATTCCCGCTTCCGGCAGTCGGTTTGATATGAGCGTTCATGAGTGCCAACTACGGAACCTTAGTACTAAAATTAATTCTTCATTGGTTGGCAGAACATCCAGTACAAGGCCTTACCCCGACCCACGTGCTCCCTATGATCTGTCATCCCCCTGGTTACGGATGGCATATCACGGGACTCTGCAGTACAAGTTGAGTAGTCCTTTGATTCATGGTATCAAAGTTTGCATCCACTAGTTCCTGAGCTCTATGTAACGGTGGTTTCCTCGATTTGAGCCTCCTACGCTGTAGATCAGCAATATCGGAATGAATAACCATGCGCACAATCACGAGAACTATCAGAAGTACCCCAGCAGTTTGGCATATTGCGCCTCCAACCTTGAGGCGTGTGAAAAGTCTTCTTAGGGAATACAAAAATATATGCAACAACCCTCATCTTCCTGTCATCCACAGAAACAGACTTCGCTCTCGTCATCCACCGTTGAAGACTGCTCGAGCACACGGAGCAACTTCATCTTACTTGATCGTTGGAAAGCAATGTGGAAGTCATCTGTTCCTCCAGAGCAGCTTAGCATGCCATGTATTACGACCAAACCACCAGGATTTGAAATGAATCGGAAAATTTGATCTTCCTTAAACAGAGTACGGACTAACTGTAGCAGATGTGCAGATTTGATGTATACAGGGTGTCCCACCTAACTCTGTGACCTCAAATATTATCGAAATGAAACAAGATGTGAAAAATATACTTGCACAGGAATGTAGCCACGTCAGAGGGTCACACAATGGGAGGATATGCACAATCCAGGAAATTATAACAATACCACTTTTAACGCAAAGTTACCTTTTTTTATGGAACATACATGCTTTTCCTAGCAAAATCAATAGTAAACATACAATTATTGATAACAGAATTTTGGTTTCACTTCTCTAAAGCTCGTACCTTCTGAAATAACTAAAGTTGTAGGTTACTAACCAACGACAGTGAAGTATCAATGTTTGGCGCGGTATCACTGGCAACCGTATTGTAGGTCCCTTTTTTTTATCAGGGAACACTAAACGAACAGCAATATGAATAATTTCTTCAAGACACGTTACCCCTTCTCATGGAGGACGTGGGATCGAAAACTCGTGTATCAATGTGGTTCCAGCATGATGGGTGCCCCGCACAATTCGCACGTGTTGCCAGAGATGTAATGGATGAGAAGTTTCCAAATTTGTGGATAGGACGTGTTGGTCTTGTGAGATGGCCAGCACGGTCCCCCGACTTGACGCCATTAGACTACTTTCTCTGGAGCGCATTGCAAGATAGTCTATCAGGAAGTCCCAACTACAATGGCGAATATGCAACAGCGTATTACTTCGGCGTGTGCGGAAATATCTGTGGAAACACTGGGATCAGTACAACGCTGTGTTGTTCACCGTCTACAGAAGTGCATTGATGCAAACGGTGGTCACATTGAACATCCGCTGAAGTGACACAGTTTCATCAGTTAAGATGTTACTGCTTACTTGTGAATGTCTCTTCCGTGCTGGATGTAATTTAAAAACATGACATTTCTTTAAGCTATAGGCCACAAGTTTGTTTAGGAAATCGGTAATTGTACATTTTGAACTATGTGTACAGTTCTACACTTTTGTTAAACTTGATAAACATTGTCTCCATTGCCATCCTCTACAACGTTAGTTATTTCAGAAGTTACGGGGTTTAGAGGGGTGAAACCAATTCTGTTATCATTAATTGTATGTTTACTCTTGATTTTGCTAGAAAAAACATGTATGTTCCATTTAAAAAAAGGTAACTTTGCGTTGAAAGTGGTATTGTTATAATTTCCTGGTTTGTGCATATCCTCCCATTGTGTGACCCCCTGACGTGGCTACATTCCTGCGCAAGTAGATTTTTCAAATCTTGTTTCATTTCGATAATATTTGAGGTCGCAAAGTTAGGTGGGACTCCCTGTATATGGGACAAAGTTCAATCTCCAAAATGTGATTGCGGTGCAGAAAGGCAAACTGCTCAACATATCATCCAATATTGTCCAATGTCAGCCTTCCCTGGAGACCCTTCTGAGTTCCTGTTGGCGACTGATCGAGTTGTTGACTATCTACGGACATTGAAAGTATCATTATGACCTATTTCTGTAAATATTGTAATCTTGTATCTTGTTATACTAGTTTATTGTTCCATTATGTGATGATAGCCAAACGCTAAATAATAAATCAGAATGAATAGGCAACTGTTGATTAGTTGGCAGCCAGACTATCTGTAAGATCTCCTGGCTTAAAAATGACAAATAAGAATAATAGCCTAAAATACTGTCGTCAAACCAGAAGCACATCACGCATCTGAAACATTGATAATTAGATACAGATCATAAGTCAAACAAGTATTACCGTGAAGAACTACGGAGGATGTTCAATTAAAAGTGTCACTAATTCTCATACAACCATTCATTGTCATGATTTACACATACAGACCTTGTCCCCTTCAATGCGATGCATTTGTCCCACCTCCTCTGCCATTCCTGGAAGACATGCAGGAAACCATTCTTTGACATCCTCTTCAGAATCGCCTCTAAAGCTTGAACTGCCTGGGTCTCGTTGTCGAATCGACGTCCCTTAAGGTCCTTTTTGGCCACAGGATTGAGAAAAAGTCGCACGGGGCCAAGTCAAGACTATAAGGCGGATGGAGTACCGTAAAGATACATTTTTGTGCCAGAAACCCTGTAACAGCATTGGCAACATGCGGCCTGGCGTTGTCATGGTGAAGTTTCCACTGTCCAATCAGGCTCCTTCATGTTTTGGGGATGAGATCCTTTACTAATTTTCCCCCAACTGATATCCCAAGGATGTGTGTAATCTAGCAGGCAATGGCTTGTCTAGACCTTGTGTAATCGAGCAGGCAGTGATACATTTGCGATGAGCAAGTGAGTTGTGTGATCTAGTGAACCCAACGGGGTTAGGCTGACTGGTGTCGAACGTGGATCTCAGAGATAGATGAGCTCAGAATAGAGGTTCCGGCAAGGAACGAACACGAGATCTTTTGAGGGAGTTTAAGTTATAAAAACCTCTAGAGAAAATACATATTAAATCACTGTTGTGATATGAACTAATGCTGACATTATTTATTAATATAATGCAGGGAATATTAGTAGAATACGGCATTATTGGGCTGTATGAGGCATACAATTCTGGACTTGAGCACAGAAGTTGGAGCGCTTGACATTTGTCTAATGACTCTGGAAAAGGGGCGTAGTTTCTTGGAGCCGTGTCACTCTATGTGACCTACTTAAGTCGTCTGGAGCAGGTCAGGAGGCTAAATTATTGTCAAGTTATTCCCCGTTTCAGAATAGAGAGGCTAGTGGAGTGAGGAGATACCAGCGTAATTTAATGATTACTCGTGATTGGAGCAACGCAGTGACATGAGGTTTGCACCTATGTGAATGTTTAGCCAGGAGGCTAATTATCAAGCCATTAAACATTGAAATCGAGGCAGGTTTAATGGAACGCGCAGTAACAGAGTAATTGGAGGTTAGCGGAGAGATCTAACCATGGTTTCGGGGATTTTAGGTGACGCCGCGTGGGCACGCGCTGGCAAAGGCAATTAATATTAATTAATTGGCCGATCGATCCTCGAGCACGCATACAGATCTGTAACCAGCGAGGGAAAAGGAACCATATAAACGTTAATTCAAGACCAGAATCATACTGTGGGAAAATATGACACTGCAGGGAAATTCTCGGTCTACTTTTTCTCTCCAAACGAATATAAGGGGTGGACCCAGGACAGAGGCGGTCAGTCGAACCATACTTGAGAGCGAGGAGCACGTCACCCTAGCTCAGAGAAGAAAGGCGCGGACTGTAACATTCTAAGTGCAGCAACATATAATCATGCATTAAGTCATGAATTAATAACGAGTAATGTAATCAGTTGAACCGCAGTCTAGTGCGAAGTGCGCGTTACCGAAGTCGAGAAGGGACGCTCGGACTTCAACATGAAGAGCCGTGCAGTAAGACATTTATTAATACCATTTATTAAGGACAGTCGCGCCATATTTGTATAGTCGGCATTACGAGCGATTGTTATTGTGCACGTAGGAAATGTACCGTGTGATATACAAGGTAGGACAATTGAGAGTGATAATTCGTACAAGTACAATGTGCAATGGTTGAGCGCAGTATGTAAACTATTGGTTAGACAGATCATAGGATGTTGGACTAGGCAGAGATAAACTGTATTATGCGATTGGTGAAATTTCATAAGAATACCAATATACTTAATGCTCAGGACAATATGCAAGCATATTTATGCGATATCAGGAAATTTATCGAAGGATAGAGATTGATAGACAGTTTGGGGAACTGATAGGAATCCTTAGGCAGAGAATAGAGACTTTCAATCAGGATGCGGATAGCAGCGAGGAGGAGATCTTCAACGTCTGCATTTCTGATATCTTGCCAGGAAAAGTCAACCAGTAAGAAATGTAAATAGTGAGCGTGTGATTGTAATGATGATTTGTTAAATATATGTTAAATTAATAGTGTCACAAGTGCTATAACGTGTTGTGTGAATAAGGAGGCAACATCTTCAATATGGAAAGGAAAAGTGCCGTGTGTCTTGTAAGGCAAAAGTTATGTAAAATGTGTGTTATAAGTATAAGAATGCCTTGCTAATTTTGCAAATAATGGCGGGCATTACTGGAAGAAATGCGTGGTTGGAGCCACCAGACTAGCCGATGTAAGTACCCTAAAACCGTGATTTTGTAGCAGTTATAGTCCAGTGTATGTTGAGTGATTTCAAAATTTATAGAATATGCCAATAAGAGTCAATTTTAGGAGGTAGAGCCTCAAATTAGTATTGTTGTGTTGATTTTAGTCAAGTTGAGATGTTTTTGTACATCATTGAGTGGATAAATCGTTACCACTATTGTAAAATGGCAATTCAGTTATATAAAAACTTAACGTAACGAACACGGATGTTCGGTTATTAAAATGGTTACGTTGTGTCGGGTTATTGTAATTCAGGTCAGTAATAATAATAATAATAATAATAATAATAATAAGGAATAAACGAATACACATCGGGGAAAAATGGTTGTAATCAAAATATATATGCTAATTGGAATATTTATCTATCCAAGCAGTAATATTATACATGAAGGGCTAAGAAAAGCAATTTAATATCAGAGTATATTATGATAATGGGAATAAATATGCAAGAATCTAGGAAATGGAAGAGGTTAATAGAGAATTGAATTTTCAGCTTGTGAATAAGCTTGTAAGAATAATTGATAGATTTATCTTCCTAATTAAGGGACGAGATCTTAGCACGATGGTCACGGAAGCCAGGTAATCTTTTCGACGTGTGAAATCTCGTATAGCCTAGGGCATACAGAGATATTTATTATGGCCAGAGCGTACATAGTGATTAACCCTAGCTCTGTGGATTGCCATGAAATGTTCCGGGTTCGAATCCTGTGGTGTATGAGAGGATAACAATGGAAACCTCTGCATGATACCTGATGTCGACCGAGAACTAGTTATTGAAATAATTCAGCTCCTGAGAAGTGAATTTAATTGGCGGTAGGATGTGCCTGACCGTAGCATTTAATAAGATGCCGGCTAGCCAGTTCGACCAGTGAGGATGAATCTCGTTCCTTCATATAATGTAATGGACCTATTGAGGCCAGTTATTAATATCCTAAGGTTAGGAATAAATATTCAAACACGCCCATAACCTGTCTTGCATACAATTTAGTTGAAATCATATGGGATATATGGGTCATTGAGACTGCACTATTGTACTTAAAATCTTGTTACTGCTTGGAGATAGAGCAGGAGGGAGTCAGGAAGGGACAGCGCACGTGTTGTGACCGCCTGACTCAGTCCCATTGTAAACAAGTAGCTCCGAGGGGGAGATTTTTAAACGACCTTTGAAGGTTGACATTTAGAATGGACAGACTTTGAAACCCTGTTTGTAATGAAAGGAGTCGTTGTTGTATTGTATAATGAATGTGTGTGGTTTGAAACACATTGTTAATTAAGGATCGTTCTTATAACGTAATACTTGGCAAACTTATGAGTTGTTGGAAGTTACATTTTTTATACTGACGGTGTTACTTAGCTCTAAAGGTCGACACTAGATGCCATAGGCTATGCCCACGCAAGGGTAGCATAATATACCATCCGACACAGCGGTAACGGAATCTTTGAAATTGAAATCACAACGGCATACAGTGGAACTGTAGAGAAGGGGACTACAGAAGGGAACTGCAGAACGGGGTATGATTACATATAATTGTGGAGTTGCAAGTAAATTTGATGTGCAACCCATAAATTAGCTAATGCATGGTAAAGCATTTTGGTGGGAAGAGAGATACAAAACACAAGTGTACGCATAATGTAAATTAAGAGGTGTTGAGAGTAAACAATTAAGCTTGTGAAATGAAAGAGGTCACAACAGGTGACATAAGAATATAAGTACAGTTTATGTGTAATTTACATGTGCATCAGCGCACTTGAGAATGAATTGTGATGTCAATCTCATGGTAAATGATTGGATAATCATTTGGATTTGCTAGGATAAAGTGTGAATATTAGTGGATTGTAGGAGTAATTTTGCTTTGTTTTGTGTTATATTGTTGGGATTGTGTTTTTGTGTGTTTGAAGCCATGATTTAGAGCTGAATTAAAGTCTTAGAATAGAGTTGTGCTTTATCATTGTAGAGTTAATACCTTTTAGTCTCAGATCAAAAATATGCAACTGCTCAGTGGGTGGACGGTACACGCCTGAGGACTAATGCTGGCTGGAGACAGAAGCATGTTTTTCCATGGAAATTACTCACATGGGTACACTAGCAGGCAGTGATACATTTGCGATGAGCAAGTGAGTTGTTTGATCTAGCAGGCAGTGTTACATTTGAGATGAGCAAGTGAGTTGTTTGATCTAGCAGGCAGTGATACATTTGCGATGAGCAAGCGAGTTGTGTAATCTAGCAGGCAGTGTTACATTTGAGATGAGCAAGTGAGTTGTTTGATCTAGCAGGCAGTGATACATTTGCGATGAGCAAGTGAGTTGAGTAATCTAGCAGGCAATGGCTTGTCTAGACCTTGTGTAATCGAGCAGGCAGTGATACATTTGCGATGAGCAAGTGTGTTGTGTGATCTATCAGGCAGTGATACATTTGCGATGAGCAAGTGAGTTGAGTAATCTAGCAGGCAATGGCTTGTCTAGGCCTTGTGTAATATAGCAGGCAGTGGTATATTTGCGATGAGCAAGTGAGTTGTTTGATCTAGCAGGCAGTGATACATTTGCGATGAGCAAGTGAGTTGAGTAATCTAGCAGGCAATGGCTTGTCTAGACTTTGTGGTTTCTTGCAGACAATGGCTTGTCTAGGCCTTGTGTAATGTAGTGCGCACGCAATGTTTATACCATCACGAAGAAGGGTTCTGTCATTATGTATGTGGCAGCGAAGACAGTATTGTAAAGCAAGTGCGTGTTGTTGGTAAACAAGTTAATATTGGGGTTAGAGTCGACCTGATAAGATCACAATTAGCCATATCTTCAAGCTGGCCTTCTGTTGCTTGATGGCCGGTGTGGACTTCAATACTCACAGCTAACCCCATGAATACTTTGTAAACGGTTCAAAGCAACTATCGAAATTATGCTTTTGCTTATAGTACGTACTGTAATTAGCATAATACTGTATACTATTGATTGTGCAAAATATCATGCATGGTGGAAAGTATTCTACACGATACATATAGCTAGGGAAGTTTTTCTATGGTAATAGCGATGTGCAAGAAATGTCTTGTGCCCCCAGGGGCTCACATCTAGTGGAAAGTGAGTTGGCGACCACGGAATCCCAGCTGAGTCCGTCATTGTTTCCA
This sequence comes from Meconema thalassinum, assembly GCA_946902985.2. Lineage (NCBI taxonomy): Eukaryota > Metazoa > Arthropoda > Insecta > Orthoptera > Tettigoniidae > Meconema > Meconema thalassinum. The sequence continues at coordinate 51,965,254 of OX336398.1, read as the reverse complement.
CTTACTTGTTCCGGGCTCCTCTCCGCCTTCTTTCCTGTCGACCTCCCTTGGTCAACTCTTGTTCTCTTCCGACCCCGATGGTATTAGGGTATCCGAGGCCTAGGGAGTCTCTTCCTTTCCCGCCTTCTTTGGCCCTTTTCTCATCTTTCATGATCCCTCCTTCTTCGAGGGATCGGCATTTTTTTCTTTTCATTATAGTTCCTTTTCACTTTACGATTCCCGCCCTGTTTGTATGAATTAGCTCCCAGTGTCACTAAATTACATTTTGTGAGTATTTCGAATCTACATTGCATTTTGTAAGTATTTTGAATCTAAACTTCATTTTTGACGGCCTTTGTCTGGAGCGTGGCGCTCTATGGAAGTGAAACTTGGACTATTGGTGCAGCAGAAAAGAGGAGAATTGAAGCGTTTGAAATGTGGTGTTACAGGAGAATGATGAAGATCAGATGGGTAGATAGGGTTACAAACGAAGAGGTATTAAGACGAGTGGGAGAGGAGAGATGTTTCTGGCGACTGCTAATGAAGAGAAGAGATAGGTTGGTAGGACACATACTAAGACACCCAGGGATAGCAAGCTAAGTTATGGAAGGAAGGGTCGAGGACAAGAACTGTAGGGGTAGACCAAGGTTAGGATATGTTAAACATATTGTCTCGGATGTAGGATGTGGTAGCTATGTAGAGATGAAACGATTAGCTCAGGACAAGGAGACATGGAGATCTGCATCAAACCAGTCAAAAGACAGAAGACTCAAACAACAACAACTACATTTTGTGCGTATTTTTCAGTCTAAATTCCTTTTGTGAGTATTTTCCTTCTAAATTACATTTTGTAAGTCATTTCTGAGTTCCATTTTGTAAGTATTTTTAGTCCAGCAATATTTTCGATCTGGTTTCCATTGCATTATCCTCTTCACCATCACCCAGACCATTAGGGGCCGATAACCTAGATGTTAGGCCCCTTAAAACAACAATTATCATCATCATCGAAATATCTTATAATCCTTGTATTTTATTCTTTTTGAGTATTTATTGAAATAATATGTCACTTGGAGAGGATTTATGAACTCGAAATGTCGCGATCAAATTATTCGTATGTAGGCCTACTAGTGCTGGCACTATTAATCGATTACTATAAGTTATCGATTAGTTGAACCAGACAAATCGATTAATTGCTACAAATTACGATTAAACTATTGAGCATTTAATTAATTTGATTAATTTGATTTGATTAATTGTTTTGTCGATTGGGAAGTAACTAGGTATTATTAAATGGCTGTTACGTGTTTAATATTGATGGAATAATATTGGAAATAGCGGAAAAATACAGAACTTTAAATAGAACTAGCATTAGCCGTCGCGGCTTCTCCCGCGAATATTCTAGTTGTAAAGAGTACACTTACCAAAATCTCAATCATGAATGCTATGACTGATTTATCCTTGGTATGAATAATCAGACCTTATCAATTCAGCTACTGGTGCAGTGGTTAGGGGTTTGTCATTCCTTGATAGGTATATCAGAGCGAAGTAAGTTTTCTGGGAATATCACAGACGCTGTTAATTTAAGGGCCTTTAAATGTGGTTTTCGGAGACCCTTTATAGTCGGGTGAAAAAGACCTTTCGTACCACACTCACACGTGAAAATTGCGTGAAAAAATTCTATAGTGCCCCTTGACCCCCTTAAGCGCATTATACTGTATGTATTGATGAATTTTACAGCTTAATTTGGTTCAGTGATAACCTTATAACCGTCTGGAAACTTTCACAGTAATGTAATAATTGGAATTGCATTGCGTCTTACATAAATAGATGGACCTGTGAGATTCTGTTACCATGGTTACCGTGTTGCATTCTTTCATTATTTCATTGTGAATATACATGTTTTAAGGTATTTATTTAATTTTAAGGCATTTAAAGAGTAAGTGAGTGCGTTTCGCTTACGCATTGGGTTATGCTGAACCTGTAGGTACCCCATATGTGTAGGTTGGTGTTAATGGGACCTTATTTTCGGTACAAAACTGGAATGGGACCTTAGCAGAATAATATAGGGAGGGATGGAATAATATTGGAAATAGCAGAAACATACAGAACATTAAATAGGATAGTGATGATTCATGCCGCGTAGTACCGACGGTGGCCGCAAGAGGCGATACGTTCAACAATAACAACGATGGCCGATCGCCTGGCAGTAAGAGAACGATCACAGATTGCTTCGCGCTATGAGGTGTGGAATTCGATTGTTCTTTGTCAATCGTCACAATTACCATTACTGGGTGGTACAGCATCCTGGAGTTACGTTGGAGAAGATACAGTCTCGTCCAAAATTGACCTTGTGGTGTGGAATAACGGCTACAAATGTCATCGACCCATATCTCCTACGTGACACAATTAACAATTAACGGGGAAATGCTTCAGGATAACGTTTGGTCCACGATATCTGGCTGGAAAAATACCACCGACATTATCTTCATGCGCACCGCCTCACTTTGCAAATGTTGTGCAGAACTGGTTGGATGAGAAGTTTCCAGGACGTTGGCTGGGGAGACGATAATCTCATGAATGGCCTGCGAGAAGTCCATACCTGACCCCCTGTGACTTTTTTTTTAATGGGGCTGAGCAAAAGAGGAGGTGTACCGGACCAAACCTCGCACATTGGACGAATTGGAAGCACGGATTAAGGAAGTTCTTACCAAAGTCCCACACAACTTCCTACAGAAAGCTATGGATTCCATTCCAGGTCGTTTGACGAGATTGGTCGACTTCACAGGTGTCTACATCAAATATAGGAATTGTATGGTATGCAATCATATTCCCATATAACAGTGTACATACTGTATTAATTTCAAATAAATAACTCTGCAAACATAAAAGTTATACGTCAATTTCAATACCTAGTTACTCCCCCCCCCCCCCCCCCGATCCTGTACTTCGCTCCTTTCACTATGCTCTGACAGAAGCAAAAAAGGCAATTAAAATAATATTGTATCATATATTTTTAGCCAATTTTCATTTATGAAAAAAAAAATAGGCTTATGAGATCACCTTTTGTTCGTGTGTCTGTCCGTGTGTGCGTGTGAGTGTGTCGTCGTCGTCGTCGTCCGTCCCCCCTCCCCGGCCCTCCCTTAATAACTTTTAAACGGCTGGAGTGATTTCAATGAAACTCGGTAAGTTCATAGTACATAGCATTAGTCCAGGCGACCACGACCGTGCCCTTCAAATTTTGTTTCGTCTCATCAAGATATCACCCTGGAATATTTTACGGTGATAAAAGGAACTACTAGAAGTTCACCTATGTGACTTTTGAAAACCTGGTAACTACAAACTCAACATGGCGTCCAAGCGAAGTTGCGACTTTTAAATAGACGTTTCTCGCGATTTAACCAACCAAACGCAATGACACTTGGTACAGTATATGTTTATACACATTGTAATGCACCAACATTTAACTTCGTTCAATTGTTTACCTAACCTCAAGATGGCGGCTGTGCGAATGTAGAAAATTAAGTTTTAATTCCTTGTGTTCTAATCATGCGATAGAAATCAACATTTGTATAATGAACGTACACAATAATCATCATCTAATAGTACATAACTCTATGGCCTACATATATTAAAATCCAACATGGCTGCCATCCGAAATATTTAGACGGTTTTCAATATCTATTAATCTACTACAGCAATCAAGCTGGAATTTTGTAAGTGTATAGAGGCTATAAGCATAAGTTCACCTATGGGACGTTCAATAACCTGGCGAGTACAAATCCAACATGGCTGCGACGCGAAATTTAAATATTCAAACGGACGTTTCTTGCGTTTTAACCATCCGAGTGCAGTGAAACTTGATACGGTAGGCCTATATGCTTAAACAAATTTTAATCGACTGGCATCTAATTCATTTAAATTATTTTCATAACCAAAGATGGCGGATGAGCGAAATTTTAAAATCCCGCTTTTATTTCTTGTGTCCTAATCATGCGATTGAATACAATAATCTTCATGAAATAGTATATAAATCTATGGTCTATAATATAAAAATCCAACATGGTGACCATCCAAAATATTTAGACGGTTCTCAATATCTACGAATCTATCACAACAATCAAACTGAAATTGTGTATGTTGATAGAGGCAATTGACATGAGTAGGATATATGAAAATAGGCTGTATAGTTCTTCACGGAACTACTTGTTAAATAATGTGCCTTCTTTGTGAAAACTAGGCCAAAACTAGGCTAAAACAAAGTAAATCCAATTATCCGAATTTTTGATTATCCGAATGGAGTCTGGTCCCATGTGATTCTACAGTAATTCCTATCTAAGTTATAAACTTGAACCGAATCCGCGCTATTTCGTCCAGCAACAAATGTCCTTGAAAAACGTACCATTTCGTCCAGTTCGGGTTTACAAATTATTTCACAAGTTAATGAGTGCCATCTTGTCCAGACGAAATGTTGACAAGGGTTGAGGCAATGCAGTTAATAGTGAGTATATCATCTTATATTTAATTCCGTTAGGAACGTTTGTCCAGTGAACTACTTTCTTATTATAAGTCCGATTTTGATGATTGAGGTGTCAAATTAAAGGGAACAATCCCTAGATGTTTCGAAAGGACATGATTTCCCTAAGTTCCCTTAGGGCTCCCTCCCCAAAGCCCTTCCAAGTCCACATGTAATTTTAATGAATAGACAAATATTCCTTTAAAAAGATGTTTTAGTAATGCAACTGGGGATATATTTTAATTATCAACTGATTTGTGAAAATATTTGTTTATATTCTCACTATGTTGTTTACATTATAAGCATTTCATTGTAAAATATAGTTGACTGGTGGCAAACGAGCGGAGCGAGTGACGTCCATTATTACAAACATCAAAAAATTACTTATTTCTAACAAGAAACGCAATGAAATGAATCATTTATTGTAGATCTGTCAAACTGTCAGTCTTAGGTATTTGGACGAAAAAGCATTAGTGGGCCGGTAGAGAGTTAACCACCTGCCTCTGTTCGTGGAATTTGGACGAAATGGCACGACGCGCTTGAAACAGCCACGGCCACCGCTCTTATAACACCTTAAGATAACAAAATGAGTTGGGCAAGAGTACAGCTGAACGACCGCGTAGATAAGCAAAATATATCTGAGCAATGACGTCTGCTGGCTTTCCAGAAATCCGACCCTTTGTAGACACGTTTTCTTTTACAATCCTTTTCCTAGGGGCATTCAAAAACAACACATAACAACGACGCTAGAAAGGCCGAAAGGTAAACTCTATGTAGTTTTCGTTGATTACTCGAAGGCTTTTGATTTAGTGAACAGAAAGTTGTTAATAAATAAGTTGGAAACACTAACTGGCAGAACAAGGGTAACAACTCTCATATTAGCGGAAAACTATATACAAATCTATGATGGAGTTGGACAGTCAACCTGGATAATGCAAACAAATGGGGTATTCCAAGCGGACCCCCTCAGAGCTACATTATTCAATGTGCTTACATATGATGTTGGTGACAGAATTCGGGAAACAACAGAAGCTAAATTATATATATGCAGACGATATGGCAATTGGTTCAGAGCAGATACATGATTTGCAAACGGCTATAGACATACTGACTGGGCACAGACAAATGAAGTTACAATTAATGTGGACAAGACAGAAATGATAATTTTTCGAAACGGTGGTAGGCCATCAAGTTCGGATCAAGTGATATGCAACGGAAAAAACCTAAAAGTCATCACAAATTTCAAATACCTAGGCTTCGCCCTACAGGTTACAGGAAAAAGTGTTCAACTGCATATAAGATCAAAAACAGACGCTGCAATAAAAGCTATAAATGCCATGAAATATATTACCCTAATATCACTTGAGACAGCATTGGAACTTTTTAGAACAAAGGTACTGCCTGTTTTGACATACGGACTTGAGTTAATATGGGAATTTCCAACCTACAGACAGTTAGATAAAAGAAATGTAAAATCTCGATTTCTCAAAAGAGTCCTTGGAGTAGCAAAGACAACCAAGTCTAGACTTGTATACATTTTTAGTAGAAGACCTACGAATGTTAAACTACTGCCAATTTCAGACAATTACAGAAAACTGCTGCAAGATCTACAGAATAAAAAAACAGGACATACCCATGGAATTCTACACGTCAAATGCGATGTTGGACCGAAGATGGATGCATCCATTCTGTGAAATGCGACATGTTGTGACCAGACTTGCGGTACATGGGTTTCACCACGAGATCTGCTCCAGGAAGGTGATCCATGATCCAGATGGAAATTGCATTTGTGAACTATGTGGGAATGTATGTGAAATGTACCATATCGTTTCTTGTCCAAAACGAACCATGTCGATAGTGGCACACAGCACAGACAGTAACTGAATTATTACGATAATTAGTAATTAGTGTACGAAATGCATACGTTAACAACATGGCCACAGGCTGAAATAAAGATTATTATTATTATTTAAAAAAATACGAGGGAAGTTCCGTCATTTTATTGCACGAGTAGATGGTGCACCCGGTCACATGAACAATCGCCATAAGATTCAAGGACGGAAGGGGCGTCAGTGGAGGGGGAATGACGCATGTGCAGAGAGAGGAGCAGCAGACAGACGTGTCCGGTGATCACTAAGGCCCGGAAGTTTGCAGAATCATATTTTTGCATATTTATGCATATTTATGCGCAATGCATCATATTTTTCTCCTTTGCCTGTTTAAGTGCATATTTCTGCTTGAGAAAGACGTGTGTGCTAATTTCCTATTGTTCTGAAGCGCTTTTTGTTACTTCAAGTTCTTAAAGTCGTATATTTCGATTTGAACTCCGAGAGACTTTCACAGAATAATATTGAAATTATGGCAATACCTGGTAGGTTAAATAGCACCATGTTGTGCCAACGTAAATAATTTCCAGGTACCTTGGATCTCGTCTTCAGAGTGATGGCAACTTCAATGATGAAGTAAGAGCCAGGGTAAACGCAACCAGGTTGCGGTGGAAGGAGGTCACGGGTGTGCTTTGCGACAAGAAAATGCTACTTCGTCTCAAATCGAAGATATATCGGACAGTGGTACGGCCAGTTGCGCTGTATGGAGTTGAATGTCGACCATCCGACAAAATTTCAGAACGTCGCCTGCACGCCATGGAAATGAGAATGCTCCGTTGGACAATGGGCATCTCCCTTATTGACCATGTCAGAAACGACACAATTCGGGAGCAAATGGTTGTCGCCCCATTTGTGGTCAAAATGAGAGAGAAACGGTTCCGATGGTATGGCCATGCCCTGCGTGCAGGGCCTGATACTTACTTATTCTGTCCTTCATTTTGAGGTTGAAGGCCTACGCCCCAGAAGACGACCGAAGCAGCGTTGGCAAGACACAATAAATGCTGACTTAAAAATTACCGGCCTAAATCCAGCTGACGCACGAAACCGGACAAAAATGACCAAAAAAGCGGACCCTGCACCAGCGGGACAACGCTAGAAGAAGAAGAAGAAGAAGAAGAAGAAGAAGAAGAAGAAGGTTTTTCTAATAATGTATATTTGCATGTTTCATACTTTAAATAAAATTTATATTGTGTTAACGCTTAAATGTTCAGTGGTGAAGTTAAAGAACCAGGCCGCACTTCCTTAGCCCAAGTATTCAGTCTAACAGCTCATTTCAAAGGAGTTATTTTGTCCAGACATTTCGCCTGGTGCTTTCTCCCATTATGAGGAAGAACTTGGGCTGTTCTCCACATAATCACTGCTCGGCTTCCTTTGATCATAAATAAATTATTTTCTACAGAAATCATCCTCGAGATATCCTTTAGAGAATGGTGAAAACCGCATCAAAATCTATCCAGTGGTTCTCGAGTTTTCCCGTATCATCCAAGAATCGGGGACTTAGTTTTATACTAATTAGAGATTCGGACTCCGAGAGTCCTATCACAGAATAATACTGAAAGTATTGCCATACCTGTACGTTACAGTCTTTTGTGCAAGTTAGTATGAATTATTAGCCTACTTTTCACATTTTGCAAAATTGAGGAAAAAGTTGAGTTATGAGATCGATCCGGGCAAATGTCTGTCTGTGTGTGTTCCCCTCACCCCCCTATCAACTCCTAAACGGCTGCAGCAATCGAAACAAAATTTGGTAGGATTAAAGATCTATACCTGGATATCTCAATGCCGTATTTTAAAATAATGTCAGTGCTACCAACTGCTGAAAAATCGCAATTGAAATTTCAGCTCCATGTTGGATATCTTGGAAGGTATGCATGGGGGCTATTCCAAAATTGGTACACATATAGATAATAATATTTCAGTTTGATTTCCAGGGGGAAATACATGGCAGTGTTGCCAACATGATTCTAGGCCTGCTGATAAGTCCAATTTTTAAATGCATGTAACTTCTACACTATCCATTGGATTTCAACCAAATTTCGTATGTACTATGTGTACAATAACAGAAATGACTTTGCATATTCTTAAGAGTCGCCAGGGCTGCCAACTGTTCATAAATGGTATCCCTATTTTTTTAAATCCTAATACCAATATATCAGAAAGTATGCAAACCAAGAGGTCAAAACTTAGCACACGTACAGTACATGACATTTTACATTAATTTAGCGTACCTAGTATATGTCAGCGCTGCCAACATGATTCTAGGCTTGTTGATAGGTCCAAATTTTAAATGCATGTAACTTCTATACTAACAAATGTATTTCATTCAAATTTCATATGTGATTTGTGTACCATAATTAATATGAATATGCGTATTTTAAGAGCCAACGGGGCTGCCAACTGTAAATAAATGATCTCTCTATTTTTACCCTGATATCCATAAATCAGAAAATATGCAAGCCAACACCTCTAATCTTCTAAATTAATTTGGAGCAACTAATATACGTCAGTGCTGCCAACATGATAAGTCCTGATAAGTCCAATTTTTAAACACATGTAACTTCTATACTGAACCTGCTGAGCTAAGGTTCATGTGATATTTTTTATAACAGCACATTTATGATGGGATGTAGTACCTTTGAACACACCCAGAAAGCCACGTGGAGCTGAGAGCTCACGCTATACTCTTTGAAGTAGCGGTGAATCGCACTTTTGACTTTGGTGAAGTCTGCTAATTATTTATCTGAGGTCTTATTAATTAATTTTATCTTTCCACGAGACTCAGAATATTCCATTTCGTCATGCTGCATTATTAAAACATTTTGGAGAATGTTTATTTCACTTAAGGTAAGGTAATATCCTTGCAGATACACAAACAGGAATGTAAGTAGCCGCTCAACGACTTCGTTTTGACGACCTACTTCCTAGAGGAACTCAGTGCCTTGCACTACGTCTGGAGAATCCGCCCCGTGTAGGCGTGAAATTGTATCCGTCCTATAAGACGTAGAAAATATCCGCTGTTTAGCGTGGAAGTTATTATCAGGTGCCATCGTGCACGAATATACTGCAAATCACTGTTATTTATGCACAGTGAGCAACAAGAAGCATATTGTGAAATAATTGGCAAGTATAGTGAAAATTATAACTTTACCGTAACACCACATTTTTGTACCCACGTATTTGTGGAGGGCCGAGTGCCTGGTGAAAAATATAGAGGTAAACGTGTTATAACTACTTTGAATAAGTGTGATTATGAATGTATAACATATTTGAATTGCCACAGTGAATTTTTCAATTCCAAAACGACGCACATTTCACGGATGCCACGTGATGTAAAAGTGGCGTCAGCCCACGTGAAGGACCACAGAACAGTGCTTGACCACGTATTAATTCATATCTGCGAAGTAAAGGCTGTGCTATCTATTGCAATTAAAGCCTGTAACATTCACTACGAACATTGTGATTTTGAAGTGAAAGAATGAACTGCTACACGATTTATTTTACCACCCACGTGATCAGACTATTCTACACCATGTTTGAGACCGACATCATGGGCTAATACCATTATGGTATGAGGGTGATGTTTCTATTGGAACTAGCATGATGGTGGAACTTCCAGAACAGCGAACGAGGAGGGAGGAAACCAGGATGCCATTCCCAGGCAAGTCCAGTACATCCACGAGGTTATCGACAGGGACAGATCGAACCCTGGTCTTTGGAGGAGTCCAGATGGGAATCGTGATGAGGATGATACCGTTCCGGAGAGCCAGAGATGAATTTGTACAACCCTTGTCGTTGAACAGAGGGCTGAGAGAGAGCTCTTCCATTTCGTGAGTTTTTGTACACCCTTTCCCGTTCTAGTTTCTGGTGGTATAGTAGGTTTAATGTAGTTTGTGAACCAACCGAACTCAGTGTCAGCCATTTTTATAGGTAGGGAATGTAACTAGTCTAATTAGATGTCATTTATTTCAGTTAGAGTGAGACACCCTTGGGTCAGACATTTTGGTCAGCCCTGGTGCAGCTTGATGAACGTCGTAGTACGTCAATGCCTATATTTTGCTAAACGTGACCGTAGTCATTTGAGGCTACTTTGTTTAACCCTATTTGGGGTGATTTTTCAAGTCTTTGCAGACTTTAGTTATGGCAATCAGATGCCATGGATATTTCTTTAACTGCATTCTTTGCAGCCAGTCTTTGTTACACCCCTGACTTCGTTAGAACAGTCGTATCATTTAGGTAATCGACTGTAATTACCAGTTTTGTAACTGCATTATATTTTATTTGAAATGAGCTCAGAAGCCATTCTTGGTCAAGTGTGGACCTAATAAGTAGAAGGGATGTTTCGTTGTCTAGCATCGAACCCAGTTCCCAACGAATCATTAAGCAGATCCAGAGTGTGGAATCTGCGCCACAATTATTATTTTGTTAGTGTCATGTGAAGACACGTATTTATTTGATGTTGTACAAGCAACTACTGAATTATATCTTTGTAAGCAAAGAGCTCCAGCAATAGGGACATTGCTACCATTTACATGTCTTTGGTTTGAAAGACGGAATTATATTATTGTATTCAGATTCATAGCGTGTTTTTATACACGTATACTTCGAGGTTTATAACCTATGGTAAAGATTTTATTGAGAGGCCAGATGTACAGTTTTTATTTTGTTTAAATCGCCGGCCTTGACAGTTAGTGTGTTGTGTCAGCCGCGCAGGAATGTTGTAGCCTGTAGCGACACAAACTGGTTTGTGACCCAGTGCCCTTGAGAGCACGTTTGTATTGTAAGACAGAATTACTTTGACAAGAGACAGAATGCTTGTTGTATTCGCTTTTCCTTTCATTGCAATTTAGCTCATGGAACCCAGTGTCCATTCTTGTATCTGATCACATGTTTTTATAGATTGTTTTTTGTTAGTTAAACGCACTGTTGCGTGTACCGTCGTTTGACGTGTACAGTTATGTCAGGTTTTCTATAGTACGTTATAGGCTACCCTGTTATATGAGGAATTTATTGTATGAAGGTATTTTGTGTGTACCTTGTCCGGGATTGTTCCCGTTGACCAGATTTTATTGGAGGGTTACTGAGTGTGCAGGACCATCCCAGAGTTATTGAACGCGAGCTTTGCGCCGCTGGTAACTTGTGTTATTGTGTGTCCGAGTTGTTATTGCTCGTTGATTATATTCCGACTTTTGAGTCGAGGCTTTTTGGTGGAGATTGATCTCAGTGGAGACACTCCGTGCCCAGGCTATTGTCAGTATTATTCGCCATAAACCAACGATAAACCTAAAACGACATCTTAATTATAAAACGCATAATTTTGGTAAAACAAAAGCTAACTAACGAATTCTTTCTATCTAACTTTGTTCTTTTGCATTTGGAACCTGCTGACATGGCCGTGCAGATGAAGGTATTTTCTTTTGAGGAAATGGCTAGGACAGCTGACACTATTGTAGCGACCTGAAGCTTGCTCGAACCTTGAGTTCGTAGCTTGTGGAGCGCAGGCCATGCGATGTTAGACGTAGTCTTTACTACGCAGTCGTCACCGTAACTACACACATTAGATGACTATGGCTTACAAAGAGTAAACCAAGGTGCAGGCAGGCATTTTAATAAAGCTGTCGTCTCTTTCATTAATTACTAATGATGTACAAGTGTATGAATCCTACATGTTACCTTATTGTGTGCTGTTAGCACGTAGTTACTAAGAATAATTAAATGTTTTTTTTTTACATGGCTGTTCACTTAGCTTTCAATGTAATTGTTTTCTCTTACGGACGTCATCGCCTTAAATGTTGTTATTAATTGATAGGACTTAGCTAGATGAATTAACGTTAAATGTAAATGTGGAGATGATATCATTCTAACTTAGATTTGTTTTGCTACCCTGTTAAATGTAAATTCAGATATTAGCTTGATCTTGTAACTTGACCTAGGGACTTGCGTCGTACCATTTTCCTAGTGTTGCTGTTGTTGCTTTATTATTGTGAGATAGATCTTTCGCGAGGGTTTTCCGTAACTTCTCAGGTAGGGACCTGCTCTTTATTTTTGTTTGTTTATTAGCTTGCGGATTAGCCGATTGAAACCCTCCGAACTAGGCTAGGGGCTTGTGAATTTTAACAATAAATGTTCACGGTGTTTTACATAAGTCTGGATGTTTATTTTCTCAGTCTAGTTTTTAAGGTGAACCTTTCCTTAGGCAGTCTATGACCTTCGTCACCATGTACCACGATCCCTGTGGACTACAGTTTCTCGTGCCGCTTGGGCCTATTTGGAAGTTCACCTGATCCTCACGGCAATTATGTCCGACGGATGAGATGTTAGGGAAGTCATTTCGGTCGTTGGCTATCCTGACAGCTCCACCGACGGTCTCAATACCAACAAATGGATTTCATCCAAAATTGGCACAATAATAGATCATAATATTTTAGATTATTTCTTAAATTATAAGAAAAGTAGGCTCTTTAGTTCGTCACGGAACTTCTTGTTTTTATACTGCATTCAATATGTAAATATTGTTTTTTTTTTTCATTTTTAAAACTTCAATGACCATTAATATTGTACATCAGTTATACACACATCAAAAAAAGTTTTGCATCACCTCGGTTCCAAGAGTTCCGGAACCGTTAAATACAAAGGGAATAGAGATCAACACAAACAACATTTCAGCTCGTTTTATTGCTCATGAGACCCACGCATTGCATGTTGTACCATCATACAGCTAGACTTTCAGCATTTGTGGTCCAGATTGCAGTACACACCACTACCTCTAATACCCAGTAGCACGTCCTCTTGCATTGATGCATGCCTGTATTCGCCGTGGCATACTATCCACAAGTTCATCAAGACACTGTTGGTCCAAATTGTCCCACTCCTCAACGACAATTCGGCGTAAATCTCTCAGAGTGGTTGGTGGGTCAAGACGTCCATAAACAGCCCTTTTCAACATATCCCAGGCATGTTCGATAGGGTTCATGTCTGGCGAACATGCTGGCCACTGTAGTCGAGCGATGTCGTTATCTTGAAGGAACGCATTCACAAGATGTGCACGATGAGGTCGAGAATTGTCGTCCATGAAGACAAATGCCTCTCCAATATTCTGCCGATATGGTTGCACTATGGGTCGGAGGATGTCATTCAGGTATCGTAAAGCCGTTTCGGAGCCTTCCATGACCACCAGTGGCGTACGTCGGCCCCACATAATGCCACCCCAAAACATCAGGGAACCACCACCTTGCTGCACTCGCTGGACAGTGTGTCTAAGACGTTCAGCCTGACCAGGGTGCCTCCAAACACGTCTCCGACGATTGTCTGGTTAAAGGCATATGCGACACTCATCGGTGAAGAGAACGTGATGCCAATTCCGTGGGGTCCATTCAGCATGTTGTTGGGCCCATCTGTACCGCGCTGCATGGTGTCGGGGTTGCAAAGCTGGACCTCGCCATGGACGTCGGGAGTGAAGTTGCGCATCATGCAGCCTATTGCGCACAGTTTGAGTTGAAACACGACGTCCTGTGGCTGAACGAAACGCATTATTCAACATGGTGGCATTGCTGTCAGGGTTCCTCCGAGCGGCAATCCGTAAGTAGCGGTCATCCACTACAGTAGTAGCCCTTGGGCGGCCTGAGCGAGGCCAGTCATCGACAGTTTCTGTATCTCTGTACCTCCTCCATGTCCGAACAACATCGCTTTGGTTCACTCTGAGACGCCTGGAAACTTCCCTTGTTGAGAGCCCTTCTTGACACAAAGTAACAATGCGGACGCGATCGAACTGCGGTATTGACCTTCTAGGCATGGTAGAACTACAGACAACATGAGCAGCGTACCTTCGTCCTGGTGGAATGACTGGAACTGATCGGCTGTCGTACCCCCTCCGTCTAATAGGCCCTGCTCATGCATGGTTGTTTACATCTTTGAGCAGTTTTAATGACATCTATGAGCAGTCAAAGGGACTGTATCTTGGATACAATATACACAGTCAACGTCTATATGCCGGAGATCTGGGAACCGAGGTGATGCAAAACTTTTTTTGATGTGTGTACTTAATTAACATAATAAAATAACTATTGCAGGTCAACACCGCTTGAAGTTCTATAAAATAACATTTCCTACTGTTTAGAACTTAGTTGAGATATTTTAAAAAAAGGTGCTTGCCACGGTGGGTGAGTGGTTATCGTATCGGACTACCAACCCCAAGCTTGCAGGTTTGCTCTTGGCAGGATTGGCTCTGAGGATCGGGGCGTGTCGGGCTTGGTAGGGAAGTGGGTCTGCGCTAACGTGCCGGGCCTGGGCGAGGCGAGAGCGCGGTGGCGGCTTCGGTCGTCCACCTCTACGCTGGATCCGAGCTCGGTCCCGTGCCGCGGCCTGCCTTGCGGCGTCGCTTCCTCCTCACGGGGGTTGCAGCCGCGGGCGCGCGGATTCTCTTCGGCCGCCATTCAACGGTCGGCTCAGAACTGGCACGGACCTGGGGAATCCGACTGTCTAATTAAAACAAAGCATTGCGATGGCCCAAGCGGGTGTTGACGCAATGTGATTTCTAGCACTTAACAATATACACCCCTTCCCCTTTCTACCCCGCCACAGCTGACCTTGGCAGGTTCCATTTTATTTCAATATTTTAAATAATCTTGTATCAGCCACTAGCTTCTTCTCATATAAAGCTGTGACATGGCTAAATTGGAAAAGATGACCTCAAAAGGCCGATTTCTCTAAAGTGTGACCAAAAATTCTACCAAACTTAAAAAATTATCAAAGGAAAAATAACAAAAATATGCAAAAAGATGCATAACAAGTAGTTCCGTGAAGAACTATACAGCCTATTTTCATATATCCTACTTATGTTAATTCCCTCTATCAGCATACAAAATTTCAGTTTGATTGCTGTAATAGATTCGTAGATATTGAGAACGGACTAAATATTTCGGTTGGTTGCCATGTTGGATTTTATATATGTAGGTCCTAGAGTTATGTACTGTTACATGCAGATTATTGTGTACGTGTAGCATTCAAACTTCAATCGCATAATTAGGACACAAGAAGTAACAGGCAGATTTTAAAATTTCGCACAGCTGCGATCTTGAGGTTATGGAAACAATTGAAATAAATTAGATGCCAGTGGATTACCATTCGTATAAGGATTTACTGTACCAAGTTTCACTGCATTCGAATGGTTAAATTGCGAGAAACGTCCATGTGAATATTTATACTTCGCGTCGCCGCCATGTTGGATTTGTCATCACCAGGTTATTTAAAGTCCTATAGGTGAACTTAAGTTCATAGCCCCTATGAACATTAAAAAATTCAGTTTAATTGCTATAACAGATTCGTAGATATTCAGAGCCGTCTAAATATTTCGGATGGTCGCCATGTTGGATTGTTAAATGTATAGGCCATAGAGTCATGTACCATTAAAGGAAAATTATTGCATAGGTTCATTATTTAAACTTTCACTTCGATCGCATGACTACATCACACGAAATAAAAACTTAATTTTAAAATTCGCACAGCCGCAATCTTGAGGTTATATAAACAATAGAACTAAATTAGATACGAGTGCATTAAAATGTGTATAAATATTTCCTGTACCAGATTTCAGTGCGTTTGGAACATTAAATCGTGAGAAAGGTCTATTTAAAATTTTCAAATTCGCTTGGCCGCCATGTCCGTTCTGTAGTCAACCGGTTTTTGAAAGTCTTATAGATGAACTTCCAGTAGTGCCCTTTATCTCCGTACAAAATTTCAGGGTGATAACGGTAATAGTTTCAGAGATATAGAATGCCGGTGAAATATTTCGCACATCCACCATCTTGTGGTTATGTAAATAATTGAACGAAGTTAGATGTCGGTGCATTACAATGTATATAAACATATACTGTACCAAGTTTCATTGCGTTTGGTTGGTTAAATCGCGAGAAACATCTATTTAAAAGTCGCAACTTTGCTTGGCCGCCATGTTGGTTTTGTAGTTACCAGGTTTTCAAAGGTCACATAAGTGAACTTATAGTAGTTCCCTTTATCGCCATACAAAATGTCAGGGTAATATCGGTAATAGTTTCGGAGATATTGAATGCTGGTGAAATATTTCGCACAGCCGCCATGTTGGATTGGTGAGTCGTAACAAAATTTGAAGGGCACGGTCGGGGTCGTCCGGAATAGTGCTATAGTACCGCAGGAGGAACGTGGGAAAATGCTGGAAATACAGCTGGAGACCAGTGGCGAATTCTCCCATGCATCGCATATACCGGCGGTATACCACCAGTGATAAAAATATAAAATGTTTATCTCCACATTCTCTCGACTTGTATGTAGCAGTGCAGACAGGAAAATCGAACTTGTCATCATTCATGTTCCGCCGATTGTTGTCATGGAAGCTGGCGCTCGAACCCCGCGTAACTCGTTAATTTTCTTCTGGGGTACACACTTTTAGCTGTGAGTGACTGTACTTTGGTATACCGCAAGTCTAGCCCGGTCGTTGAAAGGGCTCGACACTGGCCCGCGGGGTGAGGGAAGGAAAGAGTAGCCCAGCAAAGTTCCGTATGGGGTATCGCGCTACAGACTAGCGGTGAGTGTAGTGCTCATTGGCTGATTTCAAGCAGTACTTTCACCCTGCTCACAAGGGAAGACACGCCAGCGCCGCGCCTCATACACTTCAGTTCAGTTATGTTGTGAGTTCGTCTTGGCGTGAAATACTTCCCACTGAAATATTAACATGTTAAGATTAAGTGAAACACTGGAAGTGGATAGTAGCGTTGTTGAAACGATTTTATTCCATTGGATTTCCTCAGTAAGTTGAAATTAAAGCGATCTATGGGCTGTAGGCTACTAAAATTTCTTTGTGCAAGGAAATGAAGGCATTGGTTTCTGCCGAAATCAGGTAGAATTTTACACTTGGAATATTTGTTGCTTTGCAGTTGTTGATTCAATTAGGGGCTTTGAAGCATCGTGGTCATGTAGCCCCGTGTACATGGTTCGGGGGCGGATTTAAGGTAAGATCATGGGGGTAGGCGAACACACGGGGGAGCCTAGAGAGTATGGAATACCCCTAGCTTAGAGAGGGTTAGGGGAGGGCCGGAGTAGGATAATTTTGCTAAAACTAGGCCCAAATTAGTGAGTAATAGGACATTTGGGTTATTTTTTTTATATTTTGGAGTAAAAATAAATTTTACCGATCACGGTGGCCGAGAGCAGTAACGCGCTAGCTCGTGTCTCGCTGCATCGGGAGAGTGTGGGTTTGAATCCCACTTCAGCCGTCCGGAAAATGGTTGTCGTGGTTTCCTATTTTCACCACCAGGCAAGTGCCGTGACGGTTCCTTTCAACAGGTCCACGACCGACCGACTGCCCTCCAAAATCCCTTCCCTGGTCCTTCCTTAATTAGACCCAAGTTAGCGGTCGCCTGTCACCATCCCCAGTTGTATCTGTTGACAAAGTGTATCCAGCTCCGAGACACCATCCTTGCGACGGTAGAGGAATGATCCCTCGCAGATTCCGTTATGTGAGTTGGGAAAAATTTGCGTGATATTAGCAATTTTAAGTCAAATATTTATTGTATTCCAAATTATTTTAGTTTTGGTAGTTCTACTATTTACTGTCATAGCCAACGCGTGGTTTAAATCCATTTTTTTGAGAACTGTCAAAAATGTGTAGTATACTTCCAAATATACATACATTTTCATTTGAGACTGTTTTACCTTTCAACGTCCAGTCCAGTCTGCAAGCCTCTGTTTGCGAACAAGTCGCCTCTATGATCCCCTATTAGCAGTTAGCAATGCGGCTCCCTCTGCTTCTACATCTCTGACTTTGAAATCGTTCAACACTGAAACTAACCATCGCCTCATAGCTGTACCTCTGCTTCTGTTATCCTCTACAGCCGAACACTCAAAATAGTAGGTTATCGTAAAATGTGCATTTTGATATAGAGTGTTTAAGTGTGAAAGAATTTGTCTAAAACCACTGTTTTCGTTTTTTTTTTTAATGTATGACAGCAAGATGAATCGTTCACTCCTAAATCCACCCCTGGCTTGGTGCGTGTGGAAACTGATGAGCTATGTCGTTATGATGGCTGTACCGTTGCCAGGATTTTGGTAGGAGGCGGCTGTGGCCTTACGATATGTACGAGTGAAAGTGGGAAACCACGAAATACCATTTCTAGGATGTTTGGGGTTAGAATCGAACCACATGTTCTGATTTCTGCCTCTTGGGGGTTGAGCGAATCCCAACCCTCAGACCAGAATTACATTTCTTGGTAGAGCAGAGAATCGAACACGGACCTCCACAGTAACAGCCCCAGAATACTAGCCACTACGCCACGAGGTGGACCTTTAGAAATCTAAGTGAATGGAACTTACTTTCAAGTAAAATATTCTTCCTGGCAGACCAAGGTTGGGGAACAATATGTCAAGGTAGTTTACACTATAATTATTTTATTGATTGAGGCTGAATGTTCGCTTTCCAGAATATAGTTTCACTTTGAGATACTGGCTCTTCTTTAATTGCATTATTACATTGGTTATAAATGAATGCGCTTTTCATGTTTGGACATGTCTAATGATGAGACAATGTATAATTGAGATCCTTCGGAAATGGATCAATGTTTATATCTTTTCGTAAAATTTAAGACCTGGTCAAGAACGGGGAGAGAGAGAAGGTAGCGTAAAGATGAAATGTACTCTGTACGTTGCCAAAATGAACTAGGAGGGCGAGGGGATTCGAAGGACATTAACCTAGAAGCAGTTTCAAATAGGCCGTGTTCAGGCGTTAAACGAAGATTTTTTAAATGTATAAGGACATAGTCCTTGCAGAGGGAGGATGACGCACTGGCTTAATCCGGACGGTCGAAGTTCGAATTCCGGTGACAGCACGCTAAATATTTCACACGGAAGATCACGTGGCGTTAGGAAGGGAATCCAACCTTATATCCCCGGCCAAAACAATTGTCTAGTGACCTCAATTTATTGGGATAACCTATCCAAAATTATAGCGATAAAGTGTATTTCTTAGAAGTTATGTAAATGTTCTCCAATACATATAATAATAATAATAATAATAATAATAATAATAATAATAATAATAATAATAATAATAATAATAATAATAATAATAATAATTCAACTTTGACAAGAGGTCGAGGCTTGGAAATAAGGGGGGGGGGGATGTAAGGGGTAAATGGTGCGGTATACCAAGAACGGTGACCACCAGTCGCCACTGCTGGAGACCACGCGTGCCAACCCTTAACGACCGGCTATCGTTCATTTCGACAGCAAACTATTTTCATGGTTAGCCTTGTTTGTTCAATTCAAATTTAAATATACTTAATTTAGAATACATGCGTGACGTACAAAATAGGCTACGTACATTTAATCTTAATGTTTACGTATCCAGTAATGTTTCATTGCATACCGTAGTGTTCAAATTAACGCTTGTCATTCAACAACCTACAAATCGACAATGTAAAAACACGGCAATAATATTGCCACAGAGCAGCTTGTTTGTGTGTTTGGTGCTAAATAATTATTTACCTTAACAATACGTATGTGGAAGCTATTATTAACCATACAGAGTTGCGATACAGTGAGTGAGCGTGCTTGGTGTTATCATGACGTTGTTTCTGCGTTCTGTGTTAACTGCTGTAAACCGTGAACGACCTTCACCCAAACTCTTGTTTCATCTTGAAGGATATAATCATTGCATGGTGTACCCATTTGACATTATATGGAGAACATGTGTTCACATCTCGGGGTGCGTTACGTCTCCCCCACAGTGCGAACACATGTTCAGGATCTGAATACTACCGGGTACTACTCTACAGGAAAAACAAACATATTCCTAACATAATTGCATTTAATTCAAAATCATGGCGTTATAAAACAACACAAAAACATCAATTACATTTAAAATTACTTCCAAATAACAGCAAATAAAGTTTGGGGCATACAGATGATAATTCCAAAAGGTCACTAACTCCTAATTTGCATCATCTGTGCTCCGCAGCTTGGATCAACATTTGATCTCCTCAGGCATGCTGCGACAATATCTCTTCTTGTGAGTCCATGAGTCTACATGCAGTGTCTCAACACCCTAGTCTACACTTTCACTAAATATATTCCATGTTTGGAATAGCATTCTTGTCATTCGACGAATATTCATAATTCATGCACATCATTTACGACAACAATAACCAAATAAAAGAATCAAATCAAACAACATGACATAAGACTGTACATAAATAGCACTTCCTATTCTTAAATTATACTGTATTTGATTGCATCTAACTGTCCATAGTGCTTATGGGAACTTTTACGTTAATATTCAACAATGCCTAAACCATTGTTATGTTGGGTTACTTGTCCAACAATTTACTTTACTTCTGTGTAACAATCAACTTCCTCCGCCCTCTCTCACAAACGCGGACTATAGTACCTTCATGACGAATAGAAGGAACTAGTGTGAGGACTCCGCCATTATAGCACGGTAGTTTGTGGTCCCGCCGTTACAAGCACTGCAAGCGATAATCTCCATCAACCTGTACCAAGGTTGTAGGCACTACAAGCACGCCATCAAAAAACAGCAGTTGAAAAACAAGCAACAACTCCATAAACCCATCCCCTCACTCCTCTCCCTCTCACCAATACTTCCCCCACGCAATCCTAGCACTCTACATCAAATCCTACAGCTTTTAATCACGCCAGCAGCACAATAAACTTAATAAATCCAGGCTACAGAACAGACCAAAAAACTACACTTTAAGCTAAATCAAATTCACTTCTCAGCTCGACATAAGCCATAATACAAGTTAAAACCTATACAAAACATACTCTCCCAACTGTTTTACAACTATTAAACTAACTATTCGCACTCAAAACCTAAAATCCCTGAAACGGGAGCTAATTTAAAAACGCCCGATTACGTCTCCGGCAGTGCTACTGCATATGTATTTCAGGGTGTATGTAGCCCCACCACTTCTGGTGCACCCTAGATAATGCTACACCCTCAGGGGCTCCCGGCTGGTGAGTTCGGGAGTTGGCGACCCCGAGGGATTCCTGAGGTGGGTCCGTTTTCCCCTTTTGTCCCTTCCCTTTGGGGCGGACCTTCTCCTCTCTCCCCTCCTCTCTCCTCATAATCCTCTCCTCTTTTCCTTATATTTCCTTTTCTCTTTCAGATTCCCGCACTGTTTTTGTTACTTGGTTCCCCGTGTATCTAAATTCCCTTTTAGGATTTTTTTGTAGGTATTTTTAATCTACATTGCATTTTGTAAGTCTTTTCGATCTAGATTGCATTTAGTGTGTGTTTTTCAATCTAAATTGCATTTTGTAAGGATTGACAATCTAAATTGCTTTTTAGTATGTCTTTCAATATCCGGGCCGGGGCTTTTGTTAGTTTTTTGAATTTCAATTGCATTTTGTATTTTCAACCTACCCCACTTTGTTCAAGTAGTTAAGTCTCAATGGCAATTTTGTGGGTATTTTGAATCTAAATTACATTCTGTAATATTAATTTCAATCTAAATTGCATTTTGTAAGTATTGTCCGTCCTAATGAGAAGTTTGAATCTACCATACATTTTGTAAGCAATTTCAATTGCATTTTGTATTTTCAACCTACCCCACTTTGCTCAAGTAGTTAAGTCTCAATTGCAATTTTGTGGGTATTTTGAATCTCCATTACATTTTGTGCGTATTTTCAATCTCATTTGTATTTTGTAAGTATTTTGATTTCACTTGCATTTTGTAGGTATATCGACTGTACGTTGCATTTTGTACGTATTTTGGACTTAACCTACATTTTGTGCGTATTTTTCAATCTATTCCTTTTCGAGTATTTTCGTTCAAAATTCCCTTATGTACGTATTACCGCTCTCCATTTGGTGAGTAGTTTCAATCTGAGTTCCTTTTTGTAAGTATTTTCCCTGCTACATAAGGCATAGTTGTTGGGGCTCACTGTCTTTTTTATCTAAACCATTTTCGTTTCATCCATTGCAGTGAGCTGTTTCTTATCTTCATCCTTTCATTTCACGCCATTTCATTTCATCAGGGGCCGATAACCTCGATGTTAGGCCCCTTGAAACAACAATTATCATCATCATCAACGCATATGCATTCATAACTTCACAATAACTTTTGTATAATTTGGTGCAAAATGATGGGTTTTAAAGCTATCTGGATTCAGTTTTTCAACCAATTTATTGTGATGTTTTATGTACGGTATGGTTAATGTCAAACGCAACTAATACCATTTTATCCATAATGTAGAATCTTGAGCTTATGCCGTGTTTTATTTATTCAAACTCGACGCGTTTCGAAAGAAACCATGTCTTTCTTCATCAGGAATAAACAGAAATACGACTAAATTGTTGCTAAGAGAAAGCAACAAAGAAACTAAAAAAGGTGCCCTAAGATGAACAATGAAGTGTATCTAACACGTCCTTCGAGAAGTGTATGTGGCATTCTTTTCCAGGCCGAGAAAGTAATTACCGGAAAATTAAACTCAAAATCGATGTGGAGCGAAATATTTATGATTGTATCGATTCCAAAGGAACAATTTCAGTTGATCATTCAGGAGCTGGCTGCTGTCTTCAGCGTGTCATGGATATTATCCCTAGACTTGTTTATTTTGGGTGCCGATTCATCTTCAGAACGAAGGAAATCCGCCGAGATTTGCAATCTCGAACATCCGCCAAGTCTTCACGCAAGCTTTCGAAAGTTCAGTACCGTAGCCGACAAAATGAATTGGTAAGTAGAGAGTTACTTTAAATAGTTTATGTGTGCTTGTTTTAATATGCTGGGGATTAGCCGTGTTTTTTATCTTTTTCTGTATACTCCAGGAATCTGTGCGTTCCGTAACATGCAATGAAGACCGTAGTTCTTATTTCCATGAATTATATTTTCCATTGTGCCCTGCCGTGCTACTTTAATTGTAACCACTAATTACTTTTTAAAAGAGTATTAGTTACAAAGTAATTCGTTTCCCTTTGCACCATCCCTAAGACCAGCTGACCCCGCCAGTGTGGAACTTACCCACTCTAGCGCTGCCTGGCGGGGCGCGCTTGAACTTCAGGAGTCTTCTCACTTTCTCCTTCTATTCGTCATGGTACCTTTCTACTCTGCATAAACAATGTTAGTTATCGCAACAACATACATCCTTGTGTCGGTCGAAATATAAGTCGATCTAATGTTACAATTGCGTCAAACCCGTATTAGGGCTACCCGTATGCAATATGCCTAGTTTAAATGGGGTTTCATGCCTCAACATATGTGTCAGTGATTTTTAGCGAAGTTGTCTGTTATGAACATCAACTTGGCTAAATATCATTGATTTTTGCAATCAAAACAATCAATTTCTCATTAATTAACAATGCCAGTTTATACATTACAATTTCCCAGTACACTTTTAACAGGGTCGGTCATTAGCCGTACCTCCTTCTGTGCTAACAAAATCTTATACCTGCTGGTCCCGAAAGAAGATGGCCGCCTGGCTCGACCAGTCCTCCCCTTCTCCAGCTGTCTCATTAGTCATTCATACAATACCAACACAGTCTTAACTGTTTCTCATTCACTTCCTTTCCTATGGACAAGGGCGTGAACTGTGTCATCGGTTATGATCTGGAAATCCAAATATTTATTTCCTATCGCTAGGGTAATGTTAATTGGCTCAATAAAATATTAAGGCAAAGGAATGGGTTTCTGGTAGCTACAAGGTCTTGAGGAACGAATACGGCTTTTAAATTCGTGGGATAGTGGTCTTACCGCTTGCCACTCCCGCGTGCGAAGTATCGGTAAGGCGTCCACAGACCCTTCCGTAAATTCAATGGTGTCGCACCACGACGGGAGGATCACTCCATAATGCAGCTCAATTAAGGTGACACGGTTATTCCTTATTGGCTGAAAATGACGCTGGCATGGCCGACTAGGTACCATCACCTGTCTCCATCCGCAGTCAACAATATACCAGTACGCTCTCAAGCTGTACAACAATAATACCTTCGAAGAATTAGCCCAATATTGTCCTGACAATGTGCTACAGAATTTTCCTTGCATTAAATAAAGTAAACATCTTGGCTTTACTTTAGACGGCTCGCATATCAGCGGCTCAAACAACTAGGTCTGTTGGATTATTCCGGATCATATGACAGTTCAGTTTCCCTTTCATATAGTTTGCTCGATGACTTCACATTATTTCTCAACAAGTTGGCATGTGTTACTGGTATAACTACTGGCTTTTACGTTACAACGCTTACTGCGTGATTCAATACAATAATTACATTTGAACATGTATAACATTATTTCCTGACTCATTATATTCCACTCTTACACTATTTTACCTTGCAATTTCTTGGAATTTTACGCAATTTATCGTTTCATGCATAACATGCTGAATATTAATCTTTCCTTCGACTTTGACAACTCATTAAGTTAATTTTTAACTTTAACATTAGATTTATTATAATCTTAAACATATCAGTCGTAAGCCAAAGCTTGATCAATTTGCAAACTCTTTACGGCAATAACGAGGAATGAAACTCGTATGAACTTTACTTCAAGTTCCCTATTTTGCATTATTTTGACACGGACGTATGGTGTGCTCAACCGATACATTACAACACTGAAATGGTACTTACGTCGTTCGTCTTTCCAACGATACAGCTTGCGACCCACCATCTTTGCATCTAACAATGCATCATGGTGGTCATATTATACCTTTCTTGTGGTTTCACATCACTTTCCACTTTGATATTACACATCATTACTTTCTCACTTTCATTCATTTTATACAATATTTTCTAACACAGCACTTTATGTTAACACTTAAACACATGAGATTTTATATTACAATTGATTTACACACGGGTGCCTTCTTTGGCTTGACATCTGCGCGATATCAGAGTTGCAGGCGGCGCGATTTCTGACCCATCCTTCCAATGAATGTCTCGATCACATGCGCGTTCATCCTGACTAATCCTCATCCAACGGCTCCCAAATCCTACTTCAACACTGAGTCTATCCTCGATTGTGTGTGTAAATGTTCCTCCATCTCATCTAGCATCAATGTAATGTCTGTGACTTGAATATAATCACACTGCCTGTGATATCTTCCCA
This sequence comes from Meconema thalassinum, assembly GCA_946902985.2. Classification (NCBI taxonomy): domain Eukaryota; kingdom Metazoa; phylum Arthropoda; class Insecta; order Orthoptera; family Tettigoniidae; genus Meconema; species Meconema thalassinum. Next base: position 51,939,794 of record OX336398.1, on the reverse strand, counting down.
TACCATGAGCTATCGTGAATTTATTAGTGTATAATCACGGCAAAAACTCAATTATGACTACGCGAATCTCTTACAAAATTACCCGTTAACAGGTGTAATTACAATGTTCACATACTATTCGCGTCACTTCTTGTGCGGCTTTTGATAATTGTAAGCTTTACTCAGCTCCAACTACAGTTCCATTGTCTTCGCACTCGTTGCTTTGTTTACCAATTTTATGCTGAAGAGTGGCATTCTCCCCACATGAGTACTCCACAAAGGCTATATAATTACTTCAAACACTTGTAAGAAGACTTTACACTTCACTTGGCGTGGCGTCGTTTTACAATTCCCGTGCGCGAGAGTAGCACCCTCTCCGCATGAGTTCTTTCCATTGACTGCCGTCTCCAAGCCTCGCTGTTCCATATAAGGGATTTTCTCAAAAATGTAGTTCCCTCAGATCGTCAGAGCGTCCTTTCCTTCATAATTGCCATTTTTGGCCCTGGAAATGCATTCGTCATGTTCAGTTTTGCACGGAGGTTACAGTTCTTACCTCGTGCAAACGATTCGATCGCCCAATTAATTGATATTAATTGGTTTCTGTGGTAGCGTACCCACGCCATCCACTTGGGGAATCCCCTGCAGGTTTACGCTAATGTCTTTCCTACCGCACTTTGCGTGTGATTTTCCTCCGATACTTTATAGGCTTCGACTTGCATATTTGCAGGTTCCATAATTATCCTCTCGGGATTTCATTCATCTGGGTGTTCATCTTGATTCTCTCGGATGCATAGTTTCCAAGTAATCAATTTATTTCTCTTGGCCACCATCCCCTTCCACCTTCATTGTACTTCCAGTAGTGCCCTTTATCTCCGTACAAAATGTCAGGGTGATAACGGTAATAGTTTCAGAGATATAGAATGCCGGTGAAATATTTCGCACATCCACCATCTTGTGGTTATGTAAATAATTGAACGAAGTTAGATGTCGGTGCATTACAATGTATATAAACATATACTGTACCAAGTTTCATTGCGTTTGGTTGGTTAAATCGCGAGAAACATCTATTTAAAAGTCGCAACTTTGCTTGGCCGCCATGTTGGTTTTGTAGTTACCAGGTTTTCAAAGGTCACATAAGTGAACTTATAGTAGTTCCCTTTATCGCCATACAAAATGTCAGGGTAATATCGGTAATAGTTTCGGAGATATTGAATGCTGGTGAAATATTTCGCACAGCCGCCATGTTGGATTGGTGAGTCGTAACAAAATTTGAAGGGCACGGTCGGGGTCGTCCGGAATAGTGCTATAGTACCGCAGGAGGAACGTGGGAAAATGCTGGAAATACAGCTGGAGACCAGTGGCGAATTCTCCCATGCATCGCATATACCGGCGGTATACCACCAGTGATAAAAATATAAAATGTTTATCTCCACATTCTCTCGACTTGTATGTAGCAGTGCAGACAGGAAAATCGAACTTGTCATCATTCATGTTCCGCCGATTGTTGTCAGGAAGCTGGCGCTCGAACCCCGCGTAACTCGTTAATTTTCTTCTGGGGTACACACTTTTAGCTGTGAGTGACTGTACTTTGGTATACCGCAAGTCTATCCCGGTCGTTGAAAGGGCTCGACACTGTCACGCGGGGCGAGGGAGGGTAAGAGGTAGCCCAGCAAAGTTCCGTATGGGGTATCGCGCTACAGACTAGCGGTGAGTGTAGTGCTCATTGGCTGATTTCAAGCAGTACTTTCACCCTGCTCACAAGGGAAGGCACACCTGTGCAGCGCCTCATACACTTCAGTTATGTTGTGAGTTCGTCTTGGCGTGAATTACTTCCCACGGAAATATTAACATGTTTAGATTAAATGAAACACTGGAAGTGGATAGTAGCGTTGTTGAAACGATTTTATTCCATTGGATTTCCTCAGTAAGTTGAAATTAAAGCGATCTATGGGCTGTAGGCTACTAAAATTTCTTTGTGCAAGGAAATGAAGGCATTGGTTTCTGCCGAAATCAGGTAGAATTTTACACTTGGAATATTTGTTGCTTTGCAGTTGTTGATTCAATTAGGGGCTTTGAAGCATCGTGGTCATGTAGCCCCGTGTACATGGTTCGGGGGCGGATTTAAGGTAAGATCATGGGGGTAGGCGAACACACGGGGGAGCCTAGAGAGTATGGAATACCCCTAGCTTAGAGAGGGTTAGGGGAGTGCCGGGGTAGGATAATTTTGCTAAAACTAGGCCCAAATTAGTGAGTAATAGGACATTTTGGTTATTTTTTTTTATATTTTGGAGTAAAAATAAATTTTACCGATCACGGTGGCCGAGAGCAGTAACGCGCTAGCTCGTGTCTCGCTGCATCGGGAGAGTGTGGGTTTGAATCCCACTTCAGCCGTCCGGAAAATGGTTGTCGTGGTTTCCTATTTTCACCACCAGGCAAGTGCCGTGACGGTTCCTTTCAACAGGTCCACGACCGACCGACTGCCCTCCAAAATCCCTTCCCTGGTCCTTCCTTAATTAGACCCAAGTTAGCGGTCGCCTGTCACCATCCCCAGTTGTATCTGTTGACAAAGTGTATCCAGCTCCGAGACACCATCCTTGCGACGGTAGAGGAATGATCTCTCGCAGATTCCGTTATGTGAGTTGGGAAAAATTTGCGTGATATTAGCAATTTTAAGTCAAATATTTATTGTATTCCAAATTATTTTAGTTTTGGTAGTTCTACTATTTACTGTCATAGCCAACGCGTGGTTTAAATCCATTTTTTTGAGAACTGTCAAAAATGTGTAGTATACTTCCAAATATACATACATTTTCATTTGAGACTGTTTTACCTTTCAACGTCCAGTCCAGTCTGCAAGCCTCTGTTTGCGAACAAGTCGCCTCTATGATCCCCTATTAGCAGTTAGCAATGCGGCTCCCTCTGCTTCTACATCTCTGACTTTGAAATCGTTCAACACTGAAACTAACCATCGCCTCATAGCTGTACCTCTGCTTCTGTTATCCTCTACAGCCGAACACTCAAAATAGTAGGTTATCGTAAAATGTGCATTTTGATATAGAGTGTTTAAGTGTGAAAGAATTTGTCTAAAGCCACTGTTCTCGTTTTTTTTTTTAATGTATAACAGCAAGATGAATCGTTCACTCCTAAATCCACCCCTGGCTTGGTGCGTGTGGAAACTGATGAGCTATGTCGTTATGATGGCTGTACCGTTGCCAGGATTTTGGTAGGAGGCGGCTGTGGCCTTACGATATGTACGAGTGAAAGTGGGAAACCACGAAATACCATTTCTAGGATGTTTGGGGTTAGAATCGAACCACCTGTTCTGATTTCTGCCTCTTGGGGGTTGAGCGAATCCCAACCCTCAGACCAGAATTACATTTCTTGGTAGAGCAGAGAATCGAACACGGACCTCCACAGTAACAGCCCCAGAATACTAGCCACTACGCCACGAGGTGGACCTTTAGAAATCTAAGTGAATGGAACTTACTTTCAAGTAAAATATTCTTCCTGGCAGACCAAGGTTGGGGAACAATATGTCAAGGTAGTTTACACTATAATTATTTTATTGATTGAGGCTGAATGTTCGCTTTCCAGAATATATTTTCACTTTGAGATACTGGCTCTTCTTTAATTGCATTATTACATTGGTTATAAATGAATGCGCTTTTCATGTTTGGACATGTCTAATGATGAGACAATGTATAATTGAGATCCTTCGGAAATGGATCAATGTTTATATCTTTTCGTAAAATTTAAGACCTGGTCAAGAACGGGGAGAGAGAGAAGGTAGCGTAATGATGAAATGTACTCTGTACGTTGCCAAAATGAACTAGGAGGGCGAGGGGATTCGAAGGACATTAACCTAGAAGCAGTTTCAAATAGGCCGTGTTCAGGCGTTAAACGAAGATTTTTTAAATGTATAAGGACATAGTCCTTGCAGAGGGAGGATGACGCACTGGCTTAATCCGGACGGTCGAAGTTCGAATTCCGGTGACAGCACGCTAAATATTTCACACGGAAGATCACGTGGCGTTAGGAAGGGAATCCAACCTTATATCCCCGGCCAAAACAATTGTCTAGTGACCTCAATTTATTGGGATAACCTATCCAAAATTATAGCGATAAAGTGTATTTCTTAGAAGTTATGTAAATGTTCTCCAATACATATAATAATAATAATAATAATAATAATAATAATAATAATAATAATAATAATAATAATAATAATTCAACTTTGACAAGAGGTCGAGGCTTGGAAATAAGGGGGGGGGGGGATGTAAGGGGTAAATGGTGCGGTATACCAAGAACGGTGACCACCAGTCGCCACTGCTGGAGACCACGCGTGCCAACCCTTAACGACCGGCTATCGTTCATTTCGACAGCAAACTATTTTCATGGTTAGCCTTGTTTGTTCAATTCAAATTTAAATATACTTAATTTAGAATACATGCGTGACGTACAAAATAGGCTACGTACATTTAATCTTAATGTTTACGTATCCAGTAATGTTTCATTGCATACCGTAGTGTTCAAATTAACGCTTGTCATTCAACAACCTACAAATCGACAATGTAAAAACACGGCAATAATATTGCCACAGAGCAGCTTGTTTGTGTGTTTGGTGCTAAATAATTATTTACCTTAACAATACGTATGTGGAAGCTATTATTAACCATACAGAGTTGCGATACAGTGAGTGAGCGTGCTTGGTGTTATCATGACGTTGTTTCTGCGTTCTGTGTTAACTGCTGTAAACCGTGAACGACCTTCACCCAAACTCTTGTTTCATCTTGAAGGATATAATCATTGCATGGTGTACCCATTTGACATTATATGGAGAACATGTGTTCACATCTCGGGGTGCGTTACGTCTCCCCCACAGTGCGAACACATGTTCAGGATCTGAATACTACCAGGTACTACTCTACAGGAAAAACAAACATATTCCTAACATAATTGCATTTAATTCAAAATCATGGCGTTATAAAACAACACAAAAACATCAATTACATTTAAAATTACTTCCAAATAACAGCAAATAAAGTTTGGGGCATACAGATGATAATTCCAAAAGGTCACTAACTCCTAATTTGCATCATCTGTGCTCCGCAGCTTGGATCAACATTTGATCTCCTCAGGCATGCTGCGACAATATCTCTTCTTGTGAGTCCATGAGTCTACATGCAGTGTCTCAACACCCTAGTCTACACTTTCACTAAATATATTCCATGTTTGGAATAGCATTCTTGTCATTCGACGAATGTTCATAATTCATGCACATCATTTACGACAACAATAACCAAATAAAAGAATCAAATCAAACAACATGACATAAGACTGTACATAAATAGCACTTCCTATTCTTAAATTATACTGTATTTGATTGCATCTAACTGTCCATAGTGCTTATGGGAACTTTTACGTTAATATTCAACAATGCCTAAACCATTGTTATGTTGGGTTACTTGTCCAACAATTTACTTTACTTCTGTGTAACAATCAACTTCCTCCGCCCTCTCTCACAAACGCGGACTATAGTACCTTTCTACTCTGCATAAACAATGTTAGTTATCGCAGCAACATACATCCTTGTGTCGGTCAAAATATAAGTCGATCTGATGTTACAATTGCGTCAAACCCGTATTAGGGCTACCCGTATGCAATATGCCTAGTTTAACTGGGGTTTCATGCCTCAACATATGTGTCAGTGATTTTTAGCGAAGTTATCTGTTATGAACATCAACTTGGCTAAATATCATTGATTTTTGCAATCAAAACAATCAATTTTTCATTAATTAACAATGCCAGTTTATACATTACAATTTCCCAGTACACTTTTAACAGGGTCGGTCATTAGCCCTACCTCCTTCTGTGCGAACAAAATCTTATACCTGCTGGTCCCGAAAGAAGATGGCCGCCTGGCTCGACCAGTCCTCCCCTTCTCCAGCTGTCTCATTAGTCATTCATACAATACCAACACAGTCTTAACTGTTTCTAATTCACTTTCTTTCCTATGGACAAGGGCGTAAACTGTGTCATCGGTTATGATCTGGAAATCCAAATATTTATTTCCTATCGTTAGGGTAATGTTAATTGGCTCAATAAAATATTAAGGCAAAGGAATGGGTTTCTGGTAGCTACAAGGTCTTGAGGAATGAATACGGCTTGCCACTTCCGCTTGCGAAGTATCGGTAAGGCGTCCACAGACCCTTCCGTAAATTCAATGGTGTCGCACCACGACGGGCGGATCACTCCATAATGCAGCTCAATTAAGGTGACACGGTTATTCCTTATTGGCTGAAAATGACGCCGGCATGGCCGACTAGGTACCATCACCTGTCTCCATCCGCAGTCAACAATATACCAGTACGCTCTCAAGCTGTACAACAATAATACCTTCGAAGAATTAGCCCAATATTGTCCTGACAGTGTGCTACAGAATTTTCCTTGCATTAAATAAAGTAAAAATCTTGGCTTTACTTTAGACGGCTCGCATATCAGCGGCTCAAACAACTAGGTCTGTTGGATTATTCCGGATCATATGACAGTTCAGTTTCCCTTTCATATTGTTTGCTCGATGACTTCACATTATTTCTCAACAAGTTGGCATGTGTTACTGGTATAACTACTGGCTTTTACGTTACAACGCTTACTGCGTGATTCAACACAATAATTACCTTTGAACATGTATTACATTATTTCCTGACACATTATATTCCACTCTTACACTATTTTACCTTGCAATTTCTTGGAATTTGACGCAATTTATCGTTTCATGCATAACATGCTGAATATTAATCTTTCCTTCGACTTTGACAACTCATTAAGTTAATTTTTAACTTTAACATTAGATTTATTATAATCTTACACATATCAGTCGTAAGCCAAAGCTTGATCAATTTGCAAACTCTTTACGGCAATTACGAGGAATGAAACTCGTATAAACTTTACTTCAAGTTCCCTATTTTGCATTATTTTGACACGGACGTATGGTGTGCTCAACCGATACATTACAACACTGAAATGGTACTTACGTCGTTCGTCTTTCCAACGATACAGCTTGCGACCCACCATCTTTGCATCTAACAATGCATCATGGTGGTCACATTATACCTTTCTTGTGGTTTCACATCACTTTCCACTTTGATATTACACATCATTACTTTCTCACTTTCATTCATTTTATACAATATTTTCTAACACAGCACTTTATGTTAACACTTAAACACATGAGATTTTATATTACAATTGATTTACACACGGGTGCCTTCTTTGGCTTGACATCTGCGCGATATCAGAGTTGCAGGCGGCGCGATTTCTGACCCATCCTTCCAATGAATGTCTCGATCACATGCGCGTTCATCCTGACTAATCCTCATCCAACGGCTCCCAAAACCTACTTCAACACTGAGTCTATCCTCGATTGTGTGTGTAAATGTTCCTCCATCTCATCTAACATCAATGTAATGTCTGTGACTTGAACATAATCACACTGCCTGTGATATCTTCCCATACCATGAGCTATCGTGAATTTATTAGTGTATAATCACGGCAAAAACTCAATTATGACTACGCGAATCTCTTACAAAATTACCCGTTAACAGGTGTAATTACAATGTTCACATACTATTCGCGTCACTTCTTGTGCGGCTTTTGATAATTGTAAGCTTTACTCAGCTCCATCTACAGTTCCATTGTCTTCGCACTCGTTGCTTTGTTTACCAATTTTATGCTGAAGAGTGGCATTCTCCCCACATGAGTACTCCACAAAGGCTATATAATTACTTCAAACACTTGTAAGAAGACTTTACACTTCACTTGGCGTGGAGTCGTTTTACAATTCCCGTGCGCGAGAGTAGCACCCTCTCCGCATGAGTTCTTTCCATTGACTGCCGTCTCCAAGCCTCGCTGTTCCATATAAGGGATTTTCTCAAAAATGTAGTTCCCTCAGATCGTCAGAGCGTCCTTCTCTTCATAATTGCCATTTTTGCCCTGGAAATGCATTCTTCTTGTTCAGTTTTGCACGGAGGTTACAGTTCTTACCTCGTGCAAACGATTCGATCGCCCAATTAATTGATATTAATTGGTTTCTGTGGTAGCGTACCCACGCCATCCACTTGGGGAATCCCCTGCAGGTTTACGCTAATGTCTTTCCTACCGCACTTTGCGTGTGATTTTCCTCCGATACTTTATAGGCTTCGACTTGCATATTTTCTGGTTCCATAATTATCCTCTCGGGATTTCATTCATCTGGGTGTTTATCTTGATTCTCTCGGATGCATAGTTTCCAAGTAATCAATTTATTTCTCTTGGCCACCATCCCCTTCCATCTTCATTGTACTTCGGGGATTTTTACGGTCATTTGTAGTTGTCCTGCTCCCCCTATAACGCTTGAAAGTAGTTCACTAGAGACAGTCTGGCCCAACAATTGCTTAGGCCAATCGGTCAAGTGTCACTTTGCCTTGAAATCTTGGTTCTTGGCTCAAGTCCTGCATGTTACCGTAGTAATCATGCATTCTTTATGTACAAAATTGCTTATAATTCCTTATAGACAACAGGAATCAAGCTGAGATTACTTCCGTAATCTTTATTTATGTGGGTCTTGGGTTCCATGAGGTTGTTCCCCCTCAGAGACCTTTAGTTCGATACTCTCTCAAATCATAGGCATGATTTCTGCTACCTAGAGTATCAGGTTCGATGCCAGTCAGCACCAGTACCATGGGTACAATGGTTAGTGTTGATATGTTCATCATCAGATTACTTTGTGTTTGTATTTTGTATTATATTTGTATAGCTGTCGAGTGCTTGGCTTCATTCTCGTATTTATTGAATCACGCTGACAAAGGTAGCATAGCTTCAGTGTGTTATTTATTCATTTTATACCGTATTTCTCTATTTGAATGTCCTCGGCGTTGACTCAGGATCGACATTTGCACTATATTGCACATAATAGTATCGAAATAATGTCCGAAGTATAGCCCTGTGTAGTATTCGAATCAGCTGATCTACATCAACAATAAACAAGACGTTCAGTAAAGAACATATAGCCTACTTTCTCTTAAATGTAAGGGTGTTGTTATAACTCTTTGTCCTTTTCAAGGAGTACCTAGGTATAATTGAATGTTGGTTGTAGTAGCTTGTTGAAATACAACGTGGTATACGGATATTAATCGGTTTCACCGTGTTTGAATTGATATGGGAAATCGATTTGCACACATACATGGCCGCTATCTGCAAACTATTGGGCTGCTGACTTTGTAGTACAGTCAAAAGATGCTTCGCCCAAAAAGGTATGTTGTTGCAAAATTTGGTAGAGATGAAATGATTAGGTTGGTCGTAATTTGATATAAGCTTTTAACGTTTGGGTGGCCGCCATTCCGTTTCCGTCAAGATGGCGGTGATATGAAACATGACACCGAGGTGCCCTTTGCTAGTGCTACCTCTGTACCAAATTTTGCTCAATTCGGATATACCGTGTTTGAATTGACAGGGGTAATCGATTTGCACACATACCTGGCCACAATCCGCAAATTATTGGGCTGATGACCTTGTAGTTTGGTCAAAAGTTTCATTATACATTAAAGGTATAACGTTGCACAATGTGGTAGGGATCAGTTGATTAGGTTGGTCGTAATTTGATTCAAGATTTTAACATTTGGGTAGCTGCCATTACGTTTCCGTCAAGATGGCAACAATATAAAACATGACACTGAGGTGCCGTTTGCCAGTGCTAGCTCTATACCAAATTTTGTTCAATTCGGTTCCACCGTGTTTGAATAGATAGGGGAGTTGATTTGCACAGATACATGGCCGCTATCCGCAAAGTATTGGGCTGATGATCTTGTAGTTTGGTCGAAGGTTTCTTTATACATAAAGATATAACGTTTCAAAATTTAATAGAGATCAGATAATTAGGTTGGTAGTAATTTGATTCAAGCTTTTAACATTTGGGTGGCCGCCATTACGTTTCCGTCAAGATGGCGGCAAAATAAAACATGACACTGAGGTGCCCTTTGCCAGTGCTAGCTCTGTAACAAATTTTGTTCAATTCGGTTCCACCGTGTTTCAATAGATAGGGGTATTCGATTTGCACACATACATGGCCGCCATCTGCAAGGTATTGGGCTGATGACCTTGTAGTTTGGTCAAAAGATTCTTCATACAGAAAGGTATATTGTTGCAAAATTTGGTAGAGATAAGATGATTATGTTGGTCGTCATTTGATTCAAGCTTTGAACATTTGGGTGGCCGCCATTACGTTTCCGTCAAGTTGGTGGCGATATAAGACATGACACTGAGGTGCCCTTTGCTAGTTCTACCTCTGTACCAAATTTCGTTCAATTCAGTCTCACCATGTTCGAATTGATAGGGGAGGGGGGACGGACATTCACAGTACACACTCACACACACACAGACACACAAATTTTGGCCCTGTGTAGATCTCATAAGTCTACTTTCATTTTTTGCAAAAATCGTAAGAAAGCTAAAAAACTTGGCAACACAGCTCAGCTGTTCCAGGCTCCCGCCATTTCCTTCACGTTCCTTCTTTTGAAATACAGAGTATAGTATGAGCGCCTACAGATCGTGTGTGGTGAAGCGGTCAGGTCTCGCCAAATGGTCGCTCGCTGCTGTTCAGTGAAGGACAGCAGAGTGTGGAGGATGAAGATCAAAGCGGGCGTCCCTCCACATCCACGAATGGAAACAACCTTACTCGAGCACAGGACATGGTGTTAGCGTCCTTTGCTACTTTTCAGTCGGTCAACACGATAGTGCCCAATGCAAATTATAAATATGTTAACACACTCCTGGAAAAATACGTGTATTAGTTAATTATCACAATTAAATGGGCAATTTAGGAGAATAATTAAATAATACACGTATTTTTTCCAGGAGTGTGTTTACATATTTATAATTTGATGATGATAATTGTTGTTTTAAGGGGCCTAACATCTAGGTTATCGGCCCTTAATGGTTAGGGTGAGAGTGAAAGATGAGATGAGAATGAAATCTATAACTAATACTAACTACAGACTTACACACTAGAAGACAGTGGCGGATCCAGAGGGGACGCACCAGGGGCAAGTGCCCCCCCCCCCCCGAAAAACCAGTTGTCTGCTACATTTGTATTGCCGATAAAAATGATTGTTTCTGCAAATTGTACTGCAAGTAAAATCTTTGCTCTATTGCCTGCAATAATGAATGTGGTCAATGTTTGTTATCAATGGCAACACTGTTAATATAATAGCTACATCGACAGTGTTGCAAGTGCAGAGAGATCTTTCAGGAGCCTGCAACTTAGGAATGTCTGGTTTAAGATTGCTGAGTCTCAAACGAAAATGGTTTTCCACTGTAAGGAGCCTATTCCGGTATTTATTCTTGAGATAAACAAGTGAAGAAAATGCAGTCTCACGCAAGTACGAAGTAGTGAAAGGCAGTAAACATCTAACTGCTTTGTCAGCTATGTGTGCATAGTCTGCACGCCCCTCAACCCAAAACTTCACAAGAGGAATTTTTGAAAAAGTTTGCCTTAGTTGTGAATCAAAATTCAATTCATAAAACTGCTCCTGATCTTTGGCTTTAAGTCCTGTTATTATATTTTTAAATTGTATTTTTTATATTGTTATATATTTTTATATTTTCGTAACATCACCGCGCACCACAGCAGCAGTAGAAGCGTGCCACCAGTGGTACGTGTACCACAGTTTGGGAAACGCTGCTCTAAATAGTTTAAATCCAGTTTTGAAACTTTTCTTCAAATTGCGTTATTAAGTTATCAAATTACTGATTTACAATCAACTTACTCCTAATTGGAAAAGGTTTGGGAGTATATAAAATTAAATAATACTATTACATTCATTCCATACCTGACCCGGTCGGAGACTGGAAGCAGGCTGTGGATTTTCATTTTCAATACTATTACAAGGTTGTAAAAATTTTATTTTTACAAAAAACAATTCTATCATCCTCCCCTCTGCACAAGGACGAGTCGGTGTGTCAGTCGCGTGCTCACATCAGAGTGCTCCAGAGTCAGTCTGAACCTTGCAGCAGTCTGATTGTGCAACACTTAAAATCTGTCCAATTAATGTTTACTTTAAAAGTTATTTTTAACGAAACATTTTTATAATTTTCTTTAATAACTCGTCCACTGGACTTATTTTTTCCACACAAATTACATCTTCGAATAATTCAAATATTTGAACTGTTCGATTTATAAGGTGCGTTCAAAACGTAACGAGCGGGAGGCTGGAATGCGCAAACCGGTGACGACATCGGCTAATCGCAACGAGGTGTGGTTCCCACCAGAGCGTGGAAGGTCACAGCCCGTCGCTAGAGGGCACGCGTGAACGTCACGTGACGATACAAAGTGAGCATCAGCATGCATCAAACGTCCAACGCTGCCAGTCGCATTGTAAACAGTGACATGGAGGCGTCAAACGAAGAGCAAAGAGGTGTTGTTCGGTTTCTGACAGTGAAAGGAGTAGGGGGAACGGACATTCATCGCCGAATGTCACAAGTGTACGGCGAACACTGCATGTCCCTTGCAAGGGTCAAGGCGTGGCACAGCGCTTCGGGGAAGGACGGGTGTCGTTAGCCGATGATGCCCGGTCTGGGGCACCCCGCTGCATTTCAACGTCCAGCTGGTTGATGCACTCAGGACCGCCGAGTGACAGTGAACGCCATAGCCGCTGTGGTCGGATTGAGCGTCGGAAGTGTGCACACCATCATGAAGGAACGACTGCACTTGCGCAAAGTGTGTGCCCATTGGGTTCCCCACAGTCTTCAACCACACCAGGAAGCATGTCGAATGGCCTACTGTCTTGGTCTTGGTTGGACGATTGATGCATGCTGCTGCTCGGTTTGTATCGTCACGTGACGTGCACGCGTGCCCTCTAGCGACGGACTGTGACCTTCCACGCTCTGGTCAGAACCACACCTCGTTACACACGCCACGATTAGCCGATGTCGTCACCGGTTTGCGCATTACAGCCTCCGCCTCGCACCTTATATTTTACTAATCTGAAATACTCAAGTACCGGTACTTGAAATGTTGATTGAGTCTAACAACCCATGTATATGGACATCTTCTTTGTTTAAACATTTGAATACTTGACTCGAATTGTTAAATATTCGAAGCAATGGAATGTACAGCCTTATTGTAAATCCAAGGCAACAAGCAGAATGCTTACGTCAGTACATCAGGATCGTGTCTCTCAACCAACGGCGTTGCCATTTGTACATCAGAAACACAAAGATTTTCTCGAAAAAGATGAAGGCTGCAAACACGTAACTCATTTGTTTTTCTTTATTTAATTCTCATCAACAAGAACATTTACACATATTAATGAATTGTCTTGAATCAAAACATCAAGTAGAATGAATTTCCATAAACAAATAAATAACCAAATGAATAAAGAAAGGAATGAGCAAACAAATGAATGAGTAAACAAACAAATGAATGAATAAACAAACAAATGAATGAATAAACAAACAACTGAATGGTTAAACAAACAAATGAATGAATAAACAAACGACTGAATGAGTAAACAAACAAATGAATGATTAAACAAACAAATGAATGAGTAAACAAACAAATGAATGAGTAAACAAACAAACAAACAAATGAATGATTAAACAAACGAATGAATGAGTAAACAAACAAATGAATGAGTAAAGAAACAACTGAATGAGTAAACAAACAACTGAATGATTAAACAAACAAATGAATGATTAAACAAACAAATGAATGAATAAACAAACGAATGAATGAGTAAACAAACAAATGAATGAGTAAACAAACAAATGAATGAGTAAACGAACGAATGAATGAGTAAACAAACAAATGAATGAGTAAACAAACAAATGAATGAGTAAACGAACGAATGAATGAGTAAACAAACAAATGAATGAGTAAACAGACAAATGAATGAGTAAACAAACAAATGAATGAGTAAACAGACAAATGAATGAGTAAACAAACAAATGAATGAGTAAACAGACGAATGAATGAATAAACAAACGAATGAATGAGTAAACAAACAAATGAATGAGTAAACAAACAAATGAATGAGTAAACAAACGAATGAATGAATGACTACAATCAAGCAGAAAGTAAGTGTCCTGGGTTGTTATCCCTGCTTGTCGTAGAGTTGGAGCAGCACCACCTCGTACGTGGCGATGGTCCCCACCACCTGCAACACAACACAGCTATGTTGGCAGCACTGCTACTGCTATCCTTGCTATTGCGAGGAGCTGTACTCACCGTGAGGATCAGTGTTCTGGTGATGGAGAAGAAGTTGAGTCCAGTGAGCGCCACCTCGTCAGACACCACCTGGAGGAGGAACCTCTGAACCTGGAACAAGACACAGCCCCTCTGGGATCCTCTCTTTCATCGTTCGTGTATCCTCGTTAGACGTTATCTTCCAATTCGAACGATATTAGCGCATGCACAGGGATGACCATAAAGTTGTGAGTTATAGGTGGTTGGTTCCTTAGTTTAGCGACAACGCGGTCATGTAGCCCCGTGTACTTGGATATGTGTAGAAACTGTGTTAATTGTGATTGCTGTATTAGCGTGTGTTATCCCTCCCTATATTATTCTGCTAAGGTCCCATTCCAGTTTTGTACCGAAAATAAGGTCCCATTAACACCAACCAACACATATGGGGTACCTACAGGTTCAGCATAACCCAATGCGTAAGCGAAACGCACTCACTTACTCTTTAAATGCCTCACAATTAAATAAATACCTTAAAACTTGTATATTTACAATGAAATAATGAAAGAATGCAACACGGTAACCATGGTAACAGAATCTCACAGGTCCATCTATTTCTGTAAGACGCAATGCAGTTCCAATTATTACATTACTGTGAAAGTTTCCAGACGGTTATAAGGTTATCACTGAACCAAATTAAGCTGTAAAATTCATCAATACATACAGTATAATGCGCTTAAGGGGGTCAAGGGGCACTCTGGATTTTTTTCACGCAATTTTCACGTGTGAGTGTGGTAAGAAAGGTCTTTTTCACCCGACTATAAAGGGTCTCCGAAAACCATATTTAAAGGCCCTTAAATTATCAGTGTCTGTGGTATTCCCAGAAAACTAACTTCGCTCTGATATACCTATGAGGGAATGACAAACCCCTAACCACTGCACCAGTAGCTGAATTGATAAAGTCTGATTATTCATACCAAGGATAAATCAGTCATAGCATTCATGATTGAGATTTTGCCAAGTGCACTCTTTACAACTAGAATATTCGCGGGCGAAGCCGCGACGGGTAATGCTAATCTGTTTCTAATTCAAGTAAGGACTGCACACATTCGATTTTCAAGTAGTTTCAACTTTTTCTACCAAACGCCACCGTCAACGACCAACTTGTTGTGAACTTGATTACTAGATGGCACCGCAGTCGGCTCCTGGCGTTGAATGTTTCAACCTTAGAGCGTTCTTAAAGGATAACCTATAATTTAGCTTCACACAAGGTAATTAGTGGAAGGTTCTTTATCATGCCATAAAGCTATGACATGGGACCGCCAGCTTTACTTCCCCTCCGAAGGAAGGCATACTGAGGGATTTTTAACGCTCTTAAAAATCCGACGGCTTCGGCTGGGTTTGAACCCGCGACCTTGGGCATAGAAGCTCAGCATGCTACCGACTACGCCACCGAAGCCGCCATGATTTATAGAGAGGACGAGAATGACTAAAAGTTATTGCGCATCAACATTATTGTGTCTTATATAATATCCGCATTCGAAAGTATTAAAACAATTCCATGTTGGAATATGTACAACCCTTGTATCCAGTCATGAGATGTGCCTACCCGTTCTGTGATCTGTGGGATTGATGTCAGATGACTTTGGAGGCCAATCAATATGGTGAGTTATTGGTGTTTTAAGGCAGGGGTTCTCAAGAAACAAAACAAAAAATATCTAGCCCCCCCCCCCCCCCCCTAACCTTTCCTTCCTTAGCACTTCTCATAAGTTACTTTGCACACACACACAAAAACGGATCACAAGATCTACAGTATTTCATTCTGTCCAAGTACTGCAACTACCAGTGTAATAATAACTAGCGAACCCGTGCGAGAAATCGCACATACATAAAGCACACTTTCCCCAATAGGTTTATAATGAGAGAATTAAGGAGAAAGGTTGTTATGTTTTTATTTCAACCAAATGATTATAGAACACTATTTACATTTCATTTAGAATTCCAAGTTCTACGTTCCTAACTTAAGAATGCAATCACTGAAAATTTGATCATAACACTCACCGGTTATTCGATATTTATGAAATTATACGATTTGAGTACTCATTCCTTTGATTTACTGTTTCTGAAATGCATGCAAAATGATGAGAATATTAAAATGACATGAATCATGCGTCACAGCGGCCAAAATGTGAAGTGGACAGCAATTATGGAGTGTATTTTCCTACAGCAACAGTATCTGCAAATCGCACACTTCGTACATTTTTAAGTCATTTTTTTAAGGAATTATAGATATTTATGAAATTAGAGTGCAATTCGATACTGGTAATGTCTATTCTCTTTCATTTGAATGCTCATTTCTCACGATCGGTCGCTTGAGAGCGCCGCAGGAGGAATCTATACTACTGAAATAATATATATGATGATAATAATGTTATTGGTTTTACGTCCCTTTTTACTATTGTGGCTTTCCGAGACGCCGGGTTGCCGTAATATACATGGGTTGGTTTTTTAGTTTTGGCACCTTAGTTATAACTGGATTAATAACTCACTTAGATGGTTCCAAGTTTCACAGGCCCTCGATGTAGTCCCCACCGTTGCGTACAATGTGTTCCCAGCGATGCGGAAGTCATTGGATCCCGTTGGCACTGCCCAATCTATTGATGGCACGAAGAGAGCGCTCGGTAGCCTGCTTAGGGTCTTCAATGGTACGGAAGCGCTGCCATACTATTCCCCGAGAGCAAACCGTTAATGCGGCGTACTATATTGTTCGTTTCTGCAAGACCATCTGCGAGGAGCTCTGAGAAGGAAACCGCGCCACCACATGGTTACACCGCCCATCGTTCTGCATGACAATGCTAGGGCACACACAGCAGGCTTTGTGTCGGCATTGTTGGATCGCTGGGGCTGGGAGGTCCTCTATCACCCCCCATATTCTCCCGACATCAGTCCCTGCGACTCCCGAAGGTGAAGATGACAATGACGTTAAGCAGGCTGCCGAGCGCTCTCTTCGTACCATCAATAGATTGGGCAGTGCCAACGGAATCCATCGACTTCCGCATCGCTGGGAACACGTTGTACGCAACGGTGGGGACGACATCGAGGGCCTGTGAAACTTGGAACCATCTAAGTGAGTTATTAATCCAGTTAAAACTAAGGTGCCAAAACTAAAAAAACAACCTATGTATATGACAATTTACTATTCTTAGAGCATATCAAATTCAATAACTATTTGTATAAATTCGAATTTTGTTCTTTATTAGAACTCAGTATTTCCGAAGGGGAGCAAGCTTATCTCTTTCATGGGGTCTCTGCTAATAAGCCACTTATCCATGGGTAATGGCGTCACTTGTATAAGTTTTTTGTAAATAGGGCTAACAACTGTCACTGAACAAGCACTAGAATCCACCTGTTCACTCACTGTCTTTGAACTGACTGCAAAGGCCTGGCTGAATTCGAGTCAATAGAAGAATCTATTATTGTATGAAAGTGGCGATCACATTGTCAAGCGGCTTATTGTCATTAGTGGTTAAGTATTTGGTAAGGAGATACCGGCGCGGGTGGCGGATGAAAGGGTGCCGTGTGGGGCGTATATAAGGGGGGTGCTGAGGGGGCTCCAGACCCCCCACCCCCACCCGAAGAAAAGCCACTAAAAATTAAGAATGTGTTGCTTTGATAAGAGCATAAAATAATAAATTTGGTTGTACCCTAATCTTAATTTATGGGCTAAGTTATAAACAATATTAAAATTGAAATTATACTAACTCGTGGTGTAGTGGGTAGCATTCTTCGCTGCCGCCCCGGAGATTCGAATTCGATTCCTGGCTCTGCCAAGAAATTTTAATTCTAATCTGAGGGCTGGAACGGGATGCACTCAGCCTTGTGAGGTAAAGCTGTGAATTCCAAAGTACGTTTTTGAGAAATACATATAAAGAAAACTGTTTACCTTTCTGCTTAGTAAAGTGTCAAATATTTAGATATTTGCCATTCATACTCCATAGCCCATAATAGAAAGTTCATTAAGTATAAAATTTTATTTGTGTGTTGTGTTGTATTTTACAACTTTTTTTGTATCGCCAGTAATAATTGTAGGCTATAAACTTTGAATATTATCTAAAATAATTACACATCCTGTAGTTATATGCTCTAAGGTATTGGTTGATATTTCTGGGTATTTTGCGGGGACAATCCCCTGAGAATACTCACAATTTTCCAGGATAGTCAGCCCCCCCCCCCCCCCCCACGATTTTTTTTTCTATATACGCCCCTGCCAGACCGGTATCTCGTGATCAGTTTTTGTGCAATAAGACAGCGAAAGTACGAGTTTATTAGTCGTGAATAATCGTGGTAGCTTAGGTTCATGGATATCAGGATAGCAATATTTGTAATAGAAGTTCTATCCGAGGATTGGTTTGCAGCAAATCTCTACTCTTTGCGCCTTTCCGCTTTCCCCTTAATTTCTCCGTAGGACTTGCATACCACATCTTCCTTAATTTGGTCCATATACCTCAGGCGTGGTCTTCCTCTAGGTCTTTTTCCATCAACATACCCCTCTATGATTGTCTTGTCTTCAGGATTCCTTCAAGTACTCTTCTTTTAACAATTCATTTCCACAGACTTCTTTTCTCACCAAGACCCCAGGGGCTCAAATCTAGTGGGACGTGGGTTGGCGACCACGGGACCCCAGCTGAGTCCGGCATTGCTTCCACTTACCTGAGTCGGGCTCCTCTCTGTTGTCTTTCCTGTCGCCCTCCCTTGGTCAACTCTTGTTCTCTTCCGACCCCGACGGTAATACGGTGTCCGAGGCCTTAATTGGCCCTTGTCTCATCTTTCCTGATCCCTCATTCTTAGAGGGGTCAGACTTCTTGTTTTCTTTTCATTGTATCTCCTGCCTTCTGCTCAAGGCCCTCAAGGGCTGACGGCTGGTGAGCTCGGGCGTTGGTGACACTGAGGGCTTTCTGAGCTGGGTCTGGGTTTTCTCCTTTTTTTATTGCCTTTGGGGCGGGCCGTCTCCTCTCTGCTTTTCATGGCTCTCCTTCCTTCCAAGTCCCTCAATTCTCATTGTTCGAGGGTCGAGGGCATTTCCTTCCCTCCTGTCTGTTATTTACATTCTTCTCCTATTTGTTTCCTATTTCCTCTTCTAGATTGTAAGAGAGTAGTTAGTTATAGTTGTACGTTTCATTTGATCACCTTTCATTTTCACGATCACCCAAACCATAGGAGCCGATAACCTAGAGGTTATGTCCCTTAAAACAACAATTATTGTTATCAAGATAGGCTAGACTGACCTCCGTGTTGTAGCTCGCTGAAGGCACTGAGTACAACGTGCTGAGAGCGACCTTGCTGCCATCATTGACCGCTGCGGCGCAGAAGAGAACTGTGGCCGTGCGAACCAAGAGGAAGCTCACGGACACGTAGAAGTAGACAATTCCCCAGTCGTTCAGCAGACTGCAACACACAGTACATCTACGTCACCAGAAATGTAAACTTTATGTGTCAGGAAACTCTACTATATAATGAGGCTCATTATGAAACAGTTTCTCCCACCAATCAGAGCTCAAGAAACAGTTGTTTGACCAATTAGGTAAGGATACCTTCGCGCATGCGCTCAAAATCCAACATGTCTATATAAATTACCGAAAGTGCACCGTCCATATGTTCGCGTAAATAAACTGGCGAATATGAGACAAGAAATAACACTGTACCTTAATATCCCCAAAACCAATTTCTACACAGCGCATTGCTTTCAAACGACTTCGGTGACAGTTTGACTGAATGCTGGTGCACATATGGCATTGCCAAGCACACAGAATGCATGCGTCGGTCAGTCAGAGAACTTGGAAAACAGAGATATCATACCCAGCGCTTGCACTCTGATCACAAAATTCAAGTGACAGAATCTCAACAGATATTTATGAATATTTATGTTAAAACATATAATAAAGTTATAATTATCGTCGAACATAAACAGTCGTATGCAACTCGCCTATAATGGTAATTAAGACACGAGTATGTTTATAAAACGAGCGTAAGCCATTATAGGCTCGTTGCATAATGTACTATAATTGAACATTTCGTACTTCCAATTAATAATAAAAAACGTTCCTAGACACTGAAAAAATTCGAATCATTCATATATTACTATTACGAGGGTGTTCAAATGAAAAGGTACGAAACGATACTGTGGGTACAATTCATTCATTATTCAAACGTAATCACCACAGGCCTGTGCACAGGTGTCCCATTGCTTCACTAGCTGCAGGATTCCCTGTTCCCAGAAGTCTTGTGGTTGTGACAGGAGAAAATTCTGTACGGTGCCCTTTAGTTCGTCGTCCGATTGGAAACGTTTTCCCTTGAGACGAACCATTAACAGTGACGTGTATTGTGCGACAGTCCGTAGCCTACGCAAGTCCATCAAGAACAAACGGGCTGGACTGCTCACGAAGGGAGTGATTCTGCTTCATGATAACGCTCGCCCACACGTCTTTAACGTCACACCTTCAAGTGGGAGCAACGTGAGCATCCGCCCTTACAGCGCAGATTTGTCACCCTGCGACTTCCATCTGATTGGTCCGTTAAAGAAACATATCAAGGGAAAAAAGTTTCCAATCGGACGAACTAAAGGACGCCAACCCACGTCCCACTAGATGTGAGCCCCTGGGGGAAATAGGAGAGAGAGAGAGAGAGAGGAATAGACTGCTAGCATTTGAAACCTGGTGCTATAGAAGGATTATGAAAATCGTCTGGAAAGAAATGGTCACAAATGAGGAAGTCTTTAGAAGAGTGGGAGATAGAAGATACTTCCTTAAATATTTAAAAAGAAGACGGAATCACCTCGTGGGCCACATACTGCGACTCAATGGACTGCTTAAGATTATAATCGAAGGAACAGTAGACGGCAAGAATTATAGAGGAACACCTAGACTGGAGTGCATGAGTCAAATACTGGAAGATATGGGTTGTGGCTCACACTGTGAACTGAAGAGGAAGACTGAGAGACGGGAAGAATGGCGAGCTGCTGCCAACCAGCCTCACGGCTGTTAACCACAGACAGAGAGAGATGTGACTTTAGTTGAGATGATGAAAGTGGTGATTATACTTAGTGTGATTATGTGATTCTTGTTAAATGGTCATGTTATTGTGGATTGTGTACTTAGCTGTCTGAGTGGTGCGCGGTCCTTGGCTGGCTGCGTGGCTCAGGGGTAACGTTCTCGTCTGTTGTGCCCAAGGTTGCAAGATTTCGATCTGGCGCAGTCAGCTGGCATTTGAGGGTATGCAAATGTGAGGGAGCCGTGTCAGTAGATTTCCTGGCACGTTCAAGATCCCCTTCGGGCCAAAATGCCTGCACCCCGGCCTCTCTAAACGCCGCATTAGTTAAAAGGGACGTAAAACCAATAACATCATCTTATTATACAATACCCTGCCTAAGGTGTATGTTTCACAAAACTCAAGCTCCTAAACCAGAGGGAGTTAGAAGGTGTGGTTTGTACCAAAATCTTCCAAATCGTCTCAATAGTACAGGAAAAATCTTGCTTTCCTTGAAAAGTCAACGGAAATACATGTATTTGTTTATCAAGTGCTTTTAAACAAATAAACAATATGATAGCCCTCGGCAGACCTGTGTCACGTACACCCCGCATAGCACGAGAGCGGGGTGGGCAGTCAGTACACAAGGGGCACACATAACCTATTATGGGAGAGTTCTCGCACGTGTCTGCAAGTTATTATTATTATCATTAGGTTTGCATTTTCCGTTAAAGATAGGTTTCCGGTTAACGAAGGTTGGCCTATGCAAAAATTACACCATGGCCATACTGAGAACAAACAAGTAGTTCCGTGAAGAACTATACAGCCTATTTCCACATATCTTACTTATATTAATTGCCTCTATCAACACACAAATTTTCAGTTTGATTGCCGTAATAGATATTGAGAACAGTCTAAATAATTCGGATGGTCGCCATGTTGGATTTTAATATATGTAGTCTATAGAGATATGTACTATTAGATGAGGATTATTGTGCACGTTCACTATGCGAACGTTCACTTCGATCACATGATTAGAATACAAGAAATTAAAACTTAATTTTAAAATTTCGCACGGCCGCCATCTTGAGGTTATGTAAACAATTGAACTAAATTAAATGGCAGTGCATTACAATGTGTATAAACATTTGCTGTACCAAGTTTCACTGCGTTCGGATGGTTAAATCACGAGAAAATTCCATTTAAATGATTCAACTTCGCTTGGCCGCCATGTTCGTTTTGTAGTTAACAGGACTTTGAGAGTCACATAGGTAAACTTCTAGCAGTGCCCTTTATCATCGTGCAAAGTTTAAGGGTGATATGAGTAATATTTTCGGAGATATAGAATGCCGTTGAAATATTTCGCACAGCCGCCATGTTGAATTGGTGAGACATAATAAAATTTAAAGGACACGGTCGGTACCTTACCGAGTTTCATTGAAATCGCTCCAGCCGTGCCCTTCAAATTTTATTATGTTTCACCAATTCGAACGCAGTGAAACTTGGTACAGCAAATGTTTATACTGAACCCTTTATCCACGGGATGTATAAAGGATTCTAATATTTTATTCATCATCATTTGATATATTTCTACAGACAGCAGATATGAGAGCCTGACGGAGCTGGAAAACGTTGAGAAATCAGTGGCAGAGAGGACACATAGGTTTAAGCTTCTGTGGTATTAAGAAAGTAGCATAGAAATCATGACGCAGAAGACATGTGCAACTTTTAGCGCGAAGGAAGGCTTGGGTACGCATAGAACGGCTTGTTACTATGAGAGTTGGCGCCAAGAAGAAACTGAATGCTACGATGTGAATGGGCAATCTTCGTTATAACCACTCCTTGTGGGAGGAAAATAAGTAGGAGCTCGCGAAGATCTACAAGAGTCCGAACCAATAATATCAAGACGCCCTTTTTAAGCGGCAACTCGGCGTCATAACGCATCCTGGTGAATTAAGGCGGGAGTTATCTATGGATTAATTCCACGATCGATTCAAACTAGCTACAGCTTAATCCTAACCTCCACATTTCTAATATCTCAGTGATACCGATCGCATGCTAGTCTGGTAATTATTATGGAATATTTTTCCATAAACCCCCTTCCAGCCTACTCTAGCCAGTTTCATTTAAAAGTGGTACAGGAAGCTTCAAGAGGTGACTTTTATTCAGGTGTCTGAAGGCACAAGACGTAATTATTTATGTGTCGTGGACACTCTGCATATTTTTTTCATGTATCTGGACATGGAACATTTTCGACAAGTTATAAATGTAACTTCAGTGTTTTATTTGTAGTCCCAGTACTACCAGATAGGGGCAGTTCATCGTAATAATTCACCAATAGACAGTCAAGGAATTTAGTACTTGATCGGTGAATTTAATAGGAAATATATCGTGTGTGTATCCGACAAACATTATTTTAATTCAGCACGAGATGACATCAAGGAACGAGGGCGAATCTTGGAACCAGCAGGACATCTGCCAAGCGATGTCTAATTTGAGCTAAGCATTTAGGAGGAGAGATGGCCGGAGATGTTTCCCTGGCACTGATTTAAAGGAATGAGCACCGAAATGAATTTATTTATTTATTAAGTCAACTATGGTTTATGGGATATATTTTCGTAGATATTTGTTTGCTTATGTTTGTAAATTAGATTCTTAGTTCTTGATTACTGGCACATTAAGTATGGGACAGCTTAGCGCTTTTATTTTGTAGATATTGTGTTTTTGTTTGATTCAAGTATACGGGGCAATGCGCGCAGGCGTGCTCGCATTCGCTTGCGTAAGTCGCGTACAAGCAATGTAACTCGGAACAGAATTAATTGAGATTAAAAATAGAAATTGGAGGGTAAAAATTATTTGTGAGCAGATTTTATGATGGATCAGGATTATTTCTTTTGATAATTGCTTGTCTAGCAACAAGTGCGGGATGCCACTCGCGCACCCGGGAGTTTTTGTTGATTTATTTGTTTGATGTGTCTTGGACGCAAAGTAGGTTAATCTGATTTGAGCCGACCTAGATGGTATGATTATGAGTAAGTCAGTCCAAGCTTTATGGTGTATGGTGTGATTTATGAAGGTGCTCGCGGGAAATATATAATTGAGATTATTCCGACTTGCCGCACTTCAGCCCAGTTCCTTGCGAGGCTGAGCTTGTGGTAAATATTTGTGTTTTCTTGCCATCCAAGGGGATGAGTGAGATATGTCTTTTCGCGTTTCCAGATGGATAACAGGACCAGTGTGGCCCCATATATAATTAGCACCAGGGTTGGAAGACTGACAGAGAGGAATGGCATCGTGACACAATCAGATAACGACGTTGCTCATTAGCAAGCAGGCCAGGTTCCTGTATTTCAATATAAGATGTTTATTTAAATTCACAAAACCCTGATCGGTTATAAAGAGTATTTGATTGATTTAAATGGGAGTTGTCCATGTTTTAAGGTATCTTCCGAAACATCAGTTTGTCTGGCTTTTATTCATGTAAACATAATTTTCAGCCGTGTAGTCTTGTATTTTGTTGTTGTTGCTTGACTTCTAGTGTGTTTATGTTAGGCGTTCCTTGACCCTTAGGGCAGTTGCGTGTGCGAGGCTGTTTCCCAGTTGATATGTGAGCTTTTGGCCTAACGGCATGCTCTTTGATTTTAATGTGCTCTGGCACGGGGTTGGAATCTCAGGGAGATCCATCTAATCTTAGTGTTTTAGATCTTGCATGTGTCAGTATTAATTATAGTGTTTTTATTAAGTGCAGATCCCATAGCCGTAGCTTGATTTTAAAGATGCGACTCCGAGAGCAATATGACTGTTTCAGTTGTAAACGGACTCCCATCAGTACTCATTTTCTTATTAAGGATCAGTACACCACGCATATATAACTTCTTGACCAGGATCAATGGACTTGTATCCATATTTTTGTGAGGAGCGCGTTCTTACCGCTAAATTTATGTTATTATAATCATTTGAGTGAAGCTGTATTCACTTTATTTTTGTTGTGTGGAGCGAGTGTGATACCGCTCAGTAATATATTTATTTCGAGTGGGAGTAAAAGTCAGGGAGTACTTATTATTATTATTATTATTATTATTTGCACATATATTTCAGCCATTAAATACTTTTATTCTTCTTGTTATTCATTTTTATTCCTAGTGCAGCTTTGGTTATGGACCTTTCTATCCAAATAGAGCATGTTGTTTTTGCGAACTTTGCCTTAAAAAGCATACCGGACTGAGCACAACCCCGTAGAAAGAATTTTGGTAAAACACTGCTTTATTGAAAGGTGCAATACACACTGGCATTTAATTTAGTTCAATTGTTTACATAACCTCAAGATGGCGGCTGTGCGAAATTTTAAAATTAAGTGGGTGGGGGCTGGGAGGGGGGGGACATACACACACGGACAAAGGTGATCTCATAAGCGTATTTTTTTTTTCATAAATGAAAATAGACTAATAAATGGTGTACATACTTTATTCCAGTGTTGTACTTAAATAATTCTGCTACCAATAAGTACAGGACTGAACAAGCAAAACATAATATGAAAACGACAGTCACAAGGAAGGAAATCCTACGCTACAGTGCATTAGTACCATACGGGATGCAGGCAGAAAGATATCGAACTTACTGACAACACGCGTTAGTTGGGCTGCAGCAAACTATATTGGAAGGAGCTGCTGAATCACCCAGTATCCAAGTTGTTCAGTTGGTGGCAGTGGATAGTAATTCAAAAGGACAATAAGCTCTATTTTTATTAGTTATTATTTATCGTATGGCTTTTAGTGCACCTGCCATCTGTTGGAGATCACCTGAGGCTGTTGAACAGCTGAAGACTGATGAAGTACATGTTGTTGGCGAAAGATAGCAGCACTATCGGCGAAACGTGAGAGTTGACCATCTTCGTGAGCAGAGACAGAGAATTATAATCCTCACGGAGCAGCCTCCAGCGTCTCTCGCATAGATCCTGGAACATGGAAATAATAATAATAATAAGCCGAAAAAAAACAAAAGCCCTTTGGACGTCAAATTGGCAGGTGTAAAGCTAAAGGAAGTAGGAGACTTCTGTTACTTAGGAAGCAAACTACCAGTGATGGAAGAAGCAAAGAGGATATAAAAAGTAGGTTGGCTCAGGCAAGGAAAGCATATCTACAAAAAAGGAATCCGATGACACCGAATATAGATTTAAGTATTAGGAAATCATTTTTGAAAGCCTTTGCGTGGAGCGTGGCGCTCTATGAAAGTGAAACATGGACTGTTGGAGCAGCACAAAAGAGGAGAGTTCAAATAATGTGGTCCAGGAGAATGATGAAGATCAGATGGGTAGATAAGAGAAACAAATGAAGAGTGGGAGAGGAGGGATGTTTCTGGCGACTGCTAAGTAGGAGAAGAGATAATTATTGTTGTTTTTAGGGGAGGAACTACGAGGTCATCTGTCCCTTATTAATCCCTTATCTAGCTTGACTACATCGTTATGTTATTGCAACAGGATGTACGATGTATCTTCTTCTTCAATAAACCGAGGCCGGTATTAACGGCAGTATTAAAGGTGCCGGGACATTCTCATCAGACCGAGCAGCGCTTATATGCTTATTAGCTTATGCGTGGCGAGAATTAAAACCAGTTCTTTAATAGTAGAAGATTATCCTGAATACAGTAACATACACCACATTAGGGAGACTAGGCTTGGCCACATACAGTCACATTTGTAAGACGAACACAGAAACTTAGGTATGCGAGAAGAGAAATATTCAGGTATATAAGAGACCCAGTCCCACATGAACCTCCCCCAGTTGAGTGTAGATAGTAACGAAGACAACTGCTCTCACCAGGACACGCAAGACTCAATCAGATAAGTAGCCTGTACAATACAACCTGAATTGTCACATATTCACTCTAAACAAGCAAGTTTGGAGGTCAACCACCACTGCCAGTATTTTAACAAAACATCAACTAACAAGTATTGACGAGTTGATCTCAACTAATACCGCAACGAAAGAAGTTTACATATTGTAAATATTTTCACCCTTACTTTCAGACATAAAAATTGTGTAGCCTAAGTGTAATGGATCTGATGATGATCGCTTGACGATCGAAACTGGTCATCCAAGTGTATTTATTAATCTCATGTTGTTGTTGTTGTTTTTTTCAGCGTTAGAGAATAACCCATCACATTTGGGTACAATCGTGTTGACCGACTGAAAAGCATCGAACTTTTGATATGTTCACCTATGGAAATTTCAATAACTTGGTGAGCACAAATACAACATGGAGGCGACGCGAAGCTTAAAGATTTAAATGGACTTTTCTCGTGGTTTAACAATCCAAGCGCAGTGAAACCTGGCGCGGTAAATGCTTATACAAATTTTAATCCAATGACATATAATTTATTTCAATTGTTTTCAAAACCACAAGATGGCGGCTGTGGAAAATTTTGATATCTCGTTTTTATTTCTTGTGTCCTAATTATGCGATTGAAATCTGAATAATAAACCTACGCAATAATCTTCATTAAATAGTACATAACTATATGGCCTACATATATAAAAATCCAACATGGCGACCATCCGACGGTTCTCAATACTTACGAATCTATTACAGCAATCAAACTGAAATTTTGTATTTTAATAGAGGCAATTAACATAAGTAGGATATATGAAAACAGGCTATTTAATTCTTCACGGAACTACTTGTTATTCTTTGAATGGATTGCTTTATTATGCAGTTATCAATTTAAATTGCCTTTTCCTGTTCTCGTTTTGATTTTATTGTACAGTACTTTCAACTTTTCACGAAGAAAATATAAAATTTAACTAGTAAGAAGCAAATGACTCGCTTCCTCCATCGATATGATTGGCACTTGTAAAAACTCTCATTCATTGTTATAACTTTTTTCTTTAAATTCAACAAAATAAGAGTAACGATTTTTATTTTTGTACCGCATATTCGCGTTGTGACCTGTTTGGCCGATGTGAATCCTGACTGTATATGACCGCTTCAAAGAGAGCTCTTTTTACATATTCTGTTTATGTTGTGAATTCGTATTAGATATTTTGGACATGAGCCCCGTGTTCTTGAGTGAGCGTTGAATTTGACTGATAACCTGTGTTTCTTTGGTATCTGTAGTAGAGCGTGTAGATGTAATTATTATGGCCGAGGATCGAGTAGATGCTAGCTTTGTACATTTCATTCAAATATTTTATTAATTCGAAAATAAGGAGCGGAACTACGAGGTCATCTGCCCTTCTTAACACAGATTAAATTATACAAATTTTGAATATACTGTATATTTAAATTTGGAGTTGGAAGCCGAACTATTCAAAAAGACCTAAAAGTATTAAAACAAAAATTTAAATAAAACTAATAATAATAATAATAATAATAATAATAATAATAATAATAATAATAATAATAATAATAATAATAATAATAATAATAAACAAAAGGTACGGAAAACAAAAAATTCAATTTTCAAAACAAACAAAAAAAGAGTTTTGATCGTACAATGGGAAATTTTTATTCCTGGCCCGAATCATTCGAACATTAGAAGTATTTGAGGATTTCGAATAATCGATTATCAAAATAAATCGAACTATTCGAAAAAGTAATGTAGCCCCGTGTACTTTGGGTGTGTGTAGAATCTGTGTTAATTGTGATGACTGTATTAGTGTGTGTTATCTGTAATTCAGGTAAGGACTGCAGACGTTCGATTTCAAGTAGTCCCTACTTTTGCTTACAAATGCTACCGTCCACGACACCTAGCTGTGAACTTGGCTACTAGATGCCATCGCAGTCAGCACCTGGCGGCGAACGTTGCAACTAATATAGCGTTATCGATTCTAACCTACAAATTTTGGACTCACATAAGTGTAGTCAGTGGAATGTTCTCTTTAATTACATAAATCTATGACAGTGGACTGCCGGCTTTACTTCCCCTCCGAAAGAAGGCATACTGAGGGATTTTTAAGGTTCTGAAAAATTCGACTACTTCGGCCGGGTTTAAACCCGTGATCTTGGGGATAGAAGCTCGGCATGCTACCTACTACGCCACCGAAGCCGACACTTATCATCTGCAAGTAATTCAAATATTTGAACAATTCGATTTCATTTAATAATCGACTATTGGAAATACTCGAACACTTGCTAATGTTCGAAAGATTCGAATAACGAAAGTATTCGGACATCGTAATTGTTGGAACATTTGAATATTGGAATGTTATGGGATGACTGGCACCTTCACACTGTAGGAACCATTTAGAAGGCCTTGACAGCTGGTGTATTGTCCTGTCTGTCTAGAGAAACAACAGCTGGGAACTGCGCACCTGTTGACTTACTCCTAATTGAAGTGTCAAAGACACATGAGGCCTCATTTAGCCTACGTCAGCTTAGGGCTTGGATTCAAGTCTCTGTTTCGTTGTAGAAAGCAGGGTGTCTGTCTGCGACATACGTGCCCCAGATGAAACATCAGGGGATAAATGAAAATGTCGAATAAACTCTAGTGGACTGTATTTACAAAAATGTACATGTTACAAAAGACACAACACTTGATATGCGAAGGAGCTGTTGCTCCGAAACACAAACACATTCAGCCATGATGGCAACTTCACTCCCCTGTCCAGGTCACTGCTGCCAACCTAAACATAATAAATGTATCTGTTACCAACTGTGGAAATAAAACACTTATATAATTCTCCCTGAGAGCAAACATACTCCCCACCTTGAAATACATGGATTTCAATAATCTGAAATGGAAACACTGAAATGTTCCAATGACAAGGACAAAAAACACTAAAATATTCACTAACTTAAAACACTGACATATTAACAGTCAAAATTATGTGTCTGCTCAATTGGTAGCGGAGCTACCTTGGAAACTGGTCGTTTAAAAATACCACTGTTGCACTTCACTGAAACCACTCTTACCACATTGTCTTTACCACCATGCACTTCTGTGATAACACCAAGGGGGCACTGGAGTGGGGGAACATTGTCTTCCCGTATCAGCACCACAGTACCTGGTGATACGTTGCTGGAGGAGGTCGTCCATTTGCTGCGCTGTTGCAGATGGGTGAGGTAATCTAATGACCATCTCATCCAAAAGGATTGGAGTCTTTGTTGCAGAACCTTATATCTAGTTAACAAAGGCCGTTTACATAATGTTAAATCAGGTTCGGGAAGAGTAGTGAGGGGTTCGCCTATAAGGAAGTGACTTGGATCAGTTGACGAGCGTAGGAATAAACATGCACCGTAGCCCTTCAAGGATGGATCAGCGAAGCCATGCAACTGCACCTGAGAACAATTTTCTTGAAGCACAAATCTGTTAATATATATATTGTCAATCAAGGGTATTTGAGAATGCAGAGTACGCCATCTTGTAAGAAGTTCCGTTGGAAGTTCATCATCCCATCCTATCTTCTCTTGCCATAGTTGCTGCAGAAACTTCTTGAATGCGATGACAATAGGACTGATTAGCCCAACAGGGTCATAAATTGACGACACAATCGATAACACCTTGCGTTTGGTCACTGGAGATCCACTTCATTGTTCTTTCTGCACACCACTGGATATCTGTAGTTTGTCTGTCGCTGGATGCCAAAGTAGACCTAAAGTCTTTATATTTTCTCCAGAATCCATCTGAAGGGGAAGCTGCGTTTCTCTGCAGTCTTTTGGAACCGCCTCTAACAATGCTGGATGGTTAGAGCACCACTTGCGGAGCTTGAAGCCTCCCTTGGATAACAATTGGATCAGTTCACGTTGTAGGAGTAATGCATTGTCAACCTTACTTGTTCCTGAAATGCAGTCGTCTACATAAAAATCACGAAGAAGGACAGATGCTGCCTGCGGATACTGTTGTCCCTCATCATATGCCAATTGCCTTAAACATCTTATTGCTAGAAATGGAGCTGATGATGTGCCATATGTGACCGTCTGAAGTTGGTACTGCTTGATAGGCTCATTAGGAGAAGCTCTCCAAAGGATGCGTTGAAGGCTGCTGTCTCTGGAATCAACCTTAACTTGTCTGTACATCTTCTCGATGTCAGCTGTAAAGCCTATGGCGTGAGTTCTAAATCTAGCGACAATCGAACATAAGTCTTGTTGAATAGTAGGACCCGTCATTAAAATATCATTAAGTGACTTTCCTGACCTCGATTTACAAGAAGCGTCGAAGACAACTCTAGTTTTTGTAGTAGTGCTGGATTTCTTGAATACCGGATGGTGCGGCATGTAGTATGCTACCGATGTTGCCATACTAGAATTAACAATATCCATGTGACCTAGTTCCTGGTATTCAGTGAGAAACTGGTCATAATCTACCTTCAGTTGCGTATCATTGTTAAGCCTACGCTCAAGGTATTGAAATCTGCTAGTAGCTGTTTGTAAAGAATTGCCTAATATACTTGGATCCTGCTTAAATGGTAGTCTGACTATGTATTTCCCAGATGCATCTCGTGTCACATTATCAGAAAAATGCTGTTCACATTCAATCTCTTCTTGCGACTTGACTGGCTCGTGAAGTTCTTCGATCTCCCAAAATCGTTGTACTTGGTTATGAAGGTGAACATCATTACGAAGGAAAAACGTTCCTGCTGCATTGTTTCTGTTTCTCGAGGTGGATTCATATGAACCTGACACAATCCATCCAAAATCTGTGTTTTGTAGGACTGGAAACTTCCCTGGTCTCGTCCTGTGTCCCCTCTGAAGAATTCTAAAGAATACATCAGCACCGAGAAGCATGTCTATCTTGGCTGGGGCATAAAACCTCGGATCTGCTAACTGAATATCATTAGGGAGCTCCCACTCTTCATAGGGTACCTGCTGACTAGGCATGTCGCTAGTAATTTTGGATAGGACCAGACATTCAACATTGTGACGTGTGTTGCTTATGGAAGATTGCACTTCAATGCTCACACTATACTTGGCTTCAGACATGAACTGAGAAATTCCTTCGATGGGTGTGAGATTCTTGGCCTTTTTTAAGCCCAAATTTTGAACCAAACTCTCGGTTACAAAACTGCTTTGACTGCCACTGTCCAATAAGCAACGAGCTAAGTGTAGCCTACCATCACTATCCTTTACCTTTACTACTGCTGTAGAAAGTAGAACTTGAGTTTGTGGTTTGAGTTTCATAGTGCAATAACTGGAGGAGTTACCACGAACTTGAGCATTGTGAGCCTGGTTGGACTCGGGGTTTGAGCATCTGCTGATAGCTCCTTGCTGAGACTGTTTAGACGAGTTGGCATTGAATTGCTGATTCCCAGAATCAAAATGCAACAGTGAGTTGTGACGACCGTTGCAAGTTTTGCATGTTGACTTCGAAGGACAAGAACTTATAGCGTGTGATTCATGCAAACAGTTGTAGCAAAGCTTATGCTGCTTAACTAGGTTATATCTACGATTAACATCATAACCTAAAAATTTATCACATCTGAAGATTGGATGTTGCCCCTTACAGGCTTCACAATTATTGTTAATTGCAATGTATGAACTACTTGTAAATGGTTGTTTCTCATGCTTGAAACCATGCTTAGAAGTTTTATCTTGAGACAATCTGCTGATCTTATCACTGTGACCCTTAGTAGGTGAAAAATCAATTAATTCAAGGGTTTGAGCCCGCCTTTCAAGATATTCTAACAACTCCGTAAGTGTAGCTAGTTCCTTGGATTTGTTGCTCATTTCCCATTGCTTACGTGTGGCTTCAGGTAACTTGTCAAGTATGATTTGACCTATTATGATTTCATGTAGGGGAATATTCAAATTCAAAGACTCAACAGCCTTTAAATTGGACTGTACTTGATTCAAAAGTGTGCGTAGACTAGAAGATGATTCCCTTTGGACGATATCTGGAGATAACAGTAATTTGATATGTGCATTTACTATTACCTTTGAATTGCGGTATCGCTTGCAGACCGTTTCCCAAGCTAGCTCAAAGTTATCTGCAGTAAGAGGAATGTTTTGAATGTGTTGATGAGCATTGCCACGCAGTGCTGACATTAAGTAATGGAACCTTTCAACATTACCCAAAGACTGATTCTTCAGTATTAATGAATCAAACAGGTCATGGAAATGCATGAATTGTGTAACATCACCTGAAAATTCTGGTAACCGTATCTTGGGCAAACTGTACGAACCTGTATTACTACTTGCAGATTCTCTACCGTTGCTAGAGACAGATGAGGCATGTGTGCAATGGGTATTTAGTAACTGTTGTAGATTAGCCCTAAGTTCATCATAATCATCTTCGAATTCACACCGGACCTGCTCATGAGGATTTTTGTCATCCAAATCCTCCAATTTGCTTTGAATTTCATTAAATTCTGGTAATAGAGCTAATAAACGTTCATTCTTCACATTTAATACTTCAGCAGGAGTCTCATTATTAAATTCATTAATTTGGGTATGGAGTCTCGTGAGGGATGCTCGGAGAACACCTCTGCGCTTGGTCAGTGACTTTATCTCACGTTCAGTAGACATGCTTAAAATGGTTCATGCACAGGAAGGATTGCTGAGTATGGGAAGGAATTGCTATGAAATGCCTTTGTTAACTTATCTGGTGTAGAGGTTCTTTCAGTCTGCGTCGTCACCCAACGGTCTGATATCGAAGTCATGACATCTGAATGGAACTGCGTCTGTCAGGAATCGAAGGCTGCACCGCTGAATGGAACTGCGTCTGTCAGGAATCGAAGGCTGCACCGCTGAATGGAACTGCGTCCGTCAGGAATCGAAGGCTGCACCGCTGAATGGAACTGCGTCCGTCAGGAATCGAAGGCTGCACTGCTGAATGGAACTGCGTCCGTCAGGAATCGAAGGCTGCACTGCTAAATGGAACTGTGTCCGTCAGGAATCGAAGGCTGCACTACTGAATGGAACTGCGTCCGTCAGGAATCGAAGGCTGCACTGCTGAATGGAACTGCGTCCGTCAGGAATCGAAGGCTGCACTGCTAAATGGAACTGTGTCCGTCAGGAATCGAAGGCTGCACTACTGAATGGAACTGTGTCCGTCAGGAATCGAAGGCTGCACTACTGAATGGAACTGTGTCCGTCAGGAATCGAAGGCTGCACTGCTGAATGGAACTGTGTCCGTCAGGAATCGAAGGCTGCACTACTGAATGGAACTGTGTCCGTCAGGAATCGAAGGCTGCACTACTGAATGGAACTGCGTCCATTGATGCTTTCAACTGCACACCGAAACGTTCACAATACTGGATATGCTTTTACGAATATACAATTCATCATGATTAATTTTGCAAGTCCCGCTGCATGTATTAACTTATTCAAATACGTAGTAAATTTGTAATTCAACAGCTGCGTTGTAAACATGAATCAAACAGGCTGGCGAGCGCTGCCTGCTGGCGCTGCCATCAGCACGTGTATCGAAGCTTACCGATGCTAGCCGAAGCGACACGAAGCCAAAGCACACTGGTGGCTTTGTTTCGCAGCCACAATGGTCACTTTTCAAAATAAGTTAGATCGAACTCACAAACATTGATAAATAAATTGCAATTACGCCTGCATTGTTCACAATAATGTACTAGTATTGTCTCTACATACGTATTTCACACTGGTTCACTTAAATACAGCAGTTTTACCGTTTGTCGGGACCACATGGCCTCAGTTGATATAGCGGGAATCCGGCCCGGAGGACCAAAACATATGTCTGTCTGCGACATACGTGCCCCAGATGAAACATCAGGGGATAAATGAAAATGTCGAATAAACTCTAGTGGACTGTATTTACAAAAATGTACATGTTACAAAAGACACAACACTTGATATGCGAAGGAGCTGTTGCTCCGAAACACAAACACATTCAGCCATGATGGCAACTTCACTCCCCTGTCCAGGTCACTGCTGCCAACCTAAACATAATAAATGTATCTGTTACCAACTGTGGAAATAAAACACTTATATAATTCTCCCTGAGAGCAAACACAGGGCGTAATTAATTTCTAAGGAAGCCGTAGAAAATTCCGTTCAGACTTAGTTATACTTAAACTAACTTCAATTTAAGAAAAATAATTTTTCAGAACCAATAATAATAATAATAATATTAATATTAAAATGAGAAATATATGGAAGTAAATCATGGGACGATTAAGAGGACAGAGAAGTTTAAATACCTGGGGGAATGGATCCAACCCAACGGACTGGATAAGGAAGCAATCAAAGGAAGAACCAGAAAACTGGACCTGGCCTACAAACTAACACAGAATAAATACAAGAAACGAGCTTTATCATACAAGGCCAAAATCAGACACTACAAATCGGCGGTCCCATGTCATAGATTTATGGCATGTTAAAGAACCTTCCACTAATTACACCTGTGTGAAGCTAAATTGTATAGGTTAGGAATGTAAACAACGCTCTTAGGTTTCTACGTTCGTTGCCAAGAGCCGACTGCGGTGGTGTCTAGTAGCTAAGTTCTGTCTGGCTGCGTGGCTCAGGGGTAACGTTCTCGCTTGCTGAGCCCAAGGTTGCAGGTTCGAAACCTGGCGCAGTCAGCTGGCATTTGAGGGTGCGCAAATGCGAGGGAGCCGTGTCAGTACATTTACTGGCACGTTAAAGATCCCCTTCGGGGCAAAATTCCGGCACCCCGGCGTCTCTAAAAGCCAGGGTAGTTAAAAGGGACGTAAAACCAATAACATTATTATTATATTGTATCTAAGTTCTAAACTAGTAGTCGTTGACGGTGGTGTTTGGCGGCAAAAGTAGGAACTACTTGAAAATTGATCGTCTGCAGTCCTTACCTGAATTAAAACAGATACACACACTAATACAGCGGTCACAATTAACACCGGTTATCAGACAGATTCTACACACACACAAAGTACACGGGGCTACATGACCGCGTTGTCGCAGCCCCTAAACTAAGGAACCAACCAGCAAATCGGTAGTACAACCTGAAGGAGTGTCTTATAGGGAGAACTTCAAGAACTAGAAAAGAAAGAAAGGAAGATTCTGAGAAGCATACTTGGACCACAGAAGACTACTGATGGGACATGGAAGAAGAGGAAAATTGAAGAACTTTACAAGTGTAGTGAAAAGATCACAGATGTAATGAAGAAGCGGAGGCTAAAGTTCTACGGACATTTACTACGAATGGATGAAGGCAGGCTGACCAAAAGGATCTTCAGCTACATCAGGGGGTTAAAGGTCACATCTAAATAGGTAGACGAGGTGAAGAGAGATGCAGCGGAAGTTGGAATTAACTCCACCGATGAGAAGAGAGTTCCGCAGTCGAGTTGACGGAGTAATATAATTTCAGGAGAAAACACCAAGCAGGAGGCCCAAACGGATCATTTCCGAGGAGGAGAGAAAACAAAGAAGTGACAGGGTAAAGAAGTTCTGGGAAGAGAAGAGAAAGATAATAATGTTATTGGTTTTACGTCCCTTTTAACTACACTGGCTTTTAGAGACGCCGGGGTGCCGGAATTTTGCCCCGAAGGAGATCTTTAACGTGCCAGTAAATCTACTGACACGGCTCCCTCGCATTTGCGCACCCTCAAATGCCAGCTGACTGCACCAGGTTTCGAACCTGCAAGCTTGGGCTCAGCAAGCGAGAACGTTACCCCTGAGCCACGCAGCCAGACAGAGAAGAAGAAGAAGAAGAAGAAGAAGAAGAAGAAGAAGAAGAGAAAGAGTTCATTGCGGTGCATAGTTGGCCAAATTCGATGATAATAATAATAATAACTAGAGTCCCCGTGCGGAAATTTCGCATGCGCATGAAGCACTTTGCTGTTGTGCGAGCTTTTGTTTAAATGCGCTTTCCAAACAAATTGTCGACATATTTATGAAATCAGAGTGAAATTCGTCAAGTCTGCGGGTAATTCCTTCCTTTTGAATGCTCATTTGTCACGCTCGGTTACTTATCCGCACCGCAAAATATTGTAATATATAGCCTACTACTGGCGGGCCCGTGCGAGAAATCTCACATGCATAAACCACACTTTTCCCAATAGGTTTCTAATGAGAGACTTAAGGAGAAAGGTTGGTTATAGAACACTATTTACATTTCAGTTAGAATTCCAAGTTCTATGTTCCCTAACTTAAGAAGGCAATCACTGAAAATTGGATCTTCATAACACTCACCAGTTATTCGATATTTATGAAATTATACGATTTGAGTAGGCCTTTGATTTACTGTTTCTGAAATCCATGCAAAATGATAATGGAAAGACCTCAGAATGTCAAAATGACATGAAAGAGGCGTCACAGCGGCCAAAATGTGAAGTCGACAGCAATTACGGAGCGTATTTTCCTACAGCAACAGTATCTGCAAATCGCACACTTCGTACATTTTTCTTTAAAATATCTTTTTAAAGAAATTACAGTTATTTATAAAATTGGAGTGCAATTCGTCACTGCTAACGTTTATTCTCTTTCATTTGAATGCTCATTTGTCACGATCGGTCGCTTGTGAGCGCCACAGGAGGGATCTATAGACTACTACTGAAATAATGTATATGATGATAATAATAATAATAATAGTGTCTTCCGAGAGGCGTGGCGCTGTTAAATGAAGGAACTACGGAATGTCCAATATTGCCCCAACTAATTTCCAACTCTTAATTTTCTTTCTGTTTCTAAAAATCTATTAACAGGAACTTATTGAATCTCCACTTTAACACCACTTTCATGAATATTTTGGTAAAAATGAATGAACGATCAGTCCTTGATAAGTTTTCAAAACTACAACAAGTAGTTCCGCAAAGTACTATACAACCTATTTTCATATATCCTACTTATGTTTATAGCCTCTATCAATACACAAAATTTCAGTTTGATTGCTGTAATAGATTTGTAGATATTGAGAACTGCCTAAATATTTCGGATGGTCACCATTTTGGATTTTTATATAAATAGGCCATAGAGTTAGGTACAATTAGATGACAATTATTGCGTAGGTTCATTATTCAAACGGTCACCTCGATCGCATTATTAATACACAAGAAATAAAAACTTAATTTTAAAATTTCGCACAGCCGGCATCTTGAGGTTATTTAAACAATTGAACTAAATTAGACGCCAGTGCATTACAATGTGTATAAACATTTGCTGTACCAAGTTTCATTGCGTTTGGATAGTTAAATCGCGAGAAAGTCTATTAAAAAGTTTCAAATTCGCTTGGCCGCCATGTTCGTTTTGAAATTAACAGGTTTTTCAAAGTCACATAGGTAAACTTCTATTAGTGCCCTTTATCACCGTACAACATTTAAGGGTGATATCAGGAATAGTTTCGGAGATATAGAATGGCAGTGAAATAATTCGCACAGCCGCCATGTTGGATTGGTGAGACGTAATAGAATTTGAAGGGCACAGTCGGGGTCGGCCAAAATGGTGCTATGACTTTGTAACGATTCGATAAGGACCAACCCTATGTGTCACATGCAGAAAGACACAGTAGTTATGTCACCATAACAGGCCTCATTGTCTCGGGATCTTGAAAACCCACAATGACTAAGAATCACGTGCGGACCATCGAGGACTTTCGAGAAGGAATAGAACATAATATTACGATGTCTGGTGCAACAAGATACGTCACTACTGCAGCCAAAGTACGATGCTAAATATTGCAAGTAATGATGCAATTAGCCCTCGTAAGAGAATGAAACCAGTGGAGAGGGAAGTTTCCGAATCACGTGACAAGGAAACATATAAGCCGGAACCCCCAACAGAGTGGGCATTCATTCTCCGACAGTCTTCATTAAGAAACGACAAGTCATTAGGGAACAAGAAGACATTCATTCACGGACAGCGACTTCCTGGTTTAAGAATGGACTAAGCAAATATCCAACACAGGACCATACTTGGCAATATAGGAATCAACATACAATGGCTTAGAGATCACTACTACAATAAATCTATATAAGGCAACAGAATGGATCGTGGTATGCTGTATCTTACGATATATTACAACATTTTACATACGTGACGGAGTATTAAGGTGATCTGTCACAACCTTAAATATGACGAATCTTCGACTTGGTGAGCAAGCAATTAAATAAAACTATCGTCTCTATTATCAAGTAACTTCAAGTTTAATATTCAATTCATTTTCAATGTTCATTTTCTTTTAAATAATTAAACCGCAATTGGTAATTTAAATTCTTTGTGTCACTATTAATATTTTGTTCTTGAGTAAATAAATCATTTCTTTAACTTCATGACTATAACTTTTCTTGTAGTTAGCACATACTAAGGCAAATTCAACTACTCCTTATAAATAAATACTGAATGGTTAGTCAACTAATTTACGTCACGGCCCGGGTAGGTGGTCTCGACTCTACTGCTGACTGCCGAGGATATATTTAATAAATTTCGATTCACTGTCTTAAATAGGAATCTGGCGCTCAACAACTTATTATATTATATTACACTACAAAGGTAAGGTCACACCACAGTGTATTTATTTATTATTATCATGTTTGTTTATACGACCTGTTACATTTGTCACCACATCGTAATGTAACCTTTTAATAAACGTTACATTTGGCGCCCAGCGTGGGGAGCCAAATTTAACGTTTATTACTTTAGGTGCCTTTCGTTGTGGTGACAACTGTTATGGTTGTCACCACAAAGAAAGGCACCTAAAGTAATAAACGTTACAACTTTACCAAGTTTCATTGAAATCTCTGACCGTTTAGAAGTTATTAGGGGACACACACACAAGGACAAAAAGTGATCTCAAAAGCCCATTTTTTTCATAAATGAAAATACGCTAAAAATCAGCCAATATACCTGTAGGTGACTTCGGTGGCGTAGTTGGTAGCATGCTAAGCTTCTAATCCCAAGATCGTGGGTTCAAACCCGATTAAAATCGTCGGATTTTTAAGAGCGTTAAAATCCCTCAGTATGCCTTCCTTCGGAGGGGAAGTAAAGCCAGCGAGCCCATGTAATAGATTTATGGTATGTACAAGAACCTTCCACTAACTACAA
The DNA here is from genome assembly GCA_946902985.2 of Meconema thalassinum. Taxonomy (NCBI): domain Eukaryota; kingdom Metazoa; phylum Arthropoda; class Insecta; order Orthoptera; family Tettigoniidae; genus Meconema; species Meconema thalassinum. The sequence goes on along the minus strand of OX336398.1, from coordinate 51,899,656 downwards.
TTGTGTGAAGCTGAATTTCCAGGTTAGATTTGATTAAAGATCTTTTAGTTCCAACGTTCGTTGCAAGGAGCCGACAGCGGTGGCATCTAGTAACCAAGTTCTGAACTGGTTGACGGTGGCGTTTGGCGGCAAAAGTAGGAACTGCTTGAAAATTCAATGTCTGCAGTCCTTGCCTGATTTTCAGATAACACACACTAATACAGACATCACAATTAACACCGATTCTACACACACCCAAAGTACACGGGGCTACATGACCGCGTTGTCGCAGCCCCTAAACTGAGGAACCAACTAACTGTTTGTAGGGGAAAGTATAACGAAAGAAGGCTCAGGAATAAGAAAGCAGAAAGTCCGGAGATTAATTTGGCGCAAAAACAATTTTTCTGGAACCCTTCGGACATTATTGCCATCAGCCCCGCGTGTTTTGATATATGATAAATTTGTGTTCATAGCCTTGAGTTTCTATGGTGACTGTTGAAGTGCAGGCTCATCGATTTGCAGCAGTTTCAAAATATCATATCTCACGAACTATTTGAGATATTAAAACGAGTATTTTTAGCCAAGTTGCCTCCTTAGCGTAGCGGTCAGCATGGTTAGCTGCCACCCCGGAGGTCCTGGGTTCGATTCCCAGCTCTGCCACGAAATTTGCAAAGTGGTGTGAGGACTGGAACGGGGTCTACTGAGCCTCGGGTGGTCCAAATGAGTAGAGCGGGTTCGATTCCCGCCTCAGCCATCCTCGAAGTGGTTTTCCGTGGTATCCCACTTCGTCTTCGGGCAAATGCCGGGATGGTTCCTACTGTAAGGCCACGGCCGCCTCCTTCCCCTTCCTTGCCTATCCATCCTAATCTTCCTCTCCTCCCTTCCCTCACGTGGCCCCTGATCGCTTTGCAGGTGAGGCCGCCTGGGCGAAGTGCTGATCACACCTCACCAGTTGTATCCACTGCGACCAGATGTTCCCAGCTCTAGGACACTGCCTGGAAAGGCGGTAGTGGTGAGTTCCCTGGTTGAGTCCGTGGGAACCACCAACCTGGAGGGTAAAATTGACTAAATAAAAAATAAAAAATAAAAATAAAGAATGTTAGCCTACTTTTCACATTTTGTAAAAATAAGGGAAAAGTAGACTTATGAGATCGATCCGGGCAAATGTGTGCCTGTCTGTGTGTGTGTGTGTGTGTGTGTGTGTGTGTGTGTGTGTGTGTGTGTGTGTGTGTGTGTCCCTATCAACTCCTAAACGGCTGCAGCTATCGAAACCAAATTTTGGTATGAGTAAAAAGCTATGCCTGAATATCGCACGGCCATATTTGAAAATGACATCAGTGCTACCAACTGCTGAAAAATGACAATTGAAAATTGAGATCTATGTTGGATATCTCGGAAGATATGCATGGGAATTGTTCCAAAACTGACACATATATAGATAATATTACATCAGACTAATTTACAGGAGCCCATACATGAGAGTGTTGCCAACATGATTCTATGCCTGCTGATAGGTCCAATCTTTAAATGATTGTAACGTCCATAATCTCAACCAAACTCATGTGCATTGTAGGCCTTAAAAGATGGAACTAAGGATATATTTAGAGTCGCCAGGTCTGCCAACTGTTGATATATGGTCTCTATAATTTGAAGAAAAGTAGGCTCTTTAGTTCGTCACGGAACTGCTTGTTTTTTTTATGTTTAACATCTTTCCACTCGGTATCTGGATATTTTTGTGGCGCTCGGTAGCTGGACATGTTTGTGGGAGTGATTTTGGAAAAGGGACGGAAATGGATGGGACGGAAGTGCATGGGACGGAAACAATGAGCGGGCGTGGTGGCGGAGATCGGTACAACGACGTATTGTAGGTCGTGTGGCTATGGGGAATGTAGATCGCATACAGTTTAATTCAAGGTTTGGAGACCCCATTTAAGATATTCCCACAATAAATCATCTTCAAGTTGTCGTTCTTTGGTGTGAAAATATTCATTTTTATCATATTTGCTGAAAACAAATACGATTTATTAATTCTTCTGTATTCTTTTTATGTTAATGTAAGCACTCGAAGTACTGTCGGCCATGTGGCTATGTATAATCTATATCGCATCAACAGACACTCCAAACAACGTAGGAATTCAGTATATTAACACCGACTACTAACAATAATTGAAACTTCGTTGGTGTAAACAAATCACTGGGAGAAACACATTTAATATACTTTCCGCACACCTAATTTTAAATCGCCAGTGCGCTGATCGGCAAAACGAGGCCATTTTCAATAACATCGCTGGCATGGGTTCACTAACTGGCCGGTATAAAGCGCAGCTCGCATCAAGTAGGCAGTGGATTGCTTCCGCCACGGCAAATAACAATTATGATTCATTAGAGTCTGGATTTGGCACTGGAGTTATACAAGTAGTTATTCCAATGACCAACAGTGTTCACTGTCAACAAGGGATTTGCGCTCCCGGGACACACAAAGTAGGATAACATGTCACATGTTACACATCATATGCGACTACTATTGGCAACTCAAACTAACACTTGGGGCGCTGCGGTCGTCTGGATAAGTAGGGTAAAATTACTCAATAACACGCGTTTGATATAGAATACTTTTTATTTTTCGGTTATAATCAGCAAATGTGGTCACTAAAATAATGACTGTGTTATTTTCAATTGTATATATGTATAACTGTGCGGTACACGTGATCTAATTTGTGTGTTCCACTGGATTTTATGTGTCAATTGCATATTATCAAGCATCGGTTGTCTGCTGGTATTTGTTTTTGAGCAGTTCGAGTCATGGCGCTGTTACGTTTAAAAGCTATATTTGAGTTTGCTCACTGTACCATAGACTCTAGAAATTATTTGCTGCTTGCTAGGGCGAAGGGATGAGTTTAACTTGTATTAAAACTCGGGGTAGACAGGCATTGCTTGATTTGGATGGTATTTACCCTGCGCAGTCAAATTAGGCCTATATGACTCGTAGTGGAATGGCTCGGATATCGCAGAGCGAGGTGATGACGGTTGGTAGGGTTATTGGAAATGAACTAGGGAGCGGGAAAGGATACCTGACCGATGAAGCTTGGCTGTCCTCGACTGGTGTAGGCCTAGACTTGGCTGTCTTGGTACGGCTTGGCACGGCGTAAGTGAACAATCTGTCCTGTCGTCAGTGAGTGTAGTGGTGAGTGGTCCAACCTGTTCTTGCCCCCCGTCTTTATTTGGTATCGTCACCTTTCGGCTATTGCTATTTGCATCTTTTGGAAAGTGATGAAAACTTATATTCGCAGTCCTCTTATACATCGACTTACAGCCGTAAACTGAGCAATATACTTTGCTTGTACTCATTTTGCACTCTTATCAACGAGTAAAACTTATTACTTATGTATAATCACGAAGAATTTACCACGATCTGCTTACCAATACAAGAAACCATATACAAACAGTCACCACGTGACAAATGTACCCTACTTCGTAAGTTTCTAATTTTACCGCTAGATGTCATATCAGATAGCTGGAGTTGCCAATAAGGCTCGTGTAATTTGGTTAAATTCACCAGCTAAAAACTTTTTTTTAATACCTTATAATAATGTTTCTATGTGCTTGGTGACTCTGCAAACATCCAGTCCATAGTCGATTTCGGCCCAAGTGCGCTGGATCATCTCAGGCGTGATTGAAGCAACAGCAGCTTTGTCTTAAATGTTGCAGATCTCTGACTGGTTCACTGTATACACTGCTTGCCATGGTGGGTGAGTGGTTAACGTGATGGACTACCAACCCCAAGCTTGCCGGTTTGCTCCTGGCCGTGCTAAGTGATTTTTGAAAGGCGGCAAAAATTACGACACCATCTCATACGATGTTGGTATGCCAAAGAACGCATATGAATTCAGTAGGCCGTGTTCACAATGACAAAATTAATCTCGGGAGTTTCCGCCAACACAAAGTTCCTCATTTCTCTACTAGAAAGCGCTATAGTGTTCAAGGAGCTTAGATATCTAACCTCCTTGACTTTCATAGTACTTCAAGGAACAACGAAATTCGACATGCGAGCTACCCTTTGGGAGTTATATAACAAAGCTTGCACCCGGCACCGAGGCCATACGATATTATTATTATTATTATTATTATTATTATTATTATTATTATTATTATTATTATTATTATTGAAGCCTCCGTGGCTCAGGCGGCAGCACGCCGGCCTCTCACCACTGGGTCCGTGGTTCAAATCCCGGTCACTCCATGTGAGATCTGTGCTGGACAAAACGGAGGCTGACAGGTTTTTCTCCGGGTACTCCGGTTTTCCCTGTCACAATTTCATTCCAGCAACACTCTCCACTATCATTTCATTTCATCTGTCATTCATTTAATCATTGCCCCAGAGGAGTGCGTCAGGCTTCGGCAGCCGGCACAGTTCATGTCCTCGCCGCTAGATGGGGGCTTCATTCATTCCATTCCTGACCCGGTCGGAGACTGGAAGCAGGCTGTGGATTTTCATTTCATTACTATTATTATTATTATTATTATTATTATTATTATTATTATACTGAATACAATTGTTTCTTTTACGTATCCCCATAAAAAAGAAGTCTAGGGGTGTCAAGTGGGGGCTTCTAGGAGTCCATTGAATAGGACCGGTCCTACCAAACCAACGATCAGGGAATCTTGCGTTCAGAGCGTTTCGAACATTAGCATGAGGGGCTCCCTACCATAAACAAGTCGGAAAGTGGGCTGAACAGATTTAAACTCCGCTAACATAGTGTGTTTCTGCTGAACTGTCGCCATTGCAATCACACTCGCACAGTAGCGTGGCAGCTTCTTGTCGCGCGCTCATTCTGCGCATCGGCTGGAGATCACGGGCGGAGTATAGTTACATCTAAAACTAAAACTCGATGAGTTCCTGATTAGTTTTCAGGTCGAATTATTAATTTATCCCACTTAAAACGGGAGAAATGATTTTTAGCCTATTTTCATTTTTGAAAAAATAGGCTTATGAGATCACCTTTTGTCCGTGTGTTTGTGCGTGTGTGATGGTATGTGTGTGTGTCCCCCTAATAACATCTAAACGGCTGGAGCGATTTCAATGAAACTCGGTAAGATCACAGCACCATCCTGGCCGACCTCGACCGTGCCCTTAAAATTTTATTGTGTTTCACCAATCCAACATGGCGGCAGTGCGAAATATTTCACCAGCATTCAGTATCTCCGAAACTATTACCGATATCACCCTGAAATTGTGTACGGTGATAAAGGGCACTACTAGAAGTTCACCCATGAGACTTTCAAAATCCTGCTAACTACTGTACCCGTTCGTCCTGGGGATGCGATGACCCATCTGCTATTACATCGCATTCCTGGATTTCCAGGACAGAGCGGAGTTAAATGAACATGAAGTCAAATAAGGAATGTGTCGGAAATTCTATTATAGACTCTATTTTAGTCATCATATCTTCTGTTCGTTTTTCTACTGTCTTGACCTTAGTCTCCAAATTATCTAACGACGTAACATTCTGCGTTCTGTTACTCTCTTCTAAATCGTTCTTCAATTTGTCTATCTTATCTTCGCATGTAGTCTTTACTGACGCGACTTGTTCCTTTAACTGATCAACATCTGTCCTAAACTGAGCTGAATCTATCTTCATCGCTTCCTTATTCTCAGTAAATCTCGCTTCTAAGTTCGCCATACCTGCGATTAATTTCTCATCCAACCCTGCACGTTTTTCTTTTGCTTCGGCATCGACCTCACTATACCGTTCTTCCACCATTGCACCGACTCTATTTTTGAATAAAGCTAAGTTTTCATTAACCTTCTGCTCTATGTCAACATCAATTTTCCTAATGTCTATCTGCAATTGGTTTTCTAAGGATTTCAAGTTAGAATTAACCTATCCTAAGACTTCCTCTTTAACGGTCCCAATTACTGACTTTAAACTTTTGATTTCATTACCTAGATTCATTTCTAGACCTTTGATTTTAGATTCGAAAGATACTTCGGTAGACCACTCTTGTATTTTGCCTACATCTGCCACTAAACCATCAATGTCGAATCTCAACTTCGATACATCTGATTTAATATCTTTCTGTATAGACATAACATCTGTTCTCAAATTAAGAATATTTTCTTCTTCTCTATTTTCTAATTCAATAATATTTTTTCTTAACATTTGCACATTTTCCTCTCCTTTCATTTCTACTGCTTTTATATCTAATTGTAAAGCCTTGAATATTTCATCATTCTTTAACGTTAATCTATTCTCCAAACTAGTTAAATTGTTTTTCAACTCTGTGTTAGTCTCTTCACCACGAGCTTGTAATCTAGTTTCTAATAATTTAAAACTATCCTTTAAGTTAGCTTCACTAGCTTTCAAATTGCTTTCAGTACTGGTCTGTAATCTGGTCTCTAATGACTTCAAATTATTTTCATTCCTAGCCTGTAATGATCTCAAATTTTCTTCATTACTAGTCTGTAATAACTTCAATTCATCTTTACTATTTGACTGTAATCTTTCTTCCAATGATCTCAAATTATTTTCGTTACTAGTCTGCAATGACATCAACTCATCCCTTCTACTAGACCGTAATCTGGTCTCTAATGACTTTAAAATATCTTTCAGATTGTCTTCATTACTAGCCTGTAATGACTTTAAGTTTTCCCTACATCTAGCTTCCGAATCATTTATCTGCTCTTTAACTTCTGTTTCCATTTTAGAAATAGTTACTGCAATACTAGACATGCCATTCTGTAACTCTCCTAACACCTTAGCTAAATCTTCCGGTAACATAATTATATCTTTCAATAAACGTTTTATTCAGAGACGTTAGATAACAACACATCACAATGTATCAATTCCTGATTTCACTTGGGTATAAGAAAAATGACTTATAACTAAACATGATATAACACTAATATGATTAACATGATCACTGGAATGAGCATACAAGTATATTGTCTGACCAAATTTAATAAATTTTATAACACCATTAAATGAAATTGAGATAAATCTCTTCGTAATCTAAATCTGATGTGATTCCATAGAATAAACAAAATCGAAGCCCCACGGATGGGTAAAGCCAATTCTCCCTCTCTCTCTGTACCCGTTCGTCCTGGGGATGCGATGACCCATCTGCTATTACATCGCATTCCTGGATTTCCAGGACAGAGCGGAGTTAAATGAACATGAAGTCAAATAAGGAATGTGTCGGAAATTCAGTTGAAATATCACAAAAGCAGAGGGTAACACGAGATAAAGTATCTCCAGGGTCATTACGGGTTTAAATTTAATTTTAAAAAATACAAATATAAATGGGCGCCACCAACTGAATCCCTAGCAAACCACATCCTTCCTGGTTAAGCCTTAATTAAGACAAGGAAAGAAATAGGAAAATCACATCATCATCAGATCACAACTAAGATAAAAACAAATTTATTCAACTTTGATAGTCAGACAGACATATTAAACACTCATCCTACCTGAGAGCATGGTCGAATGCCAACGTTAAATTGTCATTGTCCAGAAAATCGAACCATCTCTATTCTACTCAAAGTGTATTTAATCCACATAAAATAGGAAAAATCTCTAAAGTTCACTTGGGTTCTCAGGATCACCGTAGCACTATGTCTTTGCGTCACTGACATTCGTGATACCTGAGGCCTAACTTCTCTTTAAATTAACATCATGAATGTGGATGTAAAAAATATAATTAATCTGTCTAAACACATATATTCTAATCACATATTTAAATGTCACATCATTTATGGCTTGCATTGCATTATTCAAATGCTGAATATGTTAGTAAATGCTCCTAAACATCGAATAATTAATTTACACTATTTACACTGTCATTAATAATTGCTTGTTTGTGAATCACAGAAAATCCACTACTCATTGGTTATAATCATCATCATCATCAAAATTAAATATTTCTCACATTAGTTCTCATCTCAAAATTCAATATATTCATGTCAGAATAATTAATTCATTATCATCAAATCATTTAAATGAATATTATAATCATCAATTCTTTATACTTTCTAATTATTCACACACTCTCATTTCATCATCTCCTTCAGATTAAATCATCTCAAATCATCCGTATAAATTGTTTAATTCATCAACTCAAGTTGCAATTCTTCAAATCATTCAAATCATATCTCTCAATTAAATTTATTTAAATCCATTTAAATTTATTAATCATCAGCTTCTTTAATTAATTATCACCTTCTAATTCAGTTATTCATCATCTATTTAATCATCTATTAATTTATTTAACTCAGCTTATTTATTCAAACTTTAATTCATCCAGTTATTTAATTCATTGATTTATTCCAAAATTTAATTTATTCATTTATTTAAATTTTAATTCATCTGGTTATTTAGATTTTTATTATTTCATCGAGTCATTTAGATTTTTATTTCATTAGGTCAGATCATTAATATGCTTAAACTTCAGATTATTATTTCATTAATTATTATTATCAGAAAATCTTGTATTATCAACATTATTTATTTGTTTAATTTCCTAACAAATTGTTTAATATGGGTTATAGAACGTTGTCTTACAGTTTTATCACTTTCAAGTTATATCTCGTATTTAATTATCATGCCAAAAACTATTATTGCCTTCACATAATCACGTTGGATCTCACTATCCAAAACTTCATCATCTACTCTCACTTTATCAAATACCATATTTGAATACCACAATTATTCCACGTAACATCATAAATATTCAGCGCACAGCATGAATCTCAAAATTATGCTAGACTGGGTTCGACAACCTCATGTCTGCCTCAAAATACATTAGCAATATTGCAACTTCCACTTGGCAACTTCCACAAAATGCCTATCACAAACTTCACTTAACCACGTTGCATGATCTACAAAAATACATAACTGGCTTCAAATTATCAACGCACACAATCTCCAATAACTGTAATTAATCTGATCACATCTAGACAACTTCTTAAACAATTAGGAAAAATATTACCTCAGTAATCGAAATCAAATTCAAGATCTGCTTTCAAATAGCATAAATTCTCTAAAAATTCTCATAATTCACTTCACAGAAAAACACCAATGTGTTATAATCTCTCACATCAAAATATGTAATACTGATCTGCCTCAAAATAATTCTGACCATTAATGATTCATCTTACAAGATTCAATTATTTTAAATCCTTCTCAAAGGTATTAAACTCAATCATAAAAATTATCAAAAGCATCAACTGTATCAAAATACCAGCTGTTAAATGAAAGTACTCTCAAAAGAGTATAGCAACAAAATATTGGATTGGCAAACAAGAATTACAAAATGTAACCCTGCTGACATTTATTTTTAATTTATTTAACAAAATTCGACTGATATGTGACTAGTAGTTTCTTGTTTGATCCTCTTACAATCTCAAGTACACTCGGATGATAAAAATGAGTTCCTCAATGGCAAGTTAGGTGTGTACCACCACGCAATCGTATAAATACGAAAGGCCTTGCCTCGTAGGCTATCATGATAATGCCCTGAGCGATGGGTAAAGATGTGTACCACCACGCAATCGCCTAAAGCGAAAGGCCCCATCTCGTCGTCTAATGAGTGAATGTACCAGATTGGAATTAACAAGTCTCTAGTTGTCACATAAAAGCGATATTCATTCACTTGAGTGAATAAAATCTTAATATCTCCAAACAATCCAATGGAAAAAATCCCTACTGATGAATAATACACACTCGCTAGTATGCAATGAACTGACGAAGTAATTTAAATAATCCAATTGCAGGTCACGAGTTCGAAATACTCGCCACAACAAATAACTATCTAAGAAAAACTATCCTTACTGAAAAATGTCTAAAAGACCAAACATCTGCTTAATAAAGCCAACCAATGGTGAGAACTTCGTATAATGGTGCCTGCCATATCATATGGTAACGCCATATTCTAGCAAAATTTGGAGCAAATAATGTCTAAGCCATGTCAAAATAATCGTAGAACTCCTACTAGAAATATATACAAGTATGCCCAGTGTTCATGAAAAAAATCATATCAGAAAGTCATAACTCTTACAGTACCTTCTCATATCAGCTGTTAATATATTTCAAAGATCGTCGATTATCCTCGTGTGTGCAATAAATTTCTCGAAAGATCGACGGGAATATCGTATCACCCACCAGAATAACGATTGCCTTCATATCCCAAGTGAATCAGCTGTTGGACCTCCTCTTCTTCAGGAACCGAATCCATCGCTCTGCGGTGCCATCACGTCTCTGTCTCCGCTTACTCAGACATGATGAACTGCATGTTATCCATAGCGGATACTGTCCAGATTCTTCCGTAAAAGTTCATAAACGTAGCGTACCCCATATTCTTCTTCTATGTTACGCCACTGTCCCATACAATGTTCGGTTTGCTTGTGATAAAAGTCAATCTCCACAGCGGCTAAATCTCACTTGCAGAAAATAATTTTATTTATAAAATTGTATAAGTTTCTGAAACACCCTGTAGCTGTGTTCGTAATCGATATTTTATAATAATTCATGAAAAAGAATTATATTAATGCACGTGCCAATGTTCATAAGTGCATATACTCGTAACATTTCGTTTGCCTAAAAGCGTTAATGTTGGCTTGACCCCATGGTCGCTTTAAATATTCCGTTATGAAATGCATAGTTTGATAAGTCGTAATGTCATTGGAATATATAAGTTCATTTGAAGTCCACAATAGCAGTATATGATAACTATCTGCCTGCACAATTCGACTACTGAATACAAGTCCAACCTCATAAAGTTGTAACTGAATGTTGAAATGAAGTTCAGCTTCTTTAATGTTGCCTGCGTATAAAAGTCGGAACCAGCACGCTCTGCTCTGCTGTACTGTTCCAGAATGATCGACGCTTAAAGCTGGCCTCGCCATACCGCATCGCTGTGCTGTCCTGTGTTGCAAAATGCAGCTCGAAATAAAGTTCTCAATCTCGTTATAATGCTGTTTATTCCTTAACATTTGAAAAAGCATTGCTGCCTCGCATAGCTGTAACTACGATGTTGGAAATAATATTGTTCTAACACCGGCTCTTCTCTCGCTTACACGGCCTGTACAGCTTGCCTCGCAACCGGTCCTCGTACCGCCTACCGTGCTTTGCTTGCCTTGACTCACTGACCTACTTTCCGTTCTCCCAACGCATGCTGCTATCAGCTCCGCTTGTTGAAGTGATACTGTCGCTTTCACTCCACGCAACAAGTGCTGTACACCGCTCAACTTGCCGTTCTCTCTGCGCAACATGTGTTCTACTCGGCCCCGCTGGCTGAACTGAAACTGCTACTGCTGTCTCTAGACTGCCTTTACGAGCTCCTACTCCGCGCTGTCACGTGATGTTCCCCTACCTTCTGTGGTCATGCGTCACAAGTATAATCTCGACCACCATCATCTCGGCTATTAAGTTATACAATAACTTAAGGGGTTATCTGCCTTTCTTCAAGTTATCACCATATATATTTTGCTTGTCATTTCTTCTCTTCTGAGATGATATAATATTATGTTCCATATAGATCTTAATAATACTTCAATATTCCTCCCATAATTCCATCTGCTTGACTGTTAGTGCCATCTTTATCCTTGGCCTTCTATGTCATTTCCTAACATTCCTCTCGACTCGATTTGAGCGCTATCTTTACAACTTTTCCCATAAATCTCTACTACGGCTCAATGTCAGCTGGCGTAGCCGATAGCCTCAACTAGGTATCGGGTACATATCTCCCGTACATCTCCTTTTTTATCAGGCTTGAGAAAAAAAATACTCTCAGGCATTCTATACACAACATATGTACACGATAGCTCTACAATCCTCTTATTCAGCATAATGATACTTTCTAATGCTAGCTGCGTTAAAAGTCCCCACAACTTCATTAGTATCCATTCCCTCGATGTACTATATCTTCTTAAATTAGATCCTCGTCTTTGACTTGCTATCTCTCAACAATGATGATTGATTCCCAATGATTAGTATCCTGATTCTGCGTTAATTTGTCGTTTATTTCTTCTTTCTGCACTCGTGCTTGCTCGATTGACATCTCTAATTATCTCTTCGGGTGGTGCACTAGGCTGTCTACTTTCTTGCCTTGATCTCCCATACCCTTGACTATCCTGTCTTTCATTTGGATCATTTCTTCTACTATCCTGCCTATTATTCTGATTAGACTGCTGACCTTGGTTCCAGTTGTATCTACCTCGATATCTATTATTGTATCTATTCCTATTTTGGTATCTGGAATTCTGATCATAGTTCCTGTATCTACTGTTTCTGGTATCTTGATCGTATGGCCTCTCATATGGTCCTCGATATCGATCATTCCCACGAACGTTGTGAATATTTCCTCTATTCCCTTCGTTCCTTCTGTTTCCCCAGGAATCTCTTCTATCCGTCTGTGCTGCGTTATCGACAACTAACGCATTCACCTCTTGCGTGTTTCGATTATCGTTCCTTGCAGTTCTGGGTGTAATTTGAGCGCTTGTATAATCTAATCGGCGTAAGATATCGTCATAGTGCTCAAGTGTGTTCGCTCCCGATGCTATGAGTGATCGTTGTACCTCAATTGGCAACTGTCTTGCTATAGCTTGCAAAAGCTCTTCTTCTGGCAATGGAGGAATCAAAAACTGTAATTTAGCCAATTGCGAAGTAAAGTAATTTGCATAATGCGTTGGATGTGACGTAGAGTAACGTTTCGAATACATTACTGCTCTTACGTTCAGCTGATCCTCTGCACTCCAAAATCTCCTTAAAAATGCTATGGCAAATTGTTCCATGTTCGCAAAATTACTCCTGAATGCGCGAAACCAAGTTAACGCTGGCCCGTCTAAGGCGCGTTCGACTATCCTTAGTTCTCTCTCCTTGGCTACTCTATGTTCCGCCATGTAATCGCGAATATCTCTCAGAAATTCGACTGGTGTGACTCCTGTGTTCCCTGAAAACTTCCTTGGCTTATCATCCAGATTTCTGATTATGGTCACTGGACCTGAGTATCGTTCACTCGTACTGAACGTACTTCTATTCGGATTCGGATTATCTTGAGGGGTTGAACTAGTCCTTTCGAATGTAACATTCTGTTGCGCTTGACTGTCTTCTCCCACGCTAACCTCTTGACTGTTCATACTGCGATCTATCGGTGTCTGATTTATCGATACTTCCCGCGTTGTAACACCTTTCCTTGTGAAACTATCTATTATAGACTCTATTTTAGTCATCATATCTTCTGTTCGTTTTTCTACTGTCTTGACCTTAGTCTCCAAATTATCTAACGACGTAACATTCTGCGTTCTGTTACTCTCTTCTAAATCGTTCTTCAATTTGTCTATCTTATCTTCGCATGTAGTCTTTACTGACGCGACTTGTTCCTTTAACTGATCAACATCTGTCCTAAACTGAGCTGAATCTATCTTCATCGCTTCCTTATTCTCAGTAAATCTCGCTTCTAAGTTCGCCATACCTGCGATTAATTTCTCATCCAACCCTGCACGTTTTTCTTTTGCTTCGGCATCGACCTCACTATACCGTTCTTCCACCATTGCACCGACTCTATTTTTGAATAAAGCTAAGTTTTCATTAACCTTCTGCTCTATGTCAACATCAATTTTCCTAATGTCTATCTGCAATTGGTTTTCTAAGGATTTCAAGTTAGAATTAACCTATCCTAAGACTTCCTCTTTAACGGTCCCAATTACCGACTTTAAACTTTTGATTTCATTACCTAGATTCATTTCTAGACCTTTGATTTTAGATTCGAAAGATACTTCGGTAGACCACTCTTGTATTTTTCCTACATCTGCCACTAAACCATCAATGTCGAATCTCAACTTCGATACATCTGATTTAATATCTTTCTGTATAGACATAACATCTGTTCTCAAATTAAGAATATTTTCTTCTTCTCTATTTTCTAATTCAATAATATTTTTTCTTAACATTTGCACATTTTCCTCTCCTTTCATTTCTACTGCTTTTATATCTAATTGTAAAGCCTTGAATATTTCATCATTCTTTAACGTTAATCTATTCTCCAAACTAGTTAAATTGTTTTTCAACTCTGTGTTAGTCTCTTCACCACGAGCTTGTAATCTAGTTTCTAATAATTTAAAACTATCCTTTAAGTTAGCTTCACTAGCTTTCAAATTGCTTTCAGTACTGGTCTGTAATCTGGTCTCTAATGACTTCAAATTATTTTCATTGCTAGCCTGTAATGATCTCAAATTTTCTTCATTACTAGTCTGTAATAACTTCAATTCATCTTTACTATTTGACTGTAATCTTTCTTCCAATGATCTCAAATTATTTTCGTTACTAGTCTGCAATGACATCAACTCATCCCTACTACTAGACCGTAATCTGGTCTCTAATGACTAAATTATCTTTCAGATTGTCTTCATTACTAGCCTGTAATGACTTTAAGTTTTCCCTACATCTAGCTTCCGAATCATTTATCTGCTCTTTAACTTCTGTTTCCATTTTAGAAATAGTTACTGCAATACTAGACATGCCATTCTGTAACTCTCCTAACACCTTAGCTAAATCTTCCGGTAACATAATTATATCTTTCAATAAACGTTTTATTCAGAGACGTTAGATAACAACACATCACAATGTATCAATTCCTGATTTCACTTGGGTATAAGAAAAATGACTTATAACTAAACATGATATAACACTAATATGATTAACATGATCACTGGAATGGGCATACAAGTATATTGTCTGACCAAGTTTAATAAATTTTATAACACCATTAAATGAAATTGAGATAAATCTCTTCGTAATCTAAATCTGATGTGATTCCATAGAATAAACAAAATCGAAGCCCCACGAATGGGTAAAGCCAATTCTCCCTCTCTCTCTGTACCCGTTCGTCCTGGGGATGCGATGACCCATCTGCTATTACATCGCATTCCTGGATTTCCAGGACAGAGCGGAGTTAAATGAACATGAAGTCAAATAAGGAATGTGTCTGAAATTCAGTTGAAATATCACAAAAGCAGAGGGTAACACGAGATAAAGTATCTCCAGGGTCGTTACGGGTTTAAATTTAATTTAAAAAAATACAAATATAAATGGGCGCCACCAACTGAATCCCTAGCAAACCACATCCTTCCTGGTTAAGCCTTAATTAAGACAAGGAAAGAAATAGGAAAATCACATCATCATCAGATCACAACTAAGATAAAAACAAATTTATTCAACTTTGATAGTCAGACAGACATATTAAACACTCATCCTACCTGAGAGCATGGTCGAATGCCAACGTTAAATTGTCATTGTCCAGAAAATCGAACCATCTCTATTCTACTCAAAGTGTATTTAATCCACATAAAATAGGAAAAATCTCTAAAGTTCACTTGGGTTCTCAGGATCACCGTAGCACTATGTCTTTGCGTCACAGACATTCGTGATACCTGAGACCTAACTTCTCTTTAAATTAACATCATGAATGTGGATGTAAAAAATATAATTAATCTGTCTAAACACATATATTCTAATCACATATTTAAATGTCACATCATTTATGGCTTGCATGGCATTATTCAAATGCTGAATATGTTAGTAAATGCTCCTAAACATCGAATAATTAATTTACACTATTTACACTGTCATTAATAATTGCTTGTTTGTGAATCACAGAAAATCCACTACTCATTGGTTATAATCATCATCATCATCAAAATTAAATATTTCTCACATTAGTTATCATCTCAAAATTCAATATATTCATGTCAGAATAATTAATTCATTATCATCAAATCATTTAAATGAATATTATAATCATCAATTCTTTATACTTTCTAATTATTCACACACTCTCATTTCATCATCTCCTTCAGATTAAATCATCTCAAATCATCCGTATAAATTGTTTAATTCATCAACTCAAGTTGCAATTCTTCAAATCATTCAAATCATATCTCTCAATTAAATTTATTTAAATCCATTTAAATTTATTAATCATCAGCTTCTTTAATTAATTATCACCTTCTAATTCAGTTATTCATCATCTATTTAATCATCTATTAATTTATTTAACTCAGCTTATTTATTCAAACTTTAATTCATCCAGTTATTTAATTCATTGATTTATTCCAAAATTTAATTTATCAATTTATTTAAATTTTAATTCATCTGGTTATTTAGATTTTTATTATTTCATCGAGTCATTTAGATTTTTATTTCATTAGGTCAGATCATTAATATGCTTAAACTTCAGATTATTATTTCATTAATTATTATTATCAGAAAATCTTGTATTATCAACAATATTTATTTGTTTAATTTCCTAACAAATTGTTTAATATGGGTTATAGAACGTTGTCTTACAGTTTTATCACTTTCAAGTTATATCTCGTATTTAATTATCATGCCAAAAAATATTATTGCCTTCACAAAATCACGTTGGATCTCACTATCCAAAACTTCATTATCTACTCTCACTTTATCAAATACCATATTTGAATACCACAATTATTCCACGTAACATCATAAATATTCAGCGCACAGCATGAATCTCAAAATTATGCTAGACTGGGTTCGACAACCTCATGTCTGCCTCAAAATACATTAGCAATATTGCAACTTCCACTTGGCAACTTCCACAAAATGCCTATCACAAACTTCACTTAACCAAGTTGCATGATCTACAAAAATACATAACTGGCTTCAAATTATCAACGCACACAATCTCCAATAACTGTAATTAATCTGATCACATCTAGACAACTTCTTAAACAATTAGGAAAAATATTACCTCAGTAATCGAAATCAAATTCAAGATCTGCTTTCAAATAGCATAAATTCTCTAAAAATTCTCATAATTCACTTCACAGAAAAACACCAATGTGTTATAATCTCTCACATCAAAATATGTAATACTGATCTGCCTCAAAATAAATCTGACCATTAATGATTCATCTTACAAGATTCAATTACTTTAAATCCTTCTCAAAGGTATTAAACTCAATCATAAAAATTATCAAAAGCATCAACTGTATCAAAATACCAGCTGTTAAATGAAAGTACTCTCAAAAGAGTTTAGCAACAAAATATTGGATTGGCAAACAAGAATTACAAAATGTAACCCTGCTGACATTTATTTTTAATTTATTTAACAAAATTCGACTGATATGTGACTAGTAGTTTCTTGTTTGATCCTCTTACAATCTCAAGTACACTCGGATGATAAAAATGAGTTCCTCAATGGCAAGTTAGGTGTGTACCACCACGCAATCGTATAAATACGAAAGGCCTTGCCTCGTAGACTATCATGATAATGCCCTGAGCGATGGGTAAAGATGTGTACCCCCACGCAATCGCCTAAAGCGAAAGGCCCCATCTCGTCGTCTAATGAGTGAATGTACCAGATTGGAATTAACAAGTCTCTAGTTGTCACATAAAAGCGATATTCATTCACTTGAGTGAATAAAATCTTAATATCTCCAAACAATCCAATGGAAAAAATCCCCACTGATGAATAATACACACTCGCTAGTATGCAATGAACTGACGAAGTAATTTAAATAATCCAATTGCAGATCACGAGTTCGAAATACTCGCCACAAAAATAACTATCTAAGAAATACTATCCCTACTGAAAAATGTCTAAAAGACCAAACATCTGCTTAATAAAGCCAACCAATGGTGAGAACTTCGTATAATGGTGCCTGCCATATCATATGGTAACGTCGTATTCTAGCAAAATTTGGAGCAAATAATGTCTAAGCCATGTCAAAATAATCGTAGAACTTCTACTAGAAATATATACAAGTATGCCCAGTGTTCATGAAAAAAATCATATCAGAAAGTCATAACTCTTACAGTACCTTCTCATATCAGCTGTTAATATATTTCAAAGATCGTCGATTATCCTCGTGTGTGCAATAAATTTCTCGAAAGATCGACGGGAATATCGTATCACCCACCAGAATAACGATTGCCTTCATATCCCAAGTGAATCAGCTGTTGGACCTCCTCTTCTTCAGGAACCGAATCCATCGCTCTGTGGTGCCATCACGTCTCTGTCTCCGCTTACTCAGACATGATGAACTGCATGTTATCCATAGCGGATACTGTCCAAATTCTTCCGTAAAAGTTCATAAACGTAGCGTACCCCATATTCTTCTTCTATGTTACACCACTGTCCCATACAATGTTCGGTTTGCTTGTGATAAAAGTCAATCTCCACAGCGGCTAAATCTCACTTGCAGAAAATAATTGTATTTATAAAATTGTATAAGTTTCTGAAACACCCTGTAGCTGTGTTCGTAATCGATATTTTATAATAATTCATGAAAAAGAATTATATTAATGCACGTGCCAATGTTCATAAGTGCATATACTCGTAACATTTCGTTTGCCTAAAAGCGTTAATGTTGGCTTGACCCCATGGTCGCTTTAAATATTCCGTTATGAAATGCATAGTTTGATAAGTCGTAATGTCATTGGAATATATAAGTTCATTTGAAGTCCACAATAGCAGTATATGATAACTATCTGCCTGCACAATTCGACTACTGAATACAAGTCCAACCTCATAAAGTTGTAACTGAATGTCGAAATGAAGTTCAGCTTCTTTAATGTTGCCTGCGTATAAAAGTCGGAACCAGCACGCTCTGCTCTACTGCACTGTTCCAGAATGATCGACGCTTAAAGTTGGCCTCGCCATACCGCTTCTCTGTGCTGTCCTGTGTTGCAAAATGCAGCTCGAAATAAAGTTCTCAATCTCGTTATAATGCTGTTTATTCCTTAACATTTGAAAAAGCATTGCTGCCTCGCAACCGGTCCTCGTACCGCCTACCGTGCTTTGCTTGCCTTGACTCACTGACCTACTTTCCGTTCTCCCAACGCATGCTGCTATCAGCTCCGCTTGTTGAAGTGATACTGTCGCTTTCACTCCACGCAACAAGTGCTGTACACCGCTCAACTTGCCGTTCTCTCTGCGCAACATGTGTTCTACTCGGCCCCGCTGGCTGAACTGAAACTGCTACTGCTGTCTCTAGACTGCCTTGACGACCTCCTACTCCGCGCTGTCACGTGATGTTCCCCTACCTTCTGTGGTCATGCGTCACAAGTATAATCTCGACCACCATCATCTCGGCTATTAAGTTATACAATAACTTAAGGGGTTATCTGCCTTTCTTCAAGTTATCACCATATATATTGCTTGTTATTTCTTCTCTTCTGAGATGATATAATATTATGTTCCATATAGATCTTAATAATACTTCAATATTCCTCCCATAATTCCATCTGCTTGACTGGTAGTGCCATCTTTATCCTTGGCCTTCTATGTCATTTCCTAACATTCCTCTCGACTCGATTTAAGCGCTATCTTTACAACTTTTCCCATAAATCTCAACTACGGCTCAATGTCAGCTGGCGTAGCCGATAGCCTCAACTAGGTATCGGGTACACTACAAAACCAACGTGGCGGCTAAGCGAATTTGAGACTTTTAAATAGACTTTTCTTCTGATTTAACCCTCCAAACGTAATGAAACTTGGTACAGCAAATGTTTATATACATTGTAATGTACTGGCGTCTAATTTAGTTCAATTGTTTACATAACCTCAAAATGGCGGCTGTGCGAAATATTTCACTGGCATTCTATATCTCCCAACTTATTACCGATATCACCCTGAAATTGTGTACGGTGATAAAGCGCACTGGTACAAGTTTATCTATGTAACTTTTATAATCCTGTAAAGTACAAAACGAACATGGCAGCCAAGCGAAGTTGAAACATTTTAATGGACTTTTCTCGTGATTATCTCTCTGAGAGCAGTGAAATGTGGTACAGTAAATGATTACACATATTGTAAAGCACTGGTATTTAATTTAGTTCAATTGTTTACATAACCTCAAGATGGCGGCTGTGCGAAATTATAAAAATTAAGTTTGTATTTCTTGTGTCGTAATCATGCGATCGAAGTGAAAGTTTGAAATATGAACCTACGCAGTAATTTTCCTTTAATGGTACATAACTCTATGGCCTATACATATAACAATCCAAAATGGCGAGCATTCGAAATATTTAGACGGTTCCCAATATCAACAAATCTTTGACAGCAATCAAACTGAAATTTTGTATGTTGATAGAGGCAATTAACATGAGTAGGATATATGAAAATAGGCTGTATAGTTCTTCACGGAACTACTTGTTGAAATTGCTGCAACCTCTTTCAATGATCCTGTATAAATATTAAGGTATAGAATTGGGACAGGTGCATCGGGATTTGAAATAAAATATTGGGGGGGGGGAGATGACCTTGATGTTCCACGCCTTAAAGCAACAATAACTAGCAAATTAACTGAAATAAGGTATGAAGAAAATAACTCACTCTCTCATCTGGGGTTCATAAGTAGCACGTCGTCCGTTTGGTGACCACGAGGTCCTAACTGAATCCGGCAATGCATTCACGTACTGTACTTGTACCGTGCTCACCTCTTTCATATTTCTTGTCGACCTCTCTTGATCAACTCTTGTTCTCTTCCTATTCCCCCCAGGGACACATATCTAGTGGGACGTGAGTTGGCCACCAAGGGACCCCAGCTGAGTCTGGCATTGCTTCTACTTACTTGTGACGGGCTCCTCTCTGACTTCTTTCCTGTCGACCACTCTTGGTCAACTCTTGTTCTCTTCCGAACCCGACGGTATTAGGATATCCGAGGCCTAGGTAGTCTCTTCCTTTCCCGCCTTAATTGGCCCTTGTCTCATCTTTCCTGATTCCCTCCTTCTGTGAGGGGTCAGCCTTCTTTTTCATTTCATGTTATCTCCTGCCTTCTGCTCAAGGCTCTCAAGGAGGCAGGGTGTGTGTAGCCCCACCCTGGATAGTGCTACACCCTCAGGGGCTCACAGTATCTCCTGCCTTCTGCTCAAGGTCCTCAAGGAGGCAGGGTGTGTGTAGCCCCACCACTTCTGGTGCACCCTGGATATTGCTACACCCTCAGGGGCTCACAGTATCTCCTGCCTTCTGCTCAAGGCCCTCAAGGAGGCAGAGTGTATGTAGCCCCACCACTTCTGGTGCACCCTGGATATTGCTACACCCTCAGGGGCTCACAGTATCTCCTGCCTTCTGCACAAGGCCCTCAAGGAGGCAGGGTGTGTGTAGCTCCACCACTTCTGGTGCACCCTGGATATTGCTACACCCTCAGAGACTCACAGTATCTCCTGCCTTCTGCTCAAGGCCCTCAAGGAGGCAGAGTGTATGTAGCCCCACCACTTCTGGTGCACCCTGGATATTGCTACACCCTCAGGGGCTCACTATCTCCTGCCTTCTGCTCAAGGCCCTCAAGAAGGCAGGGTGTATGTAGCCCCACCACTTCTGGTGCACCCTGGATAGTGCTACACCCTCAGGGGCTCACAGTATATCCTGCCTTCTGCACAAGGCCCTCAAGGAGGCAGGGTGTGTGTAGCCCCACCACTTCTGGTGCACCCTGGATAGTGCTACACCCTCAGGGGCTCACAGTATCTCCTGCCTTCTGCCCAAGGCCCTCAATGAGGCAGTGTGTGTGTAGCCCTACCACTTCTGGTGCACCCTGGATATTGCTACACCCTCAGGGGCTCACAGTATCTCCTGCCTTCTGCTCAAGGCCCTCAAGGAGGAAGGGTGTGTGTAGCCCCACCACTTCTGGTGCACCCTGGATAGTGCTACACCCTCAGGGGCTCACAGTATCTCCTTCCTTCTGCTCAAGGCCCTCAAGGAGGCAGGGTGTATGTAGCCCCACCACTGCTGGTGCACCCTGGATAGTGCTACACCCTCAGGGGCTCACACACCCTCAGGGGCTCACACACCCTCAGGGGCTCACAGTATCTCCTGCCTTCTGCTCAAGGCCCTCAAGGAGGCAGGGTGTATGTAGCCCCATCACTTCTGGTGCACCCTGGATATTGCTACACCCTCAGGGGCTCACAGTATCTCCTGCCTTCTGCTCAAGGCCCTCAAGGAGGCAGAGTGTATGTAGCCCCACCACTTTTGGTGCACCCTGGATAGTTCTACACCCTCAGGGGCTCACAGTATCTCCTGCCTTCTGCTCAAGGCCCTCAAGGAGGCAGGGTGTGTGTAGCCCCACCACTTCTGGTGCACCCTGGATAGTGCTACACCCTCAGGGGCTCACAGCTGGTGAGTTCGGGAGTTGGTGATCCCGGGGTATTCCTGAGCTGGGTCCTTTTTCCCCCTTTTTCCTCTAACTTTGTGGTGGGCCCTCTCCTCTTTCTCTTTCCTATCTGCCTTTCATGGCTCTCCTTTCTTCCAAGTCCCTCAATCCTCATTCGTCGAGGGTATTTCTTTTCTTCCTGTCCTTTATTTGCCATATCGTTTACTTGTTTACCATTTCTTCTTCTAGTCTGTAAGTCTGTAGTTAGTATCTCATCTTTCACTATCACCCAAACCATTAGGGGCTTTGTGACATCGTGGTTATGTATCCCCTTGTACTTGGGTGTACTTGTCTGATAACCTGCGTCGTGTGTGTTGGTTAGTTAATGTTGTTTTAAGGGGCTCGATCATTGCGCCGTAAGATAAGGTATATAGGCCACCCTTCCAACATTCCTGCAATGTAGAGTGTCTAACCACTGCACACTTTGCCATAACTAATTACGGTATAATAAGTAAATTTGATTGAGAGAATGCTGCCAACATGGATGTCGCAGCCATAATATAACAGTAGATGTGTAAAGATTGGCAATTCAAGTCATATTATACTGTAAGCAGGGGCGTATATACAATTCTTCTTGGGAGGGGGTGCTGAATATTCCAGAAAATTGTGAGGATTCTCAGGGGATTGTCACCCCAAAATACCCAGAAATATCAACCAATATCTTAGAGCATACTTCTTCTTCTTTTTCTTTACATCATTCCCACTCCTATGTGGGGTCGATGTTTCTGACAGCTCTCCTCTATTTAACCCGGTCATGCACATCCTCTTCTGACAACTGTTTATCTCTGAGGTCCTCCTGTACACAATCCATCCATCTTCGTTTAGGTCTGCCTCGCATTCTCACTCCCTGTATTTGCATGTCTAGCATCTTCCTCCCCAGGTAGGATTCCTCCCTTCTTCTCACATGCCCGTACCATTGAAGTCGCGTTTCTTGTATCTTCTTAGTTATTTCCACAACCTTCAATGTTCCTCTTATTTTGACATTTTCCACTCTATCACGCTTAGTCACTCCACTCATCCACCTGAGCATTTTCATTTCCGTGACGTCAAGCCTGTTTGTGTGCGTTTTGCGTGCAGGCCATGTCTCAGAGCCGTAGAGCTATGCTGGTCTTACGACAGTTTTATATATTTTCCCCTTAAACTTAGGCTTGATCCAGCGGTCACAGAGCACTCCTGACATTTTCCTCCAGTTCATCCATCCTACCTGAATCCTGTGCGACACTTCCACATCCAGATTTCCATCTCTAGTCACCACCGAACCCAGGTATTTGAACTCATCCACTCTATTTAACGTTTCCCCTTGCATTCTGATCTCACAGTCTTGATCTGTATTGAACCTCATATACTCCGTCTTCTTCCTGCTAATCCTGAGTCCTCTGTCTTCCAAGGCTGCCCTCCACTGTTCCAGTTTTTCCTCTATGGCATCTTTGGTGGTACTACACAACACAATGTCGTCCGCAAACATCATGCACCAGGGGGCTTGGTCTCTTAATCCACATGACATTTCGTCCAGAATTAGGTCAAACAGATATGGACTTAAAGCCAAACCTTGGTGTAAACCTACTCGAACCGGAACCCAATCTGTAAGTCCAACGCTGCTTCTAACCTGTGTAATTATTTTAGATAAGAGTTAATTGTAAAATTTAAAGTTTATATAGCCTACAATTAGTGGCTATACAAAAAACGTTGTAAATTTCAACGCAACAGACAAATAAAACGTTATACTCAATGAATTCTCTATTATGGCCTATGGAGTATGAATGGCAAATATCTAACTATTTGTCAATTCAACAGAAAGGTAAACAGTTATATTTTTAGCCTACTTTTCGCATTTTGTAAAAATGAGGAAAAAGTAGACTTATGAGATCGGGCAAATGTGTGTCTGTCTGTCTGGCTGTGTGTGTGTGTCCCCCCTATCAACTCCTAAACGGCTGGAGCAATCGAAACAAAATTTGGTAGGAGTAAAGATCTATACCAGAATATCACACGGCCATATTTGAAAATAATGTCAGTGCTACCAACTGCTAAAAAATCGCAATTGAAATTTCAGCTCCATGTTGGATATCTTGGAAGATATGAATGGGAGCTATTTCAAAATTGGCACACTTATAGATAGTAATATTGCAGTTTAATTTCCAGGAGGCCAAACATGGCAGTGTTGCCAAAATGAAAATAATCCTGCTGATAGGTCCAAATTTTAAATACATGTAACTTCTACACTATCAATTGGATTTCAACCAAATTTCGTATGTGCTATGTGTACCATAACAGATAAGACTATGCGTATTCTTAAGAGCCACGAGGGCCGCCAACTGTTAATAAATGCTCTCATATTTTAAAATCCAAATACCCATATATCAGATCGTATGCAAGCCGACAGCTTTAAACTATGCACACGTATAGTACCTGACATTCTATATTAATTTGGAGTAACTTATATAGTCAGTGCTACCAACATGATTCTAAGCCTGCTGAGAGGTCCAACTTTAAATACATGTAACTTCCATACTATCATTTGGATTTCAACCCAATTTCGTGTGTGCTATGTGTACCATAACATATATGAATATGCCGATTCTTAAGAGTACCCAGGGCTGCCAACTGTTAATAAATACTGTCTCTATTTTTGTTACCCTAATATCAATATATCAGGAAGTATGCAAGCCAATAGCTCTAAACTTTGCACACGTATAGTCCCTGGCATCCTTGATTAATTTGGAGTAACTAATATAGGCCTACGCCAGTGCTGCCAACATGATTCTAAGCCTGCTGATAGGTCCAATTTTAAAATGCATGTAACTTCTATACTAACTAATGGATTTCATTCAAAATTGGCACAACAATAGATCATATTATTACAGATTATTTCTGACCATTGCATGCATGGCATTGT
This sequence comes from Meconema thalassinum, assembly GCA_946902985.2. Classification (NCBI taxonomy): domain Eukaryota; kingdom Metazoa; phylum Arthropoda; class Insecta; order Orthoptera; family Tettigoniidae; genus Meconema; species Meconema thalassinum. Next base: position 51,874,616 of record OX336398.1, on the reverse strand, counting down.
TGCCAACATGATTTTTCGCATGCTGTTAGATCCAATGTTTAACTGCATGTAACGTCCATGCTATTCATTGGACTTCAACCAAATTTAGTATTCTGTACTTTAAGAGCTGGAACTAAGAATATATTCAGTCACCAGGGCTGCCAACTGTAGTCCTCTATTAGGCTACATTATGCCAGGTATGCAGTATTTCGAACTAATTAGAAATTTCGATATTAGCAACTTAATTTCGCCATTATTCTAGACTAGCTGAAGTACCCGTGCTTCGCTACGCGTCATAAATAAATTAAAATGTGAAAGTGACAGTTAAAACAGGGGATAGGCGAGGTGCTGCGCAGAGGGAGATTAAGGATGGAACATTTTGTTCAACTACACCGTTCGGCGTTGACCGTGTTTTATAGCACAAATTTAGGTTTTACTCGCTAACCGTTGGAGATACCTTTCGGACAGAAAATGTAATTTTAAACCTCGTATATGCCATCAAAAGTTTGCTATTTCTTAGCGTTCACTTTTTATTTGAAATGGAAATATGAAAGTTTGAAACCAAAGGGTGTAGTGACGTCACTAAAATGGTCGCCAGAGTGCAAAGTATTGAAATCAAAAGTAGCCTATATGTTAACCAGTTAAATCAGCTACTTTCATGTAAAATCCATGTAAGTCGGACCAGTGGTTCTTGCGTGATTGAGTAATACACAGACACACACCATCTCATTTTTAGCCTCGCTTCGCTCGCGTCATAGTCGTGTCATATTGTTATTCAATGACATGCAGGTTTAATTCCGTTAACACCCCTTTAGAACCTGAATATCCAAAAATCCCTCCTTAGTAGACATTTTCGACACACAACAAACATATCCCCTTCTTCTAACTTCAATAGTTTTGATTGATCGATGAGAGTGAACATCCAAAAATCCTTCCTTAGTGGACGTTTTTATTCCAGAATTTCACCCCTCCCCATATGCCCCTTAAATTGGATTTATGAAAAAAAAACGGTCGAACATCTACTTATTTTAATTATTTATTCATTTATTAATTTTTAAGGTGATTGGAACTCGGAGAAAATCAAACTCCTCGTCTATGTCGTTTAAGAGATACACGCTCCGTTCGGAATCTTTCAACCCCCACTTTTCATCCCTTTCACCTCGTAATATACACCACATCGAAAAACCATTAGACATGTGTCAGCTTATTTTAAATGATTAGTATATATGCCAAGTACCACATCCCCAAATGAAACCACTCATGAGATATTGTTATTCAATGAAATGCACGTTTACCCCCATAACACCTCATTAGAACCTGAATATCCAAAACTCTTTCCTTAGTGGACGTTTTCGACATACCACGAACTTATCCCCAAAATTTCATGTTTCTAACTTCAATAATTTTTGCTGGGCAATGATGAGTGAGTGAGTCAGTCAGGACATTTTCTTTCATTAATATTTGAGAATTTCACCCCTCCCCAAGAACCCCTTAAATTGGATTTATGAAAAAAAAAAACGGTCGAAAACCTATTTACTTATTTAAAGCTGTTTTCCCCCTGAGTTTGATAAGTGAGTAAGTAAGTCTATCAGTTAGGACACCTTCTTTCCTGTCCCCCCCCCCCCCGAATTTCACTCCTCCCCATGGGCCCCTTAAATTGGATTTATGAAGAAATGGTCGAACACCTATTTACTTATTTTTAAGCTGCTTTTTCCGCTGAATTTCAAACTTATCGCCTATGTTGAATAAGAGATACAGTACACGCTCCGTTAAGAATCCTTCAACCCCCAATTTTCTCCCCTTTCACCTCATAATATACACCATATCGATAAACCCTTAGACATATGTCTGCTTATTTTAAATGATTAGTTTGTATGCCGAATATCACATCCCCATATGAAACAACTCGTGAGATATTGTTATTCAATGAAATGCAAGTTTAACCCCCTTAACACCCCTTCAGAACATGAATATCCAAAAATCCATCCTTAGTGGACTTTTTCGACAAACAACGAACATATCCCCAAAATTTCAAGTTTCTAACTGCAATAGGTTTGCTGGGGGATGATGAGTGAATATCCAAAAATTCTTCCTTAGTGGACTTCTTTCCCCAGAATTTCATCCCTCTCCATGAGCCCCTTAAATTGGATTATGAAAAAACGATCGAACACCTATCTACTACTTTTTCAATCTGATTTTTCTCCCTGAGATTCTTACTTTTTGCCTCTGTCTTTTAAGAGATACTTGCTCCGTTAAGAATCCTTCAACACTCACTTTTCACACATACACCTCATAATATACACCACATCGAAAAACCCTCAGACATGTGTCTTCTTATTCTTAATGATGAGTTTATATGCCTAGTATCCCATCCCAAAGGAAATCATTCGGGAGATATTGTTATTCAATTAAATGCAAGTCTACCCCCTTAACACCCCTTTAGAACCTGAATATCCAAAATTCCTTCCTTAGTGGACGTTTTCAACATACAACGAACATAGCCCCTTAATGTCATGTTTCTAACTTCAATAATTTTGGCTGGGGGATGATGAGTGAGTAAGTCAGGACATTTTCTTTCAATTATTTTTCAGAATTTCACCCCTCTCATGAACCCCTTAAATTGGATTTATGAAAAAAAACGGTCGAACACCTATTTACTTATTTTTGAGCTGTTCTTCCCCCCTGAGTTTGATGAGTGAGTGAGTTAGGACACTTTCTTTCCTGTTTTCCCCCCAGAATTTCACCTCTCTCCAAGAGCCCTTTAAATTGGATTTATGAAAAAACGGTCGAACACCTATTTACTTATATTTTAAGCTGTTTTTTCCCGCCGAATTTCAAACTTCTCGCCTATGTCGTTTAAGAGATACACGCTCCGTTAAGAATCCCTCAACCCCCAATTTTCACCCCTTTCACCTCGTAATATACACCTCATCGATAAATCCTTAGACATATGTCTGATTCTTTTAATGATTAGCTTATATACCGAATATCACATCCCCAAAGAAACAACTCATGAGATATCGTTATTCAATGAAATGCACGTTTACCCCCTTAACACCTCTTTAAAACCCGAATAACAAAAATCATTCATTAGTTGACGTTTTCGATATACAGCGAACATATTCCCAAAATTTCATGTTTCTAACTTTAATAGTTTTCGCTGGGCGTGACGAGTGAGTGAGTCAGACAGGACATTTTCTTTCAATTATTTTTACCAGAATATCACCCCTCCCCATGGGCCCCTTAAATTGGATTGATGAAAAACGCTTGAACACCTATTAACTTATTTTTTAAGCTGTCTTTTTCCCCTGAGTTTGATGATTGAGTGAGTTAGTCAGTCAGTTAGGACACTTTCTCTCCTTTTCCCCCCCAGAATTTCACCCCACCCCATTGGTTCCTTAAATTAATTTATGAAAAAACGGTGGAACACCGACTTACTTATTTTTTAAGCTGATTTTTTTTCGCCGAGTTTCAAATTTCTCGCCTATGTCGTTTAGGAGATAGGCCTACACGCTTCGTTAGGAATCCTTCAACCCCCAATTTTCACCCCTTTCACCTCATAATAATACACCACATCGAAAAACCCTTAGACACATGTCTGCTTATTTTTAATGATTAGTTTATATGCCGAGTATCACATCCACAAATGAAACCACTCGTGAGATATTGTTATTCAATAAAATTCAGGTTTAACCCCCTTAAGACCCCTTTAGAGCCTGAATATTCAAAAATCCTCCCTTAGTGTATGGTTTTGACATACAACGAACATATCCCGAAAATGACATGTTTCCAACTTCAATATTTTTGGCTGGGCGATGATGAGTGGGTGAGTGAGTCAGGACATTTTCTTTCAATTTTTTTCTTCAGAATTTCACCCCTCCCGATGAACCCCTTAATTTGGTATATCAAAAAAACTGTCGAACACATATAAGTTATACTTATTTTTAAGCAGTTTTTCCCCCTGAGTTTGAAGAGCGAGTGAGTCAATCGGTTAGGACACTTTCTTTCCTGTTTTTTTTACACAGAATTTCACCCCTCGCCATAGGCCCCTTAAATTGGATTTATGAAAAAAAAACGGTCAAACACCTATTTACTTATTTTTTATGCTGATTTTTTCCCGCTGAGTTTCAAACTCCTCGCCTATGTCGTTTATGAGATACAGGCTCCGTTAGGAATCTTTCAACCCCCACTTTTCACCCCTTTCACCTCATAATATACACCACATCGAAAAACCCTCAGACACATGTCTTCTTATTTTTAATGATGAGTTTATATGCCGAGTATCACATCCCCCAGTGAAACCAATCGGGAGATATTGCTATTCGATGAAATGCAGGTCTACCCCCTTAACACCCCTTTAGAACCTGAATATCCAAAAATCCTTTCTTAGTGGGCGTTTGCGGCCCTTGAGTAAGCTGCATACCAAATTTCATTCCAATCCGTTGGGTGGGTTCTGAGATTTCGTGATGAATGTGTGAGTGAGTGAGTGAGTGAGTGAGTGGTATTTGACAAATATATAGTAGAAGATGGTGTCAAGTCTTTGTTATGCTAAACTCGGTTGACAGTGCTGTGTGAGCAGTTGAGTAACTAACGGGATTTCAAGTAAAGATCCTCATTTTCTATACCAGTAGTGCAGAGCGCAATTGGCATCCAGACGGCCGTGTCTCGAATTGAGCTATGTTGCCATGGAAACTATCTGCCTTGCCATTCCTTCATGAGTAAATTTTATGATTTGATTAGCCTGTTTTTGAGTGAAAAAGGGCCGAAATCAGAAGAATGAGAAAGACTATCGAAAATTCATGTAGCCAGCGGTTCCTTCTGGGTCCTAAACTATATGTATGCAAAATATGGTTGAGATTGGTGGAACGGTGTAGATTTGTATACGGAACCAACATATATACATACATACATACATACATACATACAGACTTTCACTTTTATATATTAGATAGATTCATATAGATTAATCATTGGCATGAATCTTAAATTTTAAGAAAAGTAGGCTCTTTAGTTCGTCACGGAACTTCTTGTTAAATACACATTGATAATATCAAAAGTACCGTACTGTGGAATTCATAGTTTTGCCTCACAAGGCTGAGTGTACCCCATTCCAACCCTCGGACCAGAATTAAAATTTCTTGGCAGTGCCAGGAATCGAATTCGGACCTCCGGGGCGTCAGCCATGAATGCTAGCCACTATACCACGAGGTAGTCTAATTTCAATCTTAATATTGTTCATAATTTAGCCAATAAGTTAAGATTAGGGTACAACCAAATTTACAATTATTTCATGCTTTTTCCAAAGCAACGCATTCTTAATTGTTATTGGCTTTTTCGGGGGGAGGGGGGGCTGGGGCCCCCAAAGCTCCCCTCTTATAAACAGAAACTCTTCATGTACTGAATTATCTTAAACAGGTGATAGATGGGACAATATAAAGATTCAAGTAAAGAAATAGTCTCTGTGGGAGAGGGGTTAAACCCTAACCCCTCCCCGTCGGCTCGCCACTGGCCCCTGACTTTAAGTACCAGTTTCAGTGTCGGAGACTATGGTAACCATGGTAACCTACCTTACCACTCAGTAGTCTCAGCTTCTTGTTGAGCTGGGCGAACAGCTGAGCTAGCGATGCACTCAGCGCCATGAGGAACAGGTCTGTAAAGCTCCAGCTAAATGTCGCCACGAGGTTGACGACCCCCAGAACCACCCCAAGTGGGGGTGAGTAGGGCAGATACAGCAAGACCTGGGAGAAGGCGCTCTCGCAGTATCGCTGGAACCAGCCGGGTCCAGTCTGGATCGCCGTGGAGAGACCCGTCATGTTAGCCAGCACTGTCTCCACTGGAAACAGAAAGTAATATGGCGCCTATTCTCAGTCGAGTCGAACATCGATGTCTCGAATCGTTAGGGGATGTCAAAATAAATTCGTTTGATCAAAAATTCGAGTTAGTATCGAGATATAGCGGCTTCGGTGGCGTAGTCGGTAGCATGCTGAGCTTCTATGCCCAAGATAGCGGGTTCAAACCCGGCCGAAGCCGTCGGATGTTTAAGTGCGTTAAAAATCCCTCAGTATGCCTTCCTTCGGAGGCGAAGTAAAGCCGGCGGTCCCATGTCATAGATTTATGGCATGTTAAAGAACCTTCCACTAATTACACCTGTGTGAAGCTAAATTGGATAGGTTAAGAATGTAAACAACGCTCTTAGGTTTCTACGTTCGTTGCCAAGAGCCGACTGCGGAGGCGTCTAGTAGCTAAGTTCTGAACTTGGCCTAGTAGTCGTTGACGGTGGCGCTTGGCGGCAAAATTAGGAACTATTTGAAAAATTCTAAGTTGCAGTCTGTACTTAAATTAAAAAAACAGATAACACACACTAATAGAGTCATCACAATTAACACCGGTTATCAGACAGATTCTACACACACCCAAAGTACACGGGGCTACATGACCAAGTATCGAGATACGCAGGGAAAATGCTAAATTTGTGATATACTGGTCGCAAAATACAATATGCTCTGAAACTTATTTATTTATTTATTTATTTATTTATTTATTTATTTATCGTATGGCTTTTAGTGCCGAGAGTGTCCGAGGACATGTTCGACTCGCCAGAGTCTGTAGCTGCTTCAAGCGGACACCCATGGGGTGAGCTACTGCTCGGGTCTAAGCTGCGTGAACCTGAGAGGGATGTGGATCGCGGACTAAGAGGAGTGATGAGGTTTCCCGGTCCGTGCTTAGTAACAGAACCAAATACATTGGTCGGTGACTCACTCAGTCATTCGCAACACCACAGTGGTTTGAGTAACGACTCTATGTTAGCAGTATTGGAATAGAAAGGAATACCACATATCACGGCGGGCTGTTGACAGATCCTTCTCTTCTCGCCTGACCCTTCCCTGCCCCTTCCCCTCACCCCGCAAGTTCACAGAGCTTGGACCCGAACAGTACAAGTTCCGCTCAATTTCAAGTAGTTCCAACTTTCGCTACCAAATGTCCCTGATTACTACTGGGGAACGTTGGGACTTTGATAGAGCATTTGAACGAAATCTAACCTAGAAATTTAGCTTCACACAAGTTTAGTTAGTGGAAGGATCATTTACGTGCCATAACTCTATCACATGGGACCGCCGACTTTACTTCCCCTGTCGGTAACTAAACTGACGGTTAGAGCAGAAAACGGTAACAAATTATAGAAAATGCTGTGAACTTAAGTCAACAATATGCAACTTCCCGTTTTGTGGTGGTGGCAATACTGCAACAGACAAACATGGCGTAATGTCCGCGAGGAACATAACCTACATTTCTGTGAAATGAAAGTACGGTTATAAAAGAGAAACTGTACAAGAACGAAAGAAATTATAGAGTAAAAAGAACATTAAAATTCGACTAAATTCAGTTAGTTTAAAGCGGAGACTATCAGAGGTTTAGGACGATATGAGAGTGTATCGAGATCACAGTTCAGTAGAGAAGTGGCAAACTGTTGATTCAATGACAGTAATCTATGGAAAATTTGTATTCGAATAAAGAAAAGGAAAAATAAAAATACAAAGAGAATTTTTTTTTTAATTTTATTTCTTTATTTAGTCAATTTACCCTCTAGGTTGGTGGTTCCCACGGACTCACCACTACCGCCTCTATGGGCAGTGTCCTAGAGCCTGGAACATCTGGTAGTGATGGATACAACTGGGGAGGTGTGATCAGCACCTCGCCCAGGCGGCCTCGCCTGCAAAGCGAACAGGGGCCTCATGAGGGTAATGGAAGATCAGGATGGATAGGCGAGGAAGAGGAAAGGAGGTGGCCGTGGCCTTACAGTAGGTACCATCCCGGCATTTGCCCAAGACGAAGTGGGAAACCACGGAAAACCACTTCGAGGATGGCTGAGGAAGAATCGAACCCCGTCTACTCATTTGGGCCACCCGAGGCTGAGTAGACCCCGTTGCAGTCCTCATATCACTTTGCAAATTTCGTGGCAGAGCTAGGAATCGATCGCAGGACCACCGGGGCGGCAGCTAACCACGCTGACCGCTACGCTACGGAGGAGACATCAAAGAGAAAAATACAAAATAAAAATAGAAAGAGAAAAGAAATAGACGAAAAGAAGAAAAAGAAGATGGAACCAAAATACAATAATAAAAGGAAAATACAAAGAGGCAAAAAGAGAAAAGAAAAAAAGAAAAAGATAAATAACAAAAGAAAATGAAAACAAAAAACAACCAAAATAAAATATTTCATAACATTAAATAATAAAAATAAATAAAAGTCTCCTCCGTAGCGTAGCGGTAGCATGGTTAGCTGCCGCCCCGGAAGTCCTGGGTTCGATTCCCGGCTCTGCCACGAAATTTGAAAAGTGGTATGAGGACTGCAACGGGGTCTACTCAGCCTCGGGTGGCCCAAATGAGTAGAGGGGGTTCGAATCCCACCTCAGCCATCCTCGAAGTGGTCTTCCGTGGTTTCCCACTTCGTCTTCGGGCAACTGTCGGGTTGGTACTGCCCCCGTAAATTGAATTATAGTGAGACCACGGTGGCTATTTTGGAAATTATGAAGAAAGTTATGGCTGTCATAGTTATGACGTGGGTAGTCATGACGTAAGCACGGATGACGCAGACGTTATGCCAGCAGGCTACTTGAGCTGAGATTCTCAATGACGTCAGCATTTCTTCGAGAAAGATCCGAGATTTACGACGCAGTCGCAGGAAACGTGGAATTCTGCTGAGGAAGAAATGACGCTATTGGAGGGGAGGCTCGAACCAATGAACGATAGTCTGAAGGAAGACGGAGATTGCTGAAACTATGGTATTTTTAATACTTCTTGGAATGCAGAATTGTGGAAATCCATTTGCAGTAGAGGCATTGATCTGGAATTTTGGTGAAATTTATTTTCAGTTTTTGAATTTTGAAAATCCGTCATGTATTGACGAAGTTGGAACTTCTAGCGATGACGCAGTATCACGCTATGGAAGGGATGGATACGCCCCTCATGAAGTTTATAAAAGGCCTTGCGCAGAAGAGAGCAGTCTCAGATATCTCAACTCAAATCGTCAGATCTCAAATCGTCAGAACCTAAGCTCAGATCTGCAGTCTCATTTCTTATATAGTCATTTCGGTGAGACGTCGAGTGAAATTAGTAGAAAGAGTCGTCTTTATAACGCGTGGTGAAGCCACCGCATTAAACGAGATTCGAGCAGGCAAGCAGTGCAACTTTACAGTGAGTGAAAACTAGGCGAATTTAAAACGCACATTATAACGCGTCTACAAGATTAGCTATGAACAGTTAGCGGTTGCCTATAAGCTAATCCTATTGTGCAGTGCTACATTAAGGAGTGTAGAAAAGTTGAACAATTTCGCGGAGTTATTTTGGAAGATATTGGCAATTTTAGACGACTGACAAAAGTGATTTTCTCGCCACCTGAGAAGCACTTTATATCGTCAGATTCTACGGTACGGCTGACGCTGCTAGTATAACAGGGAGACTTAAGATTGTATTGTGACACAACGCTACAGTATTATGGAGCAGTTTAATATGGCAGTTTGTTCTACTATTACCATAACCGAAGAGAAGATGGAAGGCTAAAGGACTTTAATGCAATTGGGACATATATTAACGGAGTAAGATAGCAGCATGGAACTTCGCTAATTGCCATTCCACACAAGCGAACATGTGGTGAATAACCATCTACACCCATGTTTCGTGGTTCAACGCTGAATACTATCAAACAGCAATGGAAACGATTTCATACTCACTAAATATGAATATTTCTTCGGAAATTACTACAAAAACTTCATGGCGATTTTCTACTGGAACTTCAGGGATTTTTCAAGAGAGGTCAGGGTAGTCCCGACTCACAAAGAAGAATTTTGCCGGAAGGATGTCTTTCGTCTTCACGGAGCAGTGCGATTTCCGGAGGAGGAAGCAGTTCGATTCTCCGAGGGTGCTGTTTCCTGTTTGGAGGATGGAGCTCATCTTCAAGTTGGTGAAATGGATCCATCAGCAGTCTTCTTTGGGGAATTTTCCTCTGGAACTTCAATCAGCAGATAAGGTAGTCGTGAACGTTTATTGTTTTATTTGAGTTTTTTAGCGATATCTGAGCAACCATTTTCCCATATTTTCTGTCCTCATGTATTTTGCCCTATATTCTTGTTTGAGATTCCTGTACTCAGTACACCTTGATGAGTTATGCCTTTTTCGACGATTTATTAAGACATGGTTATGTCATGGGCATAGTTAAATGATTTTGGATCAGTTGAGACTGATATTTAGATTTTTTCAGTAATTTGCTTATTTTTGAGTCACGATTTGACTGTAAGTTAATGATTTTTATGGCAGATTTAAATTCAGACAGCGTGTCTCTTTATTAAAGTAATTCTACCCCAGTTTAATTACTTTGGCCAATTTTCTGTCATCATCAAGAAGGAAGAACATTTAAATGATTTTAGAGCGTTAAAATCCATTACGTTGTCGACGATCTTGGAAATACTAGTCGTTATTTGAATTGATTGCAACACAGACATTTATCGTCAGTTATGAACGACCATTGCATCATAGACAATTTTGTGAAAGATGAACTTTAATTATGAATTATTGAATGCATTAAAGTCATGAACTTTTGTTAGGAGTTTTTTATCAATTAGAGATTTGAATAATAGATGTTTGCATTCCACAATCTAATTGGATTCTATTCGACTATTTTGCAGTTTAGTCGCACTTTGTTTGATGATAGTATTTTTATACTACAATACTTTGAAGATGATAATCTTAAATTTTGATAGACCAGACAGGCGTATATAAGCGTATTCACTATTAAATTTGTTTGTGATTGGCAAATTTTTACTTCATTTCGATTCATGAATGAAATCCACGAAGGTTTAAGATAACAGTTTTGAAACAATTAATGATTATAAGAATTTTTGAAGTGGAACTATGAATGTATAATCGCTAGTGCAGCGGACGTGTTGAAAGTCGCTGATGTATAATGCCCTTGAATTAATGAAGGAGGTTCCCACAGTAATTAAGGATGTTGAAGAATTTGTTAGTGGAGGTTTTTGTAAATTCTGTGGAAGATTTTGATGCCATATATATTAATATGATGAATTTTGGGCCTATTTTAATGCAGTTTTGTGCATTATTTTGTAAGCGAAGTATTTTCCGCTGGAGTGTATTGTATTTGTCCTTTGAAAATTAATCAAGTGAATTTACTGTTATAATTAACAAGAGTATTGAAATAATTTGAGATAAGATTTTGAATGAAGATTACCGTCACAAATAATTATAATAATTATTACAACCTTTATTAAACCAGATTGTGACATTAAATATGTATAACTAACCTTCATTGGTCGATTATATTGACACGATTATGAAATTACCAACCGGATGAACATGTGGTTAAATGTATTTCTTAAATTAATAATTTGAATAATTTAAATGTTAATATTGTAAATAATAATGTAAATATCTTTGACAATAATGTGGAACGAAAGTAATGTTAGAGGCGTGTTTAAAATTTTTGTAATTGTCTTCGACAATATTATAAACAATTTCTAATTGTTATAAATTATTTTGAGCTTTTGTTATAAACATTTAAGAGTTTGTTTTATACTCTAAACAACGCTTATTAAACATTTGATGCTAATTATACAAGTTTAGGGATTGTCAGAATAATCCAGTGGTGTGTGAGTTGAGCATTTGTAAGATTTGCGTAACAATATGAATTGTCTTGCGGACATTTAAAGCTTTTGAGAGGGAGCTGGATTCCTACGCAACGTAGCAGGACAAGTGAGTCCATTTGACAGGTGTGCGACAGGTTGAAGGGTAGACCGCAGCTGGCCAGACAACTGGTTATCAGCGGGCAAGGTCGTCTACATTCTGGCCTTGTGCCTATATATATCAGGGTCATGTTTATTAAAAGAAAACAAATGCTCTGTATATGTGTCTCGTCCTGACTTCCTTTTCCAGTCCAAGTGTGCTATGAATGTTACGTTATTTTGAGCTCGTGGGAGCTAACATGTTGTATGATAACTTTGCAAGTCCTTCAGGAGGACATAGTCAGATTGACATGGGCTACTGATAGCCACATTTATTTTGTTGAGTTGTTAAAATCATACCCTTTCTTTGAAATAAAAGCTTTTGTACAGTTCAAAGTTCTTGTCTCCGTTCTGGTTCATTTTTAAATGTCATGGTGGAGGTTATTGTGGGAGCATACTTTAGAGATCCTGTTGTCAACCCAATCCCCGAGATAATTTTTAAGAGGTAAGTAGAAGTAAGTATGAACCCCCGTTTATTTTGGTGTGTTCCACAATAATTTCTTGTTAACTTCTGTGCTCAAACCTCGGTAGTATCTGTCAGTGCCATTTTCATTGGTGTAGCTGAGCCGGTGCGGTTGATTATTGGCAATCCGATTGAGGGGGCGGATATCTGACAGCCTACTATCCGGGTAAACGGGGACAGAAGGATTGGCGCAGTCAACGTATGGGGCTTGTTCAACATAAGTGGATCACCAGGTTGAACGCCAGTTGGATTGGCAAACCTAAAACGTGTGGCTCGATTAGACTCAAATAAAGAGGTTGATTCTTTGTTAGATGTCTTGGCCAATTGTAGAATTTAAGAGTGTGATTATATAGGAATTATTTGTTGTATTGTATTAGGAAAATTACACTCAGAAAAGATCAGATCTTATACAACTTGAGAAAGGTTAAATAGGCTGGAAACTTAGGAAAATCGCCTATGATCTGGAATCTTATTTTATTTGACCGGCTTATGACATGTTTTAGTCATATTAAAGATAAAATTAAATTATTTGGATTGTAAATGTAAATTATTTGTGTTAGGATATTTTAAAATGAGCCAGGGAAATTTGAACGTGTGCTTGAGTTTGTTTCAACATGAAGTGTCTTCGAAGGTTAATTATAAGGTAGTTATAAGTTAGATTTAAGACAGAAAATTGATCAAATTTATATATGGTGAAAAGTGTTGCTCAGATGTTGTTATTTTGCTCTATTGATATATGTCCCTACAGCAGTCTATATTTTTGAATAATATTGTAATGGCAGATGAAAGTCTTAGGAGGATGTTAGAGGAGATGTCTGCTAGCCTGAATAACAGTATGAAGGAGATGGAAGCTAGGAATACTAGTCGAATGGAGGAGAATGCTAGTAATATGTCTGCTAGCATGAATAGTAGTATAAAGGAGATGGAAGCGAGGAGTACTAGTCGAATGCAGGAGATGATGGAGGAGAATATGAAAGTTCTCCAGACCAGTTCTGCTAACTTAGAGGATAATATGTCGCGTTTACAGATTAATACCCAAGGAATCGATAATGCTGTAACTGACATCCGCACAGACGTGTCCAATGTCCATAAAGATTTGTCTAATGTCCATAAAGATGTGTCTAATGTGCATAAAGATGTTGCTGATGTTAAAATTGATGTTTCTAAGGTACAGAAAGATCTTACAATGTTGAATCTAGATGTGGCTAATGTCCGAGGTGATATTTCTTGTGCTAGGGCTGAAGTAGTTGTTGTTAAAAATGATGTTGCGACTGTCCAAGACAAGGTTGAGGAAGTCCAAAGAGAAATCCAAAATGTTAGAACTGATGTGTCCAATGTTCAGGTTGATATTAATAACATTCATTCGGATGTAAATGAGATGCAAAGTGATATAAATAAGATTCAAGTAGAAGTCAACACAGTTTTCGTAGATATTGCTAAAGTCCAAACTGATGTAAATAAAGTCAGGGAAGAGATAGAAAATTCGAAAACCCTTTGTACGCGTAATATGAGTGCATTAACGACTAGATTAGTTGATGAGTCAGTTAGAACGACAGCGTCTTTATCAGGTTTAAAGTATGATGTAGAGGTCATGAGAACCCAGGTATTAGACCATAATAGATTACTGAAAGAAGATATCGAAGTAGACATAGCAGAAATGTTAACGGCAAATGTAGCAGTCTGGAAAGACGAGTGGAATAAGTCAAGTGGGGAACATGTAACCCAAATTCAGGAACGTATTGAAAGAAAACTTGCCAGTACTCAAATAGATATTAACAATGAAGTAGTACAGATTAGGAAAGATTTAAGTGTCAGGATGGATTCGCTATCCGAGAGACAAGTAGAAGATAGAACACAATTAGGTCAGGATGTGCAAGCATTAAAATCTGCATTAGAGGAACAGATTCATAAAGTTGTCTCTGATGTGAATGAAACGACGAGCAAGCTGCAAAATTTGAAGCTAGGAGAAGCTAGTTTGATGGAGACCTACAAAGAAGAGTTAATCAAGAAAGTCTTAACGGAAATCACTGACAAGGATACAGAAGGCTTGGCTTGCGAAACCAATAGGAATTATGCCAGAAGATATAACCTAGCTCCAGAAGAGAGAGACGTGACTCCTGAAGAACGTATATCCAGATTCAGGGAGGAAGATGACGAGAGGAATATGGAACCTGAGTGGAACTATCGAGATAGTGGGAAAAACTACCCGGATGCATATCCGAGGAACGTGACGGTTATCAGGAATTTTGAAGACAAACCGCAAAAATTCAGCAACACTGATAGTTTGACGCCTATAGAATATATAAGGAACCTCAAAGATTATTTCATCGAAGCTCACATTCCCAGAGAGAGAGAGAGATGAAGATAGTGGAGAGATTTTTGATTGGAGGACCCCTTGAATGGTTTTTGCGCATTTAGATACACATTCAGTAACTTGGACGAGTTTGCAGAGGCATTAATCAAACGAGTTTGGTCCATAGAAGCGCAGAATTCGTTAAGAGCGGAGGTTTATTCAAGAAAATACTCAGGTACTCTTCCAACACGGTACGCTGATTTCTTTACGAGTCAATTGTCCCGCTTGAGATTTTTGCAACCCCCATTGTCAACGGAGCAACTAATTGATGCGATTTCTCGTATGCTGCCTGTGGAGGTGAGGAGACTAATCATTTCGTCAAACATCAGGGATTTGACCAGCATGGATGAATTACTGAGGAGGTTAGACTACACAAGTCCAATGCCTAACGTGGTACAGAAAGCTCAAAGGCATGACTTCAAAGAAATAAATACTGTATATATGGACCAAGTCCAACAAACTGACAAGCCAGATGAAGAGAAAACTGACAATGTAGGTCCCCACAGGAATAATCAGTTTCGAAATAACAGATCGCAAGGTTACCGTCCGTATCAACAGAGAAGAGGCTGGAACTATAATCGAGGAAATTACAACAATGGAAGAGGCAGATACTATAACAATAATGGTTATAACAGAAATTATAATAGAAATAACCAGAACCAAAATGGAAATCAGAATCCTCAAGGTCAGGTTATGACACCCGATCAGTATCAGGAAAGAGAGAGGGAAAGCCAGCAATACCTGAAAGAATTAAGGGAAAAAGAAGCCGAAAACCAAAAGAAAAGGCAGGATGTTGTAATCGATCCTGGGCCTTCTACGAGCCAGCAGAATTTTGAGGTCGGTAACACAAAAAAAACGCCGATTTCTCAACGACAGTGAGAACTTGTAAATACATTGCCACACCACACCTGATTACAATTAATGAGATATATGAAGTTACTGATGAAGATTTGCTAGAAGAGAGGGGTATCGTTAAAGAGGAAAGGCCATGTGCCTTACCTATTATTTCTGTACTGATAGATGGCCAAAAGTACAAAGCCCTGATGGATACTGGTGCAATTATCTCCATCATTTCAGAAGATTGTTATCAAAGTCTGCTAAGAGGAGAGAACATGACAGTTCTACCTGTTTCTACCGTCAAAGTGAGAGGGATATTCCAAGATAAGACAGTGAGGTGCAAAATTCAAGTGTTATTGAACTTTGAGATCAATGGAAGGAATTATGAACAGATCTTTATTGTGGTGAGCAAGATCAATTTTGATATGGTGCTTGGAATCGATTTTATATCGAAGGTCGGAGCTATTATTGACATGAAGAACAGAAGTATTAGCTTTAATGATGGGTACAAGATCACAGAAGAGATCGAAAAACAGGACGTGAAAAACAGTCTGGAAATAGACCTTAGGGAAGAAATTTTGAATACCATAATTAATGAAGTGGAAAATTTAGCAGAAATACCCAGTAGAAAAACTGAAGGATTTGAAGAAATTCAGGGGGAATTTGAGGATCTGATAAAGGAATTCCAAGATATTTTTGATGAAAAGCCTGGATTGATTAAGGATTATAAATACAAGATAAGGCTGACAGATGAAACCCCTTACCAGAAGAGAATATACCCCATACCTGAGAAATACTATCAAGAAGTACGAGGGTTAGTCAGAAAAATGGAGGTAGACGGGATTATTAAAAAAACAGGCGTCGTCTTATATAAACCCCATCACAGTAGTGAAGAAAAGTAATGGTCAGATACGTCTTTGTCTCGATGCCAGGACCATCAACTTGAAGATTCTTCCAGAAAATGACCGACCACCCAAGATTAGAGATCTGCTTCGAAAATTCAAAGGAAGAGCATGTTTCAGCGTTCTTGACTTGACGTCTTCATTTTATCAAGTTCAACTAGAAGAAGATAGTATGCAGTACACTGGATTCTTATTTGACCAGACGTCATGGGTCTTTGTCAGAATGCCTTTTGGTATGGTTAACAGTGGACCAGCACTTATTCGAGCACTTGATAGTAAGCTCACTGACGAAGTGAAAGAAAATGTAATCTGCTACATTGACGATTTAATCGTATCTTCACCCAGCGCCGCAGAACATTTAGTGCACCTGAGAAAGTTGTTCGAGAATTTAAGGGAGGCCAATATCAAGGTCAATTTTGGAAAATGTCAATTCTTGAAGAAGGAGATAAATTACTTGGGGCATACTATTGATAAAGATGGATATCATCCAAACATGCAAAAAGTAGAGGCGATCACGAGATTTCCAAAGCCAACTAAGGTGAAACAAGTCAGAGAATTTGTAGGCGCATGCCAATTTATTAGCAGCCACTGTCCAAGATACTCTGAAATTATGGCTCCTCTGTATGACTTACTCAAAAAGAATAACAGATGGAAATGGAGTACCACTGCAGACGAGGCTTTTGAGAAAGCAAAAGAGATGCTCAGGAATAACGTGAAACTGGAGTACCCAGACTTTGAGAAGGTGTTCTATATTGAGTCTGATGCATCAAGAATAGGCATTAGTGCAGTCTTATACCAGAAAGACGAGGCAGGCAACAAGCACTACATTGCATTCACTAGTCGGAAGTTGAAGAAACACGAGGAAAACTACTTCACGACTGAACTTGAAGCGTTAGCTTTTGTAACAGCATTGCAAGCGTGGAAGAAAATCCTGCTGGGACATAAGGTCATCATTATTACTGACCATAAAGCACTACAGTTTATGCTGAAAACTGACATGTCGAGTGATAGACTGACACGTTGGGCTTTGTTCACCCAACAGTTTAACGCCACTATCGTCCACCAGCCTGGGAAAGATAACTTACTGGCTGATGCTTTATCACGTAACCCTATTAAAAATGTGCAGATACACCATGTACAATTGGAGCAAGAAGATCAAGAAACCGTTAGGAGGTTAGCCCGAATCGGTGTGTCACAGAAGAGACACGCTCCAATAAGGAAAATGTACAGGTTCCTCAAGGGTTACATGGACAATACTGATGTTGACTATGCAGCTACACGGAGAAATTCACGACACTTTGTCTTGAGTGGAGACATCGTATGCAAGTATGCTGACTCTGCGCATACAAAACTCCGAATAGTCGTGCCACCTAAACTTGTTGTCAATTTAGTGTGGGTAGCTCATCACGCAACTGGACATGCCGGTTTAGATAAAACTCTTAATACTCTTAAAGAGAGATTTATTTGGACTAACATGCGTTCCAGCATTGCGAAGGTCATTCGATCATGTGACAAATGTCAAAGAGCAAAGTATGCTTCTGCTTTATTAAAAGGAAAACCGAAGGCTATGATTCCTTCTAAACCAAACGAACTCATGGCGACGGACATATTTGGCCCCTGTCCGAAGGGATATCAGGGTAACCAGTACCTGTTGGTTACCGTGGATGTTTTCTCAAAATTTGTTACAATGAGTCCCATGCAGAAAGCTAACACGAGGAACGTTGTAAGCAGACTGGAAAATGCTGTATTTCCTAAAGCTGGTAAACCAGAATATCTACTGTCTGATCATGGAACGCAGTTTACATCCTTGGAATTTGCAGCGGATATGGAAAGGCTTGGCATTAAGCACTTATTTTCAAGCGTGCGTTACCCAGAATCGAATTCCTCTGAAAGATATATGGCTGAATATTCGAAATTCTGTCGAATTTTCTGTCCAAATGATCATTCTGGTTGGGTGAGATTTGTGCCCCTTATTGAGGAATGTCTGAACTCTACAGTGCAGGAGAGCACAGGAGAAGTGCCAATGCGACTTCATCTAGGAAGAAACCCAGAAAGGCCGTGGGATAATCTTTTCAACCACGTTCCTAGAGATCCCGACCTAGGAAGGCAGCAGAGGATTGACAAGGCGAAGGAACAACTCCAGAAAGCAGCAGAGAAACGATTGAAAAGAGTAGCTGGAAAACGTTTTGGTGCACCCTTACAAGTTGGAAATCTTGTATTACTACGCAGACCTGTCAAGGCTGATATGAGCAAGAAAATCTATCCCAAGTTTGGAATTGTGTTTATGGGTCCGTTTAGAATTACGAACGCTTATGGAAACAACTGTTATGAACTCTACGATGATGAGAATAATGTCATTTATGGCAAGTTCAATGCTGGAAATTTGAAAAGATACTATCCTAGAGTAAGCCAGTAATAATTCAATTTCGTGTTCAAGAGAGTTGAGGTACTTGTAACACTGAGTTTAAAAACAATTTGCAACTGTTTTTAAAACGTGGTGAGGGGAGAATGCCCCCGTAAATTGAATTATAGTGAGACCACGGTGGCTATTTTGGAAATTATGAAGAAAGTTATGGCTGTCATAGTTATGACGTGGGTAGTCATGACGTAAGCACGGATGACGCAGACGTTATGCCAGCAGGCTACTTGAGCTGAGATTCTCAATGACGTCAGCATTTCTTCGAGAAAGATCCGAGATTTACGACGCAGTCGCAGGAAACGTGGAATTCTGCTGAGGAAGAAATGACGCTATTGGAGGGGAGGCTCGAACCAATGAACGATAGTCTGAAGGAAGACGGAGATTGCTGAAACTATGGTATTTTTAATACTTCTTGGAATGCAGAATTGTGGAAATCCATTTGCAGTAGAGGCATTGATCTGGAATTTTGGTGAAATTTATTTTCAGTTTTTGAATTTTGAAAATCCGTCATGTATTGACGAAGTTGGAACTTCTAGCGATGACGCAGTATCACGCTATGGAAGGGATGGATACGCCCCTCATGAAGTTTATAAAAGGCCTTGCGCAGAAGAGAGCAGTCACATATCTCAACTCATATCTCAAATCGTCAGATCTCAAATCGTCAGAACCTAAGCTCAGATCTTCAGTCTCAGTTCTTATATAGTCATTTCGGTGAGACGTCGAGTGAAATTAGTAGAAAGAGTCGTCTTTATAACGCGTGGTGAATCCACCGCATTAAACGAGATTCGAGCAGGCAAGCAGTGCAAGTTTACAGTGAGTGAAAACTAGGCGAAGTTAAAACGCACATTATAACGCGTCTACAAGATTAGCTATGAACAGTTACCGGTTGCCTATAAGCTAATCCTATTGTGCAGTGCTACATTAAGGAGTGTAGAAAAGTTGAACAATTTCGCGGAGTTATTTTGGAAGATATTGGCAATTTTAGACGACTGACAAAAGTGATTTTCTCGCCACCTGAGAAGCACTTTATATCGTCAGATTCTACGGTACGGCTGACGCTGCTAGTATAACAGGGAGACTTAAGATTGTATTGTGACACAACGCTACAGTATTATGGAGCAGTTTAATATGGCAGTTTGTTCTACTATTACCATAACCGAAGAGAAGATGGAAGGCTAAAGGACTTTAATGCAATTGGGACATATATTAACGGAGTAAGATAGCAGCATGGAACTTCGCTAATTGCCATTCCACACAAGCGAACATGTGGTGAATAACCATCTACACCCATGTTTCGTGGTTCAACGCTGAATACTATCAAACAGCAATGGAAACGATTTCATACTCACTAAATATGAATATTTCTTCGGAAATTACTACAAAAACTTCATGGCGATTTTCTACTGGAACTTCAGGGATTTTTCAAGAGAGGTCAGGGTAGTCCCGACTCACAAAGAAGAATTTTGCCGGAAGGATGTCTTTCGTCTTCACGGAGCAGTGCGATTTCCGGAGGAGGAAGCAGTTCGATTCTCCGAGGGTGCTGTTTCCTGTTTGGAGGATGGAGCTCATCTTCAAGTTGGTGAAATGGATCCATCAGCAGTCTTCTTTGGGGAATTTTCCTCTGGAACTTCAATCAGCAGATAAGGTAGTCGTGAACGTTTATTGTTTTATTTGAGTTTTTTAGCGATATCTGAGCAACCATTTTCCCATATTTTCTGTCCTCATGTATTTTGCCCTATATTCTTGTTTGAGATTCCTGTACTCAGTACACCTTGATGAGTTATGCCTTTTTCGACGATTTATTAAGACATGGTTATGTCATGGGCATAGTTAAATGATTTTGGATCAGTTGAGACTGATATTTAGATTTTTCAGTAACTTGCTTATTTTTGAGTCACGATTTGACTGTAAGTTAATGATTTTTATGGCAGATTTAAATTCAGACAGCGTGTCTCTTTATTAAAGTAATTCTACCCCAGTTTAATTACTTTGACCAATTTTCTGTCATCATCAAGAAGGAAGAACATTTAAATGATTTTAGAGCGTTAAAATCCATTACGTTGTCGACGATCTTGGAAATACTAGTCGTTATTTGAATTGATTGCAACACAGACATTTATCGTCAGTTATGAACGACCATTGCATCATAGACAATTTTGTGAAAGATGAACTTTAATTATGAATTATTGAATGCATTAAAGTCATGAGAAGCCTCCGTGGCTTAGGCGGCAGCACGCCGGCCTCTCTCCGCTGGGTCCGTGGTTCAAATCCCGGTCACTCCATGTGAGATCTGTGCTGGACAAAGCGGAGGCAGACAGGTTTTTCTCGGGGAACTCCGGTTTTCCCTGTCAAAATTTCATTCCAGCAACACTCTCCACTATCATTTCATTTCATTTCATCTGTCATTCATTTAGTCATTGCCCCAGAGGAGTGCGTCAGGCCTCGGCAGCCGACACAGTTCATATCCTCGCCGCTAGATGGGGGCTTCATTCATTCCATTCCTGACCCGGTCGGAGACTGGAAGCAGGCTGTGGCTTTTCATTAAAGTCATGAACTTTTGTTAGGAGTTTTTTCTCAATTAGAGATTTGAATAATAGATGTTTGCATTCCACAATCTAATTGGATTCTATTCGACTATTTTGCAGTTTAGTCGCACTTTGTTTGATGATAGTATTTTTATACTACAATACTTTGAAGATGATAATCTTAAATTTTGATAGACCAGACAGGCGTATATAAGCGTATTCACTATTAAATTTGTTTGTGATTGGCAAATTTTTACTTCATTTCGATTCATGAATGAAATCCACGAAGGTTTAAGATAACAGTTTTGAAACAATTAATGATTATAAGAATTTTTGAAGTGGAACTATGAATGTATAATCGCTAGTGCAGCGGACGTGTTGAAAGTCGCTGATGTATAATGCCCTTGAATTAATGAAGGAGGTTCCCACAGTAATTAAGGATGTTGAAGAATTTGTTAGTGGAGGTTTTTGTAAATTCTGTGGAAGATTTTGATGCCATATATATTAATATGATGAATTTTGGGCCTATTTTAATGCAGTTTTGTGCATTATTTTGTAAGCGAAGTATTTTCCGCTGGAGTGTATTGTATTTGTCCTTTGAAAATTAATCAAGTGAATTTACTGTTATAATTAACAAGAGTATTGAAAGAATTTGAGATAAGATTTTGAATGAAGATTACCGTCACAAATAATTATAATAATTATTACAACCTTTATTAAACCAGATTGTGACATTAAATATGTATAACTAACCTTCATTGGTCGATTATATTGACACGATTATGAAATTACCAACCGGATGAACATGTGGTTAAATGTATTTCTTAAATTAATAATTTGAATAATTTAAATGTTAATATTGTAAATAATAGTGTAAATATCTTTGACAATAATGTGGAACGAAAGTAATGTTAGAGGCGTGTTTAAATTTTTTGTAATTGTCTTCGACAATATTATAAACAATTTCTAATTGTTATAAATTATTTTGAGCTTTTGTTATAAACATTTAAGAGTTTGTTTTATACTCTAAACAACGCTTATTAAACATTTGATGCTAATTATACAAGTTTAGGGATTGTCAGAATAATCCAGTGGTGTGTGAGTTGAGCATTTGTAAGATTTGCGTAACAATATGAATTGTCTTGCGGACATTTAAAGCTTTTGAGAGGGAGCTGGATTCCTACGCAACGTAGCAGGACAAGTGAGTCCATTTGACAGGTGTGCGACAGGTTGAAGGGTAGACCGCAGCTGGCCAGACAACTGGTTATCAGCGGGCAAGGTCGTCTACATTCTGGCCTTGTGCCTATATATATCAGGGTCATGTTTATTAAAAGAAAACAAATGCTCTGTATATGTGTCTCGTCCTGACTTCCTTTTCCAGTCCAAGTGTGCTATGAATGTTACGTTATTTTGAGCTCGTGGGAGCTAACATGTTGTATGATAACTTTGCAAGTCCTTCAGGAGGACATAGTCAGATTGACATGGGCTACTGATAGCCACATTTATTTTGTTGAGTTGTTAAAATCATACCCTTTATTTGAAATAAAAGCTTTTGTACAGTTCAAAGTTCTTGTCTCCGTTCTGGTTCATTTTTAAATGTCATGGTGGAGGTTATTGTGGGAGCATACTTTAGAGATCCTGTTGTCAACCCAATCCCCGAGATAATTTTTAAGAGGTAAGTAGAGGTAAGTATGAACCCCCGTTTATTTTGGTGTGTTCCACAATAATTTCTTGTTAACTTCTGTGCTCAAACCTCGGTAGTATATGTCAGTGCCATTTTCATTGGTGTAGCTGAGCCGGTGCGGTTGATTATTGGCAATCCGATTGAGGGGGCGGATATCTGACAGCCTACTATCCGGGTAAACGGGGACAGTACCTTCTTCAAGGCCACGGCCGCCTCCTTCCCTCTTCCTTGCCTATCCATCCTCACCATCCCTTACCTTCCCTCATGAGGCCCCTGTTCGCTTTGCAGGTGAGGCCGCCTGGGCGAGGTGCTGATCACACCTCCCCAGTTGTATCCATCCCGACCAGATGTTCCAGGCTCTAGGACACTGCCCGTAGAGGCGGTAGCGGTAGTGGTGAGTTCCCTCGCTGAGTCCGTGGGTTCCACCACCTGGAGGGTAAACGACTAAGAAGAAGAAGAAAAAATAAAAAATATTAATAGGCCTAAATGAATAAATAAATAAATAAAGTAGGTTGCACTGTAAAAATGCGTAAATATTCGAGACAAGAATCAAGTTCAAGTTACAGAAATTCGACTTATGGTGCAAAATCTACAGGGTCTTTCATATAAAGTAAGAACGGCAAGCGACAGTTTTGTTATTCGCTGGTGTGGTGGCCTTGGCCGAGCTCGAGGCGCGCCATGGCCCCCTGCTGTACTATTGAAAGCGCGCGCATAGTGCATACGAGGACTGTTTTTCTCTCTCTCTCTCTCTCTCTCTTGATGTATTGCTGCACATTGTTTCTGTGTTGAGTGCCCATTATTCTCCATTTCATGCATTTCTTGTTAAAAGTGGGAACATCGTGTTTCATTTCAATCGTAATCATTGATTATGGCTCTGCTGTATACAATGATTTACCAGAAACACAGAACATCAAGAGTCCAGAATGCATGTGTTCGGTACATTCTGGATGTAAGGCGAAATGAACATATCACACCTTACTACGTGCAGCTGAAATGGCTGAAACTCCACGAGCGCAGGCAGTTATCAGTTGCCATTCTGACACATAAAATATTACATACCAAGACCCCGTTATATCTCTACAATGCCTTAACACCAATGCATTCTGTTCATAATCGAGAAAATAGATACACAAAATTAACACTCCAGATTCCTATACACCGAACCATGAAGTTCAATAAATCTTTTGTTTGCACCGCCTCACGCCTCTTCAACACCTTCGATTTATATAAGTTCGTCAACATTGCAAGCACTGCAGCTTTCAAAAGACATCTTTCATCCTGCTTCTTGGAGCAGTATACCTCTCACATTTGATTACTGCATTATGTTCAAATACTTTTTTTTTTAGTTCAATTATAACATCAGGACAATAGCTGACAACCTGTCTAATTTAATAGCTTTTCTTGTACCGTACTGTATATGATGTTTGCTTTTCGGGCTGATACTGTGTCTATATGCTCTCTTTTGTAAATAATCTTTCCATTATCATTATTATTATTATTATTATTATTATTATTATTATTATTATTATTATTATTGTATTATTACTGTCTTTCTGTTAATATTGTTAGACTATTATTATTTATATTGTGATTGTAAGTGAAATGTTTTATTTGTATAAGCCCTAACCTTATTTTATGTAGGGCGCTACTGTAAAGGAGCTCTTAAGCTCTAAGTGTAGCCGTGAAAATAAAATCAATCAATCAATCAATCAAGTTCCGATGAACTGTATAAAAATAACAGATTGACATACCAAACTAATTTTAACACTGAATGTTTGCTTGTTCATTCACGACCTCACTGTGCCAACGTTACGATAGACTTTTACAAAGAATTCAAGTGTGAAGTTTTGGACCATGTGCCGTTTAGTCCAAACCAGCACAGAATGATTTTCACCTTTTTAGAGAATTGAAGCTATGGTTGGGCGGAAACGACTCGCCAAAAAGGAAAAACTGCAGGAGGCTGTCCACACGTACCCTCCTCAGTGGCGGCAGAATATTTTCTGGGGGTATTGGAAAGCTGGAGTAACGATACGAGAAATGTTTCAATCGTTTTGGCGATTATATGGAGACATACGCCATGGCGCGCCACAAGCTCGGCCAAGACCACCGCAGCAGAGAATAACAAAACTGCTGCTTGCCGTTCTTACTTTATATTGTTACGGCTGTGAGTTTGTTTTGTCGCTCGTCGCATGAATCACAGCTCCCCCGGGCTGTGTATGCTCTGCCTCAGTGTATTACGTGCGCGTTACGCAACGGACTGCGAAGTGAAAGGGATGGTCCAGAATAGTCGTGACCCAGTCAGTGGAAGAAATGTCGAGAAGCCGTGTGTCCTGGACGATTCTAGAATTTATTGAGTCACCGGCCTGCTATATAAGGGCGACCTGTCAAGCATTTGGTGTTGTGTTTTTATGAGCTAGTGCGAGCGTTTATCCTGAGCGACAGAAGTGTGGTGACTTGCGAAACCCCTAGTGAAGCTGATTCTCTTGACAGCGAGAAAATGAGAAGCCTACAGAGGAACTGTGTCTTGAACGAGTGTGTTTTTCCAGTGCGACAGAAGTGATTGTGGTGCATTGTGAAACAGTGTATAGTACGGTGACAGGCTGAGTGCAGATATTTCCAGCCAACGCACGGGGCCACCTCATTACGAGGGATTAACTTCTGCGGCTTACTGACAAGTGAAAGGGGAAGTGTTCTCGCCGTGAGGAAACTGGAGTAAGGTAATAATTGCTTGTATTTACTGAAGAGTGCTGTATCTTTCTGGCCGAAAAAAAGTTAATTATTTCATTTAAAGGAACAATCTGTGTTGTGCTTCAACCCGCCGTAATCCAGTTAACAAAAAGCGCCACTAGGGGGGTGGCACGTAACAATATGAAAGACCCTGTACATGTGAATTGTTGGAAGTTTGTTCGGGAGTTATCAAAACTTCGAGTAATGGATGCAAGGGCGTATATACATTTTGGGGGGAGCTGACTATCCTTGAAAATTGTGAGTCTTGTCAGGGAATTGTCACCGCAAACTACCAATAAATATCAACTAGAGCATATAACTTTGTGTAATTATTTTAGATAAGAGTTAACTGTAAAATTCTGAGTTTATATCGCCTACAATTGGTGGCGATTCACAAACATTGGAAATTACAACACAAAATAACATTTTATACTTAATGAATTTTCTATTATGGCCTATGAATGGCAAATATCTGAATATTTATCAATTTATCAAGCAGAAAGGTGTTTTTTTTTCTTTCTTTTACAAATTAATAATTTATATCTTAAAAGTACCGTACTATGGAATTCTCAGTTTCGCCCCACAAGGCTGAGTGTACCCCGTTCCAGCCCTCAGACCAGAATTAAAATTTCTTGGCAGAGCCGGGAATCGTATTCGGACCTCCGGGGTAGCAAGGAAGAATGCTAGCCACTACACCATGAGGTAGTCTAATTTCAATCTTAATATTGTTTATAACTTAGCCAATAAGTTAAGATTAGGGTACAGCCAAATTTACAATTATTTAATGCTTCTTCCAAAGCAACACTGTATTAATTTTTAATGTATTTTCTTCTTTTTCGGGGGGCACAGCTCCCCCCTTATATACGCCCCTGAATGTTGCCTACGTCTCACCTAGTGCCACTGACATGACAGCAGTGGTCATCACCCTTACTGTCCTCTGTAGATGCGGCGGATGACCGTGGTGTGTCGCTACCTGTCGGTCCACGTGATCCCAAGCACGACCCAGCTCTGGCCAATGGCAGGCGAGGTGCAGAAACAGCAGCATGGCTGCCAACCCATTCAGGTAGAACACCAGGCCACCTAGACAATGAGGTTGTTATGTTAAACATGGTGATTACTCATTATACGAAGGGCGTTCAATATACTGTATAATGCAACACTTTTTTTTTCTAAAAGCAGGTTGGATTTACAGTGCTCTCTCGGTAATCCGGCAGATATCGGACCAGAGCACTGCCGGATTACCGAAAACGCCGGATTACTGGAAAATATCTAGAAAAACGCAGATATCACATGAAAATCACTTTTAATTACATTGTACTATACAAAGTAAGAAAGTACGAAAATACATCATATAGCTCACGATATTCCTTGGAAGTAGACGGCTGGAAATATGTATCAATTGTCTTTTGCTTTTTACGGTTGACAGACACTTTGAGAACTTGTTCTTGTAACCTTCTTAAAATTAAGACATCGTTAGCAGAGACGCCATTTTCCTCCGCCCAGGCAATTGACGAGGCGATGGACGCATCGTGAGAGATTGAATGTATAGCCGCTGTCACTTCTCCTTCGACCTGTTGCTCGTCCTCTTCCTCTCTTGCCACTTCCTCTATGATGTCATCTTCTGTCATAAAGTGGTTGTTTTCGTCATCTTCACCGGTAAGCCACACGCCTACGTCATCAGTTGTCAATGCGTTATCCGGTGAATCCGCGAGTACAGTATTGGGGACGCATTATCAAATCAATTGTTGAGCTCGTACTCGAATACAAAACGCTGGATTACAGAGGAAGTACTGTATTGAGGAATCAAATACACCATGTTTTTGATGTGTAACATCTTTCCACTCGGTTGCTGGATATTTTTGTGGGAGTGATTTCGAAAAATGGGACGGAAGTGGATCGGACGGAAGTGTGTAAGACGCACTGCCTGCTGGATCGTATCCCTCCTGGACATTCATCAACACACAAAAATCTTTTTTTTATATACACACTAATAATATATAACAATTCCAAGACTCTCTTTTTTTTTCTTCACTGCCTACTTGATATTCCTACTCTCGCACTGCCTTCTTGATTGTTCTCGAATTGCCTTCTTGATACTCTGCTGCTAATCATATCAATATGACTCATTTTAACAGAAGCCTTATGAAATTTCGTGTTGGTCTGTGAAACAAGAGGGCCTGTTTATAAGGAATTTAAGGTTATGAGCGGTGTCGCGTCTATTAATCTAGTTGATCCTTATCGTATTCTTTATTTAGGCTAGTGCTGGTGGAAGCTACAAATCATCTAATTAAATGAGTTCCGTATTATAAACTACAATTACCTTTTGCAATAGATTAATATTTGTGCCAATAATATTATAAAATACCGGTGTATCAACAATTTCACGTGAGGCGTCTTCTATGTCAGAAGTTACACATCGTATGCGACTACTGTGAGGCTCGTAAAGTTTTTTTTCTCTAATCCTTTGGTACAATACCCTACTTGTCAACATAGTCTCCGTTCCATGATATGGCCTTACGCCAGCGTAATGTGAGGGCCTGTATGCCTGCATGGTACCACTCGACTGGTCGGTGTCGGAACCCACGTCGTGCTGCATCGATAACTTCCCCATCATCCACGTAGTGCTTGCCGCGGAGTGCATCCTTCATTGGGCCAAACAGATGGAAGTCAGAAGGCGCGGCGAGATCTAGAGCTTGGGGAGGGGGGGTCACAGAATCGAAATTGTTAAGAAAAATGGTATCACTAAAAACGCAATCACAAAATAACCAAACGTACAAAACCAGACCAATTTTTTTGCAAGCTACATGGATAGAAATTTGATGCGTTTAGCGCACCAAAAATATTCGCACAAATTGCAACGGCGTGTTTTGCGACTTTTACATCGAGCTTCGAGAAACGTATCAAGGTACGTTACAGTTTCGGCAAGTCAAGTTGGTACCGACAAAGGAAGAAAGTCACAGCTTAAATTGCCAACCAAGCTTGCAGTTTGGACGTCGGCAAAATTTTGGGTGCGAAAAAAGCCCCAAATTCCTATCCGTGCATTGCTGCACATTCATCGTGACATCACTATAAACACCGATTCGGTAATCACAAGGTTTGCTCAACAAAATAGACGAGTTGATTTTGTTATATAAATAATCGTTTTTATATAACAGGTATGAAGTTGTAAATATGTACACTTGTAACAGAACATAATAATTGCAATAAAGATATTTTCAGTATTGAATAAAATGAAAAAACTGTTTTTCAGTTAAAATTCGTTAAGTTTTATTTGTCTGGTTATTGTGTTTTCGTTTTTTGAGTTTGCAAAAAAAATTGGTCTCCGTTTGGGGGGGTGGATCATGACCCCCGTAACCCCCCTCCCCTCCTTGAATCCGCGCCTGGCTGTATGGTGGATGAGGAAGAACAGTCCACTGACGTTTTCTGAACTCCTGTCGGGTGCGCAGGCTTGTATCAGGTCTTGCGTTGTCGTGGAGAAGGACAAGTTCATTTAGCTACGAACACGCCGAAGTCGCTTCTTCAATTTTCTTAGAGTAGCTTTGAATACTCCACCTGGTCTCCGTAGACATTCTGCAAGCGCCTATGAATATCTGTGATGCCCTGATTTTCCGCCACCCTTCCAGCACTGCTGCTTGCCTGACTGCCTGCTTCGATGGCGTTTGCGCTCTGTTTGGGTCGCACCTCTGTCACAGACGCCATATTCAAGGCTAGTTATAGTGCTGCCACCAATCGGAAAGTAATGAACCTCAACGAAACGAAGCAGGAATATTCAAAGATGTCCTAAACAAAATTCAATTTTTAAAAACAGAAATTGGCAGAGAAAAAGAAATGTTTTGCATTATATATTGTTAGCTTAACTCAGGGTAGTATTTACTGTTACCACACATGCTTCAAAGTCACCATGTTTGCAGGCACTGAAACTGTTATGTTGTTGTTTGAGTCTTCAGCCTTTTGTCTAGTTTGATGCAGCGCTCCAATCCTCCCTGTCCTGAGCTAATCGTTTCACCTCTACATAGCTACCACACCCTACATCCGAGGCAATCTGCTTAACATATTCTAACCTTGGTCTACCCCTACAGTTCTTGTCCTCTACCCTTCCTTCCATAACTAAGCTTGCTATTCCAGGGTGTCTTAGTTTGTGTCCTACCAACCTATCTCTTCTCTTCATTAGCAGTCGCCAGAAACATCTCTCATCTCCCACTAGTCTCAATACCTCTTCATTTGTAACCCTATCTACCCATCTGATCTTCATCATTCTTCTGTAACACCACATTTCAAATGCTTCAATTCTCCTATTTTCTGCTGCACCAATAGTCCAAGTTTCACTTCCATAGAGCGCCACGCTCCAGACAAAGGCTTTCATAAATGACTTCCTAATATCTAAATCTATATTTGATGACAACATATTTCTTTTTGTACTTAAAGAAATGCTTTCCTTGCCTGAGCCATCCTACTTTTTATATCCACTTTGCTTCGTCCATCACTGGTTATTTTGCTTCCTAAGTAACAGAAGTCTCCTACATCCTTCAGCTTTTCACCTGCCAATTTGATCTCCATAGAGGTTTCTGATTTATTGCGGCTGCATTCCAATATTTTTGTTTTACATTTATTGATTTTCATCATGAATTCTTTCACCAAGACGGAGTCCATACCATTCAAAAACTCATTCAAATACTCAGACGTGTCGGCCAAGTTCACTATGACATCGGCAAATCTCAGAGTTGAAATTTTCACTCCTACTTAAAATGTTTCTTTAATTTCCTTCATTGCTTGCTCAATGTATAGATTGAACAGTATTTTTACTCCTGCACAATGCAAACTGAACTACTTTCGACCAGGGTTTTAAGGGAGCCAGAACGTGTGAATCGATAGAAAAATGTAGCTTCCGATCTCAGAAACTACAATAGATATTTCCTTGAATGTTCTTTTGGTATATACAGGGTGTCTTTTATGTGCCTTTGGAGAATTATAGGCCTTGTAGGGGACGGGTATGCAAGTAATTTGAGATAGGGAACTTGGGGTCGGAGCGGCCTCCTTAACCGCTAAAATAAGGGTTGATTCAGGCCCTCCACCCTGTAAGTTAGCAACCGACCCAGGCCTCTAGTTCCTTTCTCAATCCTTTAACTCTTGGCAAGTTTCATTTCACCATGTGTATCTGGCGTAATGGATAGCGTTGTGGTGCGAAAGGCTTATAGTCCCGGGTTCGATTCCGGGCTTGGGCAAAAATGTTATTTTATTTTTTATGTTATTTGTCGTAATTGCACTCTCTTCTCTGACTGTACCATGTGACTACAATACGACAAATAAAATTTAAAATTTTAAAAAAGGAGATTTTGTCCAAGCCCGGAATCGAACCCGGGACTATCGGCCTTTCGCACCGCAACGCTATCCATTACGCCAGATACACATGGTGAAATGAATCTTGCCAAGAGTTAAAGGATTGAGAAAGGAACTAGAGGCCTGGGTCGGTTGCTAATTTACAGGGTGGAGGGCCTGAATCAACCCTTATTTTAGCGGTTAAGGAGGCCGCTCCAACCCCAAGTTCCCTATCTCAAATTACTTCTATACCCGTCCCCTACACGACCTATCATTCTCCAAAGATACATAAAAGACACCCTGTATAAAGTACATTCATCATTATATGGGTAGAATTTGAAGCTTCTATGTTGAATATTTTTTGTCAGAGAGCGCATTAAAAAAACTTAAGAAACTGTATTGTTCAAAATTCCCTTAGCTCATCTTTTTTTTTTTTTTTTTTTAGCAAATACTCAAACCAGACCCAACAAACTTTGCATGCATAATATTTAAACCATTTTTGAGCTACTGAAGTAAAAATATTGGCCTATTGAACTAATCAAGATACTTGGAAAAATGTATTTCCACTAGTAGATCTATATTGGGTCTTGGAGACTATCAAGTTTCAAATACATTGATCTGATAGTTTCTGAGACAACGGTACATGAAGTTTCAAAAAATATGACTTACGGAAAACACAAAAAGAATGTTTGACTAGTAGCTGCAGTATAGCCTTAAAACATTATATTTAAACCTAATTTTATTGCATCAAATATCACTTCTGCACAATAATTGATAGGAAAGATAGTAGAATTTTTAATGAAACAAGAGGAAGACGCGGTTGCTAGGATACGGTACCTGTATGCGGGAAGGTGAAGCCACTGTGGAACAGATGAATGCAGGAGAAGGCGCACATGAACAGCGAACCTGCTATGAGCAGTAGAGAGTAGACCACTCGCCAGCTCCACCACCGGAACCTGGCAATAACAATATCGAAACTGCAGACATTGAACAGCAAGAAAAATATTCGGTCCTACACAAGAAACTGGAATTTGCATCAACAAACGAACTGTAGACCTCTATAGCTTCACAAACACTGTAGGCAGGAGACGGTTGAAATTTGTTGAGCACATATTTAGGATGGACAGTAATAGATTAACAAGAAATGTATTCAATATAATGAATTCAAAAAATTCGAGGATTAATTGGCTGGAGGAAGCTTCCCCCCCCCCCCCCATTTGTTTATGAATTAAAACATTAAAACCAACATACTTATCATGTGATGTGCTATTGTTACTAAGCGACATATGGCAACGTTGCAAAGCGAGGCGCAATGTAAACAGTGTGACATTCAGTTTGCTCTGATCTTTCGTGTAACAACATAACCTCTTAAAACTCAGCAAATTTTCTAGGTTATGCCGTGCCTTGTGTGGGGTTTCGCCGGCTCATCAGCGGGCTCTTGATGATCCACACCCGGACCCCACAGGAGTAGGGAACTGCGCACTACCTCTCTCTAAGGCAACAAGCCCGAGATGGTTCGAGGAATGCGAAAAAGATCTCAGGCAAATTGGTATTGGACCGAGAAATTCTTGATAGGAACACATTTAGAAGATTTGTGAACAACTACCAAGGTTTTAAAATGGTATCAACTTCCGGAAGACGGAGAGGACCTTTGTGCGAAGAACATAACATACACTCGTAGCTGGGGTCAGAAGATACTGGCAGGAAGTCAAAGTCGGAACAAAAACAAGACCTAGACACTAAAGTGAAGTTGGTTGTTACCACGCAGTCCATAGAGGCTCAACTTTGATGACCAGTTTCGTTTGTCAAACGATCATCATCATATCCTTTATAGTTCTTGCATTTTCCTCGTTATCGTGCTGCTCGCCTTTGAAATCTAGTTGGGCGGATATGTTAATATTCCATGGCTGCCTGGAACCAAGCCAAGACTTGCATAGCGTTGTCAACTTTCCACTGTAGCCACTGAGAGCAAGCAGCGAGACTGGACAGAACTAATGTCATCACACCAGGAGATGGCAGTTCAACACGCTGCGACGGGGTAAGGGGGGGCTCTTGCAGTACGCAAGCGTGGTCCGCCTATTCCAAACCTAAATATATCGGCTGGCAGTCAGTTGCTGCAACTTCCTGCATTATAATTTGTTATCGGGCTTCACATGTGTGTGTATTGTTACCATCCTTCCAACTGTCGATATTCGTACAAGCCTATGTGTTTACTTTTAACAGTGTGGCAGAATCAGGTAAAGTAATGGAAACAGAGACCAACTTAATGTTTTTGGAATGCGCGTTACACAGTGAGCGGGAAGACAACTGCAGTTCAAACCCGACTGCCATGTTGTGGTGGGATATCAGTATGTGCAGATGTGCAACACTGGACACTTGACACCTGCGTGACACGCGAGCTGCCCGCCAGGGCGGGACATCGGAGTCCACCTGGGGTGATAGAGGAAGAATGCTATTGGTCAGTAGCGAACAATGGTTATTGTGCTACTGCCTTACGTTTGAGTCGCCGTACGTTAACCAGGAAAGTGAGGGAACTATACCC
The DNA here is from genome assembly GCA_946902985.2 of Meconema thalassinum. Classification (NCBI taxonomy): domain Eukaryota; kingdom Metazoa; phylum Arthropoda; class Insecta; order Orthoptera; family Tettigoniidae; genus Meconema; species Meconema thalassinum. The sequence continues at coordinate 51,841,078 of OX336398.1, read as the reverse complement.
TTAGGCTATTAAACCTATGTCTACAAGTATGTGGGTGATATACGTATTTATAATATATACACTTATTTAGTTACACCAATTATTCCGTCTTACGGAAAGAATTCATGATGAAAATTAATAAACGTAAAACAAAAATACTGGAATGCAGCCGAAATAAATCAGAAACCATTATGGAGTTCAAATTGGCAGGTGAAAAGCTGAAGGAAGTAGGAGACTTCTGTTACTTAGGAAGCAGAATAACCAGTGATGGGCGAAGCAAAGAGGATGTAAAAAGTAGGTTGGCTCAGGCAAGGAAAGCATTTCTACAAAAAAGGAATCTGTTGACATCGAATATAGATTTAGGTATTAGGAAGTCATTTTTGAAAGCCTTTGTCCGGGGAGTGGCGCTCTATGGAAGTGAATCTTGGACTATTGGTGCAGAAGAAAAGAGGAGAATTGAAGCATTTGAAATGTGGTGTTACAGGAGAATGATGAAGATCAGATGGGTAGATAGGGTTACAAATGAAGAGGTATTAAGACGAGTGGGAGAGGAGAGATGTTTCTGGCGACTGCTAATGAAGAGAAGAGATAGGTTGGTAGGACACATACAAAGACACCCAGGAATAGCAAGCCTAGTTATGGAAGGAAGGATCGAGGACAAGAACTGTAGGGGTAGACCAAGGTTAGAATATGTTAAACAGATTACCTCGGATGTAGGGTGTGGTAGCTATGTAGAGATGAAACGATTAGCTCAGGACAGGGAGACATGGAGAGCTGCATCAAACCAGTCAAAAGACTGAAGACTCAAACAACAACAACATATGCTCTAAGATATTGGTTGATATTTGTGGGTATTTTGCGGTGACAATCCCCTGAGAATACTCACAAATTCCAAGGATAGTCAGCCCCCCCTCGAAAAAAAAATCGTATATACGCCCCTGGTTAGTGGTGATTGATCTTCAAGTTTGCTTGCTTAGCGATTGTTATTTTAAATAGTCAAGTTGGAGTGCATTGTATACTTAGCTGATTGATTGTGCAATGTGCAGCCTGCTGTAGGCACTAACAATATCTTAACAAACAACAAAAACCACAAATGACTAACAAACGTTGACAAGTTGTGCAGCTTGAATAACACACTCATAAAAACATTTTAAAGCCTTAATTTTAAGATTGACTTATAGACAGTAAATGAGAGTACTATCGTAGGTGCTGATGTTCGTTATATCGCGGAAATGAAATCTTTCCGGTTTGACCAAATTTTCGACTAACCGAATGGCCTTTGGTTCCATCAAGTTCGGATAATCGGGACTTAACTGTTTTGACATTTTGGTATTTTAATGTTCAATGAGGAATTGTACCTGAGACATTCAGCTCCGCTCCCCCGGGTGCCCTCGGCAGGGAACACGCTGAAACACTGAGCCATCACGATGAGTTCTCTCATGCTGACGTAGAAGGAGTTCCTGTTAGGCCCCTGTGGTCCAGGTTTCGATTTGCAGAGCACCACCTGGTGGGAGAGACGGACCAGTCGATTAGTCTACTTGATAACTTGTAGCAATTATTATTTCCCGAACAAACTTCCTAAAATTTAGATGTTTATCTTTAAGTCGAATTTCAATATCCCGAAGTTTAGATTATCATCTCGAACCAGGGGTGTATATAAGGGAGTGTCCGGGAGAACCTCCCCCCCCCCCCCTCCCTTTAAATGTTTGTCAAAAATAATATTTGTTTATGAATTACAACGTTCATACGTCACGTCAGTTTAGTTACAGTGCACATTGTATTTTGCGACCAGTTTATCACAAATGTGACATGTTTACCTACGTATTTTTTTATCTCCCTAACTCGAATTTAGTTTAGGTCCCCTAACGTTTCGAGATATCGAGTATCGACTGAAAATAATCGATCGTTGGTTGGTTCCTCAGTTCAGCGGCTGCGACAACGCGGTCATGTAGCCCCGTGTACTTTGGGTGTGTGTGTAGAATCTGTCTGATAACCGGTGTTAATTGTGATGACTGTATTAGTGTGTGTTATCTGTTTTAATTCAAGTAAGGACTGCAGACATTCAATTTTTCCAAGTAGTTCCTACTTTTGCCGCCAAACGCCACCGTCAACGACCAACTAGTTCAGAGCTTGATACCAGATGCCACCGCAGTCGGCTCTTGACGACGAACGTAGGAACCTAAGAACGTTAGTCAAATGTTTAACCTATATATAATTTAGCTTCACACAGGTGTAATTAGTGGAAGGTTCTTTAACATGCCATAAATCTATGACATGGGACCGCCGGCTTTACTTCCCCTCCGAAGGAAGGCATACTGAGGAATTTTAACGTTCTTAAAAAATCCGACGACTTCGGCCGGGTTTGAACCCGCGATCTTGGGCATAGAAGCTCAGCATGCTACCAACTACGCCACCGAAGCCGCTAAAATAATCGATTAAATTGGATAGTTACATAAATATATTTCAATAATTTAAGAAATACAATCAAAAACAAAAATCAGAAGTTGGCAGCAGTGATTGTAGTAGTCTTTTGTTCTGTACAATACAATACCATGTTTTCCCTCGCTGTCGCTGCACTGACTGTCAACTGTTCGGAACATCATTAACAACACAATTACTGGCGTCAGATTTTAAAACACGACTCGTCTCGAGATTAATTGCGAACTTGTTGACCTGTCTCCTACTCTACAGGATAGGCCGTAAGTTCTACTGCTCCTTGTAACGATGGAGAAGGAATTGACAAGTCCCGACTCCTCGAGAAAGAGGATATTGGGAGAAAAGAAAGGAGAGACAAGAGAGAGGCCCTTAACTTAGTTCTCTAACTGTTGACCTTTGATTTTAAGCAATGGCCAATTTCTATACAAACAACATATTTCATATCTATGAAACTGTAGGGAACGATGTGCAAATTAGCAATCAAACTGAAATTGTGTATGTTGATAGAGGCTATTAACATAAGTAGGATATATGAAAATAGTCTGTATAGTTCTTCACGAAACTATTTGTTTTAAAAGTACGGTACTCAAACTTTAACCAATTATAAAATCGATCAATACCGTAATTATAATTATCCAAGAGTAGTTATGAACAAGAAGTTCCGTGACGAACTAAAGAGACTACTTTTCATGCCAATGATTATTCTACAGTATATGAACCTATCTAGAATAATGACGAAATTAAGTTGCTAATATCGAAATTTCGAATTAGTTCGAAATACTGTGTACCTGGCATAATGTAGCCTAATAGAGCACCACAGTTGGCAGCCCTGATGACTGAATATATTCTTAGTTCCATCTCTTAAGGTACAGAATACAAAATTTGGTTGAAGTCCAATGAATAGCATGGACGTTACATGCAGTTAAACATTGGATCTAACAGCGCGCGTAAAATCATGTTGGCAACAATGTCATGCATGTATTGGTCAGAAGGGGCCGATAACCTCGATGTTAGGCCCCATAAAACAACAATTATCATCATTATTATTATTATTGGTCAGAAATAATCTGAAATAATATGATCTATTGTTGTGCCAATTTTGAATGAAATCCATTAGTTAGTGTAGAAGTTACATGCATTTTAAAATTGGACCTATCAGCAGGCTTAGAATCATGTTGGCAGCACTGACGTATATTCTTTACTCCTAATTCATCTAGAATGCCAGGTACTATACGTGTGCAAGGTTTGGAGCTATTGGCTTGCATACTTTCTGATATATTGATATTAGGGTAACAAAAATAGGGACAGCACATATTAACAATTGGCAGCCCTGGTTGCTCTTAAGAATACGCATAGTCATATCTGTTATGGTACACATAGCACATACGAAATTTGGTTGAAATCCAAATGATAGTATGGAAGTTGAGCCTCCGTGGCTTAGGCGGCAGCACGCCGGCCTCTCACCGCTGAGTCCGTGGTTCAAATCCCGGTCACTCCATGTGAGATCTGTGCTGGACAGAACGGAGGCAGACAGGTTTTTCTCCGGGTACTCCGGTTTTCCCTGTCAAAATTTCATTCCAGCAACACTCTCCACTATCATTTCATTTCATCTATCATTCATTTAATCATTGCCCCAGAGGAGTGCGTCAGGCTTCGGCAGCCGGCACAGTTCATATCCTCGCCGCTAGATAGGGGCTTCATTCATTCCATTCCTGACCCGGTCGGAGACTGGACGCAGGCTGTGGATTTTCATTTTCAGTATGGAAGTTACATGTATTTTAAGTTGGACCTGTCAGCAGGCTTAGAATCATGTTGGTAGCACTGACGTATATAAGTTACTCCAAATTATTATAGAATGGCAGGTACAATACGTGTGCATAGTTTAAAGCTGTCGGCTTGCATACTTTCTGATATATTGGTATTTGGATAAAATAAATTAGGAGCATTTATTAACAGTTGGCAGCCCTGGTGGGTCTTAAGAATACGCTCAGTCATATCTGGTTATGTACACATACAACATACGAAATTTGGTTGAATTCCAATTGATAGTGTAGAAGTTATATGCATTTAAAAATTGGACCTATCAGCAGGCTTATAATCATTTTGGCAACACTGCCATGTATGACCTCCTGGAAATTAAACTGCAATATTAGTATATATACGTGTGCCAATTTTGAAATAGCTCCCATTCATACCTTCCAAGATATCCAACATGGAGCTCAAATTTCAATTGCGATTTTTTAGCAGTTGGTAGCACTGACATCATTTTCAAATATGGCCGTGAGCTATTCAGGTATAGGTCTTTACTCCTACCAAATTTTGTTTCGATTGCTCCAGCCGTTTAGGAGTTGATAGGGGGGGACACACACACAGCCAGACAGACAGACACACATTTGCCCGATCTCATGTCTACTTTTTCCTCATTTTTGCAAAATGTGAAAAGTAGGCTAAAAATGAACAAAAATCAAATCAAATGTTACGGGGTTGGTGCACGACAGTGACCCTATTGTCCTTCGAAATAGTCCCCTCCTGTAACTATGCAATGCTGAGATCGACGATACATGTCCTGGAAACTTTGCAAGAAGGCGTCCTTTGGGATGGTGTGAACATCAGCATTTCAGAGACTAATGTTATGTCGGTCCGGAGGGAACACAAGAAAATAGATTGCCAGATAGTAGGCACAGGTAGACCATTGGACGGTGTATTCTCTCAGGATGGTCCTAGGGGGAAGGAAATACGAGTGGAGGTGCAGTGAGTTCTCAGTTACGACAGGGTCGTATATACATTTTATCATTTTAAATGATCTTGTCGACTTCGTCGTTACGCTGAGGTCTGGCGTTACGTTACGGTGGCGGGACGAAATGTACCGAGAATGCACTGAGGTGTGTGAAGTCATAGTACCGCTTGAGCGTCCTCCTTTCCCCGCGCGCTCCGGTGAGCGTGACGTCATCCAGCCAGCTACCTCCTTTGACCTTGGTTTGCACTCGCTAATGGAGTTTCAGTTTACGCAGTTCGCTTCATGATCATGAGGCTTTCACCCAGCATTTTTCAGCATTTGTAGCAATTAAAATGATATAAACTCTAGTCTTTCAGACTGACTATCGGTTTTTTTTTCAGGTGGGGGCTGACTGTCCTGGAAAATTGTGAGTGTTCTCAGGGGATTGTCACCGCAAAATACTCAGAAATATCAACCCTTATCTTAGAGCATATAACTTTGTGTCATTATTTTAGATAATTGCAATATTCTACGTTTATATAGCCTACTATTATTATTAGGAATACAAAAAGAAAGTTCTAAAGTACAACACAACACACAAATAAAATTTTATATCTAATGAATTTAGGTCGCCTCCGTAGCGTAGCGGTCAGCATGGTTAGCTGCCGCCCCGGAGGTCCTGGGTTCGATTCCCGGCTCTGCCACGAAATTTGAAAAGTGGTACGAGGACTGGAACGGGGTCTACTCAGCCTCGGGTGGCCCAAATGAGTAGAGGGGCTTCGATTCCCACCTCAGCCATCCTCGAAGTGGTTTTCCGTGGTTTCCCACTTCGTCTTCGGGCAAATGTCGGGATGGTACTGCCCCCGTAAATTGAATTATATAGAGACCACGGTGGCTATTTTGGAAATTATGAAGAAAGTTATGGCTGTCATAGTTATGACGTGGGTAGTCATGACGTAAGCACGGATGACGCAGACGTTATGCCAGCAGGCTACTTGAGCTGAGATTCTCAGTGACGTCAGCATTTATTCGAGAAAGATCCGAGATTTACGACGCAGTCGCAGGAAACGTGGAATTCTGCTGAGGAAGAAATTATGCTATTGGAGGGGAGGCTCGGACCAATGAACGATAGTTTGAAGGAAGACGGAGATTGCTGAAACTATGGTATTTTTAATACTTCTTGGAATGCAGAATTGTGGAAATCCATTTGCAGTAGAGGCATTGATCTGGAATTTTGGTGAAATTTATTTTCAGTTTTTGAATTTTGAAAATCCGTCATGTATTGACGAAGTTAGAACTTCTAGCGATGACGCAGTAACACGCTATGGAAGGGATGGATACGCCCCTTATGAAGTTTATAAAAGGCCTTGCGCAGAAGAGAGGAGTCTCAAATCGTCATAGCTCAAATCGTCAGAACCTAAGCTCAGATCTTCAGTCTCATTTCTTATATAGTCATTTCGGTGAGACGTCGAGTGAAATTAGTAGAAAGAGTCGTCATTATAACGCGTGGTGAAGCCACCGCAGTGAACTATCGAGCAGACAAGCAGTGCAAGTTTACAGTGAGTGAAAACTAGGCGAAGTTAAAACGCACATTATAACGCGTCTACAAGATTAGCTATGAACAGTTAGCGGTCGCCTATAAGCTAATTCTATTGTGCAGTGCTACATTAAGGAGTGTAGAAAAGTTGAACAATTTCGCGGAGTTATTTTGGAAGATATTGGCAATTTTAAACGACTGACAAAAGTGATTTTCTCGCCATCTGAGAAGCACTTTATATCGTCAGATTCTACGCCACGGCTGACACTGCTAGTGCAATAGGGAGACTTCAGATTGCCTTTGTGACACAACGCTACAGTATTATGGAGCAGTTTAATATGGCAGTTTGTTCTACTATTACCATAACCGAAGAGAAGATGGAAGGCTAAAGGACTTTAATGCGATTGGGACATATATCGTTGGAGTAAGATAGCAGCATGGAACTTCGCTAATTGCCATTCCACACAAGCGAACATGTGGTGAATAACCATCTACACCCATGTTTCGTGGTTCAACGCTGAACACTATCAAACAGCAATGGAAACGATTTCATACTCACTAAATATGAATATTTCTTCGGAAATCTACTACAAAAAACGTCATGGCGATTTTCTACTGGAACTTCAGGGATTTTTCAAGAGAGGTCAGGGTAGTCCCGACTCACAAAGAAGAATTTTGCCGGAAGGATGTCTTTCGTCTACATGGAGCAGTGCAATTTCCGGAGGAGGAAGCAGTTCGATTCTCCGAGGGTGCTGTTTCCTGTTTGGAGGATGGAGCTCATCTTCAAGTTGGTGAAATGGATCCATCAGCAGTCTTCTTTGGGGAATTTTCCTCTGGAACGTCAATCGGCAGATAAGGTAGTCGTGAACGTTTATTGTTTTATTTGAGTTTTTTAGCGATATCTGAGCAACCATTTTCCCATATTTTCTGTCCTCATGTATTTTGCCCTATATTCTTGTTTGAGATTCCTGTACTCAGTACACCTTGATGAGTTATGCCTTTTTCGACGATTTATTAAGACATTGTTATGTCATGGGCATAGTTAAATGATTTTGGATCAGTTGAGACTGATATTTAGATTGTTCAGTAATTTGCTTATTTTTGTAGTCACGATTTGACTGTAAGTTAATGATTTTCATGGCAGATTTAAATTCAGACAGCGTGTCACTTTATTAAAGTAATTCTACCCCAGTTTAATTACTTTGACCAATTTTCTGTTATCATCAAGAAGGAAGAACATTTAAATGATTTTAGAGCGTTAAAATCCATTACGTTGTCGACGATCTTGGAAATACTAGTCGTTATTTGAATTGATTTCAACACAGACATTTATCGTCAGTTTTGAACGACCATTGCATCATAGACAATTTTGTGAAAGATGAACTTTAATTATGAATTATTGAATGCATTAAAGTCATGAACTTTTGTTAGGAGTTTTTTCTCAATTAGAGATTTATATAATGATGTTTGCATTCCCCAGTCTAATTGGATTCTATTCGACTATTTTGCAGTTTAGTCGCACTTTGTTTGATGATAGTATTTTTATACTACAATTCTTTGAAGATGATAATCTTAAATTTTGATAGACCAGACAGGCGTATATAAGCGTATTCACTATTAAATTTGTTTGTGATTGGCAAATTTTTGACTTCATTTCGATTCATGAATGAAATCCACGAAGGTTTAAGATAACAGTTTTGAAACAATTAATGATTATAAGAATTTTTGAAGTGGAACTATGAATGTATAATCGCTAGTGCAGCGGACGTGTTGAAAGTCGCTGATGTATAATGCCCTTGAATTAATGAAGGAGGTTCCCACAGTAATTAATGATGGTGAAGAATTTGTTAGTGGAGATTTTTGTAAGTTCTGTGGAAGATTTTGATGCCATATATATTAATATATGATGAATTTTGGGCCTATTTTAATGCAGTTTTGTGCATTATTTTGTAAGCGAAGTATTTTCCGATGGAGTGTATTGTCTTAGTCCTTTGAAAATTAATCAAGTGAATTTACTGTTATAATTAACAAGAGTATTGAAAGAATTTGAGATAAGATTTTGAATGAAGATTACCGTCACAAATAATTATAATAATTATTACAACCTTTATTAAACCAGATTGTGACATTAAATATGTATAACTAACCTTCATTGGTCGATTATATTGACACGATTATGAAATTACCAACCGGATGAACATGTGGTTAAATGTATTTCTTAAATTAATAATTTGAATAATTTAAATGTTAATATTGTAAATAATGATGTAAATATTTTTGACAATAATGTGGAACGAAAGTAGTGTTAGAGGCGTGTTTAAAATTTTTGTAATTGTCTTCGACAATATTATAAACAATTTCTAATTGTTATAAATTATTTATGAGTTTTTGTTATAAACATTTAAGAGTTTGTTTTATACTCTAAACAACGCTTATTAAACATTTGAATGCTAATTAAACAAGTTTAGGGATTGTCAGAATAATCCAGTGGTGTGTGAGTAAAGCATTTGAAAGATTTGCGTAACTATATTTGTGTTGTCTTGCGGACATTTAAAGCTTTTGAGAGGGAGCTGGATTCTTACGCAACGTAGCAGGACAAGTGAGTCCATTTGACAGGTGTGCGACAGGTTGAAGGGTAGACCGCAGCTGGCCAGACAACTGGTTAGCAGCGGGCAAGGTCGTCTACATTCTGGCCTTGTGCCTATATATAAGTGTGATGTTTATTAAAAGAAAACAAATGCTCTGTATATGTGTCTCGCCCTGACCTCCTTATCCAGTCCATGTGTGTTTTATATTACGTTACTTTGAGCTCGTGGGAGCTAACATGTTGTATGATAAATGTACAAGTCCTACAGGAGGACATAGTCAGATTGACATGGGCTACTGATAGCCACATTTATTTTGTTGAGTTGTTAAAATCATACCCTTTATTTGAAATAAAAGCTTTTGTACAGTTCAAAGTTCTTGTCTTCGTTCTGGTTCATTTTTAAATGTCATGGTGGAGGTTATTGTGGGAGCATACTTTAGAGATCCAGTTGTTAACCCAATCCCCGAGATAATGTTTAAGAGGTAAGTAAAGGTAAGTATGAACCCCCGTCTATTTTGGTGTGTTCCACAATAATTTCTTGTTAACTTCTGTGCTCAAACCTCGGTAGTATCTGTCAGTGACATTTTCATTGGTGTAGCTGAGCCGGTGCGGTTGATTATTGGCAATCCGATTGAGGGGGGCGGATATCTGACAGCCTACTATCCGGGTAAACGGGGGCAGAAGGATTGGCACCCTAAAACGTGGGGATGGTTCAACATAACTGGATCACCAGGTTGAACGCCAGAAGGATTGGCGCAGTCAACGTATGGGGCTTGTTCAACATAAGTGGATCACCAGGTTGAACGCCAGTAGGATTGGCAAACCTAAAACGTGTGGCTCGATTAGACTCAAATAAAGAGGTTGATTCTTTGTTAGATGTCTTGGCCAATTGTAGTATTTATGAGTGTGATTATATAGGAATTAAATGTTGTATTGTATTAGGAAAATTAAACTCAGAAAAGATCAGATCTTATACAACTTGAGAAAGGTTAAATAGGCTGGAAACTTAGGAAAATCGCCTATGATCTGGAATCTTATTTTATTTGACCGGCTTATGACATTTTAGTCATATTAAAGATAAAATTAAATTATTTTGATTGTAAATGTAAATTATTTGTGTTAGGATATTTTAAAATGAGCCAGGGAAATTTGGACGTGTGCTTGAGTTTGTTTCAACATGAAGGGTCTTCGAAGGTTAATTATAAGGTAGTTATAAGTTAGATTTAAGACAGAAAATTGATCAAATTTATATATGGTGAAAAGTGTTGCGCAGATGTTGTTATTTTGCTCTATTGATGTATGTCCCTACAGCAGTCTATTTTTGAATAATATTGTAATGGCAGATGAAAGTCTTAGGATGATGTTAGAGGAGATGTCTGCTAACATGAATAGCAGTATGAAGCAGATGAGTGAAAGCATGAAGGAGATGGAAGCTAGGAATACTAGTCGGATGGAGGAGAGTACTAGTCGAATGGAGGAGAATATGAAAGCTCTTCAGACCAGTTCTGCTAACTTAGAGGATAAAATGTCGCGTTTACAGATTAATACCCAAGGAATCGAGAATACTGTAACTGACATGCGCACAGACGTGTCCAATGTCCATAAAGATTTGTCTAATATGCATAAAGATGTTGCTGATGTTAAAATTGATGTTTCTAAGGTACAGAAAGATCTTACAATGTTGAATCTAGATGTGGCTAATGTCCGAGGTGATATTTCTTGTGCTAGGGCTGAAGTAGTTGTTGTTAAAAATGATGTTGCGACTGTCCAGGACAAGGTTGAGGAAGTCCAAAGAGAAATCCAAAATGTTAGAACTGATGTGTCCAATATTCAGGTTGATATTAATAACATTCATTCGGATGTAAATGAGATGCAAAGTGATATAAATAAGATTCAAGTAGAAGTCAACACAGTTTTCGTAGATATTGCTAAAGTCCAAACTGATGTAAATAAAGTCAGGGAAGAAATAGAAAATTCGAAAACCCTTTGTACGCGTAATATGAGTGCATTAACGACTAGATTAGTTGATGAGTCAGTTAGAACGACAGCGTCTTTAGCAGGTTTAAAGTATGATGTAGAGGTCATGATAACCCAGGTATTAGACCATAATAGATTATTGAAAGAAGATATCAGTAGTGGAGTAGTGGCGCTTCTAACGCACTCCAAAACCCTCCTTGCCCCACTACTAAGCCTTAGTCATGTTAAATATTTCTCGAACGCGTAGTCCGATTTTGACAAATGAGGTATTGTTGGACTCGGGCTGACGTCCTCTTTGCTATGGACCACTCGTTATATTTTTCAATTTTTTTTTGAAAATGTTTGTTTTCGAAACTAGGTGATAGTTTGAAAACCAAAGATGATAGAACGTTATGCCATGGCCCAAACGAATGGTCTTTATGACCTTTATTTTCTATAATAAAACTTTTTTACTTTTTATGTTTTTTTGAAAACACTCGAATTGTGAAAATCCTATATTTTGGAAACTAGGAACTCTACAAAAAAAATTGTTTGACATAAATGAAAGGTCCCTATGCCCTCTACCCCCAAAATAAATTTCAAGTCTCTAGAGAAAAAAATTGTGTGTAGTAGTGGGATGGTGGGGGAGCTGCTTCCAAAAGCAAGTGGTGAGCCCCTGCGACCTTGGAATGGAACGAGCCATGCTAGGAGGGCGTGCTTGGATTCGTTTTTTTCGTCTCGTCGTGCTCTTTACGGGAATGTCGGTGTCGAAAATGTGAAAATCTGGAAACACAGTCTTTTTGGGGTAAAAACGTGATTTTAGACTTTTTGCTATATCTCACGAACCAATAACGCTAGAGGCGTGTTCGACAGGTCCAAGGACTCGGGGTAACGTCCTCTCTTCTATGGACCACTCGTTATAATTTTTAATAAAATTGGAAACTCGATTTTGGGGTAAACACATGTTTTTTGTGATTTTGCCGATATCTCACGAAGCAATAACGCTAGAGGCATGTACGATGGGTCCAAGGATTCGGGAAGACGTCCTCTTTGCTATGGACTACTCATTGTAATTTTAAAAAAATTGGGAAACGCGATTTTGGGGTAAACACGTGTTTTTTGTGATTTTTGTCGATATGTCACGAACCAATAACGCTAGAGACGTGTACGAGGTGTCCTAGGACTCGGGCTAACGCCCCCTTTCAAATGTGGTAGATATTTTTTTCCAAAAAAATAATTCACAAAGGGCCTAACGCCATACATGTTGAAAAAAAATCATTACCGTTACCTGTTTATAATGTTTATAAAGCGTGGTGGTTGAGAGAGACGATACGGCTGGGTGTGTGTGTTTCAACGAACCTGTCGCTGACCACGGTGGCTGTGTTCAATAGATCAATTGATATTTCGACGAGTCGGTGTATGACAGAGCGAGGGTACGTTTTTTCACACCTTTTACCTTTAACGTGTAAACGGTGATGAGAACTGGGTTCTATGTTGGTCGAAGCGAGTACAGAAAAACAAACTTGCAGACGAGCAGGAGGTGAAGGTCATTTGAGCTTATTGGAAGGCGTTGATCTGATTTGACAACAGGTGCATTGGAAAAATGATCATCGTGGTGGCAGGGAAGTGCGAAAGGCGTGCACACATGTGTGAAACCACAGGCACGCTAAACCAGTGACATCCTGTCTTGCTTCGTACGTGACAAAATGCAAGTCCAGGTGAAATTTGATCTACCGCAGGTGTTCAGGTTGGACGTTAGCTGTCCACGTGCCTGATAACAGAATGTTCAAAGCGTGGGAATCGCTGAATCAGTAAAAAGTATGATGCAACTTGTCGGAATGATGTCACAACCAATAGAGAGGCAAGAGCTGCAAACAGCAGTGGTGGGAGGTGAAGGGAGGGAGAGGGGAGGGGTAATGTAAGAGAGAACACAGGAGGAAAGGGAAAGACAAACATGTATGAACATGCATGAAGCGCGGAGCGCTTTATACATAGAGCTATAGGTGGTGTACAACATGTGTGAATAAATAAAAAGTACACAGGTTCACACAACATGTAATTTATTGATCCAAGAATTAAACGTAGAGTTAAACCCTAACCATTTGACGTAGAGTTTATTTCCTTTTTGTTTCAACACTTTTTCCACAAGATAATGCTGAGGAAATGCTGTTTTCTGAAGTTCATGGAGATAAAATCTACCTTTTATGGGTTGATGGTTGAGGTCCTCGAGTAAATAGGTGACTGGACTGTCCAAGTTGACTCGACGAATTCGAAATAGTTCAGTCCCCCACTGAGGCGTGTAGCCCTTATTGAAGGCAGACTTAAATTTGCTCACACGAACAAAATCCCCAATGTTCAGTCGGTGACGTTTAGGATCGGCTGTTTTTATGGGGTTAAACAGTTTATCCAATCGCTGAATATTTTTAGTCACGAGACGTGGCTTGGTCCCAATCGTTCTATGGTTGGTGTCATTGTAACGTGACACTAGCTCAGGTAACATGTCCAACCAGCGATAACTGCCCTGAGCGGTAAACGCTTTCCACATATGGGTTTTCAATGTTCGGTTGAACCGCTCGACCACACTGGCTTTAAGATTGCTGTACGTGGTGTAATGGTGAATATCCTTAGATTTGAGAAAACGGGAGAAGTCCTTGTTGAAAAATTCTTTCCCCTGGTCGGTTTGTAGCAACTGAGGTTGACGTTTGGAGTGTTGAATAATATGTTGAAAGGCCTTGGTAACTAGTGGGCCAGACTTGCGACGCACAGGTTCAACAAAGGCCATTTTGGAATAGACATCAATGACGGTCAACATATAGCGTACACCGTCGTTAACGCCAGCATAGGGTATCATTTCAACCAAGTCAGCCTGCCAAAGTTCATCCACACCTCGTGAAATCACCTTGAGTCGTGAATAATGACGCCTAGCTGGGCGATGCAACTCGTGAGCAATACCCATTTTAATGGGTGAGGGCTTAAACAATAATTTTGGCATTTCGAAGTTCTTGTTCAATTTCTTGAATTTCCCAATCGTGACCGGTATGGCCAGCTTGACGTGAGGCATGCAACAACTGTAGCCGCTGGACGAGCTTATTGGGATTGTGCCAGTAGGTAACATCCACAAGGGGTTTTAATGGTTTAAGTGTCACTCCCGAAGCGGATGCTTTACGACGAGTACTTTGACTGGTGGGAAACATTTTTGCAATGATGGTTTTATATTTTTGAGATATATTGGCATTCACTTGTTGCGTGGGATCATACTGTCTTTTGTGAGCATGGGTATCCAATAAAATGGATTTATATTTGTCAAGATCCTCTGACGTATAATCATGGGAAGAGGGGGTCCGAGAAAAGAGCAGCTTTAACAGTCCTGGCGTTAATTTATAGTTGATGTTTTTAATGACAGCTTTAGTACGAGCAAATTTAATGGATGAATCGCCAATTTTAAAACTATCATCCTCATAGCGAACACCATACGTGGTATCAGTGTTTCCAATAAATAGATCGGTGAAATAGGGTTCCAATGTTGATCCATAATATTTTATTAAAATGGTTTTCAGTTGAGCTTTATGTTGAGGGGTGGCCAAGAGTTGTGAAAACGGAGACGCTCTGGAAGGGCAAGGTGTTTCGACCATGGCCAAGGATTTCTTTTTTCTCAAAAACTCTGCAAGGGGTGCGGCCTTTTTTTGAGGCGTAAACACTTGTTCCTCCTCATCCTCAACTTCACTAACACTAGTCAAATCTTCCACTTCCTCTTCCTCAGGGTCCTCGTGCAGCGTCTGCGTGGCTTGTGAAACGGTGGGTAGCGTTTCAGATGGCTTGAAAGAGGGTTTCAACATGGCTTTTAGTGGAGGTGCTAAATGTTGCTGAATAAACAAAGCATGATTGGCACGTGATTGTTTCAATTGACGAAACTTTTGGCGAATAGTATTTTTTGCTCTAATAATATGCTTTTTTAATTGACTCTCTGCTAACGCCATGGTGTCTTGGCAAATGACTTGCCGGGGAATGAGACAAGGCCTTAAATAGCAATAAAATGATCAAACCCTAAGCGATACCGTCCTTGGTTGAGTTCACGTTGTTTGTCAATCACTAAACAGGCATGACGTTGAGTGTTCCAGCACTTGGCACACAATTCTGTAAACATTTGAAAGGTCATATCCGGATTCACATGTTCATTATAAATGTGACGACTGTTCCTCTCGTCCTGACGAAATAAAACAATGACATTGGCATTGTCACGAATCAACTGTTTGGACATTTTAGAATACGTTTGCCCAAGATAGAAGCAATCGATATGTTTGTGTCGACCCATGCTGAAATAGCTTTGAATGATGCCTTGACGTTCAGTGGATACATCATCGAAAATCATGAGTGAATCAGGCTTTACCTCATCCGGTGAAATCACATTTTCTTGCATGGAAAATGTAAAATAACCCATATTCTCTTTTTGTAATCCAGACATGACTTGATCCAGAAACACGTAAAGGGGTTGGTAGAGAGATTTTGCAAAAATATAAATATTTTGAAAACGCAGACCATTGGGCGCTGTGATGAGCGTTAGCAAAAGATTTGTCTTTCCACAGCCGGAAGGCCCCACAATGATGCAGCGAATGGAAGATGGAAACAGTGAACCATGGCGTTGTTCACGTGATGTGGGACAGAGATGGGAAACCATGTCCCCCACGGGGAATGACTCTTGCTGCTTAATAATCTTCATGTCAACTAAGGCTTAGACAGGCTAGCCGGCTGTCTATATACAGGACACCGAACCTTGTCATAGAAACAGTAGACTGGTACTACAGGTTGACGATGGATGTCTTTGGACGTGCGTTGATGGCCAAAGCTAGGCCTGTCCTCATACATGATCCTAAACAGGAAACAGATCCTGCTAATAAACACTATGTGGATACGTCAGTAGTGCCACGCACAAAACAGGGAGATTATGACTTTAAGGGAAAGCGGTTAACCCATGTAAAACATCCTCAAGTGTCTACAGACGTTACTACGAAAAAGTATGTGGATAACAAAGTGTATGAGTTTTATGACAAAGTACCCCAGCTTATGGTGAATGGCTATAGCGCTAATCACCATCGGATTATTCACGTGGAAGACCCACAAGACGAAGACGATGTTTGTACCAAGCGTTACGTGACCCATGAAATGAAAAGGCTTTATAAATTTATCCCATCTGTGTTTTTAGTGTATCTGACAAATGAAAAACCTGTGAATGACAGAAACCATTTACCGTTAGTCCATGATCAGCACTCGACCTATGTGCTTGCTTCGGGTTTAAGCCACTATCGATTACACTATGATGGAATCATTCACATCAAATATGCCATACCTGATGAGAACCATTTACAAATAAAGATAAATGGTCATAGGATGTTGATCCATAACCATGAAATGGTCAATGCAGGGGACGAATTATCCTTTCACCTCATGTTGACATGGGATGAAAAGCAAGCGGGAAAAACCATAAACGATTTCCCACTTTATGTGGAATTGGAATATACAGCCATGAAATAACGATCTGACGTTAGTTGTGATTTAAACTTTCTTGTGAAAGGTTGTGGGTCATTATCATCATGGTGAAACAAAGGTATGCAGTGAGAAAGACTAAAAAAAGGACATTGTCCTTGGCAAAGCCAGGGTTTTCAACATTCGTGGCCAAGCCCTTGCGAAAGAAAAAAAGAAAAAATAATGTATTGACCATAAGGAAAGCCCTTCGAGCAGCACAGAGACAGGTTATTCCAAAACGTCGGCGACAGGTTTCAAACCAAGGGCGAGTGATTCCCGTCCCCAAACGAGCGGGATTTTTACCTGCATTATTTGCCGGTTTGGCTGCTCTGGGCTCACTTTTGGGCGGTGCCAGTGCAGTGGCGAAAACCATTAAAGCCGCGCAGCAGGGCAAGCAACAACTCAAAGAAAGTCAGCGACACAATGAAACGATGGAAGCGATTGCCATGGGGGCTAGAAATGCCAATTTAAAGCCAGCCTTTTATCAACAAGGATTTGGGATTTCACCATTTCGAAATATTAAAAAAAAAAAATTTAACCTCAGCCATAGCAAGACATGCCCTGACGCATCAACAAGTGGAAAGCTATGCTAAACAACTAAAGCTTTCTCATTTTCGAGGTGTGTTTATGCGAAACCAATTACCCCCACGACCCTGGAAAAAGGAATGTGCTGTTGTCAATTTGGATGATCACCGAGGACCAGGAACGCATTATGTAGCTTATGTCAAAGAGGGATCCATGGTATGGTACTTTGACAGTTTTGGGAATTTGCCCCCGCCCATGGAACTAGTGACCTATTTTGGAAACAGGATCAAGCTATATTATAATGTGAAACGAGAGCAAACGTTTAATAGCCAACAGTGTGGACGTTTGTGTTTAATTTTTTTATATAAGACGCAGCATAAGCTAAAACGCCACCAGTATGTCGGCAGAAAGTAAAACGTTTACACTGCATGGACGTGGACCTGAAGTCAGCCTAGACTTTTACCCGCCTATCGAATTGAGTGAAAAACCCTATGGTTTAGGACTTGTTTCTCTTGAAACGTACAATCGAATATACAACATACGTGAAAATGTGAACAACAAGTTTTACTATGATGATTCTGTGCTCACCTTGAACTCTGGTGGATACACGATCGATGACATTTATGAACACATTTATGTGGTGTTGATCAATCAGTATGGTTTAAAGTCATTTCTCGACGGAACGCACAAGTTTGAACTTGTAGGCAATACCAACAATCATCGCTGCAGTATTTTCTCAACCTTCAACATTGACTTTAAAACACACCCCGATTCCATTGGTCCATTACTAGGATTTAAACCACGTGTGTTGGAGCCCAACAAAAAACATGAATCGGACCATGAAGTGAAATTCATTGAGGACCATCATGTGTCGGTGACGTGTAATATTATTAGCCAAGTGTACACCAATCAAGAACCATCGCATTCGCTTTATGACTTTATTGTGACATCACCCAATGGGTATATTATTCGTGAAAACCCTCCAGTGGTGCTTTTTCATTCTGTGGCTGTCGATAGTATTAGTAATATAACATTAAGACTGATCAATAGAGATCAACAACTCATTGATCTAGATTCTACCACACCAGTGACTTACAAGTTGGTGCTAAAGCCACTATGAAATTTGTGTATAAAGCAACAACACCGTCTAGGAATAGTGTTAGTTGTTTGCCACGTGAATACACGTTAACATCTCAGAACAAGCAGATTTTACAGCATTTGGGTTACCACATCAACCCTCATGATGAATTCTATCCTAGAGATAGCGAACCACATCCAGGAGCAACCAGGAGTGGTAAGAATTGATCTCCATTCCTATCAAGCTCAAACACCTGGACTCAATAACAATGATGAAATTCAATTTGTTATCAACAACCAAGATATTTACACCCTACCTCATGAAAGTGTCATTCAGATTGAAGGTCGGCTCACCAAAGCCGATGGCTCTACACCTACCACATCCAAGTTGGCCAACCATGGTTTAGCCTTTCTGTTTTCTGAAGTGCGGTATGTCATTAACGATATCGTGGTGGATAGCACTCGAAATGTGGGCATTTCCAGTGTCATGAAACTATACCCCTCTTATAGTGAGGAAGAAGGTAAAACACTTTGCATGGCAGGTTGGTGTCCTGACACGACCAATGACTGGATGGTACACACTGATGGGACCTTTACTGGATATTTACCTCTTAAACTGATTCTAGGCTTTGCTGAAGATCACCAACGCATTGTGGTTAACGCAAGGCAAGTGCTTTATCTGGTTAGAGACAGGAGTGATAATAATGCACTCAAGGGGGCCGACAATGCCCCCATCGATTCAAAAATTCAACTACAACGCTTGCTATGGAAAGTGCCTCATGTGACCCTTAACGATAGCAAAAAACTGGACATACTCAAAATGGTAAAGAGAGATATGCCTCTACCCATGGAATTTAGAAGCTGGGCACTCCATGAGTATCCGCTATTGCCCACTACCAACACACACAGTTGGTCTGTAAAAACAGCTCGCTATACAGAGAGACCTCTCTACCTGATCGTGGGTTTTCAAACGAATCGCAAGTATCAACAAACCAAAGATGCCTCGCAATTTGATCACCTGCAATTGAGAAATGCACGTCTTTTCCTCAACGGAGCTGTGTTTCCCTATGAAGGACTGGATTTGGATTTTTCAAAAAATAAGTTTGGGCCCCTGTACGACTTGTTTTCTAAATTTCGATGGTCGTATTATCAAAAAGAGAACGGCCCCATGCTACTACCCCAAGCGTTTAAGGCAAGAGCACCACTGATTGTCTTTGACTGTTCTTACCTGGAAGAGTCTGTCAAGCCATCCAATATCGACATTCGACTAGATTTTGAAACGCATGACAATGTACCAGCCAATACGACGGCCTACTGTTTGATTATTCATCACAAACAAGTCAACTATTATCCACTGTCCAACCAAGTGACGAGTGTATAAATAACAGGTCATTCACGTCAAGCCGCTCAGTCATGTCTTGCTTTAAAGCCTCAAGAGACGTTACATCCATGAATTTAAACTCTGAGGAACAACGTTTCAAGACTTTTGCCACATGGCCAGTGCCTTTCATAAACCCTCAAGCCTTGGCGGCCGCTGGATTCTACTATTTAAAAAAAAGAGATGAAGTGAAATGTGCCTTTTGTCCCATCATCATAGACCAATGGCAGGAGGGCGATGAACCCATGCAGGAACATCAGCGCTGGTCACCCACCTGCCCCTACCTGTGCAGAATGAAAGTGGGAAATATACCCTGCCATTCAAGCTATCCCTCACTTGTGTCTTTGGGTGATGAAAAAAAAACAAGTTACGATACATGTGGGCCGTATGGTATCCATGGTGCTTCGGTGAGCAGATCACCATCAAAAACGCCTAGTTTAGAGACATTGGGACATCATCGGTGTTATGGACGTTACAAACACAAGAGACTATATTGTTGTATCAGTTGCTATCGTCCTTATCCCAAAATGAGAAAAGCCTGTAAGACGTGTTATGATAATAAAATGATGTAATTCTTAAATTCTTATTTTTGCATGTCCCACTGTCCTACCCTAACCTTCTTTTTTGAAACTAGCATGGCAGGTAAGTCCATGTCATGATCACACATGATCGTCAGTCAGTCGTCAGTCGAACTTGGTCCAGGCAAGCGTCAACATGTTGCGCACACTCATTGTGGATTGCCAAGGGTTTAAAATTGGTGACAACAAATTTATATTTAAACAAGTGGCCATGATCGATTGTACCACGTTTTGGATATCGCAAGCTACGCATTTGCTATTTAAACCACCCCATGCTTTTGATTTATTGTGTGAAAAAGACCGTAAACAAACCCAGTGGATTGAAAATCATAGACAACTAGACTGGAATCAGGGAACCATTTCCTATAAATATTTGGACGTGGTCATGAAAGCACACTTGTCCTCGGCCAATGTGGTATTTGTGAAAGGTAATGAAAAACGTCAATGGTTGCAACCATTTTTGGCGTCTTACTGTCAATGTATCGACCTCATGGAGTTGGGCTGCCCCTCCCTGCAAACGCTCATGGATACTTGTTCCTGTGGCAACATTACCCATACAGCCCTATCGCATGCGTGGCATCTCTTTCATTGGTTAACCACTCATGCCTGCTGGGAGTTGTTGAACAAAATTATAACTCAAGATTTACCTGTGAATGACGTCAGTGAGATTTCTACAAGCGACGTGTAAACATCTACAGCACGTGATACCATGGAGAAAGGCAATGTTACGGACAAAGCCATCGGCAAGTTCTTTGTGTGCAAAAAGAAACTAGACAGTTTTACCAAAGAGGAACTCTTGGCGCTGCCCAAGTCGTTCATTTATTATGTGGCTGCCAACGCGGTCAAAGAAATCTGGCAACATGTACCAAAATCATGGACTCAAGACCCTGTGTTGAGTGAATTGCAACCCTGTACGGATTACGATCACCATAAGCAAGTGGCCATGGCAAAAATACCGTCTATGCGTCAGTGTGCGACTTGCCAGCTAGTGAAACTGTATCACGGTCATAAAAGTCCGTGTAAAGACTTTGTTGAATCATTCCACGAGTGTCATGGCGAGAAAAAGCAACAACAACAACAACAAACACAAACATCGTCCACAGAGGAGGAGGAAGACCAAACCTTTCTACCATCATTGGAAAAGGATATGCCAGACCTGTACTGGCAATGGCGTCATTGACAAAGTGATTCAATACCTACCTTTCGAAATCCATCTTCCAGGTTATCGTTTTTGTGGCCCTGGAACTCGTCTCGAAAAACGTTTACAACGTGGTGATGTACCCATTAATCTTTTGGATCAAGCATGCAAGGAACATGACCTTTCTTATCGCCATAGTCATTCTGGTTTAAGACATGTGGCAGATAAATTGTTATTAAAGAAAGCTAAACAACGTTTCACATCCAGTGATGCCTCAGTGGGTGAAAGGATGGCAGCCCTAATTGTCATGAGTGCTATGAAAGGAAAGTTGATGATGCATGGACATAAACATTGAGGAGTGAGGAATTGGGATTTGTTTGTATTCTATTTTTCTTTTGTCAATTCACTATGACTATGAAATAAAAACAAAAGTTTTCCAGAGCACGATGTTTTGTTATTTTTAATTTTAAGAAATCGTGATGTTGGTGGCTGATTTTTTCATTTTACACATTTCACACATGATGAATTCCACACACTGTCATTTATCATTTTGCAATTTACAGTTTTTGAAAACGTTCGTTTCAAGTTTAACGTTTTTGATGATATGGAGTTTTCCATTTTGCTGATGACACATTTTAAACAATGTCTGTTTGAAGTTTTTGAATTTTCAAATTTCACACATAGCCATTTCCAGTTTTTAAAAATGTCCGTTTTAAGTTTTGCTGTTTTGGTGATATGGAAACATGGAATTTCCATTTTGCTGTTTTCATATTTTTTCCATTTGATGTATGTCGAAAGTTGAGATTTGACAATGATGTTGATGCAAGTGCTTGACCTTGATAATACTGCAATGTGTTGATGTGTGTTTGGAGAAACGTCGAGGTCTACGACTACTGCAGGTAAGACTGTTTTTACAAAAATAATGTCTTTTGACTGCCACATTTCAATGAAAAAACGAAACTATTGAAAACAAAATGAGTATATAAGTGACCATTTACCCCCTCCCCACCCACCCACCCTACCTCACCGTGTTTGCTCTGGTCAACCATACACATCAGCTTTCTCTTTCCACTCATACATTCACACCTGTCTTTGGGAACAAACACAACCACTTTATTTATTCCCAAAAGCACATTCTCGACATGCACACTCATCCCAAAAGAACTTTTTTATTTGATCATTTACATTACGAAAAATAATTAAATACTAGTTATTAAAGTTACTAAAAATCTTACTTATTTCATATTTACAAAAAAACTTTGTACAGCGTTAAAAGAATCACACTATTTACCAATCAAAAAATTTTTAAAAAATAAGTTTGCATAGAACTTTTTTTAAAGAGCAAAAGGTCCAAGTGGATTGCCACTATTTACAAAATCTACTATTTACAATGACAAAAAAACAATATTTACAAAATACTAAATCTACAAGTTACAAAAAGCCATGTCCCATAAACGATTAAACAGTGAAATCACACCTCCTCCTCCTTGCGATCATAACCCCAGGGCAGGCTGGTGAGCAGGTCATCAGCCCACACACGTTTGTTATCCATGGAGGCGAGGGTGCGTTTTCTCTGTTCCACAAGATACAAATGATGGTTGCTGGATTGTATCCTGCACTGTGTATGAGACATAGCTTTGCCCGTGCGTAAAACCGCTAGATAGTCATCAACACGTAGCGATTTTACCACTGCCCTACCTACACCTTTTGCTCTTTTGGCTTCCTTACAGTCGAGTGTGCGATAAGCATACATTTTCGAAGCCAAACCTACGAATTCCGTCATAATGGAATCACCACATTCATCTTTTAAAACGCCCATTTCCTTTTTGTTTTTTATGGGCAGCTGAAACACGTTGTCAGCGCTATAGCAAGAGGTGTCGAACCAGTCACTATGTTGCCTCATGACGTCATAGGGGTTGCAGTGGCGAATGTGGTAAATGAATGAGTCCGTGTCCATATACAAAAGAGAAACGTTCTCAAAATGGCGTTTGGCAAACTCATAGTGGAATCGATACATGACCGATTTAGAAAAGTCTAAAATGACTTGACCCAAGTAAATGGGCTTATCCATGGTCACGCTGGTCTTACTCATTTCAATAGTAGCCAAATCCTCATCGATAATTTTGATTGATTTGAAATTTGGCTTGGCAATGTACCGCCGGGCACCCCACCGCCCCTCCCAGACATTCACCAATTTAATGTCACGGTATTTGCGGACATTCTCCATGGACTTGCCATAGATGCAGTTGTTCATTAATTTAAAAAAATTAATTTCAAACTGCTGTGTTGCCATTTGTCGGTGCTCTGTGTTGAGTCGCATGTACGGCTCAAGCCATGATTTTTGAGCAAAAGAAATACCCCTGTGGATTTTCTTCAACACCAAGCCTTGGGCGAGGCATTGCACCAACATTTGGATATGTACCACATACCGATTTTTGTTGTAAAGTGTGCCCATGAGTTTTTCAATTTTCACTTTACTGTCAGGGGGAACCATTTGCTCAAGGCAGAATGGGAAATCGGCATGTTCATCATACAAGGATGAGGGATATTCAATATCCACTTCTAGCACATATCCACGGCCTGTTTCTTGGCTAGCCATGTTCACATCAAATTCTGACACTTGTTTGTCTGTCAGCCAAGCAAACTTTCCATAGGGCAAAGGCTGACTCATGGCGTAACCGTACAAATTATTCACGTCATAGTACATTAAGTACGATTCTGGTTTGTCTGGTGAATAATCAGGCATGTAGACATTGTTCGCTTCAGCATAGCGTTGGTTAAGCGACACAAAGCCGCCACGAATGCCCTTTTCAAAAAATAGAACCATGTCTACATCAGTGAGTAAATCCAATTCCACTTGAGTGTATTTCAAAGCGGCATCGAACGAGAGTCCAGGACTCGTGTAATAGTGAGCCGGGTCAAGACCGTAAATGTGTTGACACAACTCACGGAATTTTTCAAACACATCAGTGAGCAGCAATACATCCAGTTTTAGGTAATGCAAAGCATATTCACTTAGCGTGTTCATGCCAAACACTCGCCAAACTTGACATGCATGTGCATAGTCTTCATCGGAAACGGTACTGCGTGTTAGTTTCGAGTAAAATTTCTCTTGTGGAGGGAGTTTTCTTTGCTTTAACACGTCCCAGCTGTTGCAGAAATCATACGGGAATATACCTTTCCGAATGCACAACTGAAATTGCTCAGGATCATTAAAATGCATTCTAGTATTTTTTAATTCCTCCTCATTCAAGCCATTCACAAGGCTGTCTAGCGAGGATGCCATAAACTTAAAGGAATCCAAAAATCGAATGCTAAAGTCGCCCAACCACCATGTCAGGGCTGTAAAACGCTCATGGTTTTGGGGAATAATGGTAAACGAGCCCTTGTTAACATGGCCCAATTCACGAATCAAAAACTGAATGTCATAATTTGCCAGATTGTGGAAAAAGACACTGATGAAGCGAGGAGCTGGAAAGTTCAAGTTGCATTTACTATGCGCAGCTCCACGAAACTCCCCCGTAAAGTGCGAGTGGTCTCTGACTTTTTCCTCTCTATTTAAAATAGGCTTTTCGCAAATATGGCATGTCGTGGCATGCTCATACTGCTGCTGCTGTTCTGGAAATAGGCTCATGGGTACTGGGTGGTCCAGTAATTCCTGTACATCATGAGCCAACTTGACAAGTTCATCCAAGAACCATTTGGCACAATCTGGCCCCTCGCGGTATTTGTAAACGGATTGTGTGGGGTCATGGGCACACACCACATTAAATCCAATGGCAAAGGGTTCATGTTTTTGAATGGGTGTGGTTGAGCTGATGGTGGGATCTGGTTCACATCCCGCCATGGGTGTGGTGAGAGCTTCGAAATCTGCATATACCACATAGGGAACAGTGTCACGCTTATGAATGTCCTTAAACTTTAACACAGCCTTGTCCCCTTGTGGCAATATCAGTCTCACCACTTCCTGAGAAACGCAATCCACCCTATGACGTTCCAAAAGCGTAGGGGTTTTAAAATATTGCAAGCATCGATCACAAATATGTTTTACACCAGTGTGCTTAGACACTTGTCTGCTTAGCAATCTACTCAGGCTTTTAATGAGGCAATAGTGATTCACTTCTCCTACAGATAAATATAAAAGATGAATGTGATGTCGTTTCGGTTCTTTTGTGGCATAAAGAGGACCCACAATCTCATCACCGTCAAGGCCATACACCATGAACGAAAAGTCCTGGTTGTCTCGTTCAAACCTATGGATCTCGGTTAAGTCCATAGGGAACGACACTCGAGTTAAATTTAAAGTATGTTTCAATTCGACAAACTTGGCCTTGTACATTCCTGGTCGACAACTGTCACGTTGTGCTGGCTGCAAATACGCAGCTACAGACCACAGAAAGCAATCATTGTCACGATTCTTTATATTGACCACAGCCTTTTTCAAAGCTATTGCTGGTGGTGTTTCAATATAGCTAGACCCAGCGTTCAACGGGTTGAATTGACAAATGTTGATTTGCAAATGATGAATTTTGTCTAAGGCTAGACCACTCGGTCCTTGTTGCAGTTTATCAAATTTTGATAGCAAGACATTCACCACGTGGGTTTCATACCACTGTTCCAAATTATGGGCTATGAACAGCTCTTGCATTTTACTGCAAATATAAAATGTCTCTTTATGCTCTACGTCCTTCTTTTTATATATGAAATCGCACACCAGTTCTGTATTCACCTTTAAAGCCGTATGCAACCTTTGCGCTGTACAAATTTCAATTTTAAAAATTTCAAAACAAGATTGTAAAAATTCTTTGGGAATCAAACTTTTTCTAACATTGACCACACGACCAGAGCACACACGTGATTTGAAACAACTGTTTAGGGGTTCCCAAATTAACGTATCGGTAGCAGTGGCAAAAGACATTATTTTGAAAGAACACTCTCACCTGAGTTTTCAGCTGTAGACTGCTTGACAAGGATTCCACTCTAAAGCCACTTGGTTTTCAACTGTATTTGCTATAGCAGTGAACCCTTTTTTTTTCCTCCAAATATCTAAAAAGAAATAAAATAAACCACCATAAGTATATCCATTCCATATCGTTTATGCATTTCATAAACAAAAACAAAATCAAACAGGTTATATTATATAATAAAACAGATCTCACCTTGACGTATAATGCTTTGCTATATTCCCGTCTCACGGACTAGTGTGGAAATGGTTTCCTTCTCTAGCTGTCTGTCTTTCTCTCTTTCTTTAATATCGTTCACACACACACACACGACAAGTAGGCTATACCGGTTATCTGCAAACAAATAAATAAATAAAATCATTAATTACCTAATCAATAAATAATTGCATGTATTTATATATAAATCAATAAATGTATAAATGAATAAATATATACCTACCTCACAACAAGAATAAGTATTTTCCACCAACACCAAAACTGTTAAACAAGGCCAAGTGTTTCACACAACGCTGTAGCGTGTTCAAAGGTAGTCACATAAGTGCGAGTGGAAATGTCAGCGACGTGTCTTTATATATCACATTGCATGTATAATCTTTTTTTTTCCACGCTTTGAACATTCTCTTATCGTGCACGTGGACAGATAACACCCAAGCGAACACTTGTGCCGGATCAAATTTCACGTCAACTTGCATTTTGTCACGTACGAAGCAAGACAGGATGTAACTTGTTAACAGTTATCGCGCATGTAGATAGATAACGTCCCAAGCGAACACCTGCGGTAGATCAAATTTCACGTCAACTTGCATTTTGTCACGTACGAAGCAAAACAGGATGTCACTGGTTTAGCCTACATGTGGTTTCACAAATGTGTGTGCATGCCTTTCACACTCCCCTGCAACCACGATGGTCAGATTATTTCACCTTCAAGCGTCACCTGTTGTCAAGTCAGATCAACGCCTTCCAATAATCTCAAATGACCTTCACCTCCTGCTCGTTTGTTTTCGGTACTCGCTTCGACCAACATAGAACCTAGTTCTCATCACCGTTTACACGTCAAAGGTAAAATATCAGAAAACGCACCCTCGCTCTGTCATACACCGACCCGTCGAAATAGCGATTGATCTATTGAACACAGCCACCGTGGTCAGCGACAGGTTCGTTGAAACACACACACCCAGCCGTATCGTCTCTCTCAACCACCACGCTTTATAAACATTATAAACAGGTAACGGTAATGATTTTTTTTCAACATGTATGGCGTTAGGCCCTTTGTGAATTATTTTTTTGGAAAAAAATATCTACCACATTTGAAAGGGGGCGTTAGCCCGAGTCCTAGGACACCTCGTACACGTCTCTAGCGTTATTGGTTCGTGACATATCGACAAAAATCACAAAAAACACGTGTTTACCCCAAAATCGCGTTTCCCAATTTTTTTAAAATTACAATGAGTAGTCCATAGCAAAGAGGACGTCTTCCCGAATCCTTGGACCCATCGTACATGCCTCTAGCGTTATTGCTTCGTGAGATATCGGCAAAATCACAAAAAACATGTGTTTACCCCAAAATCGAGTTTCCAATTTTATTAAAAATTATAACGAGTGGTCCATAGAAGAGAGGACGTTACCCCGAGTCCTTGGACCTGTCGAACACGCCTCTAGCGTTATTGGTTCGTGAGATATAGCAAAAAGTCTAAAATCACGTTTTTACCCCAAAAAGACTGTGTTTCCAGATTTTCACATTTTCGACACCGACATTCCCGTAAAGAGCACGACGAGACGAAAAAAACGAATCCAAGCACGCCCTCCTAGCATGGCTCGTTCCATTCCAAGGTCGCAGGGGCTCACCACTTGCTTTTGGAAGCAGCTCCCCCACCATCCCACTACTACACACAATTTTTTTCTCTAGAGACTTGAAATTTATTTTGGGGGTAGAGGGCATAGGGACCTTTCATTTATGTCAAACAATTTTTTTTGTAGAGTTCCTAGTTTCCAAAATATAGGATTTTCACAATTCGAGTGTTTTCAAAAAAACATAAAAAGTAAAAAAGTTTTATTATAGAAAATAAAGGTCATAAAGACCATTCGTTTGGGCCATGGCATAACGTTCTATCATCTTTGGTTTTCAAACTATCACCTAGTTTCGAAAACAAACATTTTCAAAAAAAAATTGAAAAATATAACGAGTGGTCCATAGCAAAGAGGACGTCAGCCCGAGTCCAACAATACCTCATTTGTCAAAATCGGACTACGCGTTCGAGAAATATTTAACATGACTAAGGCTTAGTAGTGGGGCAAGGAGGGTTTTGGAGTGCGTTAGAAGCGCCACTACTCCACTACTGATATCGAAGTAGACATAGCAGAAATGTTAACGGCAAATGTAGCAGTATGGAAAGACGAGTGGAATAGGTCAAGTGGGGAACATGTAACCCAAATTCAGGAACGTATTGAAATAAAACTTGCCAGTACTCAAATAGATATTAACAATGAAGTAGTACAGATTAGGAAAGATTTAAGCGTCAGGATGGATTCGCTATCCGAGAGACAAGTAGAAGATAGAACACAATTAGGTCAGGATGTGCAAGCATTAAAATCTGCATTAGAGGAACAGATTCATAAAGTTGTCTCTGATGTGAATGAAACGACGAGCAAACTGCAGAATTTGAAGCTAGGAGAAGCTAGTTTGATGGAGACCTACAAAGAAGAGTTAATCAAGAAAGTCTTAACGGAAATCACTGACAAGGATACAGAAGGCTTGGCTTGCGAAACCAATAGGAATTATGCCAGAAGATATAACCTAGCTCCAGAAGAGAGAGACGAGACTCCTGAAGAACGTATATCCAGATTCAGGGAGGAAGATGACGAGAGGAATATGGAACCTGAGTGGAACTACCGAGATAGTGGGAAAAACTACCCGGATGCATATCCGAGGAACGTGACGGTCATCAGGAATTTTGAAGACAAACCGCAAAAATTCAGCAACACTGATAGTTTGACGCCTATAGAATATATAAGGAACCTCAAAGATTATTTCATCGAAGCTCACATTCCCAGAGAGAGAGAGATGAAGATAGTGGAGAGATTTTTGATTGGAGGACCCCTTGAATGGTTTCGCGCATTTAGATACACATTCAGTAACTTTGACGAGTTTGCAGAGGCATTAATCAAACGATTTTGGTCCATAGAAGCGCAGAATTCGTTAAGAGCGGAGGTGTATTCAAGAAAATACTCAGGTACTCTTCCAACACGGTACGCTGATTTCTTTACGAGTCAATTGTCCCGCTTGAGATTTTTGCAAACCCCATTGTCAACGGAGCAATTAATTGATGCGATTTCTCGTATGCTGCCTGTGGAGGTGAGGAGACTAATCATTTCGTCAAACATCAGGGATTTGACCAGCATGGATGAATTACTGAGGAGGTTAGACTACACAAGTCCAATGCCTAACGTGGTACAGAAAGGTCAGAGGCATGACTTCAAAGAAATAAATACTGTATATATGGACCAAGTCCAACAAACTGACAAGCCAGATGAAGAGAAAACTGACAATGTAGGTCCCCACAGGAATAATCAGTTTCGAAATAACAGATCGCAAGGTTACCGTCCGTATCAACAGAGAAGAGGCTGGAACTATAATCGAGGAAATTACAACAATGGAAGAGGCAGATACTACAACAATAATGGTTATAACAGAAATTATAATAGAAATAACCAGAACCAAAACAGAAATCAGAATCCTCAAGGTCAGGTTATGACACCCGATCAGTATCAGGAAAGAGAGAGGGAAAGCCAGCAATACCTGAAAGAATTACGGGAAAAAGAAGCCGAAAACCAAAAGAAAAGGCAGGATGTTGTAATCGATCCTGGGCCTTCTACGAGCCAGCAGAATTTTGAGGTCGGTAACACAAAAAAAAAACGCCGATTTCTCAACGACAGTGAGAACTTGTAAATACATTGCCACACCACACCTGATTACAATTAATGAGATATATGAAGTTACTGATGAAGATTTGCTAGAAGAGAGGGGTATCGTTAAAGAGGAAAGACATGTGCCTTACCTATTATTTCTGTACTGATAGATGGCCAACAGTACAAAGCCCTGATGGATACTGGTGCAATTATCTCCATCATTTCAGAGGACTGTTATCAAAGTCTGCTAAGAGGAGAGAACATGACAGTTCTACCTGTTTCTACCGTCAAAGTGAGAGGGATATTCCAAGATAAGGCAGTGAAGTGCAAGATTCAAGTGTTATTGAACTTTGAGATCAATGGAAGGAATTATGAACAGATCTTTATTGTGGTGAGCAAGATCAATTTTGATATGGTGCTTGGAATCGATTTTATATCGAAGGTCGGAGCTATTATTGACATGAAGAACAGAAGTATTAGCTTTAATGATGGGTACATGATCACAGAAGAGATAGAAAAACAGGACGTGAAAGACAGTCTGGAAATAGACCTTAGAGAAGAAATTTTGAATACCATAATTAATGAAGTGGAAAATTTAGCAGAAATACCCAGTAGAAAAACTGAAGGATTTGAAGAAATTCAGGGGGAATTTGAGGATCTGATAAAGGAATTCCAAGATATTTTTGATGAAAAGCCTGGATTGATTAAGGATTATAAATACAAGATAAGGCTGACAGATGAAACCCCTTACCAGAAGAGAATATACCCCATACCTGAGAAATACTATCAAGAAGTACGAGGGTTAATCAGAAAAATGGAGGTAGACGGGATTATTAAAAAACAGGCGTCGTCTTATATAAACCCCATCACAGTAGTAAAGAAAAGTAATGGTCAGATACGTCTTTGTCTCGATGCCAGGACCATCAACTTGAAGATTCTTCCAGAAAATGACCGACCACCCAAGATTAGAGATGTGCTTCGAAAATTCAAAGGGAGAGCATGTTTCAGCGTTCTTGACTTGACGTCTTCATTTTATCAAGTTCAACTAGAAGAAGATAGTATGCAGTACACTGGATTCTTATTTGACCAGACGTCATGGGTCTTTGTCAGAATGCCTTTTGGTATGGTTAACAGTGGACCAGCACTTATTCGAGCACTTGATAGTAAGCTCACTGACGAAGTGAAAGGAAATGTAATCTGCTATATTGACGATTTAATCGTATCTTCACCCAGCGCCGCAGAACATTTAGTGCACTTGAGAAAGTTGTTCGAGAATTTAAGGGAGGCCAATATCAAGGTCAATTTCGGAAAATGTCAATTCTTGAAGAAGGAGATAAATTACTTGGGGCATACTATTGATAAAGATGGATATCATCCAAACATGCAAAAAGTAGAGGCGATCACGAGATTTCCAAAGCCAACTAAGGTGAAACAAGTCAGAGAATTTGTAGGCGCATGCCAATTTATTAGCAGCCACTGTCCAAGATACTCTGAAATTATGGCTCCTCTGTATGACTTACTCAAGAAGAATAACAGATGGAAATGGAGTACCGCTGCAGACGAGGCTTTTGAGAAAGCAAAAGAGATGCTCAGGAATAACGTGAAACTGGAGTACCCAGACTTTGAGAAGGTGTTCTATATTGAGTCTGATGCATCAAGAATAGGCATTAGTGCAGTCTTATACCAAAAAGACGAGGCAGGCAACAAGCACTACATTGCATTCACTAGTCGGAAGTTGAAGAAACACGAGGAAAACTACTTCACGACTGAACTTGAAGCGTTAGCTTTTGTGACAGCTTTGCAAGCCTGGAAGAAAATCCTGCTGGGACATAAAGTCATCATTATTACTGACCATAAAGCACTACAGTTTATGCTGCAAACTGACATGTCGAGTGATAGATTGACACGTTGGGCTTTGTTCACCCAACAGTTTAACGCCACTATCGTCCACCACCCTGGGAAAGATAACTTACTGGCTGATGCTCTATCACGTAACCCTATTAAAAATGTGCAGATACACCATGTACAATTGGAGCAAGAAGATCAAGAAACCGTTAGGAGGTTAGCCCGAATCGGTGTGTCACAGAAGAGACACGCTCCAATAAGGAAAATGTACAGGTTCCTCAAGGGTTACATGGACAATACTGATGTTGACTATGCAGCTACACGGAGAAATTCACGACACTTTGTCTTGAGTGGAGACATCGTATGCAAGTATGCTGACTCTGCGCATACAAAACTCCGAATAGTCGTGCCACCTAAACTTGTTGTCAATTTAGTGTGGGTAGCTCATCACGCAACTGGACATGCCGGTTTAGATAAAACTCTTAATACTCTTAAAGAGAGATTTATTTGGACTAACATGCGTTCCAGCATTGCCAAGGTCATTCGATCATGTGACAAATGTCAAAAAGCAAAGTATGCTTCTGCTTTATTAAAAGGAAAACCGAAGGCTATGATTCCTTCTAAACCAAACGAACTAATGGCGACGGACATATTTGGCCCCTGTCCGAAGGGATATCAGGGTAACCAGTACCTGTTGGTTACCGTGGATGTTTTCTCAAAATTTGTTACAATGAGTCCCATGCAGAAAGCTAACACGAGGAACGTTGTAAGCAGACTGGAAAATTCTATATTTCCTAAAGCTGGTAAACCAGAATATCTACTGTCTGATCATGGAACGCAGTTTACATCCTTGGAATTTGCAGCGGATATGGAAAGGCTTGGCATTAAGCACTTATTTTCAAGCGTGCGTTACCCAGAATCGAATTCCTCAGAAAGATATATGGCTGAATTTTCGAAATTCTGTCGAATTTTCTGTCCAAATGATCATTCTGGTTGGGTGAGATATGTACCCCTTATTGAGGAATGTCTGAACTCTACAGTGCAGGAGAGCACAGGAGAAGTGCCAATGCGACTTCATCTAGGAAGAAACCCAGAAAGGCCGTGGGATAATCTTTTCA
Organism: Meconema thalassinum; assembly: GCA_946902985.2. Lineage (NCBI taxonomy): Eukaryota > Metazoa > Arthropoda > Insecta > Orthoptera > Tettigoniidae > Meconema > Meconema thalassinum. The sequence goes on along the minus strand of OX336398.1, from coordinate 51,807,818 downwards.
ACCACGTTCCTAGAGATCCCGACCTAGGAAGGCAGCAGAGGATTGACAAGGCGAAGGAACAACTCCAGAAAGCAGCAGAGAAACGATTGAAAAGAGTAGCTGGAAAACGTTTTGGTGCACCCTTACAAGTTGGAAATCTTGTATTACTACGCAGACCTGTCAAGGCTGATATGAGCAAGAAAATCTATCCCAAGTTTGGAATTGTGTTTATGGGTCCGTTTAGAATTACGAACGCCTATGGAAACAACTGTTATGAGCTCTACGATGATGAGAGTAATGTCATTTACGGCAAGTTCAATGCTGGAAATTTGAAAAGATACTATCCTAGAGTAAGCCAGTAATAATTCAATTTCGTGTTCAAGAGAGTTGAGGTACTTGTAACACTGAGTTTAAAAACAATTTGCAACTGTTTTTAAAACGTGGTGAGGGGAGAATGCCCCCGTAAATTGAATTATATAGAGACCACGGTGGCTATTTTGGAAATTATGAAGAAAGTTATGGCTGTCATAGTTATGACGTGGGTAGTCATGACGTAAGCACGGATGACGCAGACGTTATGCCAGCAGGCTACTTGAGCTGAGATTCTCAGTGACGTCAGCATTTATTCGAGAAAGATCCGAGATTTACGACGCAGTCGCAGGAAACGTGGAATTCTGCTGAGGAAGAAATTATGCTATTGGAGGGGAGGCTCGGACCAATGAACGATAGTTTGAAGGAAGACGGAGATTGCTGAAACTATGGTATTTTTAATACTTCTTGGAATGCAGAATTGTGGAAATCCATTTGCAGTAGAGGCATTGATCTGGAATTTTGGTGAAATTTATTTTCAGTTTTTGAATTTTGAAAATCCGTCATGTATTGACGAAGTTAGAACTTCTAGCGATGACGCAGTAACACGCTATGGAAGGGATGGATACGCCCCTTATGAAGTTTATAAAAGGCCTTGCGCAGAAGAGAGGAGTCTCAAATCGTCATAGCTCAAATCGTCAGAACCTAAGCTCAGATCTTCAGTCTCATTTCTTATATAGTCATTTCGGTGAGACGTCGAGTGAAATTAGTAGAAAGAGTCGTCATTATAACGCGTGGTGAAGCCACCGCAGTGAACTATCGAGCAGACAAGCAGTGCAAGTTTACAGTGAGTGAAAACTAGGCGAAGTTAAAACGCACATTATAACGCGTCTACAAGATTAGTTATGAACAGTTAGCGGTCGCCTATAAGCTAATTCTATTGTGCAGTGCTACATTAAGGAGTGTAGAAAAGTTGAACAATTTCGCGGAGTTATTTTGGAAGATATTGGCAATTTTAAACGACTGACAAAAGTGATTTTCTCGCCATCTGAGAAGCACTTTATATCGTCAGATTCTACGCCACGGCTGACACTGCTAGTGCAATAGGGAGACTTCAGATTGCCTTTGTGACACAACGCTACAGTATTATGGAGCAGTTTAATATGGCAGTTTGTTCTACTATTACCATAACCGAAGAGAAGATGGAAGGCTAAAGGACTTTAATGCGATTGGGACATATATCGTTGGAGTAAGATAGCAGCATGGAACTTCGCTAATTGCCATTCCACACAAGCGAACATGTGGTGAATAACCATCTACACCCATGTTTCGTGGTTCAACGCTGAACACTATCAAACAGCAATGGAAACGATTTCATACTCACTAAATATGAATATTTCTTCGGAAATCTACTACAAAAAACGTCATGGCGATTTTCTACTGGAACTTCAGGGATTTTTCAAGAGAGGTCAGGGTAGTCCCGACTCACAAAGAAGAATTTTGCCGGAAGGATGTCTTTCGTCTACACGGAGCAGTGCAATTTCCGGAGGAGGAAGCAGTTCGATTCTCCGAGGGTGCTGTTTCCTGTTTGGAGGATGGAGCTCATCTTCAAGTTGGTGAAATGGATCCATCAGCAGTCTTCTTTGGGGAATTTTCCTCTGGAACGTCAATCGGCAGATAAGGTAGTCGTGAACGTTTATTGTTTTATTTGAGTTTTTTAGCGATATCTGAGCAACCATTTTCCCATATTTTCTGTCCTCATGTATTTTGCCCTATATTCTTGTTTGAGATTCCTGTACTCAGTACACCTTGATGAGTTATGCCTTTTTCGACGATTTATTAAGACATTGTTATGTCATGGGCATAGTTAAATGATTTTGGATCAGTTGAGACTGATATTTAGATTGTTCAGTAATTTGCTTATTTTTGTAGTCACGATTTGACTGTAAGTTAATGATTTTCATGGCAGATTTAAATTCAGACAGCGTGTCACTTTATTAAAGTAATTCTACCCCAGTTTAATTACTTTGACCAATTTTCTGTTATCATCAAGAAGGAAGAACATTTAAATGATTTTAGAGCGGTAAAATCCATTACGTTGTCGACGATCTTGGAAATACTAGTCGTTATTTGAATTGATTGCAACACAGACATTTATCGTCAGTTTTGAACGACCATTGCATCATAGACAATTTTGTGAAAGATGAACTTTAATTATGAATTATTGAATGCATTAAAGTCATGAACTTTTGTTAGGAGTTTTTTCTCAATTAGAGATTTATATAATGATGTTTGCATTCCCCAGTCTAATTGGATTCTATTCGACTATTTTGCAGTTTAGTCGCACTTTGTTTGATGATAGTATTTTTATACTACAATTCTTTGAAGATGATAATCTTAAATTTTGATAGACCAGACAGGCGTATATAAGCGTATTCACTATTAAATTTGTTTGTGATTGGCAAATTTTTGACTTCATTTCGATTCATGAATGAAATCCACGAAGGTTTAAGATAACAGTTTTGAAACAATTAATGATTATAAGAATTTTTGAAGTGGAACTATGAATGTATAATCGCTAGTGCAGCGGACGTGTTGAAAGTCGCTGATGTATAATGCCCTTGAATTAATGAAGGAGGTTCCCACAGTAATTAATGATGGTGAAGAATTTGTTAGTGGAGATTTTTGTAAGTTCTGTGGAAGATTTTGATGCCATATATATTAATATATGATGAATTTTGGGCCTATTTTAATGCAGTTTTGTGCATTATTTTGTAAGCGAAGTATTTTCCGATGGAGTGTATTGTCTTAGTCCTTTGAAAATTAATCAAGTGAATTTACTGTTATAATTAACAAGAGTATTGAAAGAATTTGAGATAAGATTTTGAATGAAGATTACCGTCACAAATAATTATAATAATTATTACAACCTTTATTAAACCAGATTGTGACATTAAATATGTATAACTAACCTTCATTGGTCGATTATATTGACACGATTATGAAATTACCAACCGGATGAACATGTGGTTAAATGTATTTCTTAAATTAATAATTTGAATAATTTAAATGTTAATATTGTAAATAATGATGTAAATATTTTTGACAATAATGTGGAACGAAAGTAGTGTTAGAGGCGTGTTTAAAATTTTTGTAATTGTCTTCGACAATATTATAAACAATTTCTAATTGTTATAAATTATTTATGAGTTTTTGTTATAAACATTTAAGAGTTTGTTTTATACTCTAAACAACGCTTATTAAACATTTGAATGCTAATTAAACAAGTTTAGGGATTGTCAGAATAATCCAGTGGTGTGTGAGTAAAGCATTTGAAAGATTTGCGTAACTATATTTGTGTTGTCTTGCGGTCATTTAAAGCTTTTGAGAGGGAGCTGGATTCTTACGCAACGTAGCAGGACAAGTGAGTCCATTTGACAGGTGTGCGACAGGTTGAAGGGTAGACCGCATCTGGCCAGACAACTGGTTATCAGCGGGCAAGGTCGTCTACATTCTGGCCTTGTGCCTATATATAAGTGTGATGTTTATTAAAAGAAAACAAATGCTCTGTATATGTGTCTCGCCCTGACTTCCTTATCCAGTCCATGTGTGTTTTATATTACGTTACTTTGAGCTCGTGGGAGCTAACATGTTGTATGATAAATTTACAAGTCCTACAGGAGGACATAGTCAGATTGACATGGGCTACTGATAGCCACATTTATTTTGTTGAGTTGTTAAAATCATACCCTTTATTTGAAATAAAAGCCTTTGTACAGTTCAAAGTTCTTGTGTTCGTTCTGGTTCATTTTTAAATGTCATGGTGGAGGTTATTGTGGGAGCATACTTTAGAGATCCAGTTGTTAACCCAATCCCCGAGATAATTTTTAAGAGGTAAGTAAAGGTAAGTATGAACCCCCGTCTATTTTGGTGTGTTCCACAATAATTTCATGTTAACTTCTGTGCTCAAACCTCGGTAGTATCTGTCAGTGCCATTTTCATTGGTGTAGCTGAGCCGGTGCGGTTGATTATTGGCAATCCGATTGAGGGGGGCGGATATCTGACAGCCTACTATCCGGGTAAACGGGGACAGTACCTTCTTCAAGGCCACGGCCGCCTCCTTCCCTCTTCCTTGCCTTTCCATCCTGACCATCCCTTACCTTCCCTCATGAGGCCCCTGTTCGCTTTGCAGGTGAGGCCGCCTGGGCGAGGTGCCAATCCCACCTCACCAGTTGTATCCCTTCCGATTCGATGTTCCCAGCTCTAGGACACTGCCCGTAGAGGCGGTAGTGGTGAGTTCCCTCGCTGAGTCCGTGGGTTCCACCAACCTAGAGGGTAAACGACTAAAAAAAAAAAGCAGAAAGGTAAACAGGTTTTTATTTTATTTTTACAAATTAATAATTTATTTCTCAAAAGTACCATACTGTGGAATTCACAGTTTTGCCTCACAAGGCTGAGTGTACCACGTTCCAGCCCTCAGACCAGAATTAAAATTTCTTGGCAGAGGCGGGAATCGAATTCGGACCTCCGGGGCGGCAGCCAAGAATGCTAGCCACTACACCATGAGGTAGTCTAATTTCAATCTTAATATTGTTTACAACTTAGCCAATAAGTTAAGATTAGGGTACAACCAAATTTATAATTATTTTAAGCTTTTACCAAAGCAACACATTGTTAGTTTTTTATTGCCTTGTTTGGAAGAGTCTGGACGCCCCTTATACACGCCTCTGAGTTACGATGTACAGTATTCTGCAAGAAAGTAGTTAGTGTAGCGGCCAAACTCTCCCTGCATCGCTCAGTGACCTTGCTGATATACAGGGTGTATTTGATATGATGGAAGTCCTTTACACTGGTGATAGAAGATGGTATTCTAAGCAAATATCTTCATGAAATTAAGTCGGATCTTAATTAGTGTAGGTGGAATTAAATCACAAAAATCGTCGGTCAATATCTTGGAAACGGGCTTTCACTTCGTTCCCCTCAGCAGCAGAGCTGACTTCTCCCCGTCTCCCTCCCCTCCTACGCTGAGGAATGTTGACCAGAGTCAGCAGTTGAGTGACCTCCTCGCCTTGTCTAACAATGACATTGAAATACACAAACCGAGCCTATGAACAGCTGATTCACACCTTCATGGGGAGTGGCTACATGACTAGTGATGGTGGATCTGTCTAGGATTTTTCCAGCTTCATGAACTATGCATAGAAAATAGAAATCCTAAAGATTTAGTAAATTAATTTAAGGAACTGTTGGTCTATCTTTGTGTGAAGATAGTGCAACAACTGTAATAAACTTATTAATAATACTAATAATAGTAATAGTAGGCTTTTAGACACACTAACTTCTTTTATCTTTCTTTTTGGTATGTCGAGTTGCCAGACTTTAATGTACGTAGGATTTCTTGTATGTGCCATGAAATCCATGGAGATGATCTTATTAGATCCCATTCATTTACTACATGACTGAACGTAGATCGCACCCTCGGGAAGGTTAGCACTCTACCACCAGAACTACACATGCTGACTCTTATTATTATTATTATTATTATTAGACTATTATTATTATTATTATTATTATAACACTGTATTATAACAATGTATTTGTATTTTATTTTCATTTTCGTGTATTTTCATATGTATTTACATTGTTGATGGACCAATAAATCAATCCCCCCCCCCTCTCCAGTTAATGGCCACCCGAGGGCTGGAGATGGGATGGGACAATTCACAATATGAACATGTGGTACCATACTAGTATTAAATCTTGGAAGTAGGTTTCCATGGGTTCCCACTTCTACCCCAGGCAAATGTCGGGATTGTTCCTAACTTCAGGCCACGGCCGCCTTCTTCTCAATAATCATAACCGCTGGCAGTGCAGCCCATGAAGGGCCTAGGCCTACCAAGCGACCGCTGTCCAGCCATTTGGCCTGCAGATATTAGGGTGACGCGTGGTCAGTGCATCGGGTCCCCTTGGCCATTAATCTTGATTTTCCTGACTCGGGCACTGCCTCACTGTTAGACAGCTACTTAATTGCCCTCACGAGGCTTAGTGCACTGCGTTACAGCCCTCACGTCAGTTTCTAATATCCCTGATGGAGCCAGGAATCGAACCCAGGGCCTCCAGGTGAGAGGCAGTTGCACTGCCCCAACACCACAGGGCCGGCGCCTTCTTCCGAATCCTCACCTGAATTACAAATACCCACATTACTACAGAAACCACAAAACACAGGTTATCACACAAATTCTACCCACACCCAGCTACATGGGGCTAAATGACCAAAATCGCCAAGCCTCTCAAACAAAACATCAAGTTTTTTACTTCCGTCCTAAATGCCTAGTTCTGAACAGACTGCGGGATGTCGGAATTTTGTCACACTGCATTTCATTAAGAGAATGTTTTTAGTATTTTCAGAAACTAGTCAACAGAAGGTCCGACACGGACGCCAATGATACATCAGGGCTGAGTATCGAAATTATTTTATACATGAACATCAATCAATGAATTCCACACTTACAAATTAGGCTACACAATACTACCGGTCCTGACGTCCCAAGCCATTGCGTGCGTTGTCAACAACAACAACAAGAACAACGGCAATGCACATTTTCTTACGAGACGGTAGAGCTCAAACAGCTGATAGCCTACCACCCCTCAAGTCAACCGGTAAGGTCAATGCTCCGATTACGTAACAACTTCCCCTTCGCGCGTCGTCACATCGGGCTCCGCCTCGTTTCCCCAGCCTGCCGCACCACTTTCTGCCTGATTAGTTTCTGAAATAACTAAAAACATTGACTTTTTAATGATTAATTATCAATTTCAAGATAGGTGACAAATTTTTTACCTAGGAAGCTTAGAATAGTCTCTTCTATCACCAGTGTAACGGACTTCCATCATATCAAATACACCCTGTATAAGCGTCTTCTTCTTTCTCTCCTCAACCTGGCGGTTGGTGGGTAGCATGAATGTCTTCATCCAAAGGTCTTCTATCCTGAGCCCACTGTTTCATCAGGTGGTCGGACATCTTCCTCTGATGTCATCAAAGAACTCTGGTCTTGGTCGTCCTCTTCCTGCCTTGCCTTCAATTTTCCCTTCAAGCAGTGTGATGCACCATGGTGAATGCCGGAGTAGGTGGCCTATCCAATTATTTCTTCTTTTTTTATTGTGTCTGTCAGATTGATGGTTTCTTCTGCTCTTCTTAGAACCTCTTCATTAGTTAGCCTTAGGGTCCAAGGTATCCGTAGCATTCGTCGCCAGCATCACATTTCAAATGCCCATAATCGTTTCTTGTCGGCCTTCAATAGTGTCCAGGTTTCGCAACCATAGGTCGCAATGCTCCAAATGTAACTTTTAATGAAGTGCTTTCTGACTTGTAGGGATATGGCTTTGGATGTCAGGAGACTTCTCTTCTTGTTGAAAGCTTCTTTAGCCTGGGCTATTCGAGAGCGAATATCCTTTTCACATCTCCCATCAGTACTTGAAAAGATTTACTTGAGCCAATATTTCTCCTTCCAACCAGACATTGCTCTTCTGACTACCATCTCGACTACATTTCATTATCCTGGTTTTTGTTTTGTTAATCTTCATTTTACGTTTTACCCTTAGATGATCATTTAATTCATGTAATGCAATTTCTAGTTTTTTCTCATCATCTGCGCAACATATTGTTTGGTACAATTCACCATTTATTTTTATTCCATATGTGCATGTTGCTGAAAATTATTTTATTGCTTCTTCTATAAGGTGCGTTCAAAAAGTAACGAGCCGGAGGCTGTAATGCGCAAACCGGTGCCGACGTCGGCTAATCGTGGCGTGTGTAACGAGGTGTGGTTCCAACCAGAGCGTGGAAGGTCACAGCCCGTCGCTAGAGGGCACGCGTTCACGTCACGTGACGATACAAAGCGAGCAGCAGCATGCATCAATCGTCCAACCAATACCAAGACAGTAGGCCATTCGACATGCTTCCTGGTGTGGTTGAAGACTGTGGGACACCCATTGGGCACACACTTTGCGCAAGTGCAGTCGTTCCTTCATGATGGTGTGCACACTTCCGACCACGGCGGCTATGGCGTTCACTGTCACTCGGCGGTCCTGGGTAATGAGTGCATCAACCAGCTGGATGTTGTCATCGGTAATGCAGGGGGTGCCCCAGACCGGGCATCAACGGCTAACGACACCCGTCCTTCCCTGAAGCGCTTGTGCGACGCCTTGGCCTTTGCAAGGGACATGCAGTGTTCGTCGTACACTTGTGACATTCGGCGATGAATGACCGTTCCCCCTACTCCTTCCGCTGTCAGAAACCGAACAACACCTCTTTGTTCTTCGTTTGACGCCTCCATGTCACTGTTTGCAATGCGACTGACAGCGTTGGACGATTGATGCATGCTGCTGCTCGCTTTGTATCGTCACGTGACATGCACGCGTGCCCTCTAGTGACGGGCTGTGACCTTCCACGCTCTGGTCGGAACCACACCTCGTTACACACGCCACGATTAGCCGATGTAGTCACCGGTTTGCGCATTACAGCCTCCGGCTCGTTACTTTTTGAACGATACACATTGAAGAGCAGAGGTGAAAGGCTGCACCCTTGTCTTACTCCTTTTCCTATTTTCGCAGCAATTTGTACCTTTCCAAAAAGTGCTGTCTGGTTCTTGTACAACTGGTAAATGATTTTCCGATCTCTGTAGTCCACGTTCAAGTTTTTAAGGGCTTTGAACATAATGATTCTATTTACATTATCAAAAGCTTTCTCTGCGTCAATGAAAGCAATGAAGTAGCTTATTTGAGGGTAGCAATAAAGGTTAAGTTAGAAATGAACACGTTATATGAAGCTGTTCATATGGGCAGACTCAGATGGTGGGGTCATGAGAATGGTGGAGGTTTGATTACCTAAGGGGTAATTACTAGATTTTGTGTTTACTATGCAGACGAGACCATGAGAAATTGAGTATATCTTGTGGATTTCCTACCTCATACGGGCTAGGCCTACATTTTCCAGCATTACCAACCACAGACGACACTGATGTACAGTGTGTCCGCAAAGTCTCTCCGCAGGGGCTACTACTGAAGAGCGTGTGTTTTTATCATTTCAAATGATCTTGTCGACTACCGTTATGCGTTACGGAGACGGAGAGTGTATGACATCATCATGTTGTTCAGTGCATATGCACCGAGTCTAAGTTTACGCCTGGGCTATGGCGTTATGCGATACGGAGACGGAGAGTGTATGACATCATCATGTTGTTCAGTGCATATGCACCGAGTCTGAGTTTACGCCTGGGCTATGGCGTTATGCGATACGGAGACGGAGAGTGTATGACATCATCATGTTGTTCAGTGCATATGCACCGAGTCCAAGTTTACTCCTGGGCTATGGCGTTATGCGATACGGAGACGGAGAGTGTATGACATCATCATGTTGTTCAGTGCATATGCACCGAGTCTGAGTTTACGCCTGGGCTATGGCGTTATGCGATACGGAGACGGAGAGTGTATGACATCATCATGTTGTTCAGTGCATATGCACCGAGTCCGAGTTTACTCCTGGGCTATGGCGTTATGCGATACGGAGACGGAGAGTGTATGACATCATCATGTTGTTCAGTGCATATTCACCGAGTCTGAGTTTACGCCTGGGCTATGGCGTTATGCGATACGGAGACGGAGAGTGTATGACATCATCATGTTGTTCAGTGCATATTCACCGAGTCTGAGTTTACTCCTAGGCTATGGCGTTATGCGATACGGAGACGGAGAGTGTATGACATCATCATGTTGTTCAGTGCATATTCACCGAGTCTGAGTTTACTCCTAGGCTATGGCGTTATGCGATACGGAGACGGAGAGTGTATGACATCATCATGTTGTTCAGTGCATATTCACCGAGTCTGAGTTTACTCCTGGGCTATGGTGTTATGCGATACGGAGACGGAGAGTGTATGACATCATCATGTTGTTCAGTGCATATTCACCGAGTCTGAGTTTACTCCTGGGCTATGGTGTTATGCGATACGGAGACGGAGAGTGTATGACATCATCATGTTGATCAGTGCATATGCACCGAGTCTGAGTTTACGCCTGGGCTATGGTGTTATGCGATACGGAGACGGAGAGTGTATGACATCATCATGTTGATCAGTGCATATGCACCGAGTCTGAGTTTACGCCTGGGCTATGGCGTTATGCGATACGGAGAGCGCGTGATGTCATGCAGCAGAGTGCAACTCCCGCTCTTCGTTGAAAGAGTCCTGGGGCTTCGAATCTAGACTTCAAACTATCGAGAGCCTTTTGATAGTTTCCACTAATAGGTGGGCAACTTTCAACTATCTCGCGGGCGCGAGAGTTAGGTAATGTTGATTGTAATAAGTACTGAAACTTATCTTCATGAGCCTTTCTAACATGTGTAGCATGCGTCATTTGAAATTATATAAAGTCTAGTCTCTCAGACTTGCTGTAACTTTTTAGTGGAAGAAGTTTTCCGTGCTGATGGAAACTTTTCGGAGCACAGTGTGATAGTGGTAAATTTACGTAATTTAATGTAATTGTTCTCCTTGTAACAACACAACATGAATGTACGGTCAACCCAAGGCGAGACACGCACTGCAGGCACACTGTATAGTAATGCAATTATGTTCTAAGAACTACTGTATGTCCAGTAGTGAAATGTGGTCTTCAAGACTAATTTCTTCTTAATCTCGAGGACTAAAATATTAAAGCTCAGCAATTTCTCTTGGTTTATGCCGTTTTCTGTGTATGTGTTATGCTTTCTTTTGCTCGTCAGTGTATTTCAAATGCATGATGCTGACAATTGTTCAGTTGACGTGCAGTTTCCATGAGAGACTTCCGATACCTCTAAACTCTACCACATGGCTAGTCATCCATTGCAGTCACTATCAGACAAATTTACGTACAGTACTGAACCCAACGGGGGACTTTGAAACCCTGTTTGTAATGAAAGGAGTCGTTGTTGTATTGTATAATGAATTTGTGTGGTTTGAAACACATTGTTAATTAAGGATCGTTCTTATAAAGTAATACTTGGCAAACTTATGAGTTGTTGGAAGTTACATTTTTTTTACTGACAGTGTTACTTAGTTCCAAAGGTCAACACTAGATGCCATAGGCTATGCCCACACACGGGTAGCATAATATACCATCCGACACAGCGGTAACGGAGTTTTTGAAATTGAAATCACAACGGCATGCAGTGGAACTGTAGAAAAGGGGACTGCAGAAGGGAACTGCAGTATTCACCTGTTTGATGGAAAATCAGTCTAGAAAACTAGACTGGGAAGAAAAATATGGCATCAGAATCGATCGGACAAGACTAACCTATTTACGGTTCGCAGACGACATTGTTTTGGTGGCTGAATCAGCGAAAGAGCTGGAACAAATGATAAAAGAATTAGACAAAACAAGTAAAGAAGTGGGCCTTACAATGAACCCGAAGAAAACGAAGCTGATGACCAATGCGTTAGAAGCCCCAATTAATGTGAACGGAGAAACACTGGAATATGTTGAAGAATATGTATATCTCGGTCAGAACATGTCATTTTCAAGTCGTTCAGAGAAAGAGGTCAAACGAAGAATAGGACAAGCATGGAAGAGCTTTTGGTCCCTAAAGTTTATTCTGGCTGACAAGACCCAAAAACACACTTTAAAGGCTGAAGTTCTGGAAAAATGCGTTATACCGGTGTTACTATATGGTTGCCAAACTTGGGCACTAACATCGAAACAAAGACAAATGATCCAGAGATGTCAACGGAAAATGGAAAGGAAGATACTTCATGTCTCATTGAGAGATAGAATACGGAACGAAGATTTAAGAAGGAGAACCGGCATGAAAGACGCTATGACATCAGCAGACCAGCTCAAATGGAGATGGGGTGGACATGTAGCGAGATTAGATCCTAACCGATGGACGTACAAAATGACGATGTGGGACCCAAGAACAGGAAGACGAAACGTTGGGAGACAAAGAATCAGATGGGCAGACTGGTTCGTAAAATGGGGAGGAAAACAATGGACAAGAACAGCGAAGATGAGGCAGGAGTGGAAAGACCTAGGGAGACTCGCATGCAGTGACCAATAAAACAATGCATCAACTAGAAAGACACCGTTCAGTGGGCATGCAGCAAAGCGGTACATATCTCTGGTGTGCAATAAAGGCTTCTCACAGAGCGGTGACCTCAAGAAGCTCACTGTTGTTCATACTGGAGTGAAGTAATACACTTGTAGCACATGTGAGAAGTCATTTGCATGGCGGACAGAACTAATGGAACATTGTCTCGCGCTCTAATTTGAGGAAACATCATCGTGTTCACTAGGGAAAATAACCTTACTGCATCACAAGGAATTCAAAAGGTTCAACTATCTTGCGAAACACTTGTTAATTCGTTCCGGGACCACATGTGCACAACATAGTGAATGATTTGTGGGATGTTAAAGAACGTGTATAGGTATCTGCATCCAAACTAGATGTTAAAACTCCACCGGTAAGGTTTTGTATTGCATTTTAAAAAGACCTATTTGAAACGGTTCAATATACGTAGATTTTACTGAAGAGTGACGACTTGGCAGTTTCTGTCATTGTTCAAGTGCTTAGACAGGGTAAGCTTTGTGCTTAGTGGCAATGGGAAGCTCCTAGATATTGGTTGATGGCTATTATGATCTCCGTAATACTAATGGATATTTGAGGCCTTGATATCGCCAGACTCAGAAATGAAGATTGTTGTAGCGAATGTTATGCCGTCGTAATATAATTAACTTAATCTTTAATCAGCTGCACATCTATATAGAAGGCCCAATCAGAAAGAATAACCCCGAATGCTCCTCAGGACTTGCTCACCTGATGAGTTAAAACTGAGCAAATCCCTGCAAAGCAGGAGGCCATAGCCCTTATGGGATTTGTAAGGCTATTTATTTATTTATTTATTTATAAGTAAATTTGATGTGCAACCCATAAATTGGTTAATGCATGGTAAAGCATTTTGGTGGGAAAAGAGATACAAAACACAAGTGTACGCATAATGTAAATTAAGATGTGTTGAGAGTAAACAATTAAGCTTGTGAAATAAAAGAGGTCACAACAGGTGACATAAGATTATGTACAGTTTATGTGTAATTTACATGTGCATCAGCGCACTTGAGAATGAATTTTGATGTCAATCTCATGGTAAATGAATGAATAATCATCTGGATTTGCAAGGATAAGGTGTGAATATTAGTGGATTGTAGGAGTAATTTTGCTTTGTTTTGTGTTATATTGTTGGGATTGTGTTTTTATGTGTTTGAAGCCATGATTTAGAGTTGAATTAAAGTCTTTAGAATAGAGTTGTGCTTTATCATTGTAGAGTTGATACATTTTAGTCTCAGATCAAAAATATGCAACTGCTCAGTGGGTGGACGGTACACGCCTGAGGACTGATGCTGGCTGGAGGCAGAAGCATGTTTTCCATGGAAATTAATCACATGGGTACAGTACATAGGGTCTCTCCACAAGCTGCAAACACTGGACAGGACTTGGGAAGAAAACTGGGATCGAGATAACCTAATTTCTTTATTTAGAAAAATCATCGCAAACATTTTTGGCACACTGGCATTCTCCGAGTTTTACAAAGAACTTACCATCATGTTGTTGTACTTTACTTACCAAACTGCACCACACGAACGAGGAAGGACAACTCGAAACTCCAAGCAGCAGAAATTAAGTTCCTGCGTACTATGATCCAGAAAACCAGGAAAGGAAAAATCACAGAAGAGGTGAAAATAGAAGACTCTATAGGTAGAGTCCTGCGTGGATGAACAAAACGTAATCGGCATCTGCACGACTGTTATCGACTTTTTACCGCATTCGAAAGTTTGTTATTCGAATCTAATGGCATTACAATATTATTTTTAATTAGATACAGCATAAATTGAGGACTTGGGTGCAATAACAGCGTAAGTAGATTTATGCTATTTTGAGAAACCGGCATGTAAACTTTCAATTTATTGTACTTGAAGAGTAAATCGGTAAATATGGTTAAATGTTCTTTCATTTACTTTTCAAATACAAGATGCAACATTCCTAGAGTATCTGATAAAATATTGTGATTTTCTAGGACATTAGAATGACTTTAAATTCTTAAATATTCGTTGTTATTGCGTAAAATAAGGGGAAAATGTATAAATATATAGTTTCACTTAAATATGAAGAAGGTTAGGATCTGCGATGTGAAGGAAATAGGTCAGGAAGGCAGAAATTACTCACTACTCAATTTATTTGTCACACACACTGGTACAGTATGGCACAAAACTTTCAATAATCGGTGAACACAAATAATGTTTTCAGTTATATTCTATTTCACAATAAAGGAAGATTGAAGCTTTACGTGACCGTGAATCTTGTGATTATGAGCCACGGGACCTCCTTTTTACGTGGAATCCGAACCACAGGACATGGCATTTCACTTTGAAAATCTCACATGCATTGACCGGGAATCGAACCCGGACCGCCTTGGTGAGAGGCATACAGCTAGACCCCTGAGCCACCACGCCCCCGTATTTCACAATATCAAATAAAATGTTGAGAATATCACACGGCTATTTGTGCGTGATTTAAAGCCCTTGGTTTTATTAAGTTTCTGAAATTGAAACTACGAGGCACGTCCAGAAAGTAAACTCCGTTTGGTAATAAAATTAAATTGTGTACAGATACAGAAAAATTATTTATTGCACAACATTCTACACCTCTTAAACTACTTTTCCACATAACTGCCGAACTTATGCAGGCATTTGTCATAGCGTGGCACAAGTTTTTGGATACCTTCTTCATAGATGTTTGCCGCCGACCCGTAAACGAGAGTGAAGACGCCCCTGTAGGATATCCTACCATTCGGCCACCACTGTTAGGCAAATTGTGTATGTGTTCAGGAGAACTCCTAAACATACGCAGTTCTCCTGGTAAGCACGCAATTTGCCTAACAGTAGTAGCCGAACGGTAGGATATCTTACAGGGGAGTCTTCACTCTCGTTTACGGGTCGGCGGCAAACTTCTATGAAGAAGGTATCCAAAAACTTGTGCCACGCTATGACAAATACCTGCAAAGTTTGGCAGTTATGTGGAAAAGTAGCTTAAGAGGCGTAGAATGTTGTGCAATAAATAATGTTTCTGTATCTGTACACAATTTAATTTTATTACCAAACGGAGTTTACTTTCTGGACGTGCCTCGTATTTTGATCTTTGTACACATGTCTGAATTAATCAGTATTGAAATCTGATTCGATATCGGTTTCGATTTTGGAATTTTCAGGTTCCTGTGTTACAGATCAGGTGTTTTTGTACCACTCAACGTTTTCAGGTTTCAAGTACTTCATCAACGACAGTACATCAGTTGTTTTCTGAATCTTTACTCCTGGTTTTATTACATTAGTCAATTTTAGATCACTGTAATAAAGAAATTCTGCCTACTTATTTATGTAAGTAAATGGCTGGAAACATGAAGTATATGTCTGGGACGCTGAAACAATACCATTCTTGTAGTGAAGTTTTACATATTTCTGAATAGTAAGATCGTATCTTGCAGCACT
Organism: Meconema thalassinum; assembly: GCA_946902985.2. Taxonomy (NCBI): domain Eukaryota; kingdom Metazoa; phylum Arthropoda; class Insecta; order Orthoptera; family Tettigoniidae; genus Meconema; species Meconema thalassinum. Next base: position 51,791,966 of record OX336398.1, on the reverse strand, counting down.
TTATCGCCAGTGTCCCAAAATAATTTGTGACATTCCTTTTGTTCTTCATGATTTACAGTCTCAAAGCACCTGAAAATGTAATGATTAGTCAATAAAAGGAATACAAGCCTAACAATTAGTATGGCTTACTTTTAACACAACATTCTAAACACAAATACTAGGATGTATGTAGTACCTTTTTCTACATCATTTATTCACTCTTCTTCTTTACTTCCTTTCCAGTTACGACGGAAATGTAACTGTTGCCACTGTTTTGCGCCCGTTTTGCTACGTTTCTCTTCCAGTTCTTTGGGTTCCGATTCCTCTTCTTCCCTCTGCCTTTAGGTGTAAAACTATCATTCACACTTTCCGTACCTTTAGTCACATATGAATCACATTCACTTGACACAGAGCACTCATAATCGCTAGAATTGCACTCAGTTTGTGACTGTAACATCCCGCTAGTAGAAGCCATGTTCACCTCTTCACGCTGTTCTTGCAGTGCAGTCTGGATCCCTGCAACAACAGCATAGTGCACGGTGACACTTTCCGTCAGCTCCTGACCTCTAGGGGCATCAGATGGAACTAAGAGTTGGCTTGTCTGGTAGCACAGGGTCAAGGATTTCAAAACTGGTGTTTATGCAATGACAGCGTAAGTAGACAAACGCTGTTATTGCACCCCGAACCGCAGAAGCCAAGCCGAGTACTGACTGAGCATCCTCCGTTAAGCGGTTACAGGGGTCTCATATGTTGAGGTACTGATATGTGCACAAGGTGACAAGAAAAGACGGTCTAAGTAACGTTAAAGTAAAAGATAGAGATCGCAACCGCCCGCCGAACGTAAATAAATAATAGGAAGGTGACCCCCTGCATTATACTTCCAAATGGCGCCCAAGGCGTGAGGCGGGTTTTTCCGAGGGGAAACCCGAGATAAAAACAGGAAAACTCGAGTTTTTTGGAAAATCTCGAGATTTTCAAAATTTTAAATTTTAAACAGAAAAGTCTTGCTTAATGTGGTTAATGGTTTTGAAGGAGGGACGTGCGAACGGGTTCGTATACGGACGCACCCGTTGGACACTTCACCTCAAAATGAAAAGAAAAACAATACAGGCATGTCAGATCGAGCTCGGGATTACCTGGTGGGCATGGCTCATTCTTGGATAGTAGTAGCCCATCTTTTCTCAAATTATTGGAAAAAGAATGGCTATGACAGAGGAGATGAAAAGTCTCTTAGAAGCTATAAACAGTAAGCTTCAGGAAGGCAGAGATGAAAATAAAAAGGACTTAGAAGATATAAACAGTAAGCTTCAGGAAGGTAGGGAAGAAAATAAAAAGGACATGGAAGTTATAAATGATAAACTTCGGGACTTAGAAGTTATAAACGGTAAACTTCAGGAAAACCAAAAGGAAATGCAGGAAAACATTAATAAGGGCAATGATGAGTGTAAAAATAACTTTGTAAATTTGAACACTCAGGTAGACGCTAAAATTGGTGAAATGAATAAACAAATGGACACCAAGTTTGGCAATTTAAACGCCCAGCTGAGCGAAGTAAATAATAAAGTTGAGGCCATACAGGCAAGAGTAGATGAGAGTATCCTGAAAGTGCATGAAACTATAAATAAAAGTATACAGACTCAAATGGAGTATGTGCATGAAAAAATCAATGATGTAAAACAAAATGTAAACCTTATCTCAGAGGAGCAGGCAAAAGTAAACAATCGGTTGGATGGGATAGACGGAAAGATCGATAAGATCAAAATCGAAACAGAAAAACAATTACAGAATCAGGCTAAAGAGATCCGGGAAGATTTTAAATCCGGGCTAGGTAGCGAAATAAAAGCCGTGAATGAAAATTTTAAGGGGTTGAGAGCAGATATGAATGAACAATTCGATTCAAATATGCGTATATGCGAGGAAGGTAGGCAAGACTTAAACGGAAGAATTGAAACTCTATCAGGAAAGATCACGGAGACTGACAACCAACAACGATTAGAAAGAGAAAAAATGAGTAAATAAATAGAAGGGATTTACCAACAAATAGATAAAAGGTTTGAGGAAAGCGAAAAGACAGGGGAAGACAAATTTAAAAACAGATAGAGCCCATACGAGAACAAATGAAGACACAGGGAGAAATTATCACGGAACAGGGCAAGGAGATAGAGGAACAGAGAGGATTGATTGAGGGAATTCAGGTAAAAATAGATCCTATAAAAGCTAGTATAGGGAAGGTAAATCAGGAAATAGGACAAACCCAAGAAGACTTAGCTCATTTAAAGAAACGCCAAGAAGAAACCCAAGGGGAAGTCAAAACTGTAAGACAAGACGTAAAGGATATCCAAAAGGATTTGAAGAAATATGAAGATAGGACACGAGAAGAAATAGAAACAAGAATGCAAGATCAAATGGAGGGTAAAAACCAACCGATCCTTGAAACCACAAAGGAAATGAATGAAAATTTGGAATTATTTAAGGAAAACACAAAGAGACGATAAGATGAAATAGGAAGAAGAACTGAGAACAATGAAGATCGCTTAGAAAAGGCGTAACGAGAAACCTCTGCTAGATTAGAGAGAACGGAAGGAAGGACGAACCAAAATGAAACCAGAATGATTGCTATGGAAGGATTCAACTTAAAAGGTCACAGGTCAAATCAGGAGAGTACAGAGGATCTAAGGAATAAATGGGGAGAGACCGAACCCAAGAACATATTCAATAATTACCAAGAAGGGGAAAACCAGTTCAGAACGCCAGGGCAACCCATCATTGCATCTACTCCTTTCAGTAATAATAATAATACAATGCAAAACCAAATAATTACCCTTGTTAGACCAGATACCGATAAGCCTAGGAAATATTCAGGCAATAATTCGTCAATGACACCAAAATATTGGCTAAAGGAAGTGTCAGAATATCTCAAGGATAATAGGATACCTGCCGAAAGACAGTTGCGCTCCATAGAGAAACTACTAGACGGGGACTGCTTATCATGGTTTCGAAGTTTCAGGTATACCTTTGACACGGTAGAAGAATTCAGGGAAGCATTTTTGAAAAGGTACTGGGCTGCAGACGTGCAACAGAATTTAAGGTTGGACCTTTATTCCAAGAAATATAGTACAAGTACTCCAACGAGGTACTCAGAATATTTCACCGCACAGCTATGTAAATTTCGTGAATTGGATTGCGCCCCAAGCGAAAATGATCTATACTTAGCAATCACAAAGCAAATCACCTAGATGCATGGAGGGTAACAGGAGAGTTACGAGTTCGATCAACAGACATTGCATGTTTTTGTACAGTATTGTATTATGTTTAAAATCTAAGGCTTTGTGAAGAAATATTATTAAGATCCATAGGACTTAATAAATGATAAATAAATAAATATTTAAGTAAATATAAAGGATAAAGGAAACTCTGAAGGGTAAAAGAAAATAAATGTAAATGTCCAAAGCCTTGGTGAAATTATATGATTTAAATGATAGGCGGGCTTGTCGCCTGAGTGAAATAAATAAAAAATGGTAAATGTTTAATTTAAGCAAGACAAAAATATTCACGAAACTTCACGGAACAATGAAATGACATTAGAGTGAATTTTGATGATTTTTTAATGGTGAATGGTGACACATGAAGAGACAATACCAAGTGATTTGATTCTTATGTGTTTTGAGTTGATTATTTTGTGAGTGACACTTGAAGAGATAATACCAAGTAATTTTGGGTTTTATATGCATTTATTTAATCATTGCCCCAGAGGAGTGCGTCAGGCCTCGGCAGCCGGCACAGTTCATATCCTCGCCGCTAGATGGGGGCTTCATTCATTCCATTCCTGACCCGGTCGGAGACTGGAAGCAGGCTGTGGATTTTCATTCATATGCATTTGAGTGAATTTATTTTTCTTTTATTGAATAAATAATTATTTTTAAATTGTAATGTTGAGTTTTTCCTAAATCTTGTCAACCTGATTGTGCCTACATATCGGATGTTAAGTCAGTGGTGGAGGGAACGTTACACGCCCCGAACCGCAGTAGCCAAGTCGAGTACTGACTGAGCATCCTCCGTTAAGCGGGTACAATACCAATGCAGATATACTTCATTGAGTCGCCTAATTCTGAACATTTTGTAAATGAACTTTTAAACTGTAACTTTTATAAGAAAACTTCTCTTATATACACTTGAAAAACTTGAATACGAGTATATTACAGTGTATCATACATACAATTAGAAAATAAAGCTCGTATATAAAGATATGTTATTGGCTTTTTCGTTTCACTTTCCTTTCTATAGGTTTTAACGGTGTTTTTCGAGCATATTCTGCATATGTTTTTTTCGAGCATATAATGGTTTTTTTCGAGCATATCTATCGAGCATAAAACACATGGTTTTCAAGCATATCTGGAGATTTTATCGAGCATATCGATCCGAGCCCTAGTAATAATAATAATGCTGTGCTTGCGAATTAGGGGATTTCGTTCTTGAGAGATCCTAAAGAAGTAACATTTGTAAATCATCATAATCAGTTTATTGCTCTGGCGAACTGGGTACAAACACTTTGTGTTTGAAGATGGTTCTTGGATGTCTTCTTTTATTACATGTAACCACCTTCTTCTTATTCTTCTTCTCAGTCTTCTATATCCACCCCAACCCCTGTAATCCGTCACCTTTGGGACTGAGGGTTTGGTCGGATTATCAGAAAGTACAGCAAGATACGGATTTACATTCAAATAAACCATTTCTGAACTCAAGATATCGGGGTTCCTTTCCTAGTTTCTTGGTAGAGCCACATCCACAATGCGTTGTCAAGCAGTTCAAGATTAGGCTTTTTCAATGTTTTGCGATTTTTAAGAGCGTTTTCACCATCTACCGTCACTGTACATGATGCAATGTCTACGATTTCTTCTCTAATCTTAAATAATTATTCAATGCCTTTCCGATTTCTTCTCTAATCTTTAATAATTAAAGATTCACTGCCTTTCCGATTTATTCTCTAATCTTTAATAATTAAAGATTCTCTGCCTTTCCGATTTCTTCTCTAATCTTTAATAATTAAAGATTCAATGCCTTTCCGATTTCTTCTCTAATCTTTAATAATTAAAGATTCTCTGCCTTTCCGATTTCTTCTCTAATCTTTAATAATTAAAGATTCACTGCCTTTCCGATTTCTTCTCTAATCTTTAATAATTAAAGATTCTCTGCCTTTCCAATTTCTTCTCCAATCTTTAATAATTAAAGATTCATTGCCTTTCCGATTTCTTCTCTAATCTTTAATAATTAAAGATTCTCTGCCTTTCCGATTTTTTCTCTAATCTTTAATAATTAAAGATTCACTGCCTTTCCGATTTCTTCTCTAATCTTTAATAATTAAAGATTCTCTGCCTTTCCAATTTCTTCTCCAATCTTTAATAATTAAAGATTCATTGCCTTTCCGAATTCTTCTCTAATCTTTAATAATTAAAGATTCTCTGCCTTTCCAATTTCTTCTCCAATATTTAATAATTAAAGATTCATTGCCTTTCCGATTTCTTCTCTAATCTTTAATAATTAAAGATTCACTGCCTTTCCGATTTCTTCTCTAATCTTTAATAATTAAAGATTCTCTGCCTTTCCGATTTCTTCTCCAATCTTTAATAATTAAAGATTCACTGCCTTTCCGATTTCTTATCTAATCTTTAATAATTAAAGATTCTCTGCCTTTTCGATTTCTTCTCCAATCTTTAATAATTAAAGATTCTCTGCCTTTCCGATTTCTTCTCTAATCTTTAATAATTAAAGATTCTCTGCCTTTTCGATTTCTTCTTCAATCTTTAATAATTAAAGATTCACTGCCTATCCGATTTCTTCTCTAATCTTTAATAATTGAAGATAAGGGAAGAAATCAAAAATGCATTGAATAATGTCGTAACGCCAACATTGAGTTCCTTAGCAATTTTTTGTAGTGAATCCCCTTTGTTTAGTCTTGTAGCACTGCTATTATTTATCATTTTATGTTCGACCCTGACTATTATATGTCAGAAAACTGTACTAAAATGAGGCTCATTTTAACACTATTTTTCATTGTGAAACAGTGTCTCCCACCAATCACAGCTCAAGAAACAGTTGTTTGACCAATCAGATAAGGATAGGATCGCATCTGAGCTGAGTTCCACGGCCTTCTAATTTAAATTTCACTGCGTTGCCTAGTGTCATAGTGGGGTATCGAGGAGGCCATGGTCAAATACAAGGCATTCTCTGCGTCTCGTGCGCTCTGTTCAGTACATAAAACTGGCGAAATCTCGACAGATATTGATAAATATATATATATGTCTACCCCTTATTATTCCCGTTTTCCAACGGGGTCGGGGATGAGATGCGATGGAAGTCTTTGTGGCGATGGTTTTTACAGCCGGATGCCCTTCCTGACGCCAACCTCATGAGAGGAGTTAATGAGAGATGAAATGAATGATGGTGAATGAAACTGGACAAGGATGTAGAAGGAAGCGGCCGTGGCCTGTCAGAAGGTACCGTCCCAGCATTTTCCTGGTGTTGAAAATGGGAAACCACGGAAAACCATTTCAAGGTCGGCCGACGGTGGGGCTCGAACCCACGCGTCTACCAAGTCAGCAGATAGCTTGGCCCCATGACATAATGCTGCTCTTTAGCCAGCGTAGCCACTACTGTCGGTGATGTTCGAACATAAAATAGTTAGGCTATAATTATCGTCAAACATAAACAGTCGTATGCAACTCGCCTATAATGGTAATTAAGACACACGTATGAAAATTATAAAACTCGCATACGCTCGTTTTATAAGCATACTCGTGTCTTAATTATTGCCATTATAGACTCGTTGCATAATGTACTATTATGAAAGAGTAACATGTTGAAGAAACACACACAATGTGCAGCAAACAAATTACTGTACAGTACTGTAACGAAAACAGAAGAACAATGTCGTCAAACCAACGAACAGTAAGCACTAATAACTTCACAGTGCAGTACGTACTGTACAACCACGGACGACAGAAACGATACGAATAGATGACGGAGCACTAAAACGGACAAGCGATAACAACGAGTACCTGTAAACAACAATGGCGCAATGGGTAGTGAGTTACCGCTACCAGTCGAGACAGTTTTGGGTCGAGCACGGTCGGATCAACCGGAGCGACGGACCAGAGCGGTTCTGCTGTACGTGTAATACAAGCTGCTGCGAGAGATTATGTCACCAGTTATGTTGGCAGCACGGCTGTCCTTGTATCAAAACAAACAGACAGTAAACTTTATACTCACCACAGCCATTCATAACATACTATTGCACTCCTCCAATAATCTAACTCAGTGGTTCCCAACCGGCATGCCCCGGCACCAAAGGGTGCCGCGTGATTGGCTAAGGGGTGCTGCGAGATATTGAGATACCCCCCCCCCCCCCCAATACCCTATACTTAAGTCTTTCAAGGTCTTGAAATAAAATAAGTCAAATTAATTACTCTCATGCAAGCCTCCGTGGCTTAGGCGGCAGCACGCCGGCCTCTCACCGCTGGGTCCGTGGTTCAAATCCCGGTCACTCCATGTGAGATCTGTGCTGGACAAAACGGAGGCAGACAGGTTTTTCTCCGGGTTCTCCGGTTTTCCCTGTCACAATTTCATTCCAGCAACACTCTCCACCATCATTTCATTTCATCTGTCATTCAATTAATCATTACCCCAGAGGAGTGCGTCAGGCCTCGGCAGCCGGCACAGTTCATATCCTCGCCGCTAGATGGGGGCTTCATTCATTCCATTCCTGACCCGGTCGGAGACTGGAAGCAGGCTGTGGATTTTCATTTCAATTACTCTCATGCACGGCAGATGGTGACTGGTCGATTCAGTTATGCGAGTATCCGGCAGATGGCATGACAGCCAAACCCTGACGCACATTCCCGAGACTACTCGCTTCCTCACAAACAGTCCCGAAGCTTCGACAGATCAATATACAAGGGCTGTTTTTTAAGTAAAGGTCTTTTTTTTTTAAATTAACCGAACATTTTATTTTGAAACCACATTTATTTTTAGATTTTACATACCTTCCTCTATTTTTCTACATAGTTGCCTTGTTTATTTAGGCACTTGTCATACCTTAAAACTAAGTTCTGAAATCCCTCTGCATAAAAGTTTGCCGCCTGCTCTGACAACCAAGAATTCATACTTGAGGAAAATCCATTGGTAGAGTGGTTATCATGATTCGCCGGTCCTAGTGTCAATTGCAGTCACCAAGTCATCTGTGATCACAGACCTTAGCGTTCATCGTCATGAACATTTTCACGGCCACTTTTGAACTCGCGTACTTTACCTTCCGTCATTGCATTATCACCATACACCTCACAAAGCTGACGATGAATGTCTGCAGCCGAAATGTTTCTTGCACTTAAAATAGTATCACAGATCGTACTTCACACGCGGCGGTCGAATCAATAATCTTGAACATTGTAAAGATGCACAGTTCAGCGTACAGGTTAGCTACACAGCTGCAACTGACGCCTGCTTGTTCGCAAAGGATGCCGGGAGGTAGAGCGCACGCTTCTTGTGGCGTGCGCACTAACTACGGGCTTAAAAAACGGTCCTTACTAAAAAAACAGCCCGCGTATAAGAGTGTACGCGTTACTGTATTATGTTATGGCGTACGTTACTTCTTATATACTATTTCAATACATTAACATATGAAACTTTTTTTTTTTAAATTTCAAGGAAGGGTGCCCCTAGTGTTTAATGCTATTCCCAAGGGCGCCGTGAACTTCAAAACGTTGGGAAACTCTGATTACTATACACACTGACGATTTCTAAAGCACACAGCCCACACATGTGCCCTTCACCCTATCAAGGACACTGTGCTGCCAAATAAACTGATGACGCTACTTCTCGCAGCTGCCGAGAACATTTCCTGGCGCCCTGTATTATATATTGACTTAAGGTATTATTTTTCATAATATATTAAGGTATTATTTATTACACCTTTAAGAAAAGAGATTGAGATAAGGGAATTGTTTGTTGAACTTTAGGAGATAGCTTCAAAATTATGCCTTAGAATTAATGACCAAAAACCTCAGTAAATGGAAATGAAGGCGGCTTCGGTGGCGTAGTCAGTAGCATGCTGAGCTTCTATGCCCAAGATGAGGGTTCAAATCCGGCCGAAGTCGTCGGATTTTTTTAAGAGCGTTAAAAATCCCTCAGTATGCCTTCCTTCGGAGGGGAAGTAAAGCCGGCGGTTCCACGTCATAGATTTATGGCATGTTAAAGAACCTTCCACTAATTACACCTGTGTCAAGCTAAATTTGATAGGTTAAGAATGTAAACAATGCTCTTAGGTTCCTACGTTCGTTGCCAAGAGCCGACTGCGGTGGCGTCTGTTAGCTAAGTTCCGAACTAGTAGTCGTTGACAGTGGTGTTTGGCAGCAAAAGTAGGAACTATTTGAAAAATTAAAAAGTCTGCAGTCCTTACATGAATTAAAAAACAGATAACACACACTAATACAGTCATCACAATTAACACCGGTTATCAGACAGATTCTACGCACACCCAAAGTACATGGGGCTACATGAACGCGTTTTCGCAGCCCCTAAACTTAAGAAACAACCAACCAACCAACATGGTAATGAAGAGGAATATCGACGTGTTTGGGAATCGTTTACCTCATCTTATTGGCAAGCATAGTTTTGAGCAGGTTGAACATTTCAAATTCCTAGGAGTCATGATTGATGAACAGAATCATGGAGAAGTGGAAATTAAAGTTAGAATACAGAATGCTAACAAAGTGTACTACTCTCTACGGTTCTAAATGGGATCCACATTTTTATGAAAGAAGCATTACTTTTCCAATTTTCCGCCTAATCAATACTTTACTACCAAAAGATAATTTTAGGGGTGCATGTTTCGAAACCTAATGTGGTTTCTTCCTCAGCCCACAACTGTTAGTACACATCATATATATAACATCAAAATTCTTGTTGATGACACAAAATACACATTTCATAAACTAACACATTAAAAACCCTAATTTAACATCAATAAAAATCAGAGACTGCCATGTGCCATGAAACCTTGCCAGCCACTACATTTTTGAATTGTTCCTTATGGTCCATCTAATCAATACAAGATTCGCTTTATAATGCAGCTTTAATGTTTTTAAAGACATTGAAAAATATTTCAATAAAAAGTGTCTACCATAAGCAACAGGTTGTAGGAGTGTCTAATGACACAAGTTAAAATACAGGATAAAATAAGTGACACAAGCTGCTTGGAACATTGCATGTTATTTTTAATGATTTTTATTGATGTTAAATTAGTGTTTTAATGTGTTAATTTATGAAATGTGTTTTTTGTGTCATCAACAAGAATTTCGATGTTATATATATGATGTGTACTAACAGTTGTGGGCTGAGGAAGAAACCACATTAGGTTTCGAAACATGTACCCCTAAAATTATCTTTTGGTACTCAAGTATTGATTAGGCAGAAAATTGGAAAACTAATACTTCTTTCATATATACGGTCAATACGGAACCTGACATCAGTGCTATTCCTAATAATCCAAATTTTTGGCGAGAAATACAAAATTGAAGATATACAATACCATCATTAGGTCAGTTCTAACTTATGGTGCAGAATCATGGAGTTTAAACAAAACAGGAAGAGCACCAGTTGCAGCTTTTCGAAAATAAAGTGTGTAGGAACATTTTTGAAGCATTTTTGACCCCGCATCTCAAAGCTGGAGAAAAAATCAAATAAAGACATATCACAGCAAGCACCGATACTCAACGTCATTAACTCCAGAAGACTTCAATGGGCTGGTCATTTACTAAGGATAGGAGATGATAGGATGGTCTTACAAATCTTTAAAGACGAACCAAGAGGGAAAAGGCCGGTAGGACAACCACGAAGTGCCTGGAAAAATGAAATCTCCAAACTTTGTAGACATCTGAATGTGGACAACTGGCAAGAGTTCGCCCAAAGAGTTCAGTGGAGGCGCGGGATCTTCGTGTCCCATAGAAGCCTTCTGAGTGAGTGTTTTAGGCAACTAGCTTAATGTTTACAAAAATGAAGGCAATGGAACCTCTCCATTAATGGAAGTCATTCATTGTATGATTTTAGCGCCAAAACCCATGTGTTGCGCTTTCTTTTGCTCTTCATTGTATTTGAAATGCACGATGCTGACAACTGGTCAGCAGATGCCCAGGGATTGACGTGCACTTTCCATGAGAGACTTCCGATACCTCTAAACTCTACCACATGGCTAGTCATCCATTGCAGTCACTATCAGACAAATTCAAGTACAGTACATAGGGTCTCTCCACAAGCTGCAAACACAGGACAAAACTTGGGAAGAAAACAGGGATCGATGTAACCTTATTTCTTTATTTAGAAAATGCATGAACAAACATTTTTGCCACACTGGCATTCTCTGAGTTTCACAAGGAACTTATCATCATTTCGTTGTACTTTACTTACCGTACTGCACCACACTAACCAGTAAGGACAACTCGAAACTCCAAGCAGCAGAAATGAAGTACTATGATCCAGAAGACGAGAAAAGACAAGATCAGGAATGAAAAAAACAGAGAAGAGGTGAGAATAAAAGACTCTATAGGCTACTACAAAAGATCCAGAAAGGTAGAATGAAGTGATTTGGCCACATGAAGAGAATGAGTGCCATTAAAACTGCAAGAAAGGAGTATGAAAGAGGTGTAGAAAACAATGGACAAATCTGGTGAAGAAGGATGTACAGGAGAGAGAACAGGATTGTGAACGAAGAATGGTTCATGGATCGACAAGAGATGGGGCTTGTATACCACACCCAGGAAACTGGACTTGGTAAACGATGATGATGATTGTATATGCTACCTGCATAATGTTTTAAAATTGTGGTGCAGGCATTATTTGAGTCGATGTCAATATTGAACTCGCATCAAAATTTCCACGACATAATTTGCCCGCTGGTGAAGAAAGAACTCAAAAGAAGTCGTATTTTCTTCTTAAAACTAGGATGTAGGGATTATTCGAAGAGAGGTACTGTTTGGGTTAATAAGGTACCATCACATCATCAAACGTGCTTATACATACAATCCCCCCATGGGCTCACATCTAGTGGGACGTGGGTTGGCGACCACGGGACCCCAACTCAGTCCAGCATTGCTTCCCGTTGCTTGTGCCAGGCTCCTCTCCGTCTTCTTTCCTGTAGACCTCTCTTGGTCAATTCTTGTTCTCTTCCGACTCTGACGGTATTAGGGTATCCGAGGCCTAGGGAGTATCTTCTTTTCCCGCCTTAATTGGCCCTTGTCTCATCTTTCCTGATCCCTCATTCTTCTAGGGATCGGCCTTCTTTTTCTTTTCATTATATTTCCTTTTCTCTTTAAGATTCCCGCACTGTTTTTGTGATTGGCTCTCCGTGTATTTAAATTACATTTTGTGAGTATTTTGTATCTCAATTATATTTTCAATCTAAATTGCATTTTGTAAGTATTTTCATTCTAAATTGCATTTTGTAAGTATTGTCAATCCAAATTGCATTTTGTAAGTATTTTCAATCTAAATTTCATTTGTAAGAATTTGGATTCTAAATTGCATTTTGTAAGTATTATCCATCTAAATTGCATTTTGTAAGTATTTTCAATCTAAATTCATTTTGTAAGTATTTTGAATCTAAATTGCATTTTGTAAGTATTTTGAATCTCAATTGCATTTTGTAAGTATTTTGAATCTCAATTGCATTTTGTAAGTATTTTGAATCTCAATTGCATTTTGTAAGTATTTTCAATCTAAATTACATTTTGTAAGTATTTTGAATCTCAATTGCATTTTGTAAGTATTTTCAATCTCAATTACATTTTGTAAGTATTTTCAATCTCAATTTCATTTTGTAAGTATTTTCAATCTCAATTACATTTTGTAAGTATTTTCAATCTAAATTGCATTTTGTAAGTATTTTCAATCTCAATTTCATTTTGTAAGTATTTTCAATCTCAATTACATTTTGTAAGTATTTTGAATCTAAATTTCATTTTGTAAGTATTTTCAATCTCAATTACATTTTGTAAGTATTTTGAATCTAAATTTCATTTTGTACGTATTTTCAATCTCAATTACATTTTGTAAGTATTTTGAATCTAAATTTCATTTAGTAAGTATTTTCAATCTCAATTACATTTTGTAAGTATTTTCAATCTCAATTACATTTTTTAAGTATTTTGAATCTCAATTGCATTTTGTAAGTATTTTCAATCTCAATTGCATTTTGTAAGTATTTTGAATCTCAATTACATTTTGTAAGTATTTTGAATCTCAATTGCATTTTGTAAGTATTTTGAATCTCAATTGCAATTTGTAAGTATTTTGAATCTCAATTACATTTTGTAAGTATTTTGAATCTCAATTACATTTTGTAAGTATTTTGAATCTCAATTACATTTTGTAAGTATTTTGAATCTCAATTGCATTTTGTAAATATTTTGAATCTCAATTGCATTTTGTAAGTATTTTGAATCTCAATTGCATTTTGTAAGTATTTTGAATCTCAATTACATTTTGTATTTTGAATCTCAATTGCATTTTGTAAGTATTTTGAATCTCAATTGCATTTTATAAGTATTTTGAATCTCAATTGCATTTTGTAAGTATTTTGAATCTCAATTACATTTTGTAAGTATTTTGAATCTCAATTGCATTTTGTAAGTATTTTGAATCACAATTACATTTTGTAAGTATTTTGAATCTCAATTGCATTTTGTAAGTATTTTGAATCTCAATTGCATTTTGTAAGTATTTTGAATCTCAATTGCATTTTGTAAGTATTTTCAATCTACATTTTGTAAGTATTTTGAATCTCAATTGCATTTTGTAGCCTAAGTATTGTAACGATTCGATCCCATACCTATTATATTTATAGGGTTATTCATTTATTATCATGTTATTATTATTATTATTAATTAGTACATCCATGAGATGATTTTTATATCAGATACTTGTAAGCGGTTTTTATTATTATACTCAGACAGATTTTTATTAACATTTATTTGTAAAGAGACGAGGTATTATATATTGCAACAAAATTGGCAATAAGGACCAACTCTATGCGTCACAAACAGAACGTCGTAGTAGTTATTTCACCACGGCAAACAGCGTCACTGTCATGGGATGCTAAGAAACCCACTATGAGTAACCATCACGGGTTTGACCATCTAGTTCCTTCTGGAAGGAATGGAACATTTTATTTCACGCATGGTGCAACTAACACGCCATTTTCTACTGTACGTACGCGTCAAGATATTACAAGTTGTGATGCAATTAGCCCTCGTGAGAGTATGAACACTAGAGAGAGGAAAGCTTACTGGGGTGGGCGACAGTCGAAGACCACGTGACAAGGAAGTTATTAGTACCTGCACCCTCGACAAGACATTCATTCATCAACAGCTCTCGAGGAAGGGAGGAAGCAATAACCTGGCTTCCTGGTATAGCATCGAACTGAGTATACAGATTCGACACTGAACGATGTCTTGCCAATATCCATATCAGCCGATAGTGGATTATATCCCTACTCAACGGTCTTAACACAGATGGCAACGTAATTGAGTATGGTATACCATATCTACTGAGATATCACAACATTTTCAACATGAAACGCAACATCGAGATCATCTTGCACACTTTTTTATGATGATACTTCAAATGGGTGAGCAAACAATTAAATATCCGACGTCTCTGTAATATGTAACTTCAAGATAGATTCAATTCATTAATGTTTATTTTCTTTTAAATTAATTGCCGCATTGAGTAATTTTAAATTCAATTGTGTGACTATCACTATTCTGTTTTATTAATATTTTGTTTTTGCATTTAATAAATTCATTTTCTTTAACGTAATGCCTATTTCTTTCATAGTAGTTAGTACTTTAAGGCAATCATACTCCTTGATTAAATACTGGATTGGTTAGATGACTTTGTCTCACCACGACCAGGGATAATTAGGTCTCACTCTACTGCTGATAGCCGAAGTTAATTCATAAATTTCGATTCACTGTCTTAAATAGGGATCTGGCGCTCAACAACATATTATATTATACTATCACAGGTAAGGTCACACCACAGTGTATATTATTTATTATTATCATGTTTTTTTTTATTGAACCATTATAGTTGTCACTACCATAGTTGAGGACATTATAAAAATGTTACATTTGGCGCCCAACGTGGGGAACGAAAACCATTCGGTATTTAGGAGAGGAGTGTATAATTTCAGTGCAAATTGTCAGTGCTTTTGGGGGACAGTGAAGTGAAGTGGAATTTTGGAAGGGCTAATTTTTATACGGTGTACTTCGAGATGGCAGATAAGAAACAGAAGTCCTTAGAGGTCCATGAAATTTCATTAGCTGATATCTTGAGGGAGATGAATAAAAATAGTCAGGAGATGAAAGAAGATATGGGTAGGCTAAATCAAAATATGAACGAGAAGTTTAATGAAAATAAGCGAAGTACGGAGGCCTTTCTTAATGAAAAATTGGAAGAGAATAGTAGTAAAATAAATCAAAAATTGGAAGAGAATAATGTAAAACTAGATATTGTGGAAACGATGAATAGAGAATTAAGTATGAAGTATGATATGCTGCAGGAGAGTATTCAGGGGGTGAAACAGGAAATCAGAGGTGAAATTAAGGAGGAGGTAGAGATGAAGGCTAAAGATATTATTAGGACAGTAGATAAGAAATTAGAAGCAGCAGAAAGTAGGATTCAGGAAAGAATAGTAACTGTGATTGAAGATAAAATAGCAATTCAAGGTGAAAGTTTTAGCAAATTGGTAGAAGCGGAAACTAGGCAGGTGGTAGAGACTTTAGAGGATACTGAAGTAGAATCAGTAAAGACAGCCTGTAAGGAGACTGTAATTGAAAGTAGATTAGAGTCAGAGGAGATAGTAGAAGAAAGCATAGTAGAGTTGGAGGAGATTGTAGGTGAAAGTAGATTAGAGTCAGAGGAGATAGTAGAAGAAAACATAGTGGAGTTGGAGGAGATTGTAGGTGAAAGCAGATTAGAGTCAGAGGAGATTTTAGATGAAAGCAGGATAGCTGTAGAAGAAATTATAGGTGATGAACAGCAGTTAGCGGATATAATAGGAGAAAACATAGTAGAGTTGGTAGAGATGCTAGACATAGATGAAAGTAGCTTAGGTAAGGAACAGCAATCAGCGGAGATGATAGATGAAAGCAGGACAGCTATAGAAGAGACTATAGAATGTAGTGAAAAAGAAGTGGAGAAGATGAGAGAAAAGATAGGGATAGAAGTAGGTAAGATAAAGAAAGTACTAGGCACTCAAGAAATTAAGATGCAGAAAATCTTAGGTGAAGAGGATATGTTGACTAGGGAAGAATTTAATGATGGTGTAGCAGAAATTAATGTGAAATTATTAGAGGCAGAGAAGCGTGCGTTAAGTCATAGTCAGAAGAACATAATTAGTAAACAGGTTAAGAGGAGGAGAGAGATAGATAAGAACAGAAGCTATAGTCCACGGCTAAAGAGACAATTAAGTGATAGTAATGGAGAAGTGAAGGGAAGACATGTAGGTAGATATTTTGGAAGTAAAATGAAAGTGAAGAGAATCAAGTTGCTAGAGGAGAAAGAAATCAGGATGAAGGAAAGAAAGAAAGCATATGATGTGCAGTGGCATACTGAATTAGCCAGACTTGGGGAAGTGAGAGGGGGAAAGCCAAAGCACAGTGTTACTATGGATAAATATAGTACAGAGGAAGTAGAAGCTAATGCTAGAAGGAAAGAAGAAAAAGGGATTATAGAAAGAGATAGAATTGAAGATGAATGTGGTAAGAACTGTGAAATGCCAGAGAAAGTAGTGATGTAAATTGGTATTACCGATAGTTACTGTTCCGTATGACTTAAATATTAAGTAATGAAGTTTTATAGGATTTAACAGAGGTAGATAAGAAACCTGCTGTGTGTAATTTTAATTCAGTCGTGAAGTTAGGATGGTAAGGGGCGCGTAGTGCCTACGCTTATTGATTTAGGTGGTCTAAAATCATTTAATTTGGAAGACAGTGGTTGTCGTGCTATTGAGCAATTCAGGTAAGTTGAATGTGGGTCCTCAAGCTGCAGGTAAATTGGAGGAAGTGAGGATTAAATTTAAAAAAGTAGGAAGGTTATTACAAAAGTAAGTAATCGAAAGAAAGTAATAATTATTATGGCAACCATAATTATGAATATAATGGTAATAAAGATTTAATTCTAAAATGAGTGAAGATAAGATGATACAGTGGTGATAAAATTAATGAGTTGAAGCAGTAAGTATTGATTTAATAAAGAAGTTTCATTTTGAGGACAGCGAGGTTATCAGTGGATATATTTTGAGAAATTTAGAAGTGGTTTAGAATAGTTGATGGTAATGCGTTGTATGAATTATCCAACATCAAGTAGAAATAAGGAAGTAGTAACTAATTAGGACATCTGATACTTGTTGACAGATATGTGTGTGTGTGTATGTGTGTATTTTCACGTAAATGGACGTGAGTTCGAAGTAGTAGGCCAACGAAGGTAATGCCGTTGAGCAATGTGGTTTTAAGTTTTGGTAAGATGCCAAATGAAGTTGTTTTTTGAGGAAGTTTTTAGTAAGATGCCAAATGGAGTTATAATGGAGGAAGTTTTGGTAAGATGCCAAATGAAGTTTTAAGAAGTTTTTGGAGGAAGAAGTAGGTCAGCGAAGTCTATTCCGTTGAGCAATGAGTTTTTTTATGGTGTCTACGGGACTACGTGAAGTTAATGTTGGGAGGTTTTAAAAGTATATATGGTTGTATGCACACAAGGTAATAAGAGATTACAAAGGTAATATGGTCCAAGTTTTAGTTACAGTTACGCACGTTTTAAAGATATTACAAGGCTTGTTATCGAGCTAAACCACTTTGTAGTAAAAAGTTACTGATTAATAATAACGAAATAATGATGAGGTATATTGTTGTCCTACAGAGGTAAAAGTAAAGATAATAATAATAATTAGATGGTTGGCATAATATTTACTAGTATTGAAAGGAATTTGTTATAATTCGAAGTTTTGAGGATTTAAAGGTAAATCATTTTTTTTTAGTAGACGAGAAATTAAGTTTTATTTATGTCATACGGAGTTAGTAAAGATAAGAGCATTAATATTTTGAAGACAAGAGTAAGTTTGTAAGGTAAGTATACCTAAGGGGTAATAATGAAGTGTCAATTAAAGGCAGGTGTAATTTACGCATTTAATTTGGTAGAGCAGAGAGTATCTGAACTGTGTTATAACTCAGGACTTGCTTTATGAAGTGATTTTGGGAGAATATTTGCCAATTAGGAGTGTCGGTGTTATTGAATATCAGCTGGAACACTGTCATTATTTTAGGAAGAATAGTTAGGAAAACAAAGTGTGATGTTATTATTCCAAGGAATTAGTCGAAGCATGTAAGATTTTTTTAGCTGAAATTTAGTGTTATTGGTCAGTAAGAGGTGACCTGTAACAGTAAGAAGATGTGGGATTATACCACGAATAGGGGAGTTTTTTTGTATGTGACGTGTGATGTTACGATGAGTTTTGAGAGATTCTGGTATAGCAAGTATGAGCTATAGTCCAGGCGATCGAAGCAAGTAAGGAAGTGTGGACGAGAAATGTCACAATAAGTTTTGAGAGAAAACTATGGGGGGTTTTTAGGTATTCAGCCAGAAGTCGAATCATGTATAGACTAAATTTAAAGTATAAGAGCATTAATATTTTGTGGAACGAAATATTTATTCCGAGGAGTTTGTCATGTGTTCTTGTGAAATAGTTTAGTGATGTGCGTAATTCAGGTATTGAGTAGTATTTTGTCCAAGTCTTAATCATTTTGTTATGGTAAGTAAAGAATGACGATACAGTAAAGTTATATCTTGACGCTAAGTTAAATTTTATAAAGTGAACGAGAAGTCAGATTTTATGTTTATTTGTGATTTTGAAAATTCAAGTTATTGTTTTCGAGAAGTAGTGAAGAGGAATTATGGTTTTATGAGAAGTTAAGAAGTCGTGGAGACTTAGGAAGTATTAATCTGAAAGGAGGCGGCCGTGGCCTAAGAAAGAATTAAGCCACGAAGGCAGGTGAGTAGTAACTTGGATATTTAAGTGAACTGTTTATTAACTGCTTTAAGGTATTTCGATGTCATTATGAATTTGGGGAAATATTTACATGTATGACATATGCACTGAAATTGGAATTGCTTTAGGTATCTTGCCAAGTTTTTTTTTTCTTCAATTATTGAAATTTTACTGCATTTGAGTAATCCCTTTATAGAGACGAAAGGGATATTATGTTGATTGTATCACCACATCGCGTGCAGTGATATGCGTGTGCAACGAAGTAATTACTTCGAAGAATGTAAAGTGAAAGGCTAATAAATGCTTTTATTCTTTTCAGAAAATTTATTTTATATACAGAATGTATGTATTCAAACGAAAAGTACTATGAACATTTTAAGAAATGATAGTACAAATATGTAAAGTGAAAAGAGTACATTTCTTGTATATTTTTGTGTATTGATGAAGAGTATATTGTATGTTGTCTTTTTGATGGTTATAATATTTATATTTATAGTTTTTTGTATGTTGGATGTGGTAAGAGAAATAATGTTAAATGTCATTTAAATTATTTATCTTAGGGGCGATTGTAACGATTCAATCCCATACCTATTATATTTATAGGGTTATTCATTTATTATCATGTTGTTATTATTATTATTAATTAGTACATCCATGAGATGATTTTTATATCAGATACTTGTAAGCGGTTTTTATTATTATACTCAGACAGATTTTTATTAACATTTATTTGTAAAGAGACGAGGTATTATATATTGCAACAAAATTGGCAATAAGGACCAACTCTATGCGTCACAAACAGAACGTCGTAGTAGTTATTTCACCACGGCAAACAGCGTCACTGTCATGGGATGCTAAGAAACCCACTATGAGTAACCATCACGGGTTTGACCATCTAGTTCCTTCTGGAAGGAATGGAACATTTTATTTCACGCATGGTGCAACTAACACGCCATTTTCTACTGTACGTACGCGTCAAGATATTACAAGTTGTGATGCAATTAGCCCTCGTGAGAGTATGAACACTAGAGAGAGGGAAGCTTACTGGGGTGGGAGACAGTCGAAGACCACGTGACAAGGAAGTTATTAGTACCTGCACCCTCGACAAGACATTCATTCATCAACAGCTCGC
Organism: Meconema thalassinum; assembly: GCA_946902985.2. Taxonomy (NCBI): domain Eukaryota; kingdom Metazoa; phylum Arthropoda; class Insecta; order Orthoptera; family Tettigoniidae; genus Meconema; species Meconema thalassinum. The sequence goes on along the minus strand of OX336398.1, from coordinate 51,771,765 downwards.
GAGGAAGGGAGGAAGCAATAACCTGGCTTCCTGGTATAGCATCGAACTGAGTATACAGATTCGACACTGAACGATGTCTTGCCAATATCCATATCAGCCGATAGTGGATTATATCCCTACTCAACGGTCTTAACACAGATGGCAACGTAATTGAGTATGGTATACCATATCTACTGAGATATCACAACATTTTCAACATGAAACGCAACATCGAGATCATCTTGCACACTTTTTTATGATGATACTTCAAATGGGTGAGCAAACAATTAAATATCCGACGTCTCTGTAATATGTAACTTCAAGATAGATTCAATTCATTAATGTTTATTTTCTTTTAAATTAATTGCCGCATTGAGTAATTTTAAATTCAATTGTGTGACTATCACTATTCTGTTTTATTAATATTTTGTTTTTGCATTTAATAAATTCATTTTCTTTAACGTAATGCCTATTTCTTTCATAGTAGTTAGTACTTTAAGACAATCATACTCCTTGATTAAATACTGGATTGGTTAGATGACTTTGTCTCACCACAACCAGGGATAATTAGGTCTCACTCTACTGCTGATAGCCGAGGTTAATTCATAAATTTCGATTCACTGTCTTAAATAGGGATCTGGCGCTCAACAACTTATTATATTATACTATCACAGGTAAGGTCACACCACAGTGTATATTATTTATCCTGTTTGTTTTTTTAATTGAACCATTATAGTTGTCACTACCATAGTTAAAGACATTATAAAAATGTTACAGTATTTTGAATCTCAATTACATTTTGTAAGTATTTTGAATCTCAATTGCATTTTGTAGCCTAAGTATTTTGAATCTCAATTGCATTTTGTAAGTATTTTGAATCTCAATTATATTTTGTATTTTGAATCCTTATTGCATTTTGTAAGTATTTTGAATCTCAATTACATTTTGTAAGTATTTTCAATCTCAATTACATTTTGTAAGTATTTTCAATCTAAATTGCATTTTGTAAGTATATTGAATCTCAATTGCATTTTGTAAGTAATTTGAATCTCAATTACATTTTGTAAGTATTTTCAATCTAAATTGCATTTTGTAAGTATTTTGAATCTCAATTGCATTTTGTAAGTATTTTGAATCTCAATTGCATTTTGTAAGTATTTTCAATCTAAATTACATTTTGTAAGTATTTTGAATCTCAATTGCATTTTGTAAGTATTTTCAATCTCAATTACATTTTGTAAGTATTTTCAATCTCAATTACATTTTGTAAGTATTTTCAATCTAAATTGCATTTTGTAAGTATTTTCAATCTCAATTTCATTTTGTAAGTATTTTCAATCTCAATTACATTTTGTAAGTATTTTGAATCTAAATTTCATTTTGTAAGTATTTTCAATCTCAATTACATTTTGTAAGTATTTTGAATCTAAATTTCATTTTGTAAGTATTTTCAATCTCAATTACATTTTGTAAGTATTTTGAATCTCAATTGCATTTTGTAAGTATTCTCAATCTCAATTACATTTTTTAAGTATTTTGAATCTCAATTACATTTTGTAAGTATTTTGAATCTCAATTGCATTTTGTAAGTATTTTCAATCTCAATTACATTTTGTAAGTATTTTGAATCTCAATTGCATTTTGTAAGTATTTTGAATCTCAATTGCATTTTGTAAGTATTTTGAATCTCAATTGCATTTTGTAAGTATTTTCAATCTCAATTACATTTTGTAAGTATTTTGAATCTCAATTGCATTTTGTAAGTATTTTGAATCTCAATTGCAATTTGTAAGTATTTTGAATCTCAATTGCATTTTGTAAGTATTTTGAATCTCAATTGCATTTTGTAAGTATTTTGAATCTCAATTGCATTTTGTAAGTATTTTCAATCTCAATTACATTTTGTAAGTATTTTCAATCCAAATTGCATTTTGTAAGTAATTTCAATCTACATTTCATTTTGTAAGAATTTGGTTTCTAAATGGCATTTTGTAAGTATTATCCATCTAAATTCTATTCTGTCAGTGCATTCCACTCTAAATTACATTTTGTGTGCTTTTTCAATCTTTTGCCAGTATTTTCACTCTTAGTCTTTGTTAGTTTCCGTCTCATTGTCATTTGCGCTATTAGCCAGACCATTAGGCCATAACACAGATGTTAGGCCCCTTAAAACAACAATTATCATCATCACCAAATACAGTGAAACCTCGTTCATCATTTTCAGCAGGACCATATGGGAAAAAAAAACCACGGTCAATAACTTTCAGTTGGCGATTACTGGAACATGTTAAAGATTACAGCTGCTGGAGAAGGCTGGCAGATTTGTGAGGTGTACGGAGAAAATCAAGCTACAACATATCAAAATAGATCAACATTTTAAATACTTTGGCAGCGTTTTGTCGACAGGGTAACCCAAGAAACCAGCAGTAGGGTTCAAGCAGCTGTGAACTTTCATAACTCTGTATCACAGCTTCTATGGGACAAAAACTTTCCTCAGGAAGCTAAAATATCACTGTACAAATCCTACTAACTTCCCATATTGACCTATGGTCTAGAACAGCGGTTCCCAACCCGTTTTCCCTACCATCCTCCTTTATCTAAAGTAGTACCCCCTAAATGTTTAATATTTTATGGGCAATATGTACATTATATTCGTATTTGTCATGGTTCCGTATTGATTGAACAATTATGCACTAAGAGGGGGAAAGGTTCCGCCAGATCAATACAACGTAATTCACATTTAAAGGGTTGTATTAACACCCTTGTGGTACATGTTTCGGGTCCTTATTATGGCCCCTTCATCAGCCTCAAAACAACAATAGATATCAGTATCATATAGGATTCAATAAAGGTAAAATCTAACATGAAATGTATGAATGACATGAATGAAAATGAAACATATTAAATAATTATGGGTAATGTGGTGAAACATATGAAAAAAACATACCATAGATGGGGACATAAAACTATTACGTACAAGACAAAGATTAAAAGATTAAATACACATTAAAATAGCAAGTTGCAATTACAAGCACTTCTAGTGCATGTCGAATAATGTCTTGCAAAGTTCGTATTGGAGTCCTATATTATAACACAGTGCTTGATCCAATTCTGCTTCCGTGTCATAGAGTCCATTATTATTAAATGGTTGGAACTTGTAGAGAAAGCCTTATGGTATCTGTAATCTCCTATTAGACTAGTAGTCAAATCATAATACATCACCATTGACGTTTAAAAACAGGCCAAGCATAAGAGACAATATCCTGATGGTAGAGGTTGTCCATTGGATACAAGATCTTTTAATCTTTGTCTTGTACGTAATAGTTTTATGTCCCCATCTATGGTATGTTTTTTCATATGTTTCACCACATTACCCATAATTGTTTAATATGTTTCATTTTCATTCATGTCATTCATACATTTCATGTTAGATTTTACCTTTATTGAATCCTATATGATACTGATATCTATTGTTGTTTTGAGGCTGATGAAGGGGCCATAATAAGGACCCGAAACATGTACCACAAGGGTGTTAATACAACCCTTTAAATGTGAATTACGTTGTATTGATCAGGCGGAACCTTTCCCCCTCTTAGTGCATAACAATATGTACATAACTTAATAAAAACAATAATAATAAAAAATAACACATTCATTTATAACTAGCAACTAGCTTCGCCCGGAACAGTTATGAATGCATTACGTGATAAGCGCTTTTTTTTTTTTTTTTTTTCAATGTCAATGAACTACGACCAATATCCGTTTTACGTCTCGGCATGATGGGTTAAAATCACTGACTGGACTATTAATTATATTATCATGGAGATGCATGTGCAATGAATTCTTGTCAGACGTAATTTAAGAATGCCGAGGTGCATGAAACACAAATCCCCCTACGTCCAATCTTAACTTGACTGTGTATTTTGCGGAACGAAAAGTTCACAGGCAAAATGAAGAAAAGCCGAGTTGCACTTCCAAGGAAACTCCAAACACAACCCCTCTTCTCTGAAGTCCTAACTCAACACGACTCGGCAGTTTGCTGCTGGCTGTATCTGGGGTAATAGGATCACCCGCTAGCTAGGCTGTAACTGGGGTGATAGGCTCGCCCCTAGCTAGCTCGTAAACTGTCGCCTCAGTAACTGAATGGATATTGTTGGAAGAAATGTAGACGTAAAAACACTTATAGTGGGCGATATATTGAAGATAGAGATACGCTCTCGTGGACATTTTTGTAGAACTTTTCATGCTGAACAATTCTTACACTCATAGTATATAGACATTTTTAACGGTTTGCCCAGCGTAAGCTTAAAAAGCGCACCGACGCCATGTGTTTTCTTCAGACTGAAATCATTACTGCTCGGCTACCAATGATCATAAATAAACCATTTTCAACAGAAATCTCCCTCGAGATATCCTTTACAGAATCGTGAAAACCGCGTCAAAATCCATCCAGAGGTTCACCCGTGACATCCAAGAATAACAGTAACTACACTCGAGCACAGCAACAGAAGAGAGATAAAACAATATTAACACCTTTCACTGTAACACAATTTCACGAACGTCACTGCATTGTAACAATTTATTTGTTGTTTGCACGTCAAAAAGAACAAACATTATGAGACTTGCACTCAAACAATATGACATATCTGATGACGAAAGGGCAGAAGGTTTTGGGAGAGGTGGAAGATATCAGCTGTCAATCCGTAGAGGACTTAATGCATTTGCTTTGATTTTAAGTGCTCCAATGTGGGCGTAAACTATGTAAATAAATAAACAGGCTAGTTGTCTCATTCAGTTTTTATTAGCAAAAGGAACTTATTTTCTGGACATACAGCGTATTATTGGTACAGGGGACGTGTTGGTTGACAACCAAACCTCATCAGGTCGTGGGCAATCATAAATACAGTAAAAACCAACTACAGTAATCGGTAAACCTGGAGGAGACCTACTCCTAGGGAAACTACTCAAATTAGCCAAAATACCGGTAGAAATGGTCTGGACAAATTCTGGAGATGATGTAGTAATAGATGTTTACTCCTCCACTGTCTAGAACCCACCCGATGTCCCCGTTTCTTATCATGACTTATATAGATGAAATTCCAGCTGGGTCCGTCATTATACGCCTGATTTAGGGACAAGTACAGTAGTGCCAACCCCACGTATACGGCACCAAATAGCTTATAAAGATAATAGCGGAAACTCCTCGCCAAAACAGGAGACAGCGCTCCCCAGCACCGCCTAGCGGAGCGAGTTGGCAACGTAAGACCAGCTGATTTACAACCGTGAGATCCAACCAAACAATTATAAGAAATTATTGACCTGTGGATGATCTAATTATCCAATTGTAATGGTTGGTACTGGGAGTATTTGTGCCATATATGGCTGTAAGAATTATAAACAACAAAGTGACCTAAGCTATTTGATAGAACTTCATGACGAATAGGTCGCTAAAAATACAACAACTCTCCGGCACTTCAGATTATACCAGCTTGCTGCCGTATTCAACGTTTGGAACTGGATAGGTCATACATAGCCTTTGGTTACACAGACGGTCAGGGTGTTTCCCGCAAGGGAGACCATTCCTTAGGAGTGAGCTATAGAATCTGACATAGCTGCTGTGGACACCAAGGCTACCCTATTCGAGTTATAGATCAATTGATATTCCGCCAGCCTAGCCAGCCTTTCTACATAGTCTGGTCCTCGCTATCGCCACGTTTCCACGTTTACAAGCTACTACGCTATGTTACCTATAAGCCTAATCAAGCTGCGCAGGGATAAACTATAGAGTAGTGGAACCTGCTTCTTGCTCCAAGAACTTCTAGTCTACTAGGTGTCACGGCGGGTAGGCGGGCTAGTTTAGCACCGTGACACTCTAGCTAGGATTAGTATAGGCTTTCCCCTCACTGTCACCCTCAGTGGCCAACATATTGTGACTGTAACTTCACCGTATCTCGGGACTTGCCAGAGAAGTAACTAACCCGCTCATTGCTTGTCACTGCGTTACCAGTATAAACTACACCTGCTGTGAGTTGGGTTATCACTACTTCCTTGTTGCGCGTTTGTAATTCACATCCGCCTTTCTGTTTACTCGAAGGTTGACTCAAGACTGTATTGAGAATGCATTTTCGATCATAAGAGGGAAAGGAGGTAATAATGTAACACCTGATGCCTCTAAGTTTCGCAGTGCCATAAGGACAGTAGGCTAATGGTCAACAGTTTCCCCATCCCAAGGTAGTAACTTTTTGATTGAAAGCACGCATGGGGTCAAAATCAAGATGGTTAATTTACTTACCAGTGAATGTGCCACACCGGGGGGAGTATGCAAGAACTGTATTCTGTTGTTGCCTAGCAGATATTTTGCAGTCTTCAGAAAGACATTTCTTCTGAATCGTATGTAAACATAGGAAGTGTTTAATTACGAAAAGTAACACATCAATAAGTGTAAATGCTTACGGTACGGGTATGTAAGGGCATATTCCAGACTTCAGTAACCCACACCAATACCATGTCATGAATTATATGCAGTATTTTTTAGAATTCTATATAAATTGTACAGAACCAAGTATCTTTTGTTTCTGTTAACACTAATCTTTAAATTAGTTGCTGCCTAAATATCAAGCCGAGACATATGTTAACTTCACAATGCAATTTCGGTCGGTGCGCACTCAAAAATGCTAGCTGTGGGTGACAAGGAGAGTAATGCTGTCAACTCGCACCAAGAGATGGCACTGTAATCGCTGTCTCCAGACGAGTGCATGCTTTTACGGCAGAGTTTCCGCTATTATCTTTATAAGCTATTTGACGGCACTACTTCATATCCGGTATCGTAAAACAATACTAATAATGGTATATGGCTTTCACGGCCCGTGAATTGAAACTCGGCAATTTTTCTAGGTTTATGTTGTGTCTTGCGTGGGGTTTCATCTAGGACACCAAACTGGCTCATCAGCTGGTTCTTTATAGGTTTATTTATTTATCGTACGGCTTTTATGCCGGGAGTGTCCGAGGACATGTTCGGCTCGCCAAAGACTGTAGCTGCTTCCAGCGGACACACATAGTTCCATTGAATTTCAAGTAGTTCCAACTATCGCCACCAGATGTCACTGATACGTAGTGGTGAACGTTGGAACTTTGATAGAGCATTCCAACGAAATCTAACCTAGATATTTAGCTTCACACAAGTTTAGTCTGTGGAAGAATCTTATACATGCCATAAATCTATGACACGAACCGCCGGCTTTACTTCCCCTCCGAAGGGAGGCATACCTAAGGATTTTAACGCTCGTAAAAAATCAGACGACTTCGGCCGGGTTTGAACCCGCTATCTTGGGCACAGCAGTTCAGCATGCTACCGACTACGCCACCGAAGCTGCTTCTTTATAGGTGAAAAACTGCTTGAGCTTTTAGCTCTCGCAGTTAAGAAACAAAAGTGCGCTTCATAAGAAGGGAGGTAGTGCACAGTTCGCTACTCCAGTGGGGGGGTCCGGGCACGGACACCAAGAGCCTGCTGATGAGCCTGCTTGGTGTTCCTAAGCGAAACCCCTCACAAGACACGGCATAAACCTAGAAAAATTGGTTTTATGTCCCTTTTAACTGCTGCGGCTTATAGAGACGCCGAGGTGCTGGAATTTCGCTCCAAGATGCCAGTTAATCTACCGACACAGCTCCCGTGCATTTGTGTACCCTCAAATCCAAACTGATTGCACCAGGATTCGATCCTGCAACCTTGAGCAATGCAAGCAAGAATGCTACTGCAGAGTCATGCAGCCAGCCAAATATAAAACAAGAAAGCACCGCCACGTTAATGTGAAACTGCGCCAAGTTCCAGTCTAAGTTTGACATGGATTGCCCGAGTTGCGAAATGACATTTTCCCGTAAAACTCAACTTCAATAATTTTCATCCAAACCAAATGTTTTCTTTGCCTAGACCAATATTTTCATTCAGGCAGCTTCGGTGGTGTAGTTGGTAGCATGCTGAACTGCTGTGCCCAAGGTCATGGGTTCAAACCCGGCCGAAGTTGTCGGATTTTTTAAGAGCGTTAGAAATCCCTCAATATACCTTCCTTCGGAGGGGAAGTAAAGCTGGCGGTCCCATGTCATAGATTTATGGCATGTAAAAGATCCTTCCACTAAGTACACTTGTGTGAAGCTAAATTATAGGTTAGATTTGACTAACTCTCTTAGGAGGAGCCGACTGTGGTGGCATCTACTAACCAGGTCATAACTAGGTGGTCGTTGATGGTGGCATTTGCTACCAAAAGTTGGAACTACTTGAAAATCGAATGTCTGCAGTCCTGACTTGAATTAAAAACACACACTAATACAGCCATCACAATTAACACCAGTTATCAGACAGATTCTACACACACCCAAAGTACACGGGGCTACATGACCGCGTTGTCGCAGCCCCTAAACTGAGAAGTCAACCATCATTGAGACCAATGTTTTTTTGCCTAGACCAATATTTTCATCCACACCGATGTTATTTGCCTAGACCAATAATTGTTCGGTTAGCTAACATAAACACCCCTGGTTTTTGTCGCGCATCAATAATCTTTATCCAGACCAATTGCTGTTTCACATACAGTAAAACTTCTTTTATACGATTCACACTTATACGTTTTCTACACTTATACGATTTTTTTCTTGGTCCCGGCAAAATCCCTATACTTTCCATGTTAATTTATTTCCGATATACGTTTTACATTTATTCGTTTTTCACGCTTATACGATCATATCTTACGTCCCCGAGAGAAAAATGCGTCGTTTATACGTTTACAACGGTTTCCCTACCTAAAATCTCTAAAAATATTGGAGCCAGAAACTTATGACACGCACTGTACGTTTCTCGGAAACCATCCCTCGCGCGGCGCAATGTTGTGGCGAGAGCGACCTTGAAGCTATGTGCAGCCGGAATTGCGTGTGTTGCGAAATACAACATCACTTGCTTCAGTTGTGGTTAACCTTGATAGCAGTGAACATGGGTGAAAGGAAGAGGAAGTGCATTACGATTGCTGTTGTTCACTTCTTAACGGGGGCCATCGCTCGCCGCTCGCCCGCGCTGCGGGACTGTCTCCCGCCAGGCACTTTACCGTAATGTGTAGCTCGCGCGGCCTATAGCCTATACTGTAGTTGACAGCTGGTGCTGAAAATGTTCGCCATCCACTGCTACACATCGCTGGCACCTCTTTATGAAATTGTCATTTACGTTCTGAAGTTCCTCACCACCGATTGACTGTATTTCAACTGTAATATAGTATTTAAGCTCATTTTCGCGAAAGATTTCCTGTACTTTAAGAAGGTATTTACACACGTTCACGTAATGAAAATCGCATTGGAACATCACACTGAGCACTAAAGACGTGAACAATTGACTAAACTGAACCCCACACTGCTCAAGCACACTGCAAAGGAGGGAAGCTTGTGGCGCCAAGAAGCGCTTTACGGCCAAGTGCTTGACGGGGGACCGGCGCCGCGAGCGAGGGTCCGCGTCGCATATAACACAAGTCCCTGTATAACCCATAATGTCACATACATTTTGCAGTTTTTATTAAGCGACTTTCATTTACGAGTTTTTCACGCTTATACGTTTTTTTCATTTGGTCCCTTGAAAATCGTATAAGTGAAGTTTTACTGTAATTACAACATTACGTGTCTAGTGTGGTGTATTTTGTATCCCACATGTTGGCAACAATGAACTGTGGTCAATGTGTACGCCTCAGGAACTTACGCAATATAACAAATATATTTCCGGTGCCGCAGTGGTCATTGAGAGTTATTTAAATTCCTAATGAATGCCAGGTAGAAGTGGGTCTCCTCCACGATTCACACTATACCTTTCCATCACATCTCCGTACATGAAAGTTTACTGTATTTCAAACAAGTACATGCACCTTCCGCAACCACTTCCATTCCGTGTTTGGCACTCCCTCTGATTTTTTAAAATCTGGGTTAGGTTTGGTTACAGGTTGCGGTTACACTCGCCAAAACGAAATAGTGAATTCGAGAACATACATTAGTAAATATATCGGGATTTTAAAATGAACAATATTCCGTTGCAACCTGAAGTAATTTCAACTTCGCCTGAAACAGTACCTCATGAGATTTACCTACACATAAGATATACGGCAAAATAAGCATGTTGACATGAAATCCCTTCTAACTGGAGAAAAATTGTATCATCATCTGTTAGCTCTTGGAATAAAGCAACATAGTTTCCTTCTGTATTTCGATCTTTTAACATATCATGAACCCATTTTTTTCGTTTCCTCATTCTTGTGCTACGCTCATCGTCTAAAATAATAGCATATGGAAAGGAAACGGAAAGGTTACGTAATGTATAGTGTGAACCTTTAAAGGTTTAACATGCAACCACCGAGTACACTCAAGTACACATTTAAATGACCACAATTTCATCCTCCAAGTGATAACAGTGTACTAGACAAAAATGTCCTCGATATTATAAACCATTCACAAATTACAAGGATTTTCTAGGCTGCTTCAACTTTCCTGACTTCGTCTTGGGTTTGATTCTCAGGATACTCCCGGGCTCTGATTTCGGAGTTGAGGAAGCCTTTCCCTTGCGGTTCTTGAACTTCCTAGTCTTTCCAGAGCTTTGGACTTTAATCTCAGGTTTAATCCTTACAAGACTCCCGGGTTCCATGTTCCAGTACCTCTTAGGGGTCTGAAGTTTCCTGGTCACTGCCGCCATAGAAGTATCTTGCTTCTGCTCGTGCTTCATTTTCTTGACAGGAACCGTTTCTTCTGGGGTCTCGGGTTCTTCCTTTTTAATCAGGTCTTCCAAAATTAGTGGGCCAGTAGAATCTCTGCAATCAGAAAGAAAAACAATTGAATAGCTGTCTGACAGTGAGGCAGCGCCCCGATCACGAAAACCACGTGACGATACAAACCGAGCAGCAGCATGCATCAATCGTCCAACCAAGACCAAGACAGTAGGCCATTCGACATGCTTTCTGGTGTGGTTGAAGACTGTGGGGCACCCATTGGGCACACACTTTCTGCAAGTGCAGTTGTTCCTTCATGATGGTGTGCACACTTCCGACGCTCAATCCGACCACGGCGGCTATGGCGTTCACTGTCACTCGGCGGTCCTGGGTAATGAGTGCATCAACCAGCTGGACGTTGTCATCGGTAATGCAGGGGGGTGCCCCAGACTGGCATCATCGGCTAACGACGCCAGTCCTTCCCTGAAGCGCTTGTGCTACGCTTTGATCCTTGCAAGGGACATGCAGTGTTCGCCGTACACTTGTGACATTCGGCGATGAATGTCCGTTCCCCCTACTCCTTCCGCTGTCAGAAACCGAACAACACCTCTTTGCTCTTCGTTTGACGCCTCCATGTCACTCTTTGCAATGTGACTGGCAGCGTTGGACGATTGATGCATGCTGCTGCTCGCTTTGTATCGGCACGTGACGTGCACGCGTACCCTCTAGAGACTGACTGTGACCTTCCACGCTCTGGTCGGAACCACACCTCGCTACACACGCAACGATTAACCGATGTCATCACCGGTTTGCGCATTACAGACTCCGGCTCGTTACTTTTTGAACGCACCTTATGCACAACACTATCTTTAAAGCTGTCATATAGTGTTTTTTCATTCTTGCCACCACTGTTGTCGCTCCTATTAAGGATGTTTCTATATTTACACTTCTGTATGTCAATTAAATCTTCGATCAACCTCAAAGCAGTCATATTACCATTGAAAGTGAAAAAGAAACTCACAATTGAAAAAAACGGGAGGATGGTATATTACCGTCGAACGACCGCGTGTGTTACATGAAGGGGCGCGACCGTAAGAAGGTTAACCCTTAGAGTGCCAGACAAAGATATATCGTTGTTCCGTATTTACGCCTGAAGTGCCAGCAACCATATATTGTCGTTTGAACAGACCACTCTTTTATACGTATTTAGTACGGTTGGATTTGCCAGGAGGTGGCACTATATGTACATTGACCGGCAAAAAAAGTGGAACAGTTAAAAAAAGTAATATAAATAGTATAAATCTAGCCTTGAAAAAGATTTAATCACATTTTAAAAGCTTTTCATGCATTAGAACAAACATCTGAAACATCCGTGAATAGAAATTGATAATATGACATTTCTTAGGGTGGTTTATTACCACCAATTACACCCAATCCTCGATGAGCCTATCTTAATGGTTTTATGGCGGGAAGCGGACTGGAAGCGTTTAAGGTTTATGAGTGTTGCCGCTCGCTTATTGTTGTTCTAGGGATAACAACTGGCACTTGTTGAACACGTGTGAACCATTGTCACACTTTTAGCAAGTTATCCATTTGCAGTTCACACTAAAACATGCCTCTTAGCCGTGAAGAAGCTGCACAGGCAGTTGCATTGGTGGAGGATGGCCGCAGCTTCCGTTATGTTACTGAGGTCATTGGATCATCTCTCGGTAGCATACATCGTATAGTGCAACGTTACAGAGAGCTCCGAACATACGACAGGAGACGAGGGTCAGGCCGTAGAAGAAGCACAAGTGCCAGGGATGACAGATTTCTCACCCTCCAAGTTCTGCGTGATCGGCATACCACAGCAGTTCAGGCACGAAATCAACTGGAAAATGTCAGAAATGTGAGGGTGAGTGAGCGAACAGTAAGAAGAAGGTTTGAAGAAGCTCATCTTTCGTCCAGGAGACCTGCACGTGGACCCGCACTCGAACGGCATCACAGAGAGGCGCGTCTTCGCTTCGCAAGGCAGCATCTGGGATGGACCCACGAGCAGTGGGCCTCTGTTCTCTTCACTGACGAGAGTCGCTTTAACCTTAGATCTCCTGATGGAAGAGAAAGAGTGTGGAGAGGTACAGCCCTGTTGCTTTCTCCTCCAGGACTACATTTGGAGGTGGCTCGGTTATGGTGTGGGGTGGCATCAACGTTATGGCCCGCACTGAGTTGGTGTGCATCGATCACGGGACGCTCAATTCCCAAAGGTACATCGAAGAGATCCTGATGAACCATGTGATGCCCTTTGCGCCTTTCATTGGTCAGAATTTCATGCTGATGCAGGATAATGCCTGCCCTCATACTGCTCGCTGTGTTGTACAATATCTGCAGGAAGAGGAGATTCAAACCCTGGACTGGCCAGCTCGTAGTCCTGACTTGAACCCCATCGAACATGTATGGGATACGCTTGGAAGGAACGTCAGACAGCATGACCACACCACCTTGGCACAACTGAGAACATCGCTGCTGGAGGAATGGGATCGCATCCCGGCAGATGCCATTCGACGAGTTGTGAACAGCATGCCTGAGCGTTTACAAGCTGTCATAGACTCTAAGGGTGGAAACACCCGTTTTTAGTGACCAGTGTTCTCTTGCAGTGCAGTGCAAACATTAATACTGTTTTGTTTGGCAATATGTTTGATAAACACCAGCCCAAAAGAGCATTACTAAAAAATAGAAAATTGTAAGATTTGCAATATGTAACAAAATTTGTGAGTTAAAGCGTGTTGTAAAACATGATTCGGTATTTTCTGTTGCCAACCATCTAAATTTACATGAATAATGCAAATATTGGAAAACCGATACATTTTAGTGGAATAAATTAAGAAATTACATAAAAAATTAAAGTGTTCCACTTTTTTTGCCGGTCAGTGTATGATTCCACAGTGAAAGGATAGTAGTTTTTAAGTACATCGCTAGATGACGCTTAAGGTCCCTAGTTCCGGTTCAGTGAATTTTAGAAATCTGTGGTCATCCGTGCCGTGTAACATCTATGACACATTGAGCAAAATGGCGGCAAGCGGGAGTAGTAAAATTGTTGACGGCAATGATCTAGCTATATATGTAAATAATTTGAGTGAAGAAGAGGATGATCATTACTCGGATGAAGAATTAAATCCTCCAATAGATAAGGAAGTGGAAAGTGAAAGTGATAGCGGCGGGATTGATGTAAACATCCGATCGCGTGTTTTTAGGCCTAAGGTAAACAGTGATGGTTACAGTGATAATGACCTTCAGAATGACAGTAGTAGCGATGACGACAACAATATCCAGCAGTTTCACGATTTCCGTGAAGTTCAGATAGGACAAGATGCAAAATACCAACCCTCACCTGGTAGGGTAGGGGTAAATCCTGAAGCCTATCTTTTTGTGTTGTGTTTAGCTTTGGTGAAGATAACTCCCAAACTATTGCACATAGTGATTTTACGTGTTTATTCATCGGGAATGGGAGATTACAGAGAAGTGAACATTACTTATCTGGGAGTTGAATCTTTAATTATATTTTGTTCTATTTCAGTTTTTCTTATTTGTTGTGTTTTGAAAATGTTCTAAAAATATTTTTATTTTGAATAAACAAGAGTATGATAATTTTCAAGTGTAGTTCAAAAGTAAGGGAATTCTCTAGTTAGCATTTAGGGAAAATTTCAAGCCATTGTGTTGGTTATTGTGAATTATATAGGCCTGAAGGTGTGAACCTGCAAAATCCTCTAAATCAGTCTGGCACTCTTGGCATACTGTGAGCGCGCAGGCCTGGCACTAAGAGGGTTAAGGCCTGATACCTTTCCTCATGTCAGGTGATATTTCAGTCGAAAATCTCTCCCTGATGTCAATGGAATTGAACAACCAATCTACCAACACACTCACCTCTCGTCCAAACTGTCTTCCGTTTTGATTACGTTTCCAGTTGGAGGGGCAAGTTTCTTCATTTTGGCCCGCAACTTGCGCCCCTTCGAGCCTTCATACTTCATCCCGTGGATCATCTCCCTGGCTTTGGCAGCACTGAGCTTGTTGGTGAACACCAGGATACAGAACCTGCAAGGAGTATTATCATGATATTGGGCAATAGCTGGAGCGGATTTGGATATGATGATGATGACACTTATAAGAACAAGTGTGAATCATGCGAAGATGTGGAATGTACTTAGACAGATGGGCATACCTGAACGTCTCATTGTCCTGATGCGTAACCTATATTTGGGACAAGAAGCCAATGTTAAAGCTGAGCATGGTGAAACAGAGTGGTTCCCTATTAGTAAAGGTGTGCGACAAGTCTGTATACTTTCACCTTACTTATTCAATCTGTATGCTGAGTACATCATGAGGAAATCTGGATTGGATGAGTCACCTCATGGTTTTAAGATTGGTGGGTTGAATATAAACAACTTGAGGTATGCAGATGACACCACTTTGGTTGCTGAAAGCAAGGAAGAGCTTGAGGATATAATTATGAAAGTTAAAGCACAGAGTGAAACCATGGGCTTGTACTTGAATATCAACAAGACAAAACTAATGACAACAGGTTTACCATCAAACATTATGATAGATAATAAGTTAATCACAGAGGTGAATAGTTTCTGTTTATTGGGATCAACCATTAGTAGTAGTGGCTCATGCAGTCAAGAGATTTGTCGAAGACTTGCATTGGGAAGAACAGCTTTTAAAGGCCTGGATAAGATCTTCAAGTGTTCCGATGTTTCTTTGCCTACTAAAATTAGAATGGTTAAGGGACTAGTCTTTCCCATAGCTACATATAGTTGCGAGAGCTGGACCATAAGGAACCGAGATACGAAGTACAGTATATAGATGCTTTTGAGCTCTGGTGTTGGAGAAGGTTACTGCGTATTCCTTGGACAGGCAAGAAGACAAATGTATGGGTGATTCAAAAAATCAAACCAGATCTGTCTCTTGAAGCACTGACAACAAGATTACAGCTGTCATATTTTGGACACATTATGAGGCGTTAAAAAAGACAATTATGCTTGGAAGGGTCTCGGAGACGAGGGCGGCCAGCATTGAGATGGATCGACTTCATCAAATCCAACATGAATATGTCAGTGAAGGATCTGAAGTATATGGCTGAAGACCGAATCATATGGAGACAATCCATCCATGCAGTCGCTAGGAGTCGACACCGACTTGACGGCACCTGATCATCATCACTCGAATATACCGGCAAGCATAGGGTTGTATTAAGGGGAAGAACACTACGGTGATCTGCCCCTTAACCTTATATTAAGGTAAGTACAGTAAGTGTGATAAATAAAAGACAACCAAGCAAGATTTGAAGAAGCAGCCACAGATAGCGCGGACAACATTCTGGCGTAGCACTTATAACACAGTACAATAAACCACAAGTAGAGTGCAGCATTATAGCTTACAGACCTCACAGATTTCAGTCCGGAGTGAACAGGAGCCATAGGACTCAGGTTTCTAGTAACAGATAAGTTCCATTCTAGTGCAGTGTATATTTTGTGCATTATAACCACACACAATAGGCCACCAATTTAAATAGAAACGGTTGGTTTAGAATATAATTATTAATTAACAAAAGAGACAACATGAACATCATAGTTAGTTAGTTATTGTTTTAAGGGGCGGAACTACGAGGTCATCTGCTGCCAGAATCTGGTTACAATAATAATTCAATACATCAATATTAACAAAACAACCATAGAAGTAAACAATTTATTTGTTTTTGTAGTCAGTTTACCCTCCAGGTAGGCTTTTCCCATGGACTCAAGGAGGGATCCCACCTTTACCGCCTCTAAGGCCGGTATTACACTATCAAAGAAGTTTGTCAAAGAAATTTTATAAAACTGAACTTTTATAAAAGTTATACAAAGCAATAATCACACCATTACACTACATCAAATATTTTATCATAGTTCAGCAAAATGGATGAAGGACAGTTCCTTGTTCACTTGGCTGTATGGCGGTAGTTGAAATTCTGTAGTGACAATACCGGTATATAAAAGAAATGGAAAGATAAACTAAACGTCTATGGGTTAAACCATGGGTCGCCATGTGACAGAAAAGATACGAGTAAAATCTTGGTGAACGAGCTGCAGTACGAAGATTTGAAAAATTACATTATTATTAAATTATTAATAATTATGATGAAATTAATGATGGTGACGCTCGAAACAACCACTGTCCGAGCAAATAAAATTGAAACATACGAAGTAAAAAACTATGTATTAAGTGAGATTCGAACCCTGGTACTTTCGGTCCGGAGTCGAACGCTTTACCCGCTCGACCAACTAAGCACACGTGAACTGAGGTTGGTTATATGTATTCGGTACTGGTAAAGATAAAGTGGTTATTTACATTCGCTTGTAATACCATAAGTGAAATTAGCGAATTGTATTATAACATAAAACACTACTATTCACAGCTTATTTCAGCCTATTTAACTATTTAATTCCTCTTTATGTTCTGAAATGTGGGCCCTTTATGTGCAGCACTTCTAGTCTCGGCTATTTTTACCTACACTTTCTATCTGTTATTTATGTCTTACATTGTATACCATTCATTATGTAACATATTATGTAACATTTCATGCATTTCACACTCTGATATGAGCATCTTTGTTGAGGTAATATCCCAGCTGTTATGATCCGCCATTTTGGTTTGAATCTTTTATCAAAGATACCATGATGCTCATACATTTTATAAAAGAAATTTTATAAAACCACCTTTTATAAAAGATTTCCCCATTACATTGTCATATCTTTTAACAAAGATCTTTGACAAATTTATTTTATAGTGTAATACCGGCCTAAGAACAGTGTCCTGGAGCTTGACATCAAATCGGAGGATACAACTGGGGAGGCAGGACTAGCACCTCGCCCAGGCGGCCTCAACTGCAAAGCGAACAAGAGGCCTCATGAGGGATGGGACGGGAAAAATGCGAGGGATAGACAAGAAAGAGGGAAGGAGGCGGGCGTAACCTGATGGGAGGTAACATCCCGGCATTTGCCCGAAGACAAAGTGGAAAACCACTTTGAGGATGCCTGAGGTGGGAATCGAACCCCCTCTACTCATTTTGATCACCCGAGGCTGAGTAGACCCCTTTCCAGTCCTCACACCACTTTTCAAATTTCGTGGCAGAGCCAGGAATCGAACCTCGGACCCAGCTAAGCACACTGACCACTACACTACGGAGGCGACGAAGTAAACAATAACATCTGTAATTGAGATTCACGCTTTACAAAAGTTTTTACGAATTTACATAATTGTGCATAAGTGTAACATCGTATATTAACTAAGCCTAAGTGAACATGATCTGAAGATGAACGCTTGACTTTCGAAACATGACATCCAATTTAAGCACCCCCATTTTTGTACATAAAAGCGTGTTGTTTTGTGATAAATATCTTATGTAATGTTTCTCATGTTAGGGCATGTAAATACACGTTTTCCCGCCTAATATACAGGATGTCTCAAAATTAATATCTAGGTTTTAAGGCTTTGCAGTAATTATTGCAGTTAATGTACAATTATAAATAATAAGCCTCCGTGGCTTAGGCGGCAGCACGCCGGCCTCTCACCGCTGGGTCCGTGGTTCAAATCCCGGTCACTCCATGTGAGATCTGTGCTGGACAAAACGGAGGCAGACAGGTTTTTTCTCCGGGTACTCCGGTTTTCCCTGTCAAAATTTCATTCCAGCAACACTCTCCACTATCATTTCATTTCATCTGTAATTCATGTAATCATTGCCCCAGAGGAGTGCGTCAGGCCTCGGCAGCCGGCACATTTCATATCCTCGCCGCTAGTTGGGGGCTTCATTCATGCCATTCCTGACCCGGTCGGAGACTGGAAGCAGGCTGTGGATTTTCATTTTTCACATCAAATGAAAGAGCAACTCAAACAGTTTGTTCTACAAGTGTTCGTACCTGTGCGCATTTGCATGCACTGGTTCCTCCGTCTCCTGTTAGAAGCGCTAGTAGCCAAGATGGCGACTAGGGAGCAGAAAGCTGTTTGTGTTTCACAGTTTGCAAGGACTGAATCTGTAGTTACAGTGCAACGTCCGTTCCATATTAATTTCCATTGTAATCCTCCAAGTGATAATAATAATATCGTATGGCCTCGGGTGCCGGGTGCAAGCTTTGTTAATTGACACCCAGAGGGTAGCTTGCATGTCGAATTTCGTCGTTTCTTTGAATCACTATGATAGTCAAGGAGGTTAGATAATAGATATCTAAGCTCCTTGAACATTATAGTGCTTTCTAGTAGAGAATGGAGGAACTTTGTGTTGGCGGAAAATCCAGAGATTAATTTTACCATTGAACACGGCCTACTGAATTCAAATGGGTTCTTTAACATGCCAACAACGTATGACATGAGTATCGTGATTTTTGTCGCCTTCAAAAATCACTTACCATGGCCAGGGGCGAACCTGCAATCTTGGGGTTGGTAGTCCGACACGATAACCACTCACCCACCGTGGCAAGCTCAAGTGATAATAACATCTGTAGATGGTATCATCAGTTTGTAAACAGTGGCAGTCTTTGTGAAGGGAAGAGTACCGGTCGACCATCAAAGATTGAAGAACATGTCGATTGAGTGAGAGAGTCTTTCACGCGTAGCCCCAAGAAATCAATTCGGAGGGCTAGTCGTGAATTAGCAGTTCCTGGATCATATGTATCTGCCTCCGCTACCAGCAGACCTAACCGACTTAACAAAGTGACGAATGGTGCTCACATTGACCACTTGTAGAACAAACTGTTTGAGTTGCTCTTTCATTTGATGTATTAAGTTAACTGTAATAAATACTAGAAAGCCTTGAAACCCGATATTCATTTTGATACACCCTGTACCGTATTTACTCGAATACGACCCGCCCCCGAATAAGACCCGCACCCTGATTTTGAAGAACAAAATTAAAATAAATAAAAAATTACTCAAAATTATGTACAATCTTAACTAAATAAACTGAATAGCATTTATCCAAAATAGTTTCCAACAGTATTGAAGTCGTCCTAAAATAACACACATCAAACGATTAAAAATACAAATAAAAGTACACAAACACTTCATTCATCGTCATCAGAAGTACCAACTTCGGAACTTTTATCACCATCCCACTAAATGTCGTCATCACTGCCTCCATAGCATTCGAAATACTACATTTCTTGAAGCTCTTCCGTATGAGATCTCCCGAGATACGATTCCATGCCGTCAAAATGCACGAACATAGCAGTTGAACTTCCGGGCGCTGAATACGACCAGTTGGAGCCAGTGTGTGCTTATCGGCCGCCATCTGCTCCGTATACAGCTGTTTCAAGGTTGCTTTGAACGGGCGGTTCACGCAGACATCCAGTGGTTGTAGCATAGACGTCATCCCGCTCAATCACGAATACATGACTCGTCAATATTATATTTCCTACCGGGCACGATTTCCAATAACTTCAGCTTCTCACTCACATTAAACGACCGCAAACGCTTCGTACAACTCATGTTTACACTCGGAAAACGTGCGCGAGACTGTATGACGCCGCCTGCTTACGGTAAAACAAAGTGATAGCCGGAAGAAGGCTAGCACCCTCTAGCGAATACTCGCAACACCCGATATCGCGCGTGGCGGGCAATTTAAATCTTTAAAATGAGGATGACTCAAATAAGACCCGCACCCCAATTTTTCACGTCCGATTTTGTTTAAAAATGTGCGGGTGGTATTCGAGTATATATGGTATATGGGCACAAAATTTGTGTTGACCAACTGAAAAGCAATTATTTTCTAGATTACAAAGGCAACACCGAAGAAACAGCTCCTAAAACTCGTACAAGGTGGGTTGAGGTATAACTCAGCAGTTGGTAACCTAAGGCAAGAAAGTGGTTTTACAGGGGGAGAAAATGTTTTTGTCATATTGTTTAATCATGTCTAGCAGGCCAATCATTTGTCCCATAGACTTTGAGTTTACTCCAGGTTGTGCAACATAACTAGGGGCCGTATATTTGGTAATAGTGATACACACAAACTTTTTTCATATCTTCTTTCTAGCCTATATACGACCTTCTAGGTATTTTAAGTGGCATATTTTAGCAAAATGAACTTATGAAATATCACGAAATCTGATTTATTGCGCGAATTGCACAAATAATCACGAAATATACTCTCACTTGGTACCAAAAAAGCTAAATATTATCGATAAAGCTCTCCAATACACATTTAAATGCTTCTGAGGAATTCACCATCGTGGTTTCCTTCTCATTTGATTGATAGTGCTGCATAATATTCTCCAGACATCTGCCCGCAAAGCCGGAAGTATGTGTATTCAGTTCAGCGATCTCTAAGGCTACCGATGAAAATCCATATCAGCTATCCATTACATCAAATGGCATTGTGGTCTTAGATACAGCGGTGCGAGTTCGCGACTGATAAAACTTTATCTGCAGTTTTCTCGAGGGTCAAGGAATGCAACAGTGAGGGGTTCTATGTATGTGACGCTGCAAGAAAGATTCTAACGTGTAAATACTCCAATGTTCGTACTCAGTGGGAACAAAAGGACACGTGCGATAAACAATGCACAGATTCAGAAACACATAAAAAGAGGAAGAATGAAGGAAATGAACGTAATTCTAAGCGGCAAATAACATTCGGCGATACTCTACACATCGCAAAGAAGTTGAAAAACCCCCTTATCACATACTTTGTTAGATTTACCCCATACTATAAGTAAGATTCCCAAAGAAACATCGATCCTTATGACAATTTATTTCACGAAATACCCACCGAAATAGCGTCAGTTTTAACACAGAAATCAACAGTTTTATCTACCCCAAAAAATAAGACCCTTAAACATAACAAAACGAAGAAATGTGGCCCAAGGTGGATCTGTGTACGGCGAGTGGTTCTCCCAATAATAACAATTACTGCACTTAGTGGGAGACCGTGAAATGTATCCCAAGTGATTGCAGTAACAAGGTTTTCTTTTTTTTTTTTTTTTTTTTTTTTTTTTTTACCATTCGCTGTACGCATAACCACCCCAGACCACATTTCTTCATGTTGTTATGCTGTGCAAACACTAAGTCTATAGAACAAACCATATAAATTGTTCAGATTCTACTCTCTTGCCTGCTTGTCAGGGTCCAAGTCTCAGCTGCATAACTTAATATGAGTACATAGTACACTTTATACATTACCTCCTTGCTTTTCCTTGGTACTTCCTTATCCCAAACAAGTTTTCTTACACTTTGATAGAATGCATTGCTCTGCTGAACCCTCCTGCCAATCTCCATGTCCAACCTACCAGTTTGCATCAATTCACTTCCTAGGTATTTGAACGTGTCCACAATTTCCAAACTCTGACTTCCAATTTTCACAGTGCCCTTTCCTTGTCTTTCCCCTCTTGTCATCACCATGGTCTTGCTTTTCTCTATACTGATTTTCAGGCCGTACTTCTGAATATTTTCGTTCAGTGCATCTAGTTGTTTTTGCACTTCTTCGGCGTTCCTTCCCCAGACCACAATATCATCTGCAAATAACAGTAACTTCATTTCTTTATGTCCATATGCTTCCTTTGCTTCCTTTACAATTTCATCCATCACCATTATGAACAAGAGAGGTGACAGCACACTCCCCTGTCTTAGTTCAGTCTTGTTCCTAAACCAATCTGTCTTTCCAACTGGGGTCAGTACCCTGCTAACACAGTTGTTGTACATTGCTTGCACCATTTCCAACATTTCTCTTCCCAGTCTCTTCTTAACCATGGTTTCCCATACCTTCTCTCTGGGAACACTATCATATGCCTTTTCTAGATCTATGAAAGTCATGACCAAATCTTCTCCATATTCTCAGTTCTTTTCCATCACCTGCCTCAAGCTAAAGATTGGGTCCACTGTGGATCTTCCATTCCTGAAGCCATACTGTTCTTCTTGCAACTCTCCTTCCACCTTTCTTCTCTCGTTTTAAAGGGACTTTTTAATAACATAACAGATTCTGAGTCGTCAAACATGACTCCAAAACAGATTTAGATTTAATAGTTCTATGGTGTTGAATAGTTTTTATGTCAGATATGATGAACTTCATGTTGGTATTTTTGGTGATCTTTGTATGAGTGTGTGATGTAAAAGGTCTTTAGAAGGGCTTCCAGAGCCTGGAACATGTACCCAAAAGTGTAGAATTGTTAACGAATAGATTCTATTGATTGAAGGAGTTCCTCTGCATTATTTGTCACACCACCTGTTCTCATCAAGAGAGTGGGCAACAACCAGTTCATTCTACACCATCCACTTTCAAGACAGAAAATCTCACTGAAGAGAGTCCGTCGCTAAAATCTGTTTTGAGAGATAGAAACAATAGCAACAGCGCACCCTTCTGATGAGACGGGAGGTTAACCCTAGAACCGGCAATGTGAAATTCTGTACCGGCAGCCAATTTGTGAGATACTTTCCCACCAAGAGGATTCTTATATTCAACCTATTGTAAACCATGTTCCATTGTCGTATCGTTGAAAAGCTAATAAACCACGAATTCAGATGGTAATGTTAACTTTTCTGTGAAGCTTGATAAAGAAATTGAGAATTAAAAATGGTGGAATTATTATTTCATGAGCAATATCAAAATTCTAACAACCTAAAATACGAGATGAAACATGTAACACTAAATCCAAGATATACAAAATGATGCACATACTGTATATGTACATGATATGTCTGAAAGTTTCAAGTCTAAGCAATAATATTTGTTTGATTGATAACAAAAAATATATCTTCCATGAGCCATTTTAGCCCTATAACCGAAGTGCGTCAACGAACTTACGTTATTGTAAATGTTATTACAGCTGTTATGCTACATACAAGCCAACTGAAACGAAAATATTGTAGACGGAAATTATAACAACAAAGGTGCACTTTTAACTCTCTAATAAATAAAAAATACAACCCCTGGCACTATACAGACCATGAAGGGCCTAGGCCGACCAAGCAACCGCTGCCCAGCCATTTAGCCTGCAGACATTGGGGTGACGCATGATTAGCGCATCAGGTCCCCTCGGCTGTTTTCGTGATCGGAGCGCTGCCTCACTGTCAGACAGCTACTCAATTGTCCTCATGAGGCTGAGTACACCCCGTTCCAACCCTCACGTCAGTTTTAAAATCCCTGACAGAGCCAGGAATCAAACCCGTGGCCTCCGGGTGAGAGGCAGGCGCACTAACCCAACACCACGGGGCCGTCTTAACTCTCCAATACATATAATAATTACATCCTCAAAATAAGAGTGGTAGCGATCGCCATTACATGATATGTTTTGGTTCGCATGGCAGCGAGTCCCTCATTTGTTTCCAAGGAAACTTATACAAGGAGATTGTTTCTATGTATGAAAACGAGTACAAAGCATCTCTAAACTTCTAGGAATAGACGACGAGGCATGTCACGCCATCTCTCAGCGGAACAGAGCTACTAAATGAAGAAATAAAGCGTCGAAGGATCGACTCTGCCGCTACAGAAATGAGAAAATTGTCGATCCATCGACGCTTGCAGGTTCTAGGGTTAAAAGGAGCTCGTTGGAATAGCACTGAAGAGATAAAACCATGCACCCCATAGCATCTCACCTGGCAGTGTTCTGTCTGGGCAGTCGAACATCCAATATTCCAGGATGTAAAGCCTTGATCACTTCAATAGGAGGACGTTTAGTTGGAAACCAAACGAACACTTCTGAGCCGGGCTTAGGTTCCTTCACGCATCCTGCCTTTCTCTTCGACGTGTCCAGGCGTATAAAATCTTCTGCAGTCAATATCTCCATGACGAAAAGTCAAGCAGGTATCCCTTACAACTTCCTAAACAGAAAATCAGTATGGTATATTCTTATGGACTACTGAAAACTCTAAGCTCTTTTATTACCTCTGGGCAGATGATCTCGATGTTCATCCCCTTAAAACAACAATCACCAACACTGTCTACTATTCTATAACAACTCAATGTTTCTAAAAATAAATTTTTGTTACACAGAATTAGGCCCATAAGAGGACGATCGAGGAAGAATGCCTGGAAATGGGAAAGACATGGAGTGAGGTGAAGAAGTTGGCCAACAACAGGACCCGATGGAAGCGTTTCACGGAATCCCTATTCTCAGCAATATCAAATATATTTTGAAATCCACCCTTTCAATACAATTAAAATCTTGTTTTACAGATACATGTTTCGGGATATTTTCCCTTCTTCAGTCTGCATGAGTGACTTAAAGGTACATTTTCATACTATTAAAAGAATCGATAAAAACATGAAGAAAAACATGCAACCTTATACACATCCTACTGTACTAAATCCTTCAAGAAATGCTAACGTTTGCTTACATACATAAAAAATATTGGTACATTAAAAAACATATATTGTAAAAAAACACTGGATGACATTAGTATGGGTGGCTCTGAAATGCCCTTGTGGGAAACATGCACTGTAAAATTTTATATCTGTTAGGAGCACTATGCCCTAACTTTAATACTAAAAGTGGGGAACATTGTTTATGGTTAGAATTCTTGATGATGTATATTGGATTAACTCTTTTTTCTGTGAATGGGGCTTGTTGTTAAACATACATGGGTTGGTTTTTTAGTTTTGGCACCTTACTTATAACTGGATTAATAACTCACTTAGATGGTTCCAAGTTTCACACGCCCTCGATGTAGTGCCCACCGTTGCGTATGTGTTCCCAGGGATGTGGAATTCGTTGGATCCCATTGGCACTGCCCGATCTATTGATGGTACGAAGGGAGCGCTCGGCAGCCTGCTTAACGTCTTCAAGGGGACGGAAGTGCTGCCATACTGTTCCCCGAGGGCAAACCGTTAATGCGGCGTACTATTGTTCGTTTCTGCAAGACCATCTGCGAGGAGTTCTGAGAAGGAAACGGCGCCACCACATGGTTATACCGCCCATCGTTCTGCATGACAATGCTAGGGCACACACAACAGGCGTTGTGTCGGCATTGTTGGATCGCTGGGGCTGGGAGGTCCTCTATCACCCCCCATATTCTCCCGACATCAGTCCCTGCGACAATGATCTCATCCCGAAGATGAAGATGACAATGACGTTAAGCAGGCTGCCGAGCGCTCTCTTTGTACCATCAATAGATCGGGCAATGCCAACGGAATCCAACGACTTCCGCTTCGCTGGGAACACGTTGTACGCAACGGTGGGGACTACTTCGAGGGCCTGTGAAACTTGGAACCATCTCAGAGAGTTATTAATCCAGTTATAATTAAGGTGCCAAGACTTAAAAAAAACAACCTATGTATGTAGTATATCCATTCATTTTAAATGCTGAATTTCCAAGAAAAAAACGTTTCTGGTTTGACGTGTTTCATATTTGAACTGGCCCATTCCATAGCTACAATGGGGTGGATAGTAGAGATTGCTGTCCAATTGCGTGAATTCGGTTGTGCCAATATTTAGTGTATGGATGATGAATATTCCTGAAAAATTGAAGAAAAAACTATATAAGGAATGTTGTTTCCCGAGAAAATGCAGGAGACAGGATCAAGATAAGAAAAACCTGTGGGCTACAGCCTTACAGATGTGCGTTGATCCAATAAATTTGATATTGCTGAATTTGATTGCGTCAATACGGAGCTAATATGAGCAACATGATGAAACCCTATGCTCCGAGGGGAGCAACAGGAATTCAGTAAAGCAAGTCAAGAGACATAAAAAGAGTACAGTTCACGCCACAGCCTTTGGCTGGTCAGTCCCGGTTGCGCAGTCGTACATCTCCAGGCTTGTGCAATTGATACGTGAGTTGATAGCACAACCGGGACTGACCGGCCAAAAGCTATGGCGTAAACTGTACAGCACTTTAATTTAATCTTAGCCAAGGCACCAATAAAAGCAATTTTATCTTGCCTAACTAATATGTTGGCTATTTGTTAAGTTCTTTTTGACTCATAGAGTCACCCATTTTTTCCGTATTGACTTACTATAACAATCAAAAGATTTCCCAGTTCCGCCTCGTCAATACATTATATTCAAAATTTTGTGATGTAATCACATGTCACAATCTACATAGGTACAGGTTTCGATGCCTGTATGCATTGGCATCATCATCAGCCTTACAGTGTATTGGCAGCACTTAAAAATCACTTTAAAACACTTCACAAATCCAGCACAGCACGGTTGTGTTTGACCCTTGCCGCAAATTACTTGGGAATGGAAAACTTTGACCAATTTCGGAGACAACATCATGAACTGAACTCTAAAAATCCTCAAGAGAGACAATTAAACCATAAGAGTTTTGCAATGTGTAGCTACAATAATTATTAAAAAACTTTTTAAGGAAACTTTTAAAGTGTTTTAAAGTGTTTCAGTGGTCTACCAACCCCAAGATTGCAGGTTCGCCCCTGGCCATGGTAAGATATTTTTGAAGGCGACAAAAATCACGATACTCATGTCATACGTTGTTGGCATGTTAAAGAACCCATTTGAATTCAGTAGGCCGTCCTCAATGGCAAAATTAATCTCGGGATTTTCCGCCAACACAAAGTTCCTCAATTCTCTACTTGAAAGCGCTGTAGTGTCAAGGAGTTTAGATATCTAACCTCCTTGACTTTCATAGCGTTCAAAGGAACGACGAAATTCGACATGCAAGCTACCCTCTGGGTGTCAATTAACAAAGCTTGCACCAGGCACCCGAGGCCATACGATATTATTATTATTATTATATTATTATAGTGATTTGAGTGTGTTTTTATGTCAACATTTTATTACTGTAATTACAAAGTGATTTTTAAGTGCTGCCAATACACTGTAAGGCTGATGATGAAGCCAATGCATACAGGCATCGACACATGTACCTATGTAGATTGTGACATGTGATTACATCACAAAATTTTGAATAGAAAGTATTGACTAGGGCGGAACTAGGAAATCTTTTGATTATTATTTTTAAGTTCTTTTTCATATTTTGCTAATTTTACTAATACAGAGTCATTATCTATGTGCACCCCGATAAACACGGCAAGCTAAGCCTGCTGTGACTGGCACAGTTCACGGGCGCTCGTACACGGTTGAGCCGGTGACTGGCGCGCTCCGCTGACTCATATCGTTAGTTCACACGTGTTTTGTCATTCATATGGACGTGTATCTGCAAAGCTTAGACGTTAGTGTTGCACGTTTAGTGAGTATTGTGATTACTGTGATTGTTGGTCATGCCTAGTCACCAACGTGTGTATATCCATAATTCGTATGTGAAAAGAAGAAAATCTTGTTCTGAAACGAGACGAAAATTTCAAATCAAGTTTCCAGGAAGACCTGTGCCTAATGCCAGTACAATTAGGAGGCTCGCTAAACGATTCAAGAAAACAGGCTCCGTAAATAATAAAAGAGTTTACAGACATTCTTTCATCAGAAGATGTCAGGTGTGTTACAAGAGAGGGAGGACTATGAGCTCTGTAAGTACACATTATTGGACATGTTTTAAAAGTGTAAAATGCATGCCCACCACCGATTGAACCGTGTACGCGTGCCCGCAATCTGCGCCAGTCTCAGCCGGCTTAGCTTGCCTTGTTTATCGGGGCGCACATAGATAATGACCCTGTATAAAGGCATACTTGATTATATTTTGAGCCCTTTTAACGAGGTATCTGTTATTATCATGGAGTTACAAACACAGGATATCTAAATAGAACAGTAGATATATTTTTCTCTGTATTCATGGAACAGGCAGATAGCAGGTTTAGAAGGGCTCTTTCCGAGAAGAAGCTTCTGTACGGATGTCTCGTTGAGTAAGATACCACCCTAGAAGATACACAAAAGCTTTCAAATGACCCCACAAATAAAAGTCCAGTGGGTTTAGGTCCGGAGAGCATGGAGGCCAGGCAATTGATCCATCTGTCACCGAATCTGTTATTTAGAATCCGACGGACATTAACATTAAAATGAGGAGGTACTCCATTGTACATGTTTTTTCGCACAGCTGTAAACTAGCAACGCCGTAAGTCGCATGGCAACAGGGCCATGTACAAAAGAACACTGGCATTGCACCTTCGATTATGACAACGTAACCAGACATAACCAACAGTGCATGTTCCCCACGATTCCAATGTTCAGTTCTTGTGTGTTTCCCATGATTAAGTAATTGGAGACAATGAGGTGTAGCATGGAAACAAAGCGTTTCCAGACCCATGTTCATATAACACTGTAATTTCTTCATCTACATGTGAGGAATGTGTCCTGCAATTTGTGCCGTACATTTTTGTGACACCCTGTATATGACAAATATATGATTCACATACCTTTCTGGGAGTCATTAGGAATTGAAAATACTGACAATTATCACTGCTGAACTGAAAATAGTTATTTTATTACATAAATAAAGGATTTTGAGGCGCACACTTTGACGTCATATCACGTCACATCACTCTTGCCAACATGTCTGATACAAAATACACCAGAACTAAAATGGGTGTCTGGACGAAACTATTGGTCGCTACTTGGTTAGATGACTGTCTGGACAAACATTACTGATTGCAGTACAAGCCAGGGGATATCAGGCATAAGCCCCAGGTTAGGCTTGTTATCTATGAAGAACAGTAGGCCTATTCACCATTGCAATGAAACTTGGTAAACTTTCACATTAACTTAACGGCGCTCTTATGTTTTATGATACCGGATGCGAAATAGTAGTGAATGCGTGTGGTTGGCAATACTGTACTTGATGCTAAAATTGGCTGAGTCAGCTGGAATTTCATCTATATAAGTCGTGATCATATTTGGGATAGCTGGGTGGGTTATAGACAAGGGAGGAGTAAACATCTATTATTATATCACCTCCAGATACCATTACTACAGGTATTTTGGCTAATTTCAGTAGTTTAAGAATTTTTTACTAAGATTCTGGTCAAGGGAAGTTGTACCGATAAATTGACCTCAGAGCCATCGGTAAACAAGGAAACTCTGTGTTATCTCATGACCAATCCGACCTTGACGAATGGTGTTACAGCACAACCAGCATATTTGGACAGACTGACCACCCTTGTACTGTCCGTCCACCAGCTTAAGGTCCGTGGCAGGTATGCGACGAGTCAGCTGGAGACAGCTGGCCTCTGCGTGAGCAACAATAGTGCCAACCTACTACTGACCAGTACGATTTCACAAATGAAACTAAATGAAAGTAGCAGTGAGTAACCATAGCGTGAATAACATCGGTGTTGAGTTGGCAATACCTGCAGCGGCACGTCCACTGAATCAACGCAGCTGGAATGTCTCTCCTCTCCCCTTCAGTCCCCGAAGACCATGAGCTGGTGGACGGACTATAATACTGCAACGAAGTCCATCATGCCTAAAGTGAAGTGCCGTTCCTATTAGGCAGTGTCTTCTAACTTAGGCCTATGCCAACAGATTCCAAAAGCATGGTAATATTTCGTTTTTGGGTTGTCTTTTTGGGAAAAGCCAGTAAGAACTGCATCCCAAGGCTACTACCGTATTGAGAGAATGTTGAAAGGTTAAATGTAGGCACTGTAGCTCTAATCTGATTGTATGATTAAATGTGTCTGTTGTAAAATCGCGTTTTATGTTAATACTCCAAAATCGGTCAATCATAAAAATAATCTGGAAGAGAGAAAATGCCACCATCAAGCAACTCGAAGAGTACACTTACACTCAATTCGTAAAAACCTTCGTAGCAATGTTTATCAATAAATAGCGATTGTAACTGACATAATACAACTTCTCAAAATACTCTTTCTGCACCACAACACACAAAACACGTGGTTTCTATAAAGCAACTTTCAAAGAACATAAATAAGATTTTCTTCTTATGTGTCTCTTATTGGGCTTAGCGTACGTCTTTACCCATTTGCAAACATACAAATACTCCGTAAAGGAGTATTGATAACCTCTAATAAATCTTTGAAGGGCTGCAAAAGTCTGTTTTATGTGTTATGTGTTGATAACTGTTTGAATAAGGATGTCTTAACAAATTCTGAATTATAAGTTGATAGTTTATACGAACTATTAATTTGTTTTGATTAGTGATATCTTCTTAGTGGCTTCTGCAAAGAACGATAGTTCTAAAATAAAGTGGAAAAGAAGTGGCCGGTTAAAGGCGTTTTAAATATTTGAAATAGATTTGAATAGTCGAACATCATGTGTGATTATGTTAAATGAATTTCTAATGTTCTAATGTGTCTTATGTAAAAGTGAATATTCAATCGTGTGCAGTCGTCTTCTTTCCATAGTGTAGATATAACCAGTAAGGTAAGATGTGCACCGCCTTGCGCTTTTACGTTAAACAAAATAGCAGAGATATGAGGAATACAGTGGAAGTAAAAACAACAAAAACTAAACAGGATTACGTAGGGAACGAGGAAGGAATACTTCTTTCGATGCGTGCTGGACCCAAGATTCCGAATCGAAAGAAAGATGATTTCCACAGAAAGTAAGCCAGAACAAAGGTTTAAGGTAAAATCAAAAGGAAAAATTAAACTTAAGTAATAGAGCAAGGGTCCCAGAGACCGTGTTAGTCGTAACTTCGCTACAGTGCGAAGCCAAGACTAAGTCGAATCGAAAGGCAAACGAGGAACTCAAATACGAGAAATCATAAGACAGAAGCAAATATTGTACTTACTGAATAAAAATATATTAATAATAAAACTAACACATGTGTACTGATTACAAATTAGAAATGAAAATAAAACACGAGCAATTTAAAAGTAAAATAAAAGGAATCTAGAAATAAATTCAAATTATAATAGCAACTAATTGGAAACGCGATTCAATAATAAAACTTAAAAAAAGATGAAGCAAAATTAAAGAAATTAAAGAAATTTGTGGGATAGATTACAAGAACGACTACTTACAGAGATGACATGATCTGGACTAGAATGTCCAGCGCCAAAAACAGAACTCAGACGCTCATGATGTTGTGAAATCATGGGGTAGGAGGTGAAAGGGTGGGGGGGGAGGAGGAGTGCGTATGTAGGGAGACGGGGGGTGGGGGATGACACAGAGTTACGTAATATAACGAAGTCGGAGGAAGTAACACAAAATTAACACATAAAAATAAACGAAATGAAAATTACATTAAATTACTTGACATTACCGGGACAGGTAATAAAAGAAAAAAATCAATCGGCTAAGAAATATGCTTCGTAGGAAAATGTAGGCTTACACAGAGGTAGAAATGCCGAATCACAACGACATACGATGAAACAAAGAAAGTAATATGGCGCATGGACAGTGATTAGCACGATGACCATTGCTCACATACATTTCAATAAAAAAAAGAGGGAGTATCTGGCCGAAGACGTGAGACTCAGCTCCGTAACTTCGCCGATTCCATCCACAAAAAAAACAAGGCTCTGATGCGACAATCCACCGGAGGTCGTCTTAAAAGAGCGCCGAACCAGGTGGTGACGCAATACAGAGCATAATTAAGCCTCGTAGAAAAATAGCAGATATTTCAGACCTGAGAGATTTACGTAGAAATAAAACCGATTACATGAAAGGGAGGGATGACAAATAAACACAGAGACTTCGCTAAACTAACGTAAACAAAGGCGAAGGGACTTGGGTTCATGGATCGAATTCACATCATCATAAGGAAGGGAAATTGTAAGTGAATCAAAGGGGACACAAAATGAAAAAATATGGAGAAACGGAGATTTAGAATAACCTGAAGTTAGATAAATTCAATGACTGAATCGTACTTACATTTAGTTGCTTTCTGGGTGCGGGCAAAATCCCGACACGTGCACACACGTCCGTCTACCTGACGGCTCAAATTGGAAGGGCCGCAACCTTCTCTTAAGGAACGCAGTAACGCGCTCGAGAAAAATAAGTCGTAGAACACCCCCTCTCCAGAACATGAAGGGGACCAATCGGAGAAGCAAAGCTTAGCAACAAGTTATGCTTCAACCAATGGTAAAACTGTGTCAGTAGGGGTGAAAAGTTTCACCATCTGGTGAAACGTTTACGCAGAATTACTAAGTTTGAACGCAGTAGGTGAGACAGAGAAACGTATGTCACAATAATGCGACATGAAGGAAATTATGATAATAATAACAATAATAATATGACAAAAAATAATGAACCTGATAAAAACGGTTCAAAATTCCCCTGCTCTCCCAAAAAAAAGGAATTTTCCTGGCCATGGAAATTTCTTTTTTTGTACAAATAGAGAGGCAAAAAAATCGTAAAGGGGGAAAAATTGAATACTGAAAAAAAATGGGCACTAAAGACCTCTAGAAGAATAAAACAACAAAAAATAAACAGTGGACTGATCTGACCGTGAAATGAAGGTGGTACCCCCTTCATTGCTCGTCAACACTAGCCACTAACGTCAAAAGTACTGCGTTCAAAAAGAAATACAGTGAGTTCATATATTAATAGTGATCATTGTTCTTGCTAGTTCATGATGATGCGGATGTCGAAATCTTCAAGATGGACGTTACCCCAAGACTGCAAATCTCTCCAGTCTCTGATGAGAAAAGACAGACAAAGTTAAATCGTGATCACACTTTTAAAAAAAGTACAATTGGGACACTCTGTATATAGGACCTCCCGTCGCGTCAACGAGGAATACGTAATAGTGTCATAATGTCTTCGAAAGGGTAAGTACTCTCCTTTTCAGCAGCAGAAAATAAAGCCATGTATAGATCCAGTGGGGGGTGACTGGTCCGTTTAACGAGTTCCGAGAAGACCTCAGCCGTGTCAGGCCAGGTACACAAAGACTGCTTGTTGTTACTCGCAGCCCGTCTGGATGGTTACTAGACAAAACACGACATTCTAAGAACACTTGACAATTTAAAACAAAACAAAATACATGACCTCACAGTAAACATCAAAATCAAGATGACACAAAAGAACATGATATCTCAAAACCATGACACAAAAAGTCAATTACATCAATAAATTTAAAATAAATCCAAAGTTCCTACAAGGCAAAGCAGGAAGTGTTGAAGGGTCCTTGTCTGTCGCCGAACAATAGGAGTTAAGCCGAGGAGCAGTACAAAAGAGGAGTAGGTGTGCGGTTTGCAAATAGTGAGCGACCAGGTATATGCTGATGGCCTCAGGCAAAGATATAGCTCGACAGAGATGTCAAGTATTCACGACACACTCGCGTACGAGAAAAAGGCCACGGGTGTCTCCTGTCTTGTCACAGAAATAAATGAAAAGGAAGCACACGAATTAAAATCTGAATAGACACACATGCTAGGTTGGCTATTAAGGAGCTCGGGCATCCAATTAGAAATAAAGGAAAACAAAAATACAACATTATAGCGAGGTGAAATTCACAAGATCATTTGACAAATTTTTTCAACTGCGTGACGTGGGCCGAAGTCACTGAATTATCGTGATCGTCCACCAACTCAACTGAGACAGGATTTAAAAAACGTGCAATAGTCTTGGGATTTGACCAACGTAAGCACAACTTACTGGAAATTTGTTTGGTAGCGTCACTCAAAGGATGTAAACGACACAAAACTTTGTCCCCAATTTGGAATTTAACATCATGACGGCCTAAGTTGTAACGCTTCGCTACTCTGGCTTTTGCTTTCTTGAGGTGACCGGTAGCGATGGCCCATTTTTGAGCAACAGAGGTGGTGCGAGAAGGTTCGGAAAGATATTCAATATTCCATTTGAGCAGCAAGGGGTCGACAAGCGCTCGGCCTAGGAATAATTCAGCTGGAGTAGTTTGAACGGACGAATGGAAAGAGGTATTGAACCCGAGACTGAAATACTGTAGGTTCGTATCCCAGGAGGTTTGATCGGCATTGTGAAAAGCGGACATACAAGCCTTCAAGTTTTTGTGAAAACGCTCTACGTGATTTCCCTGCGGTCGATACGGTGACAAGAAAATATGTTGGATGCCCCAGTTAAATACCATAGTTTCAAAAGCTTTGGAACGGAATACAGAGGCGATATCTGATACAAGGTACTTGGGAGGACCAAAAACTCCAAATATATATCTAGACAAGAAATGGATAGTAGTCTGAGAAGTGATATTCTTTACTGGAAATAACCAAACAAACTTCGAAAAACCATCAATGACAGTTAAAATGGCTTGATTGCCAGATTTTGATCTCACGACCGGACCAAAGTAATCAATGAAAAGGCGTTCGCCGGGACGAGTGACAATACCAGCTTGATGGAAGCCTACACGAGTGTTCTGAGCAGGTTTAGAACGCTCGCAGGTTAAACATCTCCTGACATGAGCAAAAGCATCTACCTTAATTGAAGGCCAATAAAATTCACCGGATATCTTACGGAAAGTGCGCTGCATCCCTGCATGAGTTCCCAGTGCAGAATCATGATAATATGTCAAAAGCATATCACGTACTGCTAATGGAGAAAAAATTCTAAATTTAGAAGAGTTAGGTAGAACATAGCCAATAACATCATTTCGAACACAAAAGTTGCTTACTGCCGGATCTTTGTTTGCAATTTTTGCACGGAGGCCAGTGCAAAATGGATCCTCAGACTGGAATTTCCGGATATCCACAAAAGACCAAGGACAATGTTGCAATAGGAAAAGATTTTCTTGAAGTGGTGTACTGATAGAAACGCTCTCGATTGGAGTCCTAGGGGTCTCTTCAAACATGCGTGACAGGCAGTCAGCTACTGGGTTCTCGCTCCCTTTTACGAGGATGATATCAAACTTAAAAGATGACAACCTCAAAATCCACCTGTTGATGCGTCCAAGCTTTTTCACGTGAGAAAGACTCCATTTCAAAGCCTCATTGTCGGTAAAAACAGTAAACTGACGGTGTTCCAAAAAAGTCCTGAATTTTTCACATCCATAAACCACAGCAAGACTTTCCTTCTCGAAAATTGAGTAACGTCGTTCATGTTGATTTAACATACGACTCGCGAAGGCCACTGGTGCAAATTTTCCATCCACACGCTGGCTCAAAACACTAGAAATGGCCAAATCACTGGCGTCACAATGTAAAAAGAAAGCTGATTGGAAATCAGGCGTGTGCAGTACTGGTGCTGACATAAGGGCTTCTTTCAAAACATTGAAAGCTTTGTCCTGTTCTGACCCCCACACAAATTTCACATTCTTCTTTTTGAGAGCATTTAGAGGTGCCGAAATGTCTGAGAAGTTTTTGATAAAACGAGAATAGAACGTGAACATACCCATTACTCTTCTCAAGGCCCTAACTGTGGTGGGTACAGGTAACTGCTGAATGCAATCTGCGCGCTCGGGTATGACACGGATACCATCGGCTGACAGAATGTGGCCCAGAAATTTAATTTGAGTGCAGCCCAAAGAGGTCTTTTTTGGATTGATAGTGAGACCGGCCTTCCTGAGGCGGGAGAAAACTTCCCTAAGATGAACGACATGCTCCTCAAAAGATCTGCTGTATACGACTAAATCGTCAAGATAATTAAATACAAAATTGAACTTCAGGTCTCCCAAGATGTTGTCTAGCACGCGACTGAGGACTTGCGCACCAACAGCTATACCCATCGGGAGACGCTTGAAATTATATAACCCGAAAGGGGTGTTAAAAGCAGTGAAGTCGCGACTCTCAGCATCCAAAGGAATCTGATAATAGGCACTATTTAGATCAATCATCGAATACACATTGGCCCCGTGGAAATGTTGAAAAGCACTCTCAATAGTAGGCAGTGGGAAATTATCAAAGACTACCTTCTTGTTCAATTTTCGGTAGTCTACGACTAGCCGGTACTCGCCCTCTTCTTTCTTGGGAATTAAGAAAGCAGGAGACCCATAAGCTGATTTGGAAGGAACCACTACTCCCCGATCTTGCAAATCATTGATATACTTTTTCATGGCCAAGAGCTTGGGCGGATTACAAGGAAATGGATGACTTCGAACAGGTACATTGTCGCTCAAGTCAATGTGGCATTCGTGATTTACAGCAGAACCTAAATCTTCTGTGAGGACATCAGAAAATTCCTCAACTAAATCGCTCAGAGTATCACGTTGCTCGGACATCAAAGTTAATGGAAGATGTACGGAAAATACAGGAGACACATCAACGTAGTTAGAAGTACATTCTTCAAAGGGGAACATTTTATCTGAGCGAAATTTGAAACAAAATGAATCGTTAATAAAATCTAACTGCATACCAGTTTTATGCATAAAGTCAATTCCTAGAATACATTGAGTGGAGAGATTGTTAACCACATGAAAAACATGTTTCCAAGAAAATCCGTGAATTTTAATGCGACATAAAATAGTTTCGGCAACATCGATAACAGACGATCCCGCAGACAGGAACCGACATTTATTCTGTATGGGGTGTTTTTGCGAAGATCGAATGCTATCTGCCACTGAACGGTGGATGAAACTTCTGGAGGCGCCTGTATCCAAGATATCAGGTGCCGAGACATTATCGAAATTTACTGAGACTCCTGGTTGTAACACAACATCAAAATTAGATGCATTGTCAAGTTTGGATGGAGGACTGTTCCGGGAGTCGAACACAGAACACCTCCCTATGAGTTTTCCTGGTTGGAATTACAATTCGGACAGAAACGAGTCGTGACCTCATTCATCCCACAGCCAAAACAGAATTTTCGGCGTTTTAAAGAACACATTTTAAAATGATGTCCAAGTTCATTACAGTTCCAACAAGTTATGCGACCAGAAGAAACATTGCGAGTGATTGTTGTTGGGTCGTTTGTAGTCCCTTCACGGGAGACAGCAGATGAATTACAAGCCACAGAAGGGTTTAGATTAGAATTCCTAGAAAGGGACTCAGCACGGCGAGCGGACGGCTCAAACCATAAGGTGTTGTCTTTTGTTCGGTCGACAGCTGGGCTAGAGTGTTGTCTGGGGGAAGTAGGCTAACTCGGGGAAAATCGTATTATCGGCTCTTGGAGGTGGAGTATAGTTCGAACAGGCTCGTGCATTTGATTCATACTCACGGCCTTGCAATACGATGTCCTCGATGGAAAAAACGGATGTACGCCGAATGAAGTATTTATAAGTGGGATTTAAATTCCTGTATATAATTTCCAACAGATCCCTGGGATGAAAGGGTTGGGGGCGGTTCGCTGCTAACAGACGGACTGAGGTTACATAATCGTCGATCATCTCCCCAGGAGCCTGAGTACGGGAGTATATTTCTTGTTTGAGAGCGAAATAGAAATCTTGTGGCGTGAAACGGTCCTTAATGCACCCAACAAATTCGTCCCATGACTTATAAAAATTTGGAGAAGTGCGATGCCACATCAGCGCTTTTCCAGACAAAAGAATAGGTAAGCAACGTACAATACTGTCGGGATTAATATCGTGACAATAACACAATTCCTCCACACGTTGGATAAAACAAAAAACTGATGAGGTATTGTTTTCTCCGGAAAACGTCAAACCCCACCTACTCACTACTGATGCAACATTTTCGTTGTGGCGAGCACTATTAACAGTACCAACAGGGGCGATGGAGCAATCTAAAAGGGGAGGATCTATCATTAGCAGGTCCTGTGTCGTATCTGGCAATAGTGGCGTGGGCATTGTTAAGGATTCAAGGCCCATAAAATTTAACTCCTTTTTGACGGGTGGAAATTCTGACTTAGACATGACAATAGACAAGGAGAAAAGTAAAACACTTTAACTTAGTAAAATAAAGGTCACAATACTGTAATGTGTGCTATTCCAGCGTTGCGAAGTACTCACTAACTTGTTGCACTCTTCACCTCAGAACTAGATTCTTTGGATGTCTTGTTCACTCGAGAAATGCTTTCACACTCCACACTTTCTTCGGGGATGGGGGAACAATTCAGTACAGGTATCTTAAACTCAGAAAGACAACATTGTAATAATTGAAAAAAAAATAAGTTTGGTAACCTAAAGGGGACGATTTCGCGAGAAACCACGCTCAGTTATACCATTTGCACCGCCTTGCGCTTTTACGTTAAACAAAATAGCAGAGATATGAGGAATACAGTGGAAGTAAAAACAACAAAAACTAAACAGGATTACGTAGGGAACGAGGAAGGAATACTTATTTCGATGCGTGCTGGGCCCAAGATTCCGAATCGAAAGAAAGATGATTTCCACAGAAAGTAAGCCAGAACAAAGGTTTAAGGTAAAATCAAAAGGAAAAATTAAACTTAAGTAATAGAGCAAGGGTCCCAGAGACCGTGTTAGTCGTAACTTCGCTACAGTGCGAAGCCAAGACTAAGTCGATTCGAAAGACAAACGAGGAACTCAAATACGAGAAATCATAAGACAGAAGCAAATATTGTACTTACTGAATAAAAATATATTAATAATAAAACAAACACATGTGTACTGATTACAAATTAGAAATGAAAATAAAACACGAGCAACTTAAATGTAAAATAAAAGGAATCTAGAAATAAATTCAAATTATAATAGCAACTAATTGGAAACGCGATTCAATAATAAAACTTAAAAAAGATGAAGCAAAATTAAAGAAATTAAAGAAATTTGTGGGATAGATTACAAGAACGACTACTTACAGAGATGACATGATCTGGACTAGAATGTCCAGCGCCAAAAACAGAACTCAGACGCTCATGGTGTTGTGAAATCATGGGGTAGGAGGTGAAAGGGTGGGGGGTGGAGGAGTGCGTATGTAGGGAGACGGGGGGTGGGGGATGACACAGAGTTACGTAATATAACGAAGTCGGAGGAAGTAACACAAAATTAACACATAAAAATAAACGAAATGAAAATTACATTAAATTACTTGACATTACCGGGACAGGAAATAAAAGAAAAAAAATCAATCAGCTAAGAAATATGCTTCGTAGGAAGATGTAGGCTTACACAGAGGTAGAAATGCCGAATCACAACGACATACGATGAAACAAAGAAAGTAATATGGCGCATGGACAGTGATTAGCACGATGACCATTGCTCACATACGTTTCAATAAAAAAGAGGGAGTATCTGGCCGAAGACGTGAGACTCAGCTCCGTAACTTCGCCGATTCCATCCACAAAAAAAAACAAGGCTCTGATGCGACAATCCACCGGAGGTTGTCTTAAAAGAGCGCCGAACCAGGTGGTGACGCAATACAGAGCATAATTAAGCCTCGTAGAAAAATAGCAGATATTTCAGACCTGAGAGATTTACGTAGAAATAAAACCGATTACATGAAAGGGAGGGATGACAAATAAACAGAGAGACTTCGCTAAACTAACGTAAATAAAGGCGAAGGGACTTGGGTTCATGGATCGAATTCACATCATCATAAGGAAGGGAAATTGTAAGTGAATCAAAGGGGACACAAAATGAAAAAATATGGAGAAACGGAGATTTAGAATAACCTGAAGTTAGATAAATTCAATGACTGAATCGTACTTACATTTAGTTGCTTTCTGGGTGCGGGCAAAATCCCGACACGTGCACACACGTCCGTCTACCTGACGGCTCAAATTAGAAGGGCCGCAACCTTCTCTTAAGGAACGCAGTAACACGCTCGAGAAAATAAGTCGTAGAACACCCCCTCTCCAGAACATGAAGGGGACCAATCGGAGAAGCAAAGCTTAGCAACAAGTTATGCTTCAACCAATGGTAAAACTGTGTCAGTAGGGGTGAAAAGTTTCACCATCTGGTGAAACGTTTACGCAGAATTACTAAGTTTGAACGCAGTAGGTGAGACAGAGAAACGTATGTCACAATAATGCGACATGAAGGAAATTATGATAATAATAATAACAATAATAATATGACAAAAAATAATGAACCTGATAAAAACGGTTCAGATGTCAGCGAATAATAAAGCAAACTTCAAAAGTAGCAACGATCAAGAAATCGACCAGTGTGAAATACGTAGTAAAGCAGTATCAGATAATGATAAAGCTATAGAATGTGATAAATGTAATAAATGGCAACACTTCGAATGCAGTGGCCTTACGAAAGGAGAATTCGACTGCGTTAATAGAAAAAATAGTAGACAATTATGGCTGTGCACGGAATGTAACACTAGGATCTTGACAAAACCAATGCCCGACTCCGACAACTCGGATGAAATGACTAGCAGGATAGAGAAATTGCTTGTTGCAATGGAAACTAAAATACAAGATAGAATTACAATGGAAATAAACAATTTACAAAAGGTACTAGAGTCACGCATCCAACCCGCAAACATAATCAAACCTAAGGCCCCAACACCTCCGACAGCTAGGCTCCAAAAAACAACACAAAATATGGATAATCAACCAGTTGTTCAGAAAATACAAGAGGAGGAGGTAGTGTATCAGAAAAGAAATGGAAGTGAGATCATAGCAAAAGAACGAACAGAAGCAAGAAATTGTAAGGACATTGTTAGGGATGTAGTTGCTGACGAAGATAGGAAAGCACAAGACATCGATCAAAACGATGAAATCAGTCAAATTCCATGGACAGAAGTAGTGAGATCAACAAGAAAACGCAGGACGGAGGTTAGAGGAGCCAAGGAAGACCAGAAGTGCATCCTTAAGGCTGCGGAAAAATACGGATGGATATATGTAGGAAGAGTACATCCCTCAATGAATAAGGAAATCTTGATAGAACATCTTAAGAGTAATGGAATAAGGGAAATAAAGGAATGTCATCAGCTGGAATCCAGGGGTTACAACAAAGCCTTCAGAATTGGAGTTCCATTAAACAATCTCCAACTGGTATATAACCCTGATTTCTGGCCAAAAGATGTAATAGTTAGACAATTCAATTTTCGAGGCCCAAGGTACAGTGGGGCCATCCTGGACAGCAACCACAGGACATCCTACAATGGCGACATGCATCAATAAGGATGAAACGACATCAATACTGCTATGAAATATTGAAGGCCTGAAAAATGCTAAATCAATATTGCCGATCAACATATTAACACAAGGCATTATAATACTAACGGAAACTTTTCTAACAGAAAATATTCACACTGACGGTTATTACAGCATACATACCCTAGCTCAACAACACCTCCGTGGAAGACCCAGTGGGGGAATCACATGCATGTTCAAAGCAAAACTGGCCCCCATTGATGTTATTTATAGATCGGACGCTGTGTTACTGTAGTCATAAAACTTAAATACGTGACAATCATTGGAGCCTATTTTCCACCAGATGTTCAACTAGAAGACATTATAGAAACATTAAGTGAAGCCATAACAAAAATTTCGAGTAACGAAGCAGTGATCTTAGCAGGCGATTTAAATTGTAGAATAGATAAGCCAAACAGGAAGAGCAATTTAGTCATCTCTTACTTACAAGAAGATGGTTTTAATTTAATTAATTCCAACACAAACCCAACGTATTTCTGCCACAATGGCAGCAGTACAATAGATATGTTATTCTCAAACAATCTAATTGAGGTCCACTCGTGGAAAGTAGAGGACAGATGCTTAGTAAGGAAACACCTCCCAGTAACAGCTACGTTTACAACACTAATCAAATACAAGCCTCCCAAACAGAAACAAACAGGAAATTTCTCTAGGAAAATTGAATTAGAGAAGCTTCCAACGTTAGAAGAACAACAGACCCTCATACAGAAGATACGTCAGAATCCGTTAGATGAAGCTACTAAAGAAATAGAAGAAAAACTCAAACAAGCTCTTATACCATCCAGGGAAATCACCAGGAGAGCTCAAAGGTGGTTTGATCAAGAGTGCTACATGTTAAGGAAGTCGGTCCTCGAGTTCTTACATAAAGCAAGAGAGACAAATAACACAATGGACCTAAACCTATTTGCAGTAGAAAGGAGAAAGTACAAACAGCTTTTGAAAGAGAAGAAAAGGCATTCATTGATAGAGAAGCAATGATAATCGCTGAAGCAGCCCATAAAAAACCATTCATTTCACAAACCGCAAAAAGACCTCATTTCCCAAATGATATTCCAATGGAAGGACAGAACACTTCTCACACACACTAAACAGAGATAACCGGTCGGTGGCTATGGAAATGAAAGAAAACACGGATAAACACGTTGTGTTTCAGGATTTTACAGAAGAGGAAGTTAGAGAAACCATAACACAAATGGCAAACCAAAAGGCAGCAGGTCCAAATGGTGTCCTAAACGAACATATAAAATTGTCTATAAATGCATTTATTGAAATATGGGTGTCATTATTCAACACCTGTATGGAGAAAGGAAACATTCCCTACGAGTGGAGAGACTCTAACATTAAAGTTCTTTATAAAGGAAAGGATGATACAGGTTCCCCAGATTGCTACAGAGGTATAGCGCTAGAGAATAATATGTTGAAAATATTCACCAGGTTACTGAAAAACAGACTGGAGGAAGAAATCGATGATAAGATTCCGGATGAAAAATTTGGCTTCCGGAAAGGTAGATCAACACTACACGCAGTCGCAAACTTGCTGGATAACATAGATGAAACACTACGGCAACCTAAACAGAAATTCTATGCAGTCTTTATTGACTATAATAAAGCTTTCGACTTAATAAACAGGGAAATTCTAATTCGCAAACTGGAACTGATGATCGGAAGTAACAACAAAATGGTGACTATTGTAAATAATATTCTGACATCAAACAGCATTATGATAGATGATGGGACAACCAGATCAGAATACATCACTCAAACCAATGGAGTCTTGCAAGGAGATCCATTAAGCCCACTACTCTTTAATGTAATCACTTCGGATATTGTTAAAATAATACCTCGGAACTCCCCAGTAGCACTATACATGTATGCTGATGACATGGTTCTAGGAGCTAGTAATAAAGAAGAATTACAATCAACAGTAAATAAATTGGAGGAATGGGCAACAGAAAATGATTTTACTATTAACAAGAACAAGACTGTACATATGGTTTTTAGAAAGGGAGGAAGACTAGCCAAATCAGATAACATACTTATTG
Source organism: Meconema thalassinum (assembly GCA_946902985.2). Lineage (NCBI taxonomy): Eukaryota > Metazoa > Arthropoda > Insecta > Orthoptera > Tettigoniidae > Meconema > Meconema thalassinum. Next base: position 51,728,280 of record OX336398.1, on the reverse strand, counting down.
GAAAAGAAAAATTGGAAATTGTCAACCACTTCAAATATTTAGGAATAAGTCTACAATCCACCAGAACGTAATTTAGATTACATATAAAGGAAAGAGACAAGAGTTTAGTGCTTTTCACACCACAATAAAGGAAAGAGCAATAGCAGCTATTCGTAGTATTCAAGATATCACCAAACCAGAACTACTGGATATTAAAACAGCTATGTTCTTATTTCACGCAAAAATTGCACCGATCGCAACATATGGACTACATTTAATATGGACACATCTTAAATGAAGTATTAGATCGTGTAAAAGCAAGTTTTTTGAAAAGGACACTTGCTGTTTCAAAATTCACTCCCACACGATTAGTATATGAACTTACAAAGGGAACCTTCTTCATTGAAGAACTTAAAATAAAATTTCAACTACCAACAACACCAGCCTCAGAAAAACACCTAATTGATAGGAAGGAGAAACGGGAAAATATCTGGGAAGAATTCTACAGCACTGACGCAATGGTAAACAGGGAATGGACTCAAACCAACTACACTCTCAGGCACACGGTGACGCGTTTCGCTGTACATGGGTTCCATCATTTGATATGCAAAGTGAAGTCTTTTCATTCACCGGACGAACACTGCTTTTGTGAACTCTGTGATAAGCAATGCGGAAGATATCATCTACGGGACTGTTCGAAAAGATCAAGATCTATCACGAGTTATAGTGAAGTAAATTAAAATGTATTTATATACTGTATATATTGGCCATTGGCTGTAATAAATCTGTTAATTAAATAAAAGTTAAATTGAACAAGATAGACGCGTCTGAACAAGATCAACCTGTATGATGAGTCTACACCTCGAATATCTAAATTTCATTTTGAGAAATTAAAATTTAAAAATTCCAAAAAGGAAGTATATAGGGAATAGCAAGTGGCGAATTTATGGCCTTTTATTTGTATTAATAAAAGAAAGTAAACGACATGGTATGTACTCATGGTTCCTCGTCAACCGATCTACAGTATTAACATAGGAAATGGTGTATTACTGTGTCGCGTATGGATGTAAGGAGACGTTTAAAAAGTATTGGGCATTTCTTTCCATAGGTAAGTTAATTCATTATAAAATGACCCTAAAATTCTTGACTTAACTACTTGCATTTCTTTAAGTTTCCTCTTAACTCCGAAACGCGAAAGAAAAATAATTAAACATGTAAATTTATTACCGTATACATTATTATAATTCGCCCTGTCCCTTACTCCACTGAACAGGCCTGTATTTATGCTCGAAGGTATCAAGTATTTAAATGTCCATATACTGTTTTCTTGGTGTTTTGTTGAAACTGCCAGTAAATGCATATCTGAACATAAAAATGCTTTATGTCCCCATGCTGGATTAAATGTAGTGTGGAATACGCAATGTTCAGTGTCAAATTACAGATGTGACGGTGTAGTGTTCGATAATAAATACGTTGAGGTAATATTTGTCATCTTATTAAATGCATGGACAGTGCGTTTGGTTGAGTAAATTTCGAGATTCTTCTAGGATACATTGCATCCCTAAATTAATGTAATTCTTTGTAAAATTTCAAAGTTTTGGGTTATTTTTGCGAAGGTTCCTATGATTCATAGAAAATGGAATTTGAAAGGAAACAGCTATTTGATTATTATGATTTCCTTTGTAGCAAATGTAATGCATAGTTGTTAAAAAGCAACGCTTACTAAATCAATATACTTCCTTATTTCCATTTGCCCATGTTGTGTTGTTCAATTTCATAAAATACTAAAGTGGAAAGTAACGCTGAATGAGAGCTCATCGTACGATAAAATGTTCTAGAGTACTGAAATGAACCAAAATATCTTTTATAATTGTTATGTATTCGAACCCTCAGAAATGTATGTTTTAAAGAAATTTCATCCTCAAAAGTTGGTGACACATACAAACCACCAGAGACTCAGTTATCGATTACTCGAGCGACCAGGGCCGTTATTGTGGCGCACTGATCTGTATTGTTCCTTGTTCTGTATTATATTGTTTGGCTTCCTCATAATAAATGGTCAATCTTAGAAAACACAAAACTAATTATGAAAAATAAATGAGAAAATCATGTAGTAATAGATTGAACTTATTGATTTGCATATTTTCTGCAACAATCTTGTTGTGAGAAGGTTGAAAAAGGTGATAAAACGCAGTGGTAATAACGTTGTAGTGTTGCACAACGACCAGATTTCTTTAAGAAAAACAATTAATACCGTAATAATATTTTTAGCTGTACGTTTCCTTTCATATGTATAAAAATTCATAATTTTGTTTTTTAATAATTCAGGAAATCTTATTGCAAATTACTGTGAACTCTGAGAAAGCGAAGCGCGTCAAATGTCGAGGAGCGCTCGTCCGTTTGGTCGTTGCCAGGCCCAAGCACCGACCAGATCTCAATAGTGAAGGGTATGGTAGAGATGCTAGATCGAGTATAGGTCCTATACCAACAGTTAACTTGCCCGCTGATTGCAACAAGGGAGCCGAGGCGCGGACGGAGATACTCCATCAATTTCCGGTACCATGTCTTGCAATGTGATTTGCGCGTACTTGAGACACTCGAAGTTCTTTCTCGCCCTCTTTTATATAACTTACGTTGTTTTCTTCTCATGGAGTTTCTCATGTAGACTAACTTATACTCCCAGTTAATCCGATGACAATGTGATGAACTGCGACATTCGTGATGAATGAGGTACATTCGTTTTACGGCGCAATTGAATACAGTTTTCTCTGATATCAAGCAGTCTTTTACCCTTAGTGAAAATAGTGCAACGCCCAGAACAATTTTAACTATCCGCCAGCCGCTACTGATCAAATGTGATCCTTCTAAAGCAGTTCTTGATGCACATGTTTCTGATTCTGCTATCCTGAATAGGAAAAACAGAGGTGGCCTTTTACCATCACACGATGTAGTTTATTTAGAGGGTGAAAAGGTCTTGCAATATTTCCAGGAAAAGGTCACAAAATTAATGGACCCTTTTGTTAAGCCCTTGACTGCAGTTCTCAATAATGTTAAAGGAGAGGTGTTCGAGGAACTTCAGGAACATGTGATAAAATCACATCCAACAGCTCAAGCAAGCTGTTATGGTTGAGTACTTCAAAGTGAGGTTCAACCATGTGGCACGACTTCGCACTGAGGAACTGTGGTGGACACGGGCTTGCTCCAGACCACACGATTTTCACCTCCAACGCATCGTCTCTGAGCTCGCCTCTGTAACCAAGCGCAAAGACAGATTTGGAGGCCTGCACTTCTTCAACCCGGTTCTTGTTATGAACCTCTTTGGTTCTTCTATTATTGGTTGACAAAAGATGATACATACTGTCAGCTGTTAGTTTTTGGTGCAAGCAAGTGTTATTTTCCCTACTACCGTATCCGTATGTGAAAATAAATATACAAAAAATATAGTTGTTTCCTGCTACCGTAACCAAAAGTATACGTACGGTATACGAAAATATTACAGAACTCTATAGTGTGAGGGTATGAAGCTTCTACACAAAAACAATTGTGTTAAAAAATCAGTAGGCCTAATTCAGAGTTGGATTTGTTATTAATTATTTACAAGAGGGGCTCCTGGATATATGAGTATTAAGGGGCACGACAGCCACTTTTAACGCCAAATATGTTACATCCTTACCTTTGCTACCTTACGGTACGTAAAGAAACATGCGATGCTTTTCCAAATGTCGTATAAATTACGAAAATGTGTGTTTTGTATTATAAGCCTGCTCAACGTTCAATGACGACAGCCATGTTTGAACACGTAACATCTTAGGGTGGAATCGTCATAATGACGATATATTATATTGTAAGTATATATTTCCTCTGCATTTTGACCTTGTTTCTGTAAACCATCTGTTAGTTTTAATGTAAATCTTTATTTATCAAGTGAGAAATACAATACAATATACAAATCATCTTTTGAGAGCTTGTCACGTGTCACTCGAACACACACAAGACTTTGCACTGACTTCTCCACAATACAGCTCCATGATTGTAGGTCGAAATGACACCCGTCGTTGAACGTCTCGTCCACTTGTCACCGGCGTAGTCAGCATTACTGTAGACCTTCAAAACGTCCTCTTTCCTATAGACGATTCTATGGTTCACTGTGCTCTTTAAATATCGAAATATCCGTTTCACTTGACTCCAGTCTTGAACTGTAGGATTCTCCATGGCTCGAGCAGCTTTGTTGACCGCGAATGCGATATCTGGACGTATAGCTGTAGTCAGGTATATCAAGGATCCCACCGCCTCACGATAAGGAACCCTGGCCGAAACCTTTTCTCCGTCTTCACTTTCTTCGCGTCCAACTGGGGTGTAGACACTCCATTTGACTCGGCCATCCCAAATTTTTCTAGGATTTTCCTCGTATAATCCTCTTGACTGATTGCAATTGATCCATCATGGTTTTGCTGTATCTTCATGCCCAGGAAATTGTTGAGAGATCCTCTGGTCGTGTGAAATTCCTGCTGAAGTTTTTCCATGAACTGCTCGATGTCTTCTTCGTTGCCAATTAACTGACCATCATCCACAAAGATTACAACAGCCAACCACTTTCCATTTTTGTTGCTGTAAAAGAGACAAGGATCAGCTTTGCTGTTTTTGAATCCAGCTTTCTCCATGAATTTCTTGAAACGCTTGTTCCAGCAGCGTGGAGCCTGTTTTAAACCATATAAGCTTCTTTTTAGATGACACACTCGGCCAGTACCGTCCTGATGACCTTCTGGCTGTTCCATGAACACATCTTCTTCAAGCTCGCCGTTCAAGAAGGCCGTCTTGACATCAAATTAACCAAGTTTCATCTCCTTTTCAACAGCTACTGCCAACAGAGCTCGAATGGTATCATACCGTGCAACAGGGCTGAATGTTTCTTCATAATCGATTCCTTGCTGTTGCACATAGCCTTTGGCTACCAATCGTGCCTTGAAGCGAACTTCTCCACTGTCCGTTGTCTTCTGTCGAAGAACCCGCCGATTTTTCAGGACCTGTGCACCATTTGGACGCTCAACTAATTTCCAGGTATAATTTTCCTTTAAGGACTCCAATTCTTCATTAATTGCTTTCAGCCACTGATTTTTATCCCTAGACTGCAGCGCTTCAGAGTATGAGTCAGGATTCTTTTCAACGATAGATGGTCCAGCCATGTACATGTAATTTCCACTGATCATCCACGATGGCTTCTTACTTTCACGTTTGCTTTTCCTTCTTTCTTCAGTCTCTCCTTCTTCCTCATCTTCGCTTCCTCCGGAACTGGATGCCGAAGCAAAATCTTCAATTTCGCTTAAGTTCTCATCTGACTCTGACCTCCTCTGTAGGCCTACATCAGACGGTGAATTAGACTGATTCCTCTCCACACGTTCTTCAAGCGTGACTTCAACCTTTCCGGCGTTGGCGCGCAGATTGCAGACAACTTCAGGTTTGAATTTCACATCATGGCTTAGAACAACCTGTCCCTGAGTTGGAATCCAGACTCTAAATCCATCCCTGTCGTTCACGTACCCAACCAGATATCCAAAAACAGCTTTGTCGTCGAACTTTGAGCGAAAATTCTTGTCGATATGCACGTAGCATTCTGTTCCGAAGATCTTCAGATGACTGAGACTTCCCACTGGTCGTCCATACCACAATTCATAGGGAGATTTGTTTTCAATGGATGACTTCCCAGTGCGATTCAGGAGGTACACCGCAGTGTTGCAGGCTTCAGCCCAAAGTTGTTTCGTTAACTTGCTGGGATTCAGCATAGATTTTGCGCACTCCACAATCGTCCGATTTTCACGTTCCGCAACTCCGTTTTGTTGTGGTGTGTACGGCGTAGTAATGCTGTGTTCTATGCCTCTGCTTGCGAGTAGTTCAGAAACCTTCTTGTTATCAAATTCTTTTCCTCCATCACATCTGAACAGCTTCATGACGTGTCCATTTGTTTTGGCTTCATTCAGGAACTGTTCCAGAACGGTGTACACTTCACTTTTGTGCTTTAAAAAGAAAACTCGTCGAAACTTGCTGAAATCATCCTTGAAACATACGTAGTAGCGTGCCTTTCCAAGAGATTCAGTAGACATTGGTCCATTGACATCGGCGTGGATTTGTTCACCGGTGGCTGTTGGTCGATTCATTCGTGTCTTGAATGACAGTCCATGCATTTTTTCCAGTGCAGATCCTTCGCAGAAATCCTCTTTACACATGTCTACAATGATGTTCATCTGCTTCAGTACATTCTTGACATGCGCTTTGTGTTGATGACCAAATCGTTCATGGTAGATCTGCAGTTTGTCCGACGATGTAGCAAAATTCACTTGAATGGGTTGCGCCAGTTTTACGACGCGCATGTCAAGTACATACAGACCATGACTCACACGTCCAGCCATCATCGCCTTTCCAGTAACCTTGTCTTCAATTCTAACAGTTTGGTCGTCAAGTCTTGCACAGAAACCTTTCCTAGCAGCAGCTTTCACAGAAAACAGATGAGCCATTGCATCGGGAACATACAAAAAGTCATCTCAGCACTCAACCAAGCGTTGTTCAGCCGCACTTGAATGTTTACAGTTCCTTTGCTGTGAGCTAGCATGCTCACGCCTCGTTTTCCTAGCTAAATCTTCTCTGGAGCAGCAAACTTGACGTATGTTGTAAAATACTGTTTGTTCGCGGTGATGTGATTTGTGGCGCCACTGTCGCAGTACCACTCGTCGGCTTGAACAAAGTCGCCGTCTAACGCACTCATAGCATGTGTCAGAAACGAAGCATTGTTCTCCTTATTTTTGTTTCTAGTGTCACCCTCTTTCTTCTTCACTGGACATTCACTTGCCCGATGGCCCAATTCCTTACATTTGAAACATGGAAACTTCTGCTTTACTCGTTGAACATTTTTCTTCGACTTGTCATCAGCGCTGCCTTTGCCACTGGCATACTGGGAATGCTTCTTGGGAGCACTACGTACCACAAACGCAGTCGATTCCACGTTTCCTTGGTCACGCAGTTCAATCGTGCACAATTTTTCAATCAACAAGTTCACAGTTTGATTTTCCGTCGGAATCGTGTCCCACACATCCTTGAAAATATCATATTCTTTTCCCAGCGTGGATAAAATTCGACCGTTCAAAATCCTTTCAGATAACTTGTTTTCGTTGTGCTTTTGGAGTTCGTCGTTCAGATCCTGATAAAGCTTCTATAACTTCGCAACATGGGTGCTGATGTCCTCCTTGTCGTCACGTGTCACTCGGAAGAATGACTCGATCAACATGTTTAGTCGCTGCGTACTGCTTCGTTCGAACCGTGCGCTCAATTTTGTCCAAATTTCACTGGCATTGGTGCACGTCAACACGAGCTCGGCAACAGAGTTTCCTAGCGCACCTGCTAGCAAACTGGCCGCTTTCGCGTCTTCTTTCAACCACTGCTTATATGCCGCTTTTTGTTGCGCAGTTGCATCTACCGGCAACACAGGACACTTTTTCGAACCATCAACAATATTTTCCAGTTCATACGACCGCAAAACCATCAACACATGCCATTTCCACTCTGCCCAGTCTTCAGGTCCTTCAAGTTTATCCACTTGAACTTAGTAGTCACTGCCGGTTGCCTTTTTGAGGTTATCCTTACTCACAAAAAAAATACAGCACGTGTTCCACAGGCGCTCAGTTTCGGATCCACTCACGAGATAATACCATTTACACGTGGCCTGGGTCCATAACCTGTTAGTTTTAATGTAAATCTTTAGTTATCAAGTGTTAATATTTGAAAGAAAAATAGCACAGTAGCGCCACCTGATGAAATAGACATGTACAATAAAGAAGAGAACAAAACAGTGCAAGGTCTGTGCGTGTTCGCGTGACAAGCGTCTCATAAGATGATTTGTATTTTGTATTGTATTTCTCACTTGATAAATAAAGATTTACATTAAAACTAACACCATCATTAAAAAAATCCCCCACCTACTCCTATCACCTTCCATTACGAGTTCCTCTGTTTACACCACAGTCATGGGGCAGATGACCTCGTAGTTCTGCCCCTTAAAAAACAATGACTACACGACAGTCAGCTGATCGAGATGTTGCTCTCACGTCACATTATAGGCGCAGTGTGGCAATGCGCATCCTATTGTATTTATGCTCGAAGATAAACACAAACAAATTAACACGCTCTGTTCACCCATACAAGAAACAATACTAATTGTCACCACGAGCTAGATTTATCCTACTTGGTGAGATTCTTCTTTCCACCGCAAGGTGGCATATCAGGAAGCTTGGGTTGCCAATATGGCCGTGTGAAGATTCCTTCCTCCGTGGAATAAATATGAATATCGGCAGCAATGTTTCGGGCGACTAAGGACGTTCTCCAAACAATATTGTATTGTATTGTATGCTCGAAGCACAATCGCACTCACAATTGAGCTAGCTCCGACCACACTCGGTCGCGCTCATTGGAACACATCACCACTCTCCCGTCCTGGACGCAGCGCGCGAATTATGAAATCTAATCAAAGATCATCTATTGCTGGTGGCGCGCACTGCTGACTGTCTCGTGTTTAAATTCGTTGCGATCTGTCGCGAATAAGTGGAACATCGTAAATTAGGCTCTGGCAATTGAAGTATGAGAGAAAAGTAAGATTTCACTGTTCGATCAAGAATATACTTATTTGTAGTACTTCTAACCTCATACTGTACTTATTTTGAGAATACATCCTACTTTTATTTTAGCATTTTACTGCCATTTAGTCGGATGAGATAGTGATCAATCAGTTGTTAGTGATGCAGAAGTTAACATTGGATTAAGTCTGGTTTTATTTATCCTATTTCACGAAATGCTGCCACATTTGCAACACCCCTCCTAAAAATACCTTGCATGGTTTAAAAAAAGGAAGCTTGTAGTTTAACGTGACCGTTAATCTGTAGATCATAAGCCACGGGACCTCCTTTTTACGTGGAATCCGAACCACAGGACATGGCATTTATTGCATGGTTTAAGGTGCACAGAAATGATGCGGGACAAAGAGGCTACTTACTTACCGCCATGTCCTGGTAGCAGTGGATACTCTATTGAAGAGTTTGAATTACTGCATCACCTGCTTTTTCTTACAAAATAAGTAATGGTGATAGAGTAAGGCCGGAGGGGGAACAGAAGTCAGCGATAACCATGGCAACAGGAGTTCCGTGATGCGAGTGCAGCCAGCAAGTGAGTCGCCTTTCACCAGTGATTGCTCATCCTCATTGCTCTCATTTCAAGCTATCCTGTATCACCCTTTCACGAATTGATTGCCGGCGGTCGAGATGGGAACTATTCTCTGTTTACTTGTGCACACATCACTCTGCTTTGTTGACAGGTACAGTTGCGCAACTAGGATATGACTCAGCTACAGTAGCTGTCCGTGGTGATATGACGCTTATCTGTGCTTCTAAGACAGGTAGCGCACGCAATGCTGCTTGACTTATGTGCAACTTGCACTGTGTCCTTCTCCTTACCCTGCTACAATAATCAACAAACGGTGGCGCAGCCAGGCTCAGCGGCAATCAAACGTTTAACGGGTAATACTACCCTACCAGGGAACAGTTACCGCTAGCTGTGGTGTATACATTACGTCATCTCGCCTCGTTAGGGCTGCAGCGAGCGGTTCCGGGGCAAGAGGGGAAAGCATGTACAGGCATACAATGAGAACACACCGCACAGTGCACGAGCCAGCATGAATCATACACACAAGTGACACGCGACGAGGTTTCGCTGGCGACAACTGCACGTCTATCGCAGGCGTGTGGCCGGGCGGAGCACATTAGTGCCGATTTCCGCCACCGGTTACAATTCGCTGATTGGGTAGTACTATTTTATTGATTATTCAATGGTCCGCCAATCAATACCTTTACAATGAGGTGTGCCGGTGGGCACTAAAAACGGGACATATTTCGAACCTTGTACATTCGGTTCTTCTTCAGCCGATTTGAATTGGCACAGAAAAAAATCACAGACAAGAGTAATGACATCATACAAGTATACATAAAAGACCCTTAAAATACACATTAAAACAATGAAAACACAATTAAAAAAACTTTCTTCACTTCATTTAAACTACTGTGCTATGAGTTTGTCCATGCTGTGGAACAGCTTGTGTTGAAAGGACTTTATGATAATTAGAAGATAAGCAAGTTTTATTAATTCATCAGAACGCACGGACAAAAGCGTGCTTTCTCCGCGCATTTCAACACAAGCTGTTCCACAGCATGGACAAACTCATAGCACAGTAGTTTAAATGAAGTGAAGAAAGTTTTTAAAATTGTGTTTCAATTGTTTTAATGTGTATTTTAAGGGTCTTTTATGTATACTTGTATGATGTTATTACTTTTGTCTGTGATTTTTTCTGTGTCAATTGAAATCGGCTGAAGAAGAACCGAATGTACAAGGTTCGAAACATGTCCCGTTTTTAGCGCCCACCAGCACACCTCATTGTAAAGGTATTGATTGGCGGACCATTGAATAATCAATAAATTAGTCAAATTGTCAATACGGACCTTGAGAGATGGCTATTTCTCCCAATTTTGGGTAGTACTATAACAGTTACTGTGCTTGCTGCACATGCAGTTCGTATATTAGATAGCGATGTGTTGCATGTGTAATATGTTATACATTTGCTTGTTAGTGTGATGACAATTAGCATTAATGAAACCTACAAGACTTAGTGTGCAGTATTGGATACTCCATTAACACGTTGGAAAGATGAAGACGAGAGGGATTTACCGGTACTTAACAAAGGTAGGCCTAAGCCATTACTTTATTTGGAAAAATCATGTGGTGATAAAAACAATTTCAATTCAAAAGTTTTCGTTAGAAAATGCAAATCTAGATGGTATGATGAACATAAGTGGTCATATGCTAGTAGTTACACACAAAAATTATATTGTTGGCCATGTTTATTGATTGGAATAAAAGCAGGAGTGTGGAGCAATAATGGGGTTGGAGACTTAAATAATGTCACTCGTGCATTTCGGAAGCATGAGTCTTCAATTGAACATTTAAGGAATTCAATCGGCATTAAGGAGTTAGGAAAAAACATGAACAAAATTGCGGATGCTCTGCAAGAAAACTCAAAACTCCAGGGCCGGCCCTCTCAATATAACGACAAGTTGCTTTTTATTTTTTTCCGCATATATCGGTGCGTCACCATCCGATTCACTCCTGAGCCCCCACTGTCTGGTAGAGTTTCCAAAACCAAGAGCATAATATATGAATTTCCTTTAGTTCTATAATCAACTTAAAAACATGCAATAATAACTTGCAGACATTTTAAAGCACTAATATTTACATTATCACTGCTCATGTCATCATGTCTGGCAAGACCTCACAAGACAATTCCACTCACTTCATGGACGTATGAGTTGGTATTCTAACCAGCATTAAAAGTTCTCTATCAGCTTGTGGAAACTAGGACACATGGTAAACCGTCTGCATCATAAGGTTGAAGAGAAGTGTAGTACGATGCTACAGGAGCATGAGATTTCCGTTGAGCACACAAGCTTGTGATAAATAACATTTTAAAATTAATGCCTTTATTGCAGGGGCATATAACACGGGGGCATTTCCCCCCTCCCCTAAGCTTTAGGTGAAAGCCAAAATTTTTAAGTAGCCTACCCTTACAAAAATAAAAGTAAAATGACCAGAAAGTATTATCAGGGATTCTACCGGTAACAAAAGTAACGAGAAAAAGTAACTAATTTTACAAACAGGTAACGGAGGTGACAAAAAGTAGCTAATTTTTAAGTTTGGATAGTTAGAGGCAACGAAGTCCTCTCCTGCATGTGACTGTGGCGAAGAACAGCAGACTATGGATCACGTAGTCTTCGCATGTCCCCTCAGAGCATTCCAAGGAACATTGCAAGACTTACACAAGCAGTCCCAAGAAGCCATTGACTGGATTCAACTGTTCAATTTTGGACTCTAGATTTTCAAACTTGAGATCAAGTGTATCTTAGCGTACAGTATATGTCATTGTATAACTTATATATTTGTAAATAATTAGTATTAGTATAATTTGTGAATTGACATGTCCTATATCATTGTACAATGTACATTATATGATTGAATGGATGAATAAAAAATACAATACAATACAATACAATACAATATTCCTTCTACCATCATACGTTAAATAAATAAACCTCCGTAGACAAATGGCATTGACGTAAGAATAGGAAGAATACTGTAAAGGTCCTTCTTTACCAATTCATCAGGACATTTTTCAACCACATCTCAAGGTTAACATTTAGGAAACCTCCCTGGTTACTAGGTGAGGAATTGGTTCTAGAGCAATTTAATGTCTATCAAGTACTGTATATCGCTCTTCTTCTCCGTTTACTTTGATGTTACATTTTCTCTATCCTGATGTATGGAGCTGAAGCCTGGAAACATACAGCTTTTATTACTAAACAAAATTACGGTGTTAATTGCGTTTCTTGAATTAATCTGGTCGTTGTGCAACACTGCAACCTTATTACCGGCCGCCACTGGCCCTGATGACAGCCAATGTCCACTGAGGATTATGGCACGTGAAGAAGAAGCATGACCCAACAATTGGGTTTCCTCGAATCCAGACAAATATCATGTAATTCTGGATCCAACTCAACGCCCCCTAGTTTCAACTTAACCCCGGAAAACTTGGACGTCATTAAATCGACTAAGAACTGTATATGGTAGATGCCAGTATTGGAGGCATAAGTGGAAGATGATCGACAGTCCAGCCTGCTACTGCAGTGAAGTGCCACAGACGGTTTATCACATTGCCATGGAATGCCCAATAAGGAGGTTCAGTGGGACGCTACAAGAAATACATGAAGCTACAGATGAAGCAGTGAATTGGTTAAACTCGTTGGACATCCATTTGTAATGCTTGTATCTTTTTCCCTGTCAGAACTTATGTACATTTTGTATATACTAGCAATTAAGTATTCCACCTTATTCGTAACTTATCTGTATCCTTTATGCCATGTGAAATTATACAGTGGCGTACCGATGTTTTGTTTTAGGGTTTTAACCCCCCCCACTCCAGAGACATTTCTTTACTTGAATCTTTATATTGTCCCATCTATCACCTGTTTTACGCTACTGGTAGTGAGGCTTCTTAACTTCATCACCTTGCACAGTTTCCAGCCACTGGCCGGGTCTGTTTGGAACACAAGCCTCTCCAACGTCTTCTGTCTTCCCACCATCTCTCAGCCTCCACCCTTGTCCAGTCTCCTCCTCTCTTCTTCACGCTTTCTTCCACCCCCTTCAGCCACCTATCTCTCGGTCTCTTTCCTTCCCACTTCGTCTCGTGTACCCTCCTGGGTATCCTCTTCTCCTCCATTCGTTTTACATGTCCATACCATCTAAGTCTAGATTTCTCTATACCATCCTGTAATGGTTCCTCCTTCATTAATTCTCTGGTCCTCTCATTTCTTATTCTATCCATCTTTGTAGCTCCAATACTGCTTCTCAAGAACCTCATCTCACTGGCCTGTATTTTGCTCTTCTCCCTTCCTTTCATAACCCAGGTCTCCGAGGCATACGTCAGGATAGGGACATAGTACGTCCGATATATGATCTTTTTGCTGTTCTGAGGGACATCCTTGCTCCATAACATGCTTCTCACACTCCTCCGAAATGCTTCTGCCTGTCTCCCCTGCTCATTTATTTCTCTATCGTTTCTTCCATTATCTTTTATCAGGCTTCCCAGATACTTGAAACTCTCCACTTTCTTCAGCTGTTCCCCACCAATTGTTATTCTTAACTCCTGTGTATATTTTAAATGTGATCACGTTCCTCACTTGGTAAATGTCCTGCACTCTACTTGTAGCGAGACATGGATCAGTTTTGCTGTTAAAGTGTGCGATCGGTAGCCTTTTTCACGTCACTTCGGGTTGCTTTAATTGTGTGTCCGTTTCGTTTAAGATAATTCAGTACATGAGGAGTTTCTGCAATTTATTCCAATTATTGCTACAGATAAAGTGATCTGATCAGCATAGGCACATTTTGAGAGTCAATAATAATGGCAGCAGGAACACGGAGAGCAAAACATTATTTCTCTCTCACTCAATATTATAAGCAACTACGTAACTATGGTCATGATTTGCATATTAAGGCTTTCACGGCCCGGATTATTATATAAATAATTCATGCTTTTGGGCTAATGCCGTGTGTATTTAGATTTGAACCATACGTTTCGGAGAAACCTTGCCTCCTTTTTCAATGGAAATAAACCATGTTTATTGCCTCCTTTTTCAATGGAAATAAACCATGTTTATTGCCTCCTTTTTCAATGGAAATAAACACAATAAACTCAAATCACAAATAAAGAAAAAGTGTTTCATACGAAGAAGCAAAAGAAAATGGCCGTTTTGTTCAGTGGCGTATGCTGGACCAAAAGTATGGGTGTGCTGTTAAAAAATATAAAGTTGATCTATGGCCTCACAGAAATCTTACAAGTGACATATCTGGTCTTCTTCCCCCCTTAGGCTTTTCCCAATTAATTGGAGTCGCCGGAGCCAACCAGGCTCATTTTGGTTTTGGCCGGGGATTTAAGGCCGGATGCCCTTCCTGACACCACGTGATTCTCCAGGTGAAAATTCCACCCCGCTGTCACCGGGATTCGAACCCCGGCCGTCCGGGTGACAGGCGAGAAGCTAAGCCACTGCGCCATCACGCTCCCCAAGTTACATATCGGGTACATTTCATAAATTTAGTAATTAAAACCACGTAGGCCTACCTCTTTCATTTAAACATCAACTGTATTCTTCTCTCTTGAGAAGAGAACTTCTCAATCACAGCATTATAAAATGAGTCTTTGTCCTTCATCTTGTGTACGAACTCCTTTTCGATTGATAACTAACTTAAGTTACTCAGTCTTTCTTGTGTTAGAGTGCTTCATAGGTAAGTCTTGATTCTTCTTAATGCAGAAAACGAACGTTCCACGGAGCTTGTAGTACAAGGAATGGTTGGTATTAATTTAGCAAGTTAATGAATTTCAACACATCCAGAAGCGAGGTTATTTCATGCATAAAACTAACAGTGGCAAAGTCGTGATGTAAAATTCCACCTAATTGGTGCTACTTTGAGTAATTTCTTTCGCACAAATTCTTGCAACGCATGTGTCCTTTTAGATGATTTAGAAAAGAAAGCAGAGAGTCCAGTCAATGTTTGGAAAAATATTCCTGCATTCTTTAATCACCGATACACTCTGCTGGAGAACAAGATATAGAACATGGGCAAGAACAGCGGTATTTTGAAACAAAGCTGTCCGGAAGCAGGGACAGCACAGCCGAGCACCAGAGCCGTGCAGAACACAGGCCGGGAGCTGGTGACCGCAGCAGCCAATTTACTAGCTTCCTCGTCAATCTGGCGATTATGTACTCTTCCAGCCAGCAGACATTTGAGATTTAAATGGTAATAAATTGAATATACTCTTGAATCATATGCAGTTAACTTCTTATGAGGAAGAGTGAAAAAAAAAAGACAAAACACAAATTTATAGGGTGTCCAGTGGACACCATGAACACCCGCAATATACGCCTCTGGTTTTGTTGTTGTTAAACAGTAAACAAGATTTTTTAATAACACCTATAACATCGACTGAGTTTTGTTATCATGTACGTCCTTTTATTGTATAATACACTTATTTAAAGCACTTGTGTGTTGTTTTTAGTGCCTTCGACCTTTGTTTAACCATTACCAGCATTCTGCGGCTTATCCGCGAAATTCGATTATCCGCGGTATCCGCGCCAGTCAATTCTGCGAATAATCGGGAGTTTACTGTACGTATAATTTTTAAGATTTTGATATTTGACTGTATATGAGATGCTAAATAATTAAAACAGTGTTTCATTAAAAGATACTTTAATCTTTTTAATAATTTGAAATGGACTTTTTTCAAAGCCTTTCGAACCTTATCGGCGCAACGCAGGGCGCATGCACAGCGTGTGCTTAGAACGTGAGATGCGTGAGGGAAGAGTCATGTTATTTTGCTTAGTTTATTTCAAAAGACGGTGCGCACGGTGTTGTTTTTGGGCATGAGTAATGATTTTGTGTGTTTTAAACCAGGGCTCAGAAATAATAGTTTGAAAATATACCTTTTCAGATCGTCGAGGTAAGTGGACAAAGCTCAAAGCGCCTCGGCCGGAATCGGCAGGGGGAGCAAAAGCAGACTGTTTGTTCGGTAGAATAAAGAAATTTCTATTAAGCAAGGCAAGATGGCTTTTCCCATTTCCGCCTAACGTAGTATTAAATCGTTTATAGAATACTTTCTATTAATTTTTTCTTCTTTTTTTTTTAGGATAGGCTACTTAAAAATGTTGTCTTGCACCTAAAACATGAGGGGGGCAATGGCCCCCCTCTGACTCCCCGTGTTTTACGCCCCTGTACCAGTGAGTCTACTGACATGGGTCCCTCGCATATGCGCACCTTCAAATGCAAACTCACTGTGGGCGGCTTCGGTGGCGTAGTCGGTAGCATGCTGAGCTTCTATGCCCAAGATAGCGGGTTCAAACCCGGCCGAAGCCGTCGGATTTTTTAAGAGCGTTAAAATTCTCTCAGTATGCCTTCCTTCGGAGGGGAAGTAAAGCCGGCGGTTCCATGTCATAGATTTATGGCATATTAAAGAACCTTCCACTAATTACACCTGTGTGAAGCTAAATTGGATAGATTAAGAATGTAAACAACGCTCTTAGGTTTCTACGTTCGTTGCCAAGAGCCGACTGCGGTGGCGTCTAGTAGCTAAGTTCTAAACTTGGCCTAGTAGTCGTTGATGGTGGCGCATGGTGGCAAAAGTAGGAACTATTTGAAAAATTCTAAGTTGCAGTCTGTACTTAAATAAAAATAAAAAACAGATAACACACACTAATACAGTCATCACAATTAACACCGGTTATCAGACAGATTCTACACACACCCAAAGTACACGGGGCTACATGACCGCGTTGTCGCAGCCCCTAAACTTTAAGAACCAACCAAAGTATTGACTAGTTGGAAAGTACCTTAATATTTTCAAATGAAATAATTTATTGTAACTCAATACGGAACCCAATGACGAAACCAAAATGGTTTTCTTTAAAGCGTCTTATTAACCTTTTGCACTCCTATGTCGAGTGGGGTTCGACATTAAAATATTTAACATCCGCTCCGATGTCGAGTCCGATCGATAGCTTGTACTTAGAGCGCTCGTATGACTGTTGTTGTTGTTGTTTCTTATGGCTAGCCCGGATTCCAATCCATCAGCTTACTTGTGATCCAATAGTGTTGTGTGAGGTTTCCTGAAGTTCTAACAGTCGCATCAAGTTTGTTGCAAGGTGCCCCTTATCCATTTTACTTCCAGGTTCGTGACAAAGTGTGCATTCTTCAGATCTCAGGATGTTGATTCGTTTCAGATGAGCTGCAAGGCAGTCATGGCCAGTGTTAAGTCTGAAGAAGGCTACAGCTTCTCTTCTTGGTGTTAATTTATATTGATCCCATTTAGCATCAATGTCCTTCCATGATTTGGTTTCTGCTGTTTTCTTTGCCATTTCTTCATACCTGTTTTTGATAGTATTTTTCAAAATCCTTTGGCTGACATAAAATCAGTCTGACAGATAGGTTGTTGTAGTGTGATACCTTTTTTTGCTTATCTGTCTGCCTCTTCATTACCTGCTATTCCAACATGAGAAGGGATCCACTGAAATGACATCTGCTTGTGGAGTCTTTGAAGGGTTTTTATCATACAAAAAATTTCTTTCAGTTCTTTATTTAGAGGCTTATAATTTGATGAGACGGCTTGGATGGCTGCTTTTGAATCTGTAATGATAACACATTTTTGATAATCATTGTTTCTGCCTAATAACTGATGGAGTGGATGTGAAATTGCTTTTATCTCAGCATCAGAGTTTGTTTTGTTTTGGCCTACAGGGAAGTAGAGTGAGATGAATGTATGACTTCTGAGCTGTATTCCTGTATTGTGCAGCCTTCTAGTGGTCTCCGAGAGAACACCTTTCCCTATTTAATATAGTTTGCGGGAATTGTTATGAATTTTTAACCTTTGTTATTCTCGAATGTTTATGACAGTTTTACTAATAATAAAGATTGAATGTAAACATGCATGTCTGCTTCATCTTCGCTCACGGAACTGGATATATTAGAACAGTTAGTGGCCAGTGGTAAAGCCCGACCCAGGAGTGTCTGCCGCGATGCAGTTACGCACTTTAATTCGTTCACATCTCCTCTGGCACACGTGACACGTCCTGACTCCCCGAGTCCCGATGTAGCAACATCGTTCATTCTCTGCTTGGACTTGGCCGTGTAACATAATGCTACGCAATGTAGACGAGAGCTTCGCTCACCCGCTCGTCATTGTGCTACGACTTGACAACATTGCATTGGCTCCCCAACTCAGCAGCGGCTAGTATCAAGCAGTTTGCTCTTTATTTTTAAAATAACATAAAAAGTAAACTACTGGGCGTAGAATTGTGATTCAAGTTTCTATATACTCAGTAAAATGTTGCCTTTCGTCCTACTTTTATGTAGAAACCGTATCCGGTCACACTTGACCCCTCGGTGCGCGTGATATTTAGTTTCGGTGACGCGAACCGTCAGCCTCCCACTGTTCTGAAGCCATGCCTGCCCAGTCATGTCGCGGCAGAAACCGCTGGGTCGGGCTACAGTTACGATGATGAACAAACAACTGACTTGGAAATATAACATAACTATACAGGGTGCGCACAAATGATTGGAGCGATTTTGTCAATAATTTCTAGCCATATTATAAGGTGCGTTCAAAAAGTAACGAGCTGGAGGCTGGAATGCGTAAACCGGTGACGACATCGGCTAATCGTGGTGTGTGTAAAGTGGTTTGGTTCCGACCACAGCGTGGAAGGTCACAGCCCGTCGCTAGAGGGCACGCGTGCACGTCACGTGACGATACAAAGCGAGCAGCAGCATGCATCAATTGTCCAACTTAGTCAGTCGCATTGCAAACAGTGACATGGAGGCGTCAACCGAAGAGCAAAGAGGTGATGTTCGGTTTCTGACAGCGGAAGGTGTAGGGGGTACGGACATTCATCGCCGAATGTCACAAGTGTACGGCAAACACTGCATGTCCCTTGCTAGGGTCAAGGCGTGGCTCAAGCACTTCAGGGAAGGACGGGTGTCGTTAGCCGATGATGCCCGGTCTGGGGCACCCCCCTGCATTACCGATGACAACGTCCAGCTGTACGTGCGGAACTGGCTCACATCGCAGCCCAGGGACTTTTAGAGGCAGCCATTCACCGCCTCGTGTCACAGTGGGACAAGTGCCTCAACAGCCAGAGCCAATACTTCTAACATACAGGTACTGGTTTCTGTAATTATGCCTCCGGCTCGTTACTTTTTGAACGCACCTTATATTAGAGCTATGGTGATGGTGTTTGATGTTGTAAGGCAAGTAGTCCTCAAGGTTTTGTTTTGCCTGAATGGCTCCATACCTTGTGCTTCCCTCAAGGCCCGCAAGAGCGCAACAGTTGCAACATCCGACAGACATGGTGCGCCCTCTACTCGTCACTCTCCCAAGCTCAATGTTTTCTGTGCCATCTCGAAATTTAAAGTTTACGGTCCCTTCTTCTATGCTGAAAAATCCATTACAGGGCACATCTACCTGGATATGCTGTAGAATTGGCTCATGCCACAGTTGGAGACCGATAGCATGAACTTCATCTACCAACATGATGGTGCTCCACCTCATTTCCATCTCATGCCAGACAGGTAGATACAGCTCTGAACGAAACCTGCAGGTTGATAACAGGTTGCTTAAAACCTACCCCAACAGATAAGCTCTACTACCTGGCTACACCTTGTGTACGCTACGCAGAGAGGTGGCTGCCATCAGGGAGAGGCTGAGAGTGGAAGAGAACAGCGCCCACCCACTGCATGGATATAATCCTCCTCAGCAACGGCTGAGGTCCCGAGAGAGCTTCCTGAGGACATCTGAGATGCTTACCGGTACAGTCTCACCGGAGAAGGCAAGGCTGGATATATGGAAGAAGTCGACCCCTCACCCCTGCAGTTGGATGCCAGTAGCTGAAGAACTACCACCCGGACACAATGAAAGCTGGTTGGTGTGAAAATCCCTAAACAGGTTACGATCAGGAGTTGGAAGATCCCGAGACAATCTGAGGAGATGGAGCCTCAGTACATGTGACATGACTTGCGAATGTGGACAAGAACAAACCACAAGACACATGCTTCATTGCCCTCTGTGCCCTTCATCTTGTGCAGAGGAAGATCTCCTGTTAGCCACTCCAGCGCCTTGGATGTTGCTCAGAATTGGGCACATGTTATATATACATAATTAGACAGTTTTACCCTTTTATGTACCTGTATAGCGACTGTACATTTGTATGTTTCCGACACGAGAAATAAATAAAATAAAATTTCCATGGTGATGTTCTTGATTTTCTGAACAGCAGACTTCCAGAAAGATGGATCGATCGTATTGGGAATGATCACGCCCTCATGTCATGGCCTCCATGCTCTCCAGACCTCACCCCTTGCAACTTCTTCATATGGGGTTATGTGAAAGACACAGATTTTATGCCACCATTACCAGCTGATGTAACAGAACTGCTGGCCCGCATCATCAACGTCTTTGGTCAAATTGACAGCGAAATGCTACGTTGGGTGTGGGACGTACTTGACTATGGAGTTGATGTGTGTAGAGTCACTCATGGGAACATATCGAGCACTTGTTGGTGCATAAAAGAACTTAGTGAGTTTTTCTGTCTGTCTATAAAATTTTGTAATGTTACAACAAATAATAAACAGTTAGAGCATTGTTCTCCATTTTTAGGTCTGTATTGAATATATTACTAACAAACTATTAATAATTTCCATCCTTTTCAATACAATGTTTTGATTATCTATTTAACCAATTAGGTACATGTTTTGAACATCATTATGCTCTTCTTCAGCCTGCGTCGTCCAGCACGAGGTTTGCGATAGTTCATATGCTACTTCCGACACCGTGTGACGTGCGTCAGGAGATTTGCTCGCTGTTCGAATGGGGAAACATCACATCTAGGAGATAACATACAATATTTATAAAGATGTCGCCAACCACCAAGTTATTTTATGTAAGATGAACTCCATCCTCGAACTATTTTTAATTTCCGGCTTTCAACAAACAGCAGAACAGCACATTAATTTATTATCTCACCATCTCCATCCAACAGGAATGAGAAGTTTCAAGGACGCTTGTCAAAACTTTCATATGGAGCAACGCACAGAGTCTAACCTTTCAATAAATAAGAAGGTTCTATGTTAATAATAGAATATTGATGATGATGATGATGATGATAATTGTTGTTTTAAGGGGCCTAACATCGAGGTTATCGGCCCCTAATGAAATGAAATGGCATGAAATGAAAGGATGTAGATAAAAACAACTCACTGCCATGGATGAAACGAAAATGGTGTTTATAAAACAGACAGTGAGCCCCAAAAATTATGCCTTATTTGAATAAAAAGAATAAAAGGCGGATGGTAAAAAAGGATAAAACCAATAAGGCATAGTGAACTATAAATAGATGAACACAATAAAAAAAACTTAGATTTAAACTGAATTAAAAGTCGTAACTACACATTAAAACTTAAAAAAGTAACCACTCTCCCTCAAGAACCGGATGACGAGGTCAGCTGACGGCCCGTCATCACGGAGAATAAGGGAGAGGGTATTAGGCAGTTTAAGAGTCCTGCGCAGATCGGCCAGATCCACACACTCCAAAAGAAGGTGTGCCACGGTTAGGTGGGCGCCGCAAGGACACACAGGGGGATCTTCTCTCTTCAGCAAGTGGAAGTGCGTAGCAATCCCATGGCCGATCCGGTAATAGAATATTGGACCTACGGACAAAGTTTTATGTGTTTTAACTCATTTTAATGACGCACCGTATTTTAACGTGTAGCATTAAATTTTAGACTGTACTATGTTAATCATCATCATCATCATCATCTTGAGCAGTTTCCAACCGCTGGTCGGGTCTGCTTGGAACATAAGCCTCTCCATCGTTTCCTGTCCATCCACCATCTCTCGTCATTTACTGTGTCCCAGCACACTCCTCTTTCCTCCACACTCTTCTTAACTCCTTTTGTCCATCTGTCCCTTGGTCTTCCCCTTGGCCTCCTTCCCATCATTTCCATTCCAAACATCTTCTTCGGTATCCTCTCCTCTTGCATCCTCCTCACATGTCCATACCATTGTAGCCTAGATCGCTCTATTCTATTTTG
Organism: Meconema thalassinum; assembly: GCA_946902985.2. Lineage (NCBI taxonomy): Eukaryota > Metazoa > Arthropoda > Insecta > Orthoptera > Tettigoniidae > Meconema > Meconema thalassinum. The sequence goes on along the minus strand of OX336398.1, from coordinate 51,706,035 downwards.
CAATGGTTCCTCTCTTACCATCTCCCTGACTCTCTCATTCCTTACTCTGTCCATTCTTGTCACTCCTACCCTACTCCTCTGGAACTTCATCTCCACTGCTCGTATTTTATTCTTGTCCCTTTCCTTCATCACCCATGTTTCTGAACCATATGTCAAAATTGGCACAAAGTAGGTCTTGTAGATGATTCCTTTACATTTTTGTGGTACATCTTTATTCCATATCATCCCCCTAACACTCTTGAAAAATCCATCTGCGCACCTTCCCCTCTCATTTATTTCCATCCTATTGCCTCCCTTTTCTTCAATTATGCTTCCCAAGTACTTGAAGCATTCTACTTTCTGCAACTGCTGTCCTCCAAGTGTTATGCCCATATCCAGTCTGTTCTTCTTCCTCGTTGTGATGACCACTTCACTCTTTTGTGCTGAGAACTTCATCCCATATGATAACACTACCTTCTCCCACTCATCTAATTGCTCTTGTACTTCTTCCTCATCCTCTCCCCATACCAGAAGGTCATCAGCAAACAATATTGCCTTCATTTTCCTTTCCCCAATGCTATTTACCACTTTTCGTATGATTTCATCCATCACCACTATAAATAACAGGGGTGAGAGGGCACTTCCCTGTTTCAGACCACTCTCCAGTTGAAACCATTCCGTTCTCTCTCTTCCCACCTTTACACAGCTTTTGCTTCCCTCGTACATTGCTTTCACTCTTGCCACTGTCTCCTTGTTCACTGCTTTTGCTCTCATTGCTTCCCATACCTTGTTTCTATTAATACTATCATATGCTTTCTCAATATCCAAGAAGGTCATCACCAGATCTTTCCCATATTCATAATGGTGTTCTTGTAGCTGTCTTACTGCAAAGATGAGGTCAACTGTTGACCTTCCTGGCCTGAATCCATACTGTTCTTCCCTCAGCCCATCTTCAACTTCTGTCCGAATTCTTCTCTCCAGTACCTTCTCAAATATTTTGGCGCAGTGGCGCATGAGTGTAATTCCCCTGTAGTTACTATGTTAATGTAAGTGTCAATTGTATTATAAGTGATTGATATTGTGTACCTTACTTGTCTAAGTTCTAACTGTGTATTGAGGCTGAAGAAGAGCATAATGATGTTCAAAACATGTACCTAATTGGTTAAATAGATACCGTATATACTCGAATACCACCCGCACATTTTTAAACAAATTCGGACGTGAAAAAATGGGGTGCGGGTCTTATTTGAGTCATCCAAATTTCAAAGATTTAAATTGCCCGCCCTGCGCGATATCGGGTGTTGCGAGTATCCGCTAGATGGTGCTAGCCTTCTTTCAGCTATCACTTTGTTTTACCGTAAGCACGCGGCGTCATACAGTCATGCGCACGTTCTCCAAGTGTAAACATGAATGCTACGAAACGTTTGCGGTCATTTACTGTGAGTGAGAAATTGAAAGTTGTGAGGGAAGCTGAAGTTATTGCAAATCGTGCCCGGTAGGAAATATGATACTGACGAGTCATGTATTCGTGATTGAGCGGGATGACGTCTATGCTACAACCACTGGATGTCTGTGTGAACTGCCCGTTCAAAGCAGCCTTGAAACAGCTGTATACGGAGCGGATGGCGGCCGATAAGCACACACAGACTCCAACTGGTCGTATTCAGTGCCCGAAAGTTCAGCTGCTGTGTTCGTGGATTTTGACGGCATGGAATCGTATCTCGGGAGATCTCATACGAAGAGCTTCAAGAAATGTAGTATTTCCAATGCTATGGATGGCAGTGAAGACGACATTTCGTGGGAAAGTGATGGTGATAAAAGTTCCGAAGTTAGTACTTCTGATGACGATGAATGAAGTTTTTGTGTACTTTTATTTGTATTTTTAATCGTTTGATGTGTGTTATTTTTGGACGACTTCAAAACTGTTGGAAAATATTTTGGAAAAATGCTATTCTGTTTATTTAATCATCATCATCTTGTACAGTTTCCAGCCCCAGGCTGGGTCTGTTTGGAACATAAGCCTCGCCACTTAGTCCTTTCTTCCCACCACCTCTCCGCTGTCACTCCGGTCCAGTCTTCGCCTCTCTTCTTGACACATTCCTCCACTCCTTTCAGCCATCTATCTCTTGGTCTTCCCCTTGGTCGTTTCTTCTGCATCTGCATCTCATGTATCCTCTTGGGAATCCTCTTCTCATCCATTCTCTTTAGGTGTCCATACCACCTCAGTCTTGATGTCTCAATCCTACCTTGCAAGGGCTCCTCTTTCACCATTTCTCTGACCTTTTCATTCCTCAACCTGTCTCTTCTTGTTACTCCGATACTACTCCGCAGGAACTTCATTTCACCTGCCTGTATTCTGCTTATGTCTCTTTTCTTCATTGTCCACGTTTCTGAAGCATAGGTCAGTATCGGGATATAGTAGCTTCTGTATAACACTTCCTTGCTTTTTTGTGGGACATCTTTATTCCACACTAAGCTCCTAATGCTTCTGCCTGACTGCCACGTTCCGTAATCACTTTGTCATTTCTCCCATTTTCCTCCACTATACTTCCCAAGTACTTGAGACTTTCCACCATCTTCAGCTGTCCACCTCCAAGTGTTATCCCACTCATTGGTCTGTCCTTTTTCCTGGTCGTTAACAGGATCTCACATTTACTGATGTTGAACTTCCATCCGTACTCTCCCACTGTTTCTTCCCAAGCCTTCAGTTGCTCCTGAATTTCCTCCTCCTTGTTTCCCCAGACCATGAGATCATCTGCAAACACCATTGCTTTCATCTTATCTTCTCCTATCTTTCCTGCTATCCGTGTCATTACCTCGTCCATAACCACAATAAAGAGAAGGGGTGACAGCGCACTACCCTGTTTCAGGCCACTCATTTGTCTGAACCAGTCTGTACTTTTGAGTAAAAAATATACTTTTGAGTAAAAAATATATTTTTTTGAATTTTGTTCTTCAAAATCAGGGTGCGGGTGTTATTCAGGGGCGGGTCGTATTGGAGTAAATACGGTAATCAAGAGATTGTATTGAAAAGGATGGAAATTATTAATAGTTTGTTAGTAAACAATAAACAAACAGGATTTTTTGAAACCACTTCAAATATTTGTGCGCACCCTATATTTTGTGTTAGATTGTTTTGCAGTGTTGACTTCCTACTGCTGATCACAGTGCAGAAATTAATTAGGAGTGGAAAAGGAGTTCAAAGGGTTAAGGAATAAGCCATCCACACATGGGAACTGTTTGTTGGACTCGGCCCATGTTGGTACTTGAAGCATCTGCCACATGTTGTGCCTCTAATTCGAACACCCTTAACCTTCGGCGGGCGGAACCATATATATAAGTTCTGTTCAAATAGCGTGCTGCAGAGGTCAATGAAGTACACAAAAGTCCTCATAGATGGCAGGAGCTGCTTATTTCAACCTTACTCGCGTGGGGAATCCCCTCAGCATATCGGTAAGATTTTTTTCCTGGTAGTGACAGCTGATAATTACGTATGTTGCACGATGCAGTATTTTCGTGTCGTGGTAGCTGCCGTATTTTGGTGGTTTTGGGATATAATGGCATCTGAAAAAACGAGTTAATGATGTTGAGATAGTCTCAATACTTGATTATTCAGATGAAGACTTGTCAGATTTTAGTTATAGTGACTCTGAAACGGAAAATTCTTCCTACAGCTCATCTGAGAGCAACAATGACATAAGCGACACAGCTGGTGAGCGAGCAGATAACTGGACAGACGAGAGTAATAGGGATCGCGGACCCGCAAATACCATCCCCATACAGAACATTGATCAAGGGCCAATATTACCAACAAGTTTTGATGTAGACACACACCCTGTGGATTTCTTTTATTTGTTTTTTGATGATGAAGTAATCGAAACCTTGAATTACGTTTCCGTGGTTTCCAATTTTCAACCCCAGCAAATGCTAGGACGATACCATCTAATAGGCCACGATTGCTTCCTTCTAACTCCTTGTTCAGTTTCAATAATTTTCATCCATTTCACCTTGCATTACCAACTCTTTGTGGTCTGTGTCAGGAAGGGTATCTGGCCATAAAAACAATTCACCGCGTAAATATTCATCGCATTCCAACCCTGAACCCGTAGAAATGGAGTAGTAAGGAATAGACATACAGTGAGCAGCAAAATATGAGATCTTCAAGTGCAGTGTCTCTTGTGCCGTTCTTCGATCGACAGACAGACACTCCAAATTTTATATTGCCTTCAAACCTCTTCAACAATGGTTCTCCAATCCGGGGAAAGGTATGTAGATACTTTAAGGCATATTTGCATGATTTTAGTAACTTTTGGTCGCCTCCGTAGCAGGCGGTCAGCATGGTTAGATGCCGCTCCGGAGGTCCTTGGTTCGATTCCCGGCTCTGCCACGAAATTTGAAAAGTGGTATGAGGACTGGAACGGGGTCTACTCAGCCTCGGGTGGTCCAAATAAGTAGAGGGGGTTCGATTCCCACCTCAGCCATCCTCAAAGTGGTTTTCCGTGGTTTTCCACTTCGTCTTCGGGCAAATGCCGGGATGGTACCTACTGTAAGGCCACGGCCGCCTCCTTCCCTCTTCCTAGCCTATCCATCCCAATCTTCCAGCCCTTCCCATCCCTCATGAGGCCCCTGTTCGCTTTGCAGGTGAGGCCGCCTGGGCGAAGTGCTGATCACACCTCCCCAGTTGTATCCATCCCGACCAGATGTTCCAAGCTCCAGGACACTGCCCATAGAGGCGGTAGTGGTGAGTTCCCTCACTGAGTCCGTGGGAACCACCAACCTAGAGGGTAAATTGACTAAATAAAATTTAAAAAATAAAAAAATAATTAGTAACTTTTGAAAAATTTGTATGGAATTTTTGTTTTACAAAATAATGTGCCGCCTAAAGCCATAAACTACTGCGGCCCGCGAAGGGTTAAACGACAACCGACCGTGCCACGATTCAATCCTGCTGCTACAGGCCAGTCAGTGTCGTTACCCAGTGAGCCAGCTTATGTTGGTTGCACTGGAATGTTCTGGTCAAGCATGGTTGGTGAATGTGGCATAACAGTTAGGTGCACTATAATGTTCTGCTCAGACGGGGTTGGCAGCACTGCAGTTGGAGTTGGTAAGGGTGCACTATACTGCTGAGGTAAGGGTGGCAGAGGATTCTTGAGCGGTAACGCATGGACATCCAGATGTTTCATAAGTAACTTAATTCTAGGGAAATGCTGCTTGCAGTGAGGGCAGACGTTGGGCCCCACCCTATTGGGGAGATTTACTGTCTTGGGGGGGGTTACTATCTTCGGGGGGTATACTATTTTGGGGGGGTTTACTATCTTGGGGGGATATACCCTGAGGGGGTTTACCATCTTGGGCACCTCAGGGGCGAGTGGCACCGGTAATATCGTACGGTACGGCCTCTGCTTAACAAAAGAGTGCATCAGCATGTGCTTGACAAATATGGGGTATGCAGGGAACTTGCGCTTGCACACGTTGCATCCAAAATTATCTTTGTGGATTCTCGTATGCCTGGTGAGATCGTTCTCATGGGCGAAGACCCTCGGACAGTGCGAACATGAGAAGGGTCGGCCTCCCTTCGTGTGGAACAACGCGCGGTGCTTGCGGAGACGGAACAGCTGCTTGAATGACTGCTTGCACTCCTTGCAGATGAACGCTGCAGGCTGCGCCTCCGTGCTCGAACTTGCTGCAGTGGTTTGGGCTCTGAAAATAGAACCTAACTTAGCCGAAAGCTGGACAGTGTCTTAAAAAAATTAAATTATAAAAGACTAGCTGTTACCCGCGGCTTTGCCCGCAATCACATTTGGAATCCCGTTATAACATTAGTTATATAGATAGATAAGCATGGGTCCTAGTGGAAAATAATTCTATAACCTGAAACCAAAAATGCATGGGACGAAAAGAACATCAAAATATCATGTTGGTTTCGGACCCTAAAAGACGTGAAAAATATAATAAAAGTATTAAAAAAGCTATTTTTTGAAATTTCATTCGAATCAATTTTTATGTCATTCCTGGGACTTAGAAAATTCCGGCCAAAAAGTACAAAATCATTAATAACTCCCTAAGTATTCGTCGTATGATGAAATAGCAACAGACAAAAAAGATGTAATGTGTTATTGTCTACAACATAAGCCATGTATAATTTTACATATTACCTGTTTCTTTCCCCAGAATTTCACCCCTCCCCATGGGCCCCTTAAATTGGATTTATGAAAAAAAAACTCTGAAACACCTATTTACTTATTTTTTATGCTGATTTTTTTCCGCTGAGTTTCAAACTCCTCGCTTATGTCGTTTAAGAAACACACGCTCCGTTAGGAATCCTTCAACCCCCACTTTTCACCCCTTTCACCTCATAATATACACCACATCGAAAAACCCTCAGACACATGTCTTCTTATTTTTAATGATGAGTTTATGTGCTGAGTATCACTTCCCTCAATGAAACCAATCGGGAGATATTGCTACTCAATGAAATGCAGGTCTACCCCCTTAACACCCCTTTATAACCTGAATATCCAAAAATCCTTTCTTAGTGCGCGTTTGCGGCCCTTGAGGAAGCGGCATACCATATTTCATTCCAATCCGTTCGGTGGTTTCTGAGATTTCGTGATGAATGAATGAGTCAGTCAGTCAGTCAGTCAGTCAGTGAGTGAGTGGTATTAGACAAATATATAGTAGATGATGTTACCAATGAATAATAATAATGTTATTGGTTTTACGTCCCTTTTAACAACTGCGGCTTTTAGAGACGCGTGCCGGAATTTTGCCTCCAAAGGGGATCTTTAACGTGCCAGTAAATCTACGGACACGGCTCCCTTGCATTTGCGCACCCTCAAATGCCAGCTGACTGCGCCAGGATACGAACCTGCAACCTCGGGCCCAGCAAGCGAGAACGTTACCCCTGAGCCACGCAGCCAGCCGTGTTACCAATGATGATGGATGAGTGGGAGAAGGTAGTGTTATCATATGGGATGAAGTTCTCAGCACCAAAGAGTGAAGTGGTCATTACAACGAGGAGGAAGAAGAGACTGGATATGGGCATAACACTTGGAGGACAGCAGTTGCAGAAAGTAGAATGCTTCAAGTACTTGGGAAGCATAATTGAAGAAAAGGGAGGCAATAGGATGGAAATAAATGAAAGGGGAAGGTGCGCAGTTGGATTTTTCAAGAGTGTTAGGGGGATGATATGGAATAAAGATGTACCACAAAAATGTAAAGGAATCATCTACAAGACCTACTTTGTGCCAATTTTGACATATGGCTCAGAAACATGGGTGATGAAGGAAAGGGACAAGAGTAAAATACGAGCAGTGGAGATGAAGTTTCAGAGGAGTAGGGTAGGAGTAACAAGAATGGACAGAGTAAGGACTGAGAGAGTCAGAGAGATGGTAAGAGAGGAACCATTGCAAAATAGAATAGAGCGGTCTAGGCTACAATGGTATGGACGTGTGAGGAGGATGCGAGAGGAGAGGATACCGAAGATGTTTGGAATGGAAATGAAGGGAAGGAGGCCAAGAGGAAGACCAAGGGACAGATGGACAAAAGGAGTTAAGAGGAGTGTGCTGGGACACAGTGAAAGACGAGAGATGGTGGATGGACAGGAAACGATGGAGAGGCTAATGTTCCAAGCAGACCCGTCCAGCAGTCGGAAACTGCTCAAGATGATGATGATGATGATGTTACCAACGAAGAGATTTCTAAATTTTAAATGACTAAAACATTGTGTTTGGATAAAGAGTGTTTTAATTTGTTTTCCTTTTCAAGTTGAATCTATTTCCAGTGTTTAATTACAACTGATGGGATGAAAATAAGCATGGATAAGAGCAAAGCAATGGTGATGACTAGGGTTCGAAAGTTTAAGACCTAAAGAAGTACAAAATATGCAAGCAAATATGCCCTAAAACTAGCTAAATATGACCTAAAAACTATGAAATATGACCTAAGAAACTACCGTATGAAATAAGACATGAATTTTTTGGGATAGGTAGAGTATCACTAACATAAAGTAAATGCTAAATGAAGTCCGTAGAGGAGCACCTTCTTGGAATCAGGTCTTCTAAACCTGCTATCTGCCTGTTCAGGGAAAAGAAAGAAAAATATATCCACTACACTATTCGGAAATCCTGTGATTGAAACTCGACGCAGATAACACGTACCTTGTTAACGACGCCTCAATTTAAACGAAAATGCTGAAATTATAACCAAACATGACCTTATATCACTAAAATATGACCAAAACAATAAAAATGGTCGAAATATGCATTTATAGGCAACATCAAATTGCTTTAAACGTGATCAGGGACCCGTCATTCAAACTTATTTTTCAGATTTCGGGTAAAATGAGCTCAGGAAAAAGATATGACTTTTCCTTAACATCCGAACCTTATTGATGACAAGGAGAAGTAAGGAAGGAAGGGGAAAGGAAAAAGTGACAGTCAGTCTGAAAGACTAGACTGTATCATTTTAAATGCTAGAAAGGCTGGAGGCTTAAGACTCTTGACATGTTAGAAAATTATCTGCATAATACATATCTTGCTTATCTTGTTTCAAATTCCTCGCGAACGGCAAGTGCAAACCAAGGGCAAAGCAAGGTCAAGCGCGGGGACGTGTCCCTTCCATCCAGTCTAAAAACACTTATAGTGGGCGATGTATTGAAGATAGAGATATGCTCTCGCGGACTTTTTTGTAGAACCTTTCATGCTGACCAATTCTTACGCTCATAGTATATTGAATTTTTAACGGTTTGCCCAGCGTAAGCTTAAGAAGCGCACGGACGCCAAGTTTGTTTTCGACTTTTTCACTGAAATCGTTACTGCTTGGCTTCCTTTGATCATACATAAATTATTTTCTACAGAATCCTTCCTCGAGATATTCTTTACAGAATGGTGACAACCGCATCAAAATCCATCCAGTGGTTCTCGAGATTACCCGTGACATCCAAGAATCGGGGATTTTTGTCTTATACTAACGACGTAGAGATTGTCGGGGAACACATGCACCAAGCAGTACTATGACGTCACACACCTCAGTGCATCTGGGTACATTTCGTCCCGTCACCGTAACGTAACGCCAGACCCCAGCGTAACGACGAAGTCGACAAGATCATTTAAAATGATAAAAATTAAATGGAAATATTCTAGAAAGGGTAAAAAGTTTCAAGTACTTGGGAAGTGTCATCACAGAAGATGGGAAGATAACCGAAGAAATTGGTAAAAGAATACAACAAGCAAACTGTTTGTACCAGAGTGTGAGAACCGGGATGTCCCAAAGAAGTGTATAATGAACCCATACTGACATATGTAGCTGGGACATGGGTGACGACAAGAAGGGAAGAGAGCAGAATACAGGCAGCAGAGATGAAGTTTCTAAGAAGCATCAAAGGAAATATAGAGTAAGGAATGAGGAAATTAGAAAAATGATGATGATAATTGTTGTTTTAAGGGGCCTAACATCTAGGTTATCGGCCCCTAATGGTTTGTGTGATCATGAAGATGATAATGAAATGCAAACTAGAACTAAAACGAATTTATATACTAGAAGAAGAAATGGAAAACAAAAGGAGAATAAGACAAATAAAGGACAGGAGGAAAAGAAATGCCCACAACCCTCGAAGAATGCGGATTGAGGGACTTGGAAGGAAGGAGAGCCATGAAAGGCAGATAGGAAAGTGAAAGAGGAGAGGGTCCACCCCAGAGGTAATGGATAAAAGGGGGAAAACCGGACCCAGCTCAAGAATCCCTTGGGGTCGCCAATTCTTGACTCAGCAGCCGTGAGCCCCTGAGGGTGTTGCAATATCCAGGGTGCAACAGAAGTGGTGGGGCTACATACACCCTGCCTCCTTGAGGGCCTTGAGCAGAGGGCAGGAGATACTGTGAGCCCCTGAGGGTGTAGCACTATCCAGGGTGCACCAGAAGTGGTGGGGCTACACACACCCTGCCTCCTTGAGGGCCTTGAGCAGAGGGCAGGAGATACTGTGAGCCCCTGAGGGTGTAGCACTATCCAGGGTGCAACAGAAGTGGTGGGGCTACATACACCCTGCCTCCTTGAGGGCCTTGAGCAGAGGGCAGGAGATACTGTGAGCCCCTGAGGGTGTAGCACTATCCAGTGAGCACCAGAAGTGATGGGGCTACACACACCCTGCCTCCTTGAGGGCCTTGAGCAGAGGGCAGGAGATACTGTGAGCCCCTGAGGGTGTAGCACTATCCAGTGTGCACCAGAAGTGATGGGGCTACACACACCCTGCCTCCTTGAGGGCCTTGAGCAGAGGGCAGGAGATACTGTGAGCCCCTGAGGGTGTTGCAATATCCAGGGTGCAACAGAAGTGGTGGGGCTACACACACCCTGCCTCCTTGAGGGCCTTGAGCAGAGGGCAGGAGATACTGTGAGCCCCTGAGGGTGTAGCACTATCCAGTGTGCACCAGAAGTGATGGGGCTACACACACCCTGCCTCCTTGAGGGCCTTGAGCAGAGGGCAGGAGATACTGTGAGCCCCTGAGGGTGTAGCACTATCCAGTGTGCACCAGAAGTGATGGAGCTACACACACCCTGCCTCCTTGAGGGCCTTGAGCAGAGGGCAGGAGATACTGTGAGCCCCTGAGGGTGTAGCACTATCCAGTGTGCACCAGAAGTGATGGGGCTACACACACCCTGCCTCCTTGAGGGCCTTGAGCAGAGGGCAGGAGATACTGTGAGCCCCTGAGGGTGTAGCACTATCCAGTGTGCACCAGAAGTGGTGGGGCTACACTCACCCTGTCTCCTTGAGGGCCATGAGCAGAAGGCAGGAGATACTGTGAGCCCCTGAGGGTGTAGCACTATCCAGGGTGCACCAGAAGTGGTGGGGCTACACACACCCTGCCTCCTTGAGGGCCTTGAGCAGAAGGCAGGAGATACTGTGAGCCCCTAAGGGTGTAGCACTATCCAGGGTGCACCAGAAGTGGTGGGGCTACATACACCCTGCCTCCTTGAGGGCCTTGAGCAGAAGGCAGGAGATACTGTGAGCCCCTGAGGGTGTAGCACTATCCAGGGTGCACCAGAAGTGGTGGGGCTACACACACCCTGCCTTCTTGAGGTCCTTGAGCAGAAGGCAGGAGATACTGTGAGCCCCTAAGGGTGTAGCACTATCCAGGGTGCACCAGAAGTGGTGGGGCTACATACACCCTGCCTCCTTGAGGGCCTTGAGTAGAAGGCAGGAGATACTGTGAGCCCCTAAGGGTGTAGCACTATCCAGGGTGCACCAGAAGTGGTGGGGCTACACACACTCTGCCTCCTTGAGGGCCTTGAGCAGAAGGCAGGAGATACTGTGAGCCCCTAAGGGTGTAGCACTATCCAGGGTGCACCAGAAGTGGTGGGGCTACATACACCCTGCCTCCTTGAGGGCCTTGAGCAGAAGGCAGGAGATACTGTGAGCCCCTAAGGGTGTAGCACTATCCAGGGTGCACCAGAAGTGGTGGGGCTACATACACCCTGCCTCCTTGAGGGCCTTGAGCAGAAGGCAGGAGATACTGTGGGACCCTGAAGGTGTAGCAATATCCAAGGTGCACCAGAAGTGGTGGGGCTACACACACCCTGCCTCCTTGAGGGCCTTGAGCAGAAGGCAGGAGATACTGAGAGCCCCTGAGGGTGTAGCACTATCCAGGGTGCACCAGAAGTGGTGGGGCTACACACATCCTGCCTCCTTGAGGGCCTTGAGCAGAAGGCAGGAGATACTGTGAGCCCCTGAGGGTGTAGCAATATCCAGGGTGCACCAGAAGTGGTGGGGCTACACACACCCTGCCTCCTTGAGGGCTTTGAGCAGAAGGCAGGAGATACTGTGAGCCCCTGAGGGTATAGCAATATCCGGGGTACACCATAAGTGGTGGGGCTACACACACCCTGCCTCCTTGAGGGCCTTGGGCAGAGGCCAGGAGATACTGTGAGCCCCTGATGGTGTAGCATTATCCAGGGTGCACCAGAAGTGGTGGGGCTACATACACCCTGCCTCCTTGAGGGCCTTGAGCAGAAGGCAGGGGATAACATGAAAAGAAAAAGAAGGCTGACCCCTCGCAGAATTAGGGGATCAGAAAAGATGAGACAAGGGCCAATTAAGGCGGGAAAGGAAGAGACTCCCTAGGCCTCGGATAACCTAATACCCTCGGGATCGGAAGAGAACAAGAGTTGACCAAGTAAGGTTGACAGGAAAGAAGACGGAGAGGAGCCCGGTACAAGTAAGTGGAAGAAATGCAGGACTCAGCTGGGGTCCAGTGGTCATCAACCCATGTCCCACTAGATGTGAACCCCTGGGGAAAAATCAGAAAAAGGACAGGAATCTGGAAACTCCAGGATAGGATAGAAGTGGTATGGACACATGATGAGAATGAGTGAGGAGAGAGTATAATAAAAAATATTTTTGGGAAAAATAACAGGAAAGAGACCACGAGGAAGACCCTGAAAAAGATGGATGGATTCAGTGAAGGAGTGTGTAGAGAAAAAGGGAGGAAAAGCAGAAGATGTACTGCAAGTACGAAAGGAGTGGTGAAGGTGCTTAATTCACAACCCGACCCAGGAAGAGAGTGGAACCGGGCAATGTAGATGATGATGAATTACAACTGAAAGATAAGAAGTAACATTTGACACGAGCACATATTTGGGTAATTGATGATATCAGCTTGTTGTTGTTGTGTGAGTCGTCAGTCTTTTAACTGGTTTGATGCAGCTTTCCATTCCTCCCTGTCCTGAGCTAATTGCTTCATCTCTACATAGCTACCACACCCTACATCTGAGGCAATCTGTTTAACATATTCTAACCTTGGTCTACCCCTACAGTTCTTGTCCTCGACCCTTCCTTCCATAACTAAGCTTGCTATTCCTGGGTGTCTTAGTATGTGTCCTACCAACCTATCTCTTCTCTTCATAAGCAGTCGTCAGAAACATCTCTCCTCTCCCACTCGTCTTAATACCTCTTCGTTTGTAACCCTATCTACCCATCTGATCTTCATCATTCTCCTGTAACACCACATTTCAAATGCTTCAATTCTCCTCTTTTCTGCTGCACCAATAGTCCAAGTTTCACTTCCATAGAGCACCACACTCCAGACAAAGGCTTTCAAAAATGACTTCCTAATACCTAAATCTATATTCGATGTCAACGGATTCCTTTTTTGTAGAAATGGTTTCCTTGCCTGAGCCAACCTACTTTTTATATCCTCTTTGCTTCGTCCATCACTGGTTATTTTGCTTCCTAAGTAACAGAAGTCTCCTACTTCCTTCAGCTTTTCGCCTGTCAATTTGATGTTCATAGAGGTTTCTGATTTATTTCGGCTGCATTCCAGTATTTTTGTTTTACATATATTAATTTTCATCATGAATTCTTTCCGTAAGACGGAGTCCATACCAACCTCTCTTAAATAATTTTAAATTAAATTTCTGACTACTGGTACAGACATGTTTGTATTTTTGTATTCAAATGTTTGCTGAGGAATATCGTGTACAATATTGTCTAATGTTTTAGACTATTAAAACAGACAATTAACACTTTCCGGTCTGAGTCTGGGCTATGCCCGCAGTAACGGGGAAAAAAACTGTTGAAGATGAGCGCGGGGCTACGCCCACAGTAACATTTAGAAGCATACAGAAAATATACTACGGGCTATACTGGCATTTATGACCAAAGTATTCTATTTTTCCTCTCTTGATGGTATTGAGAATTTCAGATTTTTTGTTCATATGCTGCAAAACTTCTACAATGGTAATTTTGGCTGTCTAAAAAACTTCAGCATCCTTCAGTACGTCCACATTTCAAATGTGTGTAGCTTCTTGAACATGGTTTCAGTTAATGTCCATGCTTCGACGCCGTAGAGTAGAATGCTGAAAACGTAACATGTGAGGAGTCGTGTCCGCAGTGCAATAGACAGGTCTCGCCTTATTAAAACTTCTCTGACTTTTTGAAAAGAAGTGTATTAATTGATGTTTATTAAAAAATTGGACTTCAGATATCATTTGAAAAGACAGAGATAATGGTAGCAAATCCACTTGTAATCAATCACATAACAGTAAATAACAAGAAAGTTAAAATAGTCAAGCAATTTAAATACTTAGGAGAAATTATAACTTACAACTTGGATGAGAAACCTGCATGGCAAGAAAGAACTAATAAAATGATAAACGCCCAAAAATTAACATGGTCTACATATAAAAGAACATGTCTATCAATCGCAACAAAATTAAAACATTACAAGACGGTGGTTCAACCAGAGGTGACAAATGGAAGTGAAACTCTTTTTTAAGTTACTCAGAAAAACAGAATCGACAAAATTTTAAAAGTAGAAAGAAGAATAGCTAGAACATGCATAAATAAAAAATATCAGAAAGATGGACAGTGGCGGATAGTACCAAATGAAGTGGTATACAGAAAACTGGAGCCCATCACTGATACTATTCGGAAGAAACGGATTTCTTTATTTGGTCACATCATGACGACACCAGAAACCAGGTTATCTAGAAAAATTGTAGTGAAACTTTGGAATATGAAACAACAAGTAGGATGGATTAAGGAAATTAGAGAAGATATGAAAGAATTGGAAATAACCTTGGATGACTTGCAAAACAAAACAACAAAATTAAAAAACTGAGAGATATAAAAATAAGATTTCAGGCTAAAATAGACAAACGTAATACAGTAAAAAGGGTATTTACAGATGAGGAACGCCTGAGAAGATCAGAGCGAATGAAGAGCTACTGGGCGACTCGGAAGGAAAACTTACTGAAGAAGAGGACCAAGAAATGATTGACAGAAGTGGTCCAATGAGGCCGTAAAAGAAGAAGAAGAAAAATTTATGCTTATTAATACAAAATGCAATTAGTTTTTATCAGAGTGTAAGGAGTATTCTTTGGAACCGACAGTTCCCAAAGAAATGTAAAAAGGTTCTATATTCACCTATTACGAGCCTATCAAGAACTACAGGGGAATTACACTCATGTGCCACTGCGCCCAAATATTTGAGAAGGTACTGGAGAGAAGAATTCGGACAGAAGTTGAAGATGGGCCGAGGGAAGAACAGTATGGATTCAGGCCAGGAAGGTCAACAGTTGACCTCATCTTTGCTGTAAGACAGCTACAAGAACACCATTATGAATATGGGAAAGATCTGGTGATGACCTTCTTGGATATTGAGAAAGCATAATTATGATAGTATTAATAGAAGCAAGGTATGGGAAGCAATGAGAGCAAAAGCAGTGAACAAGGAGACAGTGGCAAGAGTGAAAGCAATGTACGAGGGAAGCAAAAGCTGTGTAAAGGTGGGAAGGGAGAGAACGGAATGGTTTCAACTGGAGAGTGGTCTGAAGCAAGGAAGTGCCCTCTCACCCCTATTAAGTATAGTGGTGATGGATGAAATCATACGAAAAGTGGTAAATAGCATTGGGGAAAGGAAAATGAAGGCAATGTTGTTTGCTGATGACCTTCTGGTATGGGGAGAGGATGAGGAAGACATACAAGAGCAATTAGATGAGTGGGAGAAGGTAGTTATCATATGGGATGAAGTTCTCAGCACAAAAGAGTGAAGTGGTCATCACAACGAGGAAGAAGAACAGACTGGATATGGGCATAACACTTGGAGGACAGCAGTTGCAGAAAGTAGAATGCTTCAAGTACTTGGGAAGCATAATTGAAGAAAAGGGAGGCAATAGGATGGAAATAAATGAAAGGGGAAGGTGCGCAAATGGATTTTTCAAGAGTGTTAGGGGGATGATATGGAATAAAGATGTACCTCAAAAATGTAAAGGAATCATCTACAAGACCTACTTTGTGCCAATTTTGACATATGGTTCAGAGACATGGGTGATGAAGGAAAGGGACAAGAGTAAAATACGAGCAGTGGAGATGAAGTTTCAGAGGAGTAGGGCAGGAGTAACAAGAATGGACAGAGTAAGGAATGAGAGAGTCAGAGAGATGGTGAGAGAGGAACCATTGCAAAATAGAATAGAGCGATCTAGGCTACAATGGTACGGACATGTGACGAGGATGCGAGAGGAGAGGATACCGAAGAAGATGTTTGGAATGGAAATGAAGGGAAGGAGGCCAAGAGGAAGACCAAGGGACTGATGGACAAAAGGAGTCAA
Source organism: Meconema thalassinum (assembly GCA_946902985.2). Taxonomy (NCBI): domain Eukaryota; kingdom Metazoa; phylum Arthropoda; class Insecta; order Orthoptera; family Tettigoniidae; genus Meconema; species Meconema thalassinum. The sequence goes on along the minus strand of OX336398.1, from coordinate 51,689,958 downwards.
GAAGAGTTTGGAGGAAAGAGGAGTGTGCTGGGACACAGTGGAAGATGAGAGATGGTGGATGGACAGGAAACGATGGAGAGGCTTATGTTCCAAGCAGACCCGACCAGCGGTCGGAAACTGCTCAAGATGATGATGATGACGAGCCTATACTAACATATGCAGCTGAAACATGGAGACAGGAGAGTAGAACACAAGCAGCGGAGATGAGCCATAGAGGCCAAGACCAGAAGAGATAGAGTTAGAAATGAAGAGATAAGAGAAAGGACAGGAATCTTGAAGCTGCAGGATAGGATAGAAACAACATGATGAGGATGGAAGAGGAGAGAGCACCATAGAAAGCTTTCTCCGAAAAGATGACAGGGAAGAGACCACAAGGAAGACCCCGAAAGAGTTGGATGGATACAGTTTGGGAGTGAATACAGAAGAGGGGAAGAAAGTCTGAAGATGTACTTAAAATAGGAGAGGAGTGGTGGAGAGACAGGTCTTTAATTCACAACCCGACCCAGGAAACGGGAAATGATGATGATGATGAATACTGTAAGTTATGGTCGACCGGAATCATAGCCCAGAGTACATCTGAGCCGGGGCACCTGTTAACTGAAGAAGAGACTAATTAGGACTCGTGTTGCAAGACTGGCAGCACTGCGCCTTGGGGAGCGCAGCCACATCGGTATAAAGTCAATACTTACCGGGAATTACCCTGCGTTGGAACAAAGCCATTCAAACTGGGCTCCTGTACCTTGGTGGCGACAGTTTGGACAGGGAAACAGTCTTCAACCTCGATCTCTTGCTTGATTTCCTGAAACAAGAGTTTGTGGACATAAGCTTTGTAATTAACGGTTGTGTGTGAAAAGATGCTTTCCTAGTGCAGAAAAACCAACAATACAAGATTAGTATTTTAATTTTAAAATTTTATTAGGTATTCCACCGATGTCTCAGCCCCATTCATGGCTGTGATTATTTGGAAGTTGGTTGGTTCCTCAGTTTAGGGGCTGCGACAACACTGTCGTGTAGCCCCGTGTCCTTTGGGTGTGTGTAGAATCTGTCTGATAACCGGTGTTAATTGTGATGACTTTATTAGTGTGTGTTATTTGTTTTCAATTCAAGTAAGGACTGCAGACATTGAATTTTTTTTAAGTAGTTCCTACTTTTGCCACCAAACGCCACCGTCAACGAATACTGCAGTAGTTCAGAATTGGTTACCAGTTGCCACCGCAGTTGGCTCCTGGTGACGAACGTCTGAACCTAAGAGCGTTTGTCAAATGTTTAACCTATAATTTAGCTTCACACAGGTGTAATTAGTGGAAGGTTACTAACCCCAAGATTGCAGGTTCGCTCCTGGCTGTGGTAAGTGATTTCTGAAAGGCGGCAAAAATACAATACGCATGTTATACGATGTTGGCATGTCAAAGAACCCATTTGAATTTAGAAGGCCGAGTTCATAACGGCAAAATTATTCTCAGGAGTTTCCACCAACACATAGTTCCTCATTTCTCGGCTAGAAAGCGCTATAGTGTTCAAGGAGCTTAGATATCTAACATCTAACCTCCTTGACTGTCATAGTCAAGGAACAATGAAATTCAACATGCAAGCTACCCTCTGGGTGCCAAATAACAAAGCTTGCACCCGGCACCGAGGCCATACGATATTATTATTATTATAGTGGAAGGTTCTTTAACATGTCATAAATCTAAGACATGGGATCGCCGGCTTTACTTCCCCTCCGAAGGAAGGCATACTGAGGGAATTTTAACGCTCTTAAAAATAAATGGAAGCTAATGAGGTATGAGTTGTGCTGAGTAATGGCCTCCACTTGCATCTAGCTACCAAGATGTCAGCGGGGCTTCGGAGCCCACCTCACTTTAGCTCGGTACTCTCAGCTAGCGTGCAGATAAACAGCAGGCTGTGGAACTGTGCATTAAGCTCGGATCTTTTATTGTAGGCTTAGCACACTATATTATAAATGTACAGCACATTAAAACTTTTCATAATATTCTGTAAAGACATGAATAATAATTATTGTTACGAATGCTAGACAGTTTCGTCGCCCGCGCGTGACAAGGCCGCCCCAGGCCGTTCCAGACTGTGTGTTGCCAGAGCCTTACGCAACAGGGCTGTAAGAACAAAAGGGCACGGTCTAGAACCCACGCAGCCCACCCAGAAGTGGAACTCTCGAGAAACCGTGAACCCTGGTCCACTCTCGAAGCATCCATTGAGTCATCAGCTCCAATATATAAGAGCGACCCTGGCTGGTGAGGACGAACCGTGTTCAGAGCGAGTGCGTGCTTTTACCTGTGCGACAGTATCGAGACGAAGTGCCGTGTGGATTACGAAACGCAGTGAGATTGTTTCCGAGCCTGCAGAGCAGTGTGTAGCAAACTCGTAATTGATACTCAAGGAAGTGTGCAGGTATTTCAGTGAGTGACAGACTGGCTGGATACGGGTCTACCTAATTAGTGAACGGTCAGCTGCTCGAGAAAGTGAAAGGAGTGAGTGTTCTCCATAAGGAGGAAGCCTCAGTGAGACTGCTAATGGTATCTTGTGTGTTTTATTGTGTCGTGTATCTTTCTTGACCTGCAATAAAGCTATATTTCTTTAAAGGACCAAACTGTGTTGTGCTTTTAACCACTGTAAAACAATTAACGAACATGCTAGTAGGGGTAACACTTAACATTATTATTTTCGATTACATCAATCAGCACGGTAGTTCGTTAACTAAACACTTTAATCACAGAAGAATTACAAAGCTGTACTGTAGCACGAATAACTTAAAATACTTCAAACAACAGAACTTCAGATTTATTGCATTCCACTAGCATGGCTCAGTAGTACGTGTTTAGCTGACAATGGAGGGAAAACCCGAGCAAACGCGAGTTTTGCCGAAGCCCCGCTGACATCTCGGTAGCTAGACGCAAGTAATGGCCTTCAGGGCATAATTAGTGTCTGTGTGTACTGTGAAAGGTTCTACTCATAGGGTCGGTGCTATTGTTCTGACTCAGTGAGGAAAGCAATGGCAAACTATATCACTCGTCATCTTACCTAGTCATCCCCATTATAGTGCTGCCTTTGAGGTTTTGTGGTATCTACCGCCCTAACCTATGGCTAACTACCAGACAGTTGTTGTTTGAGTCTTCAGTCTTTCGACTGGTTCGATGCAGCTCTCCAAGCCTCCCTGCCCTGAGCTAATCATTTCATCTCTACATAGCTACCACACCCTACATCCGAGGCAATCCGTTAAGCATATTCTAACCTTGGTCTACCCCTACAGTTCTTATCCTCGACCCTTCCTTCCATAACTAACCTTGCTATTCCTCAGTGTCTTAGTTTGTGTCCTACCAACCTATCTCTTCTCTTCAATACCAGTCGCCAGGAACATCTCTCCTCCCCCACTCGTCTTCGTTTGTAACCCTATCTACCCATCTGATCATCATTTCCTCTAACACCACATTTTAAACGCTTCAATTCTCCTCTTTTCTGCTGCACCAATAGTCCAAGTTTCACTTCCATAGAACGCCACGCTCCAGACAAAGGCTTTCAAAAATTACCCGACAGATATTGTATTCATAATGCTGTTCATCGTGGTCCGTATTGACGCAATATATTGAGTGAAATATTAAAATTTCTGCCTTTTCAATACAATTTATGAAAAGGCGGATATTTTAATATTGTTGTTGTTGTTTCCTATGGCTAGCCCAGATTGCAATCCATCAGCTTTCTTGCGTTCCAATCGAGTTGTGTGAGGATTCCAGAAGTTCTAACAGTCACATCAAGTTTGTTGCAATGTAGCAGGTGCCCCTTATCCATTTTACTTCCAGGTTCGTGACAAAGTGTGCATTCTTCAGATCTCAGGATGTTGATTCGTTTCAGATGAGCTGCAAGGCAGTCATGGCCAGTGTTAAGTCTGAAGAAGGCTACAGCTTCTCTTCTTGATTGTAATTTATATTGATCCCATTTAGCATCAATGTCCTTCCATAATTTGCTTTCTGCTGTTTTCTTTGCCATTTCCATACCTGCCAACCTCTCAAAGTGAAAAATCGGGAGATTCGACGCGGCGACGGGGAGGGGGGGGGGGGGGGCGAGGACGCTACATAATACATACATAGGCTAAGACATTGCAGCAAATATGTATCGAAGATCATATTATTGGTCGTTGTTGCAGGTGACTGAGGCTGATTTTGCCCTCTTCAAAAAGGTCTTGCTATATTCTTGCTCAAAACACTTCTCTTTCTGAATCGACTTCAGAGTTGTAAGTTTGTCCAAAGTCTTGTCAGAGAGAGATGACCTGAACATCCTCTCACACTCTGCATTACTATGCGGAATGGTCAGAATGGAAAGCATAACTTGAGTACCCCACCACTACATATCATTTGGCCTACCAGTGCCCACTTCACATCAATTCTCTCTTCTTCTTCAATAGATGTCACATCCTCAAGTTGGAAGTTACAAAATTGGGAATGTAAAGCATCCATTTCCTCATTAAAATTGACTTGAGTGTCTGTTAACATGCTAGGAAATGTATTTACAAAAAACTTAATTTTGGAAAATGAAATGTCCCCCTTTCCAATATGCGAGATACTGAAATCACACCTACAGACACTACAAAATGCAAATGTTGCGCCTCTTCCTGACTCAGTTATATGCGGAATCAGGGTGTCTACTGTTAAGGATGAAGTAAAAACTAGTTACTTTTTAGCTACCTTTTAGTTAATTTTAGTTACCTTTGAATTCAAGATACGTCTGCGGTCTGCAAGCAAATGGGCTCATCACGCGGTGGAGAAAGAGAGCAATGAACTGTGTTTAAAGCGGTAAATACAATTCACTTAGGGAGTTACAACAATTTCAAAAATAATAAATAAATACTAGAAATTTATTATCAAATGAGTTGTTTCAGCTAATATGTCGTCTTGTGCACAAGGCGTTTTTATAATTGCCAAGAGGTTGCTCTGCTCTTCTCTTGACCGTGGCGAGATTTCCTTTGTCCCCGCGGTAGATCACGACGAAATTTATGGGACGTTACATGATTGTAACCGAATTCTGTCTTCACAGTCAAGTACGGCGAAATTTCAAGATGTTACACGATCGGCGCTGGTCTCACCCGTTTGTCAAGATTCCCGTTGTTTTCGCGATAGAACACTGATAAATATCGCGATTTAATAATCGGTGTCACTTTTAGTCGTTCGACGAGATTTCCATTGTCTTTGAGGTCGGGCGCGAGGAAATATAGCATTATTATGCAATCGGCGCCACTTGCTGTCCGTTTGACAAAAATACAGTTGTTCTCGTCATTGAATGCGGAGAAATATCGCGATGTATCGCAATCGCTGCCGCTCTCAGCCGTTTTACGAGATTCAAGTTGTCCTCGCGATATTATGCATACCGCGCCGCACCCGGCCGTTGAACGATTGTTTATTCGTCCTCACAGATTGGTGGATGCAAGCTCAGGGTTGGGCATGGTTAAAATTCACGAGTAGTTATGGACAAGTTGTATGGCCGGCGCCGTGATTCCCGCTGTCCCTATGCTGTGGTTGGGAGCTCATCAGTTCAGGGTAGATCACGAGGAGAAATTAGTATCGCGACGCTACGTAGGCTGTCATTTCTAAGTGGGTAGATGCACTTCTCGCTCCCCGTACGCTTTTAAGTATACGGTCATGGGAAAAGTAGCGAGTAGGTTTCGGAATGTTTCGTGATTGGTGCCCAATCATCTTTGACGGGATTCCCGCAGACCTCGTGGTCACAAGTTCACGATAGGGGACGGGTTTTTTGATTTTACGCTACTGACGTCGATCTCGGTCCATTTGACGAGATTCCCGCAGGCAAGTCGTGCGGTCAGCCGGCCGTCTTGAGTATGAATGTTCGAAGTAGGTATCAAATATTAAGAATTATTCGGAGAGGATTACACGAATAATACGACTAGAGGACACGTTTTCTTTCAAATCCGAATCACGAATTATAAAAGTTATACAAGTTTTCGAAATAACCGGTTAGATTATAATATATCCGATGGAACCCAAGTTAGAAGGAAAAATCGACATATAACGGAATTTCGAATTAACCATACTGGATGTCGCAAATTTACGAGACAGATTTTTAAAATAAGTTACAGCCTACGTATTTCGAATCTTTTTCAAAACGGTAACATTTCGCAAGATCGCGACATTAAATTATTTAGCGTTATTTCTGGACTTCAATTTAATAGTCTCCAAATAAATGCGAAGTTTCTGAATAATTTCAGAAGTTTTCACGAATAAACGTCTCGCGAAAAGTCAGGCTTCCTAATATAACACATAATTATTTCACACAAAACTAAAAGTCATCTTGATGCCGACGATATACGCTGAACAATGTATACCACTAAGGGTATCCTCAGTATGCATTTCCTCGAGGTCGGGAACGGGGAAATATAGCTTATGCAATTGGCGCCGCTTGCGTGAAACTCGCTCCATCGCAATCTCTGAGCTTAGAGGCGCAAGTTTAAATGATTCAATCCGCCTTCGGAAAATTTTCGTTACCCGTATGTAAAATTCGTTACTTTTCCGTTACCCATTTGTAAAATTCGTTACTTCCGTTACCGGTAGACACCCTGGGAATGTGATCTTTGTACACACTTTTAAATGTCACATATCATTTCGCCTTATTACCGACGAACCGACGCAATCACTCAGTTCGAAAAATCACAATAACCTACCGGCATATTAACGCCAACAACATCAAACTAAGTTATACACAAATCATATAATTTCACGTGTGAAACAGATACAATATTCCGCAGCGTACAACTACCTATCACCCACTGGTCATTATGCAACACATCTAGGAACAAGCGCTGAATTAACCTTCGACGATTTCAAACGAAGACTTATTCGAAGCCGATTTCAAACGAAGACTTATTCGAAGCCAACTTTTTATAACAGCAGGACGCGACGCGGGAGTTAGTACGCAGTTGTCGATTATCGATACAAAGCGAAACTGCGGTATCGAGATATAACTTCAAAACACGTAAAGTCGATCCGTTCGATAGACGACATATTAAATCCGAAATTACGCGTGGGTTTTTTGAAAAATCGGGAGATTTAATACGTTAAGCGGGAGGGCGGGAGAAATGGTCTGAAATCGGGAGTCTCCCGCCTAAATCGGGAGAGTTGGCAGGTATGCATTTCTTCATACCTGTTTTTGATAGTATTTTTCAAGATCCTTTTTGCTGACATAAAATCAGTCTGACTGACAGGTTGTTGTAGTGTGGTACCTTTTTTTTTGCTAATCTGTCTGCCTCCATTACCTGCTATTCCAACATGAGAAGGGATCCACTGAAATGAGATCTGTTTGTGGAGTCTTTGAAGGGCTTTTATCATACAAAAAATTTATTTCAGTTCTTTATTTTGGGGCTTATAATTTGACGGTTCCAGTGATCTGGTTGGGAGCGGAAATCAAGGACCTCCGTCCGAGGCCTCGACTCACACACTATCATATTTAGGCTATTTGTACGATGGGTTCACCACACCCAAAGGTAGACAAGGGCCAATTAAGGCGGGAAATTGAAAGACTCCCTAGGCCTCGGATACCCTACTACCAGTAAACCAAAATTAGAAGGAATCTCCGTCAATCAATACTTGTATATTCTTACACAATTACATCGGGAACATGTTTCGGACCCAATAGGTCCTTCTTCAGCCCTGAACTTCAAACATTTTAACAATCAATCATGATACAAACTAACATCAACATAATACTGGTTAAACATGCTGTACATGAAAACATAATGAACCCTGAAAACGACACAAGCTAAAATATATTAAAAATACACATTAAAACACCGTAGTAATTAAGCTAATATTTCTTGCGTCGTACTGTGATGACTTAGTCCTGTAGAATAATTGGCCACGTGAATTTTTCAAGAACAGACTTGGATTTGAGTTGCACTGTGGCGTATGATGGAGGCTTCTTCTGTGTGGTATCTTAGAAGAGAATAAATAACTTGATTTCCTTGTGCAGAGTGCCTGTTGAAAGTAGAAGGAAGGAGAATGGGCCTCAGTGACCTCCACACAGGCAACATCGAACCAGCTTTTTCAAGATAGACAGGCCGTGATCACAGGCCCATTCTCCTTCCTTTTACTTTCAACAGGCACTCTGCACCAGGAAATCAAGTTATTTATTCTCTTATGAATTGTAATTACTAACCTTGGACACTTCTCCACTGAGTCATCATCATCATCATCTTGTACAGTTTCCAGCCCCAGGCTGGGTCTGTTTGGAACATAAGCCTCGCCACTTAGTTCTTTCTTCCCACCACCTCTCCGCTGTCACTCTGGTCCAGTCCTCGCCTCTCTTCTTGACACATTCCTCTACTCCTTTCAGCCATCTATCTCTTGGTCTTCCCCTTGGTCGTTTCTTCTGCATCTGCATCTCATGTATCCTCTTGGGAATCTTCTTCTCATCCATTCTCTTTAACTAACAGCGGCAATATACTGAGTATATGTCCTAAATTAAGTAAATACTAGCGGACCCGTGCGAGAAATCTCGCATGTTCATAAACCACACTTTCCCCAATAGGTTTGTAAGAGTAGTTAGCCATAGGTTAGGTCGGTAGATACCACAAAACCTCAAAGGCAGCACTATAATGGGGCATACTAGGTAAGATGACGAGTGAGGTAGTTGACGTTGTTATGATTTAATTTCAACCAAATGATTATAGAACACTATTTACATTTCAGTTAGAATTCCGTTTTACGTTCCCTAACTTAAGAAGGCAATCACTGAAACTTGGATCATCATAACACTCACCGGTTATTCGATTAGATAAAGCTGTTAATATTCATGAAATTATACGATATGAGTACTCATTCCTTTGATTTACTGTTTCTGAAATCCATGCAAAATGATGAAGGAAACACCATAGAATGTTAAAATGACATGAAACAGGCGTCACAGCAGACAAAATGTGAAGTGGACAGCAATTATGGAGCATATTTTCCTACAGCAACAGTATCTGTAAATTGCAAACTTCGTACATTTTTTTAACCTTTTCACTGCTAAGGTACCTGTACCGGTTTTCGTCACTGATCCTGTCTTCGTCACTCTCGTATATAAGTACAAAAAGTAAGCATGTCAACGGGTCTTTCTCAACGCAAGAAATCTTACGAGATGCGTCATACCTTCCTTGCCGCTAAGGAGCAACTTTGCGAAATCATGCGTGCGATGTAATAGGTGATTCCCTGCGTCAAACATCTCCTGTGAGCTGAGCTGTCTTGACGCGCCATTTGCTTCTCGCATGTGCTAAGCACGCGCGCGAGTTAATTATGTGCATGCGTGTTATGTTCCGACATTTTAAAATGTTACAAGTGCGTGATATACTTGGTAATTGTTTCTGTAACATATGTGATTTGTTATTTCATGCTCACGTGCCTAGTTTTGTTAGAAATACCGGTGACGAACACTGGATTTAAAAAAATGCACTTTACCAATCCAATGCTCGTCATTTGTGACGAAAACTGGCACATTGTCATTTCTCCTTGCAAGACCTAACTAACAGCGGCAATATACTTATAATGTAGCTCTAAAGTACCCTGTATTAATTAAATTATCATTTGATCATCGTGTCCAGTAGTCGTCATAGCTGACGAACTTTAGAGCACATTCGTGACGAACACTAGTGCACGATAATGTTAATGTTTGTGTTAACGTTTCGCAACCAATAAACATTTACAGGGTATTGTTATTATTATGTAGGTCTCTCTTCTTGATGGCCGCACCTCAGTAGGCCTAGGTTTTTTTGGCTAGGCGTGCTACAGAGGATTTTTTTTTTTTTATTGAGATGATAAATAATATATTATTCCAAGACTAAATCTTTGCTTTCAGGCAATATGTTAGATAGTTATTGTTGTTTTAAGGGGCGGAACTACGAGGTCATCTGCCCCAGGCAATATGTCGAAACGCACAGTTCTGAATTATGATATTGAGCAAATGGAAGCTGCTATTAAGGCCGTTGGGGAGGACGGCATGAGTATTAAAAAGGCCGCGGAGAGGAATGGTGTTCCGAGAAACACCCTCTCAGACAAAATTAAAGGAAAATCTCCTAGAGAGGGGAAAATGGGGCTAAGTTCCATTTTAACAAAGGAAGCTGAGGCTATGCTAGTTCAATGGGTAATCTCACTACGAAAAGCGGGGTCCCGGTAACAAAGGACGATTTGCAAAAGCGTCCAGTGCCTTACACAAGAATTGAAGAGGGACTTTCCTTTCAAAGATGGCCGCCAGGAAGGAAATGGCGTGAATCTATCATAAAAAGAAATCCAGATCTATCTTTTAAGAACCCCTCAAAATTTGACAGTAAGCCGTGCTGCAATTACAGAACATCAAAATAAAACCTGGGTTTCAGAAGTCTACAGCTATTCAGTGGAAAACGACTTCCAGTCTATTTTGTCAGACCCTCGGCGATTGTTCAACGCTGACGAGACGATTTTCTTTCTCAATTCGAAAGGTAACAAAGTGCTGGCGAACAGGGGTTACAAGACAATATATCAGCAAGTGAATTCGGATGAGAAAGAATGCTTGACGGTACTTCTAACAGGCAAGCCCACTGCGATATTTCTCCTTCCCTTGTAGTGTTCAAGTATGAACGTCTGCCGCAAGACATCATTATTGCCTCAATGTCAGCACACTGGGGCATTGGCAAATCGCCAAACGGGTGAATGACGGGGGGAAGTGTTTTACGGATTCCTCAGTAACATCATCCTGGGTTGGTTGAGAAGGAGATTCCTCTCCCTGACATTATTCATAGATGGGCACTTCTCACACTTGACCATACATACTAGTAAATTTTGTGAGGATCATGGAATTGTTTTGGTCGCTTTACTACCTAATGTCACACACGTACTTCAACCCACGGATGTAGGGGTTTTTAAGCTACTAAAGACTGCCTGGAAGAAAAATGTACATGAGTGGCGAATTCAGAGGGTTTCTATGGCAACAATCGGTGTTAGGCCTCGGCGAATGGTCATTTTCCGGGCTGTTATGCCGTGGTCTCACTTGTTTAGAGCAGAATTACGATATTTTCCTGCTCGTATGTCTTCTACCCACCAATCCCGCTTCCCGTTGCCGTCTTTTTTTTTTTCCTTTTTCTTCTTCTTATCTCTTCTTTTTTTTTTTTTTTTTTTTTAAATATTCCATTTTTATTAAAAAACATAATTACTGGTACTGTTTTATTCGTAAATGTTAGCCTCCAAGTCGATAAATCGGTGTATTATGCAACAATTGACAGAAATGCATTATAAACAGCAGACAAGGAAAATTAACAATGTGACGGCAATTGGTGCAAACGGGTGACGAATATAGGAAAAATCCAAATACATCGTGCCAAACACTGGCGCAAAAACACACTTTTTTAAAAAATACGTCATTTTTCCTAAAACGAATATCTTTGATATTTGGTCTTTCCTAGTGTTTGAGTAGAGTTTGAGGTTAGGTACAGTGCTTTTGTTGATTAAATTTACCAAAATGTGCACGGTGTATATGATTTCTTATCTGATGATGATTGAGTCTTCAGTCTTTTGACTGGTTTGATGCAGCCCTCCATGCCTCCCTGTCCTGAGCTAATTGCTTCATCTCTACATAGCTACCACACCCTACATCCGAGGCAATCTGTTTAACATATTCTAACCTTGGTCTACCCCTACAGTTCTTGCCCTCGACCCTTCCTTCCATAACTAAGCTTGCTATTCCTAGGTGTCTTAGTAAGTGTCCTACCAACCTATCTCTTCTCTTCATTAGCAGTCGCCACAAACATCTCTCCTCTCCCACTCGTCTTAATACCTCTTCGTTTGTAACCCTATCTACTCATCTGATCTTCATCATTCTCCTGTAACACCACATTTCAAAAGCTTTAATTCTCCTCTTTTCTGCTGCACCAATAGTCCAAGTTTCACTTCCATATAGCGCCACGCTCCAGACAAAGGCTTTCAAAAATGACTTCCTAATACCTAAATCTATATTCGATGTCAACAGATTCCTTTTTTGTAGAAATGCTTTCCTTGCCTGAGCCAACCTACTTTTTATATCCTCTTTGCTTCGTCCATCACTGGTTATTTTGCTTCCTAAGTAACAGAAGTCTCCTACTTCCTTCAGCTTTTCACCTGCCAATTTGATCTCCATAGAGGTTTCTGATTTATTTCGGCTGCATTCCAGTATTTTTGTTTTACATACCAGTCCATACCAGTCAAAAACTCATTCAAATCCTCAGGCTTGTCGGCCAAGATGACGATGTCATCAGCAAATCTAAGAATTGAAATTATTTCTTGAATCTTCACTCCCACTTTAAATTTTTCTCCAATTTCCTTCATTGCTTGTTCAATGTAAATATTGAAAAGTATGGGTGATAAGTTGCAGCCTTGCCTTACACCTTTCTGAATACCAGCTTCTCTCTCATGTCCTTCTTGTCTAAATCTCCCTTAACATGACGACCATTGGTGCATTTACCTTAATATTGTGAGAGACTATCAAACCCCTCCATGCTGAATACATTTTTAAAAGTATGTTATTCAGATGAATTTGCCGACGAGATATCTCGGGCGTAGCAGTGTAAAGGTTAAGTCATTTTTTAAAGAAATTATAGATATTCATGAAATCTTTCATTTGAATTCTCATTTGTCACGATCGGTCGCTTGTAGGCGCCGCAGGAGGGATCTATAGCCTACTACTGAAATAATATACCTGGTAGGCTATATGACGTGTTTTTATTTATTGGTCATTTAACTATGGCAGCCATGTTTGACAGCATATTTGATTCGTTAAACTGCTACTAAAGCACACACACATTGACGTCACTAGTTGCCAACATGTGGGATACAAAATACACCATTACTACCTCAGTCTGCTTGACTAAAACCAGGGGTGTATATATGGCCTACTTAATTATTGGTGTAGACAAAAACCGGGGTTGGCAATACTGTGTTTGACAAAACCTCACGCGCATGATGGTGGACACACCGGTAGGTCGTGATCTAAATAAGGGATGGTGGGTAGGTTATGGAGTGTGGAGGAGTAAACATCTATTAACTTACTACATCATTCCCTGATTTCTTCTTCATCATGATCATGATCATCTTCATTTCCCCTTTTCCAGCTGACACTGGGTGGGGGCAAATATGGTTCCTCTCCACTTTGTTCTGTCGTTCCACCATTCCTCTTCAATCCAGATTCCGTTTATTAATACTATTCTCCACCGAGTCCATCCAACACATTCTTGGTCTTCCTCGTCCTCTGTTCCCTGTCATCCATCGTTCCAGTGCTCGTCTTGGTAGCCTTACTTCATTCATCCGTTTGACATGTCTAAACCATCTCAATCTGTTTTGCTCCAGTTTGTCATTTAGTTTCTGTACTCCCAGTTCTTTCCATATATCTTCATTTCTCACTCTGTCCCTCCTCGTTTTCTGGACCATACTTCTCAGGAATCTCATCTAAGCTGCTTGTACTCTGCTCTCATCCCTCTTAGTCACTGTCCAAGTCTGCTGCATATGTCTTCTTCTTCATCATCATTAGAAAAGGTATTTTTGCCAATTTCAGTACCGTACTTAAGAAAATTTTATCATACAAGTGACGTCTCATTCAGTGTTAATCTTTCAGCTATCTATTGACATATGATAAGGTTACGTTATGATAACACTGTGTTTACAGACAATGTTTTCTTTTAGTCTATACATCATGGAAAATTACTACAGAATTACCGGGTGAGTTAGCCGTGGTGGTTACGGCATGACTAATGGCAGTCGCTCACATCCGGGAGGCGAGGAGGTTCGAATCACCCCGCCGGCAACCTTGAAGATGGTCTTCTGTGGTTTCCCATCTTCCTTCCAGGCAAATGCCGGGGTTGATCCCTCACTATAGGCCACAGCCGCTACCTTCCAACTCCTCGCCCTTCCCTTCCAACTTTCCTCCCCAACGGTACTTGTAGCTCACCCATTGGGTGTCCGTTTCGAAGCAGCTACAAAACTGGCGAGCCGAACATGTCCTCCGACACTCCCGGCACTAAAAGCCATACGCTAAAAAAATAAAAAATAAAAAAAATAAAATAAAAACTACAGAATTTGACAGATGATTCTGCAGTGGTTAAGATGATGAAGAATGGTGGATTTCATAAGGACTGCACAAATCAATTTCTGATTTTGCTTGTAAGTCATTCTGGTAAAAATTCAGAAGAGCTACTTTTCGGTCCAAAATTCTTAAAGTACAGAAATTAGCCAAATTACCTGAATTAATAACCAGGAGATGATGTTGGTTGGTTCCTTAGTTTAGGGGCTGCGACAACGCGGTCATGTAGCCCCGTGTACTTTGGGTGCGTGTAGAATCTGTCTGATAACCGGTGTGAATTGTGATGAATGTATTAGTGTGTGTTATCTGTTTTTTAATTCAAGTAAGGACTGCAACTTTGAATTTTTCAAATAGTTCCTACTTTTGCCGCCAAACGCCACCATCAACGACTACTAGGCCTAGTTCAGAACTTAGCTACTAGACGCCACCGCAGTCGGCTCTTGGCAACGAACGTAGAAACCTAAGAGCGTTGTTTACATTCTTAACCTATCCAATTTAGCTTCACACAGGTGTAATTAGTGGAAGGTTCTTTAACATGCCATAAATCTATGACATGGGACCACCGGCTTTACTTCCCCTCCGAAGGAAGGCATACTGAGGGATTTTTAAAGCTCTTAAAAAATCCGACGGCTTTGGCCAGGTTTGAACCCGCTATTTTGCGCATAGAAGCTCAGCATGCTACCAACTACGCCACCGAAGCCGCGGAGATGATGTGGTAATGGATGTTTACTACTCCGCTGTCTGTGACCCACCCAGCCATCCCAAATATGAACAAGACTTATATACGGTAGGCAAAATTCCAGCTGATTCAGCCATTTTTAGCGTCATGTACAGTATTGCCAACCCGACACATTCGGTACTATATCGCATACGACAGGCCAATGGTTTTCGCCTAGACCAATAATGGTTAGGTAGCGCGGCCATGTGGGCCACGTTATCTAATATAAACAGCCCTGGTTTTTATCACACACAGTGGGGTAGTCACGCATCAATAATCTTTATCCAGGCCAATGATTTTGCCTTTTATTTTCTTTATTCACGTGTCGTGTAGAATATTTTGTATGGGACATGTTGGCAACGGCCATGACGTAGTGTAGGAGAGCCCATTGGTACACTGGGGCGAAACACTGGCAACTGTTTTGAGCTAGCCGGACCATTGTATCAAATTTCTTTATGAATTTGTTAATGTAGTGTAGGACGTCAATGAGTCACGGCGGTGGTCGGCGAATGAGCAAGAAGTAAAATAATTTATTTACATAATAAAAGAAATATTTCCGGTGCAGCAGTGACAATTCAAATTGAAATGAACTTCTAATGACTCTCAGAAAGGTTTGTGAATCGTACATAATACATATCCAATAATCTGCCTTGTAAAAGTTGTGAAAAGAGAAATGTACCTCTTCTGAACAATTATGTTATTCTTACATCAACATGAAGGGGCATTGAAGCCATGGAACGTGTGACTGTTGTACTACCAGTTACATATTTCCTTTTTAATTCAGACTGTGTACAGCCTTACCTCTGCCGTCACTTCCTCTGCTATGACATCGGACTCCACCTTGGTGACATTGAGCAGGCACTCGTCCAGGGTCAGTAGCTCTTCTTTGATGAGGACTTGCTCCAGCATGCCAACCTCATGGTCCATAGCTCCTGAAACAATCACCATCACACTGAGAAAGTTAATGCAGTCACTTACGTTTCGGCCCAGTTTCTCAGAAGGGACGGCACCGATAGTAATATAGTTTGGTCATCCATCTCTTCTGGTAAACAACAGCCCTATCATTAACTTAACTTTTAGTGCACTGCAGAAACACTCAACTATTTACACTGCATTACAACTGAAATCCAAATTCTGAGTGTGGTTCTTCCCCAGAACTTTCCACACTTTGGGCAGACAAATGCTAGGATGGTACAAGTCCCAGGACACCTGGAGACACTACTTACTACAGTTACTGTAATAGAAACACAGGTTATCAGACAAATTCAACGCACACATACGGTAAACGGGGCTGATGATCCAACTCACAAGTGAGCTCGATATAACTTTCGCCGGTCGAAAATCAATTATTAATGAATCCCTCCCGAAACAAAATACTCACCACGAGCCCGGTAACCTATAAACAACATTCGGAGTGATGTAAGCAAAATAACAAAACTTCGTGACTGAATGTTTAAAAATATCTACAAAAATATATTTTCTACAATTATTTTAACTTGGATTCTTTGCTGATTCAAATAGGTGTCAATGTTCCATACAATCAAGCATACTGAACCTTAACCTCAAAATTAATACACCATACTCACTAATCTCGAAATATTTGTGGATAGAATAATTTGCATGCCTTGTAGCTACGTGTAGACGTGAAATTGTAGAACTATTAAAGATTATGGTCTGTAATCATAAATTTCACAGAATGGGATAATCCGATGAAATGTGCCATCCGCTTTTTTGTTTATAAACAAGAGGCACAAGTCGATATATTTCGTTGCGTTACCATCGATCAGAATCGGTATAGTAGCAGATATTTTGATTCGATTTGCGTCTTCAGTTCAGTTCAGTTCAGTTCACGACCAACCTTCGATAAATCGTTTCATTTTAAGCTCGATATCTATGGAAGTAAACCTACCGCTGAATTCAAACCCACGGAAATAATATCGTTCAATTGTCCATTTTAAAAAGACGAATACTGTACTTAATGTGTAATCGCTAGACAGAGGAAGTTTAGGCTCTAAAAGGTAATGTTTTAGGCGCCTAAAATAGGCTCCTAAACTGCTATATTCAGGCACTAAAATGATTAATTACTGAGCAGATATCAAGAAAACATTAAAACGGTAACGTAAATTACCTTAACTCAATTTAATGTGCAATATCGGTATTAAATGGATCCAAATCCCGTTAAAGTGTTAGTGTCAACGAATACACTCTTCAAACCGATGTTTTTCTGAAGAACTGAATGAAACTTTTTCATCCGCATCTTCAGGTGTTTCAGATAGTTTCTGCTCAAAATTAAAACAGAAATTCAAATCTAACAAAGGAAACACTAGTCAAACTGGAAAATTGGAACTAACAATAGACTTAGAAATTTTTAAAATAGGAACTAACGTCAAAATATGCATTTTAGGCACTATATAACTGATTTATATAGTCCTAAACGTTCATGAAACATGTGCATTTAATAGGTGAGTCATGTATATCTTAAGGAAAAAATAGGCATTTGCCTAAAATCCGCTGTCTATAATAATATAATAATGTCGTATGGCCTCGGATGCCGGGTAAAAGCTTTGTTATTTGCACCCAGAGGGTAGCTTGCATGTCGAATTTCGTTGTTCCTTGAAGCACTATGAAAGTCAAGGCGGTTAGATAGCTAAGCTCCTTGAACACTATAGCGCTTTCTAGTAGAGAAATGAGGATCTTCGTGTTGCCGGATACTCCCGAGATTAATTTTACCATTATGAACACGGCCTACTGAATTCAAATGGGTTCTTTGACATGCCAACATCGTATGATATGGTTTGGTAATTTTTGCCGCCTTCCAAAAAAATCACTTACCACGGCCAGGAGCGAACCTGCAAGCTTGGGGGTTAGTAGACCGACACGTTGACCACTCACCCACCGTGGCAAGCTATCCGCTGTCTATATAGTAATCACTAAGAAGCCTTAGTGACTTTGCAATAATTATTATTGATTCTTTACACTCCAATATTTTATAACTACACTGTACGTACTCTTGAAGTAATCTTATATTTTGAGATAACTTCTATTAGATATTTGCTTGTATTGTTCGATTGATGAATAAATGAAACAGACACAACATATTAGTTTTAACACTTTTCATTTTTTTATTTTTTTATTTTGTTACGTAACGACTTCGCCACATTGTAGATTTTAATGAAAACAAAAGAGCAGAGAGTTGCCACCTTACACAGACCTCAAAATGACTTCTTTAGCCAACCTCAACACATACGCCTATTTGGGGGCAGATTCAATAACAGTACACATAGGCCTATGATTTGGCTCGTTTAAACAGCATCATATGTCAAAATCGGAATGTTTTACTGAAGTATACAGTTCAGTATGTTTTTACATGTATTTTCAACTGCAAGAACGACAAATCCTATGCTGAGCTTCTATGCCCAAGATCGTGGGTTCAAACCCGGCCGAAGTCGTCGGATATTTTAAGAGCGTTAAAAATCCCTCAGTATGCCTTCCTTCGGAGGGGAAGTAAAGCTGGCGATCCCATGTCATAGATTTATGGCATGATAAGAACCTTCCACTAATTACACCTATGTGAAGCTAAATTATAGGTTATATTTGACTAACACTCTTAGGTTCCAACGTTCGTCGCCAGGAGCCGACTGCGGTGGCATCTAGTAACAAAGTTCAGAACTAGTTGGTCGTTCACGCTGGCGTTTGGTAGCAAAAGTTGGAACTACTTGAAAATCGAATGTAAGCAGTCATTACTTGAATTAAAAACAGATATCTCACACTAATACAGCCATCACAATTGACACCGATTATCAGACAGATTCTACACACACCCAAAAAATACGGGGCTACATGACCGCGTTGTCGTAGTCCTTAAACTGAGGAACCAACCACCCAACGTCAAAGCCATTCGTTTCTTGCCTAAATATAACAATACGTAAAATCAATTTCTTACCGGAATGAGACAGATTTCTTTGAGTTTATATTCTGTGACATGGTGAATTCAGAGATATGATATATTTAAGACGGCTTCGGTGGCGTAGTTGGTAGCATGCTGAGCTTCTATGCCCAAGATTGTGGGTTCGAAACCGGTTGAAGTCGACGGATTTTTTAAGAGCGTTAAAAATCCCTCAGTAAGCCTTCCTTCGGAGGGGAAGTAAAGCCGGCCGGCCCATGCCATAGATTTATGGCATGTAAAAGAACCGTCCACTAACTAAACTTTTGCGAAGCAAAATTTGTAGGTTAGGTTTGATTAATGCTCTTAAGTTCCATCGTTCGTCACCAGGCGCTGGTTGCGATGGCATCAAGTAGTAGCCAAGTTCACAGCTATATATCGTTGACAGTAGCATTTGGTAGCAAAAGTAGGAACTGATTGAAATTATCGTCTGCAGTTCTTACTTGAATTAAAAACAGATATCACACACTAACACAGTCATCACAATCAACACCGGTTATCAGACAGATTCTACACTCACCCAAAAAAATACGGGGCTACATGACCGCGTTGTCGCAGCGCCTAAATTAAGGAACTAACCAACGACGTATTTAATGAGCGATTTTTAGTGGACTGCATTCATTCAACCGCCAGACAGTCAGTAACTTGAATAGTGTAAGGTTTCTTTTCATTCCTGGCGTGTGATATGTCGCCTAGTATACCTAGGTACTTGGCCGTAAAGAAAAGTACGGTCAGCCCAACGGACTTCTTGTTGTAACCTAGTTTTTTAATCAGCGATTCTACACTTCGCGTCATTCAATTTCTTAATTACCCTCGCGATGCCGATTCAATCCCATTTCAGTGAACCCTATATTCTAAAAAGCAATGCTACTACTACAGATCGAACCTGTAATCTCTTGGTTTATTATTATTGGTTGAAAAACAGCTTGGCCCAGCAATATGATTCTTGCCTGGTTTGCTTTTAAGGTTGCGATATCAGATCCCATTGCCTCTAAAGCTGCACAGGAAGTAAAACTTGTATTGTTGCGTTTTACATTTTGTCTTGGTGTGAGAAATACACACTTGCGGATTTCAACTCGACAGATTTATTTATTTATTTATTTATTTATTTATTTATTTATTTATTTATTTATTGATTGATTGATTTATTTATTGATTTTATTTTATTTTATTTTATTTTAGGCCTATTTTTTTATCTATTTATTCATTCAAACTGGAAGCCTCAGTGGCTTAGGCGGCAGCACGCCGGCCACTCACCACTGGGTCCGTGGTTCAAATTCCTGTGAATCCTTGTGAGATCTGTGCTGGACAAAACGGAGGCAGACTGGCTTTTCTCCGGGTACTCCGGTTTTCCCTGTCACAATTTCATTCCAGCAACACTCTCCACTATCATTTCATTTCATCTGTCATTCGTTTAATCATTGCCTCAGGGGAGTGCGACAGGCTCCGGCTGCCAGCACAGTTCATATTGTATTGTATCTGTTATGTTAAGGGTGTTGTTGGTTTGACTAACCCGCGCCTCCCACCATTTGTATTGTATCTGTTATGTTAAGGGTGTTGTTGGTTTGACTAACCCGCGCCTCCCACCATTTGTATTGTATCTGAGAGGGATGCCAATACAAATACTAAATCTAGGGGATGAAATTAATCTAAATTGGGGTTGTAGCTTGGCGAATTTGTAAGAGGTTGGGATTGTTTTAGGAAGAGCTGCGGACACGTTTAGAGAGCAATTTACATACAGGGGAATTGGCGGGAGGAATGAATACTCACCTAGCTCACCTCTAGGCCGCACGCTGGCGGTGCAGTGCCTCCAGCATGTCAGCGTTCAATGTAGATCTTAAAACTAGGTACTAATCTAAAGGGAAGGGCTTCTTAACCTAAACGAAATAAAAAGGTAGTCAATAGACTGTTCAGAAAGGGGGTTTATTAAGAACTAGTGGCAATTGCAATAGGGGAGGATGGAAATAATAATCTAGGGGGAAAAAGGAATTATGCAGGCACGATGTCACTCACCCCACCGTTAATACCGGTCTTCCATGATGATGGTGGCGTTGGGACTCGATATGGGGCCATCCCCCCATATCGGTCCGACGTAGCACAACTCCGATAGAGTGTAGGACTGTAACTCCGTCCCAGTTCAGAAGAGTCCACGTTCCTAAGAGACCGCGGCGCGTGTTCGTACCTCTATTTATAAGTAAAAGGTGCGATGTCAGTCCAGTCAGCGGTATGTTGGGAGTGTAATGTCCGCTGTGTCCTGTCCAAGTGCTTGCTGTTGGAGCCTAGGTCTATGACCTACGGCTTACTCCGTAGTCTCGTTGCCATGTCGTCTTTTACGAAGTTACCTCTTATTATATTTTATGTATTTATAGGCACAGTCCTTTCCTAAAGGGCTGGGGCCAGGACAATATCCTCGTCGCTAGATGGGGGCTTCATTCATTCCATCCCTGACCCGGTCGGAGACTGGAAGCAGGCTGTGGATTTTCATTTTTCATTCATTCATTCATTCTCAACATAACAGGATTTGCGTTGAATTATAATGTCGATATAGACCGCGATTGTGGGTTTTCCTGAGTTTACTACACTCTCTCCAGGCAAAAGTTTTATAGTACCTTATTTCAAGACCCGGGGCACCTACCTTATACTTGCTGCTAACACAGCTACGCACACTACTACAGACATCTCAGAAACACAGGTTATCAGACAAATTCAACACACACGGAAGTAAACGGGACTGATGACCAAGATGCCCCAAGTCCCTTCAAATGAATTAATAACAACCACAACACACAATTCATACATGAAATAGCCTAAAACAAAATGAAAAGAAAAAGTCCCAATATTATGCTATGCAATAGTCATTCCAAAATCACGACAATAAAATGGAAACTACTTTCGGAACATACTCTACTGACTGTAAACCTTTAGCCACCCTCGTACGCGGACCAAAAGGAACCAACATTCCATGCGAGAAGTTTGAAATGCTGGACATTTTTGTGTTCCCTGCAGCATTGTGGCTAAAATAAACCCGTCACCGCGGACTGACTGTCACTCTTCACTTCCACAGCCCCCTGCAGCAGTCGGAGCCTTCTTACTTTTAATCATTATAAATAGCAAGTTATTCCTTGGAGAAGATCGTAGGCTGTTTTTGAGTTGCTAGCATAGATATCTACTTTCGGAGCCTTCTTACTTTTAATCACTATAAATAGCAAGTTATTCCTTGGAGAAGATCGTAGGCTGTTTTTGAGTTGCTAGCATAGATATCTACTTTCGGAGCCTTCTTACTTTTAATCACTATAAATAGCAAGTTATTCCTTGGAGAAGATCGTAGGCTGTTTTTGAGTTGCTAGAATAGATATCTACTTTCGGAGCCTTCTTACTTTTAATCACTATAAATAGCAAGTTATTCCTTGGAGAAGATCGTAGGCTGTTTTTTGAGCTTCTAGCATAGATATCTACTTTCGGAGCCTTCTTACTTTTAATCACTATAAATAGGCCTGGCAAGTTATTCCTTGGAGAAGATCGTAGGCTGTTTTTTGAGCTTCTAGCATAGATATCTACTTTCGGAGCCTTCTTACTTTTAATCACTATAAATAGCAAGTTATTCCTTGGAGAAGATCGTAGGCTGTTTTCGAGCTGCTAGCATAGATATTGAATGGTATGAGCTCCGTCTTGAGGAAAGAATTCATGATGAAAATTAATAAATGTAAAACAAAAATATTGGAATGCAGCCGAAATAAACCACAAACCTCTATGAACATCAAATTGGCAGGTGAAAAGCTAAAGGAAGTAGGTGACTTCTGTTACTTAGGAAGCAAAATAACCGGTGATGGACGAAGCAAAGATGATATAAAAAGTAGGTTGGCTCAGGCAAGGAAAGCATTTCTACAGAAAAGGAATCTCTTGACATCGAATATAGATTTAGGTATTAGGAAGTCATTTTTGAAAGCCTTCGTCTGGAGCGTGGCGCTCTATGGAAGTGAACCTTGGACTATTGGTGCAGCAGAAAAGAGAATTGAAGTGTTTGAAATGTGGTGTTACAGGAGAATGATGAAGATCAGATGGGTAGATAGGGTTGCAAATAAGGAGGTATTAAGACGAGTGGGAGGGGAGAGATGTTTTTGGCAACTGCTAATGAAGAGAAGAGATGGGTTGGTAGGACACATACTAAGACACCCAGGAATAGCAAACTTAGTTGGGAACGAAGTGTCGAGGACAAGAACTGTATGGGTAGACCAAGGTTAGAATATGTTAAACAGATTGCCTCGGATGTAGGGTGTGGTAGCTATGTAGAGATGAAACGATTAGCTCAGGACAGGGTGGCATGGACAACTGCATCAAACCGGTCAAAAGACTGAAGACTCAAACAACAACAACAACAACAACAACAGCATAGATATCTACTTCCGTAACTGCCCTACAATAACATAACAAGGGTCAAGAGATGACGTCTTGTGCCAATGTTTGTTGTGTTTAAGCGCATTTTGTGTTCCTTTTATCGTTTTCCTTGGTTTATCCCATTTCTACTTCAGGCGAAGCGAATGCCGGGATGGTTCCTAACTTAACCCTTTACAGGTTAGTGGTCTCTATATTTACCACCTGCTATAGTATAATAATAATATCGAATGGCCTCGGGTGCCAGTTGCAAGCTTTGTTAATTCCAGAGGGCAGCTTGCGTGTCAAATTTAATGCTCCTTGGAGCGCTATGAATGTCAAGGAGGTTAGATATCTAAGCTCCCTGACGCTATAGCGCTTTCTAGTAGAGAAATGAGGAACTTTGTGTTGGCGGAAAATCCCGAGATTAATTTTGCCATTATGTACACAGCCTGTTATATTCAAATGGGTTCTTTAACATGCCAACAACGTATGACATGAGTATCGTGATTTTTGTCGCCTTTCAAAAATCACTTATCATGGCCAGGACCGAACCTGCAATTTTGGGGTTGGTAGTCCGTCACGATAACCACACACCCACCGTGGCTATAAGAACAATATTTATACTGTAAAAAATGCTGATGGTTGAATCTTTCAACAATATTTCCTCGTGGAAGTGTTATTTTTTCTGAAAACCAAACATTATCTCGCCACCTCGTAGATCTAAGGTGATTGAAAAAAATATTATTTTTAAATAAAAACAATTTGAATTAATTCTTTTTTTAAATTAAATAACAAAAATCAGGAAAAAATAAATATGGTTGAAATAATTTAAAATAAATAATCAGGCAAACAAGAAAGATCCAGAAGGGACGGATACATTTTGGGAAGAGCTAGAGGAGATACTCTCTGAGATCCCTGCCAAGCACTCGGTTATCTTTCTTGGAGATTTCAATGCCCAACTCGGCAGAGAAAGAAAATTCCAAAACATAATTGGAGATTACCCAGCTCACCGCAGAACCAATCGGAATGGAGAGAGACTTGTTGAACTGTGTAAGGCATTCAACCTTGTTATGAAATCCACAGCTTTCAAACATCTGCCAAGGAAACAGAAAACATGGACATCCCCAAATTCCAACCTTGGTGAGTTCCAGATCGATCACGTCGCTATTTCACGTAAAGCCCATCGAGAGATTCAGAATGTGAGGGTTCTTAGAAGTGCCAACCTAGATTCAGATCATTACCTCTCTAAAATCAAAGTTAAACTCATTCCGAGAAATACTAGAAAGGTCCAGCGACGAAAGATGAATAGGTTTGACTTGCAAAAGCTACAGTCTAATGATGAGTTCACTCAGAAGCTTGAAACACTGGATCCACAAAACTGGGAACAACTACGAGATGCCATAGTATCAGCAGCTAAGGAAACAGTCCCATTAATAAAACGCAGAAAGCATGCCTGATGGACCAGTGAATGTGAGGCGGCAATAAGGCTCAGACAACTTGCATGGCAGAGATGGAACTTACAGAAAAGTGAAGACAACTGGGAAAGTTTCTTATGTATGAGAAAACAGGCTGCAAAAACTATTCGAGGTGTAAAACGTGCTTTTGACAAGAACAAGCTGGCACAAATTGAGCTAGACTTCAAGAAGAATAGCACCCGGGATTTCTATAGAACTTTTAAACAGAATCTCAGTAAATATGCTCCACCTAGCCTACACTTCAGGGACCTAAATGGAAAAGTTGCTTATAATGACAAGGAAAACTGCCAAATATTGGCAAATTACTTCCAGTCTCTCCTCAACTGCGAGGCTCCAGAATCAACATTTCAGTTCGAAGACAATCCGTACGTACACCCCGATTCCACCCCACCCACAAAAGAAGAAATTAATCAGATCATCCAGTCACTCAAAAACAACAAAGCACCAGGTGAGGACTCCATAGTTGCTGAATTATGGAAGCATGCTGGCGACAAGGCTGTTGATAAGTTAACTGAGATTATTCATGAGATTTGGGAAACGGAGGAACTCCCTAGCAACTGGACCTCAGCTCTACTTCACCCTCTTCATAAGAAGGGTGACCGAATGGATGTGAACAACTACCGTGGAATCTCTCTCCTTACAATAACATACAAGATCCTCTCAAAAGTCCTTCAAAATAGGGCAGAACAACAACTAGATTCCCAATTGGGAGAATATCAAGGAGGGTTCAGGAAAGGACGATCATGTGCTGAACAGATCATGAATCTTAAGTCTATTGTTTCATATCTAAAGCTTAGATCTAAAGATTTTGTGGTGACCTTCGTTGATTTCAAGAAGGCATACGACTCCATTGATCGATTCTCCCTATTTCAAATCCTGAAGGAACTGGGATTGGACATTAAAACAAGAAAAATCATTGAGAAGACCTTGACTAACACCACCTCCAGAGTGAAATTTAGGGGAGAAATTTCAGAAGCTTTTGAAATCAGAACCGGGGTAAGGCAGGGAGACGGATTATCACCTCTGCTTTTCAACTGCGCACTTGAGAAGGTCATCCGAGAATGGCGCAAAGAATTGAACAACAATGGGTTCGTAAATGGAGTCAAATTGGGCTACAAAAATCTGAATCTGACGGTTGATTGCCTAGCCTTCGCAGATGACCTTGCAATTTTTTTCAGATTCCCTTGGCACGGCAGCAGTGCAGATCAAGCAACTCAGCACTCAAGCTGCAAAAGCAGGCCTTAAGATCTCCTTTGAGAAAACCTTGTTTATTACTAACATTAAACAAGCACCCAAGGAGCTAGACATAGGAGAGGGATGCATTAAGCAAACTCAATCATTCAAATATCTAGGCGAGTGGATAGAACCCAACACATCCGAGAAGGCTGCTTTCGAATCGCGCATCAGAAAAATGGAAATGGCATATCATCTAACAAAGGGTATTTACAACAAGAAATCAATATCCCTAAATGCCAAGCTAAGATACTATCAAACTGTCATCCGCCCAGAGGCCCTATATGCTGCAGAATGCCTTGCAATGCATAGGAAAGGACTTATGGAGAAACTAGAAGCTAAAGAAAGAAAGATTCTCAGGAAAATCTTGGGCCCTGTAAAAGAAAACGATGAATACAGGAGACGGCACAACCACGAGCTCTACACATGTGTAGAAAAAATAACTGATGTGATGAGAAAAAGAAGAATTTCATTTTATGGCCACATTTCACGAATGAGCTCAGGATCTTTACATACTTTCTAGAGAAGAAAACAAAGGGGGCATGGTTCACTGAAGTTGACAGAGATTTGAAAGAAATTGGGATTACAAGTGATGATGTACTGGAACGTGTAAAATTTAAGGTGAAACTTACAACTCACCGGAGTTTCCTAGAGAAACCTAAGCTCAAAACAGGCAAGAAGTGGACAGAAGAAAGGAAGCAACAACATGGAGAATTCATGCGGCAGTACTGGGCGAATGTTAAAGCTCAAAGCAGAAACCAGTTGAAATAAAGTGGTCCTTAGTTGGCCGTAACGCAAGAAGAAGAAGAAGAAGCTTATAGAATTTAAAATTAGTATTATTATATTTCAATCTTAATTTTAAATTATAAAACTAATATGAAAATTAAAATTATAAAAATCAATATGTACATTAAAATGTTAATAAAAATTAAAACTAATAATAATTAATATTCATTTTCATTCCTCGGCGCTACAGTCCAGGATGAGCTTTGGCCTCCCTCAGGATGATTCTCCATTCATCTCTTCTTTCTACTTTCTCCCACCATCTCTTGATTTGCATAGTCTTCAGATCGTCCTCTAGATCTTGGATCCAGGTCCTTCTTGGCCTTCCACGTTTCCTTATTCCTACCATTTTCCCACGTAACAGTTTCTTCTGAATCCTTTCACTACCCATCCGCTTTACATCTTGTCCGTTGTAGATTGCCAGATTCGTCATTTGTAGATCCACATATCAGAGGGTTTCGTAACACTATTGTTTTCTAGGGTGGAGTCACTGACCCCATGCCCAACCCCCAACCTGGAGGACCAGGAACTTTTCTGTCAGGGTTGCCATACCTTAGCTGAGTTGATCCAGTTTTAAGGCGCTGGAAACTCGCCCTCACCCATCCCCTTAAGGGGTAGGATTTGCTGGTTGCGTAGTAGGTACCCTACCAACTTGAGCATTTCTCAGAATTTACCAGAGACACCTACTCGACATTGGTGCCCCCACTGAGACTCAATAACCAGCCATTGACCCTCACCATTTCTCCGGGCTTGGGACCGGCACCGAGTTGAACTGGATTGCTCCCCCAGTGGCTGGTTTAATAATTAATATAGGCTGAAATAATTAAAATTACATTTTAAAAATACAAATAAAATATCTGCAATATTCTGCCCTATAAAGGGTTAAGGCCACGACCGTCTCCTTCCCAATCATCATCTGAATTACAAATACACACTAATACAGCCAATAGTACAGATTATCACACAAATACCACACATACACCCAAGTACACGGGGTTACGTGACCACGATGTAGCATAGCCCCTATATGGATCAACAACAACACATGGTCAGCGGATACAACTGGGGATGGTGACGGGGTAACTTGGTTCTAATTAAGGAAGGGTGAGGGAGAGGATTTTGGAATGATAAAGGCCGTGGTGGGATTCGAACCCACGTTCTCCCGCTGCCAGCGAGGCACTAGTAGGTAGCGCGTTAGCAATTATTGATAACAGAAATCACGGATTATATCAAAGAACTGAAAATAAATTTAGACGATTGCAAGAATAAAAGCAGATAAAATCAAGATTCAACACGACTCACATGTGAGACTCCAAACCAAAATAATACAGTAAACTCTCGATCATCCGCGGGCGGTTTATCCGCTTTGCGGATTATCCGCGGTGCCTGTAGGAGAACATTTTTTATAAAAAAGGAAGGTTTTGAAACCGAAAATTATTTCTCAAAAATTGAAATAAAGTTACTAAATACTGTACAGGCCCCCAGGGGGCTGCACCCCCTGGAAGCCACCCTCCATCATCTATTAAAACCACCCCTAACTGGCAAATCTCATAAGTCCAGAACAGTATCTTTTTCACAGCAAGGGCAGCTGACCAGCCTGGAAGGCTTGCCAAACACTTGCATCACACTACAAACATCTACACTATGACTAATTGGGGCAGCTATGCCAATGGAATGCTGACAGTACAACACCAAAGCCTATAAGAGGAAGGCCTTAAGGAGGACAGCTCTCTCTATTATCTGTCATACCGTGTGTCGCCGAAGGCTATACTGCAGGCTGCTATCACCAGGTGAGTATCAGTGAAGTGTTCAGAGATCCTATATTTTGTAACCTACTCCACAAACTTGTACACTTAAACTTATAACATT
Source organism: Meconema thalassinum (assembly GCA_946902985.2). NCBI lineage: Eukaryota > Metazoa > Arthropoda > Insecta > Orthoptera > Tettigoniidae > Meconema > Meconema thalassinum. The sequence continues at coordinate 51,661,487 of OX336398.1, read as the reverse complement.
TATTACATTCCCCTAAAAGGGACTCACAATTCCATATTCACTGACCAATAAATACTTGGTCAGTACATTACACTTGTCTTACTAATTACACGTCTATTCACGTCCTAACGCCCTTCCTGACTTCCGTCACGAGTGACCGTGACAATAGTAGCCAAATAGTTGCTAGCTCAAGCTTCATTGTACTTCCCGACTGCCTGAGCAGCGAGCCGCCAACGCACGCACGTCGGTTATATAACTCTCTCCAGCCAGCTGAGAAGCTAGTACATTAACCTGTCCACAGAGGTTCATCCCCCGAGTTACACTTACGTCTTTATAGGAGCATCCCCTAGCATCCTAACACTAAACAACACTCTACACTGGTCAGCTTACCCAGCTACGGGAAGCTGCCCCCTCTAGGAATCACTCTCCAAATCAGCACAATAACACATCCGTTTTAGATCTAACTACCCCCAACTAAGGGATCTAAAACAGGTTGGTGGAGGCCGGGTACCACGCACAATAAAATAGGGCTCATACAACGAGTTCTCGTGGTCAAAACGGCCCGTACCGCATACAGCCAAGCGAGACTGGGAATTTTTTTTGATCCCATATTACGTCACACATTTTTTTTCTTCTCTATTACATAGGAGTTTGTATTATTACACCCACCCCCATCCGCCTCATAGTGCAAAGTCGGTGGAAATTAAATGTCCACATTTAGAACCACACTAAGAGACTTTGCGCACCATTTGTCGGCTAGTACAACTCCACTCCTGCCGAAGTTAAAAATTAAGAACAGTGACTTGATAACTGACCAGACTGCAGTACAACTTCTTAGGGAACTTGAATTCAAAACATCATAGATCCGCGCTCAACACCCTGCAGCGGCAGCACAAGTTATACATTTTACACGATCCCAGGCCAGTGAACACAGACAAGAGTCACCAATATCCAGCGCTAGTGAAGTAGATTGCCTGCCAACGCTCAACCCCCTATTGTTGCAGCAACTGCAAATTACAGAGCAGAAGACTAATAATCTGCTCGAGCGCATTACACAGTTACTAGAGACAGACACTGTTAAGTCAGACAGTCACACGACAGAGGCAGTTCTAGACATCCATACTATTCTGGAAACTGTGAAACAGGATTTAGACAGGACTGTACACGTAGTCAAATCCACACAGTACGACAACACACCATCAGTCAGTACCGACATATCAGGTGACGAGCCACCTGGTAACATAACACAAGCTTCGTACACGGGAAGCGAGGCTAATTCCCCTCTAAATAGCCCAAACACCTCGGCACGAGATAGCGGTGCGAACAGCATAGACAGACCAGAATCACTACACAGCCAACGAGACACAGCTGAACACGAGATGAACAGACAAGCAGAGTACCCCATGATCCACCCCACAAAGTTCACGGGGGAAGGCCAGGATCCCGAGGAATACCTCAAGGCCTTCAATAGAACGGCTCGGATCAATGGTTGGAGCGAGGAAGTCAGAAAACGGCTCCTTCCTGCATACCTCACAAAGGCGGCCATGACATGGTATGAGCTCCATGAGGACACACTAGAAGATGCCACATGGGAGGAAATCACTTTATTGTTGAAAAGTGAATTCCAGCTAATACCAGATGATGACGACCTGTACGACCGAATTAGACAGAGGTCACAGGGACCTAAGGAAAGCGCCCAGGCATACATCAACGTAAAGTTGATAATGTGCGACAAATATAACGCAGCTATGACGAACAAGCAAAAAGTCAAGCTGTTAATGCAGGGCCTCAGACCATCCATAGTGGACAAGTTGTGTATTATGAACAACCCCACGGTCCAGCACATGTTGAACAACATAAAGACCATAGAGGAAGGGAGAAAGATCACGGAAAAAGCTACGGAAAAAGCCGTGGATCAGCACTTTCAGACACAAAGGACGACACTAATCATAAAATAGACGAATTAGTGGACAGGATGGAGAAGTTAACCATAGCTGCCATCCAAGCAGGCGGGAGACCGCTAAGGGATGATCACGTAGACACACAAGAGCGCTACTATCCTGAAAGGGATAGAGGGTACACTGAGAGGAGACACTTCGGGAGGGAGGAAAATTACTACCCTCCACAGCGGCCAACAACACCTCACGCACAGGATAGGCCACACTACCCTCCTCGGTATTCACCAGCATCGTACACGGACACAGAGCCGACATACCCCTCACGGCGACCACCATCCCCGTACACACAGGAGTACTACCCTGAGGAGTACGAGCACACCATCCCCCGACGAAACAGCCCGTCACCAAGTAGACAGTCCTACGCTGCCCCACAATACAGGGCAGACAGGGAGTACCGGGAAAACTCACCCCCAGGCAGGCAAGGCTATGCATCCCCGCAGTACAGGGGAAATGGGGAATATCGGGAGAACCCGCCCCCACGCAGGCAAAGCTATGCACCCCCACAATAGAGGGGAAATGGGGACCGTCGAGGAAACCCACCCCCGACCAGACAGGGGTATGCAGCCTCCCGGTACAGGGAAAAGGGGAATCGACGGGAAAACCCGCCCCCGCAGCAGCAGACAAACACCCCACCCTGGCGGAGACAGGAAAACGGACCACCGGGCAATAATCGACAGGCTAGAAAATCTACAAGAGGACGGGACAATACAGACACATACACAAAGGGCCAGGAACACTACCCCCTCCCCGACGAACACCCGAGGGAGTTCAGGGATGAGGTACCCCGCCGGACAGACAGGTGGGCAATACTCCCCACACCTAGCCACACACCGCAGGCGGGGAGCTGGCGCAGCCACCCCGAGGGGGGGGGGCGCACATACAGTACAGGCAGGCGCACTCCTACGTTTCAAAAAAACGCCTAGACGGGGAGGTTCGGCCAGCTGATGAAGCGGCTGAGGTTCCTCCCCCAACACAACACCAGAAAGGCCCTTCCCCCAAGCAAAATCGTAAGAGTAAGGGGAAGAAGCAGCCAGCTAAAGCTAAGGCTGACGATCCGCCCCCGGGCCGTTTCCAGACACACCCCGTACAAGGAGACGGCAACTGCCTGTTTAGGACTATAAGCTTCCTGGTTCGGCATAACGAGGACCATCATAAGGAATACAGGCAGGAAACGGTCAAACATATCCTGGCCAACTGGAAAGAGTACCGGGACTTTGTGTCGGACGAGCGGGAAAACCCCTTCCAGACCGGGGCGGATTACCGAAAATACATGGGTAGGGACGGCACCTATGCCAGTGCCGTAGAGGTGACCGCTCTCGGCAAGGTGCTTAAAGCCAATATCCACGTATACACTGACGTGCACTCGCCCCCGCTATTTTCAACTGCGGTATTTGACAGGGACCTGCACATACTCTTTACAGGGAACCCTAAGGCGGGACATTATACACCCCTCATAATTACGCACAAACAGACTGAGAATAAACCCACACCCTCCAAACAGAAAACCATACCCCCTACACCACAACGCAGGGTGGGAAGTGACCATACACAGGCGCAGGACGCGAGCTCGCTCGGCGTTGGGAAGCCAGCAACAGAAGTCGAACTCGCGACCGCCTGGAACAAAAAACGGGGTAACAAGGGCAAGCTCAGGGTCACATTCGCAGACACACCTCCCCTGGAGAGAGAAAAGAACAACACACATACACAAAAGCTGGGAACGGTCAGTGCATTAAACGTTCGCCAGCAGACTTCTATTTTCACAGCGCGAGCGATTAAGAGAGCTGGCAATGTACTTGGTGAGCGCACTTTGCTGACCGAGGCAAAGCACTCGAGACAGGAAGCAAGCCTAGAGGCCAAGCGTGCCAGGTACGATAAGCGGCCAGCTCCATGCCTTCCCAGTACACATGTTACGCCGGTAGCAACAACAACAACATACATCCTACACAATACATCGGTGCAGGGCAATGGATTCCAGGTATCGGCCCTCACGATACACGCCACCATAAATGGCCACAGAGTGCAGGCCCTAATTGACACTGGGGCAGCGGTAAGTTGTGTAAATAGAAGACACGTTACCGAAGCCCAAATACACGATGTCACGGGTGACATCCGGCTGGTAGCGGCCAATGCTCAGACGCTAGAAAACGCGGGGGTGGCAAACATACATCTTAGGCTAGACCATTTTGCCACAACACACCCCATGTTCGTTATAGAACATCTTTCTGCGTCAGCCATAATTGGCATGGATTTCCTCGCTAAGTATGAGGCTAGCATAAATTTCGCTAGCGGTCAGATGCTTTAAAAGCACGACCAGAGGCTCACCACACATCCCATGATATACACCAGGAACACAGATGGGATTCGAGCGGAGCGAGAAAATCACGAGCACCAGGCCTCTGCACTGCACACTATCAACCAACACACAGACACACACACAGATAAGGCGGCCAACCAGAACCACAGACAGGACCTGACTCCGGAGCAAAATAAAAGGCTCACGGAGCTCCTGGAGACCAACAGGGATATTTTTGCCCATTCAATGAAGGATCTCGCTGTGACAGACCTCATTGAACACCACGTCACACTCACCAGTGACCGGCCAGTACACCAGCCTCCCTTCAGGGTGAGCCAGAAGGAGAGACACGCCATCGACGCTCAGATCACGGAGATGCTCGAGGCAGGGGTCATTGTCCCCGTTATTTCAAGCTACAGCTCTCCAGTTCTGCTGACCAAAAAACGGGACGGATCCCACAGATTTTGTACTGATTACCGTAGGCTCAATAAGTTGGTCGAAAATGATAGTTATCCACTACCAAGGGCAGACACCTATTTGGACGCCCTTGGCGGAGCTAGCTGGTTCAGTTCGATGGATTGTTATAGTGGATTCTATTCAATCCCCGTCTATGAACCAGATAGGCACAAGCTGGCGTTCGTTACAGAGAACGGGCTATATTCCTACACAAGGTTGCCAATGGGTCTCCGTAACGCCAGCCAAACCTTCCAGAAGCTAGTGGATAAGACATTTTCAGGTCTAAAATGGCGTTCCGTATTAGTCTACGTGGACGACATAACGGTCTTCTCCAATACCTTCGACGAACATATCGTACATTTGGAGGAGGCTTTCGCAAGGATCAGAGAGGCCAAGTTAAGGCTTAAACCTGCGAAATGTCAATTTGCCAGACAGCAGATTAACATATTGGGCCACATTGTAAACAGAGAGGGCATTATTCCCGACCCAGCGAAAACTGACGCAATAACGGGCATCCCAATGCCCACAAATTTGAAACAATTGCGCAGTTTTATTGGCCTGGCCTCGTATTATCGCAAGTATATCCACAGGTTTGCGCACATCGCCCACCCCTTAACCGAACTCACACGTGAAAAGACGCCCTTCAGCATTCAACAGGAACACATAGATGCCTTCAACACACTGAAGCAACTATTGACCTCACCACCATTATTGCAACACTTCCATAGTGATAGGCCCACCTTTCTACACGTGGATGCCAGCCAGTACGGGCTGGGGGCGGCCCTATTGCAGGAAGACGCAGAAGGGCGCATACGGCCCGTCGCTTTCGCTAGCAGGAAACTAACGGCCGTTGAGACTAGATACTCTGCCACAGAGCGGGAAATGCTGGCATTTTCGTGGGGAGTGAACTATTTTAGGGTATACCTCTATGGTATCCAGTTCACGGTAGTGACTGACCACGCGAGCTTGCTTTTTTGGGACAAATTTAAAAACCCAAATTCGCGGCTCAATAGGTTTATATTCCGCCTGTATGAATATAACTTCGTGGTCAAACACAAGAAAGGCGCTACACACCTAGACGCAGACGGGTTGTCTAGGCTGCCAGTAGCCGATCCCCCGGATGACAGTAAGGACCACGACTGGGACGACATGCCCACTTTTGCCCTGACGGTGGTTAATATCAAACAAGAGCAAGAAAGTGATCCATACTTGAAACAGATTCTATTGGCATTAAAAAACTTGGATAAGGTAGATTCCAAGACAGCACGGCTGTCTAGGCGATTTTTCCTAGACAAAGACGGGGTACTGAAATTTAAGCCCACAGCCATGCACGATAACGCACCTATAGCGGTTCCTGAGTCATTGAAAGAGAATATCATGATCGGACACCACAATAGCCCACTGGCAGGGGCACATTTGGGTACGCACAAAACATTCCTTAGAATCCGTGACAAGTATTATTGGGTAAACATGAAGGCCGACATAGACACCTTCGTAAAGACATGTCACACTTGCCAGCGATTTAAAACAAGGCCTGGCAAGCCTCATGGATTACTCAACCCAATTCCCGTAGGTGAGCTATTTCACAGAGTCGGAATAGATGTTAAAGGCCCCATTACGACATCTCAGAAAGGCAATAAATATATACTGGTCTACACCGAGTATCTCACCCGATACATGATTACTAAGGCTGTTCCCAAAGCAGACACGAACAGCATAGCCAAATTCTTATTTGACATAGTTACACGATATGGCCTATTCCAAACCTTACTATCCGACAGAGGTACTATTTTCACCTCGAGAGAGCTCCAACAGTTTTTAGAGATACTCAGGATTAAGGCATACACTACCACGAGTTTTTCCCCGCAAACCAACGGACTTACGGAGAGTATGAACAAAATAATCGGAATAGCGCTGGCTAAATTCACAGGGGATGCAGGGACAGACTGGGATGATTATCTGCAGCCCATCACTTTTGGTTATAACACTTCCATATCCACGGCTACAAAACACTCTCCACACTTCCTACTGCACGGATACCCGCCCAGAAGTCCCATAGACAATATATGCATCCCACAGGACACTTACACGGACAATGCCGCCCGGCTAGAGCACTTGCAGATAGCTCGCATGAACGCTAGAAAGAACATAGCCGCGGCACAGAAGAAACAAAAAGAACGGTACGATCGGAATAGGAAGACCGTGGAATACACACCCGGGCAATTGGTTATGGTTTCCAATTCCGCCCGTAAGAAAAATGTGTCCGAGTTCCTCCTGCCACGTTGGTCAGGTCCCTTCAAAACTATATCGTTAACGTGCGCCATGGACGCAAGCTCATTAAAGACACTATTCACGCCCGCCGTATGAAGGCATATCATACACGCAAAGCTCCCACACCCACACGTAAAGGCGGGAACACTGCCAAGAGGAAGGGAAGTGATCCCACTGGCAGACGTGGAAAGAAGGCCAAGAAATAGCCTTCGGACCTCGCTGACCGCACCGGGATACGACCCTAACACTTGACAGAACTGTCCAGGAGACACAAGCCTGATGGCACCAGAAATAATTACTCTGGTTAAAGACGGTCTCGAACCCGTAACCTCCTGAATACCAGGAATGTAAGGTCGGGTAGCTATCCAGTTGCAGGATAGGAAAGTAAGGGACAGTTACACTAACAGATATTCCTACGCGGAAAACAATCAAATCACCTCCGACACCTAGTCACCAAACACGCGACTAGCGGCCCGGAGACACTCGTGCATAACGACATTTAGCACCATTAAGAGGGATATATTCGACCCACGCTACATTAACACAAAACTTGGGGACACGAATGCATTCAGTGAAAGGTTCTTTTACATGGCGGAAAGCCACGATCACAACAAGAGAACGGGCAAGCAAATCCACACACATACACGTGCCGGAAACATGAACAGAGACAAGTAACAAGTGAGTGCACACGCCATTGTAATTCAATACTATCGCCGTCAGCGATAAGACACTCGGTGACTGGCCGACCTGCATACATACAGACAGCAATATGCATGCGGCTCTGAGAGCGGAATAAACGCCATCATTCACGCCAAGTCCAGAACCCCATAACTTCCAAAATTACACTACGAGGAGAATTCAAAAAGACACAAACTCTTCACGCCCATGCGTATTTTCATTTGCGCATTTCAAATACACGATACGTGTACCATGGTATATACGGTACAGATATCGTAATACCAGGTCCTTACAGCAAGGCGGGTCCGAACTCATAACCACACAACACACCCGTACCAAAAACTAACGAACCAATGGTATTTTTGGTACGAAAAACACAATCAAAATACATACAAGAGGCGCTCAAAACCAACAGACAACGCAGACATAGAACACAGAGAATTACATGAAATTGCGGGTCCAAATGCCCAAGTAAAAATCGGACACCGTGGAAAACAACTATCCAGACTCCCAATTAGACCGAAATTGGCCCATACAAGTACATAAACAGGTAATACCACATTTCCTCCGGCCAAACACCGTGCAAAAATTTCGATTACACCTGACATAGGAAATAGATTTCCCAGACACAGGTATAGAAATGGAAATTTCATAAGCCAAAAGTCTTACGGAATACTGTCCACACAACAGTGCTAGCAAAAATAAACGAATTGACTCACTGGCACTCCCGGAATTCCAGACAGTGACAACACTCACATACTGGCAAAATGTCACGTTCCGATAGCCGACATACGCAATATCAGAGACTTCATGTACACAAACAAATGAAAACATAACATGACGAAATACTGACTTGCAGATTCCGCTGCATTGCCACACTGCCGACGACAGACTCTATTGTTATATCGGGAGTGACCATGAAATCACAAACACAAACCAATTATAATGCCATACATTTTTCAGCACTGCTACAACAGTTGTGACATTTAGCAACGTACAGACATAATAAGCCGGACTTATCTTAGGGTCACAGGGACATATCTACAAAGATGTTGACAAGTTGCACGCGCCATCTGACACTCAGACACGCGATACACGATAGGACTTAGCCGATAACAGGCCTCCCGCCCGCATGGGGTAGCGGAACATAGTCCCATACATACGCGCTCACTAATCAGGGGCGAATACAGACAGGGGCTCTGAGGGAACAAGACCTACCCCTAATAACTTCTTTTCTCGACTTTATTTCTACAAAATCATCACAGGCGATCAGGACATGGCCAGGCACACTACGATCACTTGTACATTAACACTACAAATGGGAGACCAGATTAGGCCGTGACGTCACATCGTCACCACACTTTACTATCCCAAGAAGAGGATAGAAAGCAGACATGGACCAAGGGAGGATGACAGGAGCATAGGTGGATAATCCCAGCGGGATTACCAATATACCACCCACAGGCTACCATTTTACTACCTTACTCCCCTTCCATAACCTTCCCAATTACAACATTAACCAACACAGACACATGAACACGATAAAAACAGCTACACTACATGACAAAATTTACAGCGGGGTTGATAGACTTCATGCGTTTAAAGAGAGGGCTTACTACGCCCTGGATATCAATGCTAACACCTGAATATTAGGGGTGTGTCGGAAAACGACAATTAAGCGTAATGCGCATCTCTAAGTCAGAGATGAGGCCAAATTTATATACTAACCATTCTTTTTTTAATTAAATAATCCCGCATGAAAGGGACATAGTATTATTACGCCTCACCCTACACCTATCCTTACATGAGTGCGGGTACGCCTCATATCCAGACACATGCATGGAATATCCCGTCCACACACACCAAGGGTTATTATTATTCAACCTGCATGACACTTTGTTAAAATTTTTGCAATCCCGGGAAATACCTACCCCCGTCCACTCATTGTAGAAGCATCCCAGCAGCATCACCGGCTTTAGGCCACCATTTACATGAAGCCCAAAGATGCGCAACCCTCTCCTACCTTGCTTCAAGCCTATTCAACGAATAATACCCCCGTATCCTAATAACAGGGAACCTAACGCTATAAACCCTACTAACGCCTCCATGAAAATTAACAGAGCATTACAGCTGGAAATCCGACATAGCACAGTAGACCTGAAGTAGTCTATGCACTTAGAAGTTTCTACAACCCCAAAACACTTGAAAAATTTTACATTTTATAAACAATAAATTATTTACACAGTACACTTATATTTTTTACATAAAAAGGAATCTGATAACATGCTGATTGGTGATAACGACACAAGCAGAAGGCCAGAGGCACCACACTGGAGCAGAGCGGGTAAGGCGATGATGAGCCATACCCTAGTTAACTTAACGACTAGACCAAAAAGACGAACCACGTAAGGTTGAGGCATTCATGGCCTGGCACGGGCAAACTTCGGAATCCTAGGTGTGCCTAGCCTGCCCCTAGGACGAAGAGATGTTACACCCACTATGTGCCACGGTCGTCGAAGCCAAGACCTGCAGGGGAGACTTTCTGAGGATGGTGGGAGAAATAGCCAGCTCCGCGCCGGACTCAGGAGTTGACCCTAGGGACGACCAAACTAGGACTAGACTTTTAGTTAAATATAAGTAAGTAGGGCTTCTAGAGCGAGAAGCGAGACTCCTATGCGCAGGAGTGAAGCATTATTGTTGCCAACAAAGGCGAAGAGAATATTATTACTGCCAACAAAGGCGAAGAGAATAGTTAGTTATTGTTGTTTTAAGGGGCGGAACTACGAGGTCATCTGCCCCGGCGAAGAGAATATTATTACTGCCAACAAAGGCGAAGAGAATACTATTACTGCCAATAAAGGCGAAGAGGATACTATTACTGCCAATAAGGGCGAAGATGATATTATGCCATTGGACGATGTCCAATGCCCACATAAATGGTGACGCAGCGGGCAGCCAAGGGCATTAAATGAGGAGCATGGCGAGCCCTCAAAGGGGTCAAAGTGGGCAGATCCAACAACGACAACATATGCAAAGGCAATGGCAATGAGCAGGCAAATACAGCGGGCGAGACGGTTTGCTTAGGGGCACCGTAAGCCGCCTGCGACTATATTAATACTAGTTAATAATTATTAGCATAAGTGTCGACAATTAGGATTAAGACGGAGGGGACTACGAGGCATTGTTGGGTTCCGGTCCCAACAATGTACTACAAGGGCACCCCCGCGAGAGAAATCGAACGGACAGCCTCCATCTAAATTTTAGTATTTAAGTCACAGTGCCATCTTTAAGGTCACTTAGATGTAAGCAAATTCAACAAGCGCTGTTGCCAAAATAGGGCACAGCACATTTCGGCTTTAGAATAAGGTCCACTCGGCATGTATATACAGCATAGTTTTATAATTAAGGCATTTTTTTAAGATAAAATCTCGGCACCCGGTAACTAAAATTCCGCTACCGGGGTAAGCCCGACAACATATTAAGATAAATAGTGTTAAGATAACGCCACTCGGCACCTGATGATGACAAACCCGTCATCAGGGTAAGCCCGATAATACATTAAGTTAGATTAACTAGGTTAACTAAGACTAATATAAACACTTCGAGAGTAAGAAAAAACATTACGGCACCGTGTAGGGTAAGCCTGTTCATGCATCAAGTAAAACAATCATGTGTAAAGAGAACATGACATTAATAGTGGCCACAGGTTAACACTAATCATGCTATTTTTTTTTTTTTCAGGGGAAAAAGAGCTTCAGCCAGTAAACACACTGACACAGTAGCCGATATGCAATATTCATATGTTTTCTTAACCTCTCCATTTTTCAGACGCCGTCACCAGGAATATGGCACTGGTGACTATGATTTCACTGCCATACAGCAGCAGCATGTTATTTATGCCATGATATTATTGAGTACCACCTTTACGCACTAATTTGTATTTGCAATTCGTATTCATCCTCACACACAACCCAACACATACACCTCCATTTTTTACAGCTACACTCCAGAAATCTGAACAGCAGGGTTGATACTTGTGGGGTATCAGGCTTGCTGACAGATCGACATAAACAAAGAACATAAGGCGTCAAAGATGCGACGCAAAATACGGCAATGAGGGCGCAACCGATCTGTGGTGGCGACTCTCACTGTCAAGTGTGAAGGCATTCGCCCACAGAGAATGGTTCACAAAGTAAGGGTATATATCAGCGGCACGACCACTAAGCTACACCGGGAAACGGCCGGACAGGATTAGCCGTGGGACGGCACTTAAATACAAAAGGTAGCGTGCACGCAAGTTACAATAGACACGGCCGTCTAGGTATAGCATAATTAATAATTAACATAGATAGATATAGGTATATAATGTAATATAATGTAATACAAAATACGGCAATATTGTTCAAAGGCACTACACACAAAATTATGATGCCACACATTGTGAACACGCATATTCTTGTCAAACACATGTACACCATGATTATGATTTGTTTCTTTCATTTTCTTTCTTCTAACGTCCCAATTTGTAAAGGTGTTCCGTTTTATCCCAACACAATAAACATATTTTTAATATTTCCTTTAACTTATACCCTGGAACACCTATTTTTTCTACTTCTTCTATCTTTCTCTTGGCAGGGAGCAATTTTTTCCCCAAGATAGGGCCGGACGTCACAATCACCCTCCAGCCCTGGGTTTTTTCCTCCCTGCACAACAATATATTACATAATGTTTAAAACCATGTATTTTTTGTGGAACTTTTTATATATTGCAAATGCCAATTTTTTTTCCTCATGCACTGTTTTAAAATGTCAAATGTATATGTATATCCCAAAACCCACCCCTCTGAACACGAACTGATCTCACATCTACACGACATCCCTACATCAACACGACATCACCACCTCTACACGGAACAGAAGAAACGAAGATCAGATACAAGGAAGATTCCACTACGACCTACTACATCGACACCCCAACTCCACGTTCCGTTCCCGTTCGCGGGGACGGGAACTAAACAGAGGAAGAGGCTTGTACAGGCCCCCAGGGGGCTGCACCCCCTGGAAGCCACCCTCCATCATCTATTAAAACCACCCCTAACTGGCAAATCTCATAAGTCCAGAACAGTATCTTTTTCACAGCAAGGGCAGCTGACCAGCCTGGAAGGCTTGCCAAACACTTGCATCACACTACAAACATCTACACTATAACTAATTGGGGCAGCTATGCCAATGGAATGCTGACAGTACAACACCAAAGCCTATAAGAGGAAGGCCTTAAGGAGGACAGCTCTCTCTATTATCTGTCATACCGTGTGTCGCCGAAGGCTATACTGCAGGCTGCTATCACCAGGTGAGTATCAGTGAAGTGTTCAGAGATCCTATATTTTGTAACCTACTCCACAAACTTGTACACTTAAACTTATAACATTTATTACATTCCCCTAAAAGGGACTCACAATTCCATATTCACTGACCAATAAATACTTGGTCAGTACTGTACCCGATACCTAGTTGAGGCTATCGGCTACGCCAGCAGACATTAAGCCGTAGTTGAGGTTTTGAGAAGAGTTAAGGAAAGATAGCGCTCAGATCGAGTCAAGAGGAATGTCAGGATGACGTAGTAGGTCTAGGATTTAGAAGGCACTGACATCTGTAAGCAGATGGAATTATGGATGGAAATATGAAGCTTTATTAAGATCTATATGGAACATGGTATTTAAACATCTTAGAAGAGGAGATATAACATGCATTATATGTGGTAATAATTTGAAGGAAGTTAGATAACCCTTAAGTTATTTTATAACTTAACAGCCGAGATGATGGGGGTTCGAGATTGTATTTGTGACGCAAGACCACGGTAGTGGGGAGGACGTCACGTGACCGCACCAAGCAGGTAAGGGTCGAGCCAGTGCAGAAACTGTCAGTTGCGCTCTGTGAGCCGAGCAGGAGAGTCAAGCTGAGTAAAACACGCCAAGCGCATGGTACAGATCGCGTCGCGAACAGAAACTGTCACGGAAAGTGAAGGCGACAGTTTCAGCTTCACCGAGCAGCGAACAGAAACTGTCACGGAAAGTGCAGGGGACAGTTTCAGCTTCTCCGAGCGGCGAGCGACAAGTAGGTCAGAGGGCCGGTCGAAGACCCGCAGCAGACAAGCATAGGAGGCCGGGGTTCTTAAAACAGCATTGCGAGTAGTTGGAGAACTTTATTCCAAGCTGCTTTTCAACGCAGAACGGCATGATTATTATAGCATTGCAGTAGAGCCGTGCGGGTTAATTCCAACATTATAAGCAAACATTATAACCGAAGCTGAACTTCATCACTACGTTGAGTTAGAACGTTTATTCAGCATTTGAATTATACAAGATAGTTATGAGATACTGCAACTTTGAACTTCGAATGAACATAGTTTTTCTTAGTGACATTACGACTATGCATTTCATAACGCAGTCCAAGTAACATAAACAATTTTAAGCAAACGGAATGTTGTAAGCATATGCACTTAGGAACATTAGCTCGTGCATTAATGCAAGTCATTCTTAAGAAGTGTTATGAATTACCGAGTATGAACACAGATACAGGGTGCTTCATAAACTTAGACACTCTGATGAAACAATTTTATTTTCTACAAGTAAAAATTAACCGCTGTGGAAATTGAACTTTCAACACTCAAACTGAACATTGTATAGAACAGTGGCGTAACGTAGAAGAGGAATAGGGGGTCCGCTGTTTCTATGAACTTTTTCGTGAGGATTTGGACAATATCCGCTATGGATAACCAGAAGTTTATCATGTCGGAGTAAACGCAGAAAGAGACGAGATGGCACCACGGAGCGATGGATTCGATTCCTGACGAGAAGGAGGTCCACCAGCTGATTCACTTGGGATTCGAAGGCAATCGTCATTGCATGGATGGAATGATATTCACGCCGATCTTTCGAGAAATTCATTACATAGGGAAAATCGACGATCTTTGAAATTTAATAACAGCTGATTATGAGAAGGTACTGTAAGAGTTATAACTTTCTGATACGATTATTTTCATGAATACTGGGCACACATGTATATTTTTCTAATAGGAGTGATACGATTGTTTAAGACATGGCTTTGACTTTATATGCTTCGAAATTTTGCTAGAATATGGCGTGACCATATGATATGGCAGGCATCATTATACGAAATTCTCACCATTGGTTGGCTTTATTAAGCAGATGTTTGGTCTTTTAGACATTTTTCCAGCAAGGATATTTTTCATGAATAGTTTTTTTGTGTAACGAGTATTTCGAACTCGTGATCTGCAATTGATTATCTATATTACTTCGTCAGTTCATTGCATACTAGCGAGTGTGTATTATTCATCAGTAGGGATTTTTTCCATTGGATTGTTTGGAGATATTAAGATGTTATTCACTTTAGTGAATGAATATCGCTTTTATATGACAACTAGAGACTTGTTGATTCCTATCTGGTACATTCACTCACATAGTCTTCGAGATGGGGTCTTTCGTATTTATACGATTGTATGGTGGTTACTCATCTTACCCATCGTTTAGGGCACTATCATGTTAGTCGACGGGGCGAGGTCTTTCGTATTTATACGATTGTACGGTGGTTACTCATCTTACTTGCCATTGAGGGACTCATTTTCATCATCCGAGTGTACATGAGATTGTAAGTGAATCAAACAAGGAACTACTAGTCACATATCAGTCGAACTTTTGTTAAATAAAGTAACGATAAATGTCAGCAGGGTTACATTTTGTAATTCTTGTTTGCCAATCCAATATTTTGTTGCTATACTCTTTTGAGAGTAATTTCAGTTTAACAGCTGTTACAGCTGATGCTTTTGATGATTTTTATAATTGTGTTTGATACCTTTGAGAAGGATTTAAAGTAATTGAATCTTGTGAGATGAATCATTAATGGTCAGATTTATTTTAAGGCAGATCAGTATTGCAGATTTTGATATGAGAGATTATAGCACATTGGTGTTTTTCTGTGATGTGAATTATGAGAATTTTAAGAGAATTTATGCTATTTGAAAGCAAATCTTGAATTACTAAGGTAATATTTTTCCAATTGTTTAAGAAGTTGTCTAGATGCGAGCAGATTAATTACAGTTATTGGAGATTGTGTGCGTTGATAATTTGAAGCCAGTTGTATATTTTTTGTAGATCATGCAACATGGTTAAGTGAAGTTTGTGATAGGCATTTTGTGGAAGTTGCCAAGTGATAGTTGCAATGTTGCTGATGCATTTTGAAGCAGACATGAGGTTGTCGAACCCAGTCTAGCGTAATTGTTGAGATTCATGCTGTGTGTGCTGAATATTTGTGGAGTTTTGTGGAATAATTGTGGTATTCAAATGTGATATTTGAAGATTTGAGGATATATAATGTCGTTGTGGATAGTCAGATCCAACGTGATGTCGTGAAGGCAATAATATTTTTTGGCATGAAAATTAAATACGAGATATAACTTGGAAGTGATAAAAACTGTAAGACAACGTTCTATAACCCAAATTAAACAATTTGTTAGGAAATTAAACAAATAAATAAAGTTGATAATACAAGATTTTCTGAGAATAATAATTAATGAAATAATAATCTGAAATTTAAGCATATTAATGATCTGACCTAATGAAATAAAAATCAGAATGACTAGATGAAATAATAAAAATCTAAATAACCAGAAGAGTAAAATTTAAATAAATTGATAAATTAAATTTTGGAATGAATCAATGAATTAAATAAATGGATGAATTAAAGATTGGATGAATAAACTGATTTAAATAAATTAATAGATGATTGGATAGATGATGAATAACTGAATTAGAAGGTGATAATTAATTAAAGAAGCTGATGATTAATGAATTTATATGGAATTAAAATAAATTTAATTGAGATATAATTTGAGGAATTGCAACTTGAGTTGAGGAATTAAACAATTTGTATTGATGATTTAAGACGATTTAATCTGAAGTAGATGATAAAATGAGAGTGTGTGAATAATTAGAAAGCATAATGAAGTAATGATAATAATTTTCATTTAAATGATTTAATGGTGATGAGTTGATGATTCTGACAGAAATATGTTGCATTTTTAGATGAGAATTAATGTGAGAAATATTTAAATTTTGATGATGATGATAATGATGACCAATGAGCCGTGAATTTTCTGTAATTCACAAACAAGTAATTATGAATGACAATGTAAATAGTGTAAATTAATTATTCGATGTTTAGGAGCATTTTACTAACATGTTCAACATTTAAATTATGCCATGCAAGCCATAAATTACGTGATGTTTAAAGTATGTGATTATAATATGTGTATGTTTAGACAGATTAATAACTTTTTCAAATCCACATTTATGATGTTAAATTAAAGAGAAATTAGGTCTCAGGTTTCACAAATGTCAGTGACGAAAGACATAGTGCTACAGTGATCCTGAGAACCCAAGAGAACTTTAGAGATTTTTCTGTTCTATGTGGATGAAATATTTTTGATTAGAAAAGAGATGGTTCGATTTTTGGACAATGACAATTTAACGTTGGCATTCGACCATACTCTCAGGTAGGAGGTATATTTAAAATGTCTGTCTGACTATCAAAGTGAAATAAATTTGTTTTTATCTTAGTTGTGATCTGATGATGATGTGATTTTCCTTTTTCTTTCCTTGTATTGAGTAAGGCTTAACCAGGAAAGGAGGTGGTTTGCTAGGAATTCAGTTGATGGCGCCCATTTATATTTGCATTTTTTAAATTAAACTTAAGCCCGTAACGACCCTAGAGATACTTTGTCTCGTGTTACCCACTGCTTTTTCGATAACTCAGCTGAATTTCCGACACATTCCTTATTTGACTAGAGGTTCATTTAACTCCGCTCTGTCCTGGAACTCCAGGAATGCGATGTAATAGCAGATGGGTCATCGCATCCCCAGGACGAACGGGTACAGAGAGAGAGAGGGAGAATTGGCTTTACCCACCTGTGGGACTTCGATTTTGCTTATTCTATGAAATCACATCAGATTTAGATTACGGAGAGATTGATCTCAAGTTCATTTAATTGTGTTATAAAATTTATTAAACTTAGTCAGACAATATACTTGTGTGCCCATTCCAGTGTTCATGTTAATCGTATTAGTATTATATCATGTTAGTTATAAGTCATTTTTCCTATACCCAAGTGAATGCAGGAATTGATACATTGTGATGTGTTGTTGTCTAACGTCTCTGAATAAAACGTCTATTGAAAATATAATTATGTTGCCGGAAGATTTAGCTAAGGTGTTAGGAGAGTTGCAGAGTGGTATGTCTGGTATTGCAGAAATTATTTCTAAAATGGAAACGGAAGTTAAAGAACAGATAAATAGTTCAGAAGCTATATGTAGAGAAAATGTGCAAGCATTACAGGCTAGTAACGAAGGCAATCTGAACGACAGTTTGAAGTCATTAGAGACCAGATTACAGTCAACTAATGAAGATAATTTAAAGTCATTAGAGACTAGATTACAGACTAGTACTGAAAGTCATTTAAAAGCTAGTGAAGCTAACTTGAAGGATAGTTTTAAATCATTAGAAGAGAGATTACAGTCAAATAGTGAGGATAATTTTAAAACATTAGAAGAGAAATTACAAGCTCGTAGTGAAGAAACTAACACGGAGTTAGAAAACAAGTTATCTAGGTTAGAGAATAGATTAACTTTAAAGAATAATGAGATGCTTAAGACTTTACAATTAGATATAATTGCAGTAAATATGAAAGGAGAGGAAAATGTTCAAATATTAAGAAAGAATATTATTGAATTAGAAAGTAGGGGAGAAGAAAATATTCTTACTTTAAGAACAGACGTTATGTCCATACAGAAAGACATTAAATCGGATGTATCGAAGTTGAGATTCGACATCGATGGTTTAGTGGCAGATGTAGGCAAAATTCAAGAGTGGTCTACCGAAGTATCTTTCGAGACTAAAATCAAAGGTCTAGAGATGAATCTAGGTAATGAGATTAAGGATTTAAAGTCAGTAATTGGGACCATTAAAGAGGATGTCTTAGGAGAGGTTAATTCTAATTTAAAATCATTAGAGAATCAATTGAAGAAAGATATTAGGAAGATGGACGATGATATAGAGCAAAAGGTTAATGAAAACTTAGCTTTATTCAAAAATAGAGTCGGTGCAATCGTGGAAGAACGGTATAGTGAGGTCGATGCCGAAGCAAAAGAAAAACGTGCAGGATTGGACGAGAAATTAATCGCAGGTATGGCGAACTTAGAAGCGAGATTTACGGAGAACAAGGAAGCGATGGAGAGGTAAGGAAGAGGGAAGGAGGCGGCCGTGGCCTTACAGGAGGTACTATCGCGGCATTTGCCCGAAGACGAGGTGGGAAACCACGTTAAACCACTTCGAGGATGGCTGAGGTGGGAATCCCCCCTCTACTCATTTGGACCACCCGAGGCTGAGTAGACCCCGTTCCAGTCCTCATACCACTTTTCAAATTTCGTGGCAGAGCCGGGAATCGAACCCAGGTCCTCCGGGGCGGCAGCTAACCATGCTGACCGCTACGCTACGGAGGCGACTTCCTCTTTTTACCTTCCCAAAAACCTATCATCCGTTCACTGTGCGCCATCTTCTCTTCATCTGCCCATTTACGCTTATTTCTTTTGGGTTGTAATCTAAATACAAATTTATGGTTTTTGATTTTTTCTCTACAAATGCTGCGGTCGTGGATGTCTTCTATGGTGATATGCAGGACCCGCATTCTGATGACAACTTATCATCTTTTAAATGGTTCACCACAGACATTGCTAACTTATATACACATCCTGTCCATGGCCCCCACATTACAGAAATGCATATTCATTAAGTCATTGTCTAGTAATTTTTCTAAGTATTTTATTTTCAGATCATTTTCTCGCTTTTCGCGCCATTGGTTGGTTGGTTCCTCAGTTTAGGGGCTACGACAACGCGGTCATGTAGCCCCGTGTAGTTTGGGTGTGTGTAGAATCTGTCTGATAACCGGTGTTAATTGTGATGGCTGTATTAGTGTGTTATCTATTTTTAAATTTTTAAGTATAAACTGCAACTTAGAATTTTTCAAATAGTTCCTACTTTTGCCGCCAAACGCCACCGTCAACGACTACTAGGCTTAGTTCAGAACTTAGCTACTAGACGCCACCGCAGTCGGCTCTTGGCAACGAACGTAGAAACCTAAGAGCGTTGTTTACATTCTTAACCTATCCAATTTAGCTTCACACAGGTGTAATTAGTGCAAGGTTCTTTAACATGCCATAAATCTATGACATGGGACCGCCGGCTTTACTTCCCCTCCGAAGGAAGGCATACTGAGGGATTTTTAACGCTTTTAAAAAATCCGACGGCTTCGGCCGGGTTTGAACCCGCGATCTTGGGCATAGAAGCTCAGCATGCTACCGACTACGCCACCGAAGCCGCCTTTTGCGTCATTATTATGTCATTTTATGGAATTCATTAGAATATTTCATACGTTTAGAATCATTTTCTCAGATTTTATGATGCATTGTTTGCGTATGGTGCTGGATATTAACGGAACTGAAAGTGAGGATGAACACGAAGACATAAGAATCTTCACAACTTTGTTCAACCCTTATTTCTTGGAATATCCGCATTCCTCAAGACACACTAGACTGGAATAATAAGCAGTATTTGTGTGCAAATAATTCGTATTTGTCAAAGAATAATTAAATTATATCAGATACCTATTAAAATCATTTCAACATACAATGGCGTAGTCTGTTTGCATTTTTTGTGTGATGAAATAATGTTAGTTTCAGTCAAATTTTTAAGTCTTTTTTCTTAAGTTTTCAGGTCATTTTATGTTTTTTTACAGTCATTTAATAGGTCATCAATATTCGGGCCCTGGTATGTAATTGTTGTAAGTCTTCCATAGTTTCTTTGTACCAAGAACTATCCAATTTCGACGTAGAAATTATGTTGAATATTCTTTTAGTCAAGCTGGTGTCGTCCATTCTGGCGATAAGTGTAAAGAACTTCACTCTGCGTTTTCCGATGGGTGTCGTGATAGATTCAGTATTTCTGTATAATTCTTCTGTGGTTCTTTTTTGCCAGAAATTATCTCTGAAAACGGCACCGTAAATTGTTCTCAGAATTTTCCTTCCTTGTTTTTCAATGTCTTTAATTTTGGCCATTCCCTTGGTTTCTGATGCTTCCGGCAAGACTACTGTTTCATAATGTCGTAATTTTGCAGCCGTGGAGATGCATCTTTAGCCTATTTTCATTTTATAAAAGAAATAGGCTTATGAGATCACCTTTTGTCCGTGTGTCTGTCTGTGTGTGTGTGTGTGTGTGTGTGTGTGTGTGTGTGTCTAATAAATTCTAAACGGCTTGTGTGACTTCAATGAAACTCGGTAAGATCATATCACCATTCCGGCCGACCCCGACTGTGCCCTTCAAATTTTATTGTGTCTCACCAATCCAACATGGCGGCTGTGCGAAATATTTCACCAGCATTCAGTATCTCCGAAACTATTACCGATATCACCTGAAATTTTGTACGGTGATAAAGGAATTTACTAGAAGTTCACCTATGAGACTTTCAAAAACCCGGTAACTACAAAACCAACATGGCGGCCAAGCGAATTTGAGACTTTGAAATAGACTTTTCTCGCGATTTAACCATCCAAACGTAATGAAATATGGTACAGCAAATAATTATACATATTGTAATGCACTGGCATCTAATTTAGTTCCATTGTTTACATAATCTCAAGATGGCGGCTGTGCCAAATTTTACAATGAAGTTTTTATTTCTTGTGTCGTAATCATGCGATCGAAGTGAAAGTTTGAATAATGAAGCTACATATTATATTTCCTTTAATGGTACGTAAATCTATGGCCTATACATAATTATAACAATCCAAAATGGCGAGCATCCGAAATAATTTTGACGGTTCTCAATATCTACGAATCTTTTACAGCAATCCAACTGAATTTTTTAATGTTCATAGAGGCTATGAACATAAGTTCACCTATATGACTTTCAGTAACTTGGTGAGCACAAATCCAACATGGTGGCGACGCGAAGTATAAATATTTAAATGGACGTTTCTCGTGATTTAACCATCCGAGTGCAGTGAAACTTTGCACGTTAAATGCTTATACAAATGTTAATCCACTGGCACCTAATTTATTTCAATTGTTTTCATAACCACAAGATGGCAGCTGTGCGACATTTTAAAATCTCGTTTTTACTTCTTGTGTGCTAATCATGCCATTGAAGTCTGAATACCTCACGTACACAATAATCTTCATGTAATAGTAGTTCTTCTTTTGCTTTAGCGTTTGTCCCACCTCGTGGCAGGGTCCGCTATTTGAATCCGCTGTCTCCACTTTACTCGGTCATGGGCCATGTCCGGATGAAGGTTGACGCCTTTCAAATCTCTGTGCAGTGTATCGGTCGTCCCCTTTGGTCTTTTCCCGGCGACCTCCAGTGTGTAGCCCTGTTTTGTAATGGTGTCCGCTCCTGGCCGTAGCACATGTCCAAACCATCGCAGACGACCCTCACGCATTTTGTTACTGATTGCTGCGATACCAAATCGTTCCCTTATTCTTTGATTGGGGATGTGATCCAACCTAGAATGGAATAGTACATAAATAAAAATCCAATCTGGCGACCATCTGAAAATTTAGACGGTTCTCAATACCTACAAATCTATCACAACAATCAAACTGAAATTTTGTGTGTTGATCGAGGCAATTAACGTGAGTAGGATATATGAAAATAGGCTGTATAGTCCTCCACGGAACTACTTGTTTATTGTAGTGGGACCAGCTAAGTTTGTAAGCTTTCCGTAATTTTGAGACTTTTTTCGTTAGCCTTTGTATTCAGACCAGATTTCTGCATGATTTCTAAATAATTGAAGTCGTTGACTTGTAACAATTCTCCGTATTTTGTTTTCATTTGGGAGTTTGTCTGAGCATTTTGTATCGAAAAACTGCGGGTTTTTTTTCATACGAAATTTGTAGCCCGGTTTTCGTGGCGATCTCGTGGAGATTTTCTAAGGCGTGGTGTGCTTCTGTTTAATATTGTCAATATTTTCGTGTTTTTTTTCATACCACTGAGGAATGCCGTACAGAATGATATACTTTAGGCGGAAGCGGAACCCACGTAGGCTACACACTACTTGCATTCTAATCTACTTGAGGACAGAAAGTAGAACTTCCATTGGTCATCTTGAAGAATATGTATTTCCTGCGTTCTGGAAAACATGAATCAGACTTTGTGAAGGCCAGTGCTTGTGAAACAATTGATACTTGTCGGCAATCATAATATTTATTCCTAGAACTTATCTTTTTAAGTTTTATTATCCATTTGCTCTTTGCAGCTTACTGATGAGTCTAGGCCCTTCGAACTTTGAACCGAACACTCATTTTTAATGCGTGATGGTTTCCGTTTCCACAAGCCTTCAAGGAGGCCTTGTCAATATTGGTTTCACGATAAAGACAGTTGGCGAGGAAAAACCCTCGCATTCCTCTGTTTCGAAATGTTCAGATAAATAGACAACATAAATGTTAGTCCGATGACAAAACAGCTGCTCATTTTACCCTGAAGAGTAATTATTTCTAAGTTAGAAAGAAGTGGACATCTTTAGAATGTGAGGAATTTTTTCATACATGAAAATAGGCTTATGAGATCACATTGTGTGCATGTGAGTGTGCGTCCGTGTGCCCCTCCCCTTAATAACTTAAGACGGCTGGAGCGATTTCAATGAAACTCGATAATGTCATAGTACTATTTTGGCCGACCCCGAACGTGCCCTGTAAATTTTATTACGTCTCACCAATCCAATATGGCGGCTGTGCGAAATATTTCACCGGCATTCTATATCTCCGAAACTATTAGTCATATCACCCTGAAATTGTGTATGGTGATAAAGGGCACTACTAAAGTTCACCTATGTGACTTTCAAAAATGAAAATGAACATGGCGGCCAAGCGAAGTTGAAACATTTAAATAGACTTTTCTCTCGATTTAATCATCCGAACGCAGTGAAACCTGGTACAGCAAATAACTATAAAAATTGCAATGCTCTGACATCTAATTTAGTTTGATTGTTTACATAACCTCAAGATGGCGGCTGTGCAAAATTTTAAAATTATTTTTTTTATTTCGTGTGTCCTAATCATGCGATCGAAATCAACGTTTGAATAATGAACCTACACAATAATCGTCATCTCATATTACATAACTATATGGCCTACATAATTATATTAAAATCCAACATGGCGACAATCCTAAATATTTAGACAGTTCTCAATATCTTATTAATCTATGACAGCAATTAAACTGAAAGTTTTGGAATTGTATAGAGGCTATATACATAAGTTCACCTATGGGACATTCAATAGCCTGTTGAGCACAATTCCAACATGGCGGCAACACGAAATTTATATATTCAAATGGACGTTTCTCGCGATTTAACCATCCGAGCGCAGTGAAACTTGGTACGGTATACATGCTTATATAAATTTTAATCCACTGGCATCTAATTAATTTCAATTGTTTTCATAACCACAAGATGGTGGCTGTGCGAAATTTTAAAATCTCTTTTTTATTTCTTGTATCCTAATCATGCGATTGAAGTTTGAATAATACATCTACACAATAATCCTCATGTAATAGTTGGCTACTTAACTATGGCCTATCCCTCCCTATATTATTCTGCTAAGGTCCCATTCCAGTTTTGTACCGAAAATAAGGTCCCATTGACACCAACCTACACATATGGGGTACCTACAGGCTCAGCATAACCAAATGCGCAAGCGAAACGCACTCACTTACTCTTTAAATGCCTCACAATTAAATAAATACCTTAAAACATGTATATTTACAATGCAATAATGAAAGAATGCAACACGGTAACCATGGTAACAGAATCTCGTAGGTTCATCTATTTCTGTAAGACGCAATGCAATTCCAATTATTACATTACTGTGAAAGTTTCCAAACGGTTATAAGGTTATCACTGAACCAAATTACGCTGTAAAATTCATCAATACATACAGTATAATGCGCTTAAGGGGGTCAAGGGGCACTCTAGAATTTTTTCACGTGCGAGTGTGGTACGAAAGGTCTTTTTCACCCGACTATAAAGGGTCTCCGAAAACCACATTTAAAGGCCCTTAAATTAACAGTGTCTGTGATACTCCCAGAAAACTAACTTCGCTCTGATATACCTATGAAGGAACGACAAACCCCTAACCATTGCACCAGTAGCTGAATTGATAAAGTCTGATTATTCATACCAAGGATAAATCAGTCATAGCATTCATGATTGAGATTTTGCTAAGTGTACTCTTTACAACTAGAATATTCGCGGGCGAAGCCGCGACGGGTAATGCTAGTACATAAAAATCCAACATGGCGACCATCCGAAATATTTAGATGGTTCTCAATATCTGCGAATCTATTACAGCAATCAAACTGAAAATTTGTATGTTGATAGATGCAATGAATATAAGTAGGATATATGAATACTGGCTACTTGTTGAACCTGTGTATCAACGCACGCTAAGCCTGCTCTAAATAATTGACTAGAAATTACTGAATTCATATTGTTACAGTATAACTGTATGATGACTAAATTATCCTTGGTCTACCTCGTAATTCTTGTCTGAGGGCTGGAACGGGGTACACTCAGTCTCCGGAGGCAATAGTGAGAGGAGGCAGGTACAAATTCCACCTCAGCCATCCTGGAAGTGGTTTACCGTGTTTTTCCCACTTTTACTCCAGCCGAATGCTGGGATGGTTTCTAACTTAAGGTTACGGTCACCTCCTTCCCAATTCCCACACACTAATACAGCCATAAAATAACCAGTGATGGACGAAGCAAAGAGGATATTAAATGTAGGTTGGCTCAGGCAAGGAAAGCATTTCGGTAGCGCTGCACACCGTGAGAATATGTGTATTAAAAATTTAGTAATGAAATTAGCCAAAGTACCTGTAGTAATGGTATCTGGAGATGATAAATTAATAGATGTTGACTCGTCCGCTGTCATAGACCCACCCAGCCATCCCAAATAGCAACGGGTGATACCGAGCTCCGCTGATGAGTTCTCTCCACGGGGGTCAATTAGGAAAATCCTAACAGGGGAAGTTGCCTGAGGCGTGTTTCACTGCCCCCCACTCCAAACTGGACGTGAAGGTAGTAATATCAACGGAATGTGTCAACCTGCGATGATCTTCACTATCTACTGTTGTTATCTCAAACACGTAGTCCATACCGCTCATTCGAAATTCTAGGCGTACTATACAAATCAATATGCACATTTTTATTTGTATGCTTTAGCTTTGTAAAAATGTTATCATATGAAAGTTATAACCAGCAGTATGAGCATTGCAACGATATTCTGCTACAAGGTGCAAAACTGCAGACAAAAGCTTTACTTCCACTGAAAGTTCGTGGAGTTAACATTAAAACTTTGACGGTATGAAAATAATTCATCTTCTTAGTATTTTCATTCAATCAAGACGAAGTACTGGTATAAGAACAAAATTGAATGTAGATATTTTATGACACATCGTTTAAGTCTTAAGAGAAAAAAAAATAACCTTTACCACAAGGTGATTTCTTAAAGTCTGCAAATGTGTAAATTGGGGGATCAAAGTGAAACGATCAAGGTGGGGGGAATTGTGTTTAAATGTACCTCCTGTATTAGTCCAATAACTAACCAAAATACTCATTCTACTAATATTTAATATAACAACCGCTATTCTTTTTGGTGGGGTGTGAAATTTGTCACCGCACTGGTAGCCCCTCTAAACTACATTTAGTGGCAATATACCTAAATGAAACCTTGTTATTGACACATTGCATTAAATTTCATTTGCATATTCCTTGTTGGTGCACACTGTTTCTTGAAGATAGTTGAGTTTATTCTCGACTTAACCATATATTTTGGCCCATCAATGTCCAAGTATTTCATTCAACATTCAACCTATAAATATACTTGGCAAATTGAATTATGATATGAAATAAATCACCCGTTTGGACAGCTAGTTCTACAGAGCTAACCTAGAAGTAGGATCCTCTGGTTTTATTCGAGGTTAGTTAGTTAGATGGTTTTATCATTTATAAAACATATTTACGGTGTTCGACCATCTGGAAACAACATATTGTAACCACAAATATATTTCAACGGGACTCTTTATAAGGTTAGATGACTTCAAAAATCTTACGCATCGTTCCATATCAGTATGCCTGGCTGGAAACAACATCTCATAGCATCCATCAACGACATCTGTTTCAATATATAATAATAATAATAATAATAATAATAGCATATGGCCTCGGATGCCGGGTGCAAGCTTTGTTATTTGACACCCAGAGGGTAGCCTGCATGTCAAATTTTGTTGTTCCTTGAAGCACTATGAAAGTCAAGGAGGTTAAATATCTAAGCTCCTTGACTCTATAGCGCTTTCTAGTAGAGAAATGAGGAACTTTGTGTTGGCGGAAAATCCCGAGATTAATTTTGTCATTATGAACACTGCCTACTGAATTCAAATGGGTTCTTTGACATGCCAACATCGTATGACATGTCGTAATTTTTGCTGCTTTTCAAAAAAAAATCACTTACCCCGGCCAGGAGCGAACCTGCAAGCTTGGGGGGGTTAGTAATCCGATACTATAACCACTCACCCACCGTGGCAAGCAATATATTATTATTTAGCCGTATTGAAGAAATCTAGTCTAATATAGGTCCAATATAGAAAGTTTGGGTTAAACTAGAACGTTTTTCAAGGTTAGAGGACTTTATCAGTCAAAAATTGTTACGCATTTCACCAATTTTTTATACGTGGAAACAACACCTTTTTGCAATCAACAGGAGATCCGATTCATTATATTGAACCATAATGAAGAAGTATAATGTAGACAATCTATTAAGGTAGATTTATATTAACTTTAGTCTTGTTTCGTTTATGTATTTTTCTTGTTTTCTGGGACCTTTCATTTTATTTAAATTTTAATGTGTACTCTGTAAAGATATCCATTTTCACTTTGGCATTAATTGTTAACATAGTGTTTAAGATTCTTTTATTATTTCAATCTACGCTGACGATTATCATTGTATACCGAAGCATGTAGGTATTAATTTAAATATTAAACGTCTTTTAAGTGTTTGACAAGGCGGCTATTATAATTTGAGATTAATATAATGAAAACCAAAATTTTAATGTATAGTCTATATCATTTTAAAGCTTATAAAACAGGTTACAATGTTAATACTGAGAGCTCTCCGTTATTTTTTTGACGGAGGTCCATGTTTTATTCCCGGCTCTGCCAAGAAATTTAATTCTGGTTTATGGGTTGGAACGGGGTACACTCAGCCTCGCGAGGAAACACTGAGAAGAGATGGGTTCAATTCCCACCTCAGCCAGCCAGGAAGTTGTTTTCTGTGGTTTCCCAACTTCTACTCCAGGCAAATGCTGGAAGGTTCCTAACTTAAGGTCACGGCCACCTCCTTCCCAATCCTCCAGTCTAGTCTGCAAGCCTCTGTTTGTGAACATGTCACCTCCATGATCTCCTATTAGCAGTTAGCACTGCGGCCTCCTCTGCTTATACACCTCTACTTTGAAATCGTTCAACACTGAATCTAACCAACGCATCCTAGGTCTACCTCTACTTCTCTTACGCCCTACAGTCGAACTCATTAACCTCTTAGGTAAGCTCTCCTCCCCCTTTCTCTTCACATGACCCCACCATCTGAGTCGGCTCATACGAACATCTGGTGTGTTTCTACTAACATCTGGTGTGTTTATTTCTAACTTAACCGGCCGCGGTGGCCGAGAGAGCTAACGCGCTACCTCGTGCCTCGCTGGCATCGGGAGAGCGTGGGTTCGAATCCAACCTCGGCCGTCCTGAGAATGGTTTTCGTGGTTTCCCATTTTCACCACCAGGCAAATGCCGGGGCGGTTCCTTTCAATAGGTCCACGGCCGATTTCCTTCCAATATCCCTTCCCTAACCCGTCCTGAAAAGAAACAGTAAATGGCCATTGGCTGCATTAATAACATTATCATTATTTCTAACTTATCCTGTTTCTCTTCATTTACATACAACAATACTTAAATGTTCCGTCTATAAAACTATAATAGTAAATTATCAGACAAGTGCTTAGGGGCAGCAAGTATGTCTTTTCTTATCAACTTCGATGGCCGTTCACATATATTATCACGTACATTTCTTATTACACTGTTCGAAATACATTCTTGATTAATCGTCGTACATGGTTCGTGATTGTGAGACCCACATAACAGAAAGTTACCACCATTTGTAAATAAATGGGCAGAACATTCCTTGACACCTCCACTGTTGGCCCCGTTTTGACAACTCACACTTATGAAATTTATAGTTTCCTATAATTCACAATTCTCCAACTCTTTGACTGTACATGGATAACATGTTCGCTGCACTGATAATATATCTACAGAAACCCCAGGGGGTCCAGGTGTATGTAGCTGTCAGTCAACTCATGACTTACAAACAATTCAGGAGAGGTTGCCTACCCCCACTCTCTTCCCAAACCCATTAGCGTGAGCTGACAGGACTGTTTGGGTTTAACCTTATCAGCGGAGTTCGACCATCCCGATAGCAACACTACTTATATAGTTGAAATGAAGTATCTGGTAGACATCTTGTCACTATGTCAGGAATGCCAACCCCGCGCGTTTGGTACTATCTCGCACCGTGTATACAAAGAAACAAAAGAGCGTCGATAATGTAATTTATAATTGCGCCAAATCCAAATCGTCAGTCGTACTTTAACCATGGATTGTGTGGCATGTGAAATTACTTCATAAATTGTATCTTATTAATGTTTTACATACAAAACCAAACCTAACCTGGGGCTTAGGCCCCAGACCCCCTTGCTTGTGGTACTAGCAGTAATTTTCGGCCAAGCAGTACTTTACGTCTTTACGTGTGAAATGGTGAATGGTGAATTTTGTATGCGACATGTTGGTAACGTAGTCACATTTCCGTCTGTCGAGTGTCCAAGATGGCGTCCGTAGTGAAACGAACACGATAAAAAAATTATTTATTTTCGTAAAAAAACACATTATTGAGGTGCGGCAGTTGTAGTTGAGATTGTGAAACGACTCCCAACAACTCCGAGAAAGGTTTGTAAATCATAAATCCTATATTTTCAATAATATACCTCGTTAAAAGTTACGAAGCGGCTTCGGTGGCGTAGTTGGTAGCATGCTGAGCTTCTATGCCCAAGATAGCGGGTTCAAACCCGGCCGAAGCCGTCGGATTTTTTAAGAGCATTAAAAATCCCTCAGTATGCCTTCCTTCGGAGGGGAAGTAAAGCCGGCGGTCCCATGTCATAGATTTATGGCATGTTAAAGATCTTTCCACTAATTACACCTGTGTGAAACTAAATTGTGTAGGTTAAGAATGTAAACAACGCTCTTAGGTTGCTACGTTCGTTGCCAAGAGTCGACTGCGGTGGCGTCTAGTAGCTAGTTCTGAACTAGGCCTAGTAGTCGTTGACGGTGGCGTTTGGCGGCAAAAGTAGGAACTATTTGAAAATTCAAAGTTGCAGTCCTTACTTGAATTTAAAAAAAAAAAAACAGATACACACACACCAATACAGTCATCACAATTAACACCGGTTATCAGACAGATTCTACACACACCCAAAGTACACGGGGCTACATGACTGCGTTGTCGCAGCCCCTAAACTAAGGAACCAACCAACCAACCAAAAGTTACGAAAAGGCATGTTCTCACGGCGTGCAGAATTACCAGCATTTCTACCAAATAGGAATCTGTTGACATCGAATATAGATTTAGGTATTAGGAAGTCGTTTTTGAAAGCCATTGTCTGGAACGTGGCGCTCTATGGAAGTGAAACTTGGACTGTTGGTGCAGAGAAAAGACGAGCGTTTGAAATGTGGTGTTACAGGACAATTATGAAGATCAGATGGGTAGATAGGGTTACAAATGAAGAGGTATTAAGACGAATGGGAGAGGAGAGATTTTTCTGGCGACTGCTAATGAAAGAGAAGAGATAGGTTGGTAGGACACATATTAAGACACCCAGGAATAGCAAGCTTAGTTATGGAAGGAAGGGTCGAGGACAAGACTTGTAGGGGTAGACCATGGTTAGAATATTTTAAACAGATTGCCTCGGATGTAGGGTGTGGTAGCTATGTAGAGATAAAACGATTAGCTCAGGACAGGGAGGCATGGAGAGCTGCATCAAACCAGTCAAAAGACTGAAGACTCAAACAACGATAATACAGCCATCACAATAACACAAGTTATCAGACAAATTTCACACACACACCCAAGTACACAGGGCTACTTGACCACGATGTCGCAAAGTTCCTAAATGAACCAGAACTCAGTAGGGCGCGTTTCTTGTGTTGACAGACTGAAGATTGATTAAACTGGCAACACTAAAAAATGAATTCTAACATTTCAAAAATCTACACATACCCAAGTTCACGGGGCTGAAATTACCACCATGTCCAAGCACCTTCTGACGACAACAACAAGAACTTGATTGACATAAATCACCTGTGAATTTATATCTCACAATACATTCTTAAAATCAGGAGGTTGGCCACCAAGAGGTTCCGTTTTGCTGAATGCGACTTGTTTGTCGTTTAGCTTGGGGGTGGTCTGGCGAAAGCGTCAAGCCCCAAGCTGTTGCTTGCTCGGGGAGAAAGAAGGTTTTTCCTGGAAGACTAAATCCTATTTGAAAAGTTGGCTACGCCTTTCCCTTGCCACTTAAAATACCGCACCACTCATTACTTTCTAAATAGACACGTACCCGCGAAACTATGCGCACCATGTCAACAGCTCAAAACAGCGGTTTGTAAATCACTTCAATGCTGATTCAGGCGCGGATTCGAGGAGGGGGTCACGGGGGTCATGACCCCCCCCCCCCCCCCAAACGGGAGACCAATTTTTTTGCAAACTCAAAAAACGAAAACACAAGAACCAGACAAATAAAACTTGACGAATTTTAACTGAAAAACAGGTTGTTTTTTTTTCATTTTATTCAATACTGAAAATATCTTTATTGCAATTATTATGTTCTGTTACAACTGTAAATATTTACAACTTCATACCTGTTATATAAAAACGATTATGTATATAACAAAATCAACTCGTCAATTTTGTTTAGCAAACCTTGTGAATACCGAATCGATGTTTCTAGTGATGTCACGATGAATGTGCAGCAATGCGCGGATAGGAATTTGGGGCTTTTTTTTTCGCACCAAAAAATTTTGCCGACGTCCAAACTGCAAGCCTGGTTGGCAATTTAAACTGTGACTTTCTCCCTTTGTCGGTACCAACTCGACTTCCCGAAACTGTAACGTACCTTGATACTTTTCTCGAAGCTTGATGTAAAAGTCGCAAAACACGCCGTTGCAATTTGTACGAATATTTTTGGTGCGCTAAACGCATCAAATTTCTATCCATGAAGCTTGCTAAAAAATTGGTCTGGTTTTGTACGTTTGGTTATTTTGCGATTGCGTTTTTAGTGATACCATTTTTCTTAACAATTTCGATTCTCTGACCCCACCCCCACTAAAGCCAAACTCTAGATCCGCGCCTGTGCTGATTAGTGGGTCAAAGACACGATTCTGAACCTGCAGGACCTTATATAAGTTATCATTTAATGATGAGAAAAGATATTGATGCAAATCTCTTAAAGATCGTTAGTAAAATATGCATCGAAATACGTAGCTTTAAAGTTATTAGGTAGTTATCGAGGCGGCTTCGGTGGCGTAGTCGGTAGCATGCTGAGCTTTTATGCTGAAGATCGCGGGTTCAAACCCGGCCGAAGTCGTCGGATATTTAGAAGCGTTAAATATCCCTCAGTATGCCTTCCTTCGGAGGGGAAGTAAAGTCGGCGGTCCCATGTCATAGATTTATGGCATGTAAGAGAACCTTCCACTAACTACACTTGTGTGAAGCCAAAATTTGTAGGTCAGAATTGATAACGCTCTATTAGTTCCAACTTCTCCGCCGGGTGCTGACTGCAATGCCATCTGGTAGCCAAGTCCGCAAGCTAGGTGTCCTGGACGGTAGCAAACGTAGGAACTACTTGAAATTATCGGCTGCAGTCCTTACCTGAATTAAAACAGATAACACACACTAATACAGTCATCACAATATTAACCCTTTGACCGCCAACGTCCGATTGATCGGACGTTCTGAAAAAAATGTATTTTCCAAGTTACTTATTCGTTTTAATAGTTCACAATATATGTTTTGGTCTAGTAGTGCATTAAATAAGACTATATACAACAAGTTTAAAGTTTGTCACACTGAGGAACTTGCTGCTGAGTAACCAAGCGCAAATTCAGCTATCGCGGGCGGGCAACGAACCCTTTTACCTTTTACCGAAAAAAAAATGAATTATTCAATTGTTCCATATACAGCAAGATTAGTACAATTCGAGGTGTTAGAAGGAAAAACACCAGATACATTTGTAAAGAATGTAATAAGAGTGTACATCCTTTGTGCCTCTCTAATCACAATTGCTAGGGCGTGTAATAAACGTGTGTAAATATTAGGTAATTACAGTAGTTTCTTTTCATCCAAAAAGTGAATTCTGGAGTGTCCAGTTTGTGTGAAGTAGTGAAATAGACATTAGTAAACATTTTTACTTAAAACTAGCCTGGAACTGCAGCCATTTGCATAAAATGTAAGAATTAGAAAATTTCATGTTACAGTAATAAAAATAAAAATAAATGATTGTAGCTGTGATATTTTATAGAAAGCTCAAATTTG
Source organism: Meconema thalassinum (assembly GCA_946902985.2). Lineage (NCBI taxonomy): Eukaryota > Metazoa > Arthropoda > Insecta > Orthoptera > Tettigoniidae > Meconema > Meconema thalassinum. The sequence goes on along the minus strand of OX336398.1, from coordinate 51,628,044 downwards.
TATAGACTATGTGATATTGGAAACATCACCTCTCTAAAATAAAGCAGTTTTCGATAGGAAAAATATTTTTTATTCTTAACGATTTTTGATCATGAATTTTCTTTTAAAATTTTAAAAGTAAATATTTATTTCAATTATCACTCCATTTAATATAAATTATAGATTAAGAGTACATTAAGTTACATTAATAAAACAAAAGATCATCCAATATACACAAATGTAATTACATATTTTACATATTTTTTCATATTTGTTGGTATTCTACATATTCTTAGAGGGTATTCTACATATTCTTAGTGATATTACATAAAATTACATATTTCAGAGTTTTCCTGTTTTTATATGAAATAAATTGCTGAATTGAAGTTTCGCACTAAATGTGGGGCTGTTGTCCTCTCAACAGGGGGATTAAGGTAATTATGAGTGATAGGTATTTGAGAGGATGATAAGTGCTGTGTTTGGGGAAACTGGTGCAAGTGTATTGAGTAAATTGCAAAAAGTGTTGAAGAGAAATCTGATTATTCATCATTTCACAGTGTGTGCCGAATTCTAAATGGAAATGACGTTGATCCTCCCGAGTACATTTCTCCAGCGAAAATTCATCTCGTAAAATTTCCCCCAGTTACATCTTGTAATGTTGAAAGATCTTTCTCTGCATATAAGAACATCCCAAGTGACAAACGCCTTTCTATGACCCCAGAGAACATCGAAAAATACTTAATAGTTCACTGTGCTACAAAATGTAGTGAATAAACGTGCTTTGAGTTATGAAAATACAGTAATAAGTTTCTATTGAATATGTGTGTGATATATTCATATAATATGACTCCAAAGAACATTGAAAAATACTTAATTGTTCACTGTGCTACAAAATGTAATATAAAGCGTGTTTAGTGTGTTGCAACTGACAAAATAGTAAGTTTATATAATTATACAATATTACATATTTTGCCCAATCTACATATTTTGCTACATATTTTGGTGCCTTTTGTTACATATTTATGTACATATTATGCCACTTGATATTACAGAAAATCCCAGCTCTAGTTATTACGTATAATTTATCGCAGGGTTAAAAGTGCAGATTAGGCCTTGGCAGTATAGGGTATGGACACCGCGTATATGGCTGGCGGTCAAAGAGTTAACACCGGTTATCAGACAGATTCTACACATACCCAAAGTACACGGGGCTACATGGCCACGTTGTCGCAGCCCCTAAACTAAGGAACCAACCACCAACCAAAGTCGTATGCTCTAAGGTATTGGTTTTTATTTCTGGGTATTTTGTGGTGACAATCACCTGAGAATACTCACAATTTTCCTGGATAGTCAGATCCCCCCTCGAAAAGAAATTGCAATACACCCCTGCCTTCAATCCTGATCTACCGAGGATGTCATCCACTTGATGACGCGTTAGAGTGGAATTGACGTCACGAATACACGTCACCATTCAAGCTGATAGTATTACCATATCATTAACACACACCCCTCAGAGTGTAGAAATCCGATTTCCAAGCCCTCTACAACAGCACAAAAAAAGCCAGGCTAAGCCCTCTAAAACACCTCTTGAAGGAACAAAAAAATAAACCAACTTTACCCTCCGTGGATTGGAGCGGTATTATAAGTTCATTGCTCTTTTATCCAACAAAAGGCAAGGTAAGGTCTCCACCGCTGAGGGTTGTATTAACCTGACTTTCCCTTTCAGGGCGCAACGCACCCCTGCGACCCCGCTAACAAGTTGACACGGTTTTTTAATGCACCTCATTTATCTTCTTTGTGGGGTGAGAAGGTTTTTTTGTGCAGTGTGAACCTGCTGCAACAGGAAGTCAGGATTAGGGGTGCAGAACTCGTAAAAACACGTGTGAACTCCACTTCCCATCATCTGCGATCATCCGAGATGTTGTCCTCGCTCACACATCTTCACAGAAGGAATTCAATGTGTTAATCATTTCACCAAAGATATCAATAACACTTTTTCAGTTAAGGGCAGATGACCTCGTAGTTCCGTCCCTTTAAACAACAACAACAATAACTAACTCAGGCGCGGATTCAAGGGGGGTGGGGTCACGGGAGCCATGACCCCCCCCCCCCCCCCTCAAACGGAGACCACATTTTTTTGCAAACTCAAAAAACGAAAACACAATAACCAGACAAATAAAACATAACGAATTTTAACTGAAAAACAGTTGTTGTTTTTTTCATTTTATTCAATACTGAAAATATCTTTATTGCAATTATTATGTTCTGTTACAACTGTACATATTTACAACTTCATACCTGTTATATAAAAACGATTATTTATGTAACAAAATCAACTCGTCTGTTTTGTTTAGCAAACCTTGTGATTACCGAATCGATGTTTATAGTGATGTCACGATGAATGTGCAGCAATGCACGGATAGAAATTTGGGGCTTTTTTCGCACCAAAAAATTTTGCCGACGTCCAAACTGCAAGCTTGTTCGGCAATTTTAGCTGTGACTTTCTCCCTTTGTCGGTACCAACTCGACTTGCCGAAACTGTAACGTACCTTGATACTTTTCTCAAAGCTCAATGTAAAAGTCGCAAAACGCGCCGTTGCAATTTGTACGAATATTTTTGGTGCGCTAAACGCATCAAATTTCTATCCATGTAGCTTGCAAAGAAATTGGTCTGGTTTTGTACGTTTGGTTATTTTGTGATTGGGTTTTAGTGATACCATTTTCTTAACAATTTCGATCTCTAGATCCGCGCCTGAACTAACTAACACTTTCTCAGTGACCCTAATGTTTGTCTAAACTTATTTTAATGCCATCTTTAGGTCCTTCTTTATAGTCAAGTCATCATTACTTGCGAATTGACGTTTCAGTGCTGGTTTGGACTAAACGGCAGATGGCCCAAAATTTCACAGTTGAATTCTTTGAAAGTCTATCGTAACGTTGGCACAGTGCGGTCGTGAATGATTGTCACCTATTTCGAGAATTGAAGGTATGGTTGGGCGACAACGCCTCGCCAAAAAGGAAACACTCCAGACGTACCCATCTCAGTGGTGGCAGAATTTTTTGTCGATGGCATTGGAAAGCTGGTGTAACGATACGACAAATGTTTCAATCGTTTCGGCGATCCCCCAGGGGCTCACATCTAGTAGGACATGGGTTGGCGACCACGGGGCTCTAGCTGAGTCCGGCGTTGTTTCCACTTACTTGTGCCGGCTCCTGTCCGTCATCTTTCCTGTCGACCTCTCTTGGCCAATTCTTGTTCTCTTCCGACCCCGACGGTATTAGGGTATCCGAGGCCTAGGGAGCCTTAATTGGCCCTTGTCTCATCTTTTCTGATTCCCTCCTTCTGCGAGGGGTCAGCCTTCTTTTTCTTTTCATGTTATCTCCTGCCTTTTGCTCAAGGCCCTCAAGGAGGCAGGGTGTATGTAGCCCCACCACTTTTGGTGCACCCTGGATATTGCTACACCCTCAGGAGCTCACGGCTGGTGAGTTCGGGAGTTGGCGACCCCGGGGGATTCCAGAGCTGGGTCCGGTTTCCCCCCTTTTATCCATTAGCTATGGGGCGGAACCCTCCTCTTTCACTTTCCTATCTGCCTTTCATGGCTCTCCTTCCTTTCAAGTCCCTCAATCCTCATTCTTCGAGGGTTGAGGGCATTTCTTTTTCTCCTGTCCTTTATTTGCCTTATTCTCCTTTTGTTTTCCATTCATTCTTCTAGTATATAAGTTAGTGTCAGTTATATTTTACATCTCATTATCATCTTCACGATCACCCAAACCATTAGGGGCCGATAACCTAGATGTTAGGCCCCTTAAAACAACAATTATCATCATCATCAACGTTTCGGCGATTATTTTGAGACATGAGAATAAAACAAGCAAACATCTAGTAGTAAAATCAGTTTGGTATGTCAATCTGTTATTTTTATACAGTCCATCGGAACTTTAAAAAAAAACTCATTGACTACGTGACCACACGTTTTAACTTATTTATTGTTCTTGTCTGGAGATAAAACAGTTTGCTGGGAGTCCATCACCTGTAGTCAAGTGATTAGGAAAAGCCCATGGGAAACAGAGCTCTGACAAAATATAATCTTATAACTTGTTCCTTTTTCCAAGTTATTAGTTACATTGAGCCGGTGAAAGGTCATTAGCATGGTCACGACTGTAGAAACCCCTTGCTCTTAACGGCCAATATGACCTGCCATTGGTTGGTGTCAATGACCTCGGCGAGTATTGGCTATGTTACTTTTTCGTTTATATTTTATAGAATAGGTGGTTGGTTGGTTCCTTAGTTTAGGGGCTGCGACAACGCGGTCATGTAGCCCCGTGTACTTTGGGTGTGTGTAGAATCTGTCAGATAACCGGTGTTAATTGTGATGGCTGTATTAGTGTGTGTTATCTGTAATTCAGGTAGGACTGCAGACGATCAATTTCAAGTAGTTCTTTCTTTTGCTACCAAATGCTACCGTCCATGACACCTGGCGGCGAACTTTGGAACTTAATAGGGCGTTAATCAAATCTGCTGTTGTTTGAGTCTTCAGCCTTTTGACTGGTTTGATGCAGCCGTCCATCCCTCCCTGTCCTGAGCTAATCGTTGCATTCGAGGAAATCTGTTAAAATATTCTAACCTTGGTCTATCTCTACAGTTCTTGTCCTCGACCCTTCCTTCCATAACTAAGCTTGCTATTCCTGGGTGTCTTAGTAGCCTATGTGTCCTACCAACCTATCTCTTCTCTTCATTAGCAGTCTCCTCTCCCACTCGTCTTAATACCTCTTCATTTGTAACCCTATCTACCCATCTGATCTTTATTATTCTCCTGTAACACCACATTTCAAACGCTTCAATTCTCCTCTTTTCTGCTGCTCCAACAGTCCAAGTTTCACTTCCATAGAGCGCCACGCCCCAGACAACGGCTATCAAAAATGCCTTCCTAATACCTAAATTTATTCGATGTCAACAGATTCGTTGTTTGTAGAAATGCTTTCCTTGTCTGAACCAACCTACTTTTTATATCCTCTTTGCTTCGACATCACTGGTTATTTTGCTACCTAAGTAACAGAAGTCTCCTACTCCCTTTAACTTATCTAACTTACAAGTTTAGCTTCACACAATTGTAGTTAGTGGAAGGTTCTTTTATATGCCATAAATCTATGACATGGGACCGCCGGCTGTACTTCCCCTCCGAAGGAAGGCATACTGAGGGATTTTTAATGCTCTTAAGAAATCCGACGACTTTGACCGGGTTTAAACCCGCGACCTTGGGTATAGACGCTCAGCCACCGTATCTGTGAAGGACGATGCGTATTGAGTTGACCACTCATGACGTCACACCCGAGAGAAAACTAAAATAATTCAGCGTTAGTATTCTCGCGCAAGACGTACCGGGAACAAGTGACGGTCGTGTCGTGTTAGTTGGTTGTCTTGGTTACCGGATCTCGGTATGTCGCCCTCCCCTCGGACTGCATAAGCAAGGCTTGTATTAGCGCTGCTATTGGCTGGAGTCCGTACTTTAAATGATCGATTCTGGGTTCCATGAGTCACGCTTCCCTTCATTTCATTATTCCTCCCCCGTCCACCCACGCCTCTAGAGGGGAGAACAAATGGCGGGGGAGGATGCGAGTAAAAAGACAATCTCCCCGACTCCGATATTGATTGGATCGTCAAAACAGCTCCCTAAAGAACATGGTGTTCTGACAGTGGCGGATTCAGGAGAGAACACACACGGAAACTAAAAATCTCTCTCGGCACGCTGGAAGGTGGAGGTACATTTCACCAGGCAAAGACACATTTTTAGAATTAACTAAATTTGCTAATGGTTGTGTACTTACAAAGGTTCCACGAGAAGCCTCATCTTCTTATAATTCCGAAAACATTTTAGTGAACACTTGGCGTTAACGATAAACGCGACAAAAAACAACCCCCTTAAAAAGAAATACAAATTAACCATCATCATTTATTGTACATATCAGGCCATTAAAGCCCATGACAGAAAACAAAAGTATCATAACAAACACGTCAAATATACAATATTCCATAACACTATCCTGTAACGATTCGATCCCATAGCGGTTATATTTATAGGGTTATTCATTTATAATTATCATATTTATTATTCTTATTAATTAGTACATCAATGAGATGATTTTTATATCAGATAATTGTAAGCGGTTTTTATTATTATATTCAAGTAGATTTTTATTAACAATTATTTGTAAAGAGACGTAGTAAAATATATAATGCAACAAGATTGCCAAATAGGATCAACCCAATGCGTCACAAACTGAACGACGTAGTAATAATTACACCACGGCAAACTGCGTCATTTTCCTGAGATGTTAAGAAACCCACTATGGTGTAACCAACACGCCATTTTCTACGGTACGTACGCGTCTAAAGATTACAAATTGTGGTGCAATTAGCCCTCGTGAGAGAATGAACACTGAAGAAAGGGAAGCTTACTGGAGGGGGAGACCGTCGAAGACCACGTGACAACGAAGTCATTAGTACCTGCGACTCCGACAAAAGACGCATTGATCTACAGCTCTCAATGAAGTAAGGAAGTTGTAACCTTGCTTTCTGGGTCCTAATGGACTGAGCACCGAGAGTCGACACTGAACGATGTCTTGCCGACATCTATATCAATACATAATGGGTTATATCCCTGATCAAGAGTATTTCTACAGATGGCAACGTACTTAATGAGGATATTTCATAGTAATTGAGATATCACATCATTTTTTTAAACATAAGCGACGTAACATCGAGATCATCGATCATTTCTTAAATATGACGAATCTTCGACTGGGTGAGCCAACAATTCAATAAAACTATCGTCTCTATTATAATTTAACTTCAATTAACTTTCAATTCATTTAAATGTTCAGTTCCTTTTAAATTAATTGCCGCATTGAGTAATTTTAAATTCAATTGTGTGACTATCACTATTCTGTTTTATTAATATTTTGTTTTTGCATTTAATAAATTCATTCTCTTCAACGTAATGCCTATTTCTTTCATTGTAATTAGTACTTTAAGGCAATCATACTCCTTGATTAAATACTGGATTGGTTAGATGACTTTGTCTCACTACGGCCCGGGTAAGTGGTTCTCGACTCTACTGCTGATAGCCGAGGTTAAATCAATAAATTTCGATTCACTATCTTAAATAGGAATCTGGCGCTCAACAACTTATTATATTACACTATCACAGGTAAGGTCACACCACAGTGTATATTATTTATTCATATCATGTTTGTTTTATTGAACCACAATAGTCATCACCACGTTCAACGAATCATTAAAAAATGTTACATTTGGCGCCACAAAGTAGGACACGAAAACCATTCGGTATTTAGTCAGAGGAGTGTATAATTTCAGTGCAAATTGTCAGTGCTTTTGGGGGACAGTGAAGTGAAGTGAAATTTTGGAAGGGCAATTGTTATACGGTGTACTTCGAGATGTCGGAGGAGGAACAGAGGCAGTTGAGAAGTAGGGATGCAGTCAAGAAAGTTAATTATAAGGAGGTTGATAGCGGTAGCGATGTTGAGAGCGTAGAGAATAATACCAAGATGTCGGAGGTAAATCTTGAGAATAATCCTGAGAGTAATCCTGAAAATAATCCTGAGGTTAACCCTGACATGAATTCAGAGGAAAATCTCGAGACGAATACAGAGGTACATCCTGAGACTAGTGGTAGTCAGGAGAAACAGAAGTCCTTAGAGGTCCATGAAATTTCATTAGCTGATATCTTGAGGGAGATGAATAAAAATAGTCAGGAGATGAATAAAAATAGTAGGGAGATGAAAGAAAATATTGGTAGGCTAAATCAAAATATGGAAGAGAATAAGAAAGATAATTTAGAAAGTAGGAAGGAATTCAATGATAAATTTGAGAAATTAGATAAAGATATGAATAAAAATAGTGAAGAGAATAAAAGAAATTATTTGGAATTCAATGGTAAATTTGAGAAATTAGATAAAGATATGAATAAAAATAGTAAGGAGATGAGAGAAGAGATGGGTAGGCTAAATCAAGATATGAGTGAAAAATTAAATAAGCATAGTCAGGAGTTCAATGTTAAATTTGAGAAATTAGAAAAGAATTGTCAGGAGTTGAATTTGAAGCTTGATAAGAATAGTCAGGAAATGAGAGAAGAGATGGGTAGACAAAATCAGGAAAGTAGGAAGGAATTTAATGAGAAGTTTGAACAATTGCATAGAAATAGTAAAACGATCAACCAAAAGCTGGAAGAAAATAGTAAAAAGCTAGACAGTGTGGTTAAGGTAAATGAAGGATTGAGTAAGAAGTATGATATGCTACAGGAAAGTATTCAGGGGGTAAAACAGGAGATCAGAGGTGAAATTAAGGAAGTGGTAGAGAAGAAGGCTAAAGATATGGTTGAAAAAATAGATAAACAATTAGAAGCAGTAGAAAATCAAATTAAGGAAGTTGAGATAGAAGTTAATAAGAAAGTAGAATCAGTAAAGACAGCCTTTCAGGAGATTTTAGATGAAAGTAGATCGGAGTCCGAGGAAATTTTAGGTAAAGGTTTTAGCAAATTGATAGAAGCGGAAACTAGGCAGATGAGAGAAGATTTTGGGGATAAGATTAAGGTATTGAGAAATGAATTAATGGATAAAGAGAGTAATTTTCAAGAAATGGAGGCGAGATTAAAGAAGCAGATAAGGGAGGAAGGAAATAAGAATAGAATGAAGTATTTAAGTAGTATGAGAGAGACTGAACTGCCTAAGTTTTCAAACAAACAGGGGTGTCCTATGCAGTTCATGAATCAGGTGGAGGACAGATTCAAAGAAAGGCTAAAGGATGGTCAAATTGAATGGAAGATAGTAGTAGAGCTATTGGACCAGGCTTTTATAGGAGATACTAAGGGATGGTTTTTAGTATACAAGCATACCTTAATAAATTTTGAAGATTTCAAAAGTAAATTTATTGAAAAATATTGGAATGAGGATATCCAATCACAAATGAGACAGATTATTAATTCTGGCAGGTATCAATCTGGGGAAGGGAGTAATATGACTGATTACTTTCTAGAGTATGTACTCATATGTAAACATCTTGACGGAATGAATCAAGATGGGGATGTGGTAAGGCTTCTCCTCAGGCATTTCCCACCCAAGGTAAACGTGGCTGCTTGTATACAAATGATCACTACAATACAGGAATTAGAGGGATTGTTAAGCAGATTCGATGCACTCGAAGATTCATACGATATGTCCATATTACAGAATAATCCTGAAAATAATTATTATGATAATAATCAGCAGGATTATAATGGCAGGGGCCAATATCAGAATAGTAGATGGTAAGAACTGTGATATGCCAGAGAAAGTAGTGATGCAAATTTATATTAACGATAGTTACTGTTCCGTATGACTTAAATATTAAGTAATGAAGTTTTATAGGATTTAACAGAGGTAGATGAGAAACCTGCTGTGTGTAATTTTAATTCAGTCGTGAAGTTAGGATGGTAAGGGGCGCGTAGTGCCTACGCTTATTGATTTAGATTGACTAAAATCATTTAATTTGGAAGACAGAGGTTGTCGTGCTATTGAGCATTTCAGGTAAGTTGAATGTGGGTCCTTAAGCTGCAGGTAAGTTGGAGGAAGTGAGGATTAAATTAAAAAAAAAGGGTAGGAAGATTATTACATAGGTAAGTAATCGAAAGAAAGTAATAATTATTATGGCAACCATAATTATGAATATAATGGTAATGAAGATTTAATTCAAAAGTGAGTGAAGATAAGATGATACAGTGGTAATAAAACGAATGAGTAGAAGAATTAGGTATTGATTTTTAAAGAAGTTTCAGTTGAGGACAACGAGGTTATCAGTGGATATATTTTGAGAAATTTATAAGTGGTTTAGAATTGTTAATGGTAATGCGTTGTATGAATTAACCAACATCGGGTTGAAATGAGGAAGTAGTAACTAATTAGGACATCTGGTAACTTACTTGGTGACAGATATGTGTGTGTGTATGTGTGTATTTTCACGTAAATGGACGTGAGTTTGAAGAAGTAGGCCAACGAAGGTAATGCCGTTGAGCAAAGTGGTTTTAAGTTTTTGGTAAGATGCCAAATGAAGTAGGTTGGAGGAAGTTTTTGGAGGATGAAGTAGGTCAGCAAGGTATATTCCGTTGAGCAATGAGATTTTTTATGGTGTCTACGGGACTACGTGAAGTTAATGTTGGGAGTTTTTTTTAAGTATATATGGATGTATGCACACAAGGTAATAAGAGATTACAAAGGTAATATGGTCCAAGTTTGAGTTACAGTTACGCAGGTTTTAAAGATATTACAAGGCTTGTTATTGAGCTAAACCACTTTGTAGTAAAAAGTTACTGATGATTAATAACGAATTAATGATGTGGTAGATTGTTGTCCTACACACAGGTTAAAGTAAAGATAATAATTATAATTAAAAGGTTGACATAATATTTACTAATATTGAAAGGAATTTGTTATAATTCGACGTTTGAGGATTTAAAGATAAATCTTTTTTTTTTAGTAGACAGGAAATTAAAGTTTTATTTATGTCATACGGAGTTAGTAAAGATAAGTTAATATTTTGAAGGAAGAATAAGTTGGTAAGATAAGTGTATACCTAAGGGGTAATAATGAAGTTACAATTAAAGGCAGGTGTAAGTTACGCATTTAATTTGATAGAGAAGAAAGTATCTGAACTGTGTTAGAACTCAGAACTTGCTTTATGAAGTGATTATGGGAGAATATTTGCTAATTATGAGTGTCAGTGTTATTGACTGTCAACTGGAACACTGTCATTATTTGAGGAAGACAATAGTTAGGAAAGCAAAGGGTGATGTTATTATTCCAAGGAGTTAGTCGAAGCATGTAAGATTTTTTTTTTAGCTGAAATTTAATGTGTTATTGGTCAGTAAGAGGTGACCTGTAACAGTAAGAAGAAGTGGGATTATACCACGAATAGGGGAGGTTTTTGTATGTGACGTGTGATGTCACGATGAGTTTTGAGAGATTCTGGTATAGCAAGAGTGAGCTATAGTCCAGGCGGTCAGAACAAGTAGGAAGTGGTGTTTGGAGGACACGGTACTTAATTAAGAGTTTTGAGAGAAAACTAAGGGGGGTTTTTAGGCATTCAGCAAAAAGTCAAATCATGAATAGACTAAGTTCAAAGTATAAGAGCATTAATATTTTGTGGAACGAAATATTTATTCCGAGGAGTTTGTCATGTGTTTTTGTGAAATAGTTTAGTAATATACGTAATTCAGGTATTGAGTAGTATTTTGTCCAAGTCTTAATCATTTTGTTATGGTAAGTAAGGAATGACGTTACGGTAAAGTTATATCTTGACGCTAAGTTAAATTTTATAAAGTGAACGAGAAGTCAGATTTTATGTTTATTGGTGATTTTGAAAATTCAAGTTATTGTTTTCGAGAAGTAGTAAAGAGGAATTATGGTTTTATGAGAAGTTAAGAAGTCGTGGAGACTTAGGAAGTATTAATTTGGAAGGAGGCGGCCGTGGCCTAAGAAAGAATTAAGCCACGAAGGCAGGTGAGTAGTAACTTGGATATTTAAATGAACTGTTTAATAACTGCTTTGAGGTATTTCGATGTCATTATGTATTTGGGGAAATATTTACATGTATGACATATGCACTGAAATTGGAATTGCCTTAGGTATCTTGCTAAGTTATTTTTTTCTTCAATTATTGAAATTTTACTGCATTTGAGTAATCCCTTTATAAAGACGAAAGGAATATTGTATTGTTTGCATCCTATTATCGTGTGCTGTAATAGTTATTATGGGTTAATCAGCTGGTATTACAACAATGTACTTCTACGCCAGACTGATATACAAAAACTACGTTCAAAAGAGATGAAGCCAAAATTGTATGTCATGCATACGATCACCGAAATATAAACGAGTGCAGCGTTGACATATATGTCAAAAATAAAAGTGAAGGGCATTTTATATGTATATTTTTTACAGCTCGTTTAATACATAAAGAAGAATGAACATTATGAACATTTGGAAGAATGAGAAATGATAGTACAAATATGTAAAGTGAAAAGAGTATGTTCTTGTATATTTTTATGTATTGTTGAAGGGTATTATTTGTATGTTGTCGTTATGGGGGTATTAATATTTACATTTGTATTCATTTGTGTAGGATGTGTAGTGATACAAATAATGTTACATTTTATTTTAAATTATTTATATCAGGGGCGATTGTAACGATTCGATCCCATAGCGGTTATATTTATAGGGTTATTCATTTATAATTATCATATTTATTATTCTTATTAATTAGTACATCAATGAGATGATTTTTATATCAGATAATTGTAAGCGGTTTTTATTATTATATTCAAGTAGATTTTTATTAACAATTATTTGTAAAGAGACGTAGTAAAATATATAATGCAACAAGATTGCCAAATAGGATCAACCCAATGCGTCACAAACTGAACGACGTAGTAATAATTACACCACGGCAAACTGCGTCATTTTCCTGAGATGTTAAGAAACCCACTATGGTGTAACCAACACGCCATTTTCTACGGTACGTACGCGTCTAAAGATTACAAATTGTGGTGCAATTAGCCCTCGTGAGAGAATGAACACTGAAGAAAGGGAAGCTTACTGGAGGGGGAGACCGTCGAAGACCACGTGACAACGAAGTCATTAGTACCTGCGACTCCGACAAAAGACGCATTGATCTACAGCTCTCAATGAAGTAAGGAAGTTGTAACCTTGCTTTCTGGGTCCTAATGGACTGAGCACCGAGAGTCGACACTGAACGATGTCTTGCCGACATCTATATCAATACATAATGGGTTATATCCCTGATCAAGAGTATTTCTACAGATGGCAACGTACTTAATGAGGATATTTCATAGTAATTGAGATATCACATCATTTTTTTAAACATAAGCGACGTAACATCGAGATCATCGATCATTTCTTAAATATGACGAATCTTCGACTGGGTGAGCCAACAATTCAATAAAACTATCGTCTCTATTATAATTTAACTTCAATTAACTTTCAATTCATTTAAATGTTCAGTTCCTTTTAAATTAATTGCCGCATTGAGTAATTTTAAATTCAATTGTGTGACTATCACTATTCTGTTTTATTAATATTTTGTTTTTGCATTTAATAAATTCATTCTCTTCAACGTAATGCCTATTTCTTTCATTGTAATTAGTACTTTAAGGCAATCATACTCCTTGATTAAATACTGGATTGGTTAGATGACTTTGTCTCACTACGGCCCGGGTAAGTGGTTCTCGACTCTACTGCTGATAGCCGAGGTTAAATCAATAAATTTCGATTCACTATCTTAAATAGGAATCTGGCGCTCAACAACTTATTATATTACACTATCACAGGTAAGGTCACACCACAGTGTATATTATTTATTCATATCATGTTTGTTTTATTGAACCACAATAGTCATCACCACGTTCAACGAATCATTAAAAATGTTACAATCCTAATCAAACACACAGGAGACATTATCCCGATCACAATCTCAATCATTTGTTATTACAAATGCCGTTCCATTTTTCCCTATCCATTGCAGCATCCTGTACTGATGTTGGTTCCACCTGCTGCAACGTTCTCATCACCCTATCCTTCCATCTCGTCCTTGGACGGCCTCTTGGACGTTTGCCAATCAGCTGAGCATTGAACACTCTGTTAGGGATAGATTCCACAGCTCTTATACGATAATGTCCCATCCACTGGAGTCGTCTTCCTCTGATGATCCTACCCACATCAGCTTTCCCAAAACGTTGGTATAAGTCCTCTTTATCCCTCCTTTCCCATCTTCCTTCTTCCCTATTGTAAATAGGTCCATATATCTTATTGAGCACTTCCCTCTCAAATGCACTCTTCCAGTGTTTGTGAGGTCGCCCATCACTCGCATCCATATAACAGAACCGGTTTCACTAGTGTCATGTATAACTTAACCTTGCTGTTTTGTGAAATTAAGCGTGACTTAAATAAGTTATTGGGACCAAAAAAGGTACTATTGGCACTGATAGTCCTCTGTTGGATCTCTTTTTCAATCTCACTTCAAACGTATGTCCGTCAATACTAACAGTGGCATCAAAATTCTGTCGGCGTGAAATGATCATTCATATATTTAGTTTTCTCATCGTTGACAAGTAATCCCATTTTGCTTGCTTCTTTCATGAACTTTGTGGTGTCGGATCTTACCTGATCTAATGATTCTCCCATAATTACCACATAATCAGCAAATGCCAAGATTGTGTTAGTAGCCTACTAATCATATCCATTTCTCTGTCATAACCAATTACACGTCGTACCTTTTCCAATGCAATATTAAATAACATAGGCGACAGAGGATCTCCTTGTCTCAATCCATTTCGAACCGTGAAAGGAGTTGATATTTTGTTTGCGAACTGTACTTGACAAATTGAATCTGCATAGCATGCTTCAACCAATTTGATATATTTGATACAAATTAATGGTACAAAAATTAAAATTGTAACACGATTCAAACATCTAGGAGAGTTAATAACAAACAACTTAAATGAGAAAGCATCAATTCAAATAAGAACAAACAAGTTATCTAGGCACAAAAATTAACATGGGAAACTTACTGAAAGAAATGCTTAACAATTAATGCAAAAATTAAACGTTACAATACAGTCATAAAACTGGGAGCCACATACGCAGCGAAAACATTATTCCATCTAAATGAACATTCTAAAACCGACAGATTACAGAAGATCGAAAGGCGAATTGGAAGAACTTGTATCAATAAAATTTATAAGAAAGATGGGCAATGGCGAATAATACCTAACAATATTGTCTATAACAACCTAGAACCCATTACTGATACCATGCGAATGAAAAGACTAGAATTCTCTGGGCAGATCATGAGTAAGCTAGATTCACGTCTTCTAAAACAACTAGTACAGTACAATCTTGCTTCAAAAAACACAACAACTGGATGCCGATGGTTAAAAGAAATCAGAGAGGACTGAAAAAACAAATTGACCGAACAACAGAAGAAGCTACAAATAAGAAAAGTTTAACTACAGCACTTAAAAATATGACTTTTCATTTTCCACTCCTAAAAAAGAAAATTCCAAAAAGAATATTTTCCGCTCAAGATAGGGCAAGAAGATCGATACGAATGAAGAAGTACTGGGAGGACCGCAAGGCTCGTACAGTTCCTACAAGACAACGAACTAATGGTTGGTTAAAGTGTTCCTTTGTAGTCTCGAAAGGCGATGAAGAAGATGAAGAAATATTTTGAGGCGATTTTGCGATATCTTAACGAATCATATGTTTCTGGTTAAGAAAATAAGGTTATTATGCTCGCGAATTAAAGCGATAAGGCCATTTTAAAGTAAAATCCAATTGTTTTGTGGTAAGCGGGATATTACAGCGAAATTTGTAGCGAATAACCAGCTTGAAATGTTGTTTCGAGATTATGTTTGAAAAGAAAGAGAAGAGCGAACGAAGATTCAACAAGTTGAAATAATTCAGTCACTGTTAGCATTAAAATTAATGCAAAATCAGGAATATAATAAAATAATATTGGATGCTTACTAGTAATTTATACATCTACCATTCATATAAATAATTCAGAACCACAACAATAAAACCTTAAATTATTAATTTTAGAATTTCAAGTGATACAGCAATATCTACTTCATGAAATAACGCGAAAATTTGTACCGTATCCTTCTCGCGAAATCGTTCAAAAATTAGTGCGAGATAAATATGCCACTAGTCTTTCAGACATAATATTTAGCTAATGTCTAGAGGACTATTCACCATTTCAAACGGCTTTCCTATTAGTCTCCTACCTACAAAGAGTGTTTTCTTTTTACTTATAACTTAATAATTTTCCCCACCCCTTTGTTCAATGGTTGGTGCTATCAAAAATCTTACGGAGATAATTTGTTGACCCTTATCCGAAAAATAGTACGAACTTTGAATTGACTCGATTTTTCTCATACTAAGAAAGTTATGGCGATATTTCACTTTTTTCGAAAAAGCCCCCCTCCCCATTTCCACCCCCTTGGTCCGATTTTGCCCATTAAAGAACTAGACCGAGATTGATTTGTTATATTTTATGTAGTCTATAAGTTTTAAAGTGATTGTGCGAAATGACGCTAGTTATCGTATCCACAAGAAAGTGATATAGTCTATGTACTGCTTATCTCTACTTACAAGGGGAGGATAAGATGCATGGGTCACCGATTCGAACCATCTTTAGTACACGTGTAGGGCATGACCAGGCGTATATCAGGTGCAAGTAGTAAGGTGCGCTTCTCAGCCGTTTCCGAGAAATTAATTAATTGCAATTACAGTGCGGCGTCTATGTGCGTTGTACGCTATAGAGCGTCTCTACCTTAAAAGACAGTATGCATTAAATGGAGCGCGCTGATGCCAGATCTGCTGCATATACAAAGTTCTGCAAGGCCGGGCACATGATGTAACATAACTCGTATACAGGCGTGCTTTTACGCAAAACTCGGGAAATTTCCAAAATATTTGTTTGTTGTATATAATTGTACCTCATGCCTTGAAGCTAAAGACGGTACAATATTTAGATTATGATACACCGAAGCTCAGAGCGCGATTTTAATGCACACATTGTAATAATTTATAATTTTCAATTATTCATGAATATGATAAGGCCTTTTTCTCGAACATCATAGGTTATAATAAATTATAGTATGACATAATAATAGTAATAATAATAATAATAATAATAATAATAATAATAATAATAATAATATATTGTGGTCCACGTAATTTACCCAATTTTGTGTGGTCAAGTGGGGGTATGCAGCCGAAATTAAATTATTCATTTCTTGTTTCTTGAACGAGACGTTGTTCAATTTTATATAGTTCTTCACTTACGCCCAGACCATTTGGATGGGATTAGGTTCACTGTGGTATGGTGGTGTGGTAAGGTGACAAGCAAGAACATATTTATCTGCTGTGATAGCCTACATTGTCTATTACTAGGCTAGATCCTTCGGGGACATTGAGCAACAATATTGCTCGGCGAACCACTTTCCATATACTTCACCTGTCATTTTGTCGTGTGTGTCTACCGTGTTCTTTTGGCACAGAAACGTTAACTCTGCACCATTAAGGAACCCTTGTTAATTCCCGGGAACAAAGGCAAACTACGGAAACCACTTCGAGGATGGCTGAGGTAGGAATCGAACCCGCCTCTTCTCAGTTTTGTCTCATGGAGTTGAGTACACCCCGTTCCAGCCCTCAGACCAGAATTACATTTCTTGGCAGAGCTGGGATTCAAACCCGGGCCTCCACAGTGACAGCACAGTGACAGCCAAGAACGCAACGAGGCGTACAATTTATAAAGAACACAAAATCCACTTCATTTCTTAGTTTTACTTCACATCATCACCTGCCCTCCTTCAAACGTAGTCGAGGGAGATAGCCTGCGGGCCACGTTGGTAAACCAAGTTCCGGTGCGTCATCGCTGAGCGGGAGGACCGGGGAGGACTAAGCGAAGTGCTATAACTTATGAATGCTACCTAATATTGAGCTCTGGTTTGTTTTAAAAACTATTTCAGACATTAATGAACATTTCTTCTCGCTTAGTCACCAACGTAAAGTCAACAGCAAAAAACTTTCTCACTAGCTAACTTTTATGTGACACCATCCCAGATTTTTCAAGTAACATTTAAGAAAAAAAACATAACTATCTTATTATGAAAATAATTACTGCCCTGAGAAGTAGGGTATCTTCTACCAACATCAGGCAATCTAAAAATAAATTCTTGATCTGTTGCGATCATTAGTTCATTATCTATGGCGTGATAAGTTTTATAAATGCAAAAATATAGATTCGCGCTAAAATATCGTAATTGTGAAAATTGGGCCATGTGTTAATTATTTATGGCTTTTATTTTTACATCATCATAAAGAGCGGGAAATTCTCTATAAGACCACGCAAACAGTTTCTTAGATTTGTCACTTTCAATTATTGGGAAATGGCAACATCGCCGGGTTAGAAGAGGACGAAGCTAATTGCAGGACATAGGAGTGCGAGTGAGAGGCAAATACTCCATTTAATTCCATACTGTCTTTTAAGGTTGAGACGCTCTATAGCAAGAAGCCAACGAGTGTGTGGTGCAGCAGTAAGAGCCCTGCTTCGTAAGCGCGGTATCACTGTATCGAATCCCACTGGTGAGCTTTTGCAGTGTGTTGTGTTTTTGTTGTTGTTGTTGTTGTTGTAAACATTGGGAATTCGTACAAATGTAGGTGTCGCGAACAAAGTTTTTTTGCAGTCAATCGTAATAACGTGTTACGTGAGCGGTAAAAATGATTCTGAAATCATCGTATGGGGGTCAATGTTTGAGACATTACATAATGTACAGTATCGGCATTGCAAATACATTGCTATTATACACGATCAGGTGTATTCTATTATATGTACCGGTATACATTTATACATCGACGGCCCAGTCTATTCCGTTCATTGCACGGCTATGAACCATCAGACCACCCCATACCCCGCAAGTAGTGTCTCATGCTATGCGTATTGGTTGGAAATTGCCAATGGTTACAAAAGAAGAAAGAAAACACAACACACTGCAACGGCTCACTGGTGGGATTCGATCCAGCGATCATGCCCTTACGAAGCAGGGCTCTTACCGCTGTAGCACGCTCCTGAGGGATCCTTGCTAGCGTACAACGCACATGGACGGCGCACTGCAATTGCGAATTATTAATTTCTCGGAAACGGCTGAGAAGGGCACCTTACTATTTCCTCCTGGTATACGCCTGGTCATGTCCTACACGTGTTCTAAAGATGGTTCGAATCGGTGACCCATGCATCATATCCTCCCCTTGTAGGTATAAAAAGAAGTTCCTGATTCTTGGGTGTAACGGGTAATCTCGAGAACTACTGGATGGATTTTGATGCGGTTTTCAACATACTGTAAAGGATTTCTCGAGGAAGGTTTCTGTAGAAAAACATTCATTTATGACCAAAGGAAGCCGAGCAGTAACGATTTCACTGAAAAAGTCGAAAAAAACTGGCGTCGGTGCGCTTTTTAAGCTTACGCTGGTCAAACCGTTAAAACTATCTATATACTATGAGCGTAAGAATTGTTCAGCATGAAAAGTTCTACCAAAAAAAAAGTCCGAGAGAGCATATCTCTATCTTTAATAGCCTACATTGCCCACTATAAGTGTTTTTACGTTTTCATTTCTTCCAACAATCTCCATTCAATTACTGAGGTGGCAGTTTACGAGCTAGCTAGGAGCGAGCCTATCACCCCAGTTACAGCCTAGCTAGCGGGCGAGCCTATTACCCCAGATACAGCCAGCAGCAAACTGGCGAGTCGTGTTGAGTTAAAACTTCAGAGAAGAGTGGTTGTATTTGGAGTTTACCTGGAACTGCAACTCGGCTTTTCTTAATTTTGCCTGTGAACTTTCCGTTCCGCAAAATACATAATTAAAAAATACATTTCGCAAGAGTGACAGTTTAAACAAATCAGTCCGAGAATACGTTGTCACGCTGAAATATTGGTATGTGTGGCTCCTAGAAGTGCGTGGGGTGTTGCTCTGTGGTCATGTTCGCCATGACTTTGTGTGACCAACGTGAGTGAAGCTCTCCGTTATATTTTACATTGCACCACTCGCCAGTAATAGACGACCTCAATAGTTGTAAATCAACAATTGGAAGACTTGGGGGCTTCAAACAACGGTTCTTTGGCCTAAAATACTGCATTACATCCGCTACGACCTGAGTTACGAAACGGCGCCGGCGCGGTCTCAAATCCTGGTTCTTGGGGGTCTTTTGGACATGTTGTTGTTGTTGTTGTTATTGTTTTTCACCAAAGGGCTGGTTTGCTCATCCTGAGCGGGAGTTTTCTAACATGGGTATGTTGCGGTCTGGTTGGTTGGTTCCTCAGTTTAGGGGCTGCGACAACGCGGTCATGTAGCCCCGTGTACTTTGGGTGTGTGTAGAATCTGTCTGATAACCGGTGTTAATTGTGATGACTGTATTAGTGTGTGTATCCGTTTTTCAATTCAAGTAAGGACTGAAACTTTGAATTTTTCAAATAGTTCCTACTTTTGCCGCCAAACGCCACCGTCAACGAATACTAGGCCTAGTTCAGAACTTAGCTACTAGACGCCACCGCAGTCGGCTCTTGGCAACGAACTTAGAAACCTAAGAGCGTTGTTTACATTCTTAACCTACACAATTTAGCTGAACACAGGTGTAATTAGTGGAAGGTTCTTTAACATGCCATAAATCTATGACCTGGGGCCGCCGGCTTTACTTCCCCTCCGAAGGAAGGCATACTGAGGGATTTTTAACGCTCTTAAAAAATCCGACGGCTTCGGTCGGGTTTGAACCCGCGATCTTGGGCATAGAAGCTCAGCATGCTACCGACTACGCCACCCAAGCCGCCCCCTAGAATGTTAATAGAGGTGACGGTTATCCTTTGAGCAGATCATGGCCCTCTCTGTACTGTGTCAAGTTATCATCTCCTTCTTTGATCCAGGAGGCCATGGAATAGACTAGTGATTTACATTAAGACGTGTCTATCTTGTATCATTTTATCTATGGAAGCGATACGCCATTGTTGACTCATTTCTAACCTTGATCACGGACAAGCATTACTATAGAGCAGGGGTTCCCAACCTGGGGGGCGTGGGGCTTTATCAAGGGGGGGGGGGGGGCGTGAAGTGTTTTCCGAATTAAGTCCTTTTTAACTCGAATAATACAATTTTGGATAATAAACATTTTTCGAATCCCTCCAAGTGATTGTCGCGTTAAGTCACGGTGGGTGAGTGGATAGCGTGTCGGTCTACTAACCCCAAGATTGCAGGTTCGCCCCTGACCGTGGTAAGTGATTTTTGAAAGGCGGCAAAAATACGATACGCATGTCATACGATGTTGGCATGTCAAATAACCCATTTGAATTCAGTAGGCCGAGTTCATAATGGCAAGATTAATCTCGGGAGTTTCCGCCAGCACAAAGTTCCTCATTTCTCTACTAGAAAGCGCTATTGTGTTCAAGGAGATTAGATATCTAACATCTATCCTCCTTGACTTTCATAGTCAAGGAACTACGAAATTCGACATGCAAGCTACCCTCTGGGTGTCAAATAGCAAAGCTTGCACCAGGCACCCGAGGCCATACGATATTATTATTATTAATCGTTCAAAACACTGGTAATTGCCAACTATCGGCACAAACCTCTCGGAACCGCAAGGTGGATGTGAAATAAGGTAGGCCTATTTGCTGTGTTGTAAGGAGCAAAATCAATGCCAATTTTATCGTTTCATTGGCATATCTTTGTGATTTCTTTGAAGCTTTGAACAGTTTGAACTTAAAGCACCAAGGCAAAAACTGCAATATTATGCCTACTTATGATGCCATCAGAGCTTTCCTGAAACATAAAATACAGTTGTGGAAACGCGGGCTTCAGTTGAACAATGTCTCATCCTTTCACCGCCTTATTGAAATTTTGCCGGAAAATGAACGTGATAGTAATAAACTTAAGGTGCGAATTCAGCACTGCCAGCACCACTTCAAGAAGAAGCCATAGATTTGAAGTGTGAATCAAAGCTAAAAGATGATTCCAAAATATAAGGACTGGGTGACTTTTCGGTTAACTGTCTTGCAGTGTATCCTGAAATAGCCGAAGTTGCATTGCGTGTCATTGTCCCAGTTTCAACGACATATTTATGCGAGTCAGGATTTTCAACGCTGAGTGTCATAGATACAAAGCAGCGCTGTCGGCTTGATGTTGCAAGTGATCTCCGCTGTACTCTGTCAAATATCAAACCAAACATACTGCATCTTACCAAGAGAAAACAGTGTCAACCCTCTCACGGACATTTGTTGCCTAATTTAAGGATTTATTGTAAAAGTGTGTTCTTTGTATTGTGCTATCCCCCAAGGGCTCACATCTAGTGGGACGTGGTTTGGCGACCACGGGACCCCAGCTGAGGCCGGGCTACTCACCGTCTTCTTTCTTGTCGACCTCCCTTGATCAACTCTTGTTATTTTCCAACCCCGACGGTATTAGGGTATCTGAGGCCTAGGAAGTTTTTCACTTTACCGCCTTAATTCGCCCTTGTCTCATCTTTCCTGATCCCTCATTCTTCGAGGGGTCAGACTTCTTGTTTTCTTTCCATTATAATTCCTTTTCTCTTTAAGATTCCTGTACTGTTTTTGTTAATTGGCTCCCTGTGTATCTAAATTACCTGAAGCGAATTTTTTGAATCTACGCTACATTTTGTAGGTATTTTCAATCTAAGTTGCACATTATAAGTCTTTTCGATCTAAATTGCATTGTGCGAGTATTTTCAACCTCAATTGCATTTTCCAAGGATTGACAACCTAAATAGCTTTTTTGTAAGTCTTTATTTTCGACTTTCAATTGCATTTTGTAAGTATTTTCAACCTAAAGCACATTTTGCAAGTATTTTCAATCTACATTGCATTTTGCATGCTGGGTATTTTGTAAGTATTTTGATTCTCAATTGCATTTTGTGAGGATTTTGAATCTAAATAACATTTTGTACGTATGTTCAATCTAAATTGCTTTTTGTAATGTTAGGCCCCTTAAAACAACAATTATCAACAACAACAGCTTTTTGTAAGTATTGTCACTCCAACTAAGTAGTTTGAATCTACCATACATTTTGTAAGCATTTTCAATTTCAATTGCATTTGATAAGTATTTGGAATTTCAATTTTACTTTGTGAGTATTTTGAATCTGAAATGGGCTTTTTCAATTAGGTAGATTTCATTAGAAAGCTAACTATTGCAATGGGTCCCATGTTTCGACTTCCGGAAAATTTCGACATATCTTCGCGTTTCACATCCCCCAGACCCCAAAACCACCGTCAGTTCAAAAGTTTGTATATAATTTATGTATGTATATATATATATGTATATCAGTTTCGTGTGGACACGATAACTGCCGTAATTTTGCACCAATCACTTTGAATTTTTTACCGAATATGTATACCTATAAAATCTCGGTCGAGTTCGTTACAGGGCTAAATCGGTCGAAGGGGGTGAAAATGGGGGGCTTTTTTTCGAAAAAGTGAAATATTGCTATAACTCTCTTAATATGTGAAATATCGAATCCGTTCAACGTTCATACTGTGTGTCGGATAAAGCCCAAAAATTTATGTTTGAAGAGTTTTTTTTTATGGCACCAACCATTGACCAAAGGGGTGGGAAAAAGTGTTTTTTTCGGGAAACATTAATCATATCTCTCTTAATAGGCACAATATCAAAACCGTACAAAATGGACAATATTCTCCTAATAATTACCTAAAACTTTTGTCTGAAAGAATTTTTGATATGACCCACCATTACGCCAAGGGACGAGAAAAATGATTTCGGAATTATAAGAAAATGCCAAGAGCTATCAGTGGTTGCCATGGCAACACTACTAAATTGACGAGGCATGAGCCATCAGACGTTGCCATGACAACGCACTTGCACGAGATCAGATTCAGTATTTCCATCTGACTAAGTGGTTGGTTGGTTGGTTGGTTGGTTCTTAAGTTTAGGGGCTGCGACAACGCGGTCATGTAGCCCCGTGTACTTTGGGTGTGTGTAGAATCTGTCTGATAACCGGTGTTAATTGTGATGACTGTATTAGTGTGTGTTATCTGTTTGTTAATTTAAGTACTGCAACTAACATTTTTTCAGATAGTTCCTACTTTTGCCGCCAAGCGCCACTGTCATCAACTACGAGGCGAAGTTCAGAACTGAGCTACTAGACGCCGCCGCAGTCGGCTCATGGCAACGAACATACAAACCTAAGAGCGTTGTATACATTCTTAACCTATCCAATTTAGCTTCACACAGGTGCAATTAGTGGAAGGATCTTTAACATGCCATAAATCTATGACATGGGACCGCCGGCTTTACTTCCCCTCCGAAGGAAGGCATACTGAGGGATTTTTAACGCTCTTAAAAAATCCGACGGCTTCGGCCGGGTTTGAACCCGTTATCTTGGGCATAGAAGCTCAGCATGCTACCGACTACGCCACCGAAGCCGCCTGACAAAGTGGGAAGCGGCTTCGGTGACGTAACTGGTAGCATGCTGAACTTCCATGCCCAATGTCGCGGTTTCAAAGCCGGCCGAAGTCGTCGGATTTTCTAAGAGCGCTAGAATCCCACAGTATGCTTTCCTTTGGAGGGGAAGTTCCAACGTTCGTTGCGAGTTGCTGGTTGGGGTGGCATCTAGTAGCCAAGTTCACAGCTAGGTGTCGTTGACGGTAGTACCTGGTAGCAACATTAGGAACTGCTGCTTGAAATTGACCGTCTGCAGTCCTTACCTGAATTAAGACTAATACAGCCATTACAATTCACACCGTGTATCAGACAGATTCTACACTCACCCAAAGTACACGGGGTTAGATGACCGCGTTGTCGCAGCCCCTAAACTGAGGAACCAACCAGAGGTAGATTTCATTAGAAAGCTAACTATTGCAATGGGTACCATGTTTCGACTTCCGGAAAATTTCGACATATCTTCGCGTTTCACATCCCCCAGACCCCAAAACCACCGTCAGTTCAAAAGTTATAATTTATGTATGTATGTGTATATATGTTTATCAGTTTATTGTGGACACGATAACTGCCGTAATAATGCACCAATCACTTTGAATTTTTTACCGAATATGTATACCTATAAAATCTCGGTCGAGTTCGTTACTGGGCTAAATCGGTCGAAGGGGGTGAAAATGCGGGGCTTTTTTTCGAAAAAGTAAAATATTGATATAACTCTCTTAATATGTGAAATATCGAATCCGTTCAACGTTCATACTATGTGTCGGATAAAGCCCAAAAATTTATGTTTGAAGAGTTTTTTTATAGCACCAACCATTGACCAAAGGGGTGTGAAAAAGTGGGTTTTTCGGGAAACATTAATCATATCTCTCTTAATAGGCACAATATCAAAACCGTACAAAATGGACAATATTCCCCCAATAATTACCTAAAATTTTTGTCTGAAAGAATTTTTGATATAACCCGCCATTATGCGAAGGGATGAGAAAAATAATTTCGGAATTATAAGAAAATGCCAAGACCTATCAGTGGTTGCCATGGCAACACTACTAAATTGATGAGGGATGAGCCATCAGACATTGCCAAGATAACGCACTTGCACGAGATCAGATTCAGATTTCCATCTAAGTGTGAAGCGGCTTCGGTGACGTAACTGGTAGCATGCTGAATGTCTATGCCCAAGGTCGCGAGTTCAAAGCCGGCCGAAGTCGTCGGATTTTCTAAGAGCGCTAAAAATCCCTCAGTATGCTTTCCTTTGGAGGGGAAGTTCCAACGTTCGTTGCGAGTTGCTGGTTGCGGTGGCATCTAGTAGCCAAGTTCACAGCTAGGTGTCGTTGACGGTAGTACCTGGTAGCAACATTAGGAACTACTGCTTGAAATTGACCGTCTGCAGTCCTTACCTGAATTACAGACTAATACAGCCATCCCAAAGTACATGGGGTTACATGACCGCGTTGTCGCAGCCCCTAAACTGAGGAACCAACCAAAATCTCTGCGGGAGATATAATTTTGCGTGAAGAAGTAACAGACCGTTACATAGTTACACATCAGTGTCGAAA
This sequence comes from Meconema thalassinum, assembly GCA_946902985.2. NCBI lineage: Eukaryota > Metazoa > Arthropoda > Insecta > Orthoptera > Tettigoniidae > Meconema > Meconema thalassinum. The sequence continues at coordinate 51,602,416 of OX336398.1, read as the reverse complement.
CCTTGCATAAGGACAGTGTGACCACAAGTATAAAAATGGACCCCAAATGACAAGAAGGTTACCGTTCCCATAAGACAATAAAATGTTTAAAATAAGCATAAAATGACGAAAAACAAAGTTAATTAAGCTCCAATTATAAAATACCTTCTCGCAATAGATGAGGTCTGATCCTTCCACGAAAATCTGCATATTCTGCCTATTTTCGCCTATCCCCAAGTTTGTCCGGTGAAATCTACCTCCGCCTTCCGGCGTGCCGAGAGGATTTTTTTAAATTCCATTGTGTTTTTATCCATTTAAATTGCATTTTGTAAGTATTTTGAACCTCAATTGCATTTTGTACGTATTTTCAATCTCATTTGCATTTTGTAAGTACTGTATTTTGAATTTCAATTTCATTTTGTAAGTATTTCGACTCTATAAATTGCATTTTGTACGTATTTTGACTTTGTGCGTGTTTTTCAATCTAATCCCTTTGTGAGTATTTCCCTTCTAAATTACCTTTCGTAAGTCGTTTCAATCTGAGTTCCATTTTCTACGTATTTTCAGTCTCATTTAATTTTCGTTATAGTTTCCATTTCATTGTGATTTTCGCTATCACCCAGACCATTAGGGGCCGATAACCTAGATGTTAGGCCCCTTAAAACAACAAGTATCATTATCATCATCATCATCCGTTATTCTGCTAAAATGAAGTTAGTATGTAGTAGATATAAAGCGCGTACTTCATATTATTTTTTCAGAAATAATTTAGGGTAGGTCTATATCCTCCGCGTCAGTTTATCGAAGAGGTTATAGAAGCGACGAGTGAAGTGGTGGGGGGCTCGATGACCACCCTTATCTGAAAAGGGGGGCGTCAGCTGTAAAAGGTTGGGAACCACTGCTATAGAGGCATGATTTGTTCGCACTAATTTTCGCGTTATTTCGTGAAATAGATATTGCCATATCGCTTTAATTTCGCTTTAAAGAAATTCTAAATTAATCATTAAAGGTTTCATTGTTGTGGCTCTGAATTATTTATATGAATGATAGATGTATAATGTACTAGTAAGCATCCAATAGGCTAGGCGTATTATTTTATTATATTCCTGATGTTGCATTAATTTTAATGCTACCAGTGACTGAATTATTTCAACTTGTTGAATTTTTGTTCGCTGTTCTCTTTCTTTAAAAACATAATCTTGAAACAAAATTTCAAGCTCATTATTCACTACAGATTTCGCTGTAATATCGCGCTTATCGCGAAATAATTGAATTTCACTTTAAAATGGTCTCATCGCTTTAATTCGCGAACATAATAACCTTATTTTCTTAACCAGAATAATATGATTCGTAAAGATATCGCAAAATCGCTTCAAAATATTTTTTGATGCGTGTATCGTTAATGCGAAAAGATTATGCCTCTACGCATTACATTCGATTCAATAGCCCCATAGCTACATTAACATGGATTATATAATAAATTTATAGCATTTTTAATGGGTGTAGGTTGTATAATACGTAATTTATTACATTACGGATAATAACTTACGCTAAAAAGTGAAAAATATATCATTTATGGAATGAATGTAGTCCTTTCTTTCACCAGTGAGTACTCGTTGAATTCTGTTTTTAACCCTTTGACCGCCAGCCATATACGCGGTGTCCGTACCCTATACTGCCAAGGCCTAATCTGCACTTCTTACGCTGCGGTAAATTATACGTAATAACTTCTGAACTATTTACGCATATTGGATGATCTTTTTTTGTTTGTTTGTTTGTTTGTTTGTTTGTTTGTTTTGAAGGTACTCTTATTCTATCATTTATATTAAATGGAGTGATAATTGAAATACATATTTACTTTAAAAATTTAAAAAGAAAATTCCTGATCAAAAATCGTTAAGAATAAAATATATTTTTAGTATCGAGAACTGCTTTATTTTGGAGAGGCGATGTTTTCAAAATCACATATTCTATAAAAATTTGAGCTTTCTATAAAATATTACAGCTACAATAATTTATTATTATTATTTTTATTACTGTAACATGAAATTTTATAATTCTTACATTATATGCAAATGGATGCAGTTCCAGGCTAGTTTTAAGTAAACATGTTTCTCTCTCTCTGTGGTTAACAGCCGTGAGGCTGGTTGGCAACAGCTCGCCATTCTTCCCGTCTCTCAGTCTTCCTCTTCAGTTCATAGTATGAGCCACAAAAATGTTTACTAATGTCTATTTCACTACTTCACACAAACTGAACACTCCAGAATTCACTTTTTGGATGAAAAGAAACTTATTACCTAATATTTACACTTGTTTATTACTCGTCATAGCAATTGTGATTAGAGAGGCACAAAGGATGTACACTCTCATCACTAGGGTTCGGAAGTTTAAGAGCTAAAGAAGTGCAAAATATGCAAGCAAATATGCCCTAAAAACTAGCTAAATATGACCTAAAAAACATGGTATTTCCTTGTTTGCTAATTGCTTCTGAGCTAATATATCTACTGGAGTGACATCATATTGAAAGGTGGAAGCACTCTATCGTCATGTTCCGTGACCTCTTGCGTACAATGTCGCAATCTAACTTGTCCCAAAAGACGTGCGTAGAGGAGCGCCTTCTTGGAATCACGTCTTCTAAACCTGCTATCTGCCTGTTCCGGGAAAAGAAAAAAAAATATAGCTACTACCCTATTCGGAAATCCTGTGTTTGAAACTCGACGCAGATAACACGAACCTTGTTAAGGACGCCTCAATTTAAACAAAAATGCTGAAATTATAACCAAATATGGCAAAAACAATAAAAATGGCCGAAATATGCATTTATAGGCAACATGAAATTGCTTTAAACGTGGTCAGGGACCCATCATTCAAACTTATTTTTCAGATTTCGGGTAAAATTAGCTCAGGAAGAAAATATGACTTTTCCTTAACATCCGAACCTTACTTATTACATTCTTTACAAATGTATCTGGTCTTTTTCCTTCTACCACCTTGAATTGTACTAATCTTGCTGTACACGGAACAATTGCGTACATTTCTTTTTCCGGTAAAAGGTGAAAGAGTTCGTTGCCCGCCCGCGATAGCTGAATTTGCGCTTGGTTACTCAGCAGCAAGTTCCTCAGGGTGACAAACTTTAAAACTTGTTGTATATAGTCTTATTTAATCCACTACTAGACCAAAATATGTATTGTGAACTATTAAAACGAATAAGTAACTTGGAAAATACATTTTTTCAGAACGTCCGATCATCGGACGTTGGCATTTTTCAGTAAGCTTGCCACGGTGGGTGAGTGGTTATCGTGTCGGTCTACTAACCCCAAGATTGCAGGTTCGCTCCTGGCCGTGGTAAGTGATAATTTTTTTTTGAAAGGCGGCAAAAATACGACACGCCTGTCATACGATGTTGGCATGTTAAAGAACCCATTTGAATTCAGTAAGCCGTGTTCATAATGGCCAAATTAATCTCGAGAGTTTCCGCCAACACAAAGTTCCTCATTTCTCTACTAGGAAGCGCTATAGTGTTCAAGGAGCTTAGATATCTAACCTCATTGACTTTCATAGTGCTTCAAGGAACAACGAAATTCGACATGCAAGCTACCCTCTGGGTGGCAAATTACAAAGCTTGCACCCGGCACCGAAGCCATACGATATTATTATTATTATTATTATTATTATTATTATTATTATTATTATTATTATTATTATTATTATTATTACATTACGGATAATACGCTAAAAAGTGAAAAATATAACATTTGTGGTAAAAATTAATGTAGTCCTTTCTTTCACCGGTGAGTACTCGTTCAATTCTCTTTTTAAGTATACAAAAGTTGGACGCTTTTCAGTCGGTCAACACGATTGTACCCAAATGAGATGGGTTATTCCCTAATCCTGAAAAATATTACATGAGATTAATAAACACACTTTTGTTTACTAATTTGGTAACACTGACAAATGGCTTCAAAGACCATCATGTTTTTAAGTAGTTGAGTAAATGGTTGGTTTTGATAATTTTACTGGTTTTGGTCGAGGAGGGCTTCGCTGCGGTGTGCAGGAAGAGCTTGCCTGCTGGCACGTGCTATTGTCCTGTGATTTAGGGCGAGCAGCTGACCCTTGCTCTGTGGGGAGCGACACACCAAAATATCCTTTCCTTTCCTTTTTCTAAAAATGCTCTCCTTCGCCCAGCACAGCGCAGCTTCCTCCAAAACAACAACCGGAAATGCAGCTTGACCATGTGTCTCTCATTTGGCACATCCGCCTGCCCGCCCGCCCTGGTTCTCAAAAACTGGACACTTTTAACTTACTGTACTCATTGCCAAGGTTAGGATTTGTATATACTAAAACGTACCAAAATATGTAAATATGTGGATATATTATTTAATATATAAGCGGCTTCGATGGCGTAGTCGGTAGCATGCTGAACTGCTGTGCCCAAGATAGCGGGTTCAAACGGTTACGTCCCAAAACTCACGAGCTAAAAACAAGAAGTTCCGTGACGAACTAAAGAGCCTACTTTTCTTAAAATTTAAGATTCATGCCAGTGATTAATCTATATGGATCCATCTAGAATAATGACGAAATTTAGTTGCTAATATAGAAATTTCTAATTAGTTCGAAATACTGTATACCTGGCATAATGTAGCCTATTAGAGCACTACAGTTGGCAGCCCTGGTGAATGAATATATTCTTACTTCCATCTCTTAAGGTACAGAATACAAAATTTGGTTGAAGTCCAATTGATAGCATGGACGTTACATCCAGTTAAGCATTGGATCTAACAGCAAGCGTAAAATCATGTTGGCAACAATGACTTACATGTATTGGTCAGAAATAATCTGAAATAATATAATCTATTGTTGTGTCAATTTTGAATGAAATCCATTAGTTAGTATAGAAGTTACAAGCATTTTAAAATTGGACCTATCAGCAGGCTTAGAATCATGTTGGCAGCACTGGCGTAGGCCTATATTAGTTACTCCAAATTAATCTAGAATGCCAGGTACTATACGTGTGTCAAGTTTAGAGCTATTGGCTTGCATACTTTCTGATATATTGATATTAGGGTAACAAAAATAGAGACAGAATTTATTAACAGTTAGCAGCCCTGGTTACTCTTAAGAATCTGCCTAGTCATATCTGTTATGGTACACATAGCACACACGAAATTTGGTTGAAATCCAACTGATAGTAAAGTTACATTTATTTAAAGTTGGACCTCTCAGCAGGCTTAGAATCATGTTGGTAGCACTGACGTATATAAGTTACTCCAAATTAATATATGTCAGGTACTATACGTGTGCATAGTTTAAAGCTGTCGGCTTGCATATTTTCTGATATATGGGTATTTGGATTAAAAAAATGAGAGCATTTATTAACAGTTGGCAGCACTGGTGGCTCTTAAGAATGCGCTCAGTCATATCTGTGTATGTACACATAGCACATTCGAAATTTGGTTGAATTCCAATTGATAGTGTAGAAGTTATATGCATTTAAAAATTGGAACTATCAGCAGCAGGCTTATAATCATGTTGGAAACACTGCCATGTATGGCCTTCTGAAAATTAAACTGCAATATTATTATCTATACGTGTGCTAATTTTGAAATAGCTCCCATTCATACCTTCCATGATATTCAACATGGAGCTCAAATTTCAATTGCGATTTTTCAGCAGTTGGTAGCAGTGACATCACTTTCAAATATGGCCGTGAGATATTCAGGTATAGATCTTTACTCCTACCAAATTTTATTTCGATTGCTGCAGGCATTTATGAGTTGATAGGGGGACACACACACACAGCCAGACAGACAGAAGGACAGACAGAAGGGACAGACAGACAGACAGACAGACAGACAGACAGAAGGACAGACAGACACACATTTGCCTGATCTCATAAGTCTACTTTTTCCTCATGTTTGCAAAATGTGAAAAGTAGGCTAAAAATAGTAACAAATAGTATCAAAACTCACGACAATAAACCACCAGCTGAATGAACATAATAATAATAGTCTCAAAACTCACGACTCCGGTGAGCACGCTGCCCTTCAACCCATGTTTGTCCACCCATTTTTAGAATGGTATTTCGTTTGTATTGTACAGACGTCACAGTGACGCAGGTTATCAGACAAATTCTGTGCCCACCCAAGTACACGACCACGATGTCGCAAAGGCCCTAAAAGAATCAACAACAACGTCTTGATGAGAGAGGTGCCAATTACAAGAGGTCTGGCTCTAACAATGGACCTTTTCCCAATGAACTGGCTTGACAATGGCTACCTATTTATTTATTTATTTATTTATTTATTTATTTATTGACCTATGGCTTTTAGTGCCGGGAGTCTCCAAGGACATGTTCGGCTCGCCTGAGTCTGTAGCTGCTTCCGAAGGAAGGCATACTGGAGGGTTTGAACCCGCTATCTTGGGCATAATGGCTACCTATAACCTTATAGGTAGCTATGGCTTGGTTCGTGAGTTTTGAGACTGGCCCAGGTACAGAAACCGGATGGAACCTACTTTTACTAACCCTCATCTTGAAATTCGTGAATTTTGAGACTCGTGAGTTTTAAGACTCTTGAGTTTTGAGACGACACGGTTCAAACCAGACCGAAGTCGTCGGATTTTTTTAAAAGCGTTAGAAATCCTCCAGTATGCCTTCCTTCGGGGAAGTAAAGCTGGCGGTCCCATGTCATAGATTTATGGCATGTAAAAGATCCTTCCACAGACTTAAATTGTGTGAAGCTAAATTGTTAGGTTAGATTTCGTCGGAACGCTTTATCAAAGTTCAAACGTTCACCACTAGGTGTCATTGATATCTCGTAGCGAAAGTTGGAACTACTTGAAATTGAACGGAACTTGTAGCTCTCCCTACGGGTGTCCGCTGGAAGCAGCTACAGACTTAGGTGAGCCGAACATGTCCTCGGACACTCCCGGCACTAAAAGCCATACGATAAATAAATAAATAAATAAATAAATAAATTTAAAATATAAACAATGTTGTTGTTGTTGTTTGAGTCTTCAGTCTTTTGACTGGTTTGATGCAGCTCTCCATGCCTCCCTGTCCTGAGCTAATCGCTTCATCTCTACATAGCTACCACACCCTACATCCGAGGCAATCTGTTTAACATATTCTAACCTTGGTCTACCCCTACAGTTCTTGTCCTCGACCCTTCCTTCCATAACTAAGCTTGCTATTCCTGGGTGTCTTAGTATGTGTCCTACCAACCTATCTCTTCTCTTCAATACCAGTCGCCAGAAACATCTCTCCTCTCCCACTCGTCTTAAAACCTCTTCGTTTGTAACCCTATCTACCCATCTGATCTTCATCATTCTCCTGTAACACCACATTTCAAATGCTTCAATTCTCCTCTTTTCTGCTGCACCAATAGTCCAAGTTTCACTTCCATAGAGCGCCACGCTCCAGACAAAGGCTTTCAAAAATGACTTCCTAATACCTAAATCTATATTCGATGTCAGCAGATTCCTTTTTGTAGAAATGCTTTCTTTGCCTGAGCCAACCTACTTTTTATATCCTCTTTGCTTCGTCCATCACTGGTTATTCTGCTTCCTAAGTAACAGAAGTCTCCTACTTCCTTCAGCTTTTCACCTGCCAATATAAACAATAAAGATGGTATATTGGCTTTCACGGCCAGTGAATTAAAAAAATCAGCAATTCTTCTAGTTGTGTGTAGTGTCGTGTGTGGGGGTTGGCCTAGGAAACCAAGCTGGCTTTTCAGCGGCCTCCAAAAAGGAGGCTTTCATAGGGAGGTTATGGCTGCTTGAGCTTTTAGTTCTCGCAGTAAAGAGGCGCAGGTGCGCTTCATACAAAGGGAGTTAGCGCGCAGTTCACTACTCATGTGGGGGTCAGGGCGGGGACACTAAGAGCCCGCTGATGAGCTAGGTGAAACCCCACACAAGGCACGGTACAAACCTAGAAGAATGGCTGATTTTTTAATGAAAAATAAAACTGATTTAACCACTAAACAATACATTTTGCTACTTTCAGAGTCATTCAAAAATAAATTTAAAAAAAACTGGATTCATGATTTAAGGGGGCTCTTACACCACGAGTGGGAGATTTGCACACAGATAACAATAGCTTCACTAATATGTAACATAGAATTATGAGAGCTTACAAACTTCTAGTTAATACATAGGGCTTTTATTTAATATATGAAGGAGAATCCTCTATGGACATCAAATTGGCAGGTGAAAAACTAAAGGAAGTAGGAGACTTGTGTTACATAGGATGCAAAATAACCAGTGATGGACGAAGCAAAGAGGATATAAAGGTAGGTTAGCTCAGGCAAGGAAAGCATTTCTATAGAAAAGGAATATGTTGACATCGAATATAGATTTAGGTATTAGGAAGTCATTTTTGAAAGCCTCTGTCTGGAGCGTGGCGCTCTATGGAAGTGAAACTTGGACTATTGGTGCAGCAGAAAAGTGGAGAATTGAAGCGTTTGAAATGTGGTGTTACAGGAGAATTATGAAGATCAGATGGGTAGCTAGGGTTACAAACGAAGAGGTATTAAGACTAATGAGAGAGGAGAGATGTTTCTGGCGACTGCTAATGAAGAGAAGAGATAGGTTGGTAGGACACATACTAAGACATCCAGGAATAGCAAGCTTAGTTATGGAAGGAAGGGTCGAGGACAAGAACTGTAGGGGTAGACCAAGGTTAGAATATGTTAATCAGATTGCCTCGGATGTAGGGTGTGGTAACTATGTAGAGATGAAACGATTAGCTCAGGACAGGGAGGTATGGAGGGCTGCATCAAACCAGTCAAAAGACTGAAGACTCAAACAACAACATGAAGGTGAAAAGTATTATAAAGTATTGTGTGATTTATTGAAAGGACAATATTTGTGACTTTTTAAACGTCAAGAATCAAAAAGATCACGATTTAACAAGAAATGTCTGAATGGAATTTTTTTTTTTTTTTCATATAAAGAAAACACATACATACCGAGGATGAGCCACCATTAATGTTCTATTGCCAAAAGTAGGCTATGTTTTTTAAAAAATATTTAATTTGTCTTTCAGAATAGTTTTTGTTAAATTATCCAAGTTGGTTACATCTTAATTTTTTTTTTAAATATAATTTCATGAATGAGGTTCATCCTCGGTATTCATGTGTTTTCTTTACAGGAAGAAAATAATTCCCTTCAGACTGGAATTTTTGTTAAATCGTGATCTTTTTGATTATTGACGTTTAAAAAATCACAAATATGTTCTTACCAATAAATCACGCAATACTTTGTATACTGTTCGCTTTGATATATGAAATTAAATCCCTATGTATTAACTATAAGTTTATAAGCTGTCATAATTCTATGTTACATATTAGTGAAGCTATGAATTAAGTGTTAACTGTGTGCAAATCTCCCACACGCGGTGTAAGAGCGCCCTTAAATTATTCAGTGTTTTTCAGTTTACTTAGGGTCTACTTTTAATTGTTATACATTCATTGATTATTTCTGCTACCAGTACAGTATGCCGCAAAATGTTCACAACATTTGCGGTCTCGCAAAAGTGATTTGTATTGGCTGAAGCTTTGCTCTACCGCACTTAAGGTGATTGGTGCATATGTAACATTCACTGTATCAGCAGGAGACATATCCGATTCAATTTTTACATTACATATTTCTTCAACACTTGCTCATCCTAAGATGCAGGTCTATTTTTATAAGCACTGGTACCTGACTCAAAGGGATACTTGCTATTGTTACAGCCACATAGTTTAGAAATCTTTATTTGCTAAAAAAAAAAAGAAACAATTTATGTAACTTACATAGATATAAACTTGTCCTGTGTGGTTGTTGTAAATGGTCAGTTACATGTTCACTCCAAACAAGCAAATTCCGGAGGTCAATCACCACTTCCAGTCGCTCAACAAAACATCACATAGACCACAATAACAAATACTGACCAGTTGCATTATCTTAACTAATACTGCAACTAAATAAGTGTATATATTGCTTGCCACGGTAGGTGAGTTGTTATAGTGTCGGACTACCAGCCCCCAAGATTGTAGGTTCGCTCCTGGCCATGGTAAGTGATTTTTGAAGGCGACAAAAATCACGACACTCATGTCATACGTTGTTGGCATGTTAAAGAACCCATTTGAATTCAGTAGGCCGTGTTCAATGGCAAAATTAATTTGGAATTTTCCGCCAACACAAAGTTCCTCCATTCTCTACTTGAAAGTGCTCTAGTGTCAAGGAGTTTAGATATCTAACCTCCTTGACTTTAATAGCGTTCAAAGGAACGACGAAATTCGACATGCAAGCTACCCTCTGGGTGTCAATTAACAAAGCTTGCACCAGGCACCCGAGGCCATACGATATTATTATTATTATAGTGTATATATTGTAAATATTTTCATCCATACTTTCAGACATAGATTCTATAGTCTAAGTGTAATGGATCTGATGATGATCGAGTTAGTTATTGTTGTTTTAAGGGGCGGAACTACGAGGCCATCTGTCCCAAATGACGATCGAAACTGGTCATCCAAGTGTATTTATTAATCTCATGATTTTTTCAGGATTAGGGAATAACCCATCTCATTTGGGTACAATCGTGTCGACCGACTGAAAAGCAGCAAACATTTGTTTGAATTTCTTTGACTAATTCTGATTCTTTTTTTTTGTGTGTTGTCACTAATTCTGATTCTTTTTTTTTGTGTTGTCACTAATTCTGATTCTTTTTTTTTGTGTGTGTTGTCACTAATTCTGATTCTTTTTTTTTGTGTTGTCACTAATTCTGATTCTTTTTTTTTTGTGTGTGTGTTGTCACTAATTCTGATTCTTTTTTTTGTGTGTGTTGTCACTAATTCTGTTTTTTTGTGTGTTGTCACTAATTCTGATTCTTTTTTTTGTGTTGTCACTAATTCTGATTCTTTTTTTTTGTGTGTTGTCACTAATTCTGATTCTTTTTTTTGTGTGTTGTCACTAATTCTGATTCTTTTTTTTTGTGTGTTGTCACTAATTCTGTTTTTTTTTGTGTGTTGTCACTAATTCTGATTCTTTTTTTTTGTGTTGTCACTAATTCTGATTCTTTTTTTTTTGTGTGTTGTCACTAATTCTGATTCTTTTTTTTTGTGTTGTCACTAATTCTGATTCTTTTTTTTGTGTGTGTTGTCACTAATTCTGATTCTTTTTTTTGTGTGTTGTCACTAATTCTGATTCTTTTTTTTTGTGTGTTGTCACTAATTCTGATTCTTTTTTTTTGTGTGTTGTCACTAATTTTGATTTTTTTTTGTGTGTTGTCACTAATTCTGATACTTTTTTTTTGTGTGTTGTCACTAATTCTGATTCTTTTTTTTTTGTGTGTTGTCACTAATTCTGATTTTTTTTTTGTGTGTGTTGTCACTAATTCTGATTCTGTTTTTTTTGTGTGTTGTCACTAATTCTGATTCTTTTTTTTTGTGTGTTGTCACTAATTCTGATTCTTTTTTTTTGTGTGTTGTCACTAATTCTGATTCTTTTTTTTTGTGTTGTCACTAATTCTGATTCTTTTTTTTGTGTGTGTTGTCACTAATTCTGATTCTTTTTTTTTGTGTTGTCACTAATTCTGATTCTTTTTTTTGTGTGTTGTCACTAATTCTGATTCTTTTTTTGTGTGTGTTGTCACTAATTCTGTTTTTTTGTGTGTTGTCACTAATTCTGATTCTTTTTTTTGTGTGTGTTGTCACTAATTCTGATTCTTTTTTTTTGTGTGTGTTGTCACTAATTCTGATTCTTTTTTTTGTGTGTGTTGTCACTAATTTTGATTTTTTGTTTTTTTTAATTTTAAGTAGCCTGTTTATTTTTACTTTATAAGTTTTTTTTTACAAATAATGACTAATTTTCATTGGTTTTTTTTTTGGGGGGGTATGATTTAGTTTTTTTTTATCATTTCAAATGATCTTGTCGACTTCATTGTTATGCTTTGGTCTACCGTTATGCGTTACGGTTACGGCGTGTATGACGTCATCATGTTGTTCACTGCATATGTACCGAGTCTTAGTTTACTCCTGGGGTCTGGCGTTACGCGATACGGAGACGGCGAGTGCGTGACGTCATGCACCCGAGTGCACCTCCCACTCTCAGTTCCCAGCGCGGGAAGCCTATGTTAAAGGGTAATGGAGTCTGTTGAGTCTGAGTTTACTCCTGGGGTCTGGCGTTATGCGATACGGAGACGGCGAGTGCGTGACGTCATGCAGCAGAGTGCACCTCCCGCTTTCCGTTCTCAGCGCGGGAAGCCTAAGTTAAAGGGTAATGGAGTCTGTTGAGTCTGAGTTTACTCCTGGGGTCTGGCGTTATGCGATACGGAGACGGCGAGTGCGTGATGTCATGCAGCCGAGTGCACCTCCCGCTCTCCGTTCCCCGCACGGGAAACCTAACTTAATGGGTAATGGAGTCTGTTGAGTCTGAGTTTACTCCTGGGGTCTGGCGTTATGCGATACGGAGACGGCGAGTGCTTGACGTCATGCAGCAGAGTACACCTCCCGCTCTCCGTTCCCAGCGCTGGAAGCCTAAGTTAAAGGGTAATGGAGTCTGTTGAGTCTGAGTTTACTCCTGGGGTCTGGCGTTATGCGATACGGAGACGGCGAGTGCGTGACGTCATGCAGCCGAGTGCACCTCCCGCTCTCCGTTCCCAGCGCGGGAAGCCTATGTTAAAGGGTAATGGAGTCTGTTGAGTCTGAGTTTACTCCTGGGGTCTGGCGTTATGCGATACGGAGACGGCGAGTGCGTGACGTCATGCAGCAGAGTACACCTCCCGCTCTCCGTTCCCAGCGCGGGAAGCCTAAGTTAAAGGGTAATGGTGTCTGTTGAGTCTGAGTTTACTCCTGGGGTCTGGCGTTATGCCATACGGAGACGGCGAGTGCGTGACGTCATGCACCCGAGTGCACCTCCCGCTCTCCGTTCCCAGCGCGGGAAGCCTATGTTAAAGGGTAATGGAGTCTGTTAAGTCTGAGTTTACTCCTGGGGTCTGGCGTTATGCGATACGGAGATGGCGAGAGCGTGACGTCATGCAGCAGAGTACACCTCCCGCTCGCCGTTCCCAGCGCGGGAAGCCTAAGTTAAAGGGTAATGGAGTCTGTTGAGTCTGAGTTTACTCCTGGGGTCTGGCGTTATGCGATACGGAGACGGCGAGTGACTGACGTCATGCAGCCGAGTGCACCTCCCACTCTCAGTTCCCAGCGCGGGAAGCCTATGTTAAAGGGTAATGGAGTCTGTTGAGTCTGAGTTATCTCCTGGGGTCTGGCGTTATGCGATACGGAGACGGCGAGTGCGTGACGTCATGCAGCAGAGTACACCTCCCGCTCTCCGTTCCCAGCGCGGGAAGCCTAAGTTAAAGGGTAATGGAGTCTGTTGAGTCTGAGTTTACTTCTGGGGTCTGGCGTTATGCGATACGGAGACGGCGAGTGCATGACGTCATGCAGCCGAGTGCACCTCCCGCTCTCCGTTCCCCGCACGGGAAGCCTAACTTAATGGGTAATGGAGTCTGTTGAGTCTGAGTTTACTCCTGGGGTCTGGCGTTATGCGATACGGAGACGGCGAGTGCGTGACGTCATGCAGCAGAGTACACTTCCTGCTCTCCGTTCCCAGCGCGGGAAGCCTAAGTAAAAGGGTAATGGAGTCTGTTGAGTCTGAGTTTACTCCTGGGGTCTGGCGTTATGCGATACGGAGACGGCGAGTGCGTGACGTCATGCAGCCGAGTGCACCTCCCGCTCTCCGTTCCCAGCGCGGGAAGCCTAAGTTAAAGGGTAATGGAGTCTGTTGAGTCTGAGTTTACTCCTGGGGTCTGGCGTTATGCGATACGGAGACGGCGAGTGACTGACGTCATGCACCCGAGTGCACCTCCCGCTCTCCGTTCCCCGCACGGGAAGCCTAACTTAATGGGTAATGGAGTCTGTTGAGTCTGAGTTTACTCCTGGGGTCTGGCGTTATGCGATACGGAGACGGCGAGTGCGTGACGTCATGCAGCCGAGTGCACCTCCCGCTCTCCTTTCTCCGCACGGGAAGCCTAACTTAATGGGTAATGGAGTCTGTTGAGTCTGAGTTTACTCCTGGGGTCTGGCGTTATGGGATACGGAGACGGCGAGTGACTGACGTCATGCAGCCGAGTGCACCTCCCACTCTCAGTTCCCCGCATGGGAAGCCTAAGTTAATGGGTAATGGAGTCTGTTGAGTCTGAGTTTACTCCTGGGGTCTGGCGTTATGCGATACGGAGACGGGATGTGCGTGACGTCATGCAGCAGAGTACACCTCCTGCTCTCCGTTCCCCGCACGGAAAGCCTAAGTTAATGGGTAATGGAGTCTGTTGAGTCTGAGTTTACTCCTGGGGTCTGGCGTTATGCGATACGGAGACGGCGAGTGCGTGACGTCATGCAGCAGGGTGCACCTCCCACTCTCCGTTCCCAGCACGGGAAGCCTAAGTTAATGGGTAATGGAGTCTGTTGAGTCTGAGTTTACTCCTGGGGTCTGGCGTTATGCGATACGGAGACGGCGAGTGCGTGACGTCATGCAGCAGGGTGCACCTCCCATTCTCCGTTCCCCGCGCGGGAAGCCTAAGTTAAAGGGTAATGGAGTCTGTTAAGTCTGAGTTTACTCCTGGGGTCTGGCGTTATGCGATACGGAGACGGGATGTGCGTGACGTCATGCAGCAGAGTACACCTCCTGCTCTCCGTTCCCCGCACGGAAAGCCTAAGTTAATGGGTAATGGAGTCTGTTGAGTCTGAGTTTACTCCTGGGGTCTGGCGTTATGCGATACGGAGACGGCGAGTGCGTGACGTCATGCAGCAGGGTGCACCTCCCACTCTCCGTTCCCAGCACGGGAAGCCTAAGTTAATGGGTAATGGAGTCTGTTGAGTCTGAGTTTACTCCTGGGGTCTGGCGTTATGCGATACGGAGACGGCGAGTGCGTGACGTCATGCAGCAGGGTGCACCTCCCACTCTCCGTTCCCCGCACGGAAAGCCTAAGTTAATGGGTAATGGAGTCTGTTGAGTCTGAGTTTACTCCTGGGGTCTGGCGTTATGCGATACGGAGACGGGATGTGCGTGACGTCATGCAGCAGAGTACACCTCCCGCTCTCCGTTCCCAGCGCTGGAAGCCTAAGTTAAAGGGTAATGGAGTCTGTTGAGTCTGAGTTTACTCCTGGGGTCTGGCGTTATGCGATACGGAGACGGCGAGTGCGTGACGTCATGCAGCAGGGTGCACCTCCCACTCTCCGTTCCCCGCACGGGAAGCCTAAGTTAAAGGGTAATGGAGTCTGTTGAGTCTGAGTTTACTCCTGGGGTCTGGCGTTATGCAATACGGAGACGGCGAGTGCGTGACGTCATGCAGCAGAGTGCACCTCCCACTCTCGGTTCCCAGCGCGGGAAGCCTAAGTTAAAGGGTAATGGAGTCTGTTGAGTCTGAGTTTACTCCTGGGGTCTGACGTTATGCCATACGGAGACGGCGATTGCGTGACGTCATGCAGCAGAGTGCACCTCCTGCTCTCCGTTCCCAGCGCGGGAAGCCTAAGTTAATGGGTAATGGAGTCTGTTGAAAGAGTCCTGGGACTTCGAGCGAAGCGAGAAGCCCTCCTGAGCCTTTCTAACATGTGTAGCAATTTGTAGCATGCGTCATTTGAAATGATATAAAGACTAGTCTCTCAGACAGACTGTATCCTTTTTGTTGTTGTTGTATATTTTAAGACTACCAACCACTGGTAGGGATTGCACCAAAGCGAGAAATGGGGGAAGCTACCATTCTAGGGTTAAAAGTTGTCTTCAATTTTGAGAGTCTAGGGCATTTCCCTGTGGGCTATTCTTTATTCCCTGAGCGTAAAGCTACATCAAAAGACCTTGGTTTAGAATGACACAAGGAAGGCGACATAACCTTGGTCAAATCATTTAGAAACCGGTGATGATTATGGGCTGTTGTTTTAACTGGCCTTACTTCAAAATTGGGGCTGGCTGTGTGGCTCAGCGGTGACGTTCTCGTCTGCTGATCCCAAGGCTGCAGGATCAAATCCTGCATTTGAAGGTGCGCAATTAATGTGAGGGAGCCGTATCAGTAGATTTACTGGCACGTTAAAGACCGCCTTCGATGCAATATTCCGGCAGCCCAGTGTCTGTAAAGGCCTTAGTAGTTAAAAGGGACGTAAAACCAATAGGCTAACGTTAATTATTATAGGCTACATTCAAAATCGGAACCTTTTTCGAAACGGATATTTTGTTTAAGTCAATTTTACCCTCCAGGTTGGTGTTTTCCACGGACTCAGCGAAGGAACTCACCACTATCGCCTTTCCAGGCAGTGTCCTAGAGCTGGGAACACAACTGGGGAGATGTGATCAGCACTTCGCCCAGGCGGCCTCACCTGCAGGGGCCTAATGAGGGATGGGAAGATTGGGATGGATAGGCAAGGAAGAGGGTAGGAGGCGGCCGTGGCCTTACAGTAGGAACCATCCCGGCATTTGCCCGAAGACGAAGTGCGAAACCACGGAAAACCACTTCGAGGATGGCTGAGGTGGGAATCGAACCCAGGACCTCCGGGGCAGCAGCTAACCATGCTGACAGCTACGCTACGGAGGCGACGTAGTTCCTACTTATGCTAACGTCAACGACACCTAGCTGCGGACTTGGCTACTAGATGCCATCACAGTCAGGACCTGGAGGTGAACGTTGGAACTAATATAGCGTTATCAAACTAACCTACAAATTTTAGCTTCCACAATTGTAGTTAATGGAAGGTTCTCTTAATGCCATAAATCTATGACATGGGACCGCCGGCCGGCTTTACTTCCCCTCCGAAGGAAGGCATGCTGAGGGATTTTTAACGCTCTTAAAAAATTCGACGACTTCGGCTGGGTTTGAACCCGCGATCTTGGGCATAGAAAGTCAGCATGCTACCAACTACACCACCAAAGACGCTACCTTTTAAGCTTACGCTGGGCAAACCGTTTAAGATACCCGGCGAAACTGTGACGGATTGCTAATCATCAACACATCGCCCTGTCCGAAATAAGTTTATATCGACACCACCAAGAAACATGATGTATCTGATAACAACATATAGAAGCAATTTAAGAAATGAGGACGTGTGGAATGTGGATGCAATGAACACATTAAGACATCAGTTATTATCAAGGTGAAAGGCAAAATGGAGAAAGCCGAGGTTGTTGACCGCACAATGAAACCCTTTTCCTTCAAGATGTCATGTCATATTGTTGTTTAGCCCAGTAGCTGGTGATTGTCGAGAATATAACGGGTTCCTTCAGTGTCAACAGATCTCGAGAATTCCTAGAAGACGCTTTTTGTCTTTGCACTGCCTCCATGTTCCTTCCCACGGCCACCGCGATCCTGGGTGGTTGCTTCTATGAGTGGGTTAACAAAGCCCTCCCATGGCCTTCCTTTTTATTGGAAACTTGCCGTTATTTCACTAAGCTTGACAAATGAGCAACTCGACTCGTCCGTCAACTGTCGCTCAGATTGCATTGGCAGATAACTGTTTAGCAACTCCATGATAGAAGATTTACTTTTATTTTCAGAGAAAGAGGACAGGCGTGGATCTAGAGTTTGGCTTTGGAGGGGGTCAGAGAATCGAAATTGTTAAGAAAAATGGTATCACTAAAACCGCAATCACAAAATAACCAAACGTACAAAACCAGACCAAATTTTTGCAAGCTACATGTATAGAAATTCGATGCGTTTAGCGCATCAAAAATATTCGTACAAATTGCAACGGCATGTTTTGCGACTTTTACATCGAGCTTCGAGAAAAGTATCAAGGTACGTTACAGTTTCGGCAAGTCGAGTTGGTACCGACAAAGGGAGAAAGTCACAGCTTAAATTGCCAACCAAGCCTGCAGTTTGGACGTTGGCAAAATTATTTGGTGCGGAAAATGCCCAAATTTCTATCCGTGCATTGCTGCACATTCATCGTGACATCGCTATAGACATCGACAGTAGTGGCTTCGAGGGCTAAAGCGCAGCGTTAGGTCAAGGGACCAAGCTCTCTGCTGACTCGGTAGACGCGAGGGTTCGAGCCCCTCCGTCGGCTGTCCTTGAAATGGTTTTCCGTGGTTTCCCATTTTCAACACCAGGCAAATGCTGGGACAGTACCTTCTGAGAGGCCACGGCCACTTCCTTCCACATCCTTGCCCAGTTTCATTCATCTTCATCCATTCCATCTCTCATTCCGACGCGCAGGTCGCCCACGGGCGTCGACTAGAAAGACCTGCACTCGGCCTCTCAGGAGGCTACACGACAAAAAAAACAACAATATAGACATCGATTCGGTACTCACAAGGTTTGCTAAACAAAACAAAATAGACGAGTTGATCTTTTTATATAAATAATCGTTTTTATATAACAGGTATGAAGTTGTAAATATGTACAGTTGTAACAGAACATAATAATTGCAATAAAGATATTTTCAGTATTGAATAAAATGAAAAAACAACCCTCTTTTTCAGTTAAAATTCGTTAAGTTTTATTTGTCTGGTTATTGTGTTTTCGTTTTTTTTTAGTTTGCAAAAAAAATGGTGTCCGTTGGGGGGGGGGGGGGTCATGCCTCCCTTGACCCCCCCCCCTCTTGAATCCGAGCCTGAAAGAGGAAGATGTGGCATTTAAAGCTAGCAATGGGACTATAACTGGGTTCGCCAGGGCGGATATTTCCTCTTTGGGTTTAAAATCTATTCAAATTGCAGGAAATATGGTTGTTTCCCCAATTACCTTTAAAATAAGTTGCCGTTCCTTTAGAACAGACATGGGCAATCTTTTTAGGGACAGAGCCTGATGCAATACAAAATAATATAGGCGTGCCGAAAATAAAACAACACGTATTTACAAAGAGATTATAAACTTCTTATTTTTGAATTTTAAAACAAACGAAACTTACAATGGTAGAACACTTAGGGGAAAAAATGACAGTCGGTCTGAAAGACTAGACTTTGTATCATTTTAAATGCTACAAATGCTGGAAAATGCTAGAAAGGCTGGAGGCTTCTCGCTTCGCCCGAAGCCAAAGACTCTTGACATGATTATCTGCATAATACTTATCTTGCTTTATAATACTTTACCTTGTTTCAAATTACTCGCGAACGGCAAGTGCAAACCAAGGGCAAAGCAAGGTCAAGCGCGCGGAGGGAGATGGCTGGATGACGTGCCCCTTCTATCCAGTCTATAAACACTTATAGTGGGCGATGTATTGAAGATAGAGATATGCTCTCACGGACTTTTTTGTAGAACTTTTCATGCTGACCAATTCTTACGCTCATACTATATTGGTATGTTTAACGGTTTGCCCACCGTAAGCTTAAGAAGCGCACGGACGCCAAGTTTGTTTTCGAATTTTTCACTGAAATCGTTACTGCTTGGCTTCCTTTGATCATACATAAATTATTTTCGACAGAATCTTTCCTCGAGATATCCTTTACAGAATGGTGAAAACCGCATCAAAATCCATCCAGTGGTTCTCGAGATTACCCGTGACATCCAAGAATCGGGGATTTTTGTCTTATACTAACGAAGTAGAGATTGTCGGGGAACACATGCACCAAGCAGTACTATGACGTCACAGCCTCAGTGCATCTGGATAAATTTCGTCCCGTCACCGTAACGTAACGCCAGACCCCAGCGTAACGTCGAAGTCGACAAGATCATTTAAAATGATAAAAAGAACAGACCTTCTTCTTGGTTCGTTGAGGCCCCTTGTACCACGTGGTTCCTAGCTCTGGCGAGTATTCCTCCATCTTTGCACTATGAACACACCTTCATTATTTGCTTCTATAGCAAAAAATAGATGTCTCTACTAAACAAGAATGCCTGACGAACACTTGTTGCCATGGTAACCACACTAAAAAGATATCCTCGCCCATTAGGAGGTTTGTTTGTTAGCTACTTACGAGACGGCACTAATTCCTGGCGGTACGGAAGTCTGGTGAGGTCGGCAGAACGTGCTTCCTCTGACCCCACTTCCCTTCGTTAGTAAAACCCCTGCTGACATGTGACTGCTCATTGACCCGTGGGCCATACATCAGGTCTTCCCGTAATGAGACGGCCAAATCTATATTATTCGTACATAGGCCTACTGTACACTTTCATTTGAGACTGTTTTGCCAGTCTAGTCTGCAAGTCTCCATGATACCTTATTAGCAGTTAGCACTCTGCTTCTACACCTCTCACTTTGAAATCGTTCAACACTGAATCTAACCATCACCTTCTATATCTTCCTCTGCTTCCCTTACCTTCTACAGTCGAATTCATTAACCTATTAGGTAATCTCCCCTCCCTCATTGTCTTCACAATCATAACCCCACCATCTGAGACAACTCACACGAACAGCTTCACCTAGCGTGTTCATTCCTAACTTAGTCTTGATCTCTCCATTACGAGTACCTTCCTGCCATTGCTCCCCTCATATCAGTTAACTCCAGCTTATGTATGAGCTCTCGCTTCCATACAGCAAGGTCGGTCTAAATACTGAGCGATGTAGGGAGAGTTTCGTCGCTACACTAACTTCTTTCTTACAGAATACTGTAGATCGTAACGGAGAACTCACTGCACCTCGACTCTATTTCCTTCCCCGTACGACCATCCGGAGAGAATACACTGTCCAATGTTCCACTTCCACCTGCTTCAATTTAGTTCCTCCTATTTGAGTATCTATTTTCTTGTGTTTCTTCTTATTATTATTATTCTTTTTAAAGCTCGAATAAGAGATTTGCTGATGACATCGTCATCTTGGCCGACACGCCTCAGGATTTGAATGAGTTTTTGAATGGTATGGACTCCGTCTTGAGGAAAGAATTCATGATGAAAATTAATAAATGTAAAACAAAACTATTGGAATGCAGCAGCAATAAATCAGAAACCTCTATGGACATCAAATTGGTAGGGGAGAAACTAAAGGAAGTAGGAGACTTCTGTTACTTAGGAAGCAAAATAACCAGTGATGGACGAATCAAAGAGGATATAAAAAGTAGCTTGGCTCAGGCAAGGAAAGCATTTCTACAGAAAAGGAATCTGTTGACATCGAATATAGATTTAGGTATTAGGAAGACACTTTTGAAAACCTTTGTCTGGAGCGTCGCGCTGTATGGAAGTGAAACTTGGACTATTGGTGCAGCAAAAAAGAGGAGAATTGAAGCGTTTGAAATGTGGTGTTACAGGAGAATGATGAAGATCAGATGGGTAGATAGGGTTACAAACGAAGAGGTATTAAGACTAGTGGGAGAGGAGAGATGTTTCTGGCGAATGCTAATGAAGAGAAGAGATAGGTTGGTAGGCCACATACCAAGACACCCAGGAATAGCAAGCTTAGTTATGGAAGGAAGGGTCGAGGACAAGAACTGTAGGGGTAGACCAAGGTTAGAATATGTTAAACAGATTGCCTCGGATGTAGGGTGTGGTAGCTATGTAGAGATGAAACGATTAGCTCAGGACAGGGAGGCATGGAGGGCTGCATCAAACCAGTCAAAAGACTGAAGACTCAAACAACAACAAGAATGCCAATCATATTTATAAGGTGCGTTCAAAAAGTAACGAGCCGGAGGCTGGAATGCGCAAACCGGTGACTACATCGGCTAATCGTGGAGTGTGTAACGAGGTGTGGTTCCGACCCGAGCGTTGAAGGTCACAGCCCGTCGCTAGAGGGCACGCGTGCACGTCACGTGACGATACAAAGCGAGCAGCAGGATGCATCAATCGTCCAACGCTGCCAGTCGCATTGCAAACAGTGACATGGAGGCGTCAACCGAAGAGCAAAGAGGTGTTGTTCGGTTTCTGACAGTGGAAGGAGTAGGGGGAACGGTCATCATCTCCGAATGTCACAAGTGTACGGCGAACATTGGATGTCCCTTGCTAGGGTCAAGACGTGGCACAAGCGCTTCAGGGAAGAACGGGTGTCGTTAGCCGATGATGCCCGGTCTGGGGCACCCCCCTGCATTACCGATGACAACGTCCAGTTGGTTGATGCACTCATTACGCAGAACCGCCGAGTGACAGTGAACGCCATAGCCGCCGTGGTCGCTCCACGACAATGCACGACCTCATACGGCCAACACAGTCGCGGCACTCCTGCAGAAAATCAAATGGGAGGTTCTCGGCCACCCTCCATACAGTCCAGACCTCTCTCCCTGTGATTACGCCATGTTTGGTCCCCTGAAAAGGGCTCTGCGGGGCCAACGATTCACCTCGGACGCCGACGTCCAGCTGTACGTGCGGAACTGGTTCACATCGCAGCCATTCACCGCCTCGTGTCTCAGTGGGACAAGTGCCTCAACAGCCAGGGCCAATACTTCTAACATAGAGGTACTGGTTTCTGTAATTATGCCTCCGGCTCGTTACTTTTGAACGCACCTTATATGTTTCTTATAATTCATTGTTTGTACAAACATCAAATTCATAGTACTGTAGATTCAAACAACATGCAGCGGTTACCCGCCTGCTGTACCCAAGGTTGCAGGATCAAATCTTGGTGCAGTCAGTTGGCATTTGAGGAGGATCCGCAATAGATTTACTGGCACGTTAAAGATCCTTTTCGGGGCAAAATTCCGGCACCTCGGCGTCTCTAAAAGCCGCAGTAGTTAAAATGGACATAACCGGCCTCGCTGGCATCGGGAGAGCGTGGGTTCGAATCCAACCTCGGCTGTCCTGAAAAGAAAAGTACATGGCCATTGGTTGCATTAATAAATTTAATAAAAGTGACATGAAACATAGGCTATAACATTATTACCAGGGAAAGGATTCTATTTAGGGAGCTAACTTAATTATCTTCTGTATTATCTTAACGAATCATGACACGTGGAGTATTTATTGTCCATATTTGGAAGTTCAGCTCATATGTTCCACATTTTTAGTGATTAAAATCAATATACAGTGAAACCTCTCTAAAAGGCCGCCCCTCTTAAAGACCGATTTTTCTTGGAACCTATTTAAAACCTCATAAGGTCAATGTATTTGTTACCTCTATTTAAGGACCAGCCCTCTCCCCGACCAAAGAGCAGGCATTTTCTCAGTCTGACCTCTTTCAAAAGACCACTTCTCGTCTGCCTTCCCATTGGAGATGGTGATGAGGGTGATGATGTAAAGAAACAATGGTTCTGTTTTAACAGAACTGCATCAGCATACAATGTCATTAGAAAAAGTCTAATGCAACGTATAAAAATACAAAAAACGGCTCTCCTAGAAGATTGTTGGAACCCAGAACAAATTAATGGACTTTCGAACTCACTCAGCGATATTCTAGAAAGTGAAATTGTTAAAAAACAAGATGTGCTAAACTGAAACAGATCAATTCGTGACTTTTTTAAATGACAGAGCTCAGAAAATAACTAAGTTTAATTGTAATTAATTTGTACTAAACGTGAACCAATGCAGTGTTCCAACTGTACTTTATTAATAATGCAGTATAACATTATTTTTAATGCATACCCCTATTAAGAGACCACCCCTCTAAAAGACCAGTTTTCCAAGGAACCGTCACTTGTCTCTTAATAGAGGTTTCACTGTAGTCCACATTTCGGCTAGAAAGTATTAAATTCTATTAAACTAACAGTTCTGACAATAATGAAGAAACAAGTTAAAAATCTATATTTTAAAAAATTAATAATTTAGGTATTATCACGCCTGAGTTTATAAGATAAGGTGATATTATTCTGTTCTTAAAGGGAGAAGATTCATTTTCCAGCAAAAGAAAAGAAGAACCATTTTGTAATCCATTGTTTTGGTAACAGAGGATAGAATATTGCGTGTTCAAAGATCATATTGATATTGAAATGAGAAGTCAAACGTTATGTTTCAAGCAGATCTACTTTGTTTAACTTCTTTGAACTTGAATATTAAATATAGCTTTTTGTAATTTTACGTCCATATTTCTATGAAAATAACTAAATATATAGGCTTATAGTACAGTACAGCTGCACAGAAGAATCCTCTTTTGTTCCAAAAACCGTGCTATGGTTGGCTTTTAGTAAATCGTTAGAGAAGCACAAGAAAAGCTTAACTCTAAATTTCAGAATAAGTTGCACGATAATTTTGTCGGGAAACTAAAAAAAAAATTGAAACTGAATCGACGTATTTTAAAGAAAAGTTGTTTAAACAAAAAATGTAGAGGACATTGTCACCTACAATTCGTCTCATTGAGGTCATGTCATACGTTTTGAAATGCAGAAGCTAGGTGGCGCCAAATTTTCCAAAAAAGTGTTTATTCACTTTTTGTCCTAGAAAAAATGATTTGTTCACAAAAGAGCGAATCAGAAATTTGTTTCTCTCAAAATTGTCTACAACATTTATTGAAACATTTTTTCCCTCCGACTTACCGTTCCCAAGTTATAGTCTGCCGAAGTGTGAAAATTGTCCGACACCGGTCGCGGTCTAAACTATGCCCACCGCTCTCTCCGCAGTAACAATAGTAGCCTTGACTACGCAGCGTTGCATTTGCTGCGCTATAACTTTGGAACGCCAAGTCGGAGGAAACAAACGTTTGAATAAATGTCAGACAATTTTTAGAGGAACAAATTTCTGATTCACTCTTTTGCGAAAAAAAACCATTTTTTTCTAGGACAAAAAGTGAAAAAACACTTTTTTGGAAGCTTTGGCGCCACCTAGCTTCTGCATTTCAAAACGTATGACATGACCTCAATGAGACAAATTGTAGGTGACAATGTCCTCTACATTTTTTGTTTAAAAAACGCTTTTCAATTTTTTTTAGTTTTCCGACAACATGATACAACAAATTATTCCAAAATTTAGAGTTAAGCTTTTTTTTTGTGCTTTTCTAACGATTTACAAAAAGCCAACCATAGCACGTTTTTTTTTGGAACAAAACCATTCCAGATGCACTGTACTATTATGTAGGCTGCATATTTCATTATTAGTAAACTAGCAACCCGCCCTGGCTTCGCCCGGGAACAGTTATCAATGCATTACGTGCTACCTCCTAAACTATCGCTTCAGTAATTGAATGGAGATTGTTGGAAGAAATGAAAACGTAAAAACACTTATAGTGTATTGAGGATAGAGATATTCTCTCGTAAACTTCTTTTGTAGAACTTTTCATGCTGAACAATTGTTACACTCATAGTATTTTGATATTTTTAACGGTTTGCCTAGCGTAAGCTTAAAAAGCGCACGGACGCCATGTGTTTTTTTTTCTTCGACTTTTTCACTGAAATTGTTACTGCTCGGCGTCCTTTGATAGTAAATAAATAATTTTCTACAGAAACCTTCCTCGAGATATCATTTACAGAATGGTGAAACCCGCATCAAAATCCATCCAGTGGTTCTCGAGATTACCCGTGACGTCCAAGAATCGGGGACTTTGTTTTTATACCAAGTAGAGATTTTATATATTTAACAATTAAAGAAAGCTTTCCAGTCGGTCATCACAAATTGTGTCCAGTTATGTTAGGAAGAAAAGTACCCTCCCCCCCCACCATTTTTGTACATAAAAGCGTGTTATTTTGTGATCAATATCTCATGTAATATTTTTTTTAGGTTAGGGCATATAAATACTTATTTTCCCTCGCAATTTGTGTTTACCAACAGGAACTAGCCAACACTGAAAAAATGGCTTCTATCACTTCAATTATTCAAACAACATGAATCTCTTCACCCCTCTCGTAATTTTCCTGTAGCACTTCGATATTATAAAGGCTTTAGAATGCCATTTTCTGTGTCAGACCTGCATAGAAAAGTCAATGGCCTATGATGACGCAAGACAAGAGTGTTTCTTTTCTTAGCCATCAACTCTTTCCCCAAATGTCGTAACCATGGTAACTCGTAAGTTACTTTTAGGAAATGTTCATTAGTTTAAACACTCCATTTCGATTACTTGTATTTCCTCAGCGATGACTTACAAAATAGGCCAGAGAAAGGCAGAAGATTTTCTCTTCTGCGTCACTTGTTTGGATAACAATCTCGGTGTACAAAACGAGAAGACGTAGTTAGTCATAATTCCAACAAGCCATGACGTGTCGTCCAAGTTCCCAGTAAAGGATTATTTGCACCCTCTTCCCTGTCCTGTTTGGAGAACGATTTAGCCTGCATTGTCCTCAGTTGAGAAGGTTCACGATAACAATAAGAATAAAGAATTACGGAAAATACCAGCCTGATTCCAGAAAACGGGATATGGTAGACGAAGAGAAGAGTCGGTGGTGCTTAAAGGGCTCCGGAATGCCCAAAATCTTGTTTTTTGCGCCATATCAATTCATTGACGTCAAAAAGGAAGTGGGAGGCTTCTGTTATTGCTGATTAGGAAGCAAAATAACCAGTGTTGGACGAAGAAAAGAGGCTATATAGAACCGCATTCCCTCGTTTGTTATCCGAATCTACCGGCGTATCAATACTATTCTTAATTTGATGAAGCATAAATTACTAAAGGAACATATTTAGACATTTAAAGAAAAAATCGTTCCCTTAGGCTTTGTATGTCATGTGCTATGTTGAAAATGAATTTTCCAGAATTGCAAACCTTTCCTGTTAGGTTGGTTGGTTGGTTCCTCAGTTTAGGGGCTGCGACAACGCGGTCATGTAGGCCCGTGTACTTTGGGTGTGTGTAGAACCTGTTTGATATCCGGTGTTAACTGTGATGACTGTATTAGTGTGTGATATCTGTTTTTAATTCAAGAGGGGACTGCAGACATTGATTTTTTTCAAGTAGTTCCTACTTTCGCCGCCAAACGCCACCGTCAACGACTACTAGTTCAGAACTTGATTACCAGATGCCACCGCAGTAGGCTTCTGGCGACGAACGTCGGAACCTAAGAGCGTTTGTCGAATGTTTAACCTATATTTAATTTAGCTTCACACAGGTGTAAGCCTCCGTGGCTTAGGCGGCAGCACGCCGGCCTCTCACCGCTGGGTCCGTGGTTCAATCCCGGTGACTCCATGTGAGATCTGTGCTGGACAAAACGGAGGCAGACAGGTTTTTCTCCGGGTACTCCGGTTTTCCCTGTCAACATTTCATTCCAGCAACACTCTCCACTATCATTTCATTTCATCTGTCATTCATTTAATCATTGCCCCAGAGGAGTGCGTCAGGCCTCGGCAGCCGGCACAGTTCATATCCTCGCCGCTAGATGGGGGCTTCATTCATTCAATTCCTGACCTGGTCGGAGACTGGAAGCAGGCTGTGGATTTTTCATTTTCACAGGTGTAATTAGCTGGCTTTACTCCCCCCCCCCCCCCCCAAAGGAAGACATACTGAGGGATTTTTAACGCTTTTAAAAATCCGACGACTTCGGCCGGGTTTGAACCCGCGATCTTGGGCATAGAAGCTCAGCATGCTACTGACTACGCCAGAAGCCGCCTCCTTTCCTGTTAGATTTATGCTTAATGACATATTTGAATAAGATTAGCTTAAATCATCTTACATTTGTCAGGAAACAAAAAACAAAACAAAAATACAAAATCGGAGGCAGATGTTACCGGTAGGTCATAAACATGCAGGTCCTAATAATAGCATTAAACAAGGTCGGATTGTATTCTTAAAAAAAAAAAAAAAAACCTCCTAACATTATTTGCAACATATCCGCTATCCGCACAGCCTTGCAAACTATATCCGCATGACGAAAAATTTTGCGGATATTCCTGAGTTTATCCGCGGATATCCGCATCCACGCAAGGCTTTAGAAAGTAGGTTGACTCAGGCAAAGAAAGCATTCCTACAATAAAAGGAATCTGTTGACATCAAATATAGATTTAAGTGTTAGGAAGTCATTTTTGAAAGCCTTTGTCTGGAGCGTGGCGCTGTATGGAGGTGAAACTTGTACTGTTGATGCTGCAGAAAAGAGGATAATTGAAATGTGGTGTTACAGGAGAACGATGAACATCAGATATGTTTAGAGTTACAAATGAAGAGGTATTAAGATGAGTGGGAGAGGTGAGATGTTTCTGGCGACTGCTAACGAAGTGAAGAGATAGGTTGGTAGGACACATACCAATACACCCAGGAATAGCAAGGTTAGTTGTGGAAGGGCAAGAACTGTAGGGGTAGACCAAGGTTAGAATATGTTAAACAGATTGCCTCATATGTTAAGTGTGGTAGCTACTGTATGTAGCTGAGGATAGGGGCTTGGAAAGCTGCATCAAACAAATCAAAAGACTAATGACTCCAACAACAACAATAGATGCTTGAGCACTGTGGTAATTTCAACCCCGTGTATTTAAGTGTGTGTAGAATTTATGTCTGATAACCTGTGTTATCGGGGTGTCTGGATTAGAAACCATCCAAGCATTATTTACCTGAAGTAGAAGTGCGAAACCACGGAAAATCGAATCCACCTCTTTCATTTTTGCCTCACGAGGCTCAGTGTACACCTCAGAGCAGAATTAAATAACTTAGCCGAGCTGGGAATCAAACCCGTATCTCCCGGCCACAGCTAATAATGCTAGTCAAGGGGTTCAAAGACAGCGATATTCAAACCCCTCAAATGAAACCAAAACAGCACATTTCTTACGTTTCGATGGCAATAGTCGTACTGCGTCCTGATATGGTCACTTGTCACGATCGTATCATTCTTAGAAAACAGTCACGGTTGAGACTTGCAACACCTGGTGATTAAGATAGAAAACAGCTGATGTTTTTCTCAAAAAGTATGTCCATGGGTGGAAAAATTCTCGCAGATGACCCAATGTGGTCAAGTTGTTAACTAACTTCCTTTAGTTGGTTCCTCAGTTTAGGGGCTGCGACAACGCGAAATGTCGAAATTTTCCGGAAGTAGGAACATGGTGCCCATTGCAATAGTGGGCTTTCTCATAATAGGCCTACACACACGAGGGGCGTATATAAGGGGGAAGCTGTGCCCCCCCCCCCCTCCCCCCCCCCCCAAGAAAAAGCAATAAAAATTAAGAAGGTGTTGCTTTGGTAAGCGCATACAATAATTGTAAACTTGGTTGTACCCTAATCTTAACTTCTTCACTAAGTTATAAACAATATTAAGTTTGAAATTAGACTACCTCGAGTTGTAGTGGCTAGCGTGCTTGGCTGGCGCCCCGGAGGTCTGAATTCGATAGCCGGCTCTGCCAAGAAATTTTAATTCTGGTCTGAGGGCTGGAACGAGGTTCACTCGGCCTTGTAAGGCAAGACTGAGAATTCCACAGTACGGTATCCTACTTTTGAGAAGGCGGCTTCGGTGGCGTAGTCGGTAGCATGCTGAGCTTTTGTGCCCAATATCGCGGGTTCAAACCCGGTCGAAGCCGTCGGATTTTTTAGGAGCGTTAAAAATCTCTCAGTATGCCTTCCTTCGGAGGGGAAGTAAATCCGGCGGTCCCATGTCATAGATTTATGGTATGTTAACGAACCTTCCACTAATTACACCTGTGTGAAGCTAAATTGTATAGGTTAAGAATGTAAACAACGCTCTTAGGTTTCTACGTTCGTTGCCAAGAGCCAACTGTGGTGGCATCTAGTAGCTAAGTTCTGAACTAGGCCTAGTAGTCGTTGACGGTGGCGTTTGGCGGCAAAAGTAGGAACTATTTGAAAATTCTAAGTTGCAGTCCTTACTTGTATTAAAAAAGAGATACACACACTAATACAGTCATCACAATTAACACCGGTTATCAGACAGATTCTACACACACCCAAAGTACACGGGGCTACATGACCGCCTTGTCGCAGCCCCTAAACTAAGGAACCAACCAACCCACCAACCAACTTCCTTTTGAGAAATAAATTAGCAATTTGAAGAAAAAAAAACCTGTTTACCTTTCTGCTTAATAAATTGCCAAATATTTAGATATTTGCAATTCATAGGCCATAATAGAAAATTCATTAAGTATAAAATTTTATTTTGTGTTGTATTTTACAACTATTTTTGCATTGCCACTAATTGTAGGCTATATACACTTAGAATTTTACAATTAACTCTTACCTAAAATAATTACACAAAGTTCTATGCTCTGACCTTAGATATTGGTTGATATTTCTGAGTATTTTGCGGTGACAATTCCCTGAGAATACTCACAATTTTCCAGGATAGACAGCCCCCCTCCCCGAAAGAAAATTGTATATACGTCCCTGACACATGACACACGCCACAGTGACACAGGTTAATTTTATACATGACCACGATCAGGGCCGTCGAGAGGTACGGTCGCGCCAGGCCCCGTGCTTCAAGCCATTTTTTTTTTCAAAAATGAAAAAAATAAAGATAGTGTGTTTGATTCAGTCCAACCCAAATTAAAATAAGCCAACAATGTAAAATATGCTGTGTTTGTATGGGACCCCCCCCCCCCCGGGGGGTATTAATTACTTGGATCTGGATCGTCTGAATTAAAGTCAGTTTGTTGACAAAACTTGGGTCGGTCCTCGAGTTTTTGGAGGTACACCACACTACGGGGAAGAGGTTAGCTGAGGTTTTAGGGAGAGTATTGGAGTACAGTAGAGTCTCGCTAACTCGGCACTCGGTAACCCGGCACTCCGGATTTCTCGGCCATCCTGACAGGAGAAAAAAATCATGATTTTTGTTTGTTTTTGTGTTTCCGCACAGAGTGTTATTATGTTTTCTTTCGTCTTCTCCGTCAATGAAATTATCGACAATTAAATACGACGCGAAACAAGTTGACCTACGTTACATAGTAAGAAGAGTAACGACGACCTGATACATACATTCTGTCGTATGCAGATATTGTAGCGGCTGTCACGAAATAATCAAATCGACGATCATGATGAAGTTGAAGATTGTGGAGTAGTGGAACCAAAAATCATTCATACCGAGGGACTTAATGCCACTGAAACTACTCTTCAGTACTTTGAACAACAAGGTGCATCCGCTATGGGCCTACTGTTTCTTCGCCGTCTTCGTGACAAGGCTTCAAGAAACAGTTTTTAAAGCGAAAAGCAAAAGAACATTACTTACTTTTTGCAAAAAAGTAAATGGTAATTTTCATTAAGTGAAAAAACGATTTGCCTACAGGAATTGTTTTGTACATATACTGTACAGTGGTTGGTTGGTTGGTTGGTTCCTTAGATTAAGGACTGCGACAACGCGGTCATGTAGCCCCGTGTACTTGGGTGTGTGTAGAATCTGTCTGATAACCGGTGTTAATTGTGATGACTGTATTAGTGTGTGTATCTGTTTTTTTTTTTTAAATTCAAGTATGGACTGCAACTTTGAATTTTTCAAATAGTTCCTACTTTTGCCGCCAAACGCCACCGTCAACGACTACTGGGCCTAGTTCAGAACTTAGCTACTAGACACCACCGCAGTCAACTGCACAGTGGATATATTATAAAAAAAAAGTCCTCTCGGCACGCCGGAAGGCGGAGGTAGATTTCACCGGACAAACTTGGGGATAGGCGAAAATAGGCAGAATATGCAGGTTTTCGTAGAAGGATCAGACCTCATTTATTGCGAGAAGGTATTTTATAATTGGAGCTTAATTAACTTTGTTTTTTGTCATTTTATGCTTAATTTAAACATTTTATTGTCTTATGGGAACGGTAACCTTCTTGTCATTTAGGGTCCATTTTTATACTTGTGGTCACACTGTCCTTATGCAAGGTTTCGACACTAATGTGTAACTATGTAACGGTCTGTTACTTCTTCACGCAAAATTATATCTCCCTCAGAGATTTTGGTTGGTTGCTCAGTTTAGGGGTTGCGACAACGCGGTCATGTAACCCCGTGTACTTAGGGATGGCTGTATTAGTCTGTAATTCAGGTAAGGACTGCAGACGGTCAATTTCAAGCAGTAGTTCCTAATGTTGCTACCAGGTACTACCGTCAACGACACCTAGCTGTGGACTTGTCTACTAGATGCCACCGCAACCAGCAACTCGCAACGAACGTTGGAACTTCCCCTCCAAAGGAAAGCATACTGAGGGATTTTTAGCGCTCTTAGAAAATCCGACGACTTCGGCCGGCTTTGAACTCGCGACCTTGGGCATAGAAGTTCAGCATGCTACCAGTTGCGTCACCGAAGCCGCTTCACACTTAGATGTAAATCTGAATCTGATCTCGTGCAAGTGCGTTGTCATGGCAACGTCTGATGGCTCATCCCTCATCAATTTAGTAGTGTTGCCATGGCAACCTCTGATAGCTCTTGGCATTTTCTTATAATTCCGAAATAATTTTTCTCATCCCTTGGCATAATGGTGGGTCATATCAAAAATTCTTTCAGACAAAAGTTTTAGGTAATTATTAGAGGAATATTGACCATTTCGTACGGTTTTGATATTGTGCCTATTAAGAGAGATATGATTAATGTTTCCCGAAAAACCCACTTTTTCCCACCCCTTTGGTCAATGGTTGGTGCTATAAAAAAACTCTTCAAGCATACATTTTTGGGCTTTATCCGACACATAGTATGAACGTTGAACGGATTCGATATTTCTCATATTAAGAGAGTTATAGCAATATTTCACTTTTTCGAAAAACGCCCCCCTTTTCACCCCCTTCGACCGATTTAGCCCAGTAACGAACTCGACCGAGATTTTATAGGTATACATATTCGGTAAAAAATTCAAAGTGATTGGTGCAAAATTACGGCAGTTATCGTGTCCACAAGAAACTGATATACATATATAATATATACATATACATACATAAATTATATATAAACTTTTGAACTGACGGTGGTTTTGGGGTCTGGGGGATGTGAAACGCGAAGATATGTCAAAATTTTCCGGAAGTCGAAACATGGGACCCATTGCAATAGTTAGCTTTCTAATGAAATCTACCTGATAGTTCGTACGCCTAGTTTTACTAAGTTTTCTTCTATAATTTACAGTAATTGTTTTCCTTGATTGTTATGCAGTACAGTACTGAACTATATATTCAAGTACCGTACTGTAATTGTAGTGGCTTAATCGTTTTAAAACGTGTTTTTCTGTTAAAAACAAATAAATGTACGGCATTGCATTACTACCCGGCATTTTCGCGAACTCGGCCATCCTTCGGTCCACATTAGGCTGAGTTTGCGAGACTCTACTGTATAATGATGTTGATATCATGGACTGTAGGGGACAAGGGTATGACAACGGTGCTAATATGAAGGCCAAGTATAAGGGATTGCAGACGCGAGTAAAAAATATTAATAAACGAGCAATGTTCATGGCATTTGTTGCACATAAACTTAACTTACTTTTGGTTGACATGGCTAAATGCAATAAGGACGCTATGACATTTTTTGGTATAGTTCAGCGTCTGTACACTTTGTTTGTAGCTTCCACGGATAGGTGGGACATTTTGTGCGAACTACAGTATGTCCTGGCTTCCTCACACTAAAAATCTTTATCTAGCACGAGATGGGAATGTAGAATTGACAGTGGCAAGCCCATCAAGTACCAGTTAGGCAAAGTAAACGAAGCTGTAGAAAAAGTGGCAGAAACTACCGAAGATCCTGTTACCCGGTCAGAGGCCCAATCATTGTTGCTCCATACAAGTTCTTATGAATTTGTTTTAAGCCTCGTTATCTGGTATAATATTTTCTTTTCTGTCAACTTAACTAGTAAAACTCTCCAATCTGAGAAGACTTCGTTAGATACGGCTTTAACCGAACTTCAGGGCCTAAAGTCATTTTTTCATAATTATCGCAACACTGACTTTAATAGTGCAAAAGGGCTATGCAAAGAAATTTTCTATTCGCCGTCAAGACAATCGCAAAAGGTTCTATGATGAAATAAATCAGCAAAATGATCAACAGGTGGAAAAAAACGAAGAGGAACTTCAAAAAGAAGTTGAAAATAAATTTCGGGTAAATTACTTTTTGTCTGTCGTAGATACTGCACTGGGCTGCGTAGAAAATAGATTTAACGAAGTTAATTATTTTTCAGAATACTTTTGATTTCTTTTCGATCCTTCCAAGCTTTCCAATTTGGAGGAAAAGCAATTGAAAGACCATTGTCAAACACTCTCTAATTTTCTAAAAGACGGGCAGAAGATCTTTTTCTGGAGCTACAATTATTTAGGTACGCTGTTCCGTCATCTGTAAAAAGTGATTTAGGTGCACTACAGTACTTAGCCCCGATAAAGAGGCCCTATCCTAATTTAAGGACGGCCTATCGAATTATGCTTACAATTCCTATAACGGTTGCTTCGGGGGAAAGGAGTTTTTCCATTTTGAAACTATTCAAAAACTATTTGCGATCAACGATGGTGCAGGAGCGTCTGAACGGTTTGGCTACTCTGTCAATCGAATATGAAACGGCCAAAAAATTAGAAATGAATGATTTAATCAGCACTTTTGCCCTAGCAAATGCCCGCAAAGCGCCTTTTACATGAATAAAAAGCTCTAAATTCTAAACAAACAAAAAATTATTTATTTTAGAAAATAAAAGCCTGCCTTTAAACCATGTTATTTCTCGTACAAAGGGGCCGTTCAGCTCATATTTATCAGTGAAAGTGGACTTATAGCACTTTTAGTAGTTTAGTTTATGAAAAACTGTATAGCCGTAGAAATATTGAAATATGTAAACGTGATTGCGTATTATTATTAATTATGTGCGTTTGGGTAAGAAAGTAGCCTACATCAAGCACATGCTTCGTTTTCCATAATATGTTATTTATGCCAAGAAAATCACCTATGTTAGCTCATTATGTCAGGTTTCCATTGATATTGCTTGTTGCTTTTATCTGATCAGGTGCTTCCTGCATCCAATTTTATGCTTATCCTATTTGTTGAGGTTTGTTTAGGAACTAGAAATGTAATAAAATGAGTTTTATTTAGCCTAAAATTGTAATTTCTTTTATGTTCGACCCTGACTATTATATCTCAGAAAACTGTACTACAATGAGGCTCATTATAACACTATTTTTCATTATGAAATAGTTTTTTCCACCAATCAGAGCTCAAGAAACAGTTGTTTGACCAATTAGATGCACTGAGTTCCACGGCCTTCTAATGTTAATTTCACTGCCTGGCCTAGTGCCATAGTAGGGTAATCGAGGAGGCCATGGTCAAATACAAGGCATTCCCTGCGTCTCATGCGCTCTGTTTAGTACGTAAAACTGGCGAAATCTC
This sequence comes from Meconema thalassinum, assembly GCA_946902985.2. Classification (NCBI taxonomy): domain Eukaryota; kingdom Metazoa; phylum Arthropoda; class Insecta; order Orthoptera; family Tettigoniidae; genus Meconema; species Meconema thalassinum. The sequence continues at coordinate 51,567,495 of OX336398.1, read as the reverse complement.
GACAGATATTTATGAATATTTATGTTCGAACATAAAATAGTTATAATAATTATCGTCTAACATAAACAGTCGTATGCAACTCGCCTATAATGGTAATTAAGACACTCGTATGGAAATTATAAACATACTCGTGTCTTAATTATTGCCATTATAGGCTCGTTGCATAATGTACTATTAAAACATCACTCTCCGTACAACACAGCCACTTACAGTTTAAAATTTGCATTTACTACCCCCCTCCCCGCGAACTAATGCTTACTACAGTAGGCCCCACGCACATTCTCGCGCGAGGCCACGCGCAACCTCGCGACGGCCCTGACCACGATGTGGCAATGTCCCTAAAAATTAGAATCAACATTCATCATCTTGGGCAAGCTGTATAGGCTACACCTGCCTCGATCAGGGGAAGTGCTAGAGAAATGCCCTGCTTCTGGGATTTCCCACAATCTCTATAGATCACCCTTTAAGAGCAGTTTCCTGTTGGCATTTCACAAAAACGCTTCCTGTCATTGCAAGTCCCAGGATGTTTCACAATTCAGCATTACCGGTACTGTTCCCTTGAAATCTTTTGAGTAATATTTTCCAGAATAGTCAACTCTTGATCGTGCTAGAAACCATTTTTCAGTGTTTCCTTGGTAATAATTAAGGCCCGGAAGTTCAAGCAAAATCATATTTTTGCTTATTTATGCATATTACATTATTTAATTGACTCATTTTCTAAATGTAACATTGTCCTAACCTCATACACCATATGCTTTGAACTATCCTCTCTTCACCCAGAGATCTCTTTCCATCACATCGTGTTACTTGAAGCCGCTTTGATTTGAAAAGGCTTAAAAATGGATCTTTAAGCATACAGGCTCTTCATTAATTATAGACCTACACGGATTGGTGAAGTATTGGTATTCCAAATCTACCATTTCAAGCTTCAATACGGAACTAATATTTGTCATAAGCACATGCAAGCTGATTACCGTCACCATCTAGTCTATTTCTTTTTATTTTATTCTGATCTTATAACCTAAATTACATGTTGCACCATATTAGGTTTAATAACGTATCTTATTACCGTGCTACGTTTTATTTTGTTCTTTCAATAGGCCTATGTTTTTTTTTTAGCTGATGAAGGGGATAAAATGTAATTAATCCTCGAAACATGTACTAAAAACAAGTTAAATAATTAATTTTCTTTATAGTATTGATTCAAGCGGGTGTACAATTCTTATTAAGAACTATTTGTGCATATTTCGGTTATTTTAGCACAATAGGCTACATCATATTTTTCTCCTTTGCCCGTTTAAGTAAATTCCACTAATTTCCTATTGTTTTGAAGCTCTTTTTGTTGCTTCATGGTCTTAAAGTCGTATATTTCGATTCGGACTCCCGAGTGTCTATCATAGACTATTTGTTGTTTTTTTTTCGAGAAAAAAAAAAAAAAAAGATTCTTGGATGTCAGGGGCAATCTCTAGAACCACTAAATAGATTTAGATGCGGTTTTCACCATTCTGTAAAGGATATCTCGAGGAAGATTCCTGTAGAAAATAATTTATTTATGATCAAAGGAAGCCAAGCAGTAACGATTTCAGTGAGAAAGTCGAAAAAAACTGGCATCCGTACGCTTTTTTAAACTTACGCTGGGCAAACCGTTAAAAATATCAATATACTATGAGCGTAAGAATTGTTCAGCATGAAAAGTTCTACAAAAAGTCCTGGAGAGCATATCTCTCTCTATCTTCAATGCAACGCCCACTATAAGTGTTTATAGATTGGACGGAGGGGGGATTTGTGTTTCATGCACCTCGCTATTCTTAAATTACGTCTGACAAGAATTCGTTGCACAAGCATCTCCATGATAATATAATTAATAGTCCAGTCAGTGATTTTAACCCATCAAGCCGAGACGTAAAACAGATAGGCCTATAGGTCGTAGTTCATTGACATCGAAAATAAAAGCGCTTATCACGTAATGCATTCAAAACTGTCCCCCCCCCCCCCAGGGGCTCACATCTAGTGGGACGTGGGTTGGCGACTACGGGACCTCAGCTGAGTCCGGCATTGCTTCCACTTACTTGTGCCGGGCTCCTCTCCATCTTCTTTCCTGTCGACCTCACTTGGTCAACTATTTTTCTCATCCGACCCCGATGGTATTAGGGTATCGAAGGCCTAGGGAGTCTCTTCCCTTCCCACCTTAATGTGCCCTTGTCTCATATTTTCTAATACCCTACTTGTGGGAGGGATCAGTCTTATTTTCTTTTCATGTTATCTCCTGCCTTCTGCTCAAGGCCCTCAAGGAGGCTGGGTGTGTGTAGCCCCACCACTTGTGGTGCACCCTGGATATTGCTACACCATCAGGGGCTCACAGTATCTCCTGCCTTCTGCTCAAGGCCCTCAAGGAGGCAGGGTGTGTGTAGCCCCACCACTTCTGGTGCACCCTGGATAGTGCTACACCCTCAGGGGCTCACAGTATCTCCTGCCTTCTGCTCAAGGCCCCCAAGGAGACAGGGTGAGTGTAGCCCCACCACTTCTGGTGCACCCTGGATAGTGCTACACCCTCAGGGGCTCTCAGTATCTCCTGCCTTCTGCTCAAGGCCCTCAAGGAGGCAGGGTGTGTGTAGCCCCACCACTTCTGGTGCACCCTGGATAGTGCTACACCCTCAGGGGCTCACAGTATCTCCTGCCCTCTGCTCAAGGCCCTCAAGGAGACAGGGTGAGTGTAGCCCCACCACTTCTGGTGCACACTGGATATTGCAACACCCTCAGGGGCTCACAGTATCTCCTGCCTTCTGCACAAGGCCCTCAAGGAGGCAGGGTGTGTGTAGCCCCACCACTTCTGGTGCACCCTGGATATTGCTACACCCTCAGGGGCTCACAGTATCTCCTGCCTTCTGCTCAAGGCCCTCAACGAGGCAAGGTGTGTGTAGCCCCACCACTTCTGGTGCATCCTGGATAGTGCTACACACTCAGGGGCTCACAGTATCTCCTGCCTTCTGCTCAAGACCCTCAAGGAGGCAGGGTGTGTGTATCCCCACCACTTCTGGTGCACCCTGGATAGTGCTACACCCTGAAGGGCTCGCGACTGGTGAGCTGGGTCCGTTTGGCCCCCTTTTTCCTCTGACTTTGGGGCGGGCCCTCTCCTCTTTCCCTTTCCTATCTGCCTTTCATGGCTCTCCTTCCTTCCAAGTCCCTCAATCCTCATTCTTCGAGGGATTAGGGCAGTTCTTTTCTTCCTGTCCTTTATTTGCCTTATCCTTTATTTGTTTGCCATTTCTTTTTCTAGTTTGTAAGTCTGTAGTTAGTATTAGTTATAGTTTACATTCTCATCTCATCTTTCACTATCACCCAAACCATTAGGGGCCGATAACCTAGATGTTAGGCCCCTTAAAACAACAATTATTATCATCATCATCATCATCATCATCATCATCATCATCATCAAAACTGTTCCCGGCCGAAGCCGGGGCGGATTCTAGTAACAATATAACAATATGCACTGCTCTCGAACATTTCCAACAGTCTAACAATGAGATTCCGCACTATATTTTTACAGTGTTGTAACTGTCGAATTGAACTGGAAGGTTAAGAGAGAAAAAAAGCGTCAGATCACAAAACATTTGGCGTGAGCCCAAGTGTCGACACACTTAAGGGCTCATGTAGCCCCGCGTTGTTTTATGATGGTTGTATTATTTGGGATTAGGAGGGTAATATGGTCTTAACCCATTATAAGGGGAAAAAATACAGTACCGTAGTAAATATTCGTTATTTGTATTTATTTACATTTAATTTTTTACCCTAATTATAATTATTAGACTATTAATTTTATTTTTTGTTTTCTTTAACTTTTAATGATCATAATTACTTTTATAATAATTTTAAAATTAAGATGGTAAAATTATTAGAAATTTCATTTTTATAAGTTTATTTATTTTTAAAGTTTACAGGCTTATTAAGCGTTTTTAGCAATTAAAAATAGTAAACAATTAAAATTGGAAAACTAGGATAATAAAAATTTAAAAAGCATTATTTTTATTACCATTTATTATTTTTTACTTATGTTTTAATTATTTTTATTAAAACATTTAACTAGCACCCCAGGTCAAGGAGATGAACTAATAATATTTGGTGTACGGAATCATTAACACTTCCAAAAAATTGGTTGAAATATGAGTGAAAGATTCAACCATCTGCATTTTTGACAACATGAATTGTCCTTTTGGTAGGTGGTTAATATACTGACCACTAACCTATAATTGCCTTCATGTTCGACGAAGTCGAAATGTAAATATTATATGTCAGAAGACTGTATCATAATGAGGGTTATTATATAACACTATTTTTCATTATAAAACAGTTTCTCCCACCAATCAGAGCTCAAGAAACAGTTGTTTGACCAATTAGGTAAGGATAGCATCGCATCTTCGCTGACTTCCATGGCCTTCTACTTTAAATTTCACTGCGTGGCCTCTCGTGTCATAGTGGGGTAATCGAGGAGGCCGTGGTAAGCTTATTCTCTGTGTCCCATGCGCTCTGTTCAGTAGGCTACATAAAACTGGTGGTATGTAAACAGATATTTATGAATATTTATGTTCGAACACAAAATAGTTATAATTATCGTCGAACATAAACAGTCGTATGCAACTCGCCTATAATGGTAATTAACACACTCGTGTCTTAAGTATTGCCATTATAGGCTCGTTGCATAATGTAGGCCACTATAGTGAGGTAGGGCCTACCTATCCGGCATTCCATGATGGCTGAGGTGAGAATCGAACCCAAGTCTTGTTTATTGTTGTCTCGGGAGCTGTGTGTAACCGCGTTCCAGCCCTCAGACCAGAGTTAGCCTACTTTTATTGTCAGTGCCGGGAATCGAAACCGAACCTCAAGGATGACCGGCAAGAATGCTAGCCACTGTGCCACAAGCTAATGTCTTTGACTTGTATAATGTTGTTGTTGATTATTTGCGACATCGTGGTTGTGTATTTTATTATTATTAATAATTGTTGTTTTAATTGGCGGAACTATGAGGTCAGCCACGTGTACTTGGATGTGTGTAGAATTTGTCTGATAAACTGTATCACTGTGATGTCTGTACTAGCGTGTGTTTTTACGGCTGTGGCCTTAAGTTAGGTTCTCTACTATCCCGGCATTCAACTGAAGTAGAAGTGGGAAACCACGGAAAACCACTTCAAGGATAGCTGAGGTAGGAATCGAACCGGCCTCTTTTCAGTTTTGCCTCACGAGGCTGAGTGTGCCCCGTTTCAGCCCTGAAACCAGAATTAAATTAAATTTCTTGGCAGTGGCGAGAATCGATCTTGGACCTCAGGCACTTCTTTCTGTTATTGTTGCTGTGTTGATTAATTCGTAGACTATTATTAGAGGCTTGGGACATCTTTGCTCATCAGCCCCGTGAACGTGAATTTGTCTCATAACCTGTGTTACTGTGTGTAGCTGTAGATTGATAAGATCCTATCCCGGCATTTGCCTGGTGGGAGTGTGGGGTGAAAAACTAAAATCAGGATGGCCGATGTCTGCTACGGGATTGAAACCTTCGATCTCCGGACTTCTTGAGCGCTTTAAAAACGATAGTCTAATAATAATAATAATAATAATAATAATAATAATAATAATAATAATAATAATAATAATAATAATAATAATAATAATTCGCCCAGAAGCTTTGTATGCAGCGAAATGTCTCGCCATGAATAGGAAACGCATAATGGAAAAACTGGAGACCATAGAAAGGAAGATTTTTGAGAAAAATCCTGGGTACAGTCAAAAAACACGGCGAGTTCCGAAGACAAAACACAACCAAAAGTTGTACACACACACACACACGTAGAGAAAATAAATACTATGATGGGGAAAAGGATGATTTCTTTCTATTGACATAGGCTATGAGCCATATGAAATCAACACGGCTATCCAACCGAATATTTCATAACATCGGTGTTTTCAAATTAAGCCGAAACTAAAAACCGGGAAGGCGTGGACGACGGAGAGAAAGGTGCAATATCGATTGGGAATGAAAGAGTACTGGGCCAACATTAAAATGCAGAAGAAACAGTTGATATGACGTAGGATAGTCCTTAGTTGGCCGTAACGAAGCATGAAGAAGAAGAAGAAGAAGAAGAAGAAGAAGAAGATATGATAATGATGATGATGATGATGATGGTAATTGTTGTTTTAAGGGGCCTAACATCTAGGTTATCGGCCCCTAATGGATTGGGTGATCGTGAAGATAAAAATGAAATGTAAACTATAGTCTAACTAAAACTAACTACTAACTTTATAACTTACTAGAAGATGAAATGGACAACAAAAGGAGAATAAGGCAAATAAAGGACAGGAGGAAAAGAAATGCCCTCAACCCTCGAAGAATGCGGATTGAGGGACGTGGAAGGAAGGAGAACTATGAAAGGCAGGTAGGAAAGAGAAAGAGGGTCCACCCCACAGGTAATGAATAATAGTGGGAAAACCGGATCCAGCTCAGGAATCCCTCGGGGTCGCCAACTCCCGAACTCACCAGCCGTGAGCCCTTGAGGGTGTAGCAATATCTAGAGTGCACCAGAAGTGGTGGGGCTACATACACCCGGCCTCCTTGAGGGCCTTGAGCAGAAGGCAGAAGATAACAGGAAAAGAAAAAGAAGGCTGACCCCTCGCAGAAGGAGAGCATCAGGAAAGATGAGACAAGGTCCAATTAAGGCGGGAAAGGAAGAGACTCCCTAGGCCTCGGATACCCTAATGCCGTCGGGGTCGGAAGAGAACAAGAGTTGACCAAGTGAGGTCGTCGACAGGACAGAAGACGGAGAGGAGCCCTGCACATTAAGTGGAAGCAATGCCGGACTCAGCTGGGGCCTCGTGGTCGCCAACCCACGTCTCACTAGATGTGAGCCTCTGGGGGGAAGAAGAAGAAGAAGAATGATAATAATGCTATTGGTTTTACTACTTTTAACTACTGCGGCTTTTAGAGACGCCTGGGTGCCGGAATATTCCCGGAAGGGGATCATTAGCGTGCCAGTAAATCTACACACGGCTCCCTGGCATTTGCGCACCCTTGAATGCCAACTGACTGCGCCAGGGTTTTAAAGACGCGCGGTGAGTGCGCTTGTGTAGAGTTTTCTCCCGTACTACCATATAGCGCCCATTTTACGGGCTGTCGTTCGATTTTTTTTTGTTGTATTATTACCGAGTGAGTGTTGTGAGGAAGGGGGGAAGCCTGCCTGGTCATCCCAGCTAGTGGAGGGGGATGGAGTGGGGGAGGGAGAGGGAGTCTCCAGTCAATCGACTGTGGTAGGGAGTATTCACAGCGAGTCCAGTTTCGTTCTGACCGTTGTGGCCAGCAGACGTCCGTGTTAAACATTTCACAAGTGTGCCTGCGTTTTTTTTAACCCTCAACAACAACAACGTCGTAGTACTCGACATCATCATTCTTTACTTCACGTTTGAGTAAGTGGCATTCAACTCTTTATCTTAGCAGTAATGATCGCTCTTGAGTATCGTAAGCGACAGTTCGTATCGATAAGAGCCGGCTTAGAAAATATCCTAGTTTTTTTTTATACAATTAAATTCTGTTATGAATAAAATTTACTGTATACAGCGTTTGATCGAATTGTCGCTTACGATACTCGTTGACTGATCGAGTTGTTCTTTAACAAATTGATTGATTTTTTTTAAAACCACACTTCTATGTGATGCGTAGTCTTCTTTATTATTAGTCTATTATTTAACACTGTTCGAGCTACTTTGTTGCCTCACGTGACACGATTGTCACTTATTCCTTCCAATAAAAACTCAACTGTTTTTTTAAATTTGTTTTAATCATAGTAGGCCTATTCTGTAAAGCTTGAATAGTTTGGTGGGAAGCTTAGTCTACTTTTGTAAGTACAGGTACGTAGCATTCTAAACTAATAATGTTGTCATAAAAAAGGGTTAGTTTTCGATTTTTTTCTATGTTGATTATCGTAAGAGTACTTAGTCTAATATTTTTATTGCATGAATAATGGCTCATTGTCAAGAGAATCCGCTTCTTTTTAAAGCGATGTATTATTATTTTTTAACCGTAGAATATTACAGTAACATTATTCAATTGATGTTTGATACTAATACTACGTTAAATTGACGTACATTACGAACTTTGTGCTAAGGCACCAATTAGTTAAATGGTTGAAATTAATAAATTTTTCGTATGTAACACTACCGGTATTTATATACACTGAATCCTCTGTGGTCTTTGAAGTTTAATAGCCTACACTAAGTTCCATCTTAAATACAGATGTCGTTTTGACATAAATAGCAGTACGTAATCTCTCCAGCCTCTTAGGCCTATATTGTCTCTGTTTTTTTATGAGGTTGTTTTATAAAGCCTCTGAAGTGATGTGACATATCTACATCAAATTCCCCACCTCTTTGTTATTGCCATAGAGAAACCAATATGTTGTTAAATTCAAGGATAGTTTCCAGGCAATTCTTTGCCCCAAGATTATGCCTCCAGAACTGATTGGCATTAATAACAAAAGCATTGACATCACCACCATAGACCAGTAGAAGCACTGTTGGAAAATGGTAGGGTGGGGACAGATATAGAGGGAATTCTAAGCCGTGAAATTATTCATAGACGTACATACATTTTACTTATGTTAGTATTGTAGGATTAAGATCATCAAGTCATATGAATATCAAGACCAGAGTAATTACTGTAGATTTGAACGTGATACTAAGACCCATTTTCCTGTTTGACTGCATTGGATTCTATTTTCTCTCTCTCTCTCTGGAAAACATCGGAGTAAAATAACGTCTATAAATTACTAAGTTACAAAAAATTAGGAACGACGTCCTCAAATTTAATTTTTTAAATGCTTTATAATTGCCATAATTTTATGCTTCAAGTAAGAGCATTGGGCAGATTGCTTACGGTTGTTTCTCCGCGGCGCGTCTCGACATGATTGTGACATGCACGGGGCATTGTTGTCATGACGACAATCAAGGAAGATGGCCAATTGTTGTACTTTTTATTATTACGTTTTAAGTTTTGATGCTACATTTTCATAACTTTTAAGTTATTTATCATGCGAGGTTGAATCGGTGTGGTGGTTGGACTGTTTTGAAATCTGAACTTGTAGGCCTATTTCTTTTTTAAATGACTAGCGGACCAGTGCAAGAAATCTCGCATGTTCATGAGCCACACTTTCCCCAATAGGTTTATAATATGGTACTTAAGTAGAAAGGTTATGTTTTTATTTCAACCAAATGATTATAGAACACTATTTACGTTTCAGGCGTCCCTACGGCCAAAATGCGAACTGAACAGCAATGATGTCACGTATTTTCCTACAGCAACAGTATTTGCAAATCGCACAATCCTTACAAAAATTAATATTTATGAAATTAGAATGCAATTCGTCACTGCTAATGTCATTAGTGTGCTGAGTCCATTGATTGACAGCTTAGCCGTAACACTCACCGGTTATTCGATATTTATGAAATTATATGATTTGAGTACTCATTCCTTTAAATTAATGTTTCTGAAATCCATGCAAAATGATAACTGAAAGGCCTCAGAATGTTAAAATGGCATGAAACAGGAGTCACAGCGGCCAAAATGTGAAGTGGTCAGCAATAATGAAGCGTATCTTCCTGCAGCAACAGTATCTGAAAATCGCACATTTCGTACAGTTTTTAAGTCATTTTTTTAAAGAAATTATAGATATTTATGAAATTAGAGTGCAATTCGTCACGGCTAATGTCTATTCTCTTTCATTTGAATGCTCATTTGTCACGATCGGTCGCTTGTGAGTGCCGCAGAAGGAATCTATAGACTACTACTGAAATAATATATATGATGATGATTGTATTAATGAGATTCCCTATAACTAGGCCCCCGAGTTTGGAGTGACCAGTGTAACTGGTTGTCGAGATGGTGAAAGGAATGTCCCACCCCATTCCCTTCTTCAAATAGCCAGGCAGCATGCTTGCGTAAACGTAAAATATTAGTTATTAATCTGTTGCTCAGAAAGTTTCTAACAAGGGATGTCCAACACGCAGGCGAAACCTATTTTATTCAGGATGTTTTAAATTATAAATTTCAACTGTAGCCTAGCCTATATGCTAAAATATGCCATGTTCAGAATATGCAAAACAAAAAAACAAAAACCCTCAAAATTTGCATTTGCATATGCGCATATGTATTTTAAAAAATTCCGCTCCCTACTGATAGACTAATCGTTGCCGTGAACATTATTCCTTTGTAACTGTTGATAAGGTCATTTTTTACTTGTCGTGAGCTCACCTTAGAGGAATCGTTAATGTTTTACCATCGCCTCTCATTAGCTCAACGTTAAATCATTTCTATGGTGCGCAGATTGCTTACTTGATTTTTTTTAGATTTTTAACGTAAAATAATGGCTCACTCGTCAGTAGAGTTCACATGTTGCCAGCGGCCATTCAGAGTGGTTTTTCCTCATTCCCTTCAGGCGAATGACCGGACGATAGATACACTGTCACCTCCGTAAATATTCTAGACGCTAAGAATTTCATTTCATATTACAGTTGTTTTATTGTTGTTGTTGTTTGAGTCTTCAGTCTTTTGACTGGTTTGATGCAGCACTCCATGCCTCCCTGTCCTGAGCTAATCGTTTCATCTCTACATAGCTACCACACCCTACATCTGAGGCAATCTGTTTAACATATTCTAACCTTGGTCTACACCTACAGTTATTGTCCTAGACTCTTCCTTCCATAACTAAGCTTGCTATTCCTGGCTGTCTTAGCAAGTATCCTACCAACCTATCTCTTCTCTTCATTAGCAGTCCCCAGAAATATCTCTCCTCTCCCAATCGTCTTAATACCTCTTCATATGTTACCCTATCTACCCTTCTCATCTTCATCATTCTCCTGTAACACCACATTTCAAACGCTTCAATTCTCCTCTTTTCTGCAGCGCCAATAGTCCATGTTTCACTTCCTTGCCGATAACCTAGATGTTAGGCCCCTTAAAACAACAAGTTTCACTTCCGTAGAGTGCCACGCTCCAGACAAAGGCTTTCAAATATGACTTCCTTAAATCTGCGGCTCAATGACAGGGTTTCTACTACTTGGAAAACAGGGATTACGCTACTCAGGGAATTTTTAAATCCTGGAAAACTCGGGAAATTATCAGGGAATTTTAGTTTTACAAGGTTCAACCTTGAATAATTGAAAATTAAGCATTTAAATTTTGATGGGGGAAAATTATATTCTGGTGACAATTGTTGCAGATGTATGTTCGTACTGGCGTTAAATCAGTAAGCTCTTATTTCTTGCGAGATAGAGCACACAAATTACATGTGTAGACTGTGTATCTCTACCTAGTTCCCTATAAAACAAAGTCCCCGATTCTTGGATATAACGGGTAATCTCGAGAACCACTGGATGGATTTTGTGGCGTTTTTCACCATTCTGTAAAGGATATCTCGAGGAAGGTTTCGGTAAAAAATTATTTATTTATGATCAAAGCAAGCCAAGAAGTAACGATTTCAGTGAAAAAGTTGAAAAGAAAACCTGGCGCCCGTGCGGATTTTAAGCTTACGCTGGGCAAACCGTTAAAAATATCAATGTGAGAATTGTTCAGCATGAAAAGTTCTACAAAAAAATCCCTGATAGCATATCTCTATCTTCAATATATCGCCCACCATAAGTGTTTTTAGATTGGACGGAAGGGAGATTTGTGTTTCATGCCCCTCGCCGTTCTTAAATTACGTCTTACAAAAATTCGTTGCACATGCATCTCCATGATAATATTATTATTAGTCCAGTCAGTGGTTTTAACCCATCATGCCGAGACGTAAACCGGATATAGGTCGTAGTTGATTGACATCGAAAAAAAAAAAAGCTCTTATGACGTAGCCTAATGCATTCATCTGTTCCCGGGCGAAGCCGGGGCGGGTTGCTAGTTTGCTTATAAATGTGTAAATGTATGATTTTTAGAGCACTACTTTCAATACTCGCGAGTACAATAGTTTTTCTGGATGAAACATTTAGAAAATGGCAAATTATATATATTTTTTTAACCTTTGTCATGCTACCCTTTATAGTTCAAGCACTGTTTTGAAATGGTCTTTATGTACAAACTCTATTTTATATATTTATTATGGCCGCTACAGTTCCTCTGGGAATTTCCTTATTTATCCTGGAAAAATCAATGAATTGTCAGAGAAATCTGTTAGTTTTGGAGGACATCCTGAATGATCACTCGACCCGTGCTTGTTAAATCGTGCAGCAAGTCCGGAGGTTGCAAGTTCCAATCACGGCACTTGACAGCGGCTATCCTGGGTGTGGCATTAGGGTCAGATGACCTCTTAGTTCCGCCTCTTAAAACAACAATAACTAACATAACTGGGTATGGCATTTCCACGTTTTTTCCCACACCAGGCAAATGCTGGGATAGTACTCTACTTCAAGTCCCGGGCCACCTACCTCATCTCTGCTCCTAATACAGTTCCACACACCCAACTACACGGGGCTGATGACCAAGTTGGCAGAGAGTTTGGGATAAGCACTTGAATTGAGATCCTCTGACCCAACCAGGGACTCTAATCGGGTCGCCTACATCCCTTGTAGATATTACATTCTTTGGATCTTGGAAGCACAAGAGGCTAAATACAAAGATGTTCCTGAGATGAGTTTACAATCACCAAACTTCTGCCATTTGATGTAGTTTCCGCTCTTTTAAGCTCTGTTCATTGGAGCTATTGATCAAGGTACTCGGCAAAACAAAAGTTCCAGTAGGCTATATTTGGGATTGCATTCAATCCTGCGTTGATATGACATGACAAAATAATGAGTAGCCTATTCTGGACATTACTATTACGGTATTACTTATTAATTACTCACTCAATCATGTCCTCTTGTACAAAAAAAAAGGCCGGACGTTTGTTTTAGACGAGTGAAAATTCGTAATGGATGCCTGGAGGCGAGTTACTACAGTACATGTCTTGTTGTCACCTGTCCCATGCAGTCAGATGATTGAGAAAGCTATCTGACACTACTGCTGAAGTACAGTCATTGGCAAATATAATGGCGTTCTGTTCGTAACTATGTAATGTGTCTACTTCCGCGTCACACAATACTTAGACGTCGACTGTACTGTCTCCTCAGTGGTGTCATCACGAGCTCAAGTCTTGAATTCCATTACATCAGACCGGTGATGACAAATGTGAAGTGATAGAGCTAGAGAGTGACTGTGTACAGGCTCACCCACAAGCTTCAAGGTCAAGGGCAATCGTCTAAAACAAACGTCCGGCCTGTACGTTCTGGCGTCGAGGTTTGGCAGAGCTCAGCGTAAGCTTAAAAAGCGCACGGACGCCATGTGTTTTCTTCGACCTTTTCACTGAAATTGTTACTGCTCGGCTTTCTTTGATCATAAATAAATTTCTTTCTACAGAAATCTTCCTCGAGATATCCTTTACAGAATGGTGAAAACCGCATCAAAATCCATTCAGAGGTTCACCTGTGACATCCAAAAACGACAGTAGGGACCCTCGACCTCGACCCTCGAGCGCAGTAACAAAAGAGAGATAAAACGATATAATTACCTCTCACTGTAACACTTTTCCGCGAACGTCGCTGTGTTCCAACAATTTATTAGACGTTATGGGGTTTGAAGCCATTTTCAGTGTTGCCTTAGTAAACAAAAGTTGGGTGCTTTTCGATCATGCTGATAATTGTTGTTTTAAGAGGCCTAACATCTAGGTTATCGGCCCCTAATGGTTTGGATGATAGTGAAGATGATAATGAAATGTAAACTAAAACTAACTACTAACTTATATACTAGAAGAAGAAATGGAAAACAAAAGGAGAATAAGGCAAATAAAGGACAGCAGGAAAAGAAATGCCATCGACCCCCGAAGAATGCGGATTGAGGGACTTGGAAGGCAGATATAAAAGTGAAAGATGAGAGGGTCCGCCCCAGAGGCAATGGATAAAAGGGGGGAAAAACGGACCCAGCTCAGGAATCCCTCAGGGTCGCCAACTCCCGAACTCATCAGCCGTGAGCCCCTGAGGGTGTAGCACAATCCAGGGTGCACCAGAAGTGGTGGGGCTACACACACCCTGCCTCCTGGATGGCCTTGGGCAGAAGGCAGGAGGTAACATGAAAAGAAACATGAGGTCTGACCCCTCGCAGAAGGAGGATATCAGAAAAGATGAGACAAGGGCCAATTAAGGCGGGAGAGGAAGAGACTCCCTAGGCCTCGGATACCCTAATACCGTCGGGGTCGGAAGAGAACAAGAGTTGACAAAGTGAGGTCGACAGGAAAGAAGACGGAGAGGAGCCCGGCACAAGTAAGTGGAAGCAATGCCGGACTCAGCTGGGGCCCCGTGGTCGCCAACCCACGTCCCACGTGGGCCCTTGGGGAGGGGGTGCTTTTCAGTCGGTCAACAAGAATGTACCAAATAGAGCTGGGTTATGCCCTGATCCTGAAAAAAAAATACATGAGATTAATAAATACACTAGGATGATCAGTTTCGATCGTCAAGCGATCATCTTCAGATCTATTAGACTTTGGCTATAAAATCTATGTTTGAAACTACAGGTGAAAATATTTACAATATGTACAATTATTTAGTTGCAGTATTGGTACGGTAATGCAACTTGTTGTAGTATAGGCTATTATGATGTTGGATGAAATGCTAAAATGGTGATAGAAATCCGGAGTTTGTCTAGGCCTCTATGGTTGTGCTGTAATGGTACAGGCTACTACTGTCTTCCTCACTGGAGCTACGGGCAGCTTCAACTTCACTCTTACATCCAGTGCTTGATTTGTAAAAATAGAGGTTCCGCTACTGTGGGCTATCGGGTGGTTGTGTGAAGGGGGTTATTTATTTATCGTATGGCTTTTAGTGCCGGGAGTGTCCGAGGACATGTTCGGCTCGCCAGAGGCTGTATCTGCTTCAAGTGGTTACCCATAGGGTGAGCTACAAATTCCGTTCAATTTCAAGTAGTTCCAACTTTTGCTACCAGATGACAATGATACCTAGTGGTGAACGTTGGAACTTTAAAAGAGCGTTCCAATGAAATCTAACCTAGAAAGTTAGCTTCACACAAGTTTAGTCTGTGGAAGGATCTTTTACATGCCATAAATCTATGACATGGGACCGCCGGCTTTACTTCCCCTCCGATGGAAGGCATACTGAACGATTTTAACGCTCTTAAAAAAATCCGACGACTTCAGCCGGGTTTAAACCCGCTATCTTTGGAATAGCAGCTCAGCATGCTACCGACTACGCCACCGAAGCCGCTGGGAGGGGGCGGGATCTTTATGGAATATTGAAATATCGAGTTCTAAAAACAATATTTTTACCCTTTTCTGAACCCTTTACAAATTAATCAGTGGACAAAATTTTCATTGCAATTTTAAATTAAACCGAGACTGATGTAACACCATTTGTCTTACCAAAGCTGTTGGCCTGTATTAAATTTTAATGTAGGCCAACTAGGCCACCATTCAAACCATGTACATTATTTCAATTTAATAGTTTTACGTAATTTAAAAAAAAAAACATTCGGTTTGAAAATACACCAAAGTTCACCAACAATCATTTATTTCTTGTTTTATAATATTGTCTTTGCAGTTTTCTGAAATAATTATCCAGTCAAAGACCAAGTTGACCTTGATTTACAACTAACGTTCCACAGTTCTAAAAAGTATGTTATATATTCCACTTTTCCCCCGATCAGAGGTTTCGGTACGGCGTATCGTCACAATAATCTAGCCCTGCTTACATCACTACTGTATTAGCTACACCAGTTGCGGTCGACTGGCCATCCTAGTGTATTTATTAATTTCATGTAATTTTTTTCACGATTAGGGTATTACCCAACTCTTTTGGGTACATTCGTGTTGACCGACTGAAAAGCACCAAACTTTTGTTTATTTGACGTTCTCACGTTAAAAATACCCTGGTCTGTTGCTGTTAAAAAGTTAAGGTTAGGTGATACTCGCCAACCATGGGCGTTAACTTAAAATGTCTCTTCTCTCCCGGGGGACACGCTAAGCTAATCTCTGGTTTCATCACTGGAGGAAACTAAAAGAGATAAACAATGTCCACTACGTAGGCTTGCTTGTTGTTTTACAAAACTTTTCCATCATTTGTTCGTATACTCCCGCGTTATTATTATATTTGTAAGTCTCCTCCAATGGAAAAAGACACACTTCCTGGAATGCGATGTTTACTACTACCGTGCGGCTGCAACATTTTTACTGCCATGTCCTCTGGAGAAACATGTTCGTGTAGCGACGAAACTCGAGTTGAGTCATTGTTGTTTTTAAGGGGCAAAGGAACGTAGAGAAAAATTCAAAGTAGGAGTAAAAGATTCAAGGAGAAATAACTTCAACTCTTGAGATTTGCTGACGACATCGTCATCTTAGCCGACACACCAGATGATTTGAATGCGTTCTTAAATGGTATGGATTTTGTCTTGAGGAAAGAATTCATGATGAAAATGAATATTCTAAATAATTACACCTGTGTGAAGCTAAATTGTATAGGTTAGGAATGTAAACAACGCTCTTAGGTTTCTACGTTCGTTGCCAAGAGCCGACTGCGGTGGCGTCTAGTAGCTAAGTTCTGAACTAGGCCTAATAGTCGTTGACGGTGGCGTTTGGCGGCAAAAGTAGGAACTATTTGAGGAACTATTTGAAAAATTCAAAGTTGCAGCCCTTACTTGAATTAAAAAACAGATACACACACTAATACAGCCATCACAATTAACACCGGTTATCAGACAGATTCTACACACACACAAAGTACACGGGGCTACATGACCGCGTTGTCGCAGCCCCTAAACTGAGGAACCAACCAACCAGTATTCTAAATGTACGTAAATACATAGGCTACATATCCAAATCCCGTTCCAGCTATTGTCGGGTCTGGGTGATTACGAGGACTCTCCATCTTATTCCATCTTCCCACTTTTTCTTCCTTCACTTAGCTTGGCACGGTGGGTGAGTGGTTATCGTGTCGGACTACCAACCCCAAGCTTGCAGGTTCGCTCCTGGCCATGGTAAGTGATTTTTCAAAGGCGGCAATAACCACGATAAGCATGTCATAGAACCCATTTGAATTCAGTAGGCAGTGTTCATAATGGAAAAATTGATCTCGGGATTTTCCGCCAACACAAAGTTCATCATTTCTCTACTAGAAAGTGCTTTAGTGTCAAGGAGCTTGGATATCTAACCGCCTTGACTTTCATAGTGCTTCAAGGAACAACAAAATTCGACATGCAAGCTGCCCTCTGGGTGTCAAATAACAAAGTTCGCATCCTGCACCCCAGGCCATATGATATTATTATTCCTCCACTTGATGCAAGTAACACCGTCCTCTGCTCTCTATACAGACTCTTACTCCTGAACTCCAGCGCATTCTTGGACGCCCTCAAGGTCTTCTTCCATCGATCTTAAGTTCTTCCATTATTTTTGGTAACCTTTGCTCGCTCATCCTCTTAATATGTGCATACCAGCGTAGTCTAAATGTAAAACAAAAATATTTGAAACCAGCCGAAATAAATCAGAAACCTCTATGGACACCAAATTGGCAGGTGAAAAGCTAAAGGAAGTAGGAGACTTCTGTTACTTAGGAAGCAAAATAACCAGTGATGGACGAAGAAAAGAGGATATAAAAAGTAGGTTGGCTCAGGCACGGAAAGCATTTTTACAGAAAAGGAATCTGTTGACATCGAATATAGATTTAGATATTAGGAAGTCATTTTTGAAAGTCTTTGTCTGGAGCGTGGCGCTCTATGGAAGTGAAACTTGGACTGTTGGAAGAGTAGAAAAGAGGAGAATTGATGCGTTTGAAATGTGGTGTTACAGGAGAATGATGAATATCAGATGGATAGATAGGGTTACAAACGAAGAGGTATTAAGACGAGTGGGAGAGGAGAGAAGTTTCTGGCGACTGCTAATGAAGAGAAGAGATAGGTTGGTAAGATACATACTGAGACACCCAGGGATAGCAAACGTAGTTATGGAGGGAAGGGTCGAGGACAAGAACTGTAGGGGTAGACCAGTGTTAGAATATGCTAAACAGATTGCCTCATATTTAGGGTGTGGTAGCTATGTAGAGATGAAACTATTAGCTCAGGACAGGGAAGCATGGAGTGCTGCATCAAACCACTTAAGACTGAAGATTCAAACAACACAGCGAAGTTACCTGCCTCAGACAAAGCTACGTCCCTCAGTATTTAGACAGACCTTTTTTTATGGGAGTGGGAGTTTGTTGGATCTCATAAATAAGCTGATATGAATGTAATAGAACTACTAGGTACGGTACGTCCAGGAAGAAGTTCCGTTTTTATCGCCTGTGTTATCCTGGCATCACTACAATCGCACTATATAGATATTTTTAACTGTTTCCCCAACGTAAGCTTAAACGGCGCACGGATGGTAGGTTTTTCTTCGTCTCGATTCACTGAAATCGTTACTGCTCGGCTTCCTTTAGTCAAATGAATGTTCTTCTACAGAAACCTTCCTCGAGAAATCCTTTACAGAATGGTGAAAACCGCATCAAAATCCATCCAGTGGTTCTCAAGATTACCCGTAACATCCAAGAATCGGGGACTTTGTTTGATACTGTGTAGAGATGGAACTTCCTTCCTGGACGTAGGCCTCAACGTAGATGAGGGCAATGGCAGGAGGATAAAGACTAAGTTAGGCATAAAAACGGCAGATGAGCCAACTCATTATGATGGGGTCATGTGATGAATATGGGAGAGGAGGGATTACATAAGAGGTTAATGAACTCGGCTGTAGAGGGCAAGAGATGGTTGGTTTGTTTCTCAGTTTATGGGCTACGACAACGCGGTCATATAGCCCCGTGTACTTTGGGTGTGTGTAGAATCTGTCTGATATCCTGTGTTAATTGTGATGACTGCAATCGATCAATTTCAAGTATTTCCTACTTTTGCTACCAAATGCTACCGTCAACGACACCTAGCCGCGATCTTCGCTACTAGATGCTACCGGCACCTGGCGACGAACGTTGGAACTAAATAGAGCGTTATTCAAATCTGACCTGCAAATTTAGCTTTACACAATTGTAGTTAGTGGAAGGTTCTTTTACATGCCATAAATTTATGACCTGGGCCCGCCCGTTTACTTCCCCTCCAAAGGAAGGCATAGCCTACTGAGGTATTTTTAACGCTTTAAAAAATCCGACGACTTCGGCCGGGTTTGAACCCGCAATCTTGGGCATAGAAGCTCAGCATGCTACCGACTACGCCACCGAAATGCGAAAGAATCGACTCATTGCGGGAATACAGCTTGCCCGTTATCGAGGTTTGAAATGAGTCAACAATGACAAGTCATCTCCAGAGATAAAATGATACATTATTAGATATAGAGGGCCATGTTGAAACATATTTCGTGGCCCCCTGAGCTAAAGAGCTTCTTTAAGCTTCCAGATTTTAGAACCTTGTGACTTTCTTATCGGTCTTATTGTCAGCCAAAACTAAGGTCTCAGTTATTCTCACATTATGTTATAAATAAAAATATACCTAGTCTACTTGTCTTTCCCGACACAGAGTATAGGACATTTTGTATTCATACTGAATTTACTTCGGGAGAAGTCCTGAGGCGGACAAAGGATTTCACTAAGTGTCCAGTTTATAGATAGAAGTCCCTGATTCTTGGATGTCACGGGTAATCTCGAGAACCACTGGATGGATTTTGATGCGGTTTTCACCATTCTGTAAAGGATATCTTGAGAAAGGTAGCCTATCTGTAGATAATAATTTATTTATGATCAAAGGAAGCCAAGCAATAACGATTTCAGTTTGAAAAAAAAAGTCGAAAAAACCTGGCGTCCGTGCGCTCTTTAAGCTTACGCTGGGCAAACCGTAAACATATCAATATACTGTGAGTGTAAGAATTGTTCAGCATGAAATGTTCTACACAAGAAGTCTGAGAGAGCATATCTCTATTTTCAATACATCGTCCACTATAGGCTAAGTGTTTCTACGTTTTTAATTTTTCCAACAATCTCCATTTAATTACTGAGGCGACAGTTAACGAGCTAGCTAGGGGAGAGTCTATCACCCCAGTTACAGCTCAGCTAGCGGACGGGCTTATTGTCGCAGATACAGCCAGCAGCAAACTGTCGAGTAGTGTTGAGTATTAGGACTTCAGAGAAGAGTGGTTGTGTTTGGAGTTTCCCTGGAAGTGCGACTCGGCTTTTCTTCGTTTCGCCTGTGAACTTTTCGTTCCGCAAAATACACAGTCAAGTTAAGATTGGACGAAGGGGGATTTGTGTTTCATGCACCTCGCCATTCTTAAATTACATCTGACAAGAATTCGTTGCACATGCATCTCCATAATAATATAATTAATAGTGCAGTCAGTGATTTTAACCTATCATGCCCCGACCTAATCACATAATGCATTCATAACTGTTCCCGCGCGAAGCTAGTATTTTATAAATGTAGGCCTAATGGGTCTACGAAAAAATTGTTTCATTTGAGGGCCTTGGGCATCGTGCTTGTTTATCTCCGTGTACTTTGGTGCGTGTGTGAACTTTTTGTATGATTGTGATAGCTTTATTAGTGTGTGTAGCCTAATTGTAATTCAGGTGAGGATTAGGAAGGAGGCGATCGTGGCCTTAAGTTAGGAGCCATCCTGTCACAGAAAACCACTTCCGCCGGCTTCGGTGGCGTAGTCGGTAGCATGCTGAGCTTCTATGCCCAAGATCGCGGGTTCAAATCCGGCCGAAGTCGTCGGATTTTTTAAGAGCGTTAAAATTCCCTCAGTATGCCTTCTTCGGAGGGGAAGTAAAGCCGGCGGTCCCATGTCATAGATTTATGGCATGTTAAAGAACCTTCCACTAATTACACCTGTGTGAAGCTAAATTGTATAAGTTAAGAATGTAAACAACGCTCTTTAAGTTCCTACGTTCATTGCCAAGAGCCGACTGTGGTGGCGTCTGGTAGCTAAATTCTGAACTATTAGTCGTTGAGTGTGGCGTTTGGTGGCAAAAGTAGGAACTACTTGAAATTGAAAGTCTGCAGTCCTTACTTGAATTGAAAACGGATACACACACTAATAGAGTCATCACAATTAACACCGGTTATCAGACAGATTCTACACACACCCAATGTACACGGGGCTACATGACCGCGTTATCGCAGCCCCTAAACTAAGGAACCAACCAATCAAAACCACTTCCCGTATGGCTGAGATACAAATCGAACCCACCTATTTGTCAGTTTTGCCTCAGAAGCCTGAGTGTACCCCGTTCCAGCGCTCAGGTCAGAATTAAATCGGGAAGCCAACCCGGTCCTCCGCAGCGACAGCCAAGAACGCTAACCGCTACATCAGGGAGTTGACATATCAACGTCGTAGTTTGGTCTATGTCAAGCTCTCAGCAGAAACTGGTTAACGGCAATTTTTCTAAGGTTATAGGCTACCGTGTCTGCGAGGGGTTTCGCCTAGGAACACAAAGCTGGCTCATCAGCGGCCTCTTGATGTCCGTCCCCACAGGAGTAGTGAACTGTGATGAGCCAGCTTAGTGTTCCTAGGCGAAACCCCCACACAAGACACGGCATAAACCCATAATAATAATAATAATAATTGCAGAGTTTTAATTCATTGGCCGTGAAAGCCAATAGCTTACACCATCTTTTTGGTTGTATATATTTAATTGGCCAGAGTAGCAGTTATTAACCAACGACGAAGCAGAAAACTTATTCATTGGCAAAAGGTGGTTGAGATTAAGACATCTGACACAACGGAGGAATGCGACGAACATAAGACTTCGAGAAAAATAAAACTCAACGGTGCGTACTCAACTTTGTCAGGTGAGACAGAGCTATTCTCATTCATCCTATTAGAGCATCCAGCGTTTAGAAAAGACTGTGGAGCCTTATGGCGACAGTGTTGCTAACTCTAGGCAGAGGTAGCGCTGACGTCATACGTTATGTTCACCCGCTTCGAGTACTGCGCTTTCATAAGTTAGCGAGACAACCACAACCCCAGAAGCTACCTGAAATAGAACACGCCCAGGAAGGAGCAGTTTTGCAGGTGTTAACGGATTGGACCAGTATTAAGGATACTGTATGCGAAGAGAACCAATAACGACATTAATTTCGTTGTGATAAGACACATTACAGATTGGCAGATGTCGAGAGCACAACCCTTCCTTCCTTCTCGGATGTATGCAGACGATGTTAACAATTTTTATGTCAGCAATACTGTTGATCATCACCTCTTTAGTTATTAGTTAGGCTGTAATTTAGTTTGTTTCAATTTTATTCTTGTTGTTTTGTTTAGATTAATATTTGTAATATTGTAGTGAGTTAGCCGTGCGGTTAGTGGCGCGCAGCTGTGAGCTTGCATTCGGGAGATAGTGGGTTCGAACCCCACTGTCGGCAGCCATGATTCGATCGAACAGAAAATAAAACACACAACAGTAACACCAATGACGGATAGTGCTTCAGAACTTATGTTGTCGGCGGAACTGAGCACGTGCTCCACTTCGGGCGAGCATGCACTCATGCAGCACAGGACGAGGCTCTTCTTTCCAGCGTGCTAACCTCGAATTTTTTTAAATTACTAAGACGTAATATAAGCGATACTTGTACGCAATAACAAAGGTAATCAATTGGCAGATAATTGTAGGAAGCTATTATGACGAAAAATATATATGTTCAGAGTTTCTTCAAGATAAAAGGTGAGGCAACAAAACCAGTGTAGGGGGGATTTCCGTTAAAAGTAAAAGCCCATAAGACCCATAGTCTTTTCTAAACGCTGGATGCTCTTATAGAAGTGGTTATCCATAATAGTTATAATTTCTACTCCAGGCAAATGCCGGGATGGTATCGAAGCTTAAGGTGAGCCATGCGCGAATAAACAAACCCTTATCCGCATGCGAATGTTTATCTGAATCTACTGGCAGTACAATACTAGTTTTAACTAGATAAAGTAGTCTATTAAAGCAACACATTTACACATTTGAGGAGAAAGTCGTTCCCTTAGGCTTTGTATGTCATGTGCTATGTTCAAAATGAATGTTATACGGCCTGAATTGCAACGCTGTACTGTTCGGAATGTTAGTTGTGCTTAATGACATAATCTGAATGAGATTAGCGTAAATCTTCTTAAATTTGTCATGAAAAATAAACATAACGGAAAAATGTCATAAACATCCGGGTCCTAATAATGATATTCAACAAGTTCGGATTGTATTCTAAAAAAGTCCTCTCGGCACGCCGGAAGGCGGAGGTAGATTTCACCGGACAAACTTGGGGATAGGCGAAAATAGGCAGAATATGCAGGTTTTCGTAGAAGGATCAGACCTCATGTATTGCGAGAAAGTATTTTATAATTGGAGCTTAATTAACTTTGTTTTTCGTCATTTTATGCATATTTTAAACATTGTATTGTCTTATGGGGACGGTAACCTTCTTGTCATTTGGGGTCCATTTTTATACTTGTGGTCACACTGTCCTTATGCAAGGTTTCGACACTGATGTGTAGCTATGTAACGGTCTGTTACTTCTTCACGCAAAATTATATTTCCCGCAGAGATTTTGGTTGGTTCCTCAGTTTAGGGGCTGTGACAACGCGGTCATGTAACCCCGTGTACTTTGGGTGAGTGTAGAATCTGTCTGGCTGCGTGGCTCAGGGGTAACGTTCTCGCTTACTGAGCCCAAGGTTGCAGGTTCGAAACCTGGCGCAGTCAACTGGCATTTGAGGGTGCGCAAATGCGAGGGAGCCGTGTCCGTACATTTACTGGCACGTTAAAGATCCCCTTCGGGGCAAAATTCCGGCACCCCGGCGTCTCTAAAAGCCAGTGTAGTTAAAAGGGACGTAAAACCAATAACATTAATTAATTATTAGAATCTGTCTGATAAACGGTGTGAATTGTGATGGCTGTATTAGTCTGTAATTCAGGTAAGGACTGCAGACGGTCAATTTCAAGCAGTAGTTCCTAATGTTGCTGCCAGATTGGCCTGTTCGCCATCTCTTGATGAATACAGTACTTTTGCATTTGTCAGTTGGCACAGGCTAGAGTAAAAGGTGACTTTTCACCGATGTCTCAGTCTCACTCATGGCTGTGATTATATGGAAGCTACTGAGGTATGGGTGGGGCTTAGTAATGGCATTCGGGGCACAGTCAGTGCCTGTGAATGCTGTGAAAGGTTCAACTCATAGGGTTAGGACTACTGTACTGACTCAGTGAGGAAAGCAATGGCAAACTACCTCACTCCTCTTCTTGCCTAGAACGCCTCAATAGTGCTGCCTTGGGTTTTTGTGGGTATCTACTCACATAACGTAACGGCGGTCCTTTTTGAGGATCCAACCAGCCTTCGGGCTGACTACCTAACAGACAGACACTTCCATCAACGACACCTAGCTGTGAACTTGGCTACTAGATGCCACCGCAACCAGCAACTCGCAACGAACGTTGGAACTTCCCCTCCAAAGGAAAGCATACTGAGGGATTTTTAGCGCTCTTAGAAAATCCGACGACTTCGGCCGGCTTTGAACCCGCGACCTTGGGCATAGAAGTTCAGCATGCTACCAGTTAAGTCACCGAAGACGCTTCACACTTAGTCAGACGGACATCTGAATCTGATATCGAGCAAGTGCGTTGTCATGGCAACGTCCGATTGCTCATCCCTCATCAATTTAGTAGTGTTGCCATGGCAACCTCTGATAGCTCTTGGCATTTTCTTATAATTCCGAAATCATTTTTCTCATCCCTTGGCGTAATAGTGGGTCATATCAAAAATTCTTTCAGACAAAAGTTTTAGGTAATTATTAGGGGAATATTGTCCATTTTGTACAGTTTTGATATTGTGCCTATTAAGAGAGATATGATTAATGTTTCACGAAAAACCCACTTTTTCCCACCCCTTTGGTCAGTGGTTGGTGCTATAAAAAACTCTTCAAACATAAATTTTTGGGCTTTATCCGACACATAGTATGAACTTTGGAACGGATTCGATATTTCACATATTAAGAGAGTTATAGCAATATTTCACTTTTGCGGAAAAAGCCCCCCATTTTCACCCCCTTCGACCGATTTAGCCCAGTAACGAACTCGACCGAGATTTTATAGGTATACATATTTGGTAAAAAATTCAAAGTGATTGGTGCAAAATTACGGCAGTTATTATATATAAACTTTTGAACTGACGGTGGTTTTGGGGTCTGGGGGATGTGAAATGCGAAGATATGTTGAAATTTTCCGGAAGTCGAAACATGGTACCCATTGCAATAGTTAGCTTTCTAATGAAATCTACCTAAAACAGATACGCAAATTTACTCCAAACATTAGACTATCCGCTGTCCGCACTGCCATGCAAACTATATCCTCATCCAAGCAGGGCTTTAGCTTATGGCCATGGGCGCCTCGTAACCCCAATTAGATATACACACACGCTAGTGCATTAAACACAATAACACAGGTTATCAGACAGGTACAAACCGCCGCTTACATGACCACGTTGACGCAAAGCATTTCAATGACAAAACAACGAAAACTTAGTGTATTAACAAAACCCAGTAGGCTATAAATAGTCGGAGCGCCGAAGGTATTAACTAAACGTAATTAGCCTAATAATCGTATGGCCTTTCGTGTCTTGGAACAATTAAGGCGATCTATTCTCCGTTTAGCACTGCCATCTGGCAAGAAACCGGAAATCTGTGAGTGGGATTTCATTACTTAGGCAGTCTATGTGATTAACTAGGGTGGGTTCTGTCTGACTGCGTTGCAGGATCGAATCTTGGCGCAGTGTCAGTAAATTTACTGTCACGTTAAAGATCCCCTTTGGGGCAAAATTTTGATACCCCAGCGTCTCTAAAAGCCGTAGTAGTTAAAAGGACGTTAAACCAATTACACTATCATTCATTCGAAATCAGACCCTTTATCGAAACGGGTAAGTTATAATCTATTATTAACATAGGCTATTGCTCTGACCGAAATAAGTTTATATCGACACCTCCAAGAAACATGATGTATCTGATAACAGCATATAGAAGCAATTTAAGAAATGAGGACGTGTGGAATGTGGAAGCAATGAACACATTAAGATATCAGTTATCAAGGTGAAAGGCAAAATGGTGAAAGCCGTGTAATGACGTAAAAGCATTATTAGTCTATTATTAAGGAGGTACAAGAACAGTTAGACGTAATAAATGAAAAGATTGAGCAATGGGGATTGAAGATAAATGTGGAGAATAGTAAAAGAGTGGTGGTGAGTAGAAGTAAGAAAGAAGGAACACGAGTAATCAAAGTAATGAGATAAGGAATTGGAAGTGGTGAAACACTTCAAATACTTGGGAAGTAAACTGACTGAAGATGGAACACTGGATTTGGAAATTAGCAGAACAATACAACTCGGGAGTGCTTTCTACCAACAGGTACGGGGACTAGTATGGAACAAGGCTAAAGAAGTTATGTACAGAGCATATTATGTTCCTATAATGACATATGCAGCGGAAACTTGGACAATGACTAAGAGGGATGAGAGCAGAGTACAAGCAGCTGAGATGAGATTCCTGAGAAGTATGGTCCAGAAAACGAGGAGAGACAGAGTGAGAAATTAAGATATAGGCTACGAAAAGAACTGGGAGTACAGAAACTAAATGACAAACTGGAGCAAAACAGATTGAGATGGTTTGGACATGTCAAACGGATGAATAAAGTAAGGCTACCAAGACGAGAACTGGAACGATTGATGACAGGGAAGAGAGGACGTGAAAAACCAAGAATGCGTTGGATGGACTCAGTGAAGAATAGCATTAGAAAACGGAACCTGGATTGGAACACCGTGTCGGAAGAGGAATGGTGGAACGACAGAACAAAGTGGAGAGGAACCATATTTGCCCCCACCCAGTGTCAGCTGGAAAAGGGGAAATGAAGATGGAATGAATGAATATTAAAGAGGGTGGAAAATTATATATTTACTAGCAGACATTGTACAACTGTTGACTGCCATAGATTTTTTTTTTTTCTCTCTCAAGAAAGGATCA
Source organism: Meconema thalassinum (assembly GCA_946902985.2). Lineage (NCBI taxonomy): Eukaryota > Metazoa > Arthropoda > Insecta > Orthoptera > Tettigoniidae > Meconema > Meconema thalassinum. Next base: position 51,540,490 of record OX336398.1, on the reverse strand, counting down.
CATATTTGGCCGAGAACTCAACCCCCAGTCATTAACCTCATAAATGTATCAACGTAAATATGTTTTCCCGACTGCTAGCTTTAACCGTTGAGAACGGGCGTGAAAAATATAACATAAGGACTTGCGCTGGGTCATTCTGACCCATAGTGTGTCCCTCCCTTTTTGTCGTAGTCGTGCGTATTTTAATGAAGTAATTTTACACCTGGTGTCTTCCTATGGACTATTCCTATTATAAAATAAGGTTTATTTATATTTTTCAAATTTAATATGCAGGAAATAGACAATACTTTTCGTAACAGTATCATTAGCCTTGAGAGTGGCGGCAAAGCAGTCATCTTTAATTTTTTTGATCAAAGGAGCTGATGACCAAGGTGTCCCTCGACCCTAAACATGGATCAACAAGAACGTGAGCTGTGTGATTGTGCTGCAGCAATATAGGTGGATTTTCCCCCCTTATTCTTTTTACAGATTGTCCCGATTAACGTAAGCCGAAAATTGTCACGCGAGGACTGGCGCCATGGGTAAATCTGACCCGACCGTAATTAATATAAAAATACAAATAATTCATGATTTTTGGGCTAATGCCGTGTAAAATTAAATTAGATACCAGACGTTTCAAAGGAACCTTGCCTCCTTTTTCAATGGAATCTAACAATGTGACCAAAGAAAGTAGGCTATATCAATGAGATTACAAAAAAAATATAACAAAACATTAGATAAATTCCTCTGTTTGTCACCAGAGAGCAGCTGCCAGAAATTACTGTATGGACCATGGTAGAACGGTGGACAGAGTAGTAAGAAGGTAAAGGGGGCGGGGTGAAAATATAGAGACTCCTCGAAGAATGAGGATGTCCAAATAAGGAGAAAGAGGGGGGGGGGGGGAGGAGGGTTAGACGGATATAAGGAAACAGAAACAAAAGGGAAGTGTATCTGTACGATACCTAACGTCATACATACAGGCAACGGCGAAACACAGATGGAAACTCCTCCAGTGACGAACAAAGGAGATCAAATCCAGGTTCTGTAGCCATAGAGGGAAACGTGCAATTTGAAATAGGTGAAGAACAGAGAGACTGAGAGGAACTATCTACCTAGATTCTTAGCTGATATCCAGCGTCTCTGTTAAAATTATTGGGGTTTTTACGAATTTCAACTGCCTTCCTTATAATTCTAGACCAGTTGTGCTTAACAAGGGCAAGTGCATGCGCATCCTTGAAACATACATCGTGCCCTGAAGACAGGGCATCTTCAGCTATAGCTGATTTGTCAGGTTGGTTTAGACGGATGTTCCTTTGATGCTCTTTCACACGGCATTAGCCCAAAAAAACATGAATTATTTGTATAGTAATTCCGGGCCGTGAAAGTCTTAATCTACAATATAGAAATAACTTGGGTGTTCACAAAGTAATGGACATGTTACATTTTGCAGGGTGACGTTCAAGGCTAGGAAGGAAGGTACAGTAAGCGACTGGAAATCAGGGCTGACCAAAACGAAAATATAAAGCATTATTTAAGCCTCGGATCAAAAAAGAACCCATGCCTCAGTCCTCGCGGGTTAGGCTAATTAAATATTTGGACTTGACAGCAGAATACCAGACCAAACCATGTATTTTCAAAGTTAAACCTTTTCGTCGATGGTTCTATGCATGGGATAGTGTTTAATGTTCATGGTTTTAACAGGCGCGGATCTAGAGTTTGGCTTTGAAGGGGGGGGGGGGGGGGGGGGCAGAGAATCGAAATTGTTAAGAAAAATGGTATCACTAAAAACTCAATCACAAAATAAACAAACTTACAAAACCAGACCAATTTTTTTGCAAGCTACATCGATAGAAATTTGATGCGTTTAGCGCACCAAAAATATTCGTACAAATTGCAACGGCGTGTTTTCCAACTTTTGCATCGAGCTTCGAGAAAAGTATCAAGGTACGTTACAGTTTCGGCAAGTCGAGTTGGTACCGACAAAGGGAGAAAGTCACAGCTTAAATTGCCAGCCAAGCTTGCAGTTTGGACGATGGCAAATTTTTTTGGTGCGAAAAAAGCCCCAAATTCCTATCCGTGCATTGCTGCACATTCATCGTGACATCACTATAAACATCGATTCGGTAATCACAAGGTTTGCTAAACAAAATAAACGAGTTGATTTTGATATATAAATAATCGTTTTTATATAACAGGTATGAAGTTGTAAATATGTACAGTTGTAACAGAAAATAATAATTGCAATAAAGATATTTTCAGTAACTTATTGAATAAAATGACAAATAAAACTGCTTTTCCGTTAAAATTCGTTAATTTTTATTTGTCTGGTTATTGTGTTTTCGTTTTTTGAATTTGCAAAAAAAGAGTTGGTCTCCGTTTGGGGGGTAAAAGGAAATCGTCTGTTAAAAGTTTAAACTGACGCCCGCCATTGATACGCCGCCATTTTCCTTCTCGCTATTCGTCGCGCATAATAAAACAGTTAAAAAAGGCTGTGAAGTGAGGAGGGGGGGTTTTGCCTTGCCTGCCAATGGCCGCCCTTCCCGTGCATCGTGGGGGATTCTCCCTTCTTTTTTTTTCTTTTCCTTTTTAATGCAGACCATTGTTTAAAACGCGTGCTACAGGAAGAGGGGAAGCAGTCGCGTGGCGAAACATCACAGCAGCTCGTGCCTTCGGATCATTCAAGTAGGTACCGTACAGTTGCTGCCAAATATCAATACACTATTGCGTTCTTTTGTCATTAATTCAATTATGGAGGGTTTTGTGCTCGCATTCTTAACGAAGTGGAATATCATTTTGAGGAGTATCAGTGACGAAGGAGATGGTCATGGCGTTCTAATCTATGCGGAGAAACTGTTATTGTTTGAGTCCTCAGACTTTTGACTGGCTTGATGCAGCACTCCATGTCTCCCTGTCCTAAGCTAATCGTTTGATCTCTACATAGCTACCACACCCTACATCCGAGGCAATCTGTTTAATATATATTCTAACCTTGGTCTACCCCTACAGTTCTTGTCCTCGACCCGTCTTCCATAACTAAGCTTGCTATTCCTGGCTGTCTTAGTAGGCTATATGTTCTACCAACCTATCTCTTCTCTGCATTAGCAATCCCCAGAAACCTCTCTCCTCTCCCACTAATCTTAATACCTCTTAGTTTGTAACGCTAACTACCCATCTGATTTTCACGATTCTCCTGTCGCACCACATTTCAAACGCTTCAATTCTCCTCTTTTCTGCTGCTCCAACAGTCCAAGTTTCACTTCCATAGAACGCCATGCTCCAGACAAAGGCTTTCAAAAGTGACTACTAATACCTAAATGTATATTCGATGTCAACAGATTCTTTTTCTGTAGAAATGCTTTCCTTCCCTGACCTAACTACTTTTTATATCCTCTTTGCTTCATCCATCACTGGTTAATTTGCTTCCTAAGTAACAAATCTCCTACTTCCTTTAGCTTTTCACCTGCCAATTTGTTGTCAATAGTGGTTTCTGATTTATTCCGGCTGCATTAGAATATTTTTATTTTACATATTAATTTTCATTATGAATTTTCTTTCCTCAATACGGAGTTATTACCATTCAAATCCTCTGGCGTGTCGGCCAAGATGACGATGTCATCAGCAAATCTGAGTTGAAATTATTTCTCCTTGAATCGTCACTCCCACTGTGGAAAAACAAAAATGTGTATGACATCTTCTATAATGATTTGAACATCTTTGATTAATATGACATCATTTATGCAAAGGCTCCGTTTAGATATTTTTAGCCTACTTTTCACATTTTGCAAAAATGAGGAAAAAGTAGTCTTATGAGATCGGGAAAATGTCTGTCTGTCTGTCTGTCTGTCTGTCTGTCCTTCTGTCTGTCTGGCTGTGTGTGTGTGTCCCCCCCTATCAACTCCTAAACGGCTGCAGCAATCAAAACCAAATTTAGTATGAGTAAAGATGTGCACCGGAATAGCTCACGTCCATATTTGAAAATGATGTCAGTGCTACCAACTGCTGAAAAAACGCACTAGAAATTTGAGCTCCATGTTGGATATCCTGCAAGGTATGCATAGGAGCTATTCCAAAATTGGCACACATGTAGATAATACTATTTCAGTTTAATTTCCAGGAGGCCAACCATGACAGTGTTGCCAAAATAATTTTAAGCCTTCTGATAGGTCCAATGTTTAAATGCATATAACTTCTACACTATCAACTGGATTTCAACCAAATTTTGTATGTAATATCTGTACATAAACAGATATGACTGAGCGTATTCTTAGGAGCCACCAGGGCTGCCAACTGTTAATAATTGCTCTCTCTATTTTTTTTTTATCCAAATACCAATATATCAGAATGTGTGCAAGCCGACAGCTTTAAACTATGCACACGTATAGTACCTGACATGTTTGATTAATTTCGGAGTAACTTATATACGTCAGTTCTACCAACATGATTCTAAGCCTGCTGATAGGGCCAATTTTTAAATACATGTAACATCTATACTATCAGTAGGATTTCATCCAAATTTCGCATGTGCTATGTGTAACATATCAGATATGACTATAAGTAGTCTTCAGTGCAATCAGGGCTGCCAACTGTTAATAAATGCTGTCTATATTTTTTACCCTAATATCAATATATCAGAAAGTATGCAAGCCAACAGCTCTATACTTTGCACACGTATAGCACCTGACATTCTAGATTAATTTGGAGTAATTAATACAAGGCAGTGCTGACAACATGATTCTATGCCTGTTGATATGTCCAATTTTAAAATACATGTAACTTCTATACTAACAAATGGATTTCATCCAAAATTGGCACAACAAGATATCATAATATTTCAGATTATTTCTGACCAGCACACGCATGGTATTGTTGGCAACATGCTTTTACGCCTGCTGATAGATCCAGTGTCTAACTGCATGTAACGTCCATTGGACTTCAACCAAATTTTGTATTCTGTACCTTAAGAGATGGAACTAAGAATATATTCAGTCACCAGGGCTGCCAACTGTAGTGCTCTATTAGGCTACATTATACCAGGTATATTTTGAACTAATTAGATATTTCGATATTACCAACTTAATTTCGTCATTATTCTAGATAGATTCATATACTGTAGAATAATCATTGGCATGAAAAGTAGGCTGTATAGTTCTTAACGGAACTTCTTGTTTTTTTATGTGTAGTATGTGGCATTCGAGATTTTTTTTAAACATATCACTTCAAAACTACTGTCGAGGAAAACAGCATAGATACTCTAGTTTAGAGGTCAATAAGAACTTGACCCGAAGTCTTACATAATAACAGCCTGCACCAAAATGTTCCTTAAAGGGTATAGGGCAGGGGTGTTGAAACTGCGGACACCCGTAGTTTATTTTTATTAGCCTTTTTTTACAATGTAAGTAAATCATACAAATATAATCAGATATTTTTATTTAACGACTAATTAAGAAACCCAATACAATAACTGGCATATATATTGACATTGAACATTTTTTGATCAAATGTTAATATTTCCTATTGATAAGGCTGTGAGAAAACATGCTTTTAGTTCAAAACTGAATATAGCCTATCCATCCATATTGAACTAAATGGCGTTTTTTTTTAAATTATGGCATTTAATTTCGAATTGTACCTATTATTATGTTCAAAATAAATATCACGAATTAGGATAACTATTTGAGATTATGAGAAATATCCTGCTTTTCATAGCTAAATACAACAAACCATTTTTATTCTTTTTCAAAACTAAATAGTCCGCCTATTCATTAAACTTTTTATGTACCGCTACTATATACAGTATAATTTGGTGCACTTCAGGTGACGGTTGCTCTTTCTAGCTATCATTCATGCTGTATATTACTCCATTTTGATAATCATATTTGAAAATATACTTTTTTTTCTCTCTCCTGTAAAATTTATGAACGTGGAGGTATTCATTTTTGAAAACAGCTCCTCAAGTTTTTCCAGTTGTGAAACAAGTTTACTGGTGGAAATTATCAGCAGCGACTTCAGTTAATTTGGATCTTTATCACACAGATAGTCCACGTAAGTAGTGGCGAGAACTGATCAAACTGTGATGAGAGGAAGGTTTATTAGCAGTCAGAAGCAACTTAGGAAGGGGTTTGCAAAATGTTTTGTGTGGAGTGTGGTGTCTTATGGTTCGGTAACATGGACAGCCAGACGGACAGAAAGAACAAAATAATTTAGAAAGTTTTGAAATGTGGTTATGGTGAAAGTGAAATGGATCGATAGAATGAAAATTAGGAGGATGTATTAAGGAGAGTAGAGGAGTTTCACGAGGGTGATACAGAAGAGAAAATAATCTTGGGTCACATACTATGTAGGAATTGTCTGCTATAAAGAGGAAGAAGGCTTGAAATGTTAACAGATGTGAAGAATGGAAGAGGTTAAAAGCAAAGAAAAGATGCTCAGGACAGAGAGAAATGTAGCCTACTGTAGGACGTCCAGTTGGAACAGATTTACTGAGAGAGAGAGAGAGAGAGAAGATTGAAGGTGGGGGCACGGAAAACAGTTTCCATGGCAACTTAGTGGGTATCGAAGCCGGACCTCTCTCCGGGGCAAATGCTAGCCGCTACACCACGAGGTAGTCCTTCACACACACAATGTCACAGTCCCTATAAAATAAAAAAAGAGACAGTCAGTCTGAAAGACTGGACTTTAGGCCTATAACATTTTAAATGCTACAAATGCTGGAAAATGCTAGAAAGGCTGGAGACTCTTGACATGTTAGATGATCAAGAAACTATCAGAACGCTAGAAAGTTACAATCATGAGTGAGCTGGCCGGATGACGTCACGCTCGCCGTGTCGTTGCCGTCTCGTAACGCCAGAAGACATGCACCAAGCGGTACTATGACGTCACACACCTCAGTGCATTCTCTGTACATTTCGTGACGTTGCCGTAACGTAACGACAAAGTATACTAGATCATTTAAAATGATACAAGAAGGAATCGAAAGACGTTTAATCCTATAGAATAAGTTAATAGCGTTTTTATCGCTGGATGCCCTTCCTCGCTCGAACCTCAACAAGAGTGATGGAAGGAATGAATGAAACTGGGCAATGAGTTTAAAAGGAAGCCCGGATGTCCTATTGGAAGAAAGCTGCGCAGGCTTTTGATTGCAGTTTAACCCTAGAATACTAAAATTATCCAGTAGATGTTAGTACTAATTTAAAATTTACGTGCACTGAAACTTTTGAGCCAAGGCGCCAATCAGTCAACCTGTTGAAATAAATCAACATTTTATCGATGTAACATTTTATTTATATTCATGCATTCCTCTGTGGTTCTTAGAAGTTTAATACGGTAAGTTCCACCTTAACACAACAGATGCAGAAGTCGTGTGCTTTGTTTACTTAACCCTTTATAGGGCAAAAGACTGGGAGTATAAAATAATTGTTTTTTGTACACATTTGTAATTGGGGGTGATAGATGAGTTGGAATATGCAACAATTTTATGGGTGTGGATTCCATTTTACGAAATATGGGGTGGGAAATTATTATCCCAAGCTGCGCACACCCGACAGTATGTTTTCTTAAATGAGCAATGGGGTAATAATCTCTCACATTCAAATTATGATGATACTGTGTTTATCACTCAAAAATGAGGTTTATTTAACAGGATATAATATACAAAACACCCATCATGCTCTAAAAAACCGTAACTCCCACGCAACACAAGGTCAGTGACCTATATCATATTTGCCGAAAACTGCACAAAATATATAAAAGTGATTTTGGAATGTTAAAAGTTAGTATATTCGAATATAATTCAATAATTTCAAAATAGTATTTACTAAAAACACAGAAAATTAATTTTAAAAATCTTGTATTCTATGGCAAACACCCTGAGCAGGATAATTATTTCCATTCTAGCTGAAATATATTTACTCAAGTGACCAAAACCATTATTAACATTGTATTTCAGTTATATACCAACGTTTACAAATCTCTTATCTTCAATAAAAAACCCTTCTTCTGTAAAACAATGCATTTCTTTCACTCAACACAACCGAACTGGCGAGCACGTGCACGGTGGAGACCACTGGGATATATGCTTCCTACCTTTGGTTTCTGATGTCAGAATACGTCAACTCACTAACACTGTTCTATAAATACATGGTGGGAAGATAGTATCCCAAAGACCTATAAAGGGTTAAAAGTTTGTTTTTATAATCCCTCTGAAGTGATGCGTCATCCATAAAATTCTCCACCTCTTTGTTATTGCCTTAAAGAAATCAATATTTTGTGAAACTCAGCATAAATTCTAATCAGGTCATGGGGAAATTCTTTATCCCATCATTGTGCCTCTAAAACTGATTGGCTTGACTAACAAAAACATTGGCATTACCAACACCGACCAATGCAAGCACTGCTGGAAGATGGTGGGATGGGGACAGATATAGAGGGAATTGTAAGCAGCTGAAGGGATTTATACACTTACATTTTACGTATGTTAGTATCGTAGGGTTAAAATGGGAAAGCTATTTCAAAGATGGCCGTCTGTGGGGCTTGAACTCATCCCACAGATCGCCGGTTACTTTCCTAATCAGTCCACATGGTTAAAATGAAAGTTGTTAACCACATCAGCGTCTTTCTTCCGTGAATCATAATGGACTTGCCTCCAGCGCGCAGAATCATCAAGGAATCTTTCCGGTGTGATTGCTTCTCTGATCCGGGGATTCCATGAATCATATTCCACTCACGGGGCTGCTGACCGTCATGTTCCAAAACCAAACAACTGTATTTCCTAAAGGGGGCGTGGGGGCACACAGCTTAAAGAGCCTAGAAGTTGTAAGAATAGGCTATTTCTTTTATGAGCGTGCCTGTCATTAGACACATTCACAGGGTAACACATACATGCTTGTCACTTCGCCATGACATGTACTGTGTCAGAAAAGAACATCCGGCCGTAAAAACTACCCGCTAAATTGAAACTCATCGCATAATAATAATATCGTATGGCCTCGGGTGCCTGGTGCAAGCTTTGTTAATTGACACCCAGAGGGTAGCTTGCTTGTCGAATTTCGTCGTTCCTTTGAACGCTATGAAAGTCAAGGAGGTTAGATATCTAAACTCCTTGACACTACAGCGCTTTCAAGTAGAGAATGGGGGAACTTTGTGTTGGCGGAAAATCCCGAGATTAATTTTGCCATTGAACACGGCCTACTGAATTCAAATGGGTTCTTTAACATGCCAACAACGTATGACATGAGTGTCGTGATTTTTGTCGCCTTCAAAAATCACTTACCTTGGCCAGGGGCGAACCTGCAATCTCGGGGTTGGTAGTCCGACACTATAACCACTCACCCACCGTGGCAAGCTAACTCATCGCATTTCAACCTTGATCACGTAGGCTACAAACGGGAATAATAAGGCGTATCTATGGGACCTTTTATATGAAATATTTCACCTTACGATGCGTAATTATGGACCACCCTATATCCTACATGAAGAGCGTCCATGCACTCAGTGTAGGTTACACTTGTAACTTATTAGTAGGACTCGGATTCTTAGGTAAATAAATATTTTAAACATTTTGTCTATAAATACACAAGTTCCTCCTTTTTAGGCCTACTTATTAGCACATAAAAAGACATATTTATATTTTTAAATCAGTATGCTAGATCTTTCAGTTCATTGCATTTTTGTTCTGTGTTACTTCAACGGTAGGGTGACCAGATCCAGTACTGTGAAATGGAGGACAACAAATGAAAAAAATGAGGACATTATGGGAAAAAAGAGGACAAATCTAAAAGTAATAAAATCGTATAAGATACGATAAAAATTGTTATAAACTGCAAAATGTATTAATTACAATAATAAATTTATAACATTGCCACTGAAAATTTATATTATTCTGAAATTAAAACCATGAAATTACACTTTATTTGTATTTATTTTATTAGCCTACTTTTCACATTTTGCAAAAATGAGGAAAAAGTAGTCTTATGAGATCGGGCAAATGTGTGTCTGTCTGTCCTTCTGTCTGGCTGGCTGTGTGTGTGTTCCCCCCCCCCCCCCCCCCTATCAACTCCTAAACGGCTGCAGGAATCCAAATGAAATTTGGTAGGAGTAAAGATCTATACCTGAATATCTCACGGCCATATTTGAAAATGATGTCAGTGCTACCAACTGCTGAAAAATCGCAATTGAAATTTGAGCTCCATGTTGGAGATCTTGGAAGGTATGAATGGGAGCTATTTCAAAATTGGCACACATATAGATAATACTATTTCAGTTAAATTTCCAGGAGGCCATGCATGGCAGTGTTGCCAAAATGATTCTAAGCCTGCTGATAGGTCTAATTTTAAATGCATATAACTTCTATCAATTGGATTTCAACCAAATTTTGTATGTAATATGTGTACATAAATAGATATGACTGGGCGTATTCGTACGAGCCACCAGGGCTGCCAACTGTCAATAAATGTTATCTCTATTCTTTTATCCAAATACCAATATATCAGAAAGTATGCAAGCCGACAGCTTTAAACTATGCACACGTATAGTACCTGACATTCTAAATTAATATGGAGTAACTTATGTACATCAGTGCTACCAACATGATTCTAAGACTGCTGATAAGACCAATTTTTAAATACATGTAACTTCTATAATATCAATTGGATTTCAACCAAATTTCCTATGTGCTATGTGTACCATAACAGATATGACTATGTTTATTCTTACGAGCAAATTTTAAACTGACAACCACGCCACAAGACTGCCATTCAACGGAGCACAAACACAGAAACACGTTCGCAAACCCAGCATAGACCGGAAACAAAAATAGTAGCGCTGCACATCGGTAAAAAATAATTAAACTATCGCCATGGCGCCAATACAAACTGCGAAAACCTAAAACATACATACATTCATACGATAATAAAAAGGAGAACATTTGGAAAATTTTAAAAATTGTTCGCGGACAGAGGACAGAGACGGAAATTGGAGGACATGTCCGCGAAAAAGAGGATGTCTGGTCACCTTAAATCAATGGGGAAGAACCTGTGAGCTATCTAATCTTCATGCAGAGCGTATGTCAGCTTGTAGCTGTGTTTTTCTTATCTTGTCGCCCCGTCCCACTCACTGTGGAAGCCGAGGATACCTAAAGAAAAAGAAACCACAAGTTATCATCTGCAGCAGAAACAAGGCTGAACAGTGATTTGAAGTTACTCCACACTTCGAGGGTAAGAAACATATTGTTGCAGTTTCGCGCCTTCAGAGGAAGTGTTTAGCGATAATCGTCGGTCATTAGTGATGGGCAACCTGAAGATGTATCTCGTTATGTATTGTAATGCTTCAGCAGTCAGTGAGACCACCTAGCATGAATTACATTCGTGAGCACTGCATATTGTTTATATTGTCATTAATAAACTAAATTAGAATTAAATATTTTTACGTTTTTGTCACATATTTCATAAAAGTGTAATAGTCTACATAAAAAATAAATATCAACCCGATTTTTAGCACCTAAAAATCCGAGCCCTAGTTATTAGTTTCTTAGTAGCACTCCTATTTTATTCTACGTGAGTTTGAATCTACACACATCAAAAAAAGTTTTGCATCACCTCGGTTCCCAGATCTCCGGCATATAGACGTTGACTGTGTATATTGTATCCAAGATACAGTCCCTTTGACTGTTCATAGATGTCACTAAAACTGCTCAAAGATGTAAACAACCATGCATGAGCAGGGCCTATTAGACGGAGGGGGTACGACAGCCGATCAGTTCCAGTCATTCCACCAGGACGAAGGTACGCTGCTCATGTTGTCTGTAGTTCTACCATGCCTAGAAGGTCAATACCGCAGTTCGATCGCGTCCGCATTGTTACTTTGTGTCAAGAAGGGCTCTCAACAAGGGAAGTTTCCAGGCGTCTCAGAGTGAACCAAAGCGATGTTGTTCGGACATGGAGGAGGTACAGTGATACAGGAACTGTCGATGACAGGCCTCGCTCAGGCCGCCCAAGGGCTACTACTGTAGTGGATGACCGCTACTTACGGATTGCCGCTCGGAGGAACCCTGACAGCAATGCCACCATGTTGAATAATGCGTTTCGTTCAGCCACAGGACGTCGTGTTTCAACTCAAACTGTGCGCAATAGGCTGCATGATGCGCAACTTCACTCCCGACGTCCATGGCGAGGTCCAGCTTTGCAACCCCGACACCATGCAGCGCGGTACAGATGGGCCCAACAACATGCTGAATGGACCCCACGGAATTGGCATCACGTTCTCTTCACCGATGAGTGTCGCATATGCCTTCAACCAGACAATCGTCGGAGACGTGTTTGGAGGCACCCTGGTCAGGCTGAACGTCTTAGACACTGTCCAGCGAGTGCAGCAAGGTGGTGGTTCCCTGATGTTTTGGGGTGGCATTATGTGGGGCCGACGTACGCCACTGGTGGTCATGGAAGGCTCCGAAACGGCTTTACGATACCTGAATGACATCCTCCGACCCATAGTGCAACCATATCGGCAGAATATTGGAGAGGCATTTGTCTTCATGGACGACAATTCTCGACCTCATCGTGCACATCTTGTGAATGCGTTCCTTCAAGATAACGACATCGCTCGACTACAGTGGCCAGCATGTTCGCCAGACATGAACCCTATCGAACATGCCTGGGATATGTTGAAAAGGGCTGTTTATGGACGTCTTGACCCACCAACCACTCTGAGAGATTTACGCCGAATTGTCGTTGAGGAGTGGGACAATTTGGACCAACAGTGTCTTGATGAACTTGTGGATAGTATGCCACGGCGAATACAGGCATGCATCAATGCAAGAGGACGTGCTACTGGGTATTAGAGGTAGTGGTGTGTACTGCAATCTGGACCACAAATGCTGAAAGTCTAGCTGTATGATGGTACAACATGCAATGTGTGGGTCTCATGAGCAATACAACGAGCTGAAATGTTGTTTGTGTTGATCTCTATTCCCTTTGTATTTAACGGTTCCGGAACTCTTGGAACCGAGGTGATGCAAAACTTTTTTTGATGTGTGTATATTCAGATATCAGAGTGAAATGTTACACAATTTTAAGGGCATTGTTTTGGAGTTTTGTAGGTCATAACTGCATCCTTAACGTGCATTTTACATTGTTGTTATAGGGCATTCCAATCGTAGCCTTACTTATTATTAATAGTTTTTATTAAATTACATTCATTGCCCCAGAGGAGTGCGACAGGCTTCGGCAGCCGGCACACTTCATATCCTCGCCGCTAGATGGGGGCTTCATTGATTCCATTCCTGACCCGGTCGGAGACTGGAAGCAGGCTGTGGATTTTTCATTTTTTCAAGGAATAATAACAGCCAACGATAATCAACTATAGGATACGCACTTCAAGAAATCTTACAATACTCTGTCTTTATCACTACCGGTATTCCTGTAGTGCAGGGGTGCACAACCCGCTGGCCGCTTGCGGCCCTCAGTCACTTTATGCGGCCCGCGGATATTTTATACTATTGAAAACGTGAATATATATATTGTGAATGATGAGATTTTTTCCATTATTGTAGGCCATAGTTGAAATAAGAAAATTATAAAATGTTTCTTTAAAAATAAATTAATAAGTAAACAATAATTGGACAGATTTTAAGTTTTGCATAACCAGACTGCTGTAGGGGCCATACTGACTTTGGAGTCGCTCTTGCAACGGTCAGTTTGACGATACAGTATATTGATTTTTACTTTGATGTTAGGAATTCTGTTTTTTGCAAAAATTAATAGGGGCCGTATTTTTTGGTAATAACGATACGCGCGAACTTTTTTCATATCTTCTTTTTTGCCTATAGCCTATGTGACCTTCTAGGTATTTAAAGTAGCGTATTTCAGCAAAATGAACTCGCGAAAAATCCCGAAATCTGATTTATTGCGCTAATAGCGGAAATAATTACGAAATATACTCCACTTGGTACGAAAAATGCTAAATATTATCGAAAAAGCTCTCCTATAAACGTTTAAATACTTCTGAGGCATTGACCGTCGTGGTCTCCTTCTCATTTGATTGATAGTGCTCAGGCGTGGATTCAAGGGGGGGGGGGGTCACGGGGGTTGTGACACCCCCCCCCCCCCCCAAATGGAGACCAAATTTTTTTGCAAACTCAAAAAACGAAAATACAATTACCGGACAAATAAAATTTAACGAATTTTAACGTAAAAACAGTTTTTTTTTTTCATTTTTTCAATACTGAAATATCTTTATTCGAATTGTTATGTTCTGTTACAACTGTACATATTTACAACTTCAAACCTCTTATATAAAAACGATTATTTATACAACAAAATCAACTCGTCTATTTTGTTTAGCAAACCTTGTGATTACCGAATCGATGTCTATAGTGATGTCAGGATGAATGTGCAGCAATGCACGGATAGGAATTTTGGGCTTTTTTCGCATCAACAATTTTTGCCGACGTCCAAACTGCAGGCTTGGTTGGCAATTTGAGCTGTGACTTTCTCCCTTTGTCGGTACCAACTCGACTTTCCGAAACTGTAACGTACCTTGATACTTTTCTCGAAGCTCGATGTAAAAGTCGCAAAACACGCCGTTGCAATTTGTACGAATAATTTTGGTTCGCTAAACGCATCAAATTTCTATCCATGAAGCTTGCCAAAAAAATTGGTCTGGTTTTGTACGTTTGGTTATTTTGTGATTGCGTTTTTAGTGGTACCATTTTTCTTAACAATTTCGATTCTCTGACCCCCCCCCCCCCCAAAGCCAAACTCTAGATCGATTCTCTGACCCCCCCCCCCCCCAAAACCAAACTCTAGATCCGCGCCCGATAGTGCTGCATATTCTCCACACAAAAGCCCACAACGCCGGAAGTATGTGTATTCAGTTCCGCGATCTCTAAGGCTATCGATGGAAATCGATATCTGCCATCGATTACATCAAATGGCGTTGTGGTCGTAGATAGGCTACAGCAGTAAGAGTTCGTGAGTGATAAAATTTTAGCGGCCAATATCCAGCATTTAAGTTTAAAAATGCCGAAAACTTAATTCACAACAGTTTTCTCGAGGGTCGTCGAATACAACAGTGAGGGGTTCTATGTATTTGACGCTGCAATCACATTAATGTGTTAGATTTACCCCCATACTATAAGGAAGATTTCAGAAGAAACCTCGATCATTACGACAATTTATATCGCGAAACACCCACCGAAATAGCGTCAGTTTTAACACCGAAATCAACAGTTTTATTTCACCAAAAAAATAATGCCCTTAAAAATGAACAACCTTGTGTTAGAGTATTAATAATAACCCTCGGCATTATACAGCCCATGAAGGGCTACCAAGCTACCGCTGCCCAGCCATCCGGCCTGCAGATATTGGGGTGACGCGTGGTCAGCGCATCGGGTCCCCTTGGCCGTTAATCTTAGTTTTCATGATCGGGGGTGCTGCCTCACCCTCCGGCAGCTACTCAGTTGTCCTCACGAGGCTGAGTGCACCCCGTTCCAGCCCTCCCGTCAGTTTCTAAAATCCCTGATGGAGCCGGGAATCGAACCTCCGGGTGAGAGGCAGGCTCGCTACCTCAACACCACAGGGCCGGCTCTTGTGATAGTATTATTTTATTTTAACTTATATACCCCTAAACCTTTCCGAATTATGAGTAAAGGCTAGTCCACACCAAAGTTAATGAACGATGTCCATGAACAATGTTAATGAAAACATTTCTCAACATGTTTACTAAACTTTTGTTAACAAACTTCTTCAACATTAAATGAACTGTTTGTGAGGTTATAATGGATAGGGCCAGGAAGAAGAAAGTACTTACAGCTGCAGCTTTCATTATTTTAGTGAGTACAAAATTAGAGAAAAGCGCAGACGCAAGGTGTGGAAAAGAAAAATATTGGAAAGGCGTTTAGAATTAAGTTAATTAATATTCTTATGTGCTTCCTGGTATTTCATAATTACGTGCAATATACGAGTCGCTTGCGATTCGATAGTCGATTTTTAGAGAAATAAAAGAGCCAAGACCGACTACAATAAATCAGACCATAATGCCACTATCGAAATCGTAGAAAATGGCGGTAATCGTAGGGGATTGTTTACATTTGGTCAACCAACATTTAAGTGGGTCTGCTGCGAGAATTTCGTTCAAATGTCGCATATTTCAAGTGATTTCGAGCTGTTATATATTGTAATAGTGTACCTTAAGTAGTGAAGTGCACTGTGAATAATTATAAATGCCGAAGATACGTAATGTGAGAAGCATTGGCTGTTTATTGTCATTACTGTGTACCTGCCTGTAAATTTAATACTGCTGAAGATACTTCAACTTTTAAATTTCCTAAAGACAAATCTTTGAAAGAGAAGTGGATGAGAAATATTCACCGGGATCATTTTCGAAGTTAAAACAGTTGTATTTGTTAACTTAAACATTTCGAACCTAAATTTGTGGTTATGAAAATTGCCATACTAACCCCTGATACCATTTCGACAATTTTCCCAAATCAACCGTCCTACACAACTCCTGTTTGTTAAAGTAGATGATGGTAGTTTTAATGACATACCAGCAGTGTCAGTGTCTTCTAAAGTGTCAAGTTCTTTAAGTGTAAATATATTCTATAAGAATCATGAATCAATAATCTTTGTGTGCTTGTGGAAAAAATTCAAGTGGGTACTGTAATCTGATGGAAGCAGTGATTTTAAATGCAACAGGTATGTAAATAGAATTATGCTCCTGTTAGTATCATAAGCTAGGGGGCCTGGGGAGTTATCCCCAAATTAGGTTTGTTTTTGTATATACATTTATGTCTGTTACTAGGTTAGGTAGGCCTACTGCCTGGCCGAAAATTACTGTTAGTAGGCTACCACAAGCAAGGGGGACTGGGGCGTTAGTTGCTGGTTAGGTTTGTTTTTGTATTAAAAACATTAATAAGATAGAATGTATGTCCGTTGGAATTCTATACACATCGAATTTGAAGAATGACAAGTTCATAATACAGTAAATTTTCATTTTAAAGAGTTTGTAACATCAATTGTGTGTTATTGGCAAATGCTATTTGAAATAAAGTACTAATGAGAGTACTTATGCGCCATCTGTTGGAGTTAGTTCAGGATGTCCCGATACAGATAGAAGCGAGTGCGATCTCACAGCTCTCTACGCTCAAAACAAACAACCTACGGCCGTGTTTACCTATACATAGGGTTGGCAATATCTTATTTGTCAAATAAGCCACGCCCACTGGCCGACACAACTGAAATTTCACTATATAGCCCTAAGTCGTGTTATAAATTGGGATGGTGGGTGGGTTATAGACAGCGGAGGAGACTACATCTATTAGCAGATCACTGTTGTTAAAAAAAAGGCAGTCATCGGAACGCGTTAGGCTATAACCATTGTCAAAAACCATTGTTCTGGATGCGTTAAGCTGTAACCATTGGATTGGACAAATCGAAGGCTGCGGCTTTGATTGTGCGCAGCTATCGGGGCAGATTGATACAAAACCATTGATCTGGACGTGTTAGGCTGTAACCATTGGATTGGACAAAACGTAGGTTAGAATGGTCGAGTGTTGGTGCGGCTAGTACCGTAATGGTGAGGTTGGCAGTACTGTTCTGACGATGGTTGATGTGAATAATGGCATCCACAGCTGGAAATTCACCTATAGCCTATAATAATAAGGGGTTTATTGCAGCCAATGCCCATGCATATAATGAATAAAATCTAAAATCATACAGTAAACTAATTGTTATTCCCTAGGAATATCAAAGATTCATGTCTTAATGTGCAGAATATGGCATGGTATCTTCGGTTGAACTATACCTTCCGATACACCGGTATCTGGGGAATATTTAGGGAGATCAGTGACGTCACCGTGATCTCACGTTTGACGTATACGAACAAAAGGATGACGTACATATGTACGACGAGATACAAGTAAGAGAGGTACTTTTGAACATTTAGGCGAATGGTAAACTAAACTGAACTTACGCCGAAATACATATTTCAAAATATCATAGTAATTTGATACTTAAAATGGCTAGGAATATATGCCAACATTAAATATTATATTGCAGCCTGATTGTTCATCATTTTATCCTTCGATCAAAGGCAGCATACACAATAACTAAGTTATAGGCCTACTGGCAAAAAATACAAGTCGTACATACATTAAAATAAAATAAAAATAAGGTTAGGCTGGTAATGACTAACAATAAAGAAGAAAAAGTATGTTAATTGGTATTCAACATTCATATGTGTGTGAATATGCATAAGCCTATAACTAAACAATTAAATAGATGCTTGGTGAACAAAAATACATAGCCTGCTTTATTTATACAAAACAACCACATGTTCAATATTCTTCAAAGCAATGGGGCATGGTGGCGCAGTGGTCAAGCTATTCACCTCTCACCAAGGTGGACCAGGTTTGATTCACGGTCATTGCAAGTGAGATTTTGGAAGTGAAATGCCATGTCCTGTGGTTCGGATTCCACGCAAAATGGAGGTCCCTTGGCTCATGATCACAAGATTAACGGTCACGTAAAAACTACAAGCTTCTTTTTCTTCAAAGCAGGTCGAAACTTCGACCTCACATAAGTCATACAGCAAACGAACAGGTCCTGCAGGGAAGATCCCTTAAGCCGAATTATTTTTATCGTCTCCAAGACTGACATCATAAAAGTATACTGGAAAATGTGAAATTGTATGCCTATGCTGATGAAGAAAGTAACAGTAAATATTAGGCTACTTGTCGTTCAATAACTCTCGGTCTTTTCTTGGGTGGCTGAAGCCGATGCTGTGGGAAATTGCAATTTGCAGGTACCGCATCATCTTTAAGCAGTGGTTTGTTTCTATTTGAATGAAACAAGTAGCATGTTTATAAAAGTTTTCACAGCTATAACCCATTTCTTTAATAGGCCTACATCTGGGCGTTTCCATGGAAATCTGTAATATAAGCTAGACGTAGGTTATAATTCTGTGACTAACTTAATAACTTATAACCTACAATAGGGCCTACGTGTATTTGTCATGCGTGCTATTTAGGCCTATGTCAAAATTTGATGTAAGACATATCCATAAACGCAGAATAGGCTACTTCGAAATAAAGTAGACCGTAAACCTACCGTATTATTGGAAAATACCATACATATAACGTTGCACAGAGGTACGTACGTTCAAATATATGAAAAGAATCACGACATATCGGCTGACATGCAACCTAGAGTTAAATGGTATGACAGTTTTTGGTGCGACTAGTTACGCCTGGCAGTGCACCAGGAAGCAGTTTTCAGCGAGGGTTACCATGGGAGGAGTTGTTCCAATAGTACCGACAGTTCAATGGTCTCAGCTCGCACCCCCCCCCCACTCTTCCAATCGTCAAAAATCATAGTGTCCGTGGCGCAAAAATCCTACCAATGTTCTTTGGCTCTAGTGTGTCCATGAGTTTTACATATCCTGGAGTAGAAGGTAGCAGCATTTGAAGTCTGAGTTCTTCTACATATAAACCTCGCGAGTCACCTCTTACACCGGTCTTGAAGGTGTATACTTTGATAAACCCAAGGCCTTCTTTATGTAAGTCGCCTTCATTTTCTCCATATTGTTCCAAATACTTCATATTTAAATGTGTCCAAATGCTCTCCAGTCCATAAGTCACAATACGGGTAACATTTAACCGCAAAAGTTTTAAGGCTGTTTTTATAGATAGCTTAGTCAAATGTTTTATGTCGTTGAAGGCTTTGGTAGTGACGCTGGGTCTATCCTTGATTTGCAGTGTGAAAACATTGTCAGTTGACTAATGTAGGACCTAAGTAGGACTACTTATAATGTGGTACACCCTCAAGCGGTTTTCCTGCAATGTGGAAAATTGCTGGCTTTCCCCCTTTCCTAAAGGTCATAGATTTAGTCTTGTTTCTGTTTAACCTAAGGTCATTGTGTAACACCCATAATTCAAAGGGGTCGAGAGCAGATTGCAATTCGACCTGTGAACTTGAAGCGAGCACCATGTCATCTGCGTATATAAATGAGATTACCCGCTCTGATAATATATCTGTGATATTATCTGCCATAGCAGTGATAAATAACACGAGGGCTTAATGGGTCTCCTTGTAGCAGCATGCCTGTAGTCTGCTCAATTGGGCTTGATGTTGTAATGCCATCGTTAATGACTATATTGTTAGAGCCTAAAATACTTTTGACAAGATGTTTAGTGTAGCTGTTACCTCTCAATAGTCTGTCTAGTTTTTCCAATATTTTCTTCCTGCTAATCGAGTCAAAAGCTTTAGAGAAGTCAATGAATATGGATTGTAACTTTCCCTTCGGTACCGACAGGGTAGACGCAATCTCAGTTTGAAGACTTCGAATTGCCTGGATTGTGCATCTTTCTCTCCTAAAGCCAAATTGTGAGTCACAATGCTATTTGGGATGGCTGGGTGGGTCACATACAGCGGAGGAGGAAGCATCTTTTAAAACATCATTCCCTGATTTATTTCTCGTTGTTTGATAAGGTATTTTGGCTAATTAATGTACTATAGAGAATATTATCGCTCGTTCTACTTTCGTTCAGTGGTACCATTCTGTTTTAGACCACCTCGTTGTGTAGTGCCTAGCATTCTTGGCTGTCGTCCCGGAGGTCCGGGTTTGATTCTCCGGCTCTGCCAAGAAATTTAATTCTCATGTGAGGGCTGGGATGGGGTGCACTCAGCCTCATGAAGCAACTTAGTAGAGGAGGGTTCAATTCCCACCTCAGTCTTTCTGGAAGTGGTTTTCCATGGTTTCCCCACTTCTAATCCAGGCGAATGCCAGGATGGTTCCTAACTTAAGGCCATGGCCGCTTCCTTCCCACTACAATACCCAATTTACAAACACACTAGTTCAGCCATAACAATAACACAGGTTATCACACAAATTCCACACACAAATACATGGGGCTACAAGACCACGATGTCGTAGCCCCTAATATAAGCAACAACCATTTATATTTGCATTTTATATTTGCCTAGGCCCTTCATGGGCTGTATAGTGTCAGGGGTTGACTTTGTTGTTGGTTGACTATTCTTGTAGTTCCATTTAGAAATATTTGCATTTTTTAACATAATGTCTTACCTCTGCTTTATTTATGTCTGTATTTTTAGCTACTGTCTGTTCTCGTTGCTTGTAGCGAAATACGTCAGGGTTTCATATTGAATTTGTGCCTTATTACATAAAAACCTGTAATTTCTGGCGGAATTTAATCAAATATGCGAATGTTTGTCTTCGAATTTGCCGCTATTTCGATGGCGCCATGCCCGCCAGTTGCTACAGCTGTTCCCCTACGATTTCCGCCATCTTGGTTTTGATGTTACGGTCTGAGATATTGTAGTCGGTCTTGAAAGAGCATCGTATTCTGCGCTACGAATTTACAACCTTAATTGCGTCTTTGCGCATGCGCGAACCAAAATGTTAACGAAAACACGAAAAGTTAATGAAAAGTTTCATTCACAAAAGTTAAAGAGATTTTGTTCATAACATCCTCGAAAAGTTAACGAACACGCTATTTTGTTTATGAACAGTCAAAAATGTTCATGAACATTGTTCAAAGTTAACGAAAACATCTTGGTGTGGACGTACCTTTTGTTGATAGTAAATCAGTAATTTGATAACACAAGAATGGTATTGAAACACATTTTTTGTCTCCTGGTAAAACATGTTATTCAGATAATTTGTAAAATTAGCTTTAGGGGTAGGGTTTGGCCAGTGTCTGTGTGGACCCGCCACTTATAAGAATTCTGTGCACCCCTGCTGTAGTGGAACACTCATAGAAACGCTGTAGAGTCATTGTTTGTTGCGGTCATCAGCGGGTCCTAATATTTGTAATAGATTTGAAGTTTTCCTGTGGGCTCTTATCAGTCCTCTTAAAAGATGGCCGATATCTCTTGCTATGCCCTGACCTAGGCTATTTCAAAGAAGTTGGACTTGACAAACAACAGAGTGTTCTCGGAATAGACCGGATGAAGAGGCCATGACGCATCCCATGGAGCTGACGGTGGGGTTTGGAGAGGGGATGAGGGATTTACCCAGCCCAACCCTCTCCCAAGCGTTCAAAACAAGACGAGGATGCTTTCCTTGTTTTTATCTGCACTGTGAATCATTCCCCTAAGCTTCAGTAAAGGCAGGATGTCATGGAAATTTTATTAACTTAATTATGTATCTATTATTTGGTGTCTGCATCTGACGCATGTTTTATCTCTGACATTATCCAGATGTTTGTCTTGGCGTTACGAAACATGACGTCGAATCATCCTGACGTCACGACTATTGCTTCATCTAACCTTCATTAGTAATTTTTTCAAAAAATATTATGGTTTCTCTACTTTCTGACACACCCGAGGATTTGAATAAGTTTTTAAATGGTATGGATTCTGTCTTGAGGAAAGAATTCATGTTGAAAATTAATGTGAAACAAAAATATTGAAATGTAGCGGAAATACATCAGAAACCCCAATGGACATCGAATTGGCAGGTGAAAAGCCAAAGGAAGTAGGAAACTTAATTACGAAGCAAAATAACCAGTGATGGACGAAGCAAAGAGGATATAAAAAGTAGGTTAGCACAGGCAAGGAAAGCATTTTTACAGAAAAGGATTTTGTTGACATCGAATATAGATTTAGATATTAGGAAGTCATTTTTGAAAGCCTTTGTCTGGAGCGTGGCGCCGTATGGAAGTGAAACTTGGACTATTTGGTCCAGCGGAAAAGAGGAGAATTGATGCTTTTGAAATGTGGTGTTACAGGAGAATGATGATCAGATGGGTAGATAGGGTTACAAACGAAGAGGTATTAAAACGAGTGGGAGAGGAGAGATGTTTCTGGCGACTGCTAATGAAGAGAAGAGATAGGTTGGTAGGACACATACAGTACTAAGACAGGAATAGCAAGCTTAGTAATGGAAGGAAGGGTCGAGGACAAGAACAGTAGGGGTAGACCATGGTTAGAATATGTTAAACAGATTGTTTCGGATGTAGAGTGTGGTAGCTATGTAGAGAAGAAACGAATAGCTCAGGACAGGGAGGAATGGAGCACTGCATCCAACCAGTCAAAAGACTGCAGACTCAGACCACTAGTTTCCAGAAATGTGTAGGCTATACAGGTTTTATTGTTGATTACCTAATTTATACTCCTAATAATAGACCGGGACCGTCTCTTTGTATTGACAGCTTTATGTTCCTTCCTGTCTGTTCCCATTTAAAAAATCAAATTCGGTGATCTTTTGTGAGGGCGTTATTTCTCATGCTCGGAAGATATTTACCGGGTGCATGGCAGCTGGCAGCAGTAACTAGGAAGAGGGCTTTATTACTCTTTCGCCATGTGTACCTAAAATTATGATGTTTTAGGTAGATTGCATTAGAAAGCTACTTAGGCCTATTGCAATGGGTACTATCTTTTCGACTTTCAGAAAATTTCGACATATCTTCGCGTTTCACATCCCCCAGACCCCAAAAACACCACGATTGCATTGAAAAAGTTGAAAGAAAAACCCGTTGACCGTGCGCTTTTCAAGCTTACGCTGGGAAAACGTTAAAAATATAATACTGTATAGCCTATATCCTACTATGAATGTAAGAATTGTCCAGCATGAAAAGTTCTACAAAAAAGTCCGCGACAGCATATCTCTTATCTTCAAAACATCGCCCACTATAAGCCTAAGTGTTTTTACGTTTTCATTTCTTCCAACAATTTCCACTCAATTACTACGGTACCTTCTGTGACAGTTTAGGATCTAGCGAGGGGCGAGATTATCACACCCGATACAGTCAGGAGCAAACTGTCGTCGAGTCATGTTGAGTTAGGACTTCAGAGAAGAGTGGTTGAGTTTGGAGTTTCCCTGAAAGTGTAACTCTGCTTTTCTTCATTTCGCCTGTGAACTTTTCGTTCCGCAAAATACTCAGTCAAGTTAAAATTGGACGGAAGGGGGATTTGTGTTTCATGCACCTCGCCATTCTTAAATTACGTCTGACAAGAATTCGTTACACATGCATCTCCATGATAATATAATTAATAGTCAAGTCAGTGATTTTAACCATCATGCCCCGACGGAAATAGGATATAGGTCGTAGTTCATTGACCTCGAAAAAAAAATACGTTTATCATGTAAGAATGAAACTGAACCGACAGTAGTGGCTACGCTGGCTAAAGCGCAGCATTAGGTCATGGGACGAAGCTCTCTGCTGACTCGGTAGACGCGTGGGTTCGAGTCCCACCGTCGGCCGTCCTTGAAATGGTTTTCCGTGGTTTCCCATTTTCAACACCAGGCAAATGCTGGGACGGTACCTTCTAACAGGCCACGGCCGCTTCCTTCCACGTCCTTGCCCAGTTTCATTCACCATCATTCATTTCATCTCTCATTAACTCCTCTCATGAGGTTGGCGTCAGGAAGGGCATCCGGCCGTAAAAACCATCGCCACAAAGACTTCCATCGCATCTCATCCCCGATCCCGTTGGTAAAACGGGAATAATAAGGGGTAGACATACATGTAAGAATGAAACTGGGCTACGAATAATTTCTCGATTGTCACAAGAGAGAGAGAGAAAGAAAGAATGAATTCGCAAATGCCCAAGGTCGCGGGTTCAGACCTAACCGAAGTAGTCTGATTTTTTTAAGAGCATTAAAAATCCCTCAGTAACCTATGCCTTCCTTTGGAGGGGAAGTAAAGCCGGCTGGCCCAATTCATAGATTTATGACATGTAAAAGAACCTTCCACTAATTACACTTGTGTGGAGCTAAATTACAGGTTAGATTTGACTAACGCTCTTAGGTTCCAACGTTCGTCGCCAGGAGCAGGTTACGGTGGCATCTAGTAACCAAGCTCAGAACTAGTTGTCGTTGACGGTGGCGTTTGGTAGCAAAAGTAGGAACTACTAGAAAATTGAATGTCTGCAGTCCTTAATTGAATTTAAAAAAAGACAACAGACACACACACTAATCATAATTAACACTGGTGATCAGACAGATTATACACACACACAAAGTACACGGGGCTACATGACCGCTTTGTCGCAGCCCTTAAACTGAGGAACCAACCAACCAGAGAGCTATAATGGGATATTTCTAGAATTAAACAAAATATATCTCCGGAAGTGAGACAGAGCTAGTTGGGAACTAATCGCTGTTCACTCCCGGATATCTTGTGGTTTGTGGCAAGGCAAGTTCCCTTCTGAGGTGTAAGAGTGTTTTAATTAACTGCAATACGCCACGCCGTTGGTAAAAAAAAAAGGAGAAACATAAATCTTTATCAATTAGGCTGTAATTATTTTACTGTTTGTGGTTTACAAGACCGCAAATTGGAGCGAGTTTTTGCGGCTTTGCTAGGCCTTCTAATGATAGTTTTAAATGATAAGAATAAGAATACGCTTAGCTTTTTAATTAGCCTAGCTCTGATAACGAACGTGGTACTGGTTTCTGTGATTGAGTATTTTTATTTATCGTATGGCTCTTAGTGCCGGGAGTGTCCGAGAACATCGTCTGAGTCTGTAGCGTTACAACTTTCGCCACCAGATATCAATGATACCTAGTGGTGAACGTTGGAACTTTGATAGAGCGTTCCGACGAAATCTAACCTAAACAATTTAGCTTCACACAAGTTTAGTCTGTGGAACGATCTTTTACATGCCATAAATCTATGACATGGGACCGCCGGCCTTACTTCCCCTGCCAAGGAGGGCATACTGAAAGATTTTTAATCCTCTTAAAAAATCCGACGACTTCGGCCGGGTTTGAACCCGCTATCTTGGGCACAGCATTTCAGCATGCTACCGACTACGCCACCGAAGCCGCTTTGTGAGTGAGTAATCTCTAGGCTATATTTTGTTGTTGTTTACTTAAGGGCCTTCTGTGTGATATCGGTGTCATGTAGCCCCGTGTACTTGGGTGTTTGTGTGGAATTAAGTGTTAATCTGTGTTTTTGTGGTGGTTGTATTACCGTTCAGATAGGATTGGGATGGTGGCCTTAAGTTTGGAACCATCCCGGTGTTTTTCTGGAATAGAAGAGCACCACCATCGTGGGGGCAGCTACAGATCGTAGGTTGGAATGTAGGCTATAGGCTACTGCCATTGATAGGCTAAAATATTATGAGTCTTTTAGCGACAATGCTTGCCACGGTGGGTGAGTGGTTATTGTGTCGTATTACTAACCCCCCCCCCCAAGCTTGCAGGTTCGCTCCTGGCCGTGGTAAGTGGTGTTTTTTTTTGAAAGGCTGCAAATAATACGACACGCATGTCATACGATGTTGGCATGTTAAAGAAGCCATTTGAATTCAGTAGACCGTGTTCATAATGGCAAAATTAATCTCGGGTTTTTCCGCCAACACCAAGTTCCTTATTTCTCTACTAGAAAGCGCTATAAAGTCAAGGAGCTTAGATATCTAACCTCCTTGACTTTCCTAGTGTTTCAAGGAACAACGAAATTCGACATGCAAGCTGCCCTCTGGGCGCAAATAACAATGCTTCCACCCGGCACCCGAGGCCATACGATATTATAGTGACAATTATTTGGGGAGAACGAGATGGGACAGGGATAATCCCATAGCCTACTTAACGGGACGTGTACGAATCCTTGCTCTGAGAGTAGCAGGCATTCCGTTACGTAGTGTGGAGAGGGTGGACACCCCTGACGCTACCCCTTTATTCTCGACCAGTGGGATGTCCAGCTGCTAAACATGCAGGTAAAAACTTGTGCACAATGCTCAGGCTATTTCGGGGCGGGCTTGGCGTCCTCATTTCCCTGGAATTTATACATGCATTTTGTCCTGGGAACTCGGGCGTGCCACAGTACTTTCCAAGGTTTACTTGAGACGTACAATTGACACAGAGGGGAGGTGCATTAGACCTTTTTATTATTTAATTACAACTTTAGAGCCCTTAACCCTTTATAGGGCAGAATAGTTCAGTAGTAAATATATTTTATTTACTGTATATTTATTTGCATTTAATTATTTTAGCCTCATTATGATTATTATTAATTTTAATTTTTGATTTCTTTAACATTTTAATGCTGGTTGGTTGGTTCTTTAAGTTTAGGGGCTGCGACAACGCGGTCATGTAGCCCCGTGTACTTTGGGTGTGTGTAGAATCTGTCTGATAACCGGTGTTAATTGTGATGACTGTAATAGTGTGTGTTATCTGTTGTTTTTTTTAAATTTAAGTACTGCAACTTAGAATTTTTCAAATAGTTCCTACTTTTGCCGCCAAGCGTCACCGTCAACGACTACTAGGCCAAGTTCATAACTTAGCTACTAGACGCCACCGCAGTCGGCTCTTGGCAACGAACCTAAGAACGTTGTTTACATTAACCTATCCAATTTAGCTTCACACAGGTGCAATTAGTGGAAGGTTCTTTAACATGCCATAAATCTATGACATGGGACCGCCGGCTTTACTTCCACTCCGAAGGAAGGCATACTGAGGGATTTTTAACGCTCTAAAAAAATCCGACGGCTTCGGCCGGGTTTGAACCCGCTATCTTGTGCATAGAAGCTCAGCATGCTACCGACTACGCCACCGAAGCTGCCCTCATTTTAATGCTCATAATTACTTTTATAATTTTACAATTAAGATGGTAAAATTATTAGAAATTTCATTTTTATAAGCTTATTTATTTTCAAAATTTAGTGGCATATTAAACAATAAAAAGTAAGGAAAACTACGATAATAAAAATTACAATTAAAAATGCATTATTCTTATTACCATTTTTTATTTTTTTAAATACCGGGTGAGTTAGCCGTGGTCGTTACGGCATGGCTGCAGGCAGTCGCTCACATCCGGGAGGCAGGGAGGTTCGAATCCCCCCCCCCCCGCCGGCAATCTTGAAGATGGTCTTCTGTGGTTTCCCATCTTCCTTCCAGGCAAATGCCGGGGTTGGTGCCTAACTATAGGCCACTGCCTTACATTCAAAACTTTCCTCCCCAGACAACACTCCACACGCAACTGTACTTGTAGCTCACCCTTTAGGGTGTTCGTAGAAGCAGCTACAAACTCTGGCGAGCCGAACATGTCCTCGGATACGCAAAAAAAAGTTTTTATTAAGACATTTATCTACTATCTTAGGTCAAAGAGAGATTTAGTTTACAGAAACAAACACTTCCACAAGAATTACTTGAAATATGAGTGAAAGATCTTTGACAATATAAAATTATTGTCATTTTGGTAGGTGGTTAATATACTGACCACTAACCTATAAAGCAGTGGCTCTGAACCCGTACAAGTCTGCAGACCACTCAGCCTGAAGTTGAATCATGTACGGACCCCTCCCTCCAATACGCAACCCTTCCTCAATAACACTTATTTTAAATATATTTCAATTCAAAACCTGATAAGTCATCGCCGCGAATACATACGGACGAGTGGTTTCGGTGGCGTAGTCGGTAGCATGCTGAGCTTCTATGCCCAAGATCGCGGGTTCCAACCCGGCCGAAGTCGTCGGATTTTTTAAAAACTTGAAAAATCCCTCAGTATGCCTTCCTTCGGAGGGGAAGTAAAGCCGGCGGTCCCATGTCATAGATTTAAGGCATATTAATGAACCTTCCACTAATTGCAGCCGTGTAAAGCTAAATTAATTAAGGCTAGGTTTAAACATTTGACTAACGTTCTTAGGTTCCTACGTTCGTCGTGTTAGCTGATCAAGCTGCAAAAGAGGCGATATCATTACCATCTCGACCAATGGAGGTGCCCGCTAGAGATATTCGCTCTTAGTTACGCCTACAAGTTCTGGCTTTTTGGGAGAGTCAGTGGCTAGCTGACCCACTGCCCAGTAAACTGAGAGCGATCAAGGGAACTACTCGCGTGTGGCGGAGCTCCTTCCGGGCCCGGAGAGAGTCCGTCATTTTGTGTAGGCTAAGGATAGGTCATACAAGATCCACCCACTCGTACCTAATGAGAAGGGAAGACCCCCCCCCACTTTGTACCTGTGGAGCCGTTTTCACCGTAGCCCACATTTTTACCGATTGTGTGGATCTTGCTGACTTACGAAGAAACCTTGGTTTGCAGATCACACCCAAACTTATATTAGCCGATGACGTTGTGGCTGCTGATCGCGTTATCCGCTTTATAAGTGAGAGTGGGTTAGGGCCAGCTATCTAAATTTCCAGTGAACATTGACTCAACGACTTGTTCGTTTTTGAATGATAATGTTTTGTTTTTCCGAAAAATTTTGTTTATTTTTATAATTTTTTTAAATTTAATTTTTTGTTTTTGTTTTATTAATTTTTGGTGTTTTTAAATTTGGATGTCCACTTCAAAATTTTAAGTTCAATTCAAAATATGTATTCTTTAATCTGTGTTAAGAGGGGCAGAGGACCTCGTAATTCCGCCCCTTAAAACAACAATAACTAACTTCGTCGTGCGGTGGCATCTGGTAACTAATTTCTGAACTAGTCGGTCGTTGATGATGACGTTTGCGGCAAAAGTAGGAACTACTTGAAAATTGACTCGTCTGCAGTCCTTACTTGAATTCAAACAGATACACACTCTAATACAGTCATCACAATTAACACCGGTTATCAGACAGTTTCTACACACACCCAAAGTACACGGGGCTACATGATCGCGTTGTCGCAGCCCCTACACTAAGGAACCAACCAACATTCGGACGATTCTCGTACAACACACATCGTTTTTGATATCTCCATTGATTGGCCACTTTTTTATACGTGCTGGTGGACCCCTTTCTCTCGCGGACCACTGGTTAAGAACCACTGCGAGTATAAAGGGTTAAATAAAACCAAAACCTCATCATTCTGGCTGCGCTTTCCTCACTAGATATGACATAGTATTCGTGTAAGCCTTAAGCTATGCTTGTTCTTCTCAGAATCCTAATTGTTGCGTTGTATTATTCAACTCTCTTTGAACCAATTCGTCTACTTTTTGTTTTATTATCATTTTAAATGATCTTGTCGACTTCGTCGTTACTCTGGGGTCTAGCGTTACGTTACGGTGACGGGACGAAATGTACCCAGATGCACTGAGGTGTGTGACGTCATAGTACCGCTTGGTGCATGTGTTCCCCGACAATCTCTACTTCGTTAGTATAAGACAAAAATCCCTGATTATTGGATGTCACGGGTAATCTCGAGAATCACTGGATGGATTTTGATGCGGGTTTCACCATTTTGTAAAGGATATCTCGAGGAAAGATTCTGTAGAAAATAATTTATATATGATCAATGGAAGCCAAGCAGTAACGATTTCAGTGAAAAAGTCGAAACCACACTTGGCGTCCGAGCGCTTCTTAAGCTTACGCTGGGCAAACCGTTAAAAATATCAATATACTATGAGCGTAAGAATTGGTCAGCATGAAAAGTTCTACAAAAAATTCCGCGAGAGCATATCTCTATCTTCAATACATCGCCCACTGTAAGTGTTTTAAGACTGGATGGAAGGGACACGTCCCCGCGCGCTCTGTTGAGCTTGACCTTGCTTTGCCCTTGGTTTGCACTTGCCGTTCGCGAGTAATTTGAAACAAGATAAGCAAGATAAGTATTATGCATATAATTATCTAACATGTCAAGTCATTGGCTTCGAGCGAAGCGAGCCTTTCTTGCATTTTTCAGCATTTGTAGCATTTAAATTTATACAAAGTCTAGTCTTTCAGACTGACTGTCACTTTTTTCTCCAAAAGTTGTTAGATAGTCGTTTTAATAGTCTGCTTGGTTATTTCCTCAGTTTAGGGGCTGCGACAACGCGGTCATGTAGCCCCGTGTACTTTAGGTGTGTGTAGAATCTGTGTTAATTGTGATGGCTGTATTAGTGTGAGTTATCTGTGATTCAGATAAGGACTGCAGACGATAATTTCAAAGTAGTTCCTACTTTTGCTACCAAATGCTACCGTCAATGATGCCTAGCTCGCGGACTTGTCTACCGGTCTTCCATGTGAATTAATTTATTTATTTGATCTCATGTAAATGTTTTTCATGTTTAGGGAAACACTCATTTCGTGTTGACCAACTGAAAACCATTCTATGATAGATCACTAGGCAACACTACAAGCAGTAGTGCCCGGCTTCGCCCGGTGGATTTATTTGTTTTACAGAACTGGAGCGCTCAAGGATAAGGATCGGAAAGCACCAACGCTTATTGCCGCTGATAACCTCAGTATACTGCACCAACACCATCGCCCTTATACAGAGGAATACTATTGTCATGATGATAACTGTTTTAAGGGGCCTAAGTAATCTTTTTGCACTAATTATTACTCCCCGTGACTGCAATTTATAAGCAGCTAGCAATTCTGCACCAGAACATTGGTAAGGGCGACGTAATGCAGCCCGCATTGCCTGGCAATAATAGACTTCGGTATTATTGAAGCCGTTCAGGAGCGCTTGTTCTTCCGACTTACTGAACAAAAATCAATCTTTAAGGTTACCTGAGAGGTGTACCCTAATGCTACATAGACTAAACTATTCCTCTTGAATCAGGCTATCATATACAAAAAGGATTTTTCGAATCCGACTGGTAGTTCCAAAGATTAGCACGTTTAAACACACAAACTCTTCAGCTTTATTATATTAGTATAGATAATTAGGCTATTAGTTTTGTTTGATATTAGGCTGATTTTGTCTTCGTTTTTTTTTTTCGTTCGTTTTCGCTAGCCTATCGTTTTACCCTCCAGGGTTGGCTTTTCCCACGGACTAAGCGAGGGATCCGACCTCTACCGTCACTGAGGACAGTGTCCTGGAGCTTGAGACTCTGAGTCGGGGATACAACTGGGGTGTGTGACTAGCACTTCGCCCAGGCGACCTTATAAAAGGATGGGAAGAGTGGGAGGGTGAGACAAGGAAGGGGGAAGGCGGCGGCCGTGTCCTTACGGCAGGTACCATCCCGGCATTTGCTCAAAGACGAAGTGGAGAAACCACGGAAAACCACTTCGAGGACGGCTGAGGTGGGAATCGAACCCTCTCTACTCACATGGACCAGCCGAGGCTAAGTAGACCCCGTTCCAGTCCTCATATACCACTTTTCAAATTTGTGGCAGAGCCGGGAATCGAACCTTGGACCTCCGAGGTGGCAGATAAGCACGCTGACCACTACACCACGGAGGCGACATGTGCTTTTTTTTTTTTTAACTAGCCAACATTTTTATATTGACCGTGTTACGAGGGACAGATCATCAATGGCACAGATCCAAGTACTCGGGGCTACACAACAACGATATCGCAAGGCTCCTCAATGATTCAACAACAACAAATCAATAATTCATCTTGGCCGTCAGGTAGAATCGATTGTTGTATTACCGGGCTCCTGCAGATCGCTGTCCCAAGTTTGATGACCTGAACGCTGCCCGTGAGAATCGTCGCTAACAAATAATATTATCGGCCCACCCTCTCATGACCTTGGTCGTTTCCTTCAGGAGCATGTTTTTTTCCCTCCCCCTTGCCTCACTTGCATCTGTTATTGACTCAACGAGGACTGCCACAGTAAAAATAAGCCTTTGTGTGTCCAGAGAAGAGGTAGTAACCCTACTCTTTTTGAGAACTGGGGAAACGGCCAGGTAAAAATAGGCTCGTCTCCATGGCAACCAGACACTGTTTGTGCGTGCGTTCATGGAGTAAATGATGGATGCAGTTTATGTGGCCTATGGACTAGAGCAAAACTCGAGGTACAGAAATTGTGTGAAGCTAAATTTGTAGATTTCTTAAGTTCTAATGTTCGTTGCCAAGTGCTGGTTGCGGTGACACATAGTAGCAAAGTTCACAGCTAGGTTTCGTAGCAAAAGTAGGAACTAGTTGGGATTGATAGTCTGCAGTTCTTACCTGAATTACAGATAAACACAGTCATCACAATTAACACCGGTTATCAGACAGATTCTACACACACCCAAAGTACACGGGACTACAAGATCGCGTTGTCGCAGCCCCTAAACCGAGGAACCAACCAAACCTGCAACGTGAAAATCCACAGCCTGCTTCCAGTCTCCGACCGGGTCAGGAATGGAATGAATGAAGCCCCCATCTAGCGGCGAGGATATGAACTGTGCCGGCTGCCGAGGTCTGACGCACTCCTCTTGGGCAATGATTAAATGAATGAATGACTGATGAAATGAAATGGTAGTGGAGAGAGTTGGAGGAATTAAATTTTGACAGGGAAAACCGGAGTACCCGGAGAAAAACCTGTCTGCCTCCGTTTTGTCCAGCAGAGATCTCACATGGAGTGACCGGGATTTGAACCACGGACCCATCGGTGAGAGGCCGGCGTGCTGCTGCCTAAGCCACGGAGGCTTACCCAAACCTGCAACGTAATATTTTTAATTATTCCTGAGTCTGTAACATTGTGTTTCTTTAATTTATACGGATATCAGAAACCTTAGGTCTTGCTTTGTGATTGATTATATGATACAATTGTCATCATCATCATCATTTCCCCTTATCCAGCTCCTGCCGGGTCGGGGTATTTATGGCACTTCTCCACTTTCCTTCCACCATTCTTCTTCCACGATCTTGTCCCAGTCCAGATTTCTTTTTCTTACGCTGTTCTTCACTGAATCAATCCACCTTGTTCTAGGTCTTCCTCTTGCTCTCTTACCCTTGCACTTCGCCTCCAGCATCTGTCTTGGTATTCTATTTTCCTCCATCCTCTTTACATGTCCAAACCACCTTAGTTTATTCTTCTCAATTCTCTCATTTAGTTTTCCCATCCCATCTTCATTCCTCACTCTGTCTTTCCTATCATACTTCTTAGGAATTTCATTTCACTGGCTTGGATTCTACTCTCTTGCCTGCTTGTCAGGGTCCAAGTCTCAGCTGCATAAGTTAATATGGGAACATAGTACACTTTATACATTACCTCCTTGCTTTTCCTTGGTACTTCCTTATCCCAAACACTTTGATAGAATGCATTGCTCTGCTGTACCCTCCTGCCAATCTCCATGTCCAACCTACCAGTTTGCATCAATTCACTTCCTAGGTATTTGAACGTGTCCACAATTTCCAAACTCTGACTTCCAATTTTCACAGTGCCCTTTCCTTGTCTTTCCCCTCTTGCATACAATTGTATGCATCCTTAAGAAATGCCATTCTTTCTCAGGACTAACATCAATAAGATTATTACTACAGTAGGCTACGTAATAAACGAATTGTCTATCCTAAATGCCCAGTGGGTAGGATAATTCACACTAGTGGAAAGTGAGCTAAGTTGGTACAACCTGACCAGGCAACACCAAGATAAAGAATGGCTCGTATATAATTTTGGCTGGTCCACTGTCGCGTTGAGTTTCATCATCTCTGTGGAATATTTTTTCTTTAGCTAATGGACAAGTAAACAAACCGGCTGCTTCTTTTACAAACTAATGATAATTAAGCTTTGTTTTTGATGACACTGGAAAACTATTGCGCATGTTTTATCAGATTGCCTCTGAGCAACTTGGGGAGATTTCCTTGGATAGGGGAATATGGGCATTGGTTGGTTGGTTCCTCAGTTTAGGGGCTGCGACAACGTGGTCATGTAGCCCCGTGTACTTTGGTTGTGTGTAGAATCTGTCTGATAACCGGTGTAAATTGTGATGACTGTATTAGTGTGTGTTATCTGTTATTAATTCAAGTAAGGACGGCAGACATTCAATTTTTAAGTAGTTCCTACTTTTGCTACCAAATGCCATAGTGAACGACAACTAGTTCTGAACTTGGTTACTAGATGCCACCGCAGTTGGCTCCTAGCGACGAACGTGGAACCTAAGAGCGTTAGTCAAATGTAACGTATAATTTACCGGTAGCTTCACAGAAGTGTAGTTAGTGGAAGGTTCTTTTACATGCCATAAATCTATGACATGGGGACAGCCAGCTTTACTTCCCCTTTGAAGGAAGGCATACTGAGGGATTTTAACGCTCTTAAAAATCCGACGACTTCGGCTGGGTTTGAACCCGCGTCCTTGGGCATAGAAGCTCATCATGCTACCGACTACGCCACCGAAGTCTCTAAAATAATATGCACATTGCATGCCTGAAATTACCTTGCAGCAAGGTCGGAATACCAGAGGCGCTCCTGAAGGAAGAACAGTGTTCTACTATACATGGTGTCCACAGGCAGGAAAAGTCAGGAATAGTTAGGAAAAGTCAGGAATGAGTCGGGAAAAAATGGCGAAAAGTATTAGAAAGTCAGGAATTTTATATTAACCATGCAGTATTTTGAGTTTTAGAGCCATATTTTGATGTTGCTAGTTCAACTAATCTCTGAAGATAAAAAGCAATAACTCACTGGACATTATGATAAGTTTGCATTTTTACAGTACATCATAGTAAAAACCTCATTATTACCTTATCGGGAATTGACAGCACATAGCATAATAATATTTTGACATTAATGAATGTCCCACTAAAGGTGGTTCATCACTTGAAGTACCTGGGAATAACTCTACAAACTACGCTAATGTCATTTTAATATGCACGTGCAGGAGAGAACATCAGCGGCAACAAGAACAATGTCCAACCCCCCAAACCTTACCCAGCTATCGGTGCAAACTGCAATGGTTTTATTGAGATCAGTTATAATGCCGATTGTCTGTTACGGAATAGATATCAAATGGGGAAAAATTAATGATCTTCAAAGGAATGAAACGGTAAAGGCAAGATTCATGAAGAAAGTAATG
The DNA here is from genome assembly GCA_946902985.2 of Meconema thalassinum. Lineage (NCBI taxonomy): Eukaryota > Metazoa > Arthropoda > Insecta > Orthoptera > Tettigoniidae > Meconema > Meconema thalassinum. The sequence continues at coordinate 51,504,929 of OX336398.1, read as the reverse complement.
GGAGTAGGGTGCACTGCCCCTTCTAGATGGTTCCGTCCCACGAGTTCCGAAACCAAATCCCTTAGGAAAAACGTCCCATGAGTTCCGAATGCGTATTCACGCCTCAGTAAATAAGCTAATGAGTCCCACTAGTTCCTAATATCTCTGGAAAACCCAGCTGTCAGTTCTGAGGTTTGACGGGTTAATAATAGTACGACGCGACCTAGAAGAGTTAATGGCCTTATCACCAAGTATGTCATTTGTGTTTGTGCATTTTGCTGTACATGTTGATTAGAGTATAAAGAGAAGAATAATTCAGTTAATAGATCAATTTGACGAAGCTACGTGCTGATTACTATTTTAAGAACTTTGTAAATATAACTCAAAACTGATTATTTTGACAAGGCACATGCTGATACAGATACGGACAAGGCGAAGGCTGCTTATGGGAGCTACCGGTCCATGGCGTCCGCCCCCTCTGTTAAAGAACCAATTCATTAAAGAGGGCACGCACTCCCGGCTGGCGCTAACAATGTTTGAGTAATGACATCCACAGCCTGCTTCCAGTCTTCGACCGGGCCAGGAATGGAATGAATGAAGCCCCCATCTAGCGGCGAGGATATGAACTGTGCCGGCTGCGGAGGCCTGACGCACTCCTCTGGGGCAATGATTAAATGAATGACAGATGAAATGAAATGATAGTGGAGAGTGTTGCTGGAATGAAATTTTGACAGGGAAAACCGGAGTACCCGGAGAAATCCCTGTCTGCCTCCGTTTTGTCCAGCACAGATCTCACATGGAGTGACCGGGATTTGAACCACGGACCCAGCGGTGGGAGGCCGGCGTGCTGCCGCCTAAACCACGGAGGCTTTCACTTGTTTCAGTAATACACAAATTTGTTGTAGAAAACTGGAACTGTCGGGTAGTGTTCGGAACTGATGGGACTCGCTCAGGTAGTGTAATTTGGCAAATGGTTAATCCGCTGAAGAATTTGGAACTGGTGGGAATCGGAACTTGTGGGAGGACACGTTCTAGATTAGCATATGAACTGCTGATAGATACATATTTTATAGAAGATATACGTCTAAGTAGATTGCTTCCATCTGCCGTTCCATACCAAGAAGTAATAAGGAGGAGATGCTGGAAACAACAGCTTCTGTGATGACCGACAAAAATTGGATGATAGAAAACAAATTGCAAAGATATGCCAAACGAGGGTGTTTACACATGGGCTTCATCATAAACTATGTAGCCTACAAATAAAAAAATACCACATTCCTGGAGAACATTGCATTTGCGAGCTCTCCCCACAAAGAAGTGAACTATATCACATCACAACATGTTGGAAGCGAATGAAGTCCATATCGGAATATAGCAACGACTGAAATTAAAATAACCTGTATGCTCTTTCGAGTGCTTTATATTGTAAATAAATAATACTCTTTTCCCTCTATTTGTGATATTTACGTGTAGATTTAGCGGACGTTATATTCTGTCATAATCTGTGTTTACGCAGTGTTAGCAATCACCATGTGCTCGCGCTAGGCCTACCAAAAGTAAATGACAACAATTTGTGTCTATATTGACAAAGACTTTTATCCTTGTTCCGTCTCGCTGAGGTGCGGCCAAGCCAGAAGCGTTGTTACAAATCTCTTGACCTGCATCCACAAAAAACAACAAACTTGACGGACAAGGACCGACACAGTACAATGAGAGAGAGAAATATAGCTACAACCCATAAAGAAGAGAAAGCTGGCTCAGTCAAAGAAACTGAAGAGAATCTCACAATGGGAATGAAAGGTCAGAAAAGTGGAGCGATGTAGTGTAATTTTGGAAAAACAACCCCCGAAAGAGAGAAACTTTCAAACGAGCTGACAATAATTCTGAAAGTCTCCAACAATGTTCACAGCTTCTCGATATTATGAAGTTGGCTGCTTCAAGGGTGATCATATGAGTATTTTAATATTATAACTAGGGACAGGATTCATAGGTTTTTACCTTTCTCTTTTTTTTTCGTTATGGTGTTTGAAGTCATTTTTCAGTGTTGCCTTAGTAAGCAAAAGTTTGATGCTTTTCGGTCGGTCAACACGAATGTATCCAAATGAGGTGGGTTATTCCCTAACCCTGAAAAAAAAATACAACATGAGGTTAATAAATAGACTAATAATAAATACATAATTTATTAATATCATGTCCTTTTTTAAGGGTTAGGGAATAACCCATCCCATTTGCGTACAATCGGTTTCACCGACTGAAAAGCATCAAACTTTTGTTTCGCTATTTTCTTTCCTTGCTTCTAAATACAAAAATACTTGACGAATTTTACGAATCTGACTCAAAAGAACCATATTCATGAATTCTGCAGTACCTAAAAAATACTAAATGCTATGAGAGTACCTAAAAATACCTAATTGCAGTTGTGTTCCATTTCTTCTTCTACTTTTACGGCCTCATTGGACCACTTCAGTCAATCACATCTTGGTCCTCTTCTTCAGTGAGTTTTCTTTCCGAGTTGCCAAGTAATTTTTCATTCGCTCTGATCTTCTCAGGCGTTCCTCATCTGTAAATACCCTTTTTACTGTATTACGTTTGGTTATTTACTGTCAGGAAAGAGGGAATAAATCTCTTGTTTCCGATATTTTAAATAAACAAAGCTAATTAAACGGACTAGTGTGAAAATCATCTGACATCCTTGGTTTTATTGAATTTGAATAATTAACGTATTTAAGGAGGGGAAATATTGCCTAAAAGTGCGAAGTTCTCGGTGATAATTTGATGACATTATGTAAAATATTAAAGCCTCCGTGGCTTAGGCGGCAGCACGCCGGCCTCTCACCGCTGGGTCCGTGGTTCAAATCCCGGTCACTCCATGTGAGATCTGTGCTGGACAAAACGGAGGCAGGCAGGTTTTTCTCCGGGTACTCCGGTTTTCCCTGTCAAAAATTTCATTCCAGCAACACTCTCCACTAGCATTTCATTTCATCTGTCATTCATTTAATCATTGCCCCAGAGGAGTGCGTCAGGCCTCGGCAGCCGGCACAGTTCATATCCTCGCCGCTAGATGGGGGCTTCATTCATTCCATTCCTGACCCGGTCGGAGACTGGAAGCAGGCTGTGGATTTTTCATGTAAAATATTTACACTCTCGTTGCAGTTTGTCAACTTTAGCTACATTTTAAACATAACAATCTATTTTATCTATAGAAAACATTATGGTGTTTGAAGGCATTTTTCAGTGTTGCCCTAGTAAACAAAGGTTTGGTGCTTTTCAGTCGGTCAACACGATTGTACCCAAATGACATGGGTTATTCCCCAATCCTGAAACAAATGACATGAGATTCATAAAAAAAAGGATGACCAGTTTCGATCGTCAAGCGATCATCATCAGATCCATTTAACTTAATTAGGCTATAAGTCTATTGAAAACATATATATATATGTTTGTGAACCTAAAATGATAATTTCAAAGACCTAAAAATCTGGTCCATAATAACATAGCCTATGCATGACTCAAAGATCCTCGGTTTTTCCCACACTCTTTCCAGGCAAATGCCGCGATAGTATGTACAAGCACTACTACAGTTAGGCTGTCACAGAAACATTATCATCGTATTATAAAGGCTAATGCGGCTCTCGTGCATTCTCCGGTGTCCGTTTTCAAAGTGCGTTATTTTTGTTAGTAGCGCTCTGAAAATGGTTTCTACTTACTGTGCCACGTTATTGAAGCCAACTGCCATTAACAAACACCACGTTCACACTTTCAAAATGTGTCAACATTAACTTTCAAGTAATAAACTTACCAAAAAACACATCGCCATGTTGGATTGCAACTTCACTTCACCGCAATCCCCTGTTGCGATGTTTGGTGACTGTCTGGACGAAATTATTGGTGAAAATTACCTATTATACTACTAGGCAAAACCATTGGCCTCGATACAGATTATTGATGCCACAGGGCTTCCAGTGACTCACTTTTCTCACTATTTGATAAAATTACTCACTATTCTCACTTTTTTTTTCAAAACTGGTCGCCTTCCGCGTTAAAAATGGTCTCGTGCACAACCAGATTGTTAGAAATGACCCAAAATATACCCATGAATGGGTAGTTCGTTTTTCTGCCACCGCTGCCGGCAGCGTGCCAAGCGGCCAGAAAGCATAAAAAGCTCCCATGGTGCGATACCACAGCCGGTGCCGTGCAGCGATCGACGATAAAATCACAAACAGTACTCAGAGATATTAACATAGGCGCAATTTGGTTGACATTTTTAGGGGCTTTTTTTTTTTCAGATACACATTCTTAAAAAAAAATTGTCTATTTCAATACAGTTTTGTCACATTTTTGAGGGGCTATGATTTTTTGGGGGGAGCTTAGCCAGCCAAGACCCCCCCCCTAATTGCGCCTACAGATATCAACAAAAGTTAAAATTATGAACCAGATATACGGCCATAAATGCGAATTTACTCACTTTTTCCTACAAAACGCACCTTTTTTCACTTTTTTTTGAGAAAAAAAAACGCTCACTATTTCACTATTTTTGGACGAGTGAGTGGATGGAAGCCCTGTTGATGCGTGACTACCCCCACTGAGCGTGACAAAAACCAGGGGTGTTTATATTAGCTAATTATTGGTCTAGGCCAGGGGTCTCCAAACTTTCCAGCCTTAGGGCCATACTGATTACTCCAGTAAGTTCCGAGGGCCAAAACCATATTATCATTGTTGCCGGTGGTAAAAAGTGAAATAGTCCACTGATGAAAAAAAAGTCCGAAAAAGTACGCAACGTTGAAAAAAGGCTGCAAATCGGACTAAAGTCCGCAAAACGGCAACACTGCATATTATTAATTTTCCTGTCATTATCTGTAATTTCTAGATTAGTCGTAGAGTACGAGCCATGAGGAGTAACGTGACACGACATCTGGTGGACACAAGCGGAAATAGGTAGTACCTTCTATCGCTAACAGATGGCGCTAATAGCACGTACAGAGTAATCTCGTTGGTTTGAGAGAGTTCTGGTGTCTTCCACTCACTTCTAGATGGCAGTAATTGGAATATATATAAGAAGGCTAGTTGCGCAACCACAAGTCAGTTCCTATGACACTGTTGTGAAATAAAATAGTGCGTACCTCCTTAAAACGTGTTTGTGCGTGTTTAAGTTTAAGACATCTTTGTAACAGTATTTTGATTTGAATTGTTGCTTTTGTGTGTGATTTAGTAGTATGGAAAAGAAGCGAAAAATTGATAGTGAATGCAGAAAATTCAAAGATGAGTGGAACATTCAGTATTTCGTAATTGAGTCCAGTAACAAGGCGCTATGTTTGATTTGCAATGAAAGCATAGCCGTTCTCAAGGAATATAAACGTCATTATGAAACAAAACATTTTCAAAATTACTCAAAATATACAGGAAGTTTGCGGACAGAAAAATTCGAAGCTATGAAGCGCGGATTGAAATCGCAGCAATCTTCATTTACAAAACTCAAAACCGAACAAGAGGCTGCAACTCGTGCCAGCTTTCGTGTGGCTCTTGAATTGCAAAACGTGGAAAACCATTCACCGATGGAGAAATGATCAAAGAATGCATAATTGCAGCAGCCGAAGAAATGTACCCTGAAAAGGTAAATTTATTAAAAACTGTCAGTATGTCAGCAAACACTGTGGCTCGAAGGGTAGAAAACATCGCTGAAAATATATCCTCTCAACTGTTCGACAAAAATGGAGATGTTGAGTGGTTTTCTTTGGCCTTGGATGAGTCAACGGATGTGTCAGATACTGCTCAGGTGTTGATTTATATTCGAGGAGTAGATAAAAGCTATGAAGTGCATGAAGAACTTCTTGATATGTATAGTATTCATGGCACAACTACTGGTACAGATATTTTTAAAGGAGTTGAAATGGCCATTAATCAAAAGAACCTTCGATGGAAAAACTTGAAATGTATTACAACTGATGGAGGCAAAAACATGAGTGGGAAAGATAAAGGAGTGGTCGCTCTTGTGTCAAAGGCTGTAGAAAATGACGGTGGTTCAAAACCATTAGTCGTACATTGTATCATTCATCAACAGTCTTTGTGCGGAAAATGTTTGGATATGTCTGAAGTTCTGAAACCAGTCATATCAACTGTTAATTTTGAGATCTTTTGGGCTGAATCACCGACAATTCCGACAATTTATTGAAGATATTGGAGAAAATGACTTACCTTATCATACTGCCGTACGTTGGCTTAGTTGTGGGAAAGTCCTTCAGCGCTTTTTTGAACTTCGAGCAGTGATCGATTTTTTTAAATGAAAAGCATCGCCCTCTTACTGAATTACAAAACAACGCATGGCTGTGGAAGTTAGCATTCTATGTTGATTTGACAAAACATGTGAACGAACTGAATTTGAGATTGCAAGGAGAAAACCAGCATCTTCCTGATTTATACACTAATATCAAATCATTCCGGAAGAAATTGATACTGTTTCAATCACAACTACGAAGTAAATGTTTTTCACATTTTAAAACATGTGAAATATTCAGCCACACCACTGAGACTGAGTTTCCTATCGATTTTGCAATCGAAACTTTGAGTGCTTTGAAAATAAATTTTGATACTCGTTTCTCGGACTTCGATGCCTTTGCGAATCAAATTAAGATTTTTCAGGATCCTTTTGATACTGACATTGAAACCCTAGCCCCGGAACTTCAAATGGAATTGATTGAACTACAGTGCAGTGATATAATTAAGAACAAATATCAAAACTCATCTTTGTTGGAATTTTATAAGAGTCTTCCACTGACACAATTTGATAATTTGCGTAAATTTGCTCGTGGGCTGTTTTCTGTTTTTGGTACTACTTATTTGTGTGAGAAGACCTTCTCCAAAATGAAGTACACAAAAAATGTTTACAGATCTAAATTAACTGATGAGCATCTTAAATCTCTTTTAATAATTGGTACAAGTAAAATTAGTCCACAACTACAAACTATTGTCAGTGGAAAATCTCAATTACATAAATCTCATTAGTATTTCATATGTCTGCATGTTATACATGTCTTTACTCATTACAATTCTGTGTTTCTTTATCCAACTTATCACAAAAACAATAACAATAAGCCTACAACAATGTTATGAGTAGTTAGCCCATGACCATATCAATGTAGATGTCATATTAATAATTAGTCAACATAAAATTAGAATACTTCAGTAAACTAAATTTAATTTGCTATTAAAATAATATGTTCTCTAAAAGGAGTTTTCAAGTATGCTAGCTCTCCGCGGGCCGGGCAAAATCTGTCCGCGGGCCGGATGTGGTCCCCGGGCCGTAGTTTGGAGACCCCTGGTCTAGGCGAATACCATTGGTCTAGAACCGATAATGTTGGCACTACTAAAAAAATGCAATAACACCCTCTAGCGATAAAATATTAAACTCCTGTAACATTAGCCATTTCTAAAGTAAATTTTGCAGATGTTCGTGGCGCCGGACACCGGCCAATGCGGCGCGAGTTCGATGCGACCACACTCCTGTCTTTGTCGGTTCGTTTCAGTTCCATGTAATTGTCACATCCCATTCTATTCTTGATGTCTTCCAAATACTTCGTCCTAGGCCGTCCTATTCCTTTCTTTCCCAGCATGTTCCCTTCAAGAATGTTAACGATGAAAGTGTTGTGTCTGATGACATGTCCAGTAAATTTTTATTTTTCTCTTTCTCATTTCCTTCATTAATCTTCTTTGTACCTGTGGAGCCGTATTCACCGTGGCCCACATTTTCACCGAGTGTGTGGATCTTGCTGACTTACTTATATTAGCCGATGACGCGGTGGCTGCTGATCGCGTTATCCGCTTTATAAGTGAGAGTGGGTTAGGGCCAGTGAACATTGACTCAACGACTTGTTCGTTTTTGAATGATAATGTTTTTGTTTTTCCGTAAATTTTGTTTATTTTTTATAATTTTTATTTTATTTTTTGTTTTTGTTTTATTAATTTTTTGGTCTTTTTAAAATTTAGATATCCAACTCAAAATTTTAAATTCAATTCAAAATTTGTATTCTTTAATCTGTGTTAAGAGGGGCAGATGACCTCGTAGTTCCGCCCCTTAAAACTACAATAACTAACTAACTAACTCTCTTCTTCGATTTCCCTTAAGACTTCCAGGTTGCTCTTCTTTCTTTCCAGCTCGTTCTTGTCACTTTCCGCCATGTCCACATTTCAGCTGGCGGCTTCGGTGATAGTCGGTAGCATGCTCAGCTTCTGTGCCCAAGATAGTGGGTTCAAACCCGGCCGAAGCCGTCGGATTTTTAAGAGCGTTAAAAATCCCTCAGTATGCCTTCCTTCGGAGGGGAAGTAAAGCCGGCGGTCCCATGTCATAGATTTATGGCATGTTAAAGAACCTTCCACTAATTGCACCTGTGTGAAGCTAAATTGTATAGGTTAAGAATGTAAACAACGCTCTTAGGTTTCTATGTTCGTTGCCAACAGCCGACTGCGGTGGCGTCTAGTAGCTAAGTTCTGAACTTGGCCTAGTAATTGTTGACGGTGGCGCTTGGTGGCAAAAGTAGGAACTATTTGAAAAATTCTAAGTTGCAGTACTTAAATTAAAAGAACAGATAACACACACTAATAATACAGTCATCACAATTAACACCGGTTATCAGACAGATTCTACACACACCCAAAGTACACGGGGCTACATGACCGCGTTGTCGCAGCCCCTAAACTTAAGAACCAACAACCACATTTCAGCAGCTTCTAAGTTAGTTGATTCTTTTCCAATTTACCTCGAGTCCAACTTTCGCTTTCATAGAGCAGTGTACTCCATTACAAATGATTTTCTTACATTTATATTCATATGTTTTCACCGCTGGGTCCGTGGTTCAAATCCCGGTCACTCCATGTGCGATTTGTGCTGGACAAAGCGGAGGCAGACAGGTTTTCCCTGTCGCAAATTTAAATCCAGCAACACTCTCCACTATCGTTTCATTTCACCTGTCATTCATTTAATCATTGCCCCAGTGCGACAGGCTTCCGCAGCCGGCACAGTTCATATCCTCGCCGCTAGATAGGGGCTTCATTCATGCCATTCCCTGACCCGGTCGGTCGAATGGAAGCAGGCTTTAGATTTTCTTTTTTTATATTCATATGTTTGCTGGATAAAATGTTTTTCTCAGTCATAAACGAACATCCAAGCACACAAGGCTGATGACCAAGATATTCCAAGCTCGTGAAATAAATTATAATAACCCTTCCTTCCTCGTACGTTCTCCAGTACCGTGCATTCTTTCACGCCGGTAATAAACTCGTATTGATCTCCAGTTTTTCCCCCCTTGGATGCAGTAAATTTCCTCACAGAGCATTCGTATGCCCCTATTTAAATAATTTGGACAACCGTGAAATAATAGAATGAGGGGTAAATTATAGAAGCGCCCTTTGCTTTGTCACAACCTTGTCAAAGTGTTTTTACAGTCAAGTTTTGATTTACAATATTCCAAGACCTTCTCCCGTGACCTACTTTACACACTAGGCTATCTAGCCCTCAATAACCCCTTCTATTTATTGCTTGAAACACGTGCAGGTGAGGGGTAATTAGGGTCATGTGCCTCACCACTGCTTTACAGTTGGGTAGGTCAGTGTACCTCAGCTCTCGATCACTTGATAATTCAGATTCTTGAACATTATTTTCGTACGGATTTGCGTTGTCCTGAAGATCGATTTGTCGGGCAGGGATTTTTTTTTGTTGGTTGGTTCCTCAGCTTAACCCTTTATAGGGTAAACAATTTTTAAGTGCTTTTACATTTCACTTATAAGGTGCGTTCAAAAAGTAACGAGCCGGAGCTGTAATGCGCACGTCACGTGACGATACAAAGCGAGCTGCAGCATGCATCAACCGTCCAACGCTGCCGGTCGCATTGCAAACAGTGACATGGAGGCGTCAAACGAAGAGCAAAGAGGTGTTGTTCGGTTTCTGACAGCGAAAGGAGTAGGAGGAACGGACATTTATCGCCGAATGTCACAAGTGTACGGCGAACACTGCATGTCCCTTGCAAGGGTCAAGGCGTGGCACAAGTGCTTCAGGGAAGGACGGGTGTCGTTAGCCGATGATGCCCGGTCTGGGGCACCCCCCTGCATTAGCGATGACAACGTCCAGCTGGTTGATGCACTCATTACCCAGGACCGCCGAGTGACAGTGAACGCCATAGCCGCCGTGGTCGGAAGTATGCACACCATCATGAAGGAACGACTGCACTTGCGGAAAGTGTGTGCCCAATGGGTGCCCCACAGTCTTCAATCACACCAGGAAGCATGTCGAATGGCCCACTGTCTTGGTCTTGGTTGGACGATTGATGCATGCTGTTGCTCGCTTTGTCACGTCACGTGACGTGCACGCGTGCCCACTAGCGACGGGCTGTGACCTTCCACGCTCTGGTCGGAACCACACCTCGTTACACACGCCACGATTAGCTGATGTCGTCATCGGTTTGCGCATTACAGCCTCCGTCTCGTTACTTTTTGAACGCACCTTATAGATTATTATTAATAATATTTTTGGTTTCTCTAATTTTAATGTTCATATAGATTTAATTTTATTTTTTTATTGAATTAGTTAGGTTTGATTTCTTATTGATTTTTACAATTATGTTCATATTCTTTATAGTTTGTTCATTTTTTAAATGTTATATTTCTTTTATTATTGTAGACTAATTTTATTTTTATGATTATTTATTTCTATATTTATATTTTATATTTTCACTTCAATTGTTAATGCTGTAGTTCGATTTTTATTTTATTTTATCCAGCACATTACGCCAAGTAGGTGGCCTATGTAAGTATATTTGAATTTTATAAATACTAGCACTTCGGTATGAAAATTCTCCGAAATTTGGTTGAAAGATTAAACTATCAGCATCTTTGAAAGCATAAACTGTCCCTAATAAGGCCGGTGGTTAATATAGATACCACTGTCCCGTAAAGGGTTAAGGGCTGCTTCAACGTGGTCAAGTAGGCCGGTGTACTTTGTTTGTTTGTGTGTGTGCGTGTGCGTGTGCGTGTCTCTCTCGTCTGTAATTCAGGTAAGGACTGCAGACAATCAAAATGCTACTGCCAACGACACGTAGCTGTGAACTTGGCTACTAGATGCCACCTCAACGTTGGAACTTAACAGATCTACAAATTTAGGTTCACATACTGTTTTTGTAATTGTAGTTAGTGGAAGGTTCTTTTACATGCCATAAATCTATGACATGGGACCGCCGGCTTTACTTCCCCTCCGAAGGAAGGCATACTGAAGAATTTTAACGCTCTTAAAAAATCGACGACTTCGGCCGGGTTTGAACCCGCGATCTTGGGCACAGCAGTTCAGCATGCTACCAACTAGCCTTAGACATGAAATGTAAACATCTCCGCCCAATAGCGAGCCCGTTCAGGAAGAGGACACAGAACTATAAATGCTGTGTTTGTTTGCAGGTAGAATGCGATGAGAGACAGTATGAATGGACCCGCCACGTACGCTGTCCAGGGTTCAGCTCCCGCTGTAGCCCCACTGGACCACTTTGAAGATGGAGGAGGATTGGTGCTGGAGTCAGCCTGGTCCCACTACCAGCCGCACTTCCCCTCTGCCTCTGTGGTGAGTACTCTCAACACATTACTCCTGAGGCAGACATGGGCAAACCTTTTAGGAACAGGCCAGATGCAATACAGATTAATCTAGGCGGGCTGAAAAGAAAAACAACACATGTTAATTGATTATAAACTTATTACAGTGAAACCTCTCTAAAAGACCACCCCCATTAAAAGAACACCCCTCTTAAAAGACCACCCCTCTTAAAGACCGATTTTTCTTGGAACCGATTTAAAACCTCATAAGGTCAATGTATTTGTTACCTCTATTTAAGGACCTCCCCTCTCCCCGACCAAAGACCAGGCAGTTTCCAGTCTGACCTCTTTCAAAAGACCACTTCTCCTCTGCCTTCCCATTGGAGATGGTGATGAGAGTGATGGTGTAAACAATGGTTCTGTAGGCACAGAACTGCATCAGCATACAATGTCATTAGAAAAAGTGTTATGCAACGTATAAAAATACAAAAAGCGGCTCTCCTAGAAGATTGTTCGAACCCAGAACAAATTAATGGACTTTCGAACTCACTCGGAGATGTTCTAGAAAGTGAAATTCTTAAAAAAAAAAGATGCGCTAATCTGAAACAGAGATCAATTCGTGACTTTTTTTAATGACAGAGCTGAGAAAATAACTAATTGTATTAATCTGTACTAAATGTGAACCAATGCAGATAAATTGTGATCAAGTTTGTGTTCCAACTGTACTTATTAATGCAGTATACAATATTTTTAATGCCCACCTCTATTAAGAGACCACCCGGGCTGTAAAAGACCAGTTTTCCATGGAACTGTCGCTGGTCTCTTAATAGAGGTTTCACTGTAGTTCTGAATTTCAAATCAAACAAAACTTGTAGGCTACAAAGGTAGAAACAAAATTAAGAAAAAAGAACACAACCTTCTTGGTTCGTTGAGGCCCCTTGGACCACGTGGTTTCTAACTCTGTTGAGCTTTCTTCTTAGCCTAGTATTAGCACTATGAACACACCTTCATTATTTGTTAGAAGAGGAAGGAATATGTGACAAGTGAAACTGTGACTGTGCTTCTAAAAGTGTTTCAACATCTGGGATGAGCTGATTCTTAGCAGCGCAGCTAAATGGTGGTCTGTCAATCTATTTCTGACGCTATTTTTTGAAATGCTTCATAGTTAATCAACAAATCAATATTCAATTTATATATAATTCTATATAAATAGAACATGTTTCGGCCTTCAATGAGGCCATCTTCAGCTAAACAAGAATCAATTAAGAATTAAGCTAAACTATTATAAAGGTACTTAAATATAATAACAAAAGAAATATTAATGTTAAAATTGAATTAAAATGAAAATAAAATACTTATTTTTCTTCAAAATGTAGTTAAAAACGAGAAAATATTAAACTATATATTAATTCTTATCAAAATAATACACTTAAAATAATTCAAAAATAAAGTTCTGTAACCAATAATTAATATAGATCAGTGAAATTGAATAAGCACATAGTTAGACTAAATGCTTAAATGAATAAGTAAATCTTCTATCTTCAACATGATCTGGATTAATTATTGGTTACAGAACTTTATTTTTTAATTATTTTTAAGTGTGTTATTTTGATAAGAATTATTATATAGTTTAATATTTGTTTACATTCGCCATTAATATTTTCTCGTTTTTAACTAAATTTTGAAGAAAAATAAGTATTTTATTTTCATTTAAGTACTTTTATAATACTTTAGCTTATTGATTGAAGGCCGAAACATGTTCCAATAGAATTATATATAAATTGAATATTGATTTGGCGTATTATTTGAATAGTTGATTAACTTCTATCAATACGGATTTTAATGGCGAATGTCTTCGCATTTTATGCTTCATAGTAGAGAACACTTGTTCACAGATATAGAAAGATGCGAACATGACAGTTATCTTGTGTGCATGAGATTTAAAGTTTGGGAAGCTTGATGTTGGTAGAGCCTTGTAGAACCCAATTTTCGAAACGTTGAGGAATAGTTGCTTCAATTCATTGTTACATTCTCACTCAATCAGTTCTAGCTGCAACTCTATTACACAAAACGCATGAACACAATGAGTTTAAAACAGTTTTTCACTTCTAGGTACACAGAAGAGAAAATATGACCTGTGTGTAATTGTAGGTAGTATAAGGTACGTTCAAAAAGTAACGAGTCGGAGGCTGTAATGCGCAAACCGGTGACGACATCGGCTAATCGTGGCATGTGTAACGAGGTGTGGTTCCGACCAGAGCGTGGAAGGTCACAGCCCTTCGCTAGAGGGCACGCGTGCACGTCACGTGACTATACAAAGCGAGCAGCAGCATGCATCAATCGTCCAACGCTGCCGGTCGCATTGCAAACAGTGATATGGAGGCGTCAACCGAAGAGCAAAGAGGTGTTGTTCGGTTTCTGACAGCGAAAGGAGTAGGGGGAACGGACATTCATCGCCGAATGTCACAAGTGTACGGCGAATACTACATGTCCCTTGCAAGGGTCAAGGCGTGGCACAAGCGCTTCAGGGAAGGACGGGTGTCGTTAGCCGATGATGCCCGGTCTGGGGCACCCCCCTGCATTACCGATGACAACGTCCAGCTGGTTGATACACTCATTACCCAGGACCGCCGAGTGACAGTGAACGCCATAGCCGCCGTGGTCGGATTGAGCGTCGGAAGTGTGCACACCATCATGAAGGAACGACTGCACTAGCGCAAAGTGTGTGCCCAATAGGTGCCCCACAGTCTTCAACCACACCAGGAAGCATGTCGAATGGCCCACTGTCTTCGTTGGACCATTGAAACATGCTGCTTCTCGCTTTGTATTGTCACGTGACGTGCATGCGTGCCCTCTATGACGGACTGTGACCTTCTACGCTCTGGTCGAAACCACACCTCATTACACACGCCACGATTAGCCGATGTCTTTACCGGTTTGCGCTTTACAGCCTCCAGCTGGTTACTTTTTGAACGCACCTTATACAATTCGAAACCATTCCGCGGGGCGGATTAAACTAGCTCAAGGGAGACTTGGCCCGCGGGCCGTACTTGCCCATGACTGTCCTAAGGAGGAACTAATGAAATGAAAATAGTTGAATGAATTATCATGGTTAGTCTACGATTATTTTGTTTATTTGTTTCTCAAAATACTGTATGTTTCAAAACACACGGGATCTGCTTGTGTGTTGCAGAAGCAAGAGCCTATGGACCATGACGTCAACAACGACTCTGGTATCTCCCCAGGCCATTGTACGGGCAGCAGCAGTGGTAGTGACGGTCATTGTACTGCCAGCAGTAGTGGTAGTGACGGTCCATCCCCAGAACGGAATAACCCGCGACCGAACTCCAACCCTCTACCAAACTACACCCCAACCCCGACATCATCAGTGCCTTCACAGTATCACACCCCAGGCCGTCCAGAATCGAGTCCCGCCGCTGGATATCACCTCCCTCACCCCAGCTTAAGAGTGAGCCTTTCTGTGACACCATCGGCCGTCCCGACATCTCCGTCCAAATTCATGAGTTCTAATTCACCCGGTCACTTCCCGAGGCAAGAAGGTTCCACTTCCGCTCAGACATCGTCACCTCCTCCATCGCAGCAGACGGGCAACACTCAGAGCCCTTTGTCCGCTGGGTCCGGAATGTCTGACCACGAGGCTGAGGACCCGCTACAAAGACTGCAGATGGCTGTGGATCGCAATGAGCTCTTTGGGGACCTCAACAACTACAAGGATCGAGCTCAAGACGCCACGGGATCCTTGCTCCTTCAGTGCGTCGTCTGCGAGTTCTCCACCACGTCGAGGTGAGTTCACAAATCTTCAAACTTTCTGAAATTGCCAGAGCTGGGGAGTAACCTTTACGGTAACGTCAATTCTGGTTGCTATAAAAGATGGAGCAAACAATTATCATCATTAAACTGTTTGTTAACTCTTCATTTTTATAGGCCTATATAGAGATTAACTTAAACATCAGCTTTCCCTAAAAAAAATCAGGCCACTGATAAACCCGTGGTTTTAGGGTAGCGCGCCTGTCTCTCACCCGGAGGCCCCGGGTTCGATTCCCGGCTCCGTCAGGGATTTTAGAAACTGGCGTGAGGGCTGGAACGGGGTGCACTCAGCCTCGTGAGGACATTGAGTAACTGTCTGACGGTGAGGCAGCGCCTCGATCACGAAAACCAAGATTAACGGCCGAGGGGACCCGATGCGCTGATCACGCGTCACCCCAATATCTGCAGGCCAAACGGCTGGGCAGCGGTCGCTTGGTAGGCCTAGAGCTTTCACGGGCTGTAGTGTCAGTGGTTATTTTATAAACCTAATTAATTCCAATTTCTCTATTTGTTGCAGATCCGATTTCCACAACCACGTCTCGACCCATTATGAGCCTAAAGGCGAAGGACTTTCACCAGACGAAGATACGGATTCCGAAGAAGCAGGACTTCGAATCCCTCGCGTGAATTCTCAAGGAAAAGTGAAAACATTCCGCTGCAAGCAGTGTGATTTTGTGGCCCTAACCAAACTGGAATTCTGGGAACATTCCCGCGGTCACATCAAAGTCGACAAACTGTTGACATGTCCCAAGTGCCCCTTCGTTACCGAATACAAGCATCATCTCGAATACCACCTACGGAACCACTTCGGTTCAAAACCCTTCAAATGTGACAAGTGTTCTTATTCGTGCGTCAACAAATCCATGTTGAATTCTCACCTCAAGAGTCACTCGAACATTTATCAGTATCGCTGCAACGACTGCAATTACGCCACCAAATACTGTCACAGTTTGAAGTTGCATCTCAGGAAATATTCCCATAAACCTGCTATGGTGCTCAATCCTGATGGATCACCAAACCCTCTGCCAATCATCGATGTGTATGGTACACGTCGAGGACCAAAACTCCGTCCTAAATCAGATGATGTTGATGTGCAGAAGATTAATTTGCAGCAGAATCATCAACAACAACCACAACAATTACCTCCTTCAATAATGCCAACACAACAACAAATCCCTCAAAGTCAAATTCCTCAATTCCCGATGTTGGCTTTCAGCATGCTGGCCAAACCTGGAGGTAATGGTTTGCCTTTACCATTCCCCTACGGTCCTTTGATGAACGGTGCTTTTCCACCACAACACAGTCCAGTCCCAGCATTCCCTTATTCGAACAATATCAGGCAAGAGGAACAGCAGCAACGGAAGGAGGAGAATGCGGATACCAGTGTGGAGCATTCTTTGCTAGCGCAACAGTTGGTAACAGTGAACAACAATCACATGGAACAGGATGGGATGAAGGA
Organism: Meconema thalassinum; assembly: GCA_946902985.2. Classification (NCBI taxonomy): domain Eukaryota; kingdom Metazoa; phylum Arthropoda; class Insecta; order Orthoptera; family Tettigoniidae; genus Meconema; species Meconema thalassinum. The sequence goes on along the minus strand of OX336398.1, from coordinate 51,488,101 downwards.
TTATCTGGCACGTGTAATCACTTCGAGACAACTCCAGATACCAAGATTCCCTGAATTCAATTCACAATTTTACCCCGATGAAGTGAAGACTCCGACAAACCCACTTGATCTCAGCAAACCCATCGCAGCATTCGACTTGTCCCCACCAGCATTTCCTGGTGCTAATAATAACAACAATAACAGCAGCACAAGCAATCATAACAGCACGGCGAATTCAGGAACCAAGAATAGGCGTAAGGGGAAGGCATATAAATTGGAGAGAATTTCCATCCAAGTGCAGCAACAGGAATCCGAGGATGAGACTGAAGAGCCATCTGCGGCCAAGTATCGGAAGTCTGAGGAGAAACAAGAGAATGGTGAAAGCGAGAAATCGTTACCTATTGTTGAGTCACCGATGAAACAGACCAAAGAAGGAACGGAAAGAACAGAGACAACGACCGAGAAAGAAGATGAGAAGGTGGAATGTTATAATTGTAACTACTGTGACATCACGTTCAAAGACATTGTCATGTACACCATGCATATGGGATATCACGGCTATCAGGACCCCTTCAAGTGTAACATGTGCGGACAACAGACATCTGATCCCGTCACTTTCTTTCTACATATTGCACGGTCTTCGCATTGCTAACTTTTAGTCTATATCAATGAAAACCAGGTTGTTGCATTGTTTCGCTCAATACGGGTACTATAATCCTTGTTTGCTGATAACACTATAGACAACATAATAATGTTAACTTTCTGTGTTTTTACGAAGATCAAAGTAGTTGATTTATATGGATTTGAGTGTGCTGAATTTGAATATGACAGGATTACACAGGCCTGCGAAATTTAAGTGTTTGAAAAATACCTAGCCTAGTACTAGAGATGTTTTCGCTAATTTTTCTAATATTTGGTGTGCTCAATTTTTTCCATCACGTCAGTTTTTGTTGTTGTAAAATCGATGTGGACATTTTTACTAAATTCGAGAGAAAACAATTTTTCCCTTGAGTTTAAACTTTTTTCCTAGAAGAAACTAACATAAAATCGACCATTGACCAAGAGGAACATGAACGTTCGAAACAAATTTTAACTGAGCAAAATAAAAAACAAAAATAAAACAGTGTCTATTTAAGTACCTACATAGTCTTTTTCCTTTGAAACTTCTTCTTGGCGTCTTCTATTATGTTCATTCTCAGGTAAATGGCCATCAAAATCCAAGTGATGTGATAGAACTTTTTAATTATTGTTTTCGAAATCAGTACCGGTACCGAGAGATAGAGTAAAAGGTGGCTTTTCACCGATGTCTCAGTCTCACTCATGGCTGTGATTATATGGAAGCTACTGAGGTATGGGTGGTGCTTAGTAATGGCATTCAGGGCACAGTCAGTGCGTGTGGATGCTGTGAAAGGTTCTACTCATAGGGTTAGGACTACTGTTCTGACTCACTGAGGAAAGCAATGGCAAACTACTTCACTCCTCTTCTTGCCTAGAACGCCTCAATATAGCGCTGCCTTGGGTTTTTGTGGGTATCTACTCACATAACGTAACGGCGGTGCTTTTTGAGGATCCAACCAGCCTTCGGGCTGACTACCTAACAGAGAGACCGAGAGATACATAAAGTTCAGATATCACTTTGCTTGTATTTTTTTCATCGTTGGCCTGTGTTATTTGAGGTTTGGAGGTTATTGAAACTTTTATGTTCGACCCTGACTAGGCCTATTATATGTCAGAAAACTGTACTATAATGAGGCTCATTATAACACTATTTTTCATTATGAAACAGTTTATCCCACCAATCAGAGCTCAAGAAACAGTTGTTTGACCAATTAGATAATTAGATGCGCTGAGTTCCACGGCCTTCTAATTTAAATTTCACTGCCTGACTTAATGTCATAGTAGGGCAATTTCACTGCCTGGCCTAGTGTCATAGTAGGGTAATCGAGGAGGCCATGGCCAAATACAAGGCATTCTCTGCGTCCCATGCGCTCTGTTCAGTACATAAAACTGGCGAAATCTCTACAGATATTTATGAATATTTATGTTCGAACATAAAATAGTTACAATAATTATCGTCGAACATAAACAGTTCTATTATGTTCTTCACATACCGTATTATAATGGGACAAAAAATGTTGGGGTTATTAGCACTTCTGCGGGGCATTATAACAGCAGTTTGAATCCACAGAGTAACTCAGAAACTCGCGTCACAATTCACAATGAAGTACTATGGAAAACAAGCAATCGTAGACTGTGCTAGCTAGAAACAAAAAGCAGCATTCTATGGCATTGCTGAAATAAGAAAGAAATGAAAAAAAACTAGAGCTAAAACAGAAAGGACGTAACTTCATATAGCACAAAATGGGAGGTAAAAAACGAAAATTGTCATTTTCGAATTCAGCGAACCAAAATCTATAAAGATGGGTATTATTGTTTATGTTTGTTATTGTTTATGCTCATTTGTTGAACAGTGTAATTCCAGTACAGTCGAACTCTCATAATGTTAAAGGGGCCAGTAATAGAAAACAAAAATCGAATTAATATTGTAGTTTTCTACATATATTGATGAATGCAGTACATTTGCATTTGTCTGTTGGCACAGGCTAGAGTATCACCGATGTGTCAGTCTCACTCATGGCTGTGATTAGGACTATATGGAAGCTACTGAGGCATGGGTGGTGCTGAGTAATGGTCTTCAGGACACAACTAGTGTTTGTGGATGCTGTGAAAGGTTCTGCTCATAGGGTTAGTACAGATGTACTGACTCAGTGAGGAAAGCAATTACAAACTATCTCATTTTTGACCTTGCCTAGTACGCCTCATACTAAAACAGATCCCACAATAACAAAGGTTATCAGACAAATTCCATTGTCTAAAGGACATATTTATAATCTTAATCTCTGGTTTATTACACTGTTCAGATTTATGGGAATATAAATTCACGACTTAGGCCTACGTATTCGTACTGAGAAATAGATCGACTGTAACAACAATAGTCCAATGATGTACCGTATTTGTGAAGCACAGACAACCTGGTTTATAGAAGGCAGTGATATTTGCAACATCCAATGTTCTATGCCAATCTTCTCGACATCTTTCATGTTATTCCTTTCCTGACTATTTCTGTGTGTGTCTTCTCATTCCTTTTGTGCCATAAAAGGATTATTTATCTATCTAGCTGTATGTTTTGTGAACAATCAAAGAGAGATATTGGAGCTGTCTGCACTAATGGAATGGAGTTACCATGTATAGGTTATGTATTTATAAAGACTGTTGTTGTATTCAGTTTGTATTGCCAAGAGTCTGGATTTAGGTGTAATAACAGCGTAAACCAGGGGTTGGCATCTGGTCGATCACAAAACACTTCAGGGAATCCTTCAAAATATCTGTTCAAATTTAATTGATATATCGTAGGGTTTACATTTTGGATCGTCATTTCCCAACATACAAAAGATTGACTGATGAACATTTAGAGTCCTTTATGCGATTTGTTGTCAAAATGAGTTCTTATTTTTAAATTACGTATTTCCACGAGGCGTAGTAGTCATTATTTTTCAACATTTGCCAGTATTGTTCACATAGAATAAGTGCGTACATGGACATTTCAACTCATCAACAAGAGACTGATAACTAAAACAATGTCACTATCGAAGTTGGAAGTGTCCGATACAACATTGCTGAGAATCAAATTTACTGCTAGGCCTATATATTTATAGGTTTTCTATGTATCATATTAAGCTGTCATTGTAAATGTAAATGTTATGTACTTCCCTTCAACACTCAGTAGCCTATATTTAATCGTGCAAGTCAGATATTTTGGTAGATCTTTGAGCGGTTTCTTTTTTCCAAAATACCTCACGTATACACTATTGAGTTGTCAACCCCTGTGACATGCACAAGACTGATCACTGATTGATTCTCCTTTTATTTGACAGTCTTAGAAGAACATGATTTATGGGCTATGTTCGTTTACAAATACGATCTAAGAAGCATCAAATAAATACTGAAGATCTTGCTATGTTGATGGAAATCAGTTTTTCAGTGGGACCAGTACTGTATATAATTTTTCTTTTTATTGCTGTATTCTGCCAAGATTATTGCTCTGTATCATTAGTTTTACTATGCTGAATCCGTCAACTACAGGCACTCAATATCAGTTAATACATGTAAGTCTGGACTCATCAGTGCCCGCTGTAAGACTTATTTCCTTAGTTGATTATGTTTCTTCAGACTGTTCCTACTTACTTACTTGCTTACTTCCAAGGGTGGGAAGAGATGATAGCTATCTGACCAAACGTATTGTAGACTAGAAGTCCCGTGGATTTGATGGAGCGTTGCGAGAATTTTTCAAAAAATATTATGGGTCGGTTAGCTCATATCAGTTACCAGCGGTGTACCATTGGGCTCCTGTATCCTTCGGGAACAGTCACTTCCAAAAATATTTTGATTTTGCCGTTATGTTCTCGAACTAATTTTTCATTTGATTTATTAAAATTCCGCCCTCTTCCTTCTTTTAATTATATATTTTGTTGTCGATTTAGGGGCTGCGACTTCGTGGTCCTCTAGCCCCGTGTACTTAGGTGTGTGTGTGTAATTCGTCTGATGACGTGTATAATAATTGTGGCTGCATTAATGTATATTTGTACGAGACTTTTTGATCCGCCCTCGTAATTCACTTGAACATTGGGAAGGAGGCGACCGTGGCCTTAAGTTAGAAACCATCCCAGCATTCCCCTGAGTAGAAGTGGGGAAACCACATCCAAGATGGCTTAAATGGGAATCGATCCCACCTCATCTCAGTCAATTACGTTGGCGGTAGAATTGAAAAATAAATAAATCGCAGTTTAACAAGTGGTCAGATGGTTATCTTAAAAAGAAAGGTTCTAGACTATCCCAAATTTGATCTTACGCCTTTAAAAGCTAGTAGTCCTACAGTACTAGCTAATAATAAAAAATACCTAGTCAATGTAAAAAGGTTCTTGTTTCAGTTCATCCCTGAGTGGGAAATGGCTTAATTTCAGTTGTGCAATGTGTTGAATAGTATTATCTTTTTGTTTTTTATTATTTGTCAATCTCTGACTTTAGTTCTGTAGTTCCTTGTATGATATTCTGCTTTCACGTTCTTGTACGCGCATTTCGGAGCATTACGGGTAAATGGCAACTATGTGTGAGAAAAGTGAAGTCATCTTTGAAATGTAATCTTAAGAAAATAATATATTATGATAAATGTATGTAAATAATATTTTTTGTATTGCTAAATGTAAGTTCATTTTGTACCAAATAGAATATTATATTTTAAAAGCATTGCCAACTTTAAACAAATGAATACTAATACCAAACACTCCCAAGCTTGGTCTTGCAGAAGCAGTGCCGTCTTTCGGAGATCGAGGGATGCTTTCAGCTGGCGGTAATAATAATATCGTATGACCTCGGGTGCCGGGAGCAAGCTTTGTTATCGACACCCAGAAGGTAGCTTGCGTGTCGAATTTCGTTGTTCCTTGAAGCACTATGAAAGTCAAGGAGGTTAGATATCTAAGCTCCTTGAACAATATAGCGCTTTCTAGTAGAGAAATGAGGAACTTTGTGTTGGCGGAAACTCCCGAGATTAATTTCGCCACTATGAACACGGCCTACTGAATTCAAATGGGTTCTTTGACATGCCAACATCGTATGACATGCGTGTCGTAAATTTTTGCCGCCTTTAAAAAAAATCACTTACCACGGCCAGGAGCGAACCTGCAATACACGCAATCCCAGAAAACTATCTTTCTTTTTAAAAACTCTTAACTTTCTGAAAATGTGTGTGATGTAGCCTACATTGAAAGTATGACGGTCTACCGCGTGCCTTGCCCATAAGCAGCCGCATGCTGTTATTACCTGCATATCATTCCTGCCTCCGCCAGGCAAGCAAAAGAATGCATATGACACCATTCCTATCATTCTCGGAGGTGATCGAAATACCCATCTGAAAGGTACTCCAAGCAAAAATAAATAAAAATCTCGTTTATGCGCGATACGTTTCTTAATTTTGAAATGAATAATAATTAGAGACCGTATTAGGTTTTTATCTATTTTTATCCTTCTAAATACTTTCCGAATTAGACTCAAAAGAGCCATATTAATAAATTCTATAGTAGGCTACTTTAAAAAACTAAATGGTATGAGAGTACCTAAAAATAGGCTACCTAAGTGCAGTTTTGTTCCACTTATTGTAGTATATTTGAATTTTTAGTAATTCATTTTTGAAAGTAAACCTGTTTATTCCTAGCTCTGGTTGATTCAGAGAAATCCTATCTGTCAGAACATTCAAATACTTACACCACTTTGCAGGCGGCCTCTCGCCGCTGGATCCGTGGTTCAAATTCCGGTCACTCCATGTGAGATTTGTGCTGGACAAAGCGGAGGCAGACAGGTTTTGCTCCGGGTACTCCGGTTTTCCCTGTCACAATTTCATTCCAGCAACACTATCATTTCATTTCATCTGTCATTCATTTAATCATTGCCCCCAGGGAGTGCGACAGGCCTCGGCAGCCGGCACAGTTCATATCCTCGCCGCTAGACGGGGGCTTCTACATACCCTGACCTGGTCGGTCGACTGGAAGCAAGCTGTGGATTTTCATTTTTTCAGACGGCTCGAGAGTACTTTTCATACTTCTTCCATCATTGTTCTTGCTCAGTATCGTGCCTTAGCTGTTCTTTTTGTGTTCGGGATTTGTACATGCAAAATGTTTAGATCTATATTTTATCCACTCTGGTTTGGTGGAACGAAATTGTGTGTGAACACGGGTTTAAGACTATTCCCGTGCAAATTGCGTTTCAGTGGAGGAACTGTATTGGTGAACTAGCAACCCGCCCCGGCTTCGCCCGGTAACAGTTATGAATGCATTACGTGATAAGTGCTTCTTGTTCGATGTCAATGACCTACTGTATATCCGTTTTACGTATCGGCATGATGGGTTAAAATCACTGATTTTATTATTATGGAGATGCATGTGCAACGAATTCTTGTCAGACGTAATTTAAGAATGGCGAGGTGCATGAAACACAAATCCCCCTTCCGTCCAATCTAAAAACACTTATAGTGGGCGATGTATTGAAGATAAAATATATTTTCTCGCGGACTTTTTTTGTAGACCTTTTCATGCTGAACAATTCTTACTCTCGTAGTATATTGATATTTTTAACGGTTTGCCTAGCGTAAGCTTAAAAAGCGCTCGGACGCCAGGTTTCTTTTTCGACTTTTTCACTGAATTCGTTACTGCTTGGCTCCCTTTGATCATAAATAAATTATTTTCTGCAGAAACCTTCCTCGAGATATCCTTTATAGAATGGTGAAAACAGCATCAAAATCCATCCAGTGGTTCTCGATATTACCCGTGACATCCAAGAATCGGGAACTTAGTTTTATACTAGAGATATCCCGACAATTTCAGCCAGCACTTCTAGTTATAAGGCTAGTCCGCCACTCAAGCGGCTACAGTCATGTTAAATCCAGGGAGTGTCTGGTATTTATATTCGTATTAGTTGTCAAGTGTGGTGATGTACATATCAAAGACCAGTAGGTGGAACACAAGAATTATTTCTGGAAATAGTAAAATTTATGTTCGATTATTTCTTTGCAAAGAGTAATAAAGCATTGCTTTTTTTTTAAACATGTGCATACTTTCCTAGTCAACATGATTGTATGTGGAGTTGTTTTTTAATGACATCCTGTATGTACTGGAGAATAAAGTATTTTTTCTTATAACAATGTTTTGTTGTGTTATGTTTTCAAAAACTCCTCTCCCCCCCGGACTTCCAGCGACTCACTTTTCTCACTATTTGATAAAATTACTCACAATTCTCACTTTTTTCAAAACTGGTCACATTCTGCGTTAAAAATGGTCTCTTGCACAATCAGATTGTTAGAAATGACCCAAAATATACCCATGAATGGGTAGTTCGTTATTCTGCCACCGCTGCCGGCAGCGTGCCAAGCGGCCAGAAAGCATAAAAAGCTCCCATGGTGCGATACCACAGCCGGTGCTGTGCAGCGATCGACGAAAACATCACAAACAGTACTCACAGATATTATTAACATAAGCGCAATTTGGGGGGCTAATTTGTTTTCGAGATACACATTCTTAAAAATTATGTCTATTTCAATAGTTTTGTCACATTTTTGGAGGCAATGGTTTGTTTTGGGGAGCTTAGCCACCCAAGACCCTCCCTAATTGTGCCTACAGATATCAACAAAAGTTAAAATTATGAAGCAGATATAGGCCTACGGCAGGCGCGGATCTAGAGTTTGGCTTGGGGGGGGGGTCAGAGAATCGAAAATATTAAGAAAAATGGAATCAATAAAAACTCAATCACAAAATAACCAAACGTACAAAACCAGACCAATTTTATTTGCAAGCTATATGGATAGAAATTTAATGCGTTTAGCGCACCAAAATTATTCGTACAAATTTCAACGGCGTGTTTTGCGACTTTAACATCGAGCTTCGAGAAAAGTATCAAGGTACGTTACAGTTTCGGCAAGGCGAGTTGGTACCGACAAAGGACGAAAGTCACAGCTTAAATTGCCAACCAAGCTTGCAGTTTGGACGTCGGCAAAAATTTTTGGTGCGAAAAAAAAAGCCACAAATTCCTATCCGTGCATTGCTGCACATTCATCGTGACATCACTATATACATCGATTCGGTAATCACAAGGTTTGCTAAACAAAATAGACGAGTTGATTTTGTTATATAACAGATCTCTGAAGTTGTAAATATGTACAGTTCTAACAGAACATAATAATTCCAATAAAAATAATTCAGTATTGAATAAAATGAAAACAACTATTTTTCAGTTAAAATTCGTTAAGTTTTATTTGTCTGGTTATTGTGTTTTCGTTTTTTTGAGTTTGCGAAAAAAAAAGGTCTCCGTATGGGTCGTGACCCCCCCCCCCCCCCTTGAATCCGCGCCTTGCTTACGGTCATAAATGCGAATAATGCTATGAATTTACGCACTTTTTCATACTAAAACTCACTTTTTTGAAATAAAACCACTCACTATTTTTGGACGAGTGAGTGGATGGAAGCCCTCCCCTCACCACCACCACAGATTTCCCATGGCAGTGGTGCTGCGTGATTTACGCCGAATGCTGAGACATCTTGCTGCTGGATAATATTTATAGATTCTCTGGAGAGTTACTGGGGGAGATCACAACGCGATCAATAACACTGTCTCTCCTCTTTGCTATCTCCCAAGGTTAACCAGACCAGCATACTCCTGGACCTGACCTGACCTATCTTCTCAATGTCAAGTCTCGACACTGCATGGTGCGTACTTCACAAAAATGTATTCATTTTCATTTGGGACAGCATTGCCACCTCCTCCATTTCACCTCTCACTTTGAAATCGTTCAATACTGAATCTAATAGGGCTGTACCTATACGAGCGTGAATCGAAAAGTGTTTGCCCCTATATTTTTAGAGTAATAAATAGGTTAAAAGTTCCGACTAATCAATACTTTTTATTAAATAAAGATCACTGTGTGGTCATTGGTGGGACATGTTTCAAGGACTAATTGTGTTTGGCCCCTTCATCAGCCGATATGAATTAATGTCCAAGACACAAGAAATCAGTCGCGGATTCAAGGGAGGGGGGGTCACGGGGGTCATGATTGTATGTGGAGTTGTTTTTTAATGACATCCTGTATGTACTGGAGAATAAAGTTTGCAAAAGCGGCTTCGGTGGCGTAGTCGGTAGCATGCTGAGCTTCTATGCCCAAGATAGTGGGTTCAAACCCGGCCGAAGCCGTCATATTTTTTAAGAGCGTTAAAAATCCCTCAGTATGCCTTCCTTCGGAGGGGAAGTAAAGCCGGCGGTCCCATGTCATAGATGTATGGCATGTTAGAGAACCTTCCACTAATTACACCTGTGTGAAGCTAAATTGGATAGGTTAAGAATGTAAACAACGCTCTTAGGTTTCTATGTTCGTTGCCAAGAGCCGACTGCGGTGGCGTCTGGTAGGTAAGTTCTGGACTAGGCTTAGTAGTCGTTGACGGTGGCGTTTGGCGGCAAAAGTAGGAACTACTTGAAATTTAAAGTCTGCAGTCCTCACTTGAATTGAAAACAGATAACACACACTAATACAGTCATCACAATTAACACCGGTTATCAGACAGATTCTACACACACCCAAAGTACTGTCCCCGTTTACCCGGATAGTAGGCTGTCAGATATCCGCCCCCTCAATCGGATTGCCAATAATCAACCGCACCGGCTCAGCTACACCAATGAAAATGGCACTGACAGATACTACCGAGATTTGAGTACAGAAGTTAACAGGAAATCATTGTGGAACACACCAAAATAGACGGGGGTTCATACTTACCTCTACTTACCTCTTAAAAATTATCTCGGGGATTGGGTTGACAACAGGATCTCTAAAGTATGCTCCCACAATAACCTCCACCATGACATTTAAAAATGAACCAGAACGAAGACAAGAACTTTGAACTGTACAAAAGCTTTTATTTCAAATAAAGGGTATGATTTTACCAACTCAACAAAATAAATGTGGCTATCAGTAGCCCATGTCAATCTGACTATGTCCTCCTGTAGGACTTGCAAAGTTATCAAACAATATGTTAGCTCCCACGAGCTCAAAATAACGTAACATTCATAGCACACTTGGACTGGAAAATGAAGTCAGGGCGAGACACATATACAGAGCATTTGTTTTCTTTTAATAAACATGACACTGATATATATAGGCACAAGGCCAGAATGTAGACGACCTTGCCCGCTGATAACCAGTTGTCTGGCCAGCTGCGGTCTACACTTCAACCTGACGTACACCTGTCAAATGGACTCACTTGTCCTGCTATGTTGCGTAAGAATCGAGCTCCCTCTCAAAAGCTTTAAATGTCCGCAAGACAACACAAATATAGTTACGCAAATCTTTCAAATGCTTTACTCACATACCACTGGATTATTCTGACAATCCCTAAACTTGTTTAATTATCATCCAAATGTTTAATAAGCGTTGTTTAGAGTATAAAACAAACTCTTAAATGTTTATAACTAAAGCTCATAAATTATTTATAACAATTAGAAATTGTTTATAATATTTGTCAAAGACAATAAACAAATTTAAACACGCCTCTAACATTACTTTCGTTACACATTATTGTCAAAGATATTTACATCATTATTTACAATATTAACATTTAAATTATTCAAATTATTAATTTAAGAAATACATTTAACCACATGTTCATCCGGTTGGTAATTTCATAATCGTGTCAATATAATCGACCAATGAAGGTTAGTTATACATTTTATGTCACAATCTGGTTTAATAAAGGTTTAATAATTATTATAATTATTTGTGACGGTAATCTTCATTCAAAATCTTATCTCAAATTCTTTCAATACTCTTGTTAATTATAACAGTAAATTCACTTGATTAATTTTCAAAGGACTAATACAATACACTCCATCGGAAAATACTTCGCTTACAAAATAATGCACAAAACTGCATTAAAATAGGCCCAAAATTCATCATATATTAATATATATGGCATCAAATCTTCCACAGAACTTACAAAAATCTCCACTAACAAATTCTTCAACATCATTAATTACTGTGGGAACCTCCTTCATTAATTCAAGGGCATTATACATCAGCGACTTTCAACACGTCCGCTGCACTAGCGATTATACATTCATAGTTCCACTTCAAAAATTCTTATAATCATTTATTGTTTCAAAACTGTTATCTTAAACCTTCGTGGATTCCATTCATGAATCGAAATGAAGTAAAAATTTGCCAATCACAAACAAATTTAATAGTGAATACGCTTATATACGCCTGTCTGGTCTATCAAAATTTAAGATTAACATCTTCAAAGAATTGTAGCATAAAAATACTATCATCAAACAAAGTGCGACTAAACTGCAAAATAGTCGAATAGAATCCAATTAGACTGGGGAATGCAAACATCATTATATAAATCTCTAATTGGGAAAAAAACTCCTAACAAAAGTTCATGACTTTAATGCATTCAATAATTCATAATTAAAGTTCATCTTTCACAAAATTGTCTATGATGCAATGGTCGTTCATAACTGACGATAAATGTCTGTGTTGCAATCAATTCAAATAACGACTAGTATTTCCAAGATCGTCGACAACGTAATGGATTTTAACGCTCTAAAATCATTTAAATGTTCTTCCTTCTTGATGATGACAGAAAATTGGTCAAAGTAATTAAACTGGGGTAGAATTACTTTAATAAAGTGACACGCTGTCTGAATTTAAATCTGCCATAAAAATCATTAACTTACAGTCAAATCGTGACTACAAAAATAAGCAAATTACTGAAAAATCTAAATATCAGTCTCAACTGATCCAAAATCATTTAACTATGCCCATGACATAACAATGTCTTAATAAATCGTCGAAAAAGGCATAACTCATCAAGGTGTACTGAGTACAGGAATCTCAAACAAGAATATAGGGCAAAATACATGAGGACAGAAAATATGGGACAATGGTTGCTCAGATATCGCTAAAAAACTCAAATAAAACAATAAACGTTCACGACTACCTTATCTGCCGATTGACGTTCCAGAGGAAAATTCCCCAAAGAAGACTGCTGATGGATCCATTTCACCAACTTGAAGATGAGCTCCATCCTCCAAACAGGAAACAGCACCCTCGGAGAACCGAACTGCTTCCTTCTCCGGAAATTGCACTGCTCCGTGTAGACGAAAGACATCCTTCCGGCAAAATTCTTCTTTGTGAGTCGGGACTACCCTGACCTCTCTTGAAAAATCCCTGAAGTTCCAGTAGAAAATCGCCATGAAGTTTTTGTAGTAATTTCCGAAGAAATATTCATATTTAGTGAGTATGAAATCGTTTCCATTGCTGTTTGATAGTATTCAGTGTTGAACCACGAAACATGGGTGTAGATGGTTATTCACCACATGTTCGCTTGTGTGGAATGGCAATTAGCGAAGTTCCATGCTGCTATCTTACTCCAACGATATATGTCCCAATTGCATTAAAGTCCTTTAGCCTTCCATCTTCTCTTCGGTTATGGTAATAGAAGAACAAACTGCCATATTAAACTGCTCCATAATACTGTAGCGTTGTGTCACAAAAGCAATCTGAAGTCTCCCTATTGCACTAGCAGTGTCAGCCGTGGCGTAGAATCGGACGATATAAAGTGCTTCTCAGGTGGCGAGAAAATCACTTTTGTCAGTCGTCTAAAATTGCCAATATCTTCCAAAATAACTCCGCGAAATTGTTCAACTTTTCTACACTCCTTAATGTAGCACAGCACAATAGAATTAGCTTATGGGCGACCGCTAACTGTTCATAGCTAATCTTGTAGACGCGTTATAATGTGCGTTTTAACTTCACCTAGTTTTACTCACTGTAGACTTGCACTGCTTGTCTGCTCGACTCTCGTTTAATGCAGTGGCTTCACCACGCGTTATAAAGACGACTCTTTCTACTAATTTCACTCGACGTCTCACCAAAATGACTATATAAGAAATGAGACTGCAGATCTGAGCTTGAGATCTGACGATTTGAGTTGAGATATCTGAGACTGCTCTCTTCTGCGCAAGGCCTTTTATAAACTTCATAAGGGGCGTATCCATCCCTTCCATAGCGTGTTACTGCGTCATCGCTAGAAGTTCCAACTTCGTCAATACATGACGGATTTTCAAAATTCAAAAACTGAAAATAAATTTCACCAAAATTCCAGATCAATGCCTCTACTGCAAATGGATTTCCACAATTCTGCATTCCAAAAGTAGTAAAATACCATAGTTTCAGCAATCTCCGTCTTCCTTCAAACTATCGTTCATTGGTTCGAGCCTCCCCTCCAATAGCATAATTTCTTCCTCAGCAGAATTCCACGTTTCCTGCGACTGCGTCGTAAATCTCGGATCTTTCTCGAATAAATGCTGACGTCACTGAGAATCTCAGCTCAAGTAGCCTGCTAGCATAACGTCTGCGTCATCCGTGCTTACGTCATGACTACCCACGTCATAACTATGACAGCCATAACTTTCTTTATAATTTTCCAAAATAGCCACCGTGGTCTCTATATAATTCAATTTACGGGGGCAGTACAAGGGGCTACATGACCGCGTTGTCGCAGCCCCTAAACTGACGATCCAATCAAAGTTTGCAAACTCAAAAAACGAAAACACAATAACCAGACAAATAAAACTTAACGAATTTTAACTGAAAAACAGTTTTTTTTTTATTTTATTCAATACTGAAAATATCGTTAGTTAGTTATTGTTGTTTTAAGGGGAGGAACTACGAGGTCATCTGCCCCCCCCCCAAAAAAAAAAATCTTTATTGCAATTATTATGTTCTGTTACAACTGTACATATTTACCACTTGATACCTGTTATATAAAAACCATCATTTATGTAACAATATCAACTCAACTATTTTGTTTAGCAAACCTTGTGATTACCGAATCGATGTCTATAGTGATGTCACGATGAATGTGCAGCAATGCACGGATAGGAATTTGGGGCTTTTTTCGCACCAAATAATTTTGCCGTCGTCCAAACTGCAAGTTTGTTTGGCAATTTAAGCTGTGACTTTCTCCCTTTGTCGGTACCAACTCGACTTGCCGAAACTGTTACGTACCTAGATACTTTTCTCGAAGCTCGATGTAAAAGTCGCAAAACACGCCGTTGCAATTTGTACGTATATTTTTGGTGCGCTTAACGCATCAAATTTCTATCCATGTAGCTTGCAAAAAAATTGGTCTGATTTTGTACGTTTGGTTATTTTGTGATTGCGTTTGTAGTGTTACCATTTTTCTTAACAATTTCGATTTTCTGACCCCCCGCCCTCAAGCCAGTTCCGCGCCTGCAAGAAATGTATAGTGTAACACTCATAATCCCTTTAAAATCCCTTGTTATTACACCTTATATGGTGCACCATAAAGAAGGATGGGAAATTGAACGCCTCAATCAACACGTGGAAAAAACGTGGCTGGTATAAACTAGGAAACACTTTGAAAATGGTAAAACTGTGTAGTTCAAATCTTCAGAAGTGTTCATCGACGAGACAAATTTATAAACACAGTGATCTTTATTAAATAAATAAAAAGATACGAGCCTTACAGTAGTCGCATATGATGTGTAACTTTTGACATGTTATCCTACTCGTATACTACACAGCTTGGACATTCTTATAAAATGTTAATTTACACTCCATTTTCATACTGGTACTATGATGAATGTATAGATTGAATTGGAGATATGCTACTGTCACATTTGTGGCGCAGCGGTCAAGCTGTTAGTCTCTCACCAAGGTAGACCAGGTTTGATTCCCGGACAATACATGTGAGATTTTCGAATTGAAATGCCATGTCCTGTGGTTCGCATTCCACGTAAAAGGGAGGTACCGCGGATCATGATCGTGAGATTAACGGACACGCAAAACTACAAGCTTCCTTCCTTCCTTTTTACATTAATAATTCATAATAACTAAGTGACAGACAACGTCGACAGTACTCTCAAATACTGTGAGCACATTCCTCAGTAACTATAACATTCATTATTCTCAAGGCTCTCATACAGTTCGTCGTAAACAATCAAAACATGGCTTCCTACAATCATGAAATGACCTAGTCTCACATATGATGAAAATACAGCTTTTATTCCACTCATATAACAACATTCTGATTTGCATTTAATATTTGACTACTCACCCACAGCTTGACAATAATGCCGCTTACTTAAATGTCATTTGTCGTCTTTGTCCTACCCCATGTGATATTCAACCTTGAATGTGAAGCTTCATAAACAACTCAATGGCAAATGAAAGTCGGTGCAACATTTGCCACTGTGCTCGTCAAACCAGTGCCTGCTAAATGCACTGCCTACTGTATTGCCATAACATTCTCGCGCTACAGATCACACACTGCCTTGTTTCCAATACACACATTTTCAATTGTACATCCAGCTGGCAGTGCGTCTTCACTTCCGTCCGATCCACTTCCGTTCGATCCACTTCCGCCCGATTCACTTCCGTCCCCAATTTTCAAAATCACTCCCACAAAACTATCCAGCATCCGAGCGGAAAGATGTTACACATCAGAAAGTATTGATTAGGCAGAACTTTCAACCTCTGACGCATCCCGAATGCGAAGTGGGGCTTTGCTCTTTTCAGAGACTCCCTTCAGTGTAATGTAAATATAGTGTAAGGCACTGATGAATAAATATGAAATGAAATTCAATTAGTTTATCAATACGGAACCAGAATGAACGTTAAGTTGTAAAACCTGTTTTTAGCCAAAAAATGAATACATACAGGTAATTACAGTTAGGCTATACGTACCTTACACTATATTTCCACATAGTCTCCACATTTGTCCCATCGCAGCACTGGATTTTAGATGCCCCTGTGGTAGAATTCAGCCGGCTGACTCTGGAACCATCCTCAGACTGCTGTCTTGGCGTCATCGTTGCAGGCGAATCGCTGTCCTGCCAGGAATTTCTTCAGCGGACCAAAAAACCGGGAAATCACTAGGGGCGAGATCCGGACTATATGGTGGATGCTTCAGACTCTCCCAGTGAAATGACTAAGCGGCTTCGGTGGCGTAGTTGGAAATATGCTGAACTGCTGTGCCCAAGATCGCGGATTCAAACCCGGCCGAAGTCTTCGTATTTTTTAAGAACGTTAAAAATCCCTCAGCATGCCTTCCTTCGGAGAGGAAGGAAAGCCAGCGGGCCCATGGCATATAAAAGATCCTTCTACTAACTAAACTTATGAAGCTAAATTTCTAGCTCTGTCAAAGTTCCAACGTTCACCACTAGGTGACATTTGGTAACGAAAGTTGGAACTACTTGAAATTGAACGGAACTTGTAGCTGACCCCATGGGTGTCGGCTTGAAGCAGCTACAGCCTTTGGTGAGCCGAACATGTCCTCGGACACTCCCGGCACTGAAAGCCATACGCTAAATAAATAAATTAATAAATAAATAAATAGTGAAATGACCGGAGCTTGTTGGCGGTTCTGGTTGCCGCTGTAGAAGTTCCTGACGGGTCAGTGATTCACGTGCAACGATGACGCCAAGACAGAAGTCCCGCAATGGCTCGGTTGCATAGTTGGTAGCATGCTGAGCTTCTAAGGACAAGATCGCGGGTTCAAACCCGGCCGAAGTCGTCGGATTTTTAAGAGCGTTAGAAATCCTTCAGTAACTTATGCCTTCCTTCGGAGGGGAAGTAAAGTTGGTGGTTCCAGGTCATTGATTTATGGCATGAAAAGAACCTTCCACTAACTAAATTTGTGAAAGTAAAATTTGTAGGCTAGTTTGATAACGCTATATTAGTTGCAACGTTCGCTGACAGGTGCTGACTGCGATGTCATTTAGTAGCCACGTCCGCAGCTAGGTGTCGTGGACAGTAGCAAAATCAGGAACTACTTGAAAAAGATAATCGTCTGCAGTCCTTCTACCTGAATCAGAGATAACACACACTAATACAGCCATTATAATCAACACCGGTTATCAGACAACTTCTACACACACCCAAAGTACACGGGGCTACATGATCGCGTTGTCGCAGCCCCTAAACTAAAGAACCAACGACGATGGTTCCACAGTCAGCCGGCTGAATTCTACCACAGGGGCATCTCTAATATAGTGGTGGTGCGATGGGACAAATCTCTCAACAAATGTGGTGACTACGTGGAAAAATGACATATATTGTAATTACCTGTATTACAGTGGTTTAGTTGGACCGGAACGCCGTTCCGGAAAATATCTTCCCGCTTTAGAATGACGTAACAATTTTACATTCAGTAAGAAAATCGTTTATAATCAATACATAGCGCTGAATCGTCACGGGTGTACTCTAGCGGACTAATATCGAACTTAACGGTTTTATGTTCATAAAATACGGTCGCTTTTACACTCCTGGGCTTTTTTCTGGTTCTCTAAGGTTGGTTACACTGCTATTGGATACGGAGAGCGGGAAGTGAGCACAACAACTTTCTTCCGCTCGTTATGTTTGTGTGAATCCAAGTTTTATTTTATGTTTTGCTCGATGTGTTGCCGTGAAGCAGATATTACGGAATCTCTCTGCAATTAATGAACATCAGTAGCCCCGTAGTACCTTTCAAGTTTTCCTGTGACTGTGAAAGTGAGTTGTGAGTCACAACTTGTGACAATGAGTTTACTTAAGTGGCTGGGTTCAAAAAAACGTGCTGGGGATGAAGATGAAGAATCAAAGAATACTAAAAAGTTATGTGATGGCTCAAGTAAAAACGAAACTGAATGGAGTTCCGAGAACATTAGTTTCATTAAAGACGTGAGTATAGAGATAGACACTGAGTTAAATGTTGCTGAAACGTGTGATGCAGATTCAAGGGAGAATCTAGGTTATGGTTCTACACCTTCTACCATCGACTGTGAAATTCAAGGACCCACCTTACGAAAACAAGATTTTCCAGACTGTTGGAACGAGTCTCAGTACCGTTTTTTTTTTTTGTCAGAGAACGAGTGGTTATTTGCAGGAAATAAAAATTTAGGCTGCAATATATGTAAAGAGGAAAGAAAATTAGGATTAGGAGTTTCTAAAGGGGCAGGACTTAAGCTAATGAAAGTATGGGTAGAATGCAAGGTTCATCCCAACGGAAATAATATTAATCAACAACACACAAGCCTTAGGAAAAAAATATTTGAGCACAAAAATTCAGAATCTCACAAAAAAGCTATGCTACAAAAATCAGAATCTAATAACAAGATATTAGAAAGTTGCTTGGACACTATGAATGTCAAACACCTAGAAACCACCGTTCGTGTATTTCGAACAACATACTCAATTGCGAAAAGAAATAGACCCTTCGTAGACCTACACGCTTATGTTGAACTTCAACAATTAAATGGTTTAGATGTGGGACGAGTTCTTCATACAAATTTTAGTTGTGCTAATATTATTGAACATATTTCACAGGAAATGAGAAATAAAATAGCAAAATCTATAACAGAAAATCAGAGGAAAATCAGTATTATGATTGACGAATCAACAACAGTTAGTGTAAAATCTGTGTTAGTGTTATGTTTGATAATAATAAATAATAATGTTATTGGTTTTACGTCCCTTTTAACTACACTGGCTTATGTTTGAGATGTGCTCTTTCAGAAAACTCTGAAGTTGTTTCCTTTCTCTGGGACTTGATAGAACTTGAATCAACTACAGCAGATGTTATTACTCGAGAGATATTGAAGAATCTTTCTTCATATGGGATGAATGAAAACTTTTTGACAGAACATTTAGTTGGTCTAGCATGTGATGGGGCCTCTGTAATGTTAGGTAGAAAAAATGGAGTTGGAGCACAGTTTTTAAAGTTATTTCCAGATATAGTAATCTGGCACTGTTTAAACCATCGCTTGGAATTGGCCGTTCCTGATACAAGGAATGAAGTTACAGGTGTTAACCATTTCCATTCTTTGACAAATTGTATTCTTTATACAGCATGTCTCCCAAAAATCAAAGGGAACTCAACATTTGTGCTGCTTCACTGGAACAAAGAGTTAAGAAGATTGGGAAAATATTTACATTAAGATGGGTAGTTTCAAGCCAGAGAACTGTAAAACCTGCCTGGGAAAACTACTACTACTACTACTACTACTACTACTCTAGTAAAACATTTTAGTGAGGCCAAAAATGACCACCAGAGAGACTCCAAAGAAAGGGCAAAATTCCAAGGTCTAGAAAATATGTTAACTTGTGTAGAATTTCTAGAAAATATTGCAATTATGTATGATGCTCTTGTTGAGTTAGCTGATTTGTCATTAGAGTTGCGGAAAAGAGAGACAAGTCTGACAGAGGCTCAAAATGCAATCAAGCGCACTATAAAAGTGTTTGAATCTATGTGTAACTCAGCTTCTGGAGAATACTACAGAACAGTTCTTAAAGCAGCAGAAAACAAAAAGTTTAGAAACATAGGATTACATGATTCTAAAAAAGTTGTAAAAATGACAGGAAGCAGTTTTTCAGAAGTCTTGTGAACAATTTAAATAACAGGCTTACGGAAAATGTGTCCACATCATCTCATCTTGGTTCCAGCTCTAGTCAGCAGAGACATGAGAGAATGACAAAAGTTATCAGTGATTCAAAGGTACTATACAAAAATAATTGGCCCTCCACTTCTACTTTGGATATCTGCCATGGTGATGAGAGTGTCGGCAACCTTTGTGACTTTTTCCACATGTCAGACAAGAGGAGGTACATTAATGCTTTTAGAAAGTATGTCGAGACCAAGGAAATTCCAGTGGAGCTGATGCCTTTAATCAAGACTGTACAGACCATTCCCATCTCTTCAGCGGAAGCTGAAAGAGCTTTCAGTACCATGAATGAGATCCACACCGAAAAGAGAAATAGGCTGCTGGTTGAAAGATCAAGCGGACTTATTTTCATAAGCAGCGTAGGACCTCCTGTGCATTTATTTAACCCACAACCATATGTCAAGTCATGGCTACGAAAGGGGAGACGTTCAGCTGATGAAACAACTTGTCGGAAACACGAGGCCGTTGATTTTGACACCCAATACGAGTCCATTTGGAAATTGCTGAATTAATAAGGTGAGTTCCTGTAAATATTTTTTCCAACTAAATCACTGCCTGTATATACTGTATTTTTGTTTGGTTAAAAGAAAATAGAGGCAAAGACTTTTCGACCACCCCTCCCCTCGTAATATTCCACTGCGAACATTCGCATTATTCGAATTATTCGAATGTTCAAAGTTGGAATATTTCAATGTTCCATGAATGAAGATGTTTGAATAGCGTACTTCAGTTTTTAGTTTCATTCGAACATTCAAAGTACGCGAGTATATATAATAGTTCAAAATATTTGAATTATTAGATGATGATGAAAAAAATCCACAGCCTGCTTCCAGTCTCCGACCGGGTCAGGAATGGAATGAATGAAGCCCCTATCCAGCGGCGAGGATATGAACTGTGCCGGCTGCCGAGGCCTGACGCACTTCTCTGGGGCAATGATTAAATGAATGACAGATGAAATGAAATGATAGTGGAAAGTGTTGCTGGAATGAAATTTTGACAGGGAAAACCGGAGTACCCGGAGAAAAACCTGTCTGCCTCCGTTTTGTCCAGCACAGATCTCACATGGAGTGACCGGGATTTGAACCACGGACCCAGCGGTGAGAGGCCGGCGTGCTGCCGCCTAAGCCACGGAGGCTTCTCATTAGATGATGATAATTACCCTAAAATTACAGGAATTTGTGTAAAGAAATATGTCCTGTGGATGAGTTGTTGGAAGCAGTAGTGAGTCCAAGTGGTTAACCCAGCGGTTCCCAACCAGGGGTACGCGTACCCCTTGGTGGTACGCGACGAACCGGTTAGGGGTACGCCAAAATATAAACGGCAATGTTCCCATCGTGCCACCACTGCACTGCTATTGTCTTGATTCGTCTATTTTTGCCGAACTAATCGCTAGAATTAATTGGTTTTCAATAAAATCAAAATAAGAAAAACGTATGTTCTGTGATTGTTTATTTTCCTCAGCTAAATGTTTATGTATCTTCATTTGCACAAGTAAATAAAACAAAATAAAAAATATATTTAGCATTTATTGAAATTAAATGCAAACTAACAGCAAACAAATAATACATGAAAAGTATTAGTTAAACTGTATAAAAAAAACATAAGTTATAAATAGTTGTTAATAACTATTAATAATGTACTTATTGCCCGTAAAACATTAGTTGTTATAGAAGTTTACTTTTTGGGGGTACTATTTTAGATAAATATGTATAAAGGGGTACGGGAGGAAAAAAAAGGTTGGGAACCGCTGGGTTAACCCCTTCCCCATTGAGCCTGATAGAGCCTTATAAATAAATAGCATTCACTTGTTTAAATTATGAGACTATCTGTTCTCTTTTATTCTTCTTTCTCTGTACGTTTTCTTTTTTTCCTTTTCTTCTTTTTTTATTTATCTCTTTCTTTTATTTTCATTTTTAAATATTTCATTAAGCTCTGTAAGTGTGTACCATACCATTCGATTAATAATAATAATGATAATACACTTGTTATCTCTTTCTTTCTCTCTCTTTTTCTTTCTTCATTTCTATGTTTATCATAATTAGATGATGATTATAATTGTTGTTTTAAGGGGCCCAACATCTGGATTATCGGCCCCTAATGGTTTGGGTGATAGTGAAATGTAAACTAAAACTAACTACACACTTACATACTAGAAGAAGAAATGGAAAACAAAAGAATAATAAGGTAAATAAATGACAGGATAAAAAGAAATGCCCTCAACCCCGCCCCACAGGTAATGGATAAAAGGGGCAAAACCGGACCCAGCTCTGGAATCCCTCGGGATCACCAACTCCCGAACTCACCAGCCGTGAGCCCCTGAGGGTGTTGCAATATCCAGGGTGCACCAGAAGTGGTGGGGCTACACACACCTAGCGATGTGGGCCGGGTAAGTACCCAGTGGCAAAATTGAAATCAGGAACAATATTGATCCTTCAAAACTAATAAAAAGGAAAATGGACGTCCGGTTATTTTTGGGTATTTATATGTTTTGGCAGTGTAACCTTGTCTTTACGTGTGTTTTTTTCCTTAAACTAAAGTAAAATATTGGATAAAACCTTTTGGTTGTATTGTGTTTTAAATTTTTAATAAATACCAAGATATTCTAATTCTGTTTTGAAGTCCCAATTCTAATTAAATTTAATTTTATTAACTATGTAATGTTTTTACATGACTAAAAAGTTAATGTAGATTAGTTTTCATACCGGTACCCTTTTTTTAAGGTTCAACTTACCACGACACATGATTTGAAATGAAAAATCTAAAATACCCGGGTATTTACCCAAATTGGGTATTTACCCGAGTATATACCCTGGGTATTTACCCCGATTTATAAATACCTGGGTATTTTACATCACTACACACACCCTGCCTCCTTGAGCAGAAGGCAGGAGATAACATGAAAAGAAAAAGGTGTCTGACCCGTCGAAGAATGAGGGTATCAGGAAAGATGAGACAAGGGCCAATTATTAAGGTGGGAATGGAAGAGACTCCCTAGGCCTCAGATACCCTAATACTGTCGGGGTCGGAAGAGAACAAGAGTTGGCGAAGGGAGGCCGAAAATAAAGGTGACAGTGAGAAGCCCGGCACAAGTAAGTGGAAGCAATGCCGGACTCAGCTGGGGTCCCGTGGTCGCCAACTCACGACCGAATAGTCGTGTGCACCTGGGGGGATATTATAATTACAGTAGAGCTCGGAAGTTTAGGAAAAGTCATATTTTTTCCTTCGTCTCCATGTTCAGGCCCGATTGGTTTCTGATGCAAATCAAGTGAATATCGTCACAATACAGTGGTTTTTATTTGTCGTATGAATGCATATTTCGAACATTTCTTACCATTAGGTCAATATTTTGAGCATTTTTGGTAAGAACGTCATATTTGGGTAGTGCAGTCACCCTCAAATTACCGAACGGTAGAGGCATGATTTTTAGCCTACTTTCCATTTTTGCAAAAAATGAAAGTAGACTTATGAGATCAACACAGGGCGAAAAATTGTGTCTCTGTCTGTGTGTGAGTGAGTGAGTGTGTGTACTCTGAATGTATGTCCCCCCTATCAATTCGAACACGGTGAAACCGAATTGAACGAAATTCGGTACAGAGGTAGCACTAGCAAAGGGCTCCTTAGTGTCATGTTTTATATTGCCGCCATCTTGACGGAAACGTAAAGGCGGCCACCCAAATGTTAAATGCTTAAATCAGATTACGACCAACCTAGACATCTGATCTCTACTAAATTTTGCAACAATATACCTTTATGTAATAAGCATCTTTTGACCAAACGACAAGGTAATCAGCCCAACAGTTTGCAGATAGCGGCCATGTATGTGTGCAAATTGATTCACCATATCAGTTCAAATTTTGTACAGAGATAGCACTAGCAAAGGGCACCTCATATTTGTGTTTAATATCCGTATAACACGTTGTATTTCAACAAGCTACTACAACCAACATTCAGTTATACTCCTTGAAAACGACAAAGAGTTATAACAATACCCATGCATTTAGGAGAAAGTAGGCTATATGTTCTTTACTGAACATCTTGTTTCGCACTAATTTTTGAACGATTTCGCGACAAGGATACTAATTTTCACGTTATTTCATGAAATAGATATCACTGTATCGCTTTAATGAAATTCTAAAATTAATAATTAAAGGTTTCATTATTGAGGTTCTGAATTATTTATATGAATGGTCGATGTATAAATCTCTAGTAAGCATCCAATATCATTTTATTAAGCCTATATTACTGATTTTGCAATATCTCTTCCTATATTATTCTGCTAAGGTCCCATTCCAGTTTTATACCGAAAATAAGGTCCCATTAACACCAACCTACACATATGGGGTACCTACAGATTCAGCATACCCCAATGCGTAAGCGAAACGCACTCACTTACACTTTAAATGCCTCACAATTAAATTAAATAAATACCTTAAAACATGTATATTTAGGCTGTGTCCCAATACTCAAGTTGTCTGCTATTGACTAGCTGCTAGCTACTATGTGCTATGTGCTATGTGCTATGCACTACGGAGATGTCTGCTTGATCACAGCCTCCTTCATAGACTTGTGTTCTGAAACGCACTGGACTTACATGCTGGTACCAAACCAACACTCAAGATGGCGGTGATCTGCTACTTCTTGAAAGCTCTTTGCGCTTTCATCAGCTGTTTTAAATAAACAATAACCTTAACTATACGACCATGGATGCGCCAAGAAGATCACTTTTTAGCCGAGCCCTAATTATGGTTTGTGTTTGGCTTACGTCAAAGACAACCTACAATTTACATAACCTACAATTCCGATAAGCTACAATTTCTATAACTTCCATGACGTAGTCGACAATCTAGCAAGCACTTTCGTTCACTAGCTACTACAGACTTGATTGCTATGTACTAAGCAGTATTGGATCACGACTTTTGACGTCCATCCGGTAAAGTAGTCGACTATCTAGTTCACTACGGCTGAAATTGTACTATTGGGACACAGCCTTACAATGAAATAATGCAACACGGTAACCATGGTAACAGAATCTCACAGGTCCATCTATTTCTGTAAGACGTAATGCAATTCCAATTATTACATTACTGTGAAAGTTTCCAGACGGTTATAAGGTTATCACTAAACCAAATTAAGCTGTAAAATTCATCGATACATACAGTATAATGCGCTTAAGGGGGTCAAGGGGCACTCTAGATTTTTTTCACGCAATTTTCACGTGTGAGTGTGGTACGAAAGGTCTTTTTCACCCGAGTATGAAGGGTCTCCGGAAACCACATTTAAAGGCCCTTAAATTAACAGTGTCTGTGATGTTCCTAGAAAACTAACTTCGCTCTGATATACCTATGAAGGAATGACAAACCCCTAACCACTGCACCAGTAGCTGAATTGATAAAGTCTGATTATTCATACCAAGGATAAATCAGTCAACATTCATGATTGAGATTTTGCTAAGTGTACTCTTTACAACTAGAATATTCGTGGGCGAAGCCGCGACGGGTAATGCTAGTTTTATCATTTCAAAAGATCTTGTCGACTTCGTCGTTATGCTTGAGTCTAAAGTTATCCGTTACGGAGACGGAAGTGACGTCATGCAGCCGCGCGGGATGCAGAAGCTAATGGATAATGGAGTCTGTTGAAAGAGTCCTGGGGCGTCGAGCGACCTGGGGCTTTGAGCGAAGCGAAAAGAATACAGGGTGACTCCTAAAGAGATATTCAAGACGCCAGATAAGAATACAGGGTGACTCCTAAAGAGATATTCAAGATGCCAGATAAGAATACAGGGTGACTCCTAAAGAGATATTCAAGACGCCAGATAAGAATACAGGGTGACTCTTAAAGAGGTGTACAAGATGGCAGAGAAGAATACAGAGTGACTCCTAAAGAGGTGCACAAGAAGTCACACAAGAATACAGGGTGACTCCAAAAGAGGTGTACAAGATATCACACAAGAATACAGGGTGACTTCTAAAGAGATATACAAGATGCCATATAAGAATACAGGGTGCCTCCTAAAGAGGTGTGCAGGATGTCAGAGCAAAATACAGTACAAGATGCCAGATAACAATACAGGGTGACTCCTAAAGAGATATACAAGATGCCAGATAAGAATACAAGGTGACTCTTAAAGAGGTGTACAAAATGGCAGAGAAGAATACAGGGTGACTCCTAAAGAGGTGCACAAGATGTCAGACAAGAATACAGGGTGCCTCCTAAAGAGGTGTGCAGGATGTCAGAGCAAATTACAGGGTGACCCTTAACGAGGTGTACAGTATGTTAGATTCAATTCAAATACAGGGTGACCCTTTTAAAGAAGTTTGCAATATATCAGATTCAAATAATGGGTGACTCTTAAAGAGTTGTAAAAGATGCCAGACTCAAATACAGGGTGACCCTTAAAGAGGTGCCCGCGCGGGAAGCCTAAGTTAATGGGTAATGGAGTCTGTTGAAAGAGTCCTGGGGAGAGAAGCCCTCCTGAGCCTTTCTAACATGTGTAGCATTTGCAGCATGCGTCATTTGAAATGATATAACGTCTAGTCTTTCAGACTGACTGTATTTTTTTTTAATATATATTAGCAGTGACTGAATTATTTCAACTTGTTGAATCTTTGTTCGCTCTTCTCCGGTTCGTTATACAGTGCATGAATTTCTGTGTGAATAACAAATTTCGCTGTAATATCGCGCTTATCGCGAAACAATTGAATTTCACTTTAAAATGGCCTTATCGCTTTAACTCGCGAACATAGTATCCTTATTTTCTTAACCAGAAACATAATTCGTAAATATATCGCAAAATCGCGTCAAAATATTTTTTTGTCGCATTTATCGTTAATGCGAAAAAATCATGCCTCTACCGGTCGGGAACTAATGTTGACAGAAATTGAATCTGGGTGTCACAACGGCAGTTAATGCAAGTGGAATACCTTTTGTATGGGATGAAGGTCATGCACCTCTTACGCCACCACATTTGAACCCGGCAGGATGGTCGCACTGGTGGAGACAGAAAACCCCATCCCAGCAGTTGGCTACATCTCCTTATTTTACTTGAATACGGTGAATCGCACTCCAGTATGCTTAAGGAAAAGAATTCTACTGCTGTCGGATTTTTTATACTCGAGTTTAGAGGTCAATAAAACCTTTACCCTTAGTCTTACATAAGAACAACCTACACCAAAATTGTCCTTGTTTTATTTGCCGTTTAACGATATAGAGTAAATATTTGCATTGTATCTCGTTAAAATTTTATAGCAGATTGAACAAAAAAAGTACCGGTTTTTCTTACCAAGTCCACGGAGCGCTCACTTAGAAGGATCATTACGTTAAAAGTATTGATCGGATCGTAACAAAACTCGAATACGTCTTAAAGGAACTTATTGTTAACGCGTATATGAAGTTTTAATCTGATCTGACGTTTCTTTAAGTAGTTGTGAATTTTGTAAAACATCTTTTTCTCGGGCCTGGGTGGTCATAGCAGTATGAAATATGGCTTGTTATGAGGCTCATAGCAATGCAAGGCTTAACGTAAAACTACATTTTATCTACTTTTGATAATTGCTTTTATATCGATTGATATTTAATTGGGTGGTTATGTGAGAAGAATGTATCGTAGCAAGCGACGGGAACAATGCGCTCGGTCGAGGAAACTCGTGCGACGTTGCCCTGTGAAACATAATACGCGCGCGTTCCAAGCCGTAAGGTCTGTGAATTTCTGTTGTTGTATTGTAATTTGTGTTAGGCCGGTATTACACTGCTAAAGAAATGTATCAAATACATTTTATCAAATATTTTATAAAACTGAACTTTTATCAAAGTCATACAAAGCAATTATCACACCATTACACTACATCAAATATTTTATCATAATTCAGCAAAATGGATGAAGGACAGTTCCGTGTTCACTTAACTATATTATGGTAGTTGAAATTCTGTGGTGGCAATACCGGTATATAAAAGAAACGGAAAGATAAAGCGAATGTCTTTGGGTTAAACCATGGGTCGCTCACGTGACAAGGAAGATATTATTTTATACGAGTAAAATCTTGGCGAAGGAGCTGCAGTACGAGGACTTGAAAAATGACATTAATTAAAATAAATTAAAAACCATACGTGAAATTGACGAATTATAACACACAAATTATAATATATATTCGCCTCCGTGGTGTAGTGGTCAGAGTGCTTAACTGCCACCCCGGAGGTCCGTGGTTCGATTCCCGGCTCTGCCACGAAATTTGAAAATTGGTATGAGGATTGGAACGGGGTCAACTCAGCCTCGGGTGCTCCAAATGAGTAGAGGGGGGTTCGATTCCCACCTCAGCCATCCTTAAAGTGGTTTTCGTGGTTTCTCACTTCGTCTCCAGGCAAATGCCGGGATGATACCTAACGTAAGGCCACGGCCGCCTCATTCCCTCTTCCTTGCCTATCCCTCCCAATCTTCCCATCCCTCATATGGTCCCTGTTCGCTTTGCAGGTGAGGCCGCCTGGGCGAAGTGCTGGTTACACACCCCAGTTGTTTACCCGATCCCGAAGTTTCAAAATGGAGGCGGTAAATGTGGGATCCATCGCTGAGTCCGAGGGAATAGCCAACCCTGGAGGGTAATACGATTAAGAAAAAATAAATAAATAGAAAATAAAATACACTATCATTCACGTCTATATAACTTAGCTATTTAATTCTTCTTTATATCCTGAAATATGCGTCCCTTATGTACAGCGCTAATAGCCTCTGCTAATTTTACCTACAAGTTAGAGAAACTTGTCTTATAGCCTATTTCATTTCCGCAAGAAGTTAAACATTTCCCAACACCTTTTTTAATGAGGGCTTTGGACCTCCATTGGCAGGTTTAAAAATGGTGTGTCAGATGAAAAGCTATTATTATAAGATTAATTGTTTGAAGTAATTTACACTTGGAGATTATAAGATTATAAAACAGCTCCCTTATTAACTGTCTGAAAAATCACTGCCCGATTAATCGGATGAACTGTCATTTAAATTTATAACAAGTGGCTCAACAACGGGGATGTCTTCTGTTAGCCAATCCTTTTCCCAGTAATGTTTCTCTATTTTTTGGTGTGTTCGATGCATTTTTTCCATAGCTCCGGTGTTACAGACCTCAAGGCTTCTTTACAGAGATCTCGCATCACTTCCATTGATCTTCCCCTCTCCGCCTGGTTACTCATATTCACTTTAGCTATTTTATTTTTCACGTAGGACCAAACCAGCTCTATGGGGTTGAGCTCACAATGAGCAACTGGCAACCAGACGAGTTCGACGTCAGGACGAACATTCTTGATTATCTGTTCCAGCTTCTTTTTAGGTGCCCTGAAGTGAGGTTTGGCGAGAACAATTAGCTCTGCTTTCGTCATACTTTCATACTTTTGGATTCTGGGAGGAAGAGGAATATCTTTTAATTGCAGCGGCACATCTCTTCACCGTGGCTATCGACCTTCCAATACACTTGGATACTTTTTGCTAAACCCTCTTATCATTATTACTTTCTCTCTCGCTTCTAAGAAAACATATTGCACTTATAATCATGGCAAATTCTCTCTCAGTTAACTGCGGTTTAGCTGGCATCTTGATCGATGTAGGTAATGCAGGCAGTGATAGTTGCTGCTTGTTGCTAATGACTCAACGAAGAAAAAAAGGTCAGAGTTTGGTGTGCGTAAGAACGAGCGCGCAGCAACTGGCAACATTGCCAGGCTGCTGCGGTACTATCGCCGCCTTCAATGGTCCGATTAAATATCAATCCATATAAAATCGATAATCACAAGTAGATAAAATGTAGTTTTACGTTAAGCCTTGCATTGCTATGAGCCTCATAACAAAGTTGTTTTACAAAATTCACAACAACTATTTTAAGAAACGTCAGATCAGATTAAAACTTCATATACGCGTTAACAATAAGTTCCTTTAAGACGTATTAAAGTTTCGTTACGATCAGATCAATACTTTCAACGTAATGATCTTTCTAAGTGAGCGCTCCGTAAACTTGGTAAGAAAAACCGGTACTTTTTTTGTTCAATCTGCTATAAAATTTTAACGAGATACAATGCAAATATTTATTCTATATCGTTAAACGTCAAATAAAACAAGGAAACATTTGGTGTAGGTTGTTCTTATGTAAGACTAAGGGTAAAGCTTTTATTGACCTCTAAACTCGAGTATCTATACTTATTTCCCCGATAGGTCTTAATTACAAACAAACCAACAGATCTGTTGAAAAATGAGTTATACCAATGTTTCCCTTGTTTAATTCTGCGTTAGACAATATATTCTCAAGTTTAATAATTATTTTTTTATTTGTGGTTGTATGAAAAATTGTCCGGGATTTTGACATCTTTTCTAGGAACCGTAAACTATATAGGCCTACATGGAAAACTACTTGGCCGAAGATAATGACATTTTTATATGTTATAGACACAAGTATTGGTAGTGTAAATTGCAAGTTTGATTTTTTTTATACAATAGGTTAGTGGTCTCTATATTAACCAATTCAGCCATATACAATTATTATTACGTTATATTATTATTATTATTTTGAAAGTGTTTATTTCAGAAAATCAAATAGTATACCTAATTTGCTTGATAAAATTACTTTTCAAATAATAATATTTCAAATTAAAGAGTGAAAAAACAAAAATATGATAATAAAAATTAGAATCAGAAATAAATAAGGTCAAAAAAGAAAATTATACTAATTTGAGATTATAAAAATGATAGATACAAATGAAAATTATCAAAATGAATATGAACATTAAGATGTCGAAGAAAAGAAAATTAATAATTATAGTTAGGCTATTATAATTAAAGTGTAAGTAAAATAAATAGTATACAAATAAAATAAAACTCATTAACCTCTTAGGTGATCTCTCCTCCATCATTCTCTTCACATCACCGCACCATCAGAGTCGGCTCATACGAACAGCTTCATCTAACGCAGGAGTTCTCAACCTTTTAGACACTGCGACCCCCTTTTTAGGCTGAGTATTTTGGCGAACCTTTTAGTTTTAACGTTAAAACAATAATTTAAAATTTACAATAATTGTTAAGTTTTATTCATAAAAACACTTGTAACTAATATTAAAAAACATTAATTCAAATTGGTTAATTCTAAAGAAGCTCAAGTTTCTCATTAATAGAAAAAAAAGACGTAAAAGTTTAATACAATGTGAGTGTATTCTTCTTTTAATAAAAACTACAGCAATAACTTTTTAAAAACTTTTTCTTCGTATCTTGCGATCCACCGGTTGAGAAACCCTGATCTAGCGTGTTCATTTCTAACTTGGCCTTTATATCTTCATTACGAGTACCTTCCTGTCATTGCTCCTTTAGCTTTTCACCTGCCAGATGTCCATAGGGGATTCTGATTTCTTTCGGCTGAATTCCAATATTTTTGTTTTACATTTATTGTTGTTGTTGGTGTTTGAGACTTCAGTCTTTTGACTGGTTTGATGCAGATCTCCAGGATCCCCTGTCCTGAGCTAATCGTTTCATCTCTACGTAGCTACCACACCCTACATCCGAGGCAATCTGTTTAACATACTCTAACCTTGGTCTACCCCTACAGTTCTTGTCCTCGACCCTTCCTTCCATAACTAAGCTTGCTATTCCTGGGTGTCTTAGTATGTGTCCTACCAACCTATCTCTTTTCTACATTAGCAGTCGCCAGAAACATCTCACCTCTCCCACTCCTCTTAATACCTCTTCGTTTGTAATCCTATCTACCCATCTGATCTTCATCTCTCTCCTGTAACACCACATTTCAAATGCTTCAATTCTCCTCTTTTCTGCTGCACCGATAGTCCAAGTTTCACTTCCATAGAGCGCCACGCTCCAGACAAAGGCTTTCAAAAATGACTTCCTTATACCTAAATCTATATTCCATGTCACCGATCCCTTTTTTGAAGAAATGCTTTCCTTGCCTGAGCTAACCTACTTTTTATATCCTCTTTCCTTCGTCCATCACTGGTTATTTTGCTTCCTAAGTAACAGAAGTCTCCTACTTTTATTAGAGCAGGGAAACTTCAGAAGCAGAAAAAAAACGCAGAAATGCATGCACTGTATAACGAACCGGAAAAGGAAGCTTTCTGTTGTACGTGACAGTAATCATGCGATCAGAAGCCACGGGACCTCCTTTTCACGTGGAATCCGAACCACAGGACATGGCATTTCACTTCGAAAATCTCACATGCATTGACCGTGGTAGCAGTAATAAGGAGCAGAAGATAGAATGGCTGAGACATGAACTGAGAAGGGAAGAAGGGATGGTAAAATGAGTGCTAGAAGGAAAACCACAAGGAAAAAGGCCCCTCGGTAGACCAAAGTTGAGATGGCAGGATGGAGTCAGGAAAGACCTGGAGGCCCTGGGAGCCAACGAGAATATGGCCGGAGACAGAGCAATGGAAGAGGCTAAAGAGTGAGGCAATGATCCGACTTTGGTTCGTGTGGCAAACTAAGTAGTATTTATTAATTTTCATCATGAATTCCTTCCTCAAGACTGAGTCCATACCATTTGAAAACTCAATTCAAATCCTCTGGTGTGTCGGCTAAGATGACGATGTCATCAGCAAATCTCAGAGTTTAGATTATTTCTCCTTGAATCTTTACTCCTACTATGATTTTTTCTCCAATTACCTTCATTGCTTGTTCAATGTACAGATTGAAAAGTAGGACTGAAGGAGAAATAATTTCAACCCTGTGGTTTGCTGATGACACACCCGAGGGTTTGAATGAGTTTTTAAATGGTATGGATTCTGTGTTGAGGAAAGAATTAATGATGAAAATTAATAAATGTAAAAAAAAAAAAAAAATGGAATGCAACCGAAAGAGATCACAAACCCCTATTGTCTAAAGGAAGTAGGAGACTTCAGTTACTTAGGAAGCAAAATAACCAGTGATGGACAAAGCAAAGACGATATAAAACGTAGGTTGGCTCAGGCAAGGAAGCATTTCTACAGAGAAAGAATCTGTTGACATCGAATATAGACTTAGTTGTTAGGAAGTAATTTTTGAAAGCCTTTGTCTGGAACGTCGCACTCTATGGAAGTGAAACTTGAACTGTTGGAGCAGTAGAAAAGAGGAGAATTGAAGGGTTTGAAATGTGGTGTTACAGGAGAATGATGAAGATCAGATGGGTAGATAGGGTTACAAATAAAGAGGTATTAAGACGATTGGGAGGGGAGGGACGTTTCTGGCGACTGCTATTGAAGAGAAGACCCTAACCAAGGACATGAAACAACAAAGTCAAACCCAAGAGAAAGATCCAAATCTCTGACGAAGAAAGGAAAGCAAGAAGAGGCAATACTGAACAATACAAGAAAAGCACAGAAGCCCAAAGCTGGGTGAAACTAATGAAAGAAAGAACAGCTGCAATTACAGTAATAGGCTACTATTTATTTTATTTTATTAAACATTTTTACATTTAATTACTTTCGATCTTTGTAATGTGCCCGACTCGACCCTTAAGGGTGGCTTTGGTGGCGTAATTGGTAGCATGATTAGCTTCTATGCCCAAGGTCGCGGGTTCAAACCCGGCTGAAGACGTCGGATTTTTAGGAGCGTTGAAAATCCCTCAGTATGCCTTCCCTCGGAGAGGAAGTAAAGCCGGCGGTCCCATGTCATAGATTTATGGCATGCAAAAGAACCTTCCACTAATTATACTTGTGTGAAGCTAGTTTATAGGTTAAATTTGAGTAACGCACTTAGGTTCAAACGTTCGTCGCCAGGAGCCGACTACGGTGGCATCTAGTAACAAAGTTCAGAACTAGTTGGTCGTTGACGGTGGCGTTTGGTAGCAAAAGTTGGTACTACTTGAAAAATTGAATGTCTGCAGTCCTTACTTGAATTAAGAACGGATAACACACACTAATACAGTCGTCACAATTAACACCGGTATCAGACAGATTCTACACACACCCAAAGTACACGGGGCTCCATGACCGCGTTATCGCAGCCCCTAATCTGAGGAACCAACCAACCACTGACCGGCCCTTATGTCGCAAAGCTCGTATAGCAACAGAGGTGTGTATCGGCGAGGATATTATTTCTAGACCAGCAACTAATGAGCAAAACACATTAAAAAGCAGTTTCTGATAGCTAGACAAACAGTTTGTCTTGGCTCATTGCAGGCCATGGATTCACTTCCATGACGTCACCAGTGGCGTTACGGTTCAGGATGGAGCACTCTGTTGTATAACGTAGAGGGCCCTGAATAACTCATAACAGATGAAGCTAGCTGCTTGGATTTAATGTTGTACCAGCGCTGGCATCCCTATAGCCTATATATCAAAATGAAAATGTGTCTGATTTTTCTGAATGTCTACGGAAATTTGCGTTATTAACGCGTTTCAGACTGTTTTATGACGGATGCACGCGAAAATAAAGTTTTTGTCTGTCTGTGGACAATTTTTTGTTCCCTTATAACTCGAGAACGGCTGGGTGCATCAACGTAATACAGGGGGCGGCAAAAAGATCTGACGGTTTTTAAATCACAACAACACAAACATTTTAAATGATACAAACTCTTTTATACTTATAACAGCAAGGTGTACATGTCAATTAATGGAAAACATGAAAGAACAATAGATTTTAACTTTTAAGATTTGAAGATAACGTCTTTCAAATGATGCCCACTTTTGCCATGCGGCAAAAAGATCTGACGGTTTATGTCGTCGTACGGCTGAGCGAGTCGAAGAGGACGCGTTCCATCTCGTAACACAATTTTGTTATGAGTGAGTAATTTTAGAGCTACAGGTTCAGCCTTAAAACGTACGTCGACAGGCCGTCCAAGGTCAGCCAGGACACCAGAAAATATTGAGCGAGTGAGACAAGCTGTGGAAACCAGTCCACGGCGGCCGGCTCGTAAACAAGCTGATGCGTTTCGATTTGCATTTTCATCCGTATAAAATGGTTATTGTCCAGCAGTTAAAGCCTAATGACTATGCAAAGTTTCAGTGCAAGACTGGAAGAATGCATGGCAAAAGATGGGCATCATTCGAAAGACGTTATCTTCAAATCTTAAAAGTTAAAATCTATTGTTCTTTCATGTTTTCCATTAATTGACATGTACACGTTGCTGTTGTTATAAGTAATAAAAGAGTTTGTATCATTTAAAATGTTTGTGTTGTTGTGATTTAAAAACCGTCAGATTTTTTTGCCGCTCCCTGTATTTGATAGGCCTACAGATATCCGTCAGAGGCACAACACTGTTCATTGATGTAACTCTTCTCCGTACCTCTCATAAAAGGGGGCCTACCCCCTTAAAATACATGCTGAAATAGGCGTAGAAGGGTGAGACAGAGCTCATCTTCAGCCCCTCAATGTGACAAACGAAACTCGGGGGCCCCCGAAAACCACATTTTAAGGCCCTAAAACCAACAGTTTTTGAGATATTTCCAGAAAACTAATTTCATTTAATAATCTAATGAAAGAATGAAAGCCGGTAACCATGGTAACAGAATCTCAGAGGTCCATTTATTTCTGTAAGACGCAATACAGTTCCATTTATTACATTACTTTGAAAGTTTGCAAATGGCTATAAAGTTATCACGGAACCAAATTAAGTTGTAAAATTCATCAATAACGCGCTTAAGGGGGTCAAGGGGTGGCCTAATATTTTTTCGCGCAATTTACACGTGCGATATGTCGTACAGAAGGTCTATTATATCTCCAAACAGCAACATTATTTTCGAAATTCCTGAATTGAAATAGTATTTTTATGGCTTTTAGGAATTTGGGCCATTGGAGGCTAAAAATCCAGAATTTTCATACACCACAAGCCTTTATAATTTATTAAAGAGGTCTTCCTGTGGATTTGACATAACGGTGAGGGTCAGTTTTTATGTGACGTGTATTGAGTTTCGTCTTTTTAATATTTTTTTCACGCCAGGAAGTACACGTTAGATAAATTTAGTTTGAGAGCACATTTTAACTAATCATTTTTCTTTGTCGACATACAGGTTCCATGCCCCTAACCATTGCAACAGTAGCTCTGGTTATTAATACCGAAGACCGTTCGAAGAGCGGGTACTCCTGCTAGTTATAATTATAAAATAACAACACCATAATAATCTTGGTTGGTTGGTTCCTAAGTTTAGGGGCTGCGACAACTCGGTCAGGTAGCCCCGTGTACTTTGGGTGTGTGTAGAATCTGTCTGATAACCGGTGTTAATTATGATGGCTGTATTAGTGTGTGTTATCTGTTTTTTAATTCAAGTAAGGACTGCAGACGGTAATTTCAAGTAGTTCCTACTTTCGCTACCAAATGCTACCGTCCACGATGGGAGATATGGAACTGCGCCCATAATCAGTGGTATTTCCAGATCCTTTTAATTAGGCCGATTGAACTACGCCCATAGTCAAGTCGGCTGTTAGCCCAAGGTCGGTTTAAGGGGAAATGACGGACTGTCTCCCACCACTAGTTTCTGCACTGCTGAGAATAAGAGGTAGTGCCCCGTCCCGATAAACAGCTATACTACGGGCCTCCGGGAGTGGCAGCTAATCACACTAACCCCTACACCACAGAGGCGAATAATAATGATAATAATAATAATAATGAAAACCCACAGCCTTTTTCCAGTCATTGAACCGGGTCAGGGTTGGAATGAATGAAGCCCCCATCTAGCGGCGAGGATAGGCATTGTGCCGGCTTCCGAAGCCTGTCGCACTCCTCTGGGACAATGATTAATGAATGACAGATGAAATGAAATGATAATGGAGAGTGTTGCTGGAATGAAAGATGACAGGGAAAACCGGAGGACCCGGAGAAAAACCTGTCCCGCCTCCGCTTTGCCCAGCACAAATCTCACATGGAGTGACAAGGATTTGAAGCACGGAACCCAGCGGTGATAGGCCGGCGAGATGCTGCCTAAGCCACGGAGGCTACACTAATAGTAATAATAATAATAATACAACTCTCTCTGATCCACCATAAAGAACTACCCCTCTACTTTTGTTATACAATAAAAAAATATAATAATCTTCTAAATGGTAAGATTACCTCAAACTAGATTATTAAACATTTGCAATAACAAAACTATTTTTAAAATATGGTTAGGTTGTCGAAAACATCCCAATGTACCAGTTAATGGTAATATTGCTAGAACAAAAATTAAATATTAGTCTGTTTTGAAAACTGTACCTGTTTTATGTATCCCAGGCCAACACTAATCTCTTGTCCACAATCTGGACAGGGTATATTTAGTTGTTCGCACTCTGGACGGTTTTTGACTTGTTCGCAATCAAGACACAACCGATTTGAAACGAGTCACTTCAAATTCACACCACTCGACACAACATAATTCGGTAGAGGGGAGGAGGGAGGGAACCTACCTGACCGCTCTCAATGGGCGCAGTTCCACTGCCACTTTTCGAAGGTTGATGCTCATGACCAGGGTCATTAGTGAAGCTTGGGTGCAGTTCCATATAACCCTCCACGACACCTAGTTTGCGGACTTGGCTAATACATGGCATCGCAGTCAGAACCTGGCGACGAACGTTGGAACTAATAAAGCGTTATCAAACTAACCTACAAATTTTGGCATCACACAAGTGCAGTTAGTGAAAGGTTCTTTTTCATGCCATAAATCTATGACATGGGACCACCGGCTTTACTTCTCTTCAG
Source organism: Meconema thalassinum (assembly GCA_946902985.2). Classification (NCBI taxonomy): domain Eukaryota; kingdom Metazoa; phylum Arthropoda; class Insecta; order Orthoptera; family Tettigoniidae; genus Meconema; species Meconema thalassinum. The sequence continues at coordinate 51,450,410 of OX336398.1, read as the reverse complement.
AACGAAGGCATAACTTACTGAGAGATTTTTAACGCTCTAAAAAAATCCGACGATTTCGGCCGGGTTTGAACCCGCGATCTTGGGCATAGAAGCTCAGCACGCTACCAACTACGCCACCGAAGCCGCCTAACTGTTAATGATGAATGAAGAGATAACTGATGTTAGTGATAACGGGCCTTTAACTAACCGAGTTCATGAAGTCGGATCGAAGGCAATGCGTAGTTCTCATATTTCTCGTACGGATGCCGGCGTTTAAAATTCTCGTTTGTTTTCTCGTAGCCTCGTCACATGGGGTGAGTAATCGATTTAAACTGTTGACAATAGTAGGTCAGTGGGGGTGAAATGTCACGTCACGTCACCTCATGTCAGTGGTGGCGTGCGCGTGATAGGTCAGGGTGTCCATGTATGACATGAGTCACTTAACCTGTCTGACGGTTAAGTTATATCCAACTCCTCCGACAAGCCGTCATGGCACCATTCATTCTGAGGGAGTTTGATTCCCGGTTTTGCCATGCGTCTCAAATATGGCTCTATAAAGATACCATTTCTTTAAGATCTTTCTGGACGTTAACGTTCCATGGCATAGTCGTCTTTGGTTTTGAGTCAAAGATACTGAAGATACGTTTCGTCCATCGGGAATCGATCATCCGTCGTATATGACCGCAGAAGCAAACTCTGCGTTTTCGCATTGTGTCTGTGATCTTCTCTGTCTTAGAGTAAGTCTTGCCTGGATTGTCTGATGTAGATGTCATTTTTGTAGTCCAGGCCAAGTATACTTTATTATTATTATTATTATTATTATTATTAACAATCAGCAATTTTTCTAGGTTTGTGCCGTCACTTGTGTGAGGTTTCACCTAGGACACCAAGCTGGCTCATCAGCGGGCTCTTGGTGTCCCACTGGAGTAGCGAACTGTGCACTACATCCCTTCTTATGAAGCGCACCTGAGCCTCTTTACTGCGAGAAATAAAAGCTCATAAGCCTTCATAGGGAGGTTATGACTGCTTGAGTTGTTAGTAAAGAGGCGCAGGTGCGCTTTATATAAAGGGAGGTAGTGCACAGTTCGCTACTCAAGTGGGATACCAAGAGCCAGCTGATGAGCCAGCTTGGTGTTTTAATTCACTGGCCATGAAAGCCAATATACCATCTTATTATATAATACGCTAAGGTGTATGTTTCACGAAACTCAAGCTCCTAAACCAGAGGGAGTTAGAAGGTGTGGTTTGTACCAAAATCTTAAAAATAGTCTCAATATTACAGGAAAAATCTTGCATTTCTTGAAAAGTCAACGGAAATATATTTATTTGTTTATAAAGTGCTTTTAAACAAAAAAAATACGAGCCTTACAGTAGTCGCATATGATGTGTAACATCTGACATGTTATTCGAATAATTCCATATTACTTTTTTTTTTAAAGAATGAACTCATAGTGCTACCTTGTGCCAGAAAACATGAAAGGATTCTCCAATGCATCTGCAGTAGTGACATATACCTGCAACTGTATGCGGGAGCAATCCACTGCCTACTTGATGCGAGCTGCGCTTTATACCGGCCAGGTAGTGAACCCATGCCAGCGGTGTTAATGAAAATGGCCTCTTATTGCCGACATAGCGCACTTAAAAATTAGGTGTGCAGTAGGTATATTAAACGCGTTTCTCCCAGTGATACGTTTAGACCAACGAAGTTTCAATTATTGTTCGTAGTCGGTGTTAATATACTGAATTCCTACGTTGTTTGCAGTGTTTGTGAAAAAACTAAACATCCTGCGTACCCCCTACTAACCTTTTTTAGGTAGTAATAATGGTTATTAAAAAATAATGTAAAAGGTATTTAGTTAGTATGGTTTAACCTTTGTAATTTTAATAAAACAAAATATAGTTGTTGTTTTTCAGTTCCTTTTCCCAAAGGGTGATTTTTGCAATCATTGCGTTAGTTTTCATTTCAACATCAGGCGCGGATTCAAGGGGGGGGGGGGTCACGGGGGTCATGACACCCCCCCCCCCCCAAACGGAGACCAAATTTTTTTGCAAACTCAAAAAGCGAAAACACAATCACCAGACAAATAAAACTTAACGAATTTTAACTGAAAAACAGTTTTGTTTCATTTTATTCAATACTGAATTATCTTTATTGGAATTATTATGTTCTGTTACAACTGTACATATTTACAACTTCATACCTCTTGTATAAAAACTATTAGTTATACAACAAAATCAACTCAACTATTTTGTTTAGCAAACCTTGTGATTACCGAATCGATGTCTATAGTGATGTCACGATGAATGTGCAGCAATGCACGGATAGGAAACTGGGGCTTTTTTCGCACCAAAAATTTTTGCCGGCGTCCAAACTGCAAGCTTGGTTGGCAATTTAAGCTGTGACTTTCTCCCTTTGTCGGTACCAACTCGACTTGCCGAAACTGTAACGTACCTTGATACTTTTCTCGAAGCTCGATGTAAGAGTCGCAAAACACGCCTTTGCAATTTGTACGAATATTTTTGGTGCGCTAAACGCATCAAATTTCTATCCATGAAGCTTGCAAAAAAATTGGTCTGGTTTTGTACGTTTGGTTATTTTGTGATTGCGTTTTTAGTGATACAATTTTTCTTAACAATTTCGAATCTCTGACCCCCCCCCCCCCAAACCAAACTCTAGATCCGCGCCTGTTCAACATAGAACATATCAGAAACACTACCTTGCATACACTTATTCCAAATGTTCAGTTTTTCAAAAATATCACCAATTTTAAAAGCCAACCAAAGTCATTGAGTACTGATGATAAATTAGAATTGTGCTCGGTAAAGAAAAGATGCAATTCTTTGTGGAGTTCAAATACACGCGCCGTAAATAACTCACACAGTAGTCACGGCACGAAGCTCACTGCGCATGTGGATCGAGTAGAAGGATGGCCTGCCGCGTACTCCCTGAAATGTTTCACAGATTGAGAACCCCGGGTTTAGATTATATGGATGCTCTGAGTTTAATATTATTATAAATTGATTTTACCTGAGGATGGTTACAAGTTAACCGAAACTACTAGACTACTATATATGATATTCAGTTCCAATTCTAGCAACCCACCCCGGCTTCGCCCGGTATCTTTAACGGTTTACCCAGCGTAAGCTTAAAAGGCGCACGGACAGCAGGTCCCAGACGCAATTCAGAAAAGCCGAGGTGAACAGCGAAACTCCAAACACATACACTATTCTGTTAAGTCTTAACTCACACGACTGGAGAGTTTGAGGCTGGCCGAAGCTAGGGTGATAGGCTCGCTCGCACTGAAGCTAGTAATTTAAATTTCCATCAAATGGAGATTGTTGGAAGAAATGAAAACTTAAAAACACTTATAGTGGGCGATGTATTAAAGATAGAGATATGCTGTCCGGGGCGTTTTTGCAGAACTTTTCATGCTGAACAATTCTTACACTCATTATATATAGGCCTAGATATTTGAACGGTTTACCCTGCGTAGGCTTAAACGGCACACAGCCGGTAGGTTCTTCTTTGACTTGATTCACTTAGAGTAAATCGTTACTGCCCGGCTTTCTTTTGGTCATAAATAAATGTTTTACTACAGAAACCTTCCTCGAGAAATCCTTTACAGAATGTTGAAAACTGCATTACAATCCATTCAGTGGTTCTCGAGATTACCCGTGACATCCAACAATCGGGGACTTTGTTTTGTACTAAATAGATATAAATCAGAAACCGCTATGGACATCAAATTGGCAGGGGAAAAACTAAAGGAAGTAGGAGGCTTCTGTTACTTAGGAAGCAAAATAACCAGTGATGGACGAAGCAAAGAGGATATAAAAAGTAGGTCGGCTCAGGCTAGGAAAGCATTTCTACAAAAAAGGAATCTGTTGACATCGAATATAGATTTAGGTATTAGGAAGTCATTTTTGAAAGCCTTTGTCTGGAGCGTGGCGCTCTATGGAAGTGAAACTTGGACTATTGGTGCAGCAGAAAAGAGGAGAATTGAAGTGTTTGAAATGTGGTGTTACAGGAGAATGATGAAGATCAGATGGGTAGATAGGGTTACAAACGAAGAGGTGAGAGAAGAGATGTTTCTGGAGACTGCTAATGAAGAGAAGAGATAGGTTGGTAGGACACATCATATTAAGGCACCCTGGATTAGCAAGCTTAGTTATGGAAGGAAGGGTTGAGGACAAGAACTGTAGGGGTAGACCAAGGTAGATGTAGGGAGTGGTAGCTATGTAGAGATGAAACGCTTAGCTCAGGACAGGTTGGCGTGGATAGCTGCATCAAACCACTCAAAAGACTGAAGACTCAAACAACACAGAGATAGTAGTCTATTGATTTAAGTGGAGTAAAACCACTTTACTTATTCATCATAGTTTTTTTTTAGCGTATGGCTTTTAGTGCCGGGAGTGTCCGAGGACATGTTCGGCTCGCCAGTTTTGTAGCTGCTTCGAGACGGACACCCAATGGGCGAGGTACAAGTACCGTTGGGGAGGAAAGTTGGAATAGAAGGTCGAAGAGTTGGAAGGTAGCGGCTGTGGCCTATAGTTAGGGACCAACCCCGGCATTTGCCTGGAAGGAAGATGGGAAAACACAGAAGACCATCTTCAAGGTTGCCGGCGGGGGGATTCGAACCTCCTCGCCTCCCGGATGTGATCGACTGCCAGCAGTAATGCCGTAACGACCACGGCTAACTCACCCGGTTCCATCATAGGTATTTTAATTTTATATTGTTGAGAGAAAAACCAGTTCTAGGCAAGTGGAAATCGAACGTGAACTATCTGTAGTGACATTTATTCATGAATGCTAGGCACTACGCCAAGAGACATAGAATGAAATCTAGGAAGAGCTCTTCACAGTCAACATCTCCACTTAACACATCCTCTAACAAAGCCAGAGAAGAACTGTGGGCAGCCAGGATGAATCACTCCCAACAGGGGTAACACCAGCAGAATGCTTACCAGCCGGACACAACTTGGAAATCACTAAACAGATTACGAGCAGGTGTTGGCAAAACTAAGGATAACCTAATGAATTCAACACTTGGTGAATGTGGAGAGGTTCAGACAACAAAGCATCTGTATTAGTGCTTATGCTGCCCTGATTCTTGCAGTGAGGAGGAGTTGTTTAAGGCACAAGAAAATGCTATAGGAGTTGCTCGTTTCTGGGCAAACACAGTTTGATTATAAATATGTATGTATAATTACATGTTTTACTTTTGCTTTAGCTTTTGCTTTCGTATCTACAGTATTATTTATCTCCCCCCCCCCCCCCCCCCCAGCGGCTCACATCTAGTGGGACGTGGCTTGGCGACCACGGGACTCTAGCTGAGTCTGACATTGCTTCCACTTACTTGTGCCGCGCTCCTCTCCGTCTTCTTTCCTGTCGACCTTGTACCCGTTCGTCCTGGGGATGCGATGACCCATCTGCTATTACATCGCATTCCTGGAGTTCCAGGACAGAGCGGAGTTAAATGAACCTCTAGTTAAATAAGGAATGTGTCGGAAATTCAGCTGAGTTATCGAAAAAGCAGTGGGTAACACGAGACAAAGTATCTCTAGGGTCGTTACGGGCTTAAGTTTAATAAAAATAATGCAAATATAAATGGGCGCCATCAACTGAACTCCTAGCAAACCACCTCCTTTCCGGTTAAGCCTTACTAGAGACAAGGAAAGAAAAAGGAAAATCACACCATCATCAGATCACAACTAAGATAAAAACAAATTTATTTCACTTTGAAAGTCAGACAGACATTTTAAATATAACTCCTACCTGAGAGTATGGTCGAATGCCAACGTTAAATTGTCATTGTCCAAAAATCGAACCATCTCTTTTCTAATCAAAAATATTTCATCCACATAGAACAAGAAAAATCTCTAAAGTTCTCTTGGGTTCTCAAGATCACTGTAGCACTATGTCTTTCGTCACTGACATTTGTGATACCTGAGACCTAATTTCTCTTTAATTTAACATCATGAATGTGGATTTGAAAAAGTTATTAATCTGTCTAAACATACACATATTATAATCACATATTTTAAACATCACGTAATTTATGGCTTGCATGGTATAATTTAAATGTTGAACACATTAGTAAAATGCTCCTAAACATCGAATAATTAATTTACACTATTTACATTGTCATTACAAATTGCTTGTTTGTGAATTACAGAAAATTCACTTCTCATTGGTCATACTTATCATCATCATCAAAATTAAATATTTCTCACATTAATTCTCATCTCAAAATTCAACATATTCCTGTCAGAATCATTAACTCATCACCATTAAATCATTTAAATCCTCAACTCAAGTTGCAATTCCTCAAATTATATCTCAATTAAATTTATTTAATTCCATATAAATTCATTAATCATCAGCTTCTTTAATTAATTATCACCTTCTAATTCAGTTATTCATCATCTATCCAATCGTCTATTAATTTATTTAAATCAGTTTATTTATTCAATCTTTAATTCATCCATTTATTTAATTCATTGATTTATTCCAAAATTTAATTTATCAATTTATTTAAATTTTATTCTTCTGGTTATTTAGATTTTTATTATTTCATCTAGTCATTCTGATTTTTATTTCATTAGGTCAGATCATTAATATGCTTAAATTTCAGATTATTATTTCATTAATTATTATTCTCAGAAAATCTTGTATTATCAACTTTATTTATTTGTTTAATTTCCTAACAAATTGTTTAATATGGTTATAGAACGTTGTCTTACAGTTTTATTACTTCCAAGTTATATCTCGTATTTAATTTTCATGCCAAAAAATATTATTGCCTTCACGACATCACGTTGGATCTGACTATCCAAAACTACATTATATATCCTCAATTCTTCAAATATCACATTTGAATACAACAATTATTCCACAAAACTCCATAAATATTCAGCATACAGCCTGAATCTCAACAATTACGCTAGACTGGGTTCGACAACCTCATGTCTGCCTCAAAATACATTAGCAACATTGCAACTATCACTTGGCAACTTCCACAAAATGCCTATCACAAACTTCACTTAACCATGTTGCATGATCTACAAAAAATATATAACTGGCTGCAAATTATCAACGCACACAATCTCCAATAACTGTAATTAATCTGATCACATCTAGACAACTTCTTAAACAATTGGAAAAAATATTACCTTAGTAATTCAAGATCTGCTTTCAAATAGCATAAATTCTCTTACAATTCTCATAATTCACATCACAGAAAAACACCAATGTGCTATAATCTCTCATATCAAAATCTGCAATACTGATCTGCCTTAAAATAAATCTGACCATTAATGATTCATCTTACAAGATTCAATTACTTTAAATCCTTCTCAAAGGTATCAAACACAATTATAAAAATCATCAAAAGCATCAGCTGTACCAGCTGTTAAACTGAAATTACTCTCAAAAGAGTATAGCAACAAAATATTGGATTGGCAAACAAGAATTACAAATGTAACCCTGCTGACATTTATCTGTACTTTATTTAACAAAATTTCGACTGATATGTGACTAGTAGTTCCTTGTTTGATTCTCTTACAATCTCATGTACACTCGGATGATAAAAATGAGTCCCTCAATGGCAAGTAAGATGAGTAACCACCGTACAATCGTATAAATACGAAAGACCTTGCCCCATCGACTACCATGATAGTGCCCTAAACTATGGGTAAGATGAGTAACCACCATACAATCGTATAAATACGAAAGACCCCATCTCGAAGACTATATGAGTGAATGTACCAGATAGGAATCAACAAGTCTCTAGTTGTCATATAAAAGCGATATTCATTCACTAAAGTGAATAACATCTTAATATCTCCAAACAATCCAATGGAAAAAATCCCTACTGATGAATAATACACACTCGCTAGTATGCAATGAACTGACGAAGTAATTTAGATAATCAATTGCAGATCACGAGTTCGAAATACTCGTCACACAAAAAAACTATTCATGAAAACTTTCCTTACTGGAAAATGTCTAAAAGACCTAACATCTGCTTAATAAAGCCAACCAATGGTGAGAATATCGTATAATGATGCCTGCCATATCATATGGTCACGCCATATTCTAGCAAAATTTGAAGCATATAAAGTCAAAGCCATGTCTAAACAATCGTATCACTCCTATTAGAAAAATATACATGTGTGCCCAGTATTCACGAAAATAATCGTATCAGGAAGTTATAACTCTTACAGTACCTTCTCATAATCAGCTGTTATTAAATTTCAAAGATCGTCGATTTTCCCTATGTAATGAATTTCTCGAAAGATCGGCGTGAATATCATTCCATCCATGCAATGACGATTGCCTTCAAAATTCCAAGTGAATCAGCTGGTAGACCTCCTCCTCGTCAGGAATCGAATCCATCGCTCTGTGGTGCCATCGCGTCTCTGTCTGCGTTTACTCCGACATGATGAACTTCTGGTTATCCATAGCGGATATTGTCCAAATCCTCACGAAAAAGTTCATAGAAACAGCGGACCCCCCTATTCCTCTTCTACGTTACGCCACTGTTCTATACAATGTTCAGTTTAAGTGTTGAAAGTTCAATTTCCACAGCGGTTTAGTCTCACTTGTAGAAAATAAAATTGTTTCATCAGAGTGTCTAAGTTTATGAAACACCCTGTATCTGTGTTCGTACTCTGTAATTCATAACACTGCATAAGAAAGAATTGCATTGATGCATGAGTTAATGTTCCTAAGTGCTTATGCTTATAACATTCCATTTGCTTATAATTGTTAATGTTATTTGGAATGCGTTATGAAATGCATAGTCGTAATGTCATTGAAAAACTATGTTCAGTTGAAGTTTAAAGTTGCAGTATCACGTAACTATTTGTCTTTATAATTCAAATGCTGAATAAACGTTCCAACTCAATGTAGTAATGAAGTTCAGCTTCTGTTATAATGCTTGCGTATAAAGTTGGAATTAACCCGCACGGCCCTACTACTAATAATAATAATAATAATATCGTATGGCCTCGGGTGCCTGGTGCAAGCTTTGCTATTTGACACCCAGAGGGTAGCTTGCATGTCGAATTTCGTAGTTCCTTGACTATGAAAGTCAAGGAGGTTAGATGTTAGATATCTAATCTCCTTGAACACAATGGCGCTTTCTAGTAGAGAAATGAGGAACTTTGTGATGGCGGAAACTCCCGAGATTAATTTTGCCATTATGAACTCGGCCTACTGAATTCAAATGGGTTCTTTGACATGCCAACATCGTATGACATGCGTATCGTAATTTTGCCGCCTTTCAAAAATCACTTACCACGGTCAGGGGCGAACCTGCAATCTTGGGGTTAGTAGACCGACACGCTATCCACTCACCCACCGTGGCAAGCTACGGCCCTACTGCAATGCTATAATAATCTCCGCATAAAGCTGGCCTCGCCATGTCGCTCTACTATGCTGTTCTGCGGTGAAATGCAGCTTGGAATAAAGTTCTCCAACTACCTGCAATGCTGTTCTAAAGCCTCGGCCTCCTCATGCCGCTCGACCCGTACATCTGGTTCGGTGACCGGTCTCCACGCTACTTACTGCGGATGTCCGCCCGGCTCACTGACCTACTTGTCGTTCGCTGCTCGGTGAAGTTAAAACTGTCGCTTTCACTTTCCGTGACAAACTGTTCGCTGCGCGACCTGTACCATGCGCTTGGCGTGTGCTACTGAGCTCGACTGTCTGATCTCGACTGCTTGGCTCACTGAGCTAGACTGACTGTCTCTGGACTGCAATGACCCTTACCTGCCTGGCGCGGTCACGTGACGTTCTCCCCACCACTGTGCTCTTGCGTCACAACTATAATCTCGAACCCCCATCATCTCGGCTATTAAGTTATAAAATAACTTAAGGGTTATCTGACTTCCTTTAAATAATTACCACATATAATGCATGTTATATATTCTCTTCTGAGATGTTTAAATACCATGTTCCATATAGATCTTAATAAAGCTTCATAATTCCATCCATAATTCCATCTGCTTGACTGCGGTCAGCGCCTTCTAAATCCTAGACCTTCTACGTCATCCTGACATTCCTCTTGACTCGATCTGAGCGCTATCTTTTCTTAACTCTTCCCAAAATCTCAACTACGGCTTAATGTCTGCTGGCGTAGCCGATAGCCTCAACTAGGTATCGGGTACAACCTCAAGGAGGCAGGGTGTATGTAGCCCCTCCACTTCTGGTGCATCCTGGATATTGCTACACCCTCAAGTGCTCACGGCTGCTGATTTCGGGAGTTGGCGACCCCGGGGGATTCCTGAGCTGGGTCAGTTTTCTCCCCTTTTTCATCTGACCTTGGGGCGGGCCCTCTCCTCTTTCCCTTTCCTATCTGCCTTTCATGGCTCTTCTTCCTTGCAAGTCCCTCAATCCTCATTCTTCGAGGGTTGAGGGCATTTCTTTTCTTCCTGTCCTTTATTTGCCTTATCCTTTATTTGTTTACCATTTCTTCTTCTAGTCACTAAGTCTGTAGTTAGTATTAGTTATAGTTTACATTTCATTATCATCTTCACGATCACCCAAACCATTAGGAGCCGATAACCTAGATCTTAGGCCCCTTAAAACAAGTATCATCATTAGGGCTCGGATCGATATGCTCGATAAAATCTCCAGATATACACGAAAACCATGTGTTTTATGCTCGATAGATATGCTCGAGAAAACCATTATATGCTCGATAGATATGCTCGAAAAAAAAACATTATATGCGGTTATATATGCAGAATATGCTCGAAAAACACCGTTAAAAACTATAGAAAGGAAAGTGAAACGAAAAAACCAATAACATACCTTTATATACGAGCTTTATTTTCTAATTGTATGTATGATACACTGCAATATACTCGCATTCAAGTTTCAAGTATATATAAGAGAAGTTTTCTTATAAAAGTTACAGTTTAAAAGTTCATTTACAAAATGTTCAGAATTAGGCGACTCAATGAAGTAGATCTGCATTGGTCTGTACAACAAGAATTTTTTCTATGTTTTCAGTTTTGAATGATTTTCTTAAATCAGTCAATAAAAGTTTCAATGACGAGAACGACCTCACTGAAGGTTAAAAACCTGCGGTTTTATTACTCGCACCAGATAGGCTTTTGAATTATTTCTGTTTTCGAACCTTCCGAATTCGGGGAGGGGGGATGGAGGAATTCGAAGGAAAACAGACTATTTAGACGAAAACCACAAGAATATGCATTTATATGCTTCTATTCTGAAAACCGCGGTTTTATGCATTTATATGCTCGATAAATTTCAATTCTGTTGGTCCCAGAGAGGTGAAAATACCACCGAAAGGCTTCTTTCAATGTGTACTATTCAGGGGGGGGGGAATGCAAATATGCTCGAATCCGAGCCCTAATCATCATCATATTATTTATCTGCCTCTGATTCGAGTAAATACAATAAATAGTAAGGTAATCTGTGGAAGCCTCCGTGGCTTAGGCGGCAGCACGCCGGCCTCTCACCGCTGGGTCCGTGGTTCAAATCCCGGTCACTCCATGTGAGATCTGTGCTGGACAAAACGGAGGCAGACAGGTTTTTCTCCGGGTACTCCGGTTTTCCCTGTCAAAAATTTCATTCCAGCAACACTCTCCACTATCATTTCATTTCATCTGTCATTCCTTTAATCATTGCCCCAGAGGAGTGCGTCAGGCCTCGGCAGCCGGCACAGTTCATATCCTCGCCGCTAGATGGGGGGCTTCATTCATTCCATTCCTGACCCGGTCAGAGACTGGAAGCAGGCTGTGGATTTTCATTTTTCAGTAAGGTAATCTGTGGTCCAAGTCGAGAAAAATGCGGGAAGGAATTCTTGTTACTTAGGAAAGCTGTCTGGCCAGTAATATTGGTAGCTAGGCAATAGCACTGTCGTAGCACGCGAGGCGAGTGGGGAGATCTGCTTGCTATAAGCACGCGTGTGGACATTTTTGACTGCCTCCTCTCATTTTACCGGCTGCAGTAGGGAGGGGGAGAGAGAGGTCAGTTAAAAGGGAGGAAAGGCCAGCCTGTTCGTGTGCACCGCAAATTGCACCTGCGTTGTTCAGCGGGACACAAAAAAACATCGGAACGAAGTTGGCAAAGCAGTAAAGTGACCTGACCAAGCAAGGAGTGGTCAGCTGCTTAGCCTTCTGCTCGCTTCATAGCTCCGCCTGTCAGAGTCATTTCTTATTCCTCATAAACCGTTGATGGCGGGTAAATACCCACTAGAGCTTCAGGAGGGCAAGATCTGTGGTCTCGGGGGAACGGGTTCGATTCCTAGCACTGTCAAGATTTTAAATTCTGGTACATAAGGTTTGGAACATGGTACGTGAGACAGAACTGAGAAGAGATGGGTTCGATTCTCATCCGAGTAATCCTAGTAGTGGTTTTCCGTGATTTGCTGCTTCTACTTCAGGCAAATGGCGCCAAAATTATTGCCAAGGCAGCCTCTCTCCCAATCATAGCCTCATTTACAAATAATTAGTCTACTAGCCATCACAATGACACGGGTTATCAGACAGATTCCATACACAACATGCTGATGATAATTGTTGTTTTAAGGGGCCTAACATCTAGGTTAGCGGCCCCCAATGGTTTGGGTGATGGTTGGTTGGTTCCTGAGTTTAGGGGCTGCGACAACGCGGTCATGCAGCCCCGTGTACTTTGGGTGTGTGTGGAATCTGTCTAATAACCGGTGTTAATTGTGAAAACTGTATTAGTGTGTGTTATATGTTTTTAATTCAAGTAAGGACTGCAGTCAGTAATTTCAAGTAGTTCCTACTTTCGCTACCGTCCACGACACCTAGCTTGTGGATTTGGCTACTAGATGGCATCGCCGTCGGCACCTGGCTGTGAACTTTGGAGTTAACAGAGCGTTATCAGTTCTAACCTGTAAATTTAGCTTCACACAAGTGTAATTAGTGGAAGGTTCTTTAACATGCTATAAATCCATGACATGGGACCGCCGGCTTTACTTCCCCTCCGAGGGAAGGCATACTGAGGGATTTTTAACGCTCGTAAAAAATTCGACGACTTCGGCCTTGGATGATAGTGAAAGATGAGATGAGAATGAAAACTTTAACTAATACTAACTACAGACTTACATACTAGAAGAAGAAATGGTAAACAAATAAAGGATAAGGCAAATAAAGAACAGGAAGAAAGAAGTGCCCTCAACTCTCGAAGAATGAGGATTGAGGGACTTTGAAGGAAGGAGAGCCATGAAAGGCAGATAGGAATGGGAAAGAGGAGAGGGCCCGCCCCAAAGTCAGAGGAAAAATGGAAAAAAGACCGGACCCAGCTCAGGAATCCCTCGGGATCGCCAACTCCCAAACTCACCAACCGTGAGACCCTGAGGGTGTAGCACTATCCAGGGTGCACCAGAAGTGGTGAGGCTACATACACCCTGCCTCCTTGAGGGCCTTGAGTAGAAGGCAGGAGATACCGTGAGCACCTGAGGGTGTAGCAATATCCAGGGTGCACCAGAAGTGGTGGGGCTACACACACCCTGCCTCCTTGAGGGCCTTGAGCAGAAGGCAGGAGATACTGTGAGCCCTTGAGGGTGTAGCACTATCCAGTGTGCACCAGAAGTGGTGGGGCTACACACACCCTACCTCCTTGAAGGCCTTGAGCAGAAGGCAGGTGATACTGTGAGCCCCTGATGGTGTAGCAATATCCAGTGTGCACCAGAAGTGGTGGGGCTACACACACTCTGCCTCCTTGAGGGCCTTGAGCAGAAGGCAGGTGATACTGTGAGTCCCTGAAGGTGTAGCAATATCCAGTGTGCACCAGAAGTGGTGGGGCTACACACACCCTGCCTCCTTGAGGGCCTTGAGCAGAAGACAGGTGATACTGTGAGCCCTTGAGGGTGTAGCACTATCCAGTGTGCACCAGAAGTGGTGGGGCTACACACACCCTGCCTCCTTGAGGGCCTTGAGCAGAAGGCAGGAGATACTGTGAGCCCTTGAGGGTGTAGCACTATCCAGTGTGCACCAGAAGTGGTGGGGCTACACACACCCTGCCTCCTTGAGGGCCTTGAGCAGAAGGCAGGAGATAACATGAAGAGGAAAAGCAGGCTGGCCCCTCGAAGAATGAGGGTATCAGGAAAGATGAGACAAGAGCCAATTAAGGTGGGAAATTGAAAGACTCCCTAGGCCTCGGATACCCTAATACCGTCCTGGTCGGAAGAGAACAAGAGTTGACCAAGAGAGGTCGACATGAAAGAAGACGGAGAGGAGCCTGACACAAGTAAGTGGAAGCAATGCCGGACTCAGCTGGGGTCCCGTGGTCACCAACCCACGTCCCACTAATTGTCAGCCCCTGGGGGGACACAACATGACTACGATGTCGCAAGCTCCTAAACGAACCGACAAAAACAACAACGAACCACAACAGTTAAGCAAAGGAAGAAAGCTTGCAGTTTTACGAGACTAGAAATCTCGTGATCATGACCTTGGCACCTCCGTGTTCACGTAGAATCCGAACCACGAGATGGGACATTTCACCTCGAAACTACAGTAGCCTATAGGCACACGGACAGCATTCACAATTCAGAAAATCCGAGGTGAACAGCGAAACTCCAAACACAAAGGACTATACTCTTCTCTGAAGTCTTAACTCACACGACTCGACAGTTTGATGCTGGCCTAAGCTGGGGTGATAGGCTCGCTCGTTAGCTCGAAGCTCCACTGAATGGAGATTGTTAGAAGAAATGAAAACGTAAAAACACTCCTATTGTGGGTGATGTATTAAACACAGAGATATGCTGTCTTTGTAGAACTTTTCATGTTCATTCTTAAACTCATAAGTTATGTAGATATTGTTAACGGTTTACCCAGCGTAAGCTTAAAAAGCGCATGGACGGCAGGTTTTTCTTCGTCTCGATGCACTGAAATCGACTTCCTTTGGTCATAAATGAATGTTTTTCTACAGAAACCTTCCTCGAGAAATCCTTTACAGAATGGTGAAACCCGCATCAAAATCCATCCAGTGGTTCTCGAGATTACCCGAAACATCCAACAATCGGGAACTTCGTTTTGTACCGTACTATGTAGAGATATTATTATTAGACTATTATTATTATTATTATTATTATTATTATTCTCAAGGGTCATCGCTCTAATATTAGACAATCCACGTCGTCTGCTCCCTGGTGACAAAAATGCGAAAGAGTAAGCATTTTGAAATGCTATTTACGAACTGTCTACACTTGCATTGATTATTGTTTAATTGGCCGTTAAAGCTCATGACTATAAAAAGTGTCAAATAACAGTATGTCACAAAAGTTCTCTAGCTTCAGTATGTGCGCGGCTCCAGCGAGTTGACTGTGGAACTCCACATTTCTGAGCGTCACATTGCTTATTGGAGCTTGTTTTGTTCAGCGTGTAATAACACGAGGGACAAGTTGTGACACACGATACTTCGTGTGCAGTTAAAATGACACGTGCCTGATGTTTGGAACAATGGTTTGTTTATGCAGACAAAGAACTGATCCAATTAAAAGCGTTTTGATAGCTTTGCTCCTCCGAAAATAACAGGACGACAATGGACTGGAAATAACTTGCCACTAACGACCTATGCTTCGAGGAGATAGAGGAAACGCTGACAAAAGATCTCGCTGTTTTAGGAAACTACTTCCGAAAATGGAGACTCCAACCAAGCATGAGTAAAACAGAAGTTTCTTGTTTTCATCTGAACAACCGAATGGCTTCAAGGGAACTCAAGGTATACTTCGATAACACCCTTCTCCGCCACAATAGACACCCCAAATATCCGGGTGTTACACTCGATAGAACACTGTCGTTCCAAGAACACTTGAGAAAGAGCGCTGCCAAGATTCAGACACGCAACAACATCATTCGAAAACTATGTGGTACTACTTGGGGTGCAAGTGAAACTACTTTACGTTGCTCAGCTCTTGGCCTGGTTTACTCTACTGCAGAGTATTGTGCTCCTGTCTGGATAAACAGCCCTGTGAAGAGAATAGATGTTAAATTAAATGACACAATGAGAATGATCACAGGCACGATCAGATCAACTCCTATTCAGTGGCTGCCTGTATTAAGCCATATTCCCCCACCCCACCTCCGCAGATGCAATGCTTTGATGAATGAATACAAGAAGATCCAGGTTAATGAAAGACTGCCCATTCATGAGAATATCCACCACCTACATATAGATAGACTGAAGTCAAGATATCCACCCATCTGCACGGCGGAGAATCTGGCAATGAGTAATCTCAACCTGACTGAGAAATGGTCTAATGAATGGAGACAATTCGCCCCAGCAGTCTTTGGAAATGCCATGCATCACACAGAAGGTACCTGGCTTTGAACAACCTCAGAAAGTATGTTCCAAGCTAAACCGGATCCGAACTAACCATGGTGTGTGTGCAGATCTGCTATACAAATGGAGCAAAAAATCATCATCTGGTTGCGACTGTGGTGCTGAGAGGCAAACTGTGAAGCACATCACCCAAGAATGCCCACTGAGCCGTTCCGACGGACGTAGAAGAGAATTTTTCCTGGGGACGCCACAAGCGATTAACTATGTAAATAGTGTAAATATAGATCTGTAGCTCATGTATACACCATACGATAAATAAATAAATAAATAAATAAACGGCGAGGTATATTGTTCACTGTTGGCCCCGCGGTGTTGGGGTTGCGCGCCTGCCTCTCACCCGGAGGCCATGGGTTCGATTCCCGACTCCGTCAGGGATTTTAGAAACTGGCGTGAGGGCTGGAACGGGGTGCACTCAGCCTCGTGAGGACAATTGAGTAGCTGTCTGACAGTGAGGCAGCGCCCCGATCACGAAAATAAAGATTAACGGCCGAGGCGACCCGATGCGCTGACCACGCGTCACCCCAATATCTGCAGGCCAAATGGCTGGGCAGCGATTGCTTGGTAGGCCTAGGTCCTTCACGGGCTGTAGTGCCAGGGGTTAGCCTATTATTATTATTACTGCTTGCCACGATGGGTGAGTGGTTATCGTGTCGGAATACAAAAATCACGACACGCATGTCATACGTTGTTGGCATGTTAAAGAACCCATTTGAATTCAGTAGGCCGTGTTCATAATGGCAAAATTAATCTCAGATTTTCCGCCAAAACAAAGTTCCTCCTTTCTCTAATAGAAAGCGCTATAGTGTCAAGGAGCCGAGATATCTAACCTACTTGACTTTCATAGCGCTCCAAGGAACAACAAAATTCGACATTCCAACTGCCCTCTGGGCGTCAAATAACAAAGCTTGCGCCCAGCACCCGAGGCCATACGATATTATTATTATTATTTTGCAGTGCTTTGATTAGGCTGTTTCCTCTCTTCCAGTAAGCACTGCCTAGAGAAACCCCTCACGGTGCGCCGGAAGGTGGCGATAGATTTCACCAGGCAAAGACAAGTGTTTCAAATTCTCTCATACTGCCAACTGTTGTACACCTGCAAAAGTTCTACATGTTCCTCAATTGAGTCAAAGGTTGAAGGGATAAAGGGCCCGGATTTTTTTTTCAAATTGTGATGATGATGATGATAATAATTGTTGTTTTAAGGGGCCTAACATCTAGGTTATCGGCCCCTAATGGTTTGGGTGATAGTGAAAGATGAGAAGAGAATGTAAACTATAACTAATACTAACTACAGACTTACAAACTAGAAGAAGAAATGGTAAACAAATAAAGGATAAGGCAAATAAAGGACAGGAAGAAAAGAAATGCCCTCAACCCTCGAAGAATGTGGATTGAGGGACTTGGAAGGAAGGAGAGCCATGAAAGGCAGATAGGAAAGGGAAAGAGAAGAGGGCCCGCCCCAAAGTCAGAACAAAAAGGGGACAAAACGGACCCAGCTCAGGAATCCCTCGGGGTCGCCTACTCCCGAACTCACCAGCCGTGAGCCCCTGAGGTGTAGCAATATCCAAGGTGCACCAGAAGTGGTGGGGCTACATACACCCTGCATCCTTGAGGGCCTTGAGCAGAGGGCAGGAGATACTGTGAGCCCCTGAGGGTGTAACAATATCCAGGGTGCACCAGAAGTGTTGGGGCTACACACCCCCTGCCTCCTTGAGGGCCTTGAGCAGAGGGCAAGAGATACTGTGAGCCCCTGAGGGTGTAACAATATCCAGGGTGCACCAGAAGTGATGGGGCTACATACACCCTGCCTCCTTGAGGGCCTTGTGCAGAAGGCAGGAGATACTGTGAGCCCCTGAGGGTGTAGCACTATCCAGGGTGCACCAGAAGTGGTGGGGCTACACACCCTCTTCCTCCTTGAAGGCCTTGAGCAGAAGGCAGGAGATACTGTGAGCCCCTGAGGGTGTAGCACTATCCAGGGTGCACCATAAGTGGTGGGGCTACATACACCCTGCCTCCTTGAGGGCCTTGAGCAGAGGGCAGGAGATACTGTGAGCCCCTGAGGGTGTAACAATATCCAGGGTGCACCAGAAGTAATGGGGCTACATACACCCTGCCTCCTTGAGGGCCTTGAGCAGAAGGCAGGAGATACTGTGAGCCCCTGAGGGTGTAACAATATCCAGGGTGCACCAGAAGTGGTGGGGCTACACACATCCTGCCTCCTTGAGCGCCTTGTGCAGAAGGCAGGAGATACTGTGAGCCCCTGAGGGTGTAGCACTATCCAGGGTGCACCAGAAGTGGTGGGACTACACACCCCCTTCCTCCTTGAGGGCCTTGAGCAGAAGGCAGGAGATACTGTGAGCCCCTGAGGGTGTAGCACTATCCAGGGTGCACCAGAAGTGGTGGGGCTACATACGCCCTGCCTCCTTGAGGGCCTTGAGCAGAGGGCAGGAGATACTGTGAGCCCCTGAGGGTGTAACAATATCCTGGGTGCTCCAGAAGTAATGGGGCTACATACACCCTGCCTCCTTGAGGGCCTTGAGCAGAAGGCAGGAGATACTGTGAGCCCCTGAGGGTGTAACAATATCCAGGGTGCACCAGAAGTGGTGGGGCTACACACATCCTGCCTCCTTGAGGGCCTTGTGCAGAATGCAGGAGATACTGTGAGCCCCTGAGGGTGTAGCACTATCCAGGGTGCACCAGAAGTGGTGGGACTACACACCCCCTTCCTCCTTGAGGGCCTTGAACAGAAGGCAGGAGATACTGTGAGCCCCTGAGGGTGTAGCACTATCCAGGGTGCACCAGAAGTGGTGGGGCTACATACACCCTGCCTCCTTGAGGGCCTTGAGCAGAGGGCAGGAGATACTGTGAGCCCCTGAGGGTGTAACAATATCCAGGGTGCACCAGAAGTGATGGGGCTACATACACCCTGCCTCCTTGAGGGCCTTGAGCAGAAGGCAGGAGATACTGTGAGCCCCTGAGGGTGTAACAATATCCAGGGTGCACCAGAAGTGGTGGGGCTACACACCCCCTTCCTCCTTGAGGGCCTTGAGGAGAAGGCAGGAGATACTGTGAGCCCCTGAGGGTGTAGCACTATCCAGGGTGCACCACAAGTGGTGGGGCTACATACACCCTGTCTCATTGCGGGCCTTGAGCAGAAGGCTGGAGATAACATGAAAAGAAAAAGAAGGCTGACCCCTCGCAGAAGGAGGGTATCAGAAAAGATGAGACAAGGGCCAATTAAGGCGGGAAAGGAAGAGACTTCCTAGGCCTCGGATACTCTAATACCGTCGGGGTCGGAAGAGAACAAGAGTTGACAAAGAGAGGTCGACAGGAAAGAAGACGGAGAGGAGCCCGGCACAAGTGAGTGGAAGCAATGCCAGACTCAGCTGGGGTCCCGTGGTCACCAACCCAGTCCCACTAAATGTGAGTGCCTGGCGGATCAAATTGTGAGTCTCTTAGAGCTCTATCGAACTAAAAAAACTAAATTTGGAAAATCACTTCCGGCTTAAATGTAGTTCTGGATGAACAGGCTTGTTTCTTTACTCGTTTTGTTTTTTGATTCAAATTCTAACCAAATTAATTTATTTACATAATTCTTTCTTAAATGTGTTCCTTGGTTCAATACCCTCAAAACACAAAACACAAAAAACGCAACTCAACACAACGAAACGCAACGCTACACTACACTACTTGGCGATCTCAGAACAAGGAGAACTCTACAACTAGACGCAGTAGCGATTTTCAATAAAAATCCCAAGGAAATTGTGAATGTTAAGGTTAAGGTTGAGTGCATTCCGTTGAAGCCCTTGGCAGAGCCGGGTACCGATCCCAGAACTTCGCAGTGAATGTCAACAATGCTGGTCCTCTGAATTAATTGGAGTCACAAAGGGCAACCGGTTCCGTCCCTCGAGTTCCATTCCCATGAGTTCCGAAAACAAATTTCTTAGGAAAAACGTCCCATGAGTTCCGAACGCGTATCCACGCCTGAGTACTGTAAGTAAGCTAATGAGTCCCACTAGTTCCCAATGTCTCTGGAAAACCCAGCCTTCTGTTCTGAGGTTTGACCGGCTAATAATAGTAAACATGGATTTTGAAGTTGGAGCTATCAAAGCGATAGAAGAAGAATTTCCTAGAGTCCAAGTGCAAGGCTGTTTTTTTTTTCACTTAAACCAAGGTATTTGGAGAAAAGTGTAAGAAACTGGGCTTTCGGGTATGTATAAAACTAGCCAGGAACTCAGAAACACATCAGGCAGTGTGCTGCACTTGCATTCCTCAAACCAGAGAAAGTAGAAGACGGGTGGCTACACATTCATAGCACGGCCCCGGACAATGAAAAGTTAATCGAGTTTTTTAATTACTTTGTCGAGCAATGGCTTGAAAACGTGCATATTCCGATTGAAATGTGGAATTGCCATGGAAGAGGCATAGAGCGAATAACTCTGTAGAAGGTTGGAACCATAAGCTGAATTTGAAATGCGAAAAACCTCATCCTCGTGTAAGAGACTTGGTGTTGTGTTTGAAGAAGGAGTCTCAAAATTCAGACGAAAAATATATGCGTGCAGAGTTGAATTTGCAAGCCACGAAAAGGAAAATAAAATATGTTACAATGGATGACAGAATCCAAAGAGCAACTCAACAGTTTGAAGAGACCGGTGATTTAACAATATTTTAAAGAAATGTTTCTTTTGCTGTACATATTGATTAGAGTATAAAGAGAAGAATAATTCATTTAATGGATCAATTTGACAAAGCTACATGCTGATTACTAAGTGACTTGTAAATAAGATTAAAAAAACAGTTCAAAGACGAAGCGACATGCTGATACTATTTTAAGAACTTTGAAAATATAACTCAAAACTGATTATTTTGACGAAGGCACATGCTGATACAGTAATAAACAAATTAATACAATTTTGTTGTAGAAAACTAAGCCGGAACTCGCTTAAGCAGAGTAATTGGCAGATAGCTAATCCGCAAAAAAAAATTGGAACTGGTGGAAATCGGAACTCATGGGAGGACACGAGGGCAACCGGCCGTAAAGAAATCATCCACCACACACATCGACCCTGTAGTAATATGAATAATATCTGCATGGCATAAAACAATGTCCCCGATTCTTGGATGTCACGGGTAATCTCGAGAACCACTGGATGGATTTTGATGCGGTTTCACCATTCTGTAAAGGATATCTCGAGGAAGGTTTCTGTAGAGGAACATTCATCTATGACCAGAGGAAGCCGAAAAACCTGTCGTCCGTGCGCCTTTCAAGCTTACGCTGGGTAAACCGTTAAATATACCGGGCGAAGCCGGGGTGGGTTGCTAGTAATATATAATAGTAATAATAATGGTCGCCTCCGTAGCGTAGCGGTCAGCACGATTAGCTACCGCCCTGGAGGTCCTGGGTTCGATTCCCGGCTCTGCCACAAAATTTGAAAAGTGGCACGAGGACTGGAACGGGGTCTACTCAGCCTCGGGTGGCCCAAATGACTAGAGGGGCCATCCTCGAAGTGGTTTTCCGTGGTATCCCACTTCGTCTTCGGGCAAATGCCGGGATGGTTCCTACTGTAAGGCCACGGCCGCCTCCTTCCCTCTTCCTTGCTATCCATCCTACCCTTCCCCTCCCTTCCCTCATGAGGCCCCTGTTTGCTTTGCAGGTGAGACTGCCTGGGCGAAGTGCTGATCACACCTCACCAGTTGTATCCCCTCCGACCAGATGTTCCCAGCTCTAGGACACTGCCTGGAAAGGCGGTAGAGGTGAGTTCCCTCGCTGAGTCCGTGGGAGCCACCACACTGGAGGGTAAAATCGATTTAAAAAAACTAATAATAATAATAATAATAATAGGTGAAAATACGTTTCTTTTTCTTAATTATTTTTTTTGGCTTTGGATATGAAGGTTATCGACCCATGTATTTGCTTGTGTGTTGAACATTTGTCTGAAAGCACAACGCAGGAGAATGTATCATCAACTTACAACACAGGCCGACTGTATTTACTGAAAATAGCTAGGGAAATGACATCCGGCCGTTAAGACCATCCCCTCGTAGAAGCCTTAAGTCATTCATGACGCACTAAAAGTGGGGAATAAGTAACTTTCCCCAATTGATGGTCAGTCTAACAACTTATGATAATATTTCAGTTTGTCATCAGGCGGCTTCCGGGGCGTAGTTGGTAGCATGCTCAGCTTCTACCTTCGGAGGGGAAGTAAAGCCGGCGGTCCCATGTCATAGATTTATGGCATACCTTCCACTAACTAAACTTGTGTGAAGCAAAATTTGTAGGTTATGTTTGATTAATACTCTGAAGTTCCAACGTTCTTCACCAGGCGCTGGTTGCGATGGCATCTAGTAGTAGTCAAGTTCACAGCTAGGTGTCGTGGACGATAGCTTTGGTAGCGAAAGTAGGAAATACTTGAAATTATCGTCTGCAGTACCTAGGCTACTTGAATTAAATACAGATAACACTCACTAATACAGCCATCACAATTAACACCGGTTATCAGACAGATTCTACACACACCCAAAGTAGGCTACACGGGGCAGTAGCCGTGCAAGGTCGTAGCTTTGAAGAAGTAGAACATTCTTTGTCCTGTGCTTTGGAAGAACTTGGTCGATACTATCACAGAAATAATTTGAAGCCAAATCCAGCCAAAACGCAAGTTTGTGCTTTCCACTTGTGAAATAAAGAAGCAATGAGGACACTGAACATTAAGTGGCAAGGTGAAACAATCCTTCATTGTTTTACACCAAAATATCTTGGTGTCACCCTCGATCGAACTCTGACTTTCAAGCAACATTGCTTGAACAACAAAAGTTAAGTATCTGCACGAAATAACATACTAAGATGCCTAACAGGAAGGACATGGGGTGCTCACCCCACCACTCTCAGAACTTCAGCCCTTGGACTGAGCTTCTCAGCTGCTGAATATGCAGCACCAGTTTGGCTTTCTTCTCCACATTCCAAAGAGGTGGATATAGCTCTGAATGAGACTTCCAGGATTGTATCTGGGTGTCTTAGACCAACACCACTTCAGAAGATCTACCCTCATTTAGGAATTTCTCCACCTCATGTCCGAAGATTGGTAGCAGCAGCATCTGAGAAGAAACGGCAAGAAAGCGATTCAAGGCATCCACTTTTCGGCCAACAACCAGCCCGACAGAGACTTAAGTCCAGAAACAGCTTTCTGAGGGGAGTAACAGCCCTCGAAGGCTCACAAGAAGCTGCCCGTGTGGAGATATGGAAGACAGAGATCACAGACCCAATTATTCCTCTATCAGAAAAAATGGCACCTGGTCACAAGTTGCCATATGGAATTTGAAAATCATTGAACAGGCTGAGGACGGGGGTTTCACGCTGCAAGAACAATCTCAAGAAATGGAACATGCTCGTCAACAATGATGAGTTCTGTGACTGCAGCATGTTACAAGATCCAGAACACCTGCTGATCCGCCCCTTGATGGAGGACATATGTTCAAAAGACCATCTTTTGGCTGCAAATGCTAATGCTATAACTGTTGCTACTTACTGGCAAAATCTAATTTGATTTGGACACGGAAATAAATAATAATGACCACTAAGGAACCGCTTGCCACTGTGGGTGAGTGGTTATCGTGTCGGACTACCAACCCCAAGATTACAGGTTCGCTCCTGGCCTTGGCGAGTGTTTTTTTTTTTTTTTTGAAGGCGACAAATATCACGACGCGCATCTCATACGTTGTTGGCATGTTAAAGAACCCATTTGAATTCAGTAGGCCGTGTTCATAATGGCAAAATTAATCTCGGGATTTCCCGCCAAAACAAATAAATAAAAGTTCCTTCTTTCTCTACAAGAAAGCGCTATGGAGTCAAGGAGCTTAGATAACTAACCTCCTTAGGGCAGCTTGCATGTCGAATTGTGTTGTTCCTTGAATCACTATGAAAGTCAAGGAGGTTAGATATCTAAGCTCCTTGACACTATAGCGCTTTCTAGTAGAGAAATGAGGAACATTATGTTGGCGGAAAATCCCGAGATTAAGTTTGCCATTATGAACATGCGTTTCGTGATTTTTGCCGCCTACGATATTATTATAATTAACTTTTTTTTTTGTCGTGTAGCCTCCTGAGAGGCCGAGTGCAGGTCTTTCAAGTCGACGCCCGTGGGCGACCTGCGCGTCGGGATGAGAGATGGAATGGATGAAGATGAATGAAACTGGGCAGGGAAGCGGCCGTGGCCTGTCAAAAGGTACCGTCCCAGCATTTGCCTGGTGTAGAAAATGGGAAACCACGGAAAACCATTTTAAGGACGGCCGACGGTGGGGCTCGAACCCACGCGTCTACCGAGTCAGCAGAGAGCTTGGCCCCATGACCTAATGCTGCGCTTTAGCCAGCATAGCCACTGCTGTCGGTTATATATAATTAACTAAGGAATCTACCAACCGCAGTTTGTAATCAGCTGTTTGAGTTTTACATCGCAGCAATACCAAATAGTAACTTAGGGCTACAATGAACAAAGAAATAAAGCATATTCTTTACTCTATGACGGATGATCGCCGAATGTTTAGGCCCACCTGTGTAATTTATCATTGACTTTGGTATCTTAGCAACGGCCGACAAAGATGGCTGACCACCATTAAGGCTTCTGTTGTAAAAGGCAGCTGTTGGTTTGGTTTGTGCTGTATCCGTTTTAAGAGAAAAACGTCTACAAAACTGACCAAGGAATTTCTGTCATAAAACTGTGTTTGCGAAGAAGAGAATGAAATAGAATAGAAAGAAAAAAAAAGAAAAGAGAGAGACGATCCATAATGGTTGGACATGGCGACAATGCTCACAAAGTCACCCCTCATAATATATCTGATTCCCGTCTTTTTGGCTCGTGTGTGTGTGTACGCGTGCTGGGTTGTGATTGGTTCTTTGCGGAGAGGGGAGATTTGTAGAGGGGAATAAAGAAAACATAAAGAACGCTTTAAGGGGGAGGGTTGGCTCGTGTGTGGAGCGTGTGGCTCTCTATAAAACTCTCTACGTCAGGGTTAAAAGATCAAACAGGGGAGGGGTTTGACGTGAAGTAGGGGGCGGGGTTCATTCGCTAAATCCCCGACATTAACATAGATTATTCGCAATTATTTATTTACTTACGTATTTATTATTCGCTAATCGGAAACACAAGAAGTAAGAGATGAAAAGGGGAAAGCAGAATACAGACGCCTGAGAAATGAGGTTAACAAGAAGTGCAAGGAAGCGAAAGAAGAATGGTTGAAAGAGAAATGTGCAGGTATAGAAAATTTTTTGAAATTAGGAAAAGTAGACACAGCTTTTCGAAGAATTAAGAATACTTTTGCGTAAAAGAGGACTAATTGCTGTAATATTAAAGACACAGATAGAAAGCCTCTAATAGATAGGGAAGAAACGGTTGAGAGATGGAAAGCTTACATTGAGTGTTTGTATAAGGGAAAGGAGATTGAGAATCATGTAATGGAAAGGGAAGAGGACATTGATGAGGATGCAAAAGGAGATTTAATATTGAGATCAGAATTTGACAGAGCATTGGAGGACTTAAGGAGGAACAAAGCACCAGGCATAGATGATATACCGATTGAGTTGCTACGCTGCATAGTAGATGAAGGTCTGATCAGGTTATTTCACTTGGTGTGTAGGATTTATGAGACAGGTGAGGTACCCTCTGATTTCAAGAAGAATGTCATCATCCCCATACCGTACCGAAGAAAGTAGGAGCTGACAGATGTGAAGATTACCGTACCATCGGCTTGATCACTCATGCTTCAAAGATCCCGACTAGAATAATTTACGAGAGGATGGAAAGCCAGATAGAAACGGAGTTGGGTGAAGACCAGTTTGGTTTCAGGAGAAACGTAGGAACAAGGGAAGCTGTACTAAGTCTTAGTCTGATTTTGGAAGGTAGAATAAGGAAATATAAGAGAAAGTTCATGGCATTTGTAGACTTTGAAAAGGCTTTTGATAACGTTGATTGGACTAAATTGTTTGACGTTTTGAAATCTATTGGATTAAAGTACAGGGATAGGAGGGTAATCTACAATCCATACAGAAACCAGACAGCAGTCATTCGAGCTGAAGGACATGAGAGAGAATCTGGTATTCAGAAAGGTGTAAGGCGAGGCTGCAACTTATCACTCATACTTTTCAATCTTTACATTGAACAAGCAATGAAGGAAATTGGAGGAGAAATAATATCAACTCTGAGATTTGCTGATGACATCGTCATCTTGGCCGACACGCCTGAGGATTTGAATGAGTTTTTGAATGATGTGGACTTCGTCTTGAGAAAAGAATTCATGATGAAAATTAATAAATGTAACACAAAAATATTGGAATGTATCCGAAATAAATCAGAAACCTCTAAGGACATCAAATTGGCAGGTGAAAAGCTAAAGGAAGTAGGAGACTTATGTTACTTAGGAAGCAAAATAACCAGTGATGGACGAAGCAAAGAGGATATAAAAAGTAGGTTGGCTCAGGCAAGGAAAGCATTTCTACAGAAAAGGAATTGAATATAGATTTAGGTATTAGGAAGTCATATTTGAAAGCCTTTGTCAGGAGCATGGCGCTCTATGGAAGTGAAACTTGGACTATTGTTGCAGCAACACAGAGTAGAATTGAAGCGTTTGAAATGTGGTGTTACAGGAGATTGATGAAGACCAGATGGGTTTTCGTGATCGGGGCGCTGTCTCACTGTCAGACAGCTACTCAATTGTCCTCACGAGGCTGAGTGTACCCCGTTCCAACCCTCACGTCAGTTTTAAAATCCCTGACGGAGCCGGGGATCGAACCCGGGGCCTCCGGGTGAGAGGCAGGCGCGCTACCCCAACACCACGGGGCCGGCATTTCGCTATTATTATTGTTATTATTATTATTTATTTATTTATTTATTTTAAACGAATTCTCCCAATAAATGGAAGACGTTAAGCAAATAACTCAATCAACTTTTTTTGGTTCTTCTTGCTGTTCCAATAGGCTTTCATTCTTTCCGAGAAGACTTGTTTACGTTCTTGCGACCACTTTGGTCTCTACTCTGATGTAACTTCCCATTTGTTTACTTTGGGTCTGAAGGTGTCCCTTTCTGAAATGTCTGTTGAACTTATGTTTGCGTTGTTGGGGTCTTTTCGAAGTTCCTCTAGTCAAGGTGTTGAGTTCTTGAGGTCTTTGATCATCAGTTTGGGGGCTGTGACAACGCGATCATTAGCCCCGTGTACTTTGGGTGTGTGTAGAATCTGTGTTATTTGTGATGGCTGTATTAGTGTGTGTTATCTGCTTTTTAATTCAAGTAAGGACTGCAGATGATAATTTCAAGTAGTTCCTACTTTTGCTACCAAATGCTACCGACAACGACACCTAGCCGTGAACTTGGCTACTAGATGCCACCGCAACCGGCACCTGGCGACTAACGTTGGAACATAAGAGCGTTAATCAAATCTAACCCACAAATTTAGCTTCACGCAATTGTAGTTAGTTACATGCCAAACATCTATGACATGGGCCTGCTAGCTTTACTTCCCCTTCGAAGGAAGGCATACTGAGGGATTTTTAACGCTCTTAAAAAATCCGACGACATCGGCCGGGTTTGAACCCGCGATCTTGCGCATTGAAGCTTAGCATGCTATCAACTACGCCACCGAAGCTGCCAATGATGAAGATCAGATGGGTAGATAGAGTAACAAATGAAAAGGTAGAAAGACGAGTGGGAGAGGAGAGATGTTTCTGGCGACTGCTAATGAAGAGAAAAGATAGGTTGGTAGGACACGTACTAAGACACCCTGGAATAGCGAACTTAGTTGTGTACGGAAGGGTCGAGGACAAGAACTGTAGGGGTAGACCAAGTTTTGAATATGATAAACAGATTGCCACGGATGCAAGCTGTCTTAGCTATGTAGCACACGATAGGGAGGCATGTAGGGCTGCATCAAACCAGTCAAAAGACTGCTCAAACACAACACACACGAAAACTGAATTCCGGATAGACCTCGTACCTTCCGTAAGAGGAAGGATGACGTTGGTTGATTGGTTCCTCAGTTTAGTGGCTGCGACAACGCTGTCATGTAGCCCCGTGTACTTTGTGTGTGTGTAGAATCTGTCTGATCACCGGTGTTTTTTGTGATGGCTGTATTAATGTGTGTTAACTGTTAGGTAGATTTCTTTAGAAATCTAACTATTGCAATGGGTCCCATGTTTCGACTTCCGGAAAATTTCGACATATCTTCGCGTTTCACATCCCCCAGACCCCAAAACCACCGTCAGTTCAAAAGTTTATATATATATCAGTTTCTTGTGGACACGATAACTGCCGTAATTTTGCACCAATCACTTTGAATTTTTTACATAATATGTATCCCTATAAAATCTCGGTCGAGTTCGTTAATGGGCAAAATCGGTCAAAGGGGGTAAAAATGGGGGGCTTTTTTCGAAAAAGTGAAATATCGCTATAACTCTCTTAATACATGAAATATCGAATCCCTTCAAAGTTCATAATATGTGTCGGATAAGTACCAAAAATTTATGTCAAATAAGTTTTTTGATAGCACCAACCATTGACCAAAGGGATGGGAAAAAGTGGGTTTTTCGGGAAACATTAATCATATCTCTGTTAATAGGCACAATATCAAAACCGCACAAAATGGACAATATTCCTCCAATAATTACCTAAAACTTTTGTCTGAAAGAATTTTTGATATGACCCACCATTACGCCACGGGGTGAACAAAATGATTTAAATTATAAGAAAATGCCAAGTGCCAAGAGAGGTTGCCATGACAACTTTACTTTTAATTGATAAGGGATGACCATCAGCAGTTGCTATGACAACGCCACTGCACGAGATCACATTCAGTTTTCATATGTCAGTGGGAAGCGACTTCGGTATCGGAACTGGTAGCATGGTGAACTTCTATGCCCATGGTCGCGGGTTCAAACCCGGCTGAAGTCGTCGGATTTACTAAGAGCGCTAAAAAACCTGAGTTTGCTTTCCTTCGGAGGGGAAGTTCCAACGTTCGTTGCGAGTTGCTGATTGAGGTGGCATCTAGTAGCCAAGTTCACAGCTAGGTGTCGTTGACGGCAGTATTTTAGGTAGATTTCATTAGAAAGCTAACTATTGCAATGGGTACCATGTTTCGATTTCCGGAAAATTTCGACATATCTTCGCGTTTCACATCCCCCAGACCCCAGACCCCAAAACCACCGTCAGTTCAAAAGTTTATATATAATTTATGTAATATATGTATATATATGTATATCAGTTTCTTGTGGACACGATAACTGCCGTAATTTTGCACCAATCACTTTGAATTTTTTACCGAATATGTATACCCATAAAATCTCGGACGAGTTCGTTACTGGGCTAAATCGGTCGAAGGGGATGAAAATGGGGGACTTTTTTTTCTCGAAAAAATGAAATATTGCTATAACTCTCTTAATATGTGAAATATCGAATCCGTTCAAAGTTCATACTATGTGTCGGATAAAGCTCAGAAATTTATGTTTGAAACGTTTTTTTGATAGCACCAACCATTGACCAAAGGGGTGGGAAAAAGTGTTTTTTTCGGGAAACATTAATCATATCTCTGTTAATAGGCACAATATCAAAACCGTACAAAATGGACAATATTCCCCTAATAATTACCTAAAACTTTTGTCTGAAAGAATTTTTGATATGAGCCACCATTACGCCAAGGGATGAGAAAAATGATTTCGGAATTGTAAGAAAATGCCAAGAGCTATCAGTGGTTGACATGGCAACACTACTAAATTGATGAGGGAAGAGCCATCAGACGTTGCCATGACAACGCACTTGCGCGAGATCAGATTCAGATTTCCATCTGACTAAGTGTGATGCGGCTTCGGTGACTTAACTGGTAGCATGCTGAACTCCTATGCCCAAGGTCGCGGGTTCAAAGCCGGCCAAAGTCGTCAGATTTTCTAAGAGCGCTAAAAATCCCTCAGTATGCTTTCCTTTGGATGGGAAGTTCCAACGTTCGTTGCGAGTTGCTGATTGCGGTGGCATCTAGTAGCCAAGTTCACAGCTAGGTGTCGTTGACGGTAGTATCTGGTAGCAACATTAGGAACTACTGCTTGAAATTGAGCGTCTGCATTCCTTACCTGAATTACAGACTAATACAGCTATCACAATTCACACCGTTTATCAGACAGATTCTACACTCACCCAAAGTACACGGGGTTACATGACCACGTTGTCGCAGCCCCTAAACTGAGGAACCAACCAACATCTCTGCGGGAGATATAATTTTGCGTGAAGAAGTAACAGACCGTTACATAGTTACACATCAGTGTCGAAACTTTGCATAAGGACAGTGTGACCACAAGTATAAAAATGGACTCCAAATGACAAGAAGGTTACCGTCATCATAAGACAATAGAATGTTTAAAATATGCATAAATTTACGAAAAACAAAGTTAATTAATCTCCAATTATAAAATACTTTCACGCAATAAATGAGGTCTGATCCTTCTACGAAAACCTGCATATTCTGCCTATTTTCGACTATCCCCAAGTTTGTCCGGTGAAATCTATCTCCGCCTTCCGGCGTGCCGAGAGGACTTTTTTTAAATTCAAGTGACAACTGCAAACATTCGATTTTCAAGTAGTTCCAACTTTTGCTATCAAACGCCACCGTCAACGACCATCTAGTTCTGAACTTGGTTACTAGATGCCACCGCAGTCGGCTCCTGGCGACGAACGTTGGAACCTAAGAGCGTTATTCAAATCTTACCTATAATTTAGCTGCATACAAGTGTAATTAGTGGAAGGTTCTATATAATGCCATAAATCTATGACACGGGACCGCCGGGTTTACTTCCCCTCCGAAGGGAGACATACTGAGGGATTTTTAACGCTCTTAAAAAACCGACGACTTCGGCCAAGGATGACGTCCATCCCAACTTTATTCTGAATCCTTCGTTACAATCTTCTCAAATTCCATGGAATTATTAGTCTATGTAAAACCAGGAACGTGTCAGTGTATCACAGAGCATAGACCACCAATGGCGTTACAGCTGTTAGAGGCACGTGCCAATGCGCAATTACAATACTGCCAATGATAGAGGCGCAGATTGGCGTTGACAGATGTCTCCCATCGGCCAGGCACAAAGAAACAATAGCCTATAATGGATCTGTTACGGTTGACCGGCCATGGAAATTAAAGAGCTTGCTAATACGAAGTGGTTTAGAAGGCTGTGGGACTCACGGCCGCCTGCAACACAATTACGCGAATTATGGGGCTTGCCAAAGAAAGGAACAGAAAGAAGAAAAAAATGAAGGGCCAGAGAAAGAAATGAAAAGAGCCTTCTTGAACAGGTCGTAAATCAAGAGCTTGGCTAAAAACTAACAAATGCCGCTCGCACCGCACAGCGTTGTGTCCGACAAAAAGACTGCTTAGTGGTGTAAATTGGTGAAATGGTCGGTCGGTAGCCACTTTTTCTTTTTAGCACAAACGAAGAAAAGGTAAAAATGTCTTTGGAAATCTTTTAGTTTCTTGGAGAGTTATTTATTACTTGAGGAAAGTGAAAAGCAGAAACTTTGTAAAAATTTAACCATAAAAGATGAAAGGCAGTAAAAGTAATGAATGAAAAGCAAACAGCCTTGACAATTGAATAGCTAAAAGCGTGTGGGAGTCATCGCCAAATACGACATTCCATTTTCGGCAGAAGAACACATTCCGTTCCGAGTCGCGTGGTCTCGAACATTAAAAAAAATCAAACACACAGTAGGTCATCCACGTAGAGTATCAGTTTATCTGCTAACGTAGCCGTGGAAATGGAACGTCTATATTTGCGAATTGATCGCGAAGATCTACCATACGGTACATTTCAAAATATTTACCCCAGATAGTTGATGTTAAATTGGCAGGTGATAAGCTAAAGGAAGTAGGAGACTTCTTTTACTTAGGAAGCAAATTAACCAGTGATGGGCGAAGCAAAGATGATATAAAAAGTAGGTTGGTTCAGGCAAGGATGCATTTTTTACAGAATAAAAAATCTGTTGGCATCAAATATAGATTTAGGTACCGGTAGAGGAAAGTCGCCAAATATGGGGAGGATTTTTTATAGGGCTCACATAAGAAGTTATAAGAAGGAACGGAATAATTTTGGTTTTATCACCAATGTAAACCTCAGGGGATGTACTATGTATGTTACAAATAAGGGCACGTTTGATGTTGTAATACCCTCTGATATTATTGTTAACTTTAAAAGTGCACTTTCCCCATATTAGGCAACCGGGGTTCGTAATATGGGGAGGTGAGAAACCTCACGGTTTTATTTATAATAGATACACTGAATAGTATACCCTTCTAATTAAAGCATTAATTCTCACAATGTAATAAAATCATGAACATAAATAGTACAAAAATACAAAAATGAACATTGTAAGTTAATAGTCCTAGGTTCCTGTTGCCGAACTTCCAAACAAAGCAACCTGTCTCTGATTCTACACATAATGCGTAAGCCCAACACTCTGTTTTGAATTAATGTGAGTGCGCTGCCAACTGTTTACATCTGTCTGTCGCCTCTTCAGGGCGAGTGTGGGGCACGAGGGAAGGCATGAACACCCAGGGAGAACTATTTGTTTATTAACTCTGCTGCTCCAGCACGCAATCCATTTCCCCTGTTAGCAGCCAATTTGGGATTGGAAGGATGTCAACAGCTCGAACTACTGGACTGCCTCCCGCCCCCACAATCAGATGTTGAGGCCTCTGGTGACATGTCACCACTTTTGTTTGGAGGAGAAGTTCTAGATTTCCATGTTGTACCTCTACTGAGAGGTTCGGAAAATCATGGTCCTGGAAGATGTTCTTATTGCACGGATAAAGCCCAGATTTACGGAACCCTCCTACATTTTCCACAGTTGCTGCCTTCATATACGCACGACTAAACAGCTCACCAACCCATGTCTTCCTTCCCGGCATCTAAAAATAAGTGATATGCCACTTAGTAAGAGCTGAACTATTCCATTACATTCAATAGAACGTAATATGGGGTTCCCCATATTAGGAGACAATGAACTCCCCATATAAGGCTATCTCAGTGTCCATGCTTGAACATTTTATTTCTAAGAAATTTATAGGCTAAGACAAAATACTACAATAGTACCGGTACGTTGAACCCAAACCCCTGACTGAATATACAAACACATTTACAAAAATTAATTCACTTACCTTTTCTTATCAATTCGTACGAATTCAGAAAACTGAGAAATATTTCACAACGATGTAGAAAAACAAACTTCAATAACAAAATGGCTATGATGCGCAGCTAACGGCAACTTCGTGCGTTACCCACACAGCACATGAACAACAATTTAACGTATTCACCGCTAGGTTACAGCATCTACTAAATGACAAAATACTACTTCCCCATATAAGGAAACCTTCCCATATATGGCGACTTTCCTCTATATGGAAGTGAAACTTGTACTGTTGGTGCAGCAGAAAAGAGGAGAATAGAAGCGTTTGAAATGTGGTGTTACAGGAGGATGTCGGGTAGATATAGTAAGAAATAAAGAGATATTAAGACGAGTGGGAGAGGAGAGATGTTTCTGGAGACTGCTAATGAAGAGAAGAGATAGGTTGGTAGGACACATACTAAGACAACCAGGAAAAGCAAGCTTAGTTGTGGACAGGGAGGCATCGAGAGCTGCATCAAACGAGTCAAAAGACCAAGCAACAGTTGAAGCCATTATTAGTCTATGAGTTCGCCAACGATAATATTTTGTTTGCGCCGATTTATCAAGAGAAGTGTTAATTAAGGAAAAAATGAAGAAGAATATGCGAAATTCACAAAAAAAAAAAAAAACCTTTAATCCCTACTTAGTGCAAAACAATGTCCCCGATTCTTAGATGTAACGAGTAATCTCGAGAACACTGAGAACACTGAATGGCGTTTGATGCGGTTTTCGCCATTCTATAAAGGATTTTTCGTGGAAGGTTTCTGTAGAAAAACAATCATTTATGACCAAAGGAAGCCGAGCAGTAACGATTACAGTGAATCGATTCGAAGAAAAACCTGACGTCCGTGTGCCTTTTAAGTTTACGCTAGGTACAAGGTTAAAATATCTATATAGGCTACTAAGAGTGTAAGAATTATTGTTCAGCAAGACTAGTTCTACAAAACAGTCCGCGACAGCATACTGTATCTCTTTATAATACATCGCCCACCGTAAGTGTGTTTACGTTTGGATTTTTTCCAACAATCTCCATTCATTGGAAAGTTAAAGTACTAGCTACGGAGCGAGTTTACGAGCTAGCGCCAGCATCAAACTGTCGAGTTGTGTCGTGTTTCACTGTTCACCTCCGCTTTTCTGAACTGCATCTGGGACCCGTCGTCCATGCGCCTTTTAGGCATACGCCGGGTAAACTGTGGCGTACCCTAGTAGGTAGCATGCTGAGCTTCTATACCCAAGGTCGCGGGTTCAAACCCGGCCGATGTCGTTGGATAATTTAAGAGCGTTAAAAATCTCTCAGTATGCCTTCCTTCGGAGGGGAAGTAGAGCCGGCGGTCATAGATTTATGGCATGATAAAGAACCTTCCACTAATTACACCTGTGTGAAGCTAAATTATAGGTTATGTTTGACTAATGGTCTTAGGTTCCAACGTTCGTCGCCAGGAGCCGACTGCGTTGGCAGCTAGTAACAAAGTTCAAAACTAGTTGGTCGTTGACGGTGGCGTTTGGTAGCAACAGTTGGAACTACTTGAAAATCGAATGTATGCAGTCCTTACTTGAATTAAAAACAGATAACACACACTAATACAGTCATCACAATTAACACAGATTCTACACACACCCAATAACATAACCACGTTGTCGCCACCCTTAAACTGAGGAACCAACCAACCAAACTGTTAAAGATATCGGGCGAAGCTGGTGTGGGTCGCTAGTAATTAATAAGTAGACGTGGAAAACCACGGAAAACCACTTCCAGGATGACCCCCTCAGTTTTGCCTCACGAGGCTGAGTGCAGGGCTACCTAGTTCCAGCCTTAGACCAGAATTAATCAGGGGCCATATTGAATTTTAAAACAACAATCTGTCAGCTGTTTATAGAAACAAACGAACTGAAACGAACAACGTGTTTCTAGTTAGGACCGCTAGATAACTCCCCCAACTGATCTGAGGGTGGAGATAGGACGCGTGCGCCAACAAGCTTCAGCTGTCGACTCGGACGGAGCACGTGGTCACCAGTTGGCAAATTATAAACTAGCCTACTTCGCGTTGGGCGGAAGTTTAGACATCGGCCAAGTCAAAGACAATCCCGGTGTGGAGGTCTGACACACTAATATAACGCAAAAAAAAAAAAAAAAAAAATACACTAAGTGACATTCAATGTTTATAGTACAGTGTCCGGCGGCTTCGGTGTCGTAGTTCTATGGCCAAGATCGCGGGTTCAAACCCGGCCGAAGTCGTCGGATTTCTTAAGAGCATTAACAATCCCTCAGTATGCTATGCCTTCCTTCGGAGGGGAAGTACTGTAGAGCCGACGGGCCAATGTCAAAGACTTGTGGCATGTAAAATAACCTTCCACTAATTGTTGTTGTTTGAGTCTTCAGTCTTTTGACTGCTTTGATGCAGCTCTCCATGCCTCCCTGTCCTGAGCTATTCGTTTCATCTCTACATAGTCACCACACCCTACATCCGAGGCAATCTGTTTAACATATTCTAACCTTGGTCTACCCCTACAGTTCTTGTCCTCGACCCTTCCTTCCATAACTAAGCTTGCTATTCCTGTGTGTCTTAGTATGTGTCCTACCAACCTATCTCTTCTCTTCATAAGCAGTCGCCAGAAACATCTCTCCTCTCCCACTCGTCTTAATACCTCTTCGTTTGTAACCCTATCTACCCATCTGATCTTCATCATTCTCCTGTAACACCACATTTCAAACGCCTCAATTTTCTTCTTTTCTGCTGCACCAATAGTCCAAGTTTCACTTCCATAGAGCGCCACGCTCCAGACAAAGGCCTTCAAAAATGACTTCCTAGTACCTAAATCTATATTCGATTTCAACAGATTCCTTTTCTGTAGAAATGCTTTCCTTGCCTGTGCCAACCAATTTTTATATCCTCCTTGCTTCGTGCATCATTGGTTATTTTGCTTCCTAAGTAACAGAAGTCTCCTACTTCCTTCAGCTTTTCACCTGCCAATTTGGAATGCAGCCGAAATAAATCGTTTTACATTTATTAATTTTCATCATGAATTCTTTCCGTAAGACGGAGTCCACACCATTCAAAAACTCTTTCAAAACCTCAGGCGTGTCGGCCAAGATGACGATGTCATCAGGAAATCTCAGAGTTGAAATTATTTCTCGCTTGAATCTTCACTCCCACTTTAAATTTTTCTCCAATTTCCTTCATTAGTTGTTCGATGTAAAGATTGAAAAGTGTGGGTGATAAGTTGCAGCCTTGCCTTACACCTTCCTGTGAATACCAGCTTCTCTCTCATGTCCTTCAGCTCGAATGACTGCTGTCTGTTTTCTGTACAGATTGTAGATCACCCTCCACTAATTACAATAAATAAATAGTGTGAAACTAAATGTGTAGGTTAGATTTGATTAACGCTTTATTAAGTTCCAGCGTTCGCCACCAGGTGCCGATCGCGGTGGCATCTAGTAGCGGTTAGGTGTCCTTATCGGTAGTATTTGGCAGGAAAAGTAGCAACTACTTGAAATTGATCGTCTGCTGTGAAAATGAAAATCCACAGCCTGCTTCCAGTCTCCGACCGGGTCAGGGATGGAATGAATGAAGCCCCCATCTAGCGGCGAGGATATGAACTGTGCCGCCTGCCAAAGCCTGACGCACTCCCCTGGGGAAATGATTAAATGAAGGACAGATGAAATGAAATGATAGTGGAGAGTGTTGCTGGAATGGAATTTGTGACAGGGAAAACCGGATTACCCGGAGAAAAACCTGTCTGGCTCCGTTTTGTCCAGCACAGATCTCACAGGGAGTAACCGGGACACTAATACAGCCATCACATTTAACACAGATTCTACACACACCCAAAGTACACGGGGCTAAACTGAGGAACCAACCAGTACGGTGTCCTCCGCTGATCGCGGGTTCCAATCCCGTCTGAGGACGTCAGATTTTTAAAGGCCGGCAGAAATCTACGGCACACCGTGTTAAAGGTGTGGTTTGTACCAAAATCTTCCAAATCATCTCAATAGTAGCAGGAAAAATCTTACACTTCGAGAAAAGTCAATGGAAATATATTTATTTGTTTATAAAGAGCTTTTAAACAAATAAACAAGACGATAGCCGCTGCAGTGGCGTAGGTAGGACTTGTTTCTGAGGGGTCAAATCTCAACTGATTGCGTTTATTGCTTTCTACTATATTCTTTTTTTGCTTTGTGTTTTTTGTTTTGTGTTTGTTTTTTGCTTTTGTTTTTGTTTTTGGTTGTTGTTTGGTTGGTTCCTTAGTTTAGGGGCTGCGACAACGCGGTCATGTAGCCCCGTGTACTTTGGGTGTTAATTGTGATGGCTGTATTAATGTGTGTATCTGTTTTTTTTTTTAAATTCAAGTAAGGACTGCAACTTTGAATTTTTCAAATAGTTCCAACTTTTGCCGCCAAACGCCACCGTCAACGACTACTAAGCCTAGTTCAGAACTTAGCTACTAGACGCCACCACAGTCGGCTCTTGGCAACGAACGTAGAAACCTAAGAGCGTTGTTTACATTCTTAACCTATACAATTTAGCTTCACACAGGTGTAATTAGTGGAAGGTTCTTTAACATGCCATAAATCTATGACATGGGACCGCCGGCTTTACTTCCCCTTCGAAGGAAGGCATACTGAGGGATTTTTAACGCTCTTGAAAATCCGACGGCTTCGGCCGGGTTTGAACCCGCGATCTTGGGCATAGAAGATCAGCATACTACCGACAATGCCACCGAAGCCGCTGTTTTTGTTTTTGGCTTATTTTTTGTTTTATGCTATTGCTTTTTGCTTTTGAATGTTGCTGTGTGTTTTTGGTTTTGTATTTGTCTCTGCTTTTTATTTTGTTTTTGAATTTTGCTTTGTGTTTGTTTCTAGCTTTTGATTTTGGATTTGAATTCTTCTTTTTACTTTGTGTTTCTGGTTTTGAGTTCGTTTTCTGCTTTTGCTTTTGAATGTTGCTTTTTATTTTGTTTTTTGTTTGTTTTCTGTTTTTGTTTTTGTATTTTGCTTTCTGTTTTGGTCATGTGCTTGTTTTTGCTTTGTGCTGAGGGCAAGGCAGTCAATGAAAGCAAACCTACACCACTAAACACAAGTAATGATAAATGTTCTCAAAATTTGAACGTACATAATCCAGTCGTTAGTCAACAATCCGAAAATTGGTTCCTTTTTTACAAAATAAAAGTTTCATCAAATTACTTTTTTTTTTACATTATTTGTCTCGGCGGGGATTGATCCCCCTAATCATCCCCCGTAGTTTGCCACTGCAGATCTGTGTCGCGTGTTGCCTGGATAACAGTAAAGCCGGGCGGGTGATGCATTCAGTAAACATGGGGCGTGCACAAGTAACCGATCGTGCATTCAAAAGAAACAGAATTACCATCAATAGTGGCAAATTGCACTCTGATTTCATATCAACAATTTGCCCTAGTAATTATTATTACCATTATCTATAGCCTATATTTAAATCACTTAAGGTGATTTTTGTTACCGCAAGATTGAGAAAACGTCTTAACCTATGGACTTCGTAAGGCATTCTAACAAGAGCTCTTGGTATATAGATTCGCAGAGTATCTTTAAAAGGAAAATATATGTTAGGGTATATTTTTAAATTATTAAAGAAAAATGTAATATTTGTCGCTCCCGCGCTTGCATACAATGGCTCTATCCCACCAGAGAAATGGCGGATCCCGCCGCGTCTTACTGAGTTCATTCTTTGTGAGAATTACAAAAGGGGGAAATATTGTTGTGGCTCTATGGCTCAAACTTTTAGAGTAAGTAGAATATAAGGGGCTCACATCTAGTGGGACATGGGTTGGTGACCACGGGGTCCCAGCTGAGTCCGGCAATGTTTCCACTTACTTGTGCCGGGCTCCTCTCCGTCTGTAATGGCCAACGCGGGAAGTCAACAACCCACCAAGAGTATTCTGGTAATAGTGGACAATGTATAAAGGTTTGTTGGCCAAAGCATTAGATAAGATGTAATGATAAAAATAGTTGACTTTACGAAGGTCGCATGACAATTTAGCAAACATGTGGAGGACCAGACAATATTATTGTCACCAAATAAGGAGGTCCAGGAAGGCATAAAGGACACAACACCACCAATAACTAATAATAAGATATATTATCAAATAGGTGGCACATAAAACAAATACTCAAAGGTGGCACATAAAACAAATACTCAAAGGTGGCACATAAAACAAATACTCAAAGGTGGCACATAAAACAAATATTCAAAGGTAGCACATAAACATATGAGAAACACTGGCACAAATTTACACAATTGAAGAAGCACTCGCATGGAGTTAACACACGTTAAGGCTTGAGCCTAAAAACACATATATTGTCTTGAACGTAGGTGCAGATCAGTACATCATAGAACGGCATGCAATACACGGCGGTTCCAAAGAATGATATAGTTTAAATATGCAACGCAAGTGGAGTTGCAACAAATAATGAATAAACAGGTCGCATGGAACGAGAATGTGTCGTCGAACCAGGACTGACTTACAGTGATGCGCCGATACCATAAGCCCAAAAAATGAATTGTTAATAAAACAAATTATGTGTGAAACGCAGGAAGTCAAAGTAGTTGCTGTCATACAAGTACCGGGATATGCCAATCGCACGGCATTGTCACAATAGTAAAGCAGTTTAGCCTAGCGTCAACCTCCATTTAGTGATGGTGCAGGAAGATGGTGCCTGTCCTTGTGGCACATGCTTCCAGACAAACAATGAATTACTTATCACACGAAACAACATCATTATACGCGTGATGACAAATTGTAAGGCAGTAGATGAAGATAGAAGTAAACATGTTACAACAAAATATCCGACG
The DNA here is from genome assembly GCA_946902985.2 of Meconema thalassinum. Lineage (NCBI taxonomy): Eukaryota > Metazoa > Arthropoda > Insecta > Orthoptera > Tettigoniidae > Meconema > Meconema thalassinum. Next base: position 51,410,079 of record OX336398.1, on the reverse strand, counting down.
CCGCGGATTGAAGAATTCGTCGACATGGCGCGTAGCAACATAAAGCATGGTTTGATGAGACCGAAAATCACCATAATGTCACTGCCCTAACAAAATATGAATCATGTGCATAGGACATGATTGCTAAGCACGGTTACTATGAAGATAGCACCAATTATAGAAATGATTAGCTGGATATTCGTTGATATATCACAACCAGCGTTGAAGCACAACATTGTGTAATGGCTACACGCTTAGAGAACGAAGAAGAAACACGTGATTGGTCGCTACAAACAGCAAGGAGGCCTCTGATAGGCTGGAAGCAGCCAATCACAGTAGAGAGTTCAAAAACAAGTCGGAGGCCTCTTATAGGCTGAAAGCAGCCAATCACAGTAGAGAGTTCAAAGACAAGTCAAATGGAATAAAGAAGAATCAATGTGGCCAACTTAGACTACCAAATTACCTTCTAAGCAAAAATATCCTACTGGAAACACGGCAGTGGGAATACAAAATGTAATCAAAACAAATGAATCATGACAACTAACCAACATAAACAGAACTAACGTGACAAGGAATAAATACAATGAAGACAAATAATACAGATATGTACAACCACACAGAGTGGAAACAAATGGGGAAACCAAAACTGGTTTGCCAAGACAGTGGCCGAACCATATTGCCCGCACAGAAACAACAGGCAGGTTGTTTATGAAAATACAAGAGGGTTAGTTCTGCGGCAACAAGGGAGACACCTTGACGATGGGACGTTTCAAGAGTCCAGAGGTGGTATGTAGAGAGACCACACGAGCTAGGCCGTCCTTACCACAATGAACCTCAAGAATACGTCCAAGTCGCCAGTAAGTAGGAGAAACATTGTCGTCCATAATAAGCACAAGCGTGCCAACCTTGAGGTTAGGAGACACACGGTTCCACTTGTGACGTTGTTGAAGGGAGAGTAAATGATCTGTGGACCATTTACGCCACAATGAAGTCATAATCTGTTGAAGTAATTGCCATCTAGACAACCTATTGATGGGCACTTCAGAAGCGTCAGGAATGGGCAAGGCATTCAAAGGTCGTCCAACAAGAAATTGACCTGGCGAGAGATAGCACAAGTCAGTAGGATCCTCAGTCATAGGCGAAATGGGTCTAGAATTTAGAATGGCTTCAATTTGCACCACGAGAGTGGTCAATTCTTCATACGTAAGTACTTGAGCCTTCATGATTCTTATTAAATGAGATTTCAAAGATTTGATGTTTGCCTCCCAAATTCCACCAAAATGCGGAGAACTAGGAGGAATGAAGTGCCACTGAATTAGTAGCGATGAGGTAGAATCTTGAACAACAGATTGAAAAGTCTGCAGAGGAGAGCAACGAACCAAGATCAGCAAGGTCAGACTGTGCGCCTTGAAAGTTGGTACCATTGTCGGAATACACTTGAGCGGGAACACCCCTTCTACTGCAGAAGCGAGTAAAGGCTACAACGAAAGCATGACTGGAGAGGGAAGTGACGACTTCAGTGTGCACAGCCTTCGTAACCATACAAACGAACATTGCGATGTAGGCCTTACTCGAGACCCTTGACCTGGGGCCACCGTACCTGATAGTGAATGGACCACAGTAATCAACACCAACGTGATTAAAGGGAAAGGTTTGATGGAGGCGAACAGCTGGGAGTTGACCCATTAACTGTTCAGAAGGACGTGCAGCGTAGCGCACGCAAGTAACACAAGAGCGAGACAGGCTACGAACAAGCTTTCGTAGTGAAGGTATCCAGAAGCGTTGTCGGATAGTCGCAATCACAACCTGGACCCCGCCATGAAGCAACTTTAAATGGGTATGTCTGACCAGGACTTTAGTGAAATGATGGTCATTGGGCAAAAGTATCTGGTGTTTTGTATCAAATGGAAGGTCGGCCAATTCCAAACGGCCTCCCACACGAATAGTGCCATCAGAGTGAAGCAAAGGGTGCAAATTGCTGATGGTGGAAGTGGATGGCACTTGCTCATTCTTCATTAGAGCAGCAAGTTCAGTAGAGTAGCACTGAGCTTGAATCATTTTCACACATGTAAGTAGTGCAACATCAATTTCAATGGCAGTGAGTGGACCACTGATCCTAGTGGTATTTCTACAATTAGAGAAAAACCTAATACAGGAGGCTATGACCCTCAACAATCTTGTGTAGGAAGAAAAATTGTTTAAAAATTCAATGTCAACAGGTTTAGATACATTTGCGCACGAAATTCTACACTCAGGCAATTCGGACACAGGAGTGTCAAAGATATCTGAAGTACTGGAGCTTGTAAAGGCCTTCAACCATGCTGGACCATACCACCATAGCTGATTATTTTTCAATTCTGAGGGCATACAGCCTCGGGAAATTATGTCGGCTGGATTGTCACGGGAAGAGACATGTTTCCAGGCGCAGTGACCAGTAAGCCTTTGTATTTCAGCAACTCTATTGGCTACAAAGGTTTTCCATTTTGAGGGGGGCGAAGCCAACCAAGACAAAACAATAGTGGAATCTGTCCAACAATAGACGGATTCAATAAGCAAGTTCAAAGCGGGTTGCACCTTTGCAAGTAATTTGGAAAGCAAAAGTGCACCACATAACCCAAGTCTGGGCAAAGACAACTGTTTAAGAGGAGCAACCTTCGACTTAGCGCACACAAGAGCAACAGTGACGACGCCGTTGTTATCAATTGACAATAAATAGAGACAAGCTCCATAGGCCTGCTGACTGCTGTTGCAGAAGCCATGAAGTTGCATAGATTTGATTTCTGAAGCAGGCTTAATCAAACGTGGAGTAGAAATCTCAGAAATCGCAGGTAAATTGCTATAAACATTCAGCCAAGCTTGCGCGATTTCCATTGGAAGGGGGTCATCCCAACCGAGTTTGTGAATCCACAAATCTTGGAAGAGAATCTTACAAGCAACCACAATAGGTGACACTAAACCCAAGGGGTCAAAGATAGAGGCAACAATGGACAAAAATGAACGCTTAGTAAAAGTAATTGAAGTGTTACAGTTCACGATAGGTGACTGAATCCGCAACAAGTCATCGATAGGTTGCCAATAAAGTCCTAGCGTTCTGGCGACTGTTTCTTCACCATCGCCGAAACTACGGAGTTGTTGTTTCTCTTGATGATCAAGAGGAATGTTATCTATTAGAGTCATGGAGTTTGAACTCCACTTACACAGTTCAAAACCACCTAATCTCAAAAGAAGGGTCAATTCATCATACAGAATGAGTGCGTCATGCTCGGAATCACATCCCGAGATACAATCATCAACATAGAAGTCGTTTAAAACAATCTGAGTGGCAGCTGGAAAAGCTGTGCCATCAGTGAGGGCGAGCTCCTTTAGCACACGAGTGGCTAAGAAGGATGCTGGGGCAGTACCATATGTAACAGTGTTTAATTGATATTCTACTATTGGGTCTGAAGGAGAGCCTCTCCAAAATATTCTCTGTAAGTCACGATCTTTGTGATCTACAAGAATCTGTCTGTACATTTTACTCAGATAAGCTGCAAACGCTATCAAGTGAGTACGGAACCGAAGCAAAATAGAGAACAAATCCTGCTGAATTACAGGGCCCACCAACAAAGTATCATTAAGGGAGCACCCAGACGTAGTAGCCATCGAAGCATCAAGTACCACTCTGAGCTTTGTAGAAGTACTGTGTGGCTTGAAAACAGGATGATGGGGAATGTAGTAAACCTCACCATCAATCGGGTGGGGGGCGACTTGCATATGGTTTAAGGCTTGATATTCATGCATGAATTCAGTGTATTCTAACTTTAACTCAGGGTTGCGAGCCAAACGTCTTTCGAGAGAGTGAAAACGATTTAGTGTAGCGTAGCGAGAGGCACCTAGAGGCTCCGAGTCTACCTTGCGAGGGAGTCTAACCACAAATCTACCATCGTCTTGGCGAGTGGTAGTAGCAACAAAGTGTTCTTCACATATGGATTCGTCAACAGACAACACTGGGGTTTCAACCTTTTCAACGTTCCAAAACGCTTCCAGCTGTTGTTCTACATGAGGGCGTGAGAGTGTAAGTGCTGATACCACGTGCGATGGTTGCGAGGTGCTTGCACTGGGCAGCCTCCCAGAAAACACCCAACCCACAGAGGTATTTTGAATGATGGGCAAATCACCAACTGGTATGATTTTACCAGGACATAACAGGTCAAAGAAATATTCTGCACCAAGAACAAGATCAATAGATTTAGTGCAATTGAAATCAGGATCAGCTAAATCAATATGTGAAGGAATGTTCCATTCAGAGGTGTCGAAACCAGCAGCGGGTAGCTCAAGTGCAATATTGGGAACCACGAGACATTCAAGCTTAGCAGACCAATTAGTAGCACAGGCAAAAACGTTCACATCAGCAACAACAGTAGCAGTGCTTTGATTTTGACCAACACCGCGAATGTGTACCTTCATAGGTTTGGTGTGGAGTCTTAATTTCTTAATTAAGTGTGACGAAATTAAGTTACAATCTGATGCAGAGTCAAGTAGTGCAGTGACAGGTACACGTAAGCCATTGCCAGCTAATATATTCAACTTGGCAGTGGGTAATAGCGTCCTTGAAAATTGATTGTCACGAGCGACGTTACTGCAACTCGTGTTTGCCACGTTAGCATGAGCTTGAGAAGCATCATTACTAGTGCCACTGGAGGGCTCATAGTGAAGAAGAGTGTGGTGTTTTCGGGAACAAGTGTTACAAGAGTACTTCGAACATTGATGATTAGGCTCGAAATTACGCAAACAATTATAACATAATTTTCGAGACCTGACAAAATCCCATTTGGCTGTGGACGAAAGTTTAATAAAGGTAGCACATTTCGACAATTGGTGATCAATGCTCCTACAATATGTACAACGAAATTTGGTAGTAGTTAACATGGGTTTCTGAGGCGAATGACCTTCAGCCTTAAGTTTGGTTACAGCAGTATGTAATGCAGGCTTGGACCCATTCCTGTCAGTTATTTCCAGTACCTTGCATTTTTTCTCTAAGAAGCTAACCAAGTCCTGGAGAGTGGGAATTCTCCCAGAATCAACATGATTCTCCCATTCACGGATGCTATCATTATCTAGTAGCTCCAATATAAAATGAGACAATAACAAGTCTTGAAGGGGAACCCCGTTAAAGTCCAAAGCTTCTAACGCATTGACATGAGAAACAAAGTGGTCGATGATGGCACGCAAGGACACTGAATCATTACCGTATGCAGGGGGCTTGAAAAGCTTGGTGACATGGTTATGCGCTATGAGCCTAATGTTATTGTATCGAGTTGTCAGCAAGTTCCATGCAACCATAAAGTTATCATCTGACACAGTAATGTTCTTTAGGAGGAGCTTGGCCTCGCCACTAAGACTAGAATTAAGGTAGTAGAACTTAACAACATCAGAAAGAGCATGGTTATCAATTACTGTGGCCTTGAAGCTATCTCTGAAATTCAGCCAGTCTGTGAAGTCGCCACTGAACTGCGGAATTTGAATTTCAGGCAACTTTATATGCGCTGCAGCTACGTTAGCATTAGGAAATTGTGCACTCTGCAAATTATTCAAAGGGTTATCACTGTCTGTAGTGTTGGATTTTTTGAAATTGTCACAATGTAGTTTAATTTTAACCAGCAACTCAAAATACTTATCTTCGAAGTCACAACGTTCGGCTATTTCTTCGTCGATATTGTCTGTAATATCCTCTAAAGCGACTTGCGCTTCGTTAAATTGTTTATAAATTTCCTCGCATTTGTGTTTGCGTAACACTAACATTTGATATTGTTCTTCTGTAATGTCCTGAAAGTTGCTAATTACTTTTTCTTGTGAGGTAAGCATGCCCTTAGCGACTGCACGCTTCCTAGCTAAAAGTCGTTTTTGGGCATCCTCCATAATGACTTTAGGATTGCCCGCCTAGATGTAATTACCAGAGTTGCACACCTAACTAACACAACCAACTTAACTAACACAAATATAAACACTGAGACAATGGTCTCGATTAAGTTGTAAACAAACATCTGAACATAGAATACTGTATTGTGTCCTTGGGAAGTTAATGGGAACGTATACAATTTAAATTTATGGCCTTCCTGGTGAAATAGCAAGAAACAAGGGCCCAACATGGCCAAAACAATGCTTAATAATTCATTCAAAGTAGTAAACAGCTCAATATCCGGCCCGGAGAGGACCAAATAATGTAATGGCCAACGCGGGAAGTCAACAACCCACCAAGAGTATTCTGGTAATAGTGGACAATGTATAAAGGTTTGTTGGCCAAAGCATTAGATAAGATGTAATGATAAAAAGAGTTGACTTTACGAAGGTCGCATGGCAATTTAGCAAACATGTGGAGGACCAGACAATATTATTGTCACCAAATAAGGAGGTCCAGGAAGGCATAAAGAACACAATACCACCAATAACTAATAATAAGATATATTATCAAATAGGTGGCACATAAAACAAATACTCAAAGGTGGCACATAAAACAAACACTCAAAGGTGGCACATAAAACAAATACTCAACGGTGGCACATAAAACAAATATTCAAAGGTAGCACATAAACATATGAGAAACACTGGCACAAATTTACACAATTGAAGAAGCACTCGCATGGAGTTAACACACGTTAAGGCTTGAGCCTAAAAACACATATATTGTCTTGAACGTAGCTGCAGATCAGTACATCATAGAACGGCATGCAATACACGGCGGTTCCAAAGAATGATATAGTTTAAATATGCAACACAAGTGGAGTTGCAACAAATAATGAATAAACAGGTCGCATGGAACGAGAATGTGTCGTCGAACCAGGACTGACTTACAGTGATGCGCCGATACCATAAGCCCAAAAAATGAATTGTTAATAAAACAAATTATGTGTGAAACGCAGGAAGTCAAAGTAGTTGCTGTCATACAAGTACCGGGATATGCCAATCGCACGGCATTGTCACAATAGTAAAGCAGTTTAGCCTAGCGTCAACCTCCATTTAGTGATGGTGCAGGAAGATGGTGCCTGTCCTTGTGGCACATGCTTCCAGACAAACAATGAATTACTTATCACACGAAACAACATCATTATACGCGTGATGACAAATTGTAAGGCAGTAGATGAAGATAGAAGTAAACATGTTACAACAAAATATCCGACGCCGCGGATTGAAGAATTCGTCGACATGGCGCGTAGCAACATCAAGCATGGTTTGATGAGACCGAAAATCACCATAATGTCACTGCCCTAACAAAATATGAATCATGTGCATAGGACATGATTGCTAAGCACGGTTACTATGAAGATAGCACCAATTATAGAAATGATTAGCTGGATATTCGTTGATATATCACAACCAGCGTTGAAGCACAACATTGTGTAATGGCTACACGCTTAGAGAACGAAGAAGAAACACGTGATTGGTCGCTACAAACAGCAAGGAGGCCTCTGATAGGCTGGAAGCAGCCAATCACAGTAGAGAGTTCAAAAACAAGTCGGAGGCCTCTGATAGGCTGAAAGCAGCCAATCACAGTAGAGAGTTCAAAGACAAGTCAAATGGAATAAAGAAGAATCAATGTGGCCAACTTAGACTGCCAAATTACCTTCTAAGCAAAAATATCCTACTGGAAACACGGCAGTGGGAATACAAAATGTAATCAAAACAAATGAATCATGACAACTAACCAACATAAACAAAACTAACTTGACAATGAATAAATACAATGAAGACAAATAATACAGATATGTACAACCACACAGAGTGGAAACAAATAGGGAAACACAAAACTGGTTTGCCAAGACAGTGGCCGAACCACCGTCTTCTTTCCAGTCGACCTTACTTGGTCAACTCTTGTTCTCTTCCAACCGAGACGGTATTAGGGTATCCGAGGCCTAGGGAGTCTCTTCCTTTCCCGCCTTAATTGGCCCTTGTCTCATCTTTTCTGATACCCTCCTTCTGCGAGGGGTCAGCCTTCTTTTTCTTTTCATGTTATCTCCTGCCTTCTGCTCAAGGCCCTCAAGGAGGCCGGGTGTATGTAGCCCCACCACTTCTGTTGCACCCTGGATATTGCTACACCCTCAGGGGCTCACGGCTGGTGCGTTCGGGAGTTGGCGACCCTGAGAAATTCCTGAGCTGGGTCCTGTTTTCCCCCTTTTATCCAATAACTCTGGGGCGGACTCTCTCCTCTTTCACTTTCCTATCTGCCTTTCATGGCTCTCCTTCCTTCCAAGTCCCTCAATCCGCATTCTTCGAGGGTTGAGGGCATTTCTTTTCCTCCTGTCCTTTATTTGCCTTATTCTCCTTTTGTTCTCCATTTCTTCTTCTAGTATATAAGTTAGTTGTTAGTTTTAGTTATAGTTTGCATTTCATTATCATCCTCACGATCACATTAGGGGACGATAACCTCGATGTTAGGCCCCTTAAAACAACAATTGTCATCATCATCATCATCATCATCATCATCATCATCATCATCATCATCATCATCATCATCAGACTATAGTCTATGTGGAGGCAAATCACTTAAGGGGCAGAGAGCTATAATCCTTCGACTTGATTTAAAATCTTCCGATAAAACACTTCAATTTTCCAATTTCCAATTAGCTTGGCATACTTTGTCACAAACAATAAAGCTCAAGGGGAAGCTCTGGAACGTGTAGGTCTCTATTTGCCTCATCAAGGTTTCAGTCATGGCCAGTTATATGTTGCGAAGTCGATCTTTCGCCTTTAAAGTTGCAACAATGTCAAAAAGTAATCGTTCAAAAAATGCATATTGTATAAGAGAATCCTTCAGTAAATATTTTCCCAATCACTGTCATGTTTTGACGGGTATCAACTAGTTAGTTTTTAATTTAGTACTAATTAAGGAAAACAAGATGTTCAGTAAAGAACATATAGCCTACTTTCTCCTTAATTCATGGGTATTGTTATAACTCTTTGTCCTTTTCAAGGAGTATAATTGATTGTTGGTTGTAGTAGCTTGTTGAAATATAACGTATTATGCGGATATTAAACATGAATATGAGGTGCCCTTTGCTAGTGCTACCTATGTACAAAATTACATTCATTTCGGTTTCATCGTGTTTGAATTGATATTGTGAATCGATTTGCACACATACATGGCCGCTATCTGCAAACAATTGGGCCGATGACCTTGTCGTTTGGTCAAAATATGCCTCCCACAAAAAGGTATGTTGTTGCAAAATTTAGTAGAGATCAGCTGATAAGGTTGGTCATAATTTGATTTAAGCTTTTAACATTTGAGTGGACGCCATTACGTTTTCGTCAAGATGGCGGCGATACAAAACATGACACTGAGGTGCCCTTCACTTGTGCTACCTCTGCACCAAATTTCGTTCAATTCGGTTTTCCGTGTTTGAATTGATAGGGGGAATCGATTTGCACACAAACATGGCCGCCATCCGTAAACTATTGGGCTGATGACCTTGTAATATGGCCAAAGGATGCTTCCCACATAATGGTATGTTGCTGCAAAATTTGGTAGAGATCAATGGATTAGGTAAGTCGTAATTTTATTTAAGCCTTGAACATTTGAGTGGCCGCCATTACGTTTCCGTCAAGATGGCGGCGATATAAACCATGACACTGAGGTGCCCTTTGCTAGTGCTACCTCTGTACAAAATTTTGTTCAATTCAGTTTCACCGTGTTCACTCGCACACTCAGACTCACACACACAGACAGACAATTTTTCGCCCTGTGTTGATCTCATAAGCCTACTTTCATTTTTTGCAAAAATCGAAAGTAGGCTAATATTGGGTCAAAAAAAAAAGAGATCAGACGGCATATGAAGGACAAGGAGAAATAGTGATTTGTACATCTAAGTGGAGAAATGTACGGGCAAAATATGTGGTATGTTGTTGTTCATTTTGTTGTTTCATTAGAGAGACTTCGAAAAGGTGGTCGTTTTGTCCCGTGTACTTGGGTGAGTGTAGAATTTAGTCTGAAATTCTATGTTTAATGCGATGGCAGTATATTTGTAACTAGCAACCCGGGTTCTTTAACGGTTTACCCAGCGTAAGCTTAAAAGGCGCACGGACGGCAGCTCCCAGAAGTCTTAACTCGACACGACTCGACAGTTTGATGCTGGCCGAAGCTGGGGTGATTGGCTCGCTCGCTCCGAAGCTAGTAATTTAATTTTCCACTGAATGGAGATTGTTGGAAGAAATGAAAACGCAAAAACACTTCTAGTGGGCGATGTATTAAACATAGATTTTATTTATTTATTTTCCGTGTCCGAATCAAATTAGATTTTGTCAGTAAGTAGCAACAGTTATAGCATTAGCATTTGCAGCCAAAAGATGGTCTTTTGAAAATATGTCCTCCATCAAGGGGCGGATCAGCAGGTGTTCTGGATCTTGTAACATGCTGCAGTCACAGAACTCATCATTGTTAACGAGCATGTTCCATTTCTTGAGATTGTTCTAGCAGCGTGAAACCCCCGTCCTCAGCCTGTTCAATGATTTCCAAATTCCATATGGCAAGTTGTGACCAGGTGCCATTTTTTCTGATAGAGGAATAGTTGGGTCTGTGATCTCTGTCTTCCATATCTTCACACGGGCAGCTTCTTTTGAGCCTTCGAGGGCTGTTAATCCCCTCAAAAAGCTGTTTCTGGACTTCAGTCTCTGTCGGGCTGGTTGTTGGCCGGAAAGTGGATGCCTTGAATCGGTTTCTTGCCGTTTTTTCTCAGATGCTGCTGCTACCATTCTTCGGACATGAGGTGGAGAAATTTCTATAAGAGGGTAGATCTTCTGAAGTGGTGTTGGTCTAAGACACCCAGATACAATCCTGGAAGTCTCATTCAGAGCTATATCCACCTCTTTGGAATGTGGAGAAGAAAGCCAAACTGGTGCTGCATATTCTGCATAGAGATATGCTGTCTTTGTAGAACTTTTCATGCTGAACCATTCTTACACCCGTAGTAGCCTATATGGATATTTTAAACGGTTTACCCAGCGTAAGCTTAAAAGGCGCACGGACTGTAGGTTTACCTTCGACTTGATTCACTATAATCGTTACTGCTCGGCTTCCTCAGGTCATAAATGAATGTTTTTTCTACAGAAACCTTCCTCGAGAAATCTTTTACAAAATTATGAAAAGCTCATCAAAATCCATCCAGTGGTTCTCGAGATTTCCCTTCCCCCCAGTGGCTCAAATCTAGTGGGACGTGGGTTGGCGACCACGGGACCCAAACTGAGTCCGGTATTGCTTCCACTTACTTGTGCCAGGCTCCTCTCCGTCTTCTTTCCTGTCAATCTCTCGTGGTCAACTCTTGTTCTTTTCCGACCCCGACGGTATTAGGGTATCAGAGGCCTAGGGAGTCTTTCACTTTCCCGCCTTAATTGGCCCTTGTCTCATCTTTCCTGATACCCTCATTCTTCTTTTTCTTTTCATGTTATCTCCTGCCTTCTGCTCAAGGCTCTCAAGGAGGCTGGGTGTGTGTAGCCCCACCACTTCTGGTGCACACTGGATAGTGCTACACCCTCAGGGGCTCATGGCTGGTTAGTTAGGGAGTTTGCGCTCCCGGAGGATTCCTGAGCCGGGTCTGTTTTGTCCCCTTTTTCCTCTGACTTTGGGGCGGGCTTTCTCCTCTTTCCCTTTCCTATCTGCCTTTCATGGCTCTCCTTCCTTCCAAGTCCCTCAATCCTCATTCTTCGAGGGTTGAGGGTATTTCTTTCCTTCCTGTCATTTATTTGCCTTATCCTTTATTTGTTTACAATTTCTTCTCCTAGTCTGTAAGTCTGTAGTTAGTATTAGGGGCCGATGACGTAGATGTTAGGCCCCTTAAAACAACAATTATCATAATCATCAACATTACCCGTTACAACCAAGAATCGGGGGCTTTCTTTTATACTATGTAGAGATTGAGGTGGGGACTGGGAAGGAAGCGGCCGTGGCCTGCAGTTACAGAACATCTCGATATTTCTGAGGCGTAGAAATGAGGAAACCGCGGGAAAACAATTCCAAAATGGCTGAGCTGGCAATCGAACCCGGCCGTAGAATTTTAATAGCTTTTATGTTCCGACTATTATATGTCAGAAAACTGTACTATAATGAGGCTCATTATGGGTCTAACACTATTTTTCATTATGAAACAGTTTTTCCCACCAATCAGAGCTCAAGAAACAGTTGTTTGACCAATTTGATAATTAGATGCGCTGAGTTCCACGGCCTCCTAATTTAAATTTCACTGCCTGGCCTAGTGTCATAGTAGGGTAATCGAGGAGGCCATGGTCAAATACAAGGCATTCTCTGCCTCTCATGCGCTCTGTTCAGTACATAAAACTGGCGAAATCTCGACAGATATTTATGAATACTTATGTTCGAACATAACATAGTTATAATAATTATCGTCGAACATAAACAGTCGTATGCACTATTCTTTAACAATTATATTATGGGGGGCGTGGTGGCTCAGCGGTCTAGCTGTGTGCCTCTCACCAAGGCGGTCCGGGTTCGATTCCCGGTCAATGCATGTGAGATTTTCGAAGTGAAATGCCATGTCCTGTGGTTCGGATTCCACGTAAAAAGGAGGTCCCGTGGCTCATAATCACTAGATTCACGGTCACGTAAAACTACAATCTTCCTTCCTTTTTTCAATTATATTATTACGTGATTTTGCTGCAATTTCATAGATTTCCTGTGGCTTCTTTGCCATCCAGATTGTACATGTTCACAGTGTAACTGTGTGAGGTATGAAATGGACAAAGAAGTGTTTTTTTTGGGCTCACCCGAGAGACATCACCTGGCGCGAACAAACAAGTGACGGTCGCGCGTGTTCAAGGCCTCCTAACTCAAGTGTTTTGAAACAGGACACGTTGATGCCCTTTTTAAAACTCGCAACTTGCTTGAGATGCTTTCGGCGCATTTTCTAAAAAGAAAAAAGTTTAAGATTTCAGTTGAGATAAGTTTTCTTTAAGGTAAGACCGAATGTCCTATCTCGCCAATGTTAATTTTGTATACTTTATGTTCCTGTTTCTCAGAAACTGATAAAGATAAATGCATGAAATGTTTACAGTATATTCCTCAACTCTTACTTAGTGCTGGGATCTACAAGTGGAACTTTGGTTCAATAAATGTGAGAGAAGTGATTTTTTTGGAAATATATATTCCAATAAAAAAAATCATGAACAATGAGGCATAACTCTCAAGGCATAACTCAGATCACAATGACCTGATTGTAGATCCCCAGCTGTATTGTATACACATTAAGTACCTGCCAAAATTTCATGGTTATACATTGTATAGTTTTGAAGAAAAGGGAACATTTATTGAGATTTTTTAAGTTTCAAGAAAATCAACTGCAAAGTTGAAGAGTGAAAAAAGTATTTAAATCTTACCCTATACGTTTTCCTAAACCAATAGAAGCATCCAGCAACATAATCTGACTCCTCACCGGCTAATCTGCTCCTTTTTTTTCTTCTTTCTTGCTTCTTTTGTTGTCAGATTTGCCGCAAATTCTGCTTTTTTCACCCTTAACCTGTCAAGCACTTTCAATCCAGATGCTGTATGCTTTCCTATTTCTACTCCCAGTTCTTCAAGAACCTTAAGTCTGCCTGAATTCCCATGATTGAAGGTTATTACAACATTAAGTGCTTTTACGTTTTCATTTCCTCCAACAATCTCCAATCATTGGAAATTTAAATACTAGCTTCGGAGCGAGCCTGTCACCCCAGTTTCAGTCAGCATCAAACTGTCAAGTCATGTCGCGCAACAGTATAGCCCACTTCCGGAACTTTAAAATGAGCCAAACCACAGCCTTCTAGGTCAATGACTATACCAATCGGTGCAACATGAAACGAACATCCATGCAGTGTAGATGTAAATTTAAAAAATAATTATAAATACTTCCAGGACGAATTTCTATATAAATGATACACCAGCATGTTCGTTGAAGTTCAAATTGTAACATAAGTCAATAAATGAAAAAAGTCTTTTTTTTTCAGATTTTTGCGTTCGGTCTTACTTAAACGAATCGATCTATGTTAAGGTTAGGGAACGGTTTAGCTCAGCGCGTTAACGCTCAAGGACTCGTTTGTAAGCAATGATAAGAAATGAAAACGTAAAAACACTTATAGTGGGTGATGAATTAAAGGTAGAGATATGCTATCTTTGTAGAACTTCACTCATATTTTTAACGGTTTACCCAGCGTAAGCTTAAAAGGCACACCGTTTTTCTTCGACTTGATTCACTGAATACTGCTCGACTTCCTTTGGTCATAAATGAATGTTTTTCTACAGAAACCTTCCTCGAGAAATGCTTTACAGAATGGTGAAAACCGCATCAAAATCCATCCAGTGGTTCTCGAGATTACCCGTGGTATCGAAGAATCGGGGACTTTGTTTTATACCGTAGTATGTAGAGATTGTGCTTCTTATTTGCTGAACATGGGAACGTTTTTAGGTAAGCTTTACAACAATTGGCAAATTTAGTGAATTCCAAATATTCTCCTTTGGCCGATGAAATCTATCTCCGCCTTCCGGCGTGCCGACGGGGAATCTTTCTATGAGTTACGCAAATCCAAGTTTAATATTTCGAAAATAGTGTCACGGGTTGAAAAAATTGTAGGGGCCCGGAAGCCCTAGTTAGTTAGTTAGTTATTGTTGTTTTAAGGGGCGGAACTACGAGGTCATCTGCCCCTCTTAACACAGATTAAAGAATTCAAATTAGGAATGGAATTAAAAATTTAGAGAGCGGCTTGGTTGGCGTAGTTGTTAGCATGCTGAGCTTCTATGCCCAAGATCGCGGGTTCAAACCCAACCGAAGTCGTCGGATTTTTTAAGAGCGTTAAAAGTCCGTCAGTATGCCTTCCTTCGGAGGGGAAGTAAAGCCGGAGGTCCCATGTCAATGATTTACGTCATGTTAAAGAACCTTCCACTAATTGCACTTGTGTGAAGCTAAATTATAGGTTAAGCGTTTTAATAACGCTCTTAGGTTCCAACGTTCGTCGCTAGGAGCCGACTGCGGTGGCGTCTGGTAACCAACGTCTGAACTAGTAGACTAGCCGTTGACGGTGGCGTTTGGCGGCAAAAGTAGGAACTACTTCAAAATTCAATGTTGGCAGTCCTTACATGAATTAAAAAATACAGATACACACACTAATACAGCCATCACAATTAACACCGGTTATCAGACAGATTCTACACACACTCAAAGTACACGGGGCTACATGGCCGCGTTGTCACAGCCCCTAAACTGAGGATCCAACCAAAAATTTAGAGGTGGATACCTAAATTTGAAAATACCGAAAATTAATAAAACAAAAAACAAAAACAAAACCTAATAATTATAATACGAACACAAATTACGGACAAACAAAAATTCAACATTCAAAAACGAACAAGTCCTTGAGTCAATGTTCACCGGAAAATTTAGATTGCTGGACCTCGAACCAAGGGCCCGTGAGCGCTCTCGACGGCCCTGAAAAAAAGCATTGCGTGTCATATCGAGCTCTGATCTGTCACACGAGTGAAGATAACACCTGCCTTGCCTTGCAGACAGATCGCTCGTCATTGCCTAAACGGCCGTGAAGGAGATGAATATCGGGGGAGGAAAATGAAGTCCACCCCTCCCCTACCTCCTGGCTGTCAAAGAATGAAAAGAGACCAAGATCGCTTCACAAAATACAGTATCTAAAAATATGAACGACCGCAACCAAAGAAGGTTTTTGTGCGCATGTCCGGGGGAGTGATGGATGAATTGACAGTCGAGGGGGCCTTACTCAGTACAAATATATAGCCTAACTTATATTATGGAATGGAATGGGAGGACTTCTCACTCATTCATGTCGCACGGGGCACAACTGCACTTCTTCATACTTTGATTAATTATTCGCAAACGGTGTTCAATACCCGAGCATTAACTGCAAACTGTATAAGAAGAAATAATATTCCTCTTCTTCGTTTCGGCCAGCTATGGGCCACGTTACTTCAATTGTTTCCGGCTTTGAGCTTTAATCTTTTCCCAGTAGCCCTTCGTCCGTTTCCTGTGCGCCTCCTTTCTGTCAGTCGTCAACTTCTTGCCTGTTCTCAGTTCTGGCTTTTCTAGGAATCGCTGGTGTGCTCTAAGTGTTTTCTGGGGAGGAAGACGTTCTTGAATGTCCTCAAGTGAAATACCTAATTCTATAAGCTCTTTTTCGATCTCAGGGAACAATGGTCCCTTGGCTTTCGTGTCTACAAAGTAGGAAAATAGACGGTTGGTCAGTCTCTGCGAGTTCATGCGTTTTATGTGGCCATACAAACTATAAGGTTCGTTCAAAAAGTAACGAGCCGGAGGCTGTAATGCGCTAACCGGTGACGACATCGGCTAATCGTGGCGTGTGTAACGAGGTGTGGTTCCAACCAGAGCGTGGAAGGTCACAGCCCGTCGCTAGAGGGCACGCGTGCACGTCACGTGACGCAGCCAGTCGTATTGCAAAAAGTGACATGGAGGCGTCAAACGAAGAGCAAAGAGGTGTTGTTCGGTTACTGACAGCGAAAGGAGTAGGGGGAACGGACATTTATCGCCGAATGTCACAAGTGTACGGCGAACACTGCATGTCCCTTGCAAGGGTCAAGGCGTGGCACAAGCGCTTCAGAGAAGGACGGGTGTCGTTAGCCGATGATGCCCGGTCTGGGGCACCCCCCTGCATTACCGATGACAACGTCCAGCTGGTTGATGCACTCATTACCCAGGACCGCCGAGTGACAGTGAACGCCATAGCCGCTGTGGTCGGAAGTGTGCACACCATCATGAAGGAACGACTGCACTTGCGGAAAGTGTGTGCCCAATGGGTGCCCCACAGTCTTCAACCACACCAGGAAGCATGTCGAATGGCCTACTGTCTTGGTCTTGGTTGGACGATTGATGCATGCAGCTGCTCGCTTTGTATCGTCACGTGACGTGCACGCGTGCCCTTTGGCGACCGGCTGTGACCTTCCACGCTCTGGTCGGAACCACACCTCGTTACACACGCCACGATTAGCCGATGTCGTCACCGGTTTGCGCATTACAGCCTCCGGCTCGTTACTTTTTGAACGCACCTTGTAATTCTCCGTTTTCGCAACAAGTCCGTTATCCTTTCCACACGTATGTAGAGTTCGTTGTTATATCGCCTCCTGTACTCTCCATTTTCTCTGACTGGTCCTAGTATTTTTCTCAGGAGTTTTCGTTCTTTGGCCTTTCTTATTCATTGCAAGACATTCTGCTGCGTACAGAGCTTCTGGACGAATAACGGAACAATAATGCCTATTCTTGGCATTGATCGTTTATTGTAAACAGCTCTGGTTAGCTGGTACGCAGTTTCCATCTTGTGAGAAGTGTATAAACCACCCGCCCGGCTTTAAACGCACGGTATGTGTAACGATTTAGCCTATTTTCATTTATGAAAAAAGACACACGCTTATGAGATCACCTTTTGTCCGTGTGTGTGTGCCCCTAATAACTTCTAAACGGCTGGAGCGATTTCAATGAGGCTCGGTAAGGTCATAGCACAATTTCATCCGACCACGACCGTGCTCTTCACATTTTATTACGTGTCACCAATCCAACATGGCGGCTGTGCGAAATATTTTACCGGCATTCTGTATATCCGAAACTATTATAGATATCACCCTGAACACTTATGTGTTTGTTTTCTGCCTTTTCTTTTGTTTTCGAATTTTGCTTTTTGCTTTGTGTTTTTTGGTTTTGTGTTTATTTTCTGCTCTTGTTTTCGAATTTTGCTTTTTTCTTTATGTTGTTGGTTTTGTGTTTATTTTCTGCCTTTGCTTTTGTTTTCGAATTTTGCTTTGTGTTTATTTTCTGCTCTTGTTTTCGAATTTTGCTTCTTGCTTTGTGTTTTTTTGGTTTTGTGTTTATTTTCTGCTCTTGTTTTTCGAATTTTGCTTCTTGCTTTGTGTTTTTTGGTTTTGTGTTTATTTTCTGCTCTTGTTTTTCGAATTTTGCTTCTTGCTTTGTGTTTTTTGGTTTTGTGTTTATTTTCTGCTCTTGTTTTTCGAATTTTGCTTCTTGCTTTGTGTTTTTTGGTTTTGTGTTTATTTTCTGCTCTTGTTTTTCGAATTTTGCTTTTTGCTTTGTGTTTTTGGTTTTGTGTTTATTTTCTGCTTTTGCTTTTGTTTTCGGATATTGCTTTTTGCTTTGTGTTTTTTTGTTTTGTGTTTATTTTCCGCTTTTGCTTTTGTTTTCGAATTTTGCTTTTTGCTTTGTGTTTTTGCTTTTGTGTTTATTTACTGCTTTTGCTTTTGTTTTCGGATTTTGCTTTTTGTTTTGTGTTTTTGTTTTTTTGCTTGTTTTTTGCTTTTGTTTTCTAATTTTTCTTTTCGCTTTGTGTGTTTGCTTTTGTATTTATTTTCTGCTTTTGATTTTCTTTGGATTTTGCTTTTTGGTTTTGTGTTTGTTTTCTGCCTTCGCTTTTGTTATTTTGCTTTTTGATATTTTCTACTTTCTTTTGGCTTTCTGTTTTGGTCATGTGTTTGTTTTTGCTTTTTGCGGGAGCCAAATAAAACAATCAATGAAAGCAAACCTACACGTCTAATCTCGATACCAAAAGTTCGAAAATGAACAGTTTTGGTTCGGCTAACACTAAACACGGAATAAAATGTTTTTTTAAATAAGAATTACATCAAATTACGTTTTGTTTTAAATTATTTGGCCCAGGAAGGGAATTGATCCCTCTAATAACACCCCATAGTTACGCTACTTGTGTCAGATGGCACTTTAAAGACTCCCTTCAGGGCAAAATTCCGGCACCCCGGCGTCTCTAAAAGCCTCATTTGATAAAAGGGAATTAAACCGATAACAAAACAAAAAATGTTCTTCTTCTTCCTTTATTTTTGGCAAGAAATTTACTGAAAGTCCTTCAAAATTTAGTTTTGTTTGGCATTTCAAATCATAAAAATCAATGCTACCAACCTAACATTTCAGTGTCAACAAAAAATCCCAAAAAAGTTACTAAATTTTAAATTATTATTCTTCTTCTGTTGATTTTGGCCTACTGTGGACCGCGTTGAACAATCGGCCGACTTGCCAACCTTTTCTTCTCCTCCCAGAATTTCTTCATGCGTTCTTCAGACCAGATGACCTTGGGTTTTGAGCTAGGTTTTTCCTGAAACCCTTTAAATTGATCAACCTTCCTTCGAAACCGTGATTTGTCGAGAATATCTTCTTGAGTGATGCCAACTTCTTTGAGATCTGCTCGTGTTTCCTCAACCTATTCTGAGGTGGAAAATTATTATTATTATATTTTATTTCATACGTTACAGGCCTATTAGACCACGCGAAGCAATCGTGACTTTTTGTTCTTCCTGTTTTTTCAGAACTCTTTCATTCGTGCACTAAAGGCCCTCTTCCTTTCTTCGGTCCACTTTGGTCTTTGGGCTGTAGGTGCTGCTCTCTCTGACATCACTTCACACTTGTATACCTTGTGTCGAAAGACTCTTTTGTCTATGACATCTTCTGGGTCGACCTGTGCTTTTACTAGATCAATTTTGACTTGCATCATCCAGGGTGTCTTCTTCTTTAATCGTATCGGCCAATTAAGGACCACATTATTTCAACTGGCTTCTCTGGGCTTTGATCTTTGCCCAGTGTTCCTTCATACGTTGCCGGTGTTGCTCTTTTCTTTCTTCCGTCCACATCTTTCCCGTCTTCAACTTCGGTTTTTCTTGAAAACCCTGGTGGTCGTGTAGTTTCTTCCTGAGGGGATTGCGTTCTTGAATATCCCCACAGGTAATTTCCATCTCTTGCAGGTCACTTTCCACTTCTTCGAACCAGGCTGGCTTGGTCTTCTTATTTTTTAAATAGTTAAAGATCCGGTTCGTCAATCGTTTGGGTTTCATTCTAAGCAAATGGCCATAAAATGCAATCCTCCTTTTCCTCATTACATCAGAGATCTTCTGGACATGAATATACAGCTCATAGTTATGCCGTCGTCTATATTCACCGTTGTCTTTAATCGGGCCAAGAATTTTCCTCAAGATCTTTCTTTCCTTGATCTCCAATTTTTCTACCAGGCCTTTCTTGTTCATGGCGAGGCATTCCGCTGCGTACAGATCCTCTGGTCGTATGACAGTGCAATAATGCCTAAGTTTTGCGTTCAGGGATATTGACTTTTTGTTGTAAACGTCCTTGGTGAATTGGTATTATTATTATTATTATTATTATTATTATTACGGGTACCTATGGACTATTATTATTAGATCATTACCTCCAAAAGATTCTCCATTTCCAGCTGTAGATGTTTTGTGTATTATAGAAACTATTAAACACTCGCGTGTCCATACGAATGATTGACGATGTCGGTTCAATCATTCTCTCTTTTTCTGGAGATCTCAAGAGACTCGTAAAAAGAATTTAAAGATGAATGACACCCTCACATGACAGGAGGTGTCCAGGTGGCTTTCAGCGATTGGGTGCGCTGCTCTGCAGATACGTTTAGTCATGGCCGCACAGGGGGCAGAGCAAACACTTCACTGAGAAGCACGGATAGGCTATGTTTAATAATAATAATAATAATAATAATAATAATAATAATAATAATAATAAT
The DNA here is from genome assembly GCA_946902985.2 of Meconema thalassinum. Lineage (NCBI taxonomy): Eukaryota > Metazoa > Arthropoda > Insecta > Orthoptera > Tettigoniidae > Meconema > Meconema thalassinum. Next base: position 51,389,559 of record OX336398.1, on the reverse strand, counting down.
AATAATAATAATAATAATAATAATAATAATAATTGTAAAGCCCCATTAAACTGTAGCCAAAACCGGACTCCAAATCTCATACCAAACAAGTAGTTCCGTGAAGAACTAAATAGCCGATTTTCATATATCCTACTGGTCTTACTTAGGACAAGCGGCTTCGGTGGCGTAGTTGATAGCATGCCAAGCATCGGATTTTTTAAGAGCGTTAATAATCCCTCAGTATGCCTTCCTTTGGAGGTGAAGTAAAGTCGGCGGTCCCATGTCATAGATTTATGGCATTAAAATTAACCTTCCACTAATTACACTTGTGTGAAGCTAAATTATAGGTTAGCTTTGACTAACGCTCTTAGGTTCCGACGTTCGTCGCCAGAAGCCGACTGCGGTGGCATCTAGTAACAAAGTTCAGAACTAGTTGGTCGTTGACGGTTCCGTTTGGTAGCAAAAATTCTACCTGAAAATCGAATGTCTACTGTTCTTACCTGAATTAAAAACACATAACACCCACTAATACAGCCATCACAATTAACACCGGTTATCAGACAGATTCTACACACACACAAAGTACACGGGGCTACATGACCGCGTTTTCTCAGCCCCTAAACTGAGGAACCAACCAACCAACCTTACTTAGGACACGAGAAATGAAAACGAGATTTAAAAAAATCACAGTCAGTCTGAATGACTAGACGTTGTATCATTTCAAATGACGCATGCTACAAATGCTACACATGTTAGAAAGGCTCAGGAGGGCTTCTCGCTTTGCTCGAAGCCCCAGGACTCTTTCAACTGACTGCATTACCCATTAACTTAGGCTTCCCGCGCGGGCACCTCTTTAAGGGTCACGGGAAGAAATGTGTTTCTTGTACTTGTATTAGAGATGTGTTTGGTTGAATAAAGCGTAAATTGTGTACTTTTTGATAGCGGTTTTGTGGCCCATCATCCCAGGCAAGCCGGCGGAAACCTTTGCCTCCCTGTCAGAAGGATCATTTGGCCGTAAATTTGAATTAGTGTAAGGATGTAGTATGAGTGTCCAGATTTAGACAATAGCCTACTCCATGAAGGGGTCATGACTATGCCAAATATGTTTGTTTAATGAATAGTGTATCTGAAATAAGAGAAGAATACTGATTTACAGATTTGTGGAGTGAGTTTCTGATTTTTAAAAGGTCGCTCGACGCCAGGCCTCTTTCAACAGACTCCAATAATCATTAGCGTCTGGTTCTCGCTCCCCGCGTGAGCATGACGTCACGTTCCCGCGCAGCTGTATGACGTCACTTCCAGCGCGGCTGCATGACGTCACGTCCGTCACCGTGTCCGTGTCCGTAAAGCATAACGAAGGACCCCAACCATAACGACGAAGTCGACAAGATCATTTGAAATGATAAAAAAATGCACAGCCGCCATTTTTGATTTCTCATAAAATTCCATTAAATTTGAAGCCAGTCTATTAAGGTTTTTAATAATATATACCGTGCCAAGTTTCAGAGCGCTGAAAAGTCGCGAGAAAATTCCATAAATTCGCGTCGCTGCCATGTTGGTTTTGTGCTCACCAGATTATTGAATGATCCATAGATGAACTTATATTAATAGCCTCTATCAACATACAACATTTCAGTCTGGTTGCTGTGATAGATTCGTAGATATTGAGAGCCGTCTAAATATTTCGGAAGGTCGACATGTTGGATTGTTATATGTGTATTATGCACCATTAGATGAAAATTATTACGTAGGTTTGTTATGCAAACTTTCACTTCGATCGCATGATTAGTACACAAGAAATGAAACCTACATTTTAAAATTTCGCACGGCCGCCATCTTGAGGTTATGTAAACAATTGAACTAAATTAGATGTCAGTGCATAGTAATGTGTATTAACATTTTCTGTACCAAGTTTCACTGCGTTAAATCGCGAGAAAAGTCTAAATAAATGTTTCAACTTCGCTTGGCCACGGGGGGGCGTGGTGGCGCAGCGGTCAAGCTGTTGGCCTCTCACCAAGGTGGAGCGGGTTCGATTCCCGGTCAATGCATGTGAGATTTTCGAAGTGAAATGCCATGTCCTGTGGTTCGGATTCCACGTAAAAAGGAGGTCCCGTGGCTCATGATCGCATGATTAACGGTCACGTAAAACTAAAAGCTTCCTTCCTTCCTTCCTTCCTTCCTTCGCTTGGCCGCCATGTTCGTTTTGTACTTAACAGTTTTATGAAAGTACCATGGGAAAAATTGAGTAGTACCCTTTAGCACCATACAACATTTCACGGTAATATCTGGTACTGTTACGAAGATATGGAATGACAGTGAAAAATTTCGCGTGGCTGCCATGTTGGATTTGTGAAACATAATAAAATTTGAAAGGCACGATCAAGGTTGGACGAAGAACTAGACTAGTATACACCTACCGAGTTTCATTGAAATGGCTTCGGCTGTTTAGACTTTATTAGGGGGACACATACACGGACAAATGGCGATCTCACAAGCCATTTTTTTTTTATAAACGAAAATAGGCTAAAGCTCAGTTCATGGAAGGATCTCGTCGGTACATGGATAAACAAACTATGGTAAATCAATCTAAATTCAAATACCTGGCGGAAATCATTCAACCCTCAGGCCAGAATCGTGACGTAAACAAAGAGAGAATCTCTAAATTGCAAAGAGCCTACAGAATCACATGGAACAGGTATTATAAGTAGGGAAGGCCCGGAAGTTCATGCAAAATCATATTTTTGCATATTTATATATTTTGGTTATTTTGGCACAATGCATCAGAATGTTCTCCTTTGACTGTTTAAGTACATATCTCGAGTAGGTCGTATATTCTACTAGAATTTCCCCCCAGCGGCTCACATCTAGTGGGACGTAGATTGGCGACCACGGGGCCCCAGCTGAGTCCGGCATTGCTTCCACTTACTTGTGCCGGGCTCCTCTCCGTCTTCTTTCCTGTCGACCTCACTTGGCCAACTCTTGTTCTCTTCCGACCCCGACGGTATTAGGGTATCCGAGGCCTAGGGAGTTTCTTCCTTTCCCGCCTAAATTGGCCCTTGTCTCATATTTTCTGATACCCTTATTCATCGAGGGGTCAGCCTTCCTTTTTCTTTCGATATTATCTCCTGCCTTCTGCTCAAGGCCCTCAAGGAGGCAGGGTGTATGTAGCCCCACCACTTCTGGTGCACCCTAGATATTGCTACACCCTCAGGGACTCACGGGATTCCTGAGCTGGGTCCTGTTTTCCTGCTTTTATTCATTAGGCCTACCTCTCCTCTTTCAGTTTCCTAACTGCCTTTCATGGCTCTCCCTTCCAAGTCCCTCAATCCGCATTCTGCGAGAGTTGAGGGCATTTCTTTTCCTCCTGTCCATTATTTGCCTTATTCCTCCTTTTGTGTTCCATTTCTTCATCTAGTTTATAAGTTAGTTGTTAGTTTTAGTTATATAAGTTTACATTTCATTACCCAAACCATTAGGGGCCGATAACCTAGATGTTAGGCCCCTTAAAACAACAATTCTCATCATCATATTATCTACTATAATTTCCTATTGTTTTGAAGTGCTTTTTGTTGCATGTTCTTAGAGTCTTATATTTCGATTTGGACTCCAAAATTATTTCAATACGTATCAGTCTTTTTGCAAGTTAATATGAATTATTTTTATTCAGTACTAGCTGTTACCGCGGCTTCGCCCGCATTAACATTGGGAATCCCGTTATAACATTAGTTATATAGATAGATAAGCATGGGTCCTAGTAGAAAATAATTCTATCACCTGAAACCAAAAATGCATGGGACGAAAAAAAATCAAAATATCATGTTGGTTTCGGACCCTAAAAGACGTGAAAAATATAATAAAAGTATTAAAAAACTATTTTTTGAAATGCCATTCGAATCAATTTTTATGTCATTCCTGGCACTTTGAAAATTCCGGCCAAAATGTACAAAATCATTAATAACTCCCTAAGTATTCGTCGTATGATGAAATAGCAAGAGACAAAAAAGATGTAATGTGTTATTGTCTACAACATAGGCCATGTATAATTTTACATTTTACCTGTTTTTTTTTCCAGAATTTCACCCCTCCCCATGGGCCACTTAAATTGGATTTATGAAAAAACGGTGAAACACCTATTTATTTATTTTTTATGCTGATTTTTTTCCGCTGAGTTTCAAACTCCTCGCCTATGTCGTTTAAGAGATACACGCTCCGTTAGGATTCCTTCAACCCCCACTTTTCACCCCTTTCATCTCATAATATACACCATATCGAAAAACCCTCAGACATGTGTCTTCTTATTTTCAATGATGAGTTTATATGCCGAGTATCACATTCCCCAATGAAACCAATCGGGAGATATTGTTATTCAATGAAATGCAGGTCTACCCCCTTAACACCCCTTTAGAACCTAAATATCCAAAAATCCTTTCTTAGTGGGCGTTTGCGACCCTTGAGGAAGCGGCATACCAAATTTCATTCTAATCCGTTCGGTGGTTTCTGAGATTTCGTGATGAATGAATCAGTCAGTCAGTCAGTGAGTGAGTGGTATTTGAGCTTTATATAGTAGATTGACTATATAAATATTGTAAAATTATCTTCATAAAAAATATCAATGGTGTTGTGGTTTTACAGGAGATAGAGTAACTAATGAAGAGAAGAGATAGGTTGGTAGGACACATGCTAATAAGACACCCAGGAGTAGCAAACTTAGTTATAGAAAGAAGGGTTGAGGACAAGAACTGTAGGGGTAGACCAAGTTTAGAATATGATAAACAGATTGCCTCGGATGTTAGGTGTTGTAGCTATGTAGAGATGAAACGATTAGCTCAGGTCAGGGAGCCATGGAGACCTGCATCAAACCATTTAAAATGATAATGATAATTGTTGTTTTAAGGGGCCTAACATCTAGGTCATCGGCCCCTAATACTAACTACAGACTAGAAGAGGAAATGCTAAACAAATAAAGGTTAAGGCAAATAAAGGACAGGAAGAAAAGAAATGCCCTCAACCCTCAAAGAATGAGGATTGAGGGACTTGGAAGGAAACAGAGCAATGAAAGGCAGTTAGGAAAGGGAAAGAGGAGAGAGCTCGCCCCAAAGTTAGTGGAAAAATGGGACAAAACGGACCCAGCTCAGGAATCCCTCGGGGTCACCAACTCCCAAACTCACCAGCCGTGAACCCCTAAGGGTGTAGCAATATCCAGGGTGCACCAGGAGTGGTGGGGCTACACACACCCTGCCTCCTTGAGGGCCTTATGCAGAAAGCAGGAGATAACATGAAAAGAAAAAGAAGTCTGACCCCTCGAAGAATGTGGGTATCAGGAAAGATGAGACAAGGGCCAATTAAGGCGGGAAAGTGAAAGACTCCCTAGGTCTCGGATACCCTAATACCGTGGGGGTCGGAAGAGAACAAGAGAGGTCGACAGGAAAGAAGACCGAGAGGAGCCCTGCACAAGTAAGTGGAAGCAATGCTGGACTCAGCTGGGGTCCCGTGGTCGCCAACCCACGTCCAATTAAATGTGAGTCATGGGGGGCAAACTATTTAAAAGACTGAAGACTCAAACACACACGAAAGTAAATATTTCTCTGACTATACATCTTCATCTTTTTGATATAGTATCTTTGATTCAAACACTAATTTGGTGGAAAGATTACGTTCTGGAAAGCTCTTTCTAAAGTAATAATAATCTAAGGCCCCTTCAAGGCCTACTTGTTGCGGTAGTACAGCAGCAGGAGCCTTTTTTGTATTCACTAGCATTCTTGCTGAAGAGCGGAGCAAAACAACTTCGGGGGTAACCAAAAATAAGCAATGAATATCGCGACCAGAATGAGCTATTATGGTCGATAAGACGCTTAGGATGTTCAGGAGCCGGCCAGACAATGCGTGTCGCTTTTTATGTCGTGGGTTCCTCCGCGGGCGGTCGGGCCCGCTATGACCCTCCAGGTGCAGCAGGCTTTGCTTTGCTTTGCGGCCATCAATGAACGTGTTTTGTTAACAAGGTGCGGCCTCACGATTGAGACGTTAACCAGAGTGGGCCTTGGTGACGACACACGCGTCCATCTATAATAAGGTAGCACTGATGCTTCACAAATATTATTAAAGATATACATTTTATGTTCGACCATGCCGAAATGTAAATATTATATATTATAATGGGTGTCATTATAGTTCAAGTTTCATTATGACACAGTTTCTCCCACCAATCACAGCTCAAGTGATATCTACCTCCGCCTTCCAGCGTGCCAAGAAGTTTTTATCATTTTAAATAATCTTGTCGACTTCGTCGTTACGCTGGGGTCTGGCGTTACGTTACGGTGACGGGACGAAATGTACCCAGATGCACTGAGATGTGTGACGTCATAGTACCGCTTGATGCATGTGTTCCCCGACAATCTCTACTTCGATAGTACTCTATAAGAGAAAAATCCCCGATTCTTGGATGTCACGGGTAATCTCGAGAACCACTGGATGGATTTTGATTCTGTAGAAAATAATTTATGTATGATCAAAGGAAGCCAAGCAGTAACGATTTCAGTGAAAAAGTCGAAAACAAACTTGGCGTCCGTGCGCTTCTTAAGCTTACGCTGGGCAAACCGTTAAACATATCAATATACTATGAGCGTAAGAATTGGTCAGCATGAAAAGTTCTACACAAAAGTCCGCGAGAGCATATCTCTATCTTCAATACATCGCCCACTATAAGTTTTTTTTTTTACTGGATGGAAGGGGCACGTCCCCGCGTGCTCTGGTGAGCGTGACGGCATCCCGCGCGCTTGACCTTACTTTGCACTTGCTGTTCGCGAGTAATTTGAAACAAGGTAAAGTATTATAAAGCAAGATAAGTATTATGCAGATAATTATCTAACATGTCAAGAGTCCAGCCTTTCTATAATTTTTCAGCATTTGTAGCATTTAAAATGATACAAAGTCTAGTCTTTCAGACTGACTGTCACTTTTTTATATTATTAACATAGATATGGTTGAGGGCTCTATGTGTGATTAGCGTGGTTACCATGGTAACAAGTGTTGGTCATCTAGTTCAGTAGATACATCTATATGTTGCTATAAGAACATCTTACTATTATTGAAAGTTAGTACGCCTATCTGTGATTAGCGTGGTTACCATGGCAACAAGTGTTGGTCATCTAGTTCAGTAGAGACATCTATATGTTGCTATAAGAACATCTTACTTACTATTATTGAAAGTTAGTACGCCTATCTGTGATTAGCGTGGTTACCATGGCAACAAGTGTTGGTCATCTAGTTCAGTAGAGACATCTATATGTTGCTATAAGAACATCTTACTTACTATTATTGAAAGTTAGTGCGTCTATCTGTGATTAGCGTGGTTACCATGGCAACAAGTGTTGGTCATCTAGTTCAGTAGAGACATCTATATGTTGCTATAAGAACATCTTACTTACTATTATTGAAAGTTAGTACGCCTATCTGTGATTAGCGTGGTTACCATGGCAACAAGTGTTGGTCATCTAGTTCAGTAGAGACATCTATATGTTGCTATAAGAACATCTTACTTACTATTATTGAAAGTTAGTGCGTCTATCTGTGATTAGCGTGGTTACCATGGCAACAAGTGTTGGTCATCTAGTTCAGTAGAGACATCTATATGTTGCTATAAGAACATCTTACTTACTATTATTGAAAGTTAGTGCGTCTATCTGTGATTAGCGTGGTTACCATGGTAACAAGTGTTGGTCATCTAGTTCACTAACTTCGTTGGATGTTTTCCATTATAAGTATCAGTTTTTTTTTTTGCGGAATTTGAGATGAGCTGGGTGGAAAAGGAGCAAACAAAATAGTACGTTATTCCGATGCTAACAATAAATAAGTTAGTATGAATGTTATTTTGTAGCCAGCCAGCCAGCCAACCAAGGGAAGGTGGACGCAAGCTGCAGCCAGCAATATGATCCGGCCCACCCCACGCGCCATAGCAGCGGTCAGATCCACGAGACGGTTTAAAAAAGAGCCCACTCTACTTGTCGGTGTAACACGATACACACAGAAGCACGTCTCTTCAAGGGGCCATGCTCCCCACAAATCGACTGAGAAATTGGATGTTTTCTATTATTTCAGTTCTTTATTAAAAGGGAATTTGAGATGTGTTGGGTGGAAAAGAAGCAGCAAAATAATATTTTAGAGTTGATTAGGCCCAACATTATTTTAAACTGATGGAATTCACGACATTAATATCCAGCCATTATAATAAAACTAGCGGGCCCGTGCGAGAAATCTCGCATGTTCGTAAACCACACTTTCCCAATAGGTTTATAATGAGAGACTTGAGGAGAATAGTACATTATGCAACGAGCCTATAAGGGCAATAATTAAGACACGAGTATATTTATAAAACGAGCGTATGCGAGTTTTATAATTTCCATACGAGTGTCTTAATTACCATTATAGGCGAGTTGCATACGACTGTTTATGTTCGACGATAATTATTATAACTATTTTATGTTCGAAGATAAATATTCATAAATATCTGTCGAGATTTCGCCAGTTTTATGTACTGAACAGAGTGCATGGGACGCACATAATACCTTGTATTTGACCATGTCCTCCTCGATTGCCCCACTATGACACTAGGCAAGGCAGTGAAATTTAAATTAGAAGACCTTGGAACTCAGCGCAGATGCGTTGCTATCCTCGCCTGATTGGTCAAACAACTGTTTCTTGAGCTGTGATTGGTGGGAGAAACTGTTTCATAATGAAAAATAGTGTTATAATGACCATCATTATGATACAGTTTTCTGACATATAATAGTCAAGGTCGAACATAAATTTTATTATAATTACATCATCAATTATAAATCGGGCTATCATGTAATTTTATCCAGCCATTGTTCTAGGCTCCTGCGGTGTTTAACCTAGGTGCATCGTCAGGCTATGGACCGCCGCAATCTAAAACCGGTCAAAAGTCAAAATCGCCAAATAAAAATAAAAGCCTTTCAAACGTATTAATCCGCAAGGTTGATAACCGGTCTTTCTTGTTGCACAGTCAGTCTGAAGTCAGACATAACTTACAGGGTTAGCACAAGTGATTTAATTCATTTCATGCACATGCATTATTGAAAGTTTATAGCATACAGCATTGACACATATACCAATTAAAAGAGGAACTCATATTTTTGACGTGACGACATGAAATGATTTGTTGGAACACAGTGACGTTCGACAAAAATTGTGTTACAGTGAAAGGTGATGATATCGTTTTATCTTTCTTCTGCTGCAACGCTATCTCTCTCTCTCTCTCTTCATTTGCTGCGCTCGAGTGTCGCTACTGTTGTTTTTGGATGTCACAGGTGAACCTTTGGATGGATTTTGATGCGGTTTTCACCATTCTGTAAAGGATATCTCGAGGAAGGTTTCTGTAGAAAATAATTTATTTATGATCAAAGCAAGCCGAGCAGTAACGATTACAGTGAAAAAGTCGAAAATAATAATGGCATCCGTGGGCGTTTTAAGCTTATGCGGGGCAAACCGTTAAAATATGTATATACTATGAGTGTACGAATTGTTCAGCATGAAAAGGTATACAAAACGTCCGCGAGAACATATCTCTATATTCAATACATCGCCCACTATAAGAGTTTTTACGTTTTCATTTCCTCCAACAATCTCCATTCAAATACTGAGGCGACAGTTTACGAGCTAGCTAAGGGCGAGCCTATTACCCCAGACACAGCCAGCAGCAAACTGTCGAGTCGTGTTGAGTTAAAACTTCAGAGAAGAGTGGTTTTGTTTGGAGTTTTCCTGGAAGTGCAACTCGGCTTTTTTTCATTTCGCCTGTGAACTTTCCGTTCCACAAAATACACAATTAAAAATAATATACGAAGCTCAAATTCCTCAAGAGAGAGAGAGAGTTTAAACAAATCAGTCCGAGAATACGTTGTGACGCTCAAATATCGTCGCGAATCGTAGTTGCACACACCCAACAATTTTTGAGTTTGCTTGCTACAAATTCTCGATGTGCCCTCTTCGCGTCACACGGCAAATATCGATACGGTAGTCGAACTCCGACCACACACCCTGGAGCATATCCTGGTCAATTTTTTCTACAGCCACATGAATCCGGTTCCCCCGTTCAACAAGATTAACTGGCATGGGTGGTACATGAACTCCATCGTTGATAAACCCCCATAAAAAGAAATTACACGGGATCAGATCAGGAGACCGGGGAGGCCAGCCTATAAGACACCCACCAATCTGCACCTCTCACAAGATGACAATAGTCGACGCAATCAGTTTTGAACTTGTATCTTTAAAGGTATCTTTAAAGGTTTACCCAGCGTAAGCATTCTGTATGTTTTATGAATTGTAACATGATCCTACTTTCCGTATCGCCATTGGCTGCAACAAAAAAGAATATATTATTAGACCTTTGGATATCAAGGTTCGGCGGCTTCGGTGGCGTAGTAGGTAGCATGCTGAGCTTCTATGACCAAGTCGTAGGATTTTTAAGAGCTTTAAAATCCCTCAGTATGCATTCCTTCGGAGGGGAAGTAAAGCAGTCGGGCCCATGTCATAGATTTATGGCATGTAAAAGAACCTTCCACTAATTACACTTGTGAGAAGCTAAATTATAGGTTAGATTTGATTAACGCTCTTAAGTTTCAACGTTCGACGCCAGGAGCTGACTGCGGTGGCATCTAGTAACCAAGTTCACAACTAGTTGTCTTTGACGGTAGCATTTGGTAACAAAAGTAGTAACTACTGTACTTGAAATTGATCGTCGGCAGTCCTTACCTGAATTAAAAACAGATACACACACTAATACAGCCATCACAATTAACACAGATTCTACACACACCCAAAGTACACCGCGTTGTCGCAGCCTCTAAACTGAGGAATCAACCAACCAAGCCTTCCACAAAAGTGGACCGCGTTCAATTCCCGATTAAAATGGCATGTTCGGTGATGCGAATATCACGTAAAAAGGACCTCGTGTGGCTCAAGATCCCAAGATTTACGCTCTAGACACACTACAAGATTCCTTCCCTCCCTCGTCTCACAAGTAAAAAGTAAGTAGATTCATATTCCAATAAATAAATAAATAAATAAATAAATAAATAAATAAATAAATAAATAAATAAATAAATAAATAAATAAATAAATAAATAAATAAATAAATAAATAAATAAATAAATAAATAATATCAGGATGAGGAAGTTAGACCTGGCATACCACACTACAAATAATATCTATAACAAAAAGTCTATGAGTATAGGGGCCAAGTTTCGACTCTATGCCACAGTTGTAAAACCTGAGGGATTGTGTCCGAAACTTTGACCATGAATAGTAAAGGTCAAGCTGACCAACTGGAAAAAAGAGAGCGTAGAATATTAAGAAAAATCCGAGGTAATAGATGGGTTGATGGACAGTGGCGAATGAGAGCAAATGAGGACTTGTGCAACAACATAGACCCTATCACAGCATCAATTAAGAAGAGACGGCTACTATTTTACCGTCACCTCTTGAGGATGACTGATGATCGATTAACGAAAAGAATATGGAGTTGCATTAAGTCTAAGGCAACAAGGCCGAGATGGTTCGAGGAATGCGAAAAAGATCTCAGGCAAATTGGTATTCTAGACCGAGAAATTTCTGAACACATTTAAAAGATTGGTGAACAACTACCAGGGTTTTAAAATGGCATCAACTTCCGGAAGCCGGAGAAGACCTTTGTCCGAAGAACATAAACAGGCACTCGTCGCTGGGGTCAGAAGATACTGGTAGGAAGTCAAAGCCGGAACAAGACCTGGACACTAAAGTGAAGTTGCTTCTTACCACGCAGTCCATAGAGGCTCAACTCGATCTATAAAAAAATAAAAATAAAAAATAAGTAAATAAATAAACAAATAATTTATAAGTTCCTGAGAAGGATAGTAGGACCAAGGATTCTACCACATAGAAGACGATGGTATAAACCAAATCATGAGCTCTACCAGCATGAAGAAAACCTCATAGATGCTATCAGAAGAAGGCGTATGACTTTCTACGGACACCTGTAGAGAATGGACTCTAACAGGTTATCCCATAGGATCTTCAAGGTTGCTAAAAAGGGCAGAGCCACTGGATTCTTGTGGATGAAGCAAGTGGAGAAGGATCTTGAGGAGCTCCATATTAATCAAAATGACCGGAGTAACTATCATATAACTGTCAAAACTACACCCTTCGTAACGTCCCTCACAGAAGCTACCCACAGATCAGGAAATGGTCTGAGGAGCGCAAGATTGAATTTAGCAGGACAATGAAGGACAACTGGGCCATCAGAAAACCTCAAGGCACCTACAAGAAAGCAGCTGCCAAACCCACCAATCGTGGTAAACTACGACGATGACACAAAGAAACATTCAGCTTAAACACAAGCATCGTGGACCATAGATGGCCATAACGAACTGAAAATATATATATATTGTGTGTCTACCCCTTATTATTCCCGTTTTTCCAACGGGGTCGGGGATGAGAAGCTATGGAAGTCTTTGTGGCAGATGGTTTTTACGGCCGGATGCGCTTCCTGACGCCAACCTCATCAGAGGGGTTAATGAGAGATGAAAAGAATGATGGTGAATGAAACTGGCAAGGATGGAGAAGGAAGCGGCCGTGGCCTGTCAGAAGGAACCGTCCCAGCATTTGCCTGGAGTTGAAAATGGGAAACCACGGAAAACCATTTCAAGGACGGCCAAGGGTGGGGCTCGAACCCACGCGTCTCCTGTGTCAGCAGAGAGCTTGGCCCCATGACCTAATGCTGCACTTTAGCGAGCGTAGCTACCACTGTCGGTGCAAATAAATAAATAAATAAATAAATAAATAAATAAGAAGCTATAAATATAAATAAATACCGAACAAAAATAAATAGCTAAAAAGGGGATAAATAAATATGATTACATTTTATGGCCACCTCACACGAATGAGCAACAGTAGATTAAACAAAAGGATATTCACTTACATTAGCAAATTAAAGTCTACCACAAAATGCGTTGAGGAAACACGAGCAGATCTCAAAGACGTTGGCATCACTCAAGAAGATATTCTCAACAAATCACTGTTTCCAAGGAAAGTTGATCAATTTAAAGGGTTTCAGGAAAAGCCTAGCTCAAAACCCAAGGTCATCTGGTCTGAAGAAAGAAGGAGCAGACTCAGCGAACGCATGAAGAAACTCTGGGAGGAGAAGAAAAGATTGGCAAGTCGGCCGATTGTTCAACGTGGTCCACAGGAGGCAAAAATCAACAAAAGAAGAATAATAATTTAAAATTTAGTAAGTTTTTAGGGATTTTTTTGTTGACACTGAAATGTTATGTTGGTAGCATTGATTTTTATGATTTGAAATGCTATTCGAAGACGCTAGAAGAAACAAAACTAAATTTTGAAGGACTTTCAGTAAATTTCTTGGCAAAAATAAAGGAAGAAGAAGAATATTTTTTGTTTTGTTATCGATTTAATTCCCTTTTATCTAATGAGGCTTTTAGAGACCCGGGGTGCCGGAATTTTGCCCCGAAGGGAGTCTTTAACGTGCCATCTGACACAAGTAGCGTAACTGTGGGGTATTGTTAGAGGGATCAATTCCCTTCCAGGGCCAAATAATTTAAAACAAAACGTAATTTGATGTAATTGTTATTTAAAAAAACATTTTATTCCGTGTTTAGTGTTAGCCGAACCAAAACTGTTCATTTTCGAACTTTTGGTATCGAGATTAAACGTGTTTGGTCTTATTTGGCTCCCGCACAAAGCGAAAACAAACACATGACCAAAACAGAAAGCAAAAAGAAAGTAGAAAATATCAAAAAGCAAAATAACAAAAGCGAAGGGAGAAAACAAACAAACAAAAACCAAAAAGCAAAATCAAAAAAGAAAATCAAAAGCAGAAAATAAATACAAAAGCAAAAACACAAAGCGAAAAGAAAAATTAGAAAACAAAAGCAAAAAACAAACAAAAAACAAAAACACAAAACAAAAAGCAAAATCCGAAAACAAAAGCAAAAGCAGTAAATAAACACAAAAGCAAAAACAGAAAGCAAAAAGCAAAATCCGCAACAAAAGCAAAAGCGGAAAATAAACACAAAAATAAAAATCAACAGAAGAAGAAGAAGAAGAAATAGTCTTAGAATTAATTAATAAGTAAACAAATAAATGAATGAATTAATTATTTAATTAAGTAGGCGTGGATGTAAATAGATTAAGAGTAGTCTAAATTAAAATTAATTAATAATTAGCTATATATAAAGATGGCCGGCCCCGTGGTGTTGGGGTATCGCGCCTGCCTCTCACTCGGAGACCCCGGGTTCGATTCCCGGCTCCGTCAGTGATTTTAAAACTGACGTGAGGGCTGGAACGGGGTGCACTCAGCCTCGAGAGGACAATTGAGTAGCTGTCTGACAGTGAGGCAGCGCCCCGATCACGAAAACCACGATTAACGGCCGAGGGGACCCGATGCGCTGATCACGCGTCACCCCAATATATGCAGGCCAAATGGCTGGGCAGCGGTCGCTTGGTCGGCCTTAGCCCGTCATGGGCTGTAGTGCCAGGGGTTGTTTATTATTTATTATATATAAAGATAATTGGGTATAAATATTAATAAATATTAAACAAAAGTAAATTATGAAATGGGCATAAATAAATAGTGTTCGAAGTAAATAAATAAATAAATATACGAGATTAAATTAAATTAAATTAAAATACAGTGCAATAATAATAATAATAATAATAATAATAATAATAATAATAATAATAATAATAATAATAATAATAATAATAATAATAATAATAATAATATCGTATGGCCTCGGGTGCCGGGTGCAAGCTTTGTTATTTGACACCCAGAAGGTAGCTTGCATGTCGAATTTCGTTGTTCCTTGACTATGAAAGTCAAGGAGGTTAGATGTTAGATATCTAAGCTCCTTGAACACAATAGCGCTTTCTAGTAGAGAAATGAGGAACTTTGTGTTGCCGGAAACTCCCGAGATTAATTTTGCCACTATGAACACGGCTTACTGAATTCAAATGGGTTCTTTGACATGTCAACATCGTATGACATGCGTACCGTATTTTTGCCGCCTTTCTAAAATCACTTACTACGGCCAGGAGCAAACCTGAAATCTTGGGGTTAGTAGACCGACACGCTATCCACTCACCCACCATGGCCAGCCTACTGAATTCAAATGGGTTCTTTAACATGCCAACATCGTATGATATGCGTGTCGTGATTTTTGTTGCATTTCAAAAATCACTTACCATGGCTAGGAGCGAACCTGCAAGCTTGGGGTTGGTAGTCCGACACGCTATCCACTCACCCACCGTGCTATGTCACTATATGATTAAATAAATTATCTGTTTGTATTTGTCAGGGCCATGGAACTGTTAATTGATTGCCCTTTGTAAAACACCGCTCGCTCGGAGCAAGTAGAAGCACCTACATGACCTCGCGTGCGACCCCGACGCGTGCCGACGATAAAAACTGCACCTAAAACACCTCACCTTTCAACTTTTTACAACCCCCCTTGCTCAGCCATTCTCCCTGTCTCTCTATCGAGGAGAAATCTGATCCCTTGCGAGGGGAAATATGCTTGTATTAATAGCTCTTAAAATACTTGGCTTACATTGCACAAAAAAAAGGAAGGGAGGCCTGGGAACACGCGGGAAAAAAGGTATAAAAAGCATGACCTTATGGTTTCATCAGGTGTTGTCTGTATTTGGTTTTTATTGACGTGCAGGTATAGGATCCCCTCTTCTTTGGTTGTTAAGTTGCATTAGAAGGGTTAACTGAAGCGAGAACAGGTTTATGAGGGTCGTACAGGGCAATTTAAAGTTCACATGAGGTGTCACGTTCAATGCCAAGTCTGCTTTTCATTGATTTGTGTCCCCTGAATCAGGTGTTTTAGGTGTTTCAGTCAAGATTCATTTACAAGTCCAAATATTATTTTAATGTTACAACGTTTCTTTTTCACTGAACAGGTGGCCAAAGATGCACCTAGCGGGGATGAAGCCAGACATCAGCTTTTCGGTGTTTAAAAAAAACAGAAGCCTTGCCTCCAACATGCTATGTGCTGCGACTACACCTCATAAGATGCCATTACCAGGTAAAGAAATAACAGGATGGGAAGCATATTGTGATCAGTATAACTAGTTGCTTTTCGGTAATTATAATTTAAAAAACATTTCAGGTGAAAGTGTGGGAAAATGCTCATCATGCCTGACCGGTGCACAGTGGGTCAAAATCGAAATCTAGGAGGACAAAATTATTTATTTTCATAATTAAAAATCAAAATGTATTACTTCTACAGCATTCTCATATAATTGCCGCTCACTATTCTGGGATATAAACGCATCTTAGTGTAAATCTGTCACCACTGTTCGAGCAGTCTGAATTGGAGGGTGAATGTAAGTGGCTGTGGTTTGCTTGTATTTGTGGTTAGTGTGATGCTTTAAGATGGAACTTGCAGCTGAAGGTATGATCTTTGTAACGTGTTTCAGTTAAACGCAATTTTAGCTATAATTGCCTTATATAATATTTAACTATTATTTTTAAAATTATATTTTCACTTAGATTTTTAGTAGCCTATGTCGCGTCACTCTGCGTCACTTTCTACTTAATGTTAAAATGTATATAAAGTCTTGTAGGTTACGCCTGTATTAGATTTTTTGCATCTTTTTGCAACTTACTTACAAGTTATTTTACGTTTTAGAAGATGCCGCGCGATCAATTCTCACACGTTTACAACTGTTTGAAGCACTGGGTTCGACGATTATGTCAAAAGTGGAACTTTATGACTTTGTTAAGAGTAAATTAGGGGTAGAAAATTGTTCTGGAGAGATAACTGAATGCTCTATCCAACTCCTAGTCATAGACAATTTCTTGCATGTGTTGTTGTTTGAGTCTTCAGTCTTTTGACTGGTTTGATGCAGCTCTCCAGGCCTCCCTGTCCTCAGCTAATCGTTTCATCTCTACATAGCTACCACACCCTACATCCGAGGCAATCTGTTTAACATATTCTAACCTTGGTCTACCCCTACAGTTCTTATCCTCGACCCTTCCCTCCATAACTAAGCTTGCTATTCCTGGGTGTCTTAGTATGTGTCCTACCAACCTATCTCTTCTCTTCATTAGCAGTCGCCAGAAACATCTCTCCTCTCCCACTCGTCTTAATACCTCTTTGTTTGTAACCCTATCTACCCATCTGATCTTCATCATTCTCCTGTAACACCACATTTCAAATGCTTCAATTCTCCTCTTTTCTGCTGCACCAATAGTCCAAGTTTCACTTCCATAGAGCGCCACGCTCCAGACAAAGGCTTTCAAAAATGACTTCCTAATACCTAAATCTATATTCGATGTCAGCAGATTCCTTTTTTGTAGAAATTCTTTCTTTGCCTGAGCCAACCTAATTTTTATATCCTCTTTGCTTCGTCCATCACTGGTTATTCTGCTTCCTAAGTAACAGAAGTCTCCTACTTTCTTCAGCTTTTCACCTGCCAATTTGATCTCCATAAAGGTTTCTGATTTATTTCGGCTGCATTCCAGTATTTTTGTCTTACATTTATTAATTTTCATCATGAATTCTTTCCGTAAGACGGAGTCCATACCATTCAAAAACTCATTCAAATCCTCAGGCTTGTCGGCCAGGATGACGATGTCATCAGCAAATCGCAGAGTTGAAATTATTTCTCCTTGAATCTTCACTCCCACTTTAAATTTTTCTCTAATTTCCTTCATTGCTTGTTCAATGTAAAGATTGAAAAGTATGGGTGATAAGTTGCAGCCTTGCCTTACACCTTTCTGAATACCAGCTTCTCTCTCATGTCCTTCAACTCGAATGACTGCTGTCTGGTTTCTGTATAGATTGTATATCACCCTCCTATCCCTGTACTTTATTCCAATCGATTTCAAAATGTCAAACAATTTAGTCCAATCAACGTTATCAAAAGCCTTTTCTAAGTCTACAAAAGCCATGAACGTTCTCTTATCTTTCCTTATTCTACCTTCCAAAATCAGCCTAAGACAGTACAGCTTCCCTTGTTCCTACATTTCTCCTGAAACCAAACTGGTCTTCACCCAACTCCGTTTCTATCTAGCTTTCAATCCTCTTGTAAATTATTCTAGACAGGATCTTTGAAGCATGAGTAATCAAGCTGATTGTACGGTAATCTTCACCTCTGTCAGCTCCCACTTTCTTTGGTATAGGGATGATTACATTCTTCTTGAAATCAGGGGGTACCTCACCTGTCTCATAAATCCTACACACCAAGTGAAATAACCTGATCAGACCTTCATCTCCTATGCAGCGTAGCAACTCAATCGGTATATCATCTATGCCTGGTGCTTTGTTCCTGCTTAAACGTAGCTTAAAAATGTCTTAACTGATGTTTATTATGAAGTAAACAAATTATATAGCCTACGTTGCTTTCACTCTAAATTCATGATTAAAACGTAAAAATAATTTGTCCCCCCTAGATTTCGAGTTTGACCCACTGTGCCGTGGTGATGAATCCGGAGTGATATGGATGAGAGCTTCACCAAGATGAGTACATTCCCATCCTTATGACCCTTGAGCCCGTCCCCAAAGCCTGCTCGTCTCATTGCCTGACATCAATGTGCACGTGCAAAAAGAATGGACAGACTTGCACCAAGTTGTGCCACCGCTCTCACCAATGTCTTAACTCTTTAAGTGCTTGATTTATGGTTGATTTATTACCTTTCATGTGTTATTATCTTCAGCTAACGACACTAGAATGCTTTTTATTATATTTTTTACAATTCTGCAATAAACAATGTTTGAACTCTAGAATGGTCCTTTTCTTCACTTCCTTCGGCGGCCACCTTGGATCCCATGCATTCCAAACTTGAGGTAAGTAATTTCTATGCATGTCAATAGATAAGAATCCAAGAAAACCACTATTCCGGCGTTTAAATAAATATTTTAAGCCAACGGACAAGAGAGATATAGCGCAACAGAGTTTTGACGACCATCTTGGATACCGGACTTCCGGTCCAAATTCCCCTTTGGCAACAGGCAGATTCGTATTCAGCGGGGTCGAAATACCCTAAAAACGTTGTTTCCCCAATTATTACTTGAAATGCTTCTTGCACTTTATAGAGATGGGTTTCCTAAATATGGGCCTGATCTAAGAGGCGTATATAGAGTTTTAATTTGGGCCGGGGAGGGGGCATGGAATGGCCCTCAAACAAAAGGGAGTCCGGGGTTCCTCACCGGGAAACGTTTGTATAATTTGGTGCAAAATGATCAATTTTAAGGCTATCCGGCATCACCTTTTCAACCAATTTGTTGTGATGTTTGGTTATGTCGAACACAACTAAGACCATTTTATGTGACTTGTTATTAATACAATCAACTCGCTCACTTTATAGTGTTTAGATAGAAAGCATAAACATTACTGTTTGGATTCGGGGCACATGACCTCGCTGTTTCGTCCCTTAAAACCGCAATAACTAACTGATTTGATTTACAACATACACCACTATAATATACAGTCAAGGTTTCCATGAAGCATTAGAAAATTGGTTTATAACTTCGTCAGTGATTTGTATGTCTTTGTCAATAGATAACAAAGCTAGACCCAGGCGCGGATCTAGAGTTTGGCTTTGGTGGGGGGGGGGTCACAGAATCGAAACAAGAAAAATGGTACCACTAAAAACGCAATCACAAAATAACCAAACGTACAAAACCAGACCATTTTTTTGCAAGCTACATGGATAGAAATTTGATGCGTTTAGCGCACCAAAAATATTCGTACAAATTGCAACGGGGTGTTTTGCGACTTTTACATTGAGCTTCGAGAAAAGTATCAAGTTACGTTACAGTTCCGGTAAGTCGAGTTGGTACCGACAAAGGGAGAAAGTCACAGCTTAAATTGCCAACCAAGCTTGCAGTTTGGACGTCGGCAAAATTTTTTGATGCGAAAAAAGCCCCAAATCCCTATCCATGCATTGCTGCACATTCATCGTGACATCACTATAAACATCGATTCGGTAATCACAAGGTTTGCTAAACAAAATAGACGAGTTGATTTTGTTGTATAAATAATCGTTTTTATATAACAGGTATGAAGTTGTAAATATGTACAGTTGTAACAGAACATAATAATTGCAATAAAGATATTTTCAGTATTGAATAAAATGAAAAAAAAAACTGTTTTTCAGTTAAAATTCGTTAAGTTTTATTTGTCTGCTTATTGTGTTTTCGTTTTTTTGAGTTTGCAAAAAAATTTGGTCTCCGTTGGGGGGGGGGGGGTCACGACCCCCTCCCTCCCCCCCTCCCCCTCCCTTGAATCCGCACCTGGCTAGAACATTGAGTCTGTTTTCAGAAGTAGAATTTCTTATGTTTTCAACCTACTCAAACTCCGTTCGGTGGTAGCTACAGAGACAGGCAAAACTGCCAAAAGTTTGATAACGGTATAAATGTTAGGGAAAATGGTTTTTCACAGGCTTCAAGGGCACTTGTTGCTGTTCTTGGTAGGTTCTGAGGCACGAAGGCACTGGAGAGTAATAAGAGGTTATGTTATACCCCATTTAGACGTCTCGGTCGCGATCCCGAATATCTCTGATCTGGATAATGTCCAATCGCGATCAACGGCATTTGTCATTGGTACGTGTTTAGACGTCCCATCATGAAACAACAGGATAATCGAGTAAAACAGCATGGCATCGCTAAGGTCTGCCAACTTTTGAATTCCAAGTGTTATAGCAGAAATTTACAGTAGTTGGTTTCCTCCAGTTTTGAAGTACTTCAGTTATTCTTTATACATAATTCAACCTGCTAATACATATTCCTAAATATACACAAATCCTGAGGAGACGTGTAGGCGAGGCCTACCCTTGGTGTGGAAATAAAAATATTTCGAAATATTTATAATTAGGTCTAGGCTATTTATTGGATAAATACTTCTTGTTCGTCCAGAGTTATTTGGCCCTATCGGAATCCCTTCTATGTCTATGACAAAAAAATTAAGTCTTTATTAATCGTCTTCATCGACTTTCCCCAACGCTAATATTTTTTTTCGGCGTTTAAACACTGGTATGTTTGTCTCCATCCATCATTTCGTTTCTCTCAATCCTTCGAGCATACAATAGGATAGAGAGGCCTTGGCCAGCGGAACATGGGGCCAGAATAAGATCAGCTGATGTTGGTATAAAATGGCGCCTATGCCCAAGTTGTCAGCGCGAGCGTAAAGATTATACTTAATAATTATCGATATACGAGCCCATTTTTGCAGTATAATATATTACGAATATGTAAAATAAGCATTTTCCTCTATGTAAGAGGCTGAATGTGAAGTTATTTAACGAAAATGGTTATATCTTGCGCTGCTTACAATTGCAGTCAGAGGTTTGAAAAAGGGAACAGGCTATCTTTTCACGGGTATGAATTAAAATATATGACCTAAAATACACAGACTTGATTACATACATTTCCCCAATACAGCTGGCATCCAGCGGCGTAGCCGTGCTCGTTAAATCATGCAGCACACTCGGATATCGCAGGTCGTATCCCGGCGTTGACTGCTGCTATCTCGAGTGTGGTTTATCCCCCAGGATTTTCCTCACTCCCCCCAGGCAAATGCCGGGATAGCACCTTAATTCAAGTCCCGAGGCACCCACCTCATCCCTGTCCCTAATAAAGTTACACACTACTACAATCATCACATCAATACAGGTTATCAGACAAGTTCAACCCACACCCAACTACACGGTGCTGATGACCAAGATGTCACAAGCCCCTTAAATGAATTAACAACCACCAATGCAGCTATACACACTACTGCAGTCATCACAGAAATTTAAGTTATCAGACAAGTTCAACACATAGGCCTACTCCAGTACACAGGGCTGATGACCCGGAAGTCCCTAGCCACCAAAAGTGAATTTACTAAATATGGAAGGGAAGGGGATAACATTAGGACATGTGTAAGATTTATTGCTGTAGGTGATAAATATTTGGAGTGGGGATATCATTGGTTTTCTTTTAAGATGCAGTGCTGGATATCACTTTGTACGCATAATTAAATGTATTCGCTTATTTCAGCTTCCCTTCAGACCCTGAATTGCTTAATATATGGACCATAAATATGAATTTTAATTGATGATTATCGGCAAACTTTCTTGATTTATAAAGGAAAACCAGCATAATAGAAGCATAGGGCCTACATGCTACTAAAAAGTAAGTTAGTACTAGAATGCTTTGTAGAGTTTATTATTTTAGATAAGTAAAAATATTACAAATATAACCAAGTCAGACAATTATCACGGATAAGAATTATACGTAAACGTATTTTATTCACCATTGTATAATTTCCTAACCATGTAGGCCCTACACAAGTCACCTATGCATTCCAACACTGATATGTCAACACACCAAAATATCGCATATAACGATTATACTTCACACTTTTCATACAAAAAAGCACAGCAATATTCAGAAGGAATTGTAGTTATCGCCACCTTCAACAGAAATAGTCTGTTAATCACAAGGAATACGCTTTAATCGGGATTTTAAGTCACTTCATAATGCTATTCTTATGGGAGACATGCTTGTTTTGCCCAACATCAGCTGATCTTATTTTGGCCCCACGGTCGGCCGGTAGAAGCATAGCTGGCGCCCTCTCTATCCTATTGTATGCTCGAAGTCTCAATCTTCATAAATCTGATATCAACCAACATAAATATAACCATCATGGCCAACATTACGTACATCTCGCTTTCAAAACCCAATATAATACAAAATGGCCATCATTTCCACTGCCTACTTCACTCACACAGCAGGAGGATAGAACATACCGACGATCGCAATGGCCGCGAACGCGATTATCTCGTTGTAGGAACGGGATCGGGCTGATCTTGTTGGAGGGAAAGTTGATCGCGATAATGTTATCCTGTTGCGTTTAGACGTCCCAACTTAATCTGGATCGGCGCCTGATCGCGATCGCGACCGGGACGTCTAAACGGGGTATTACGAGATCAGAGCAAACTGATTGTCACACTGTTTACATCGCTCTAGCGTCACCTCGATTTCCAACATTGCTATATGTCATTTAGTAACAAGAGTAGCCTACATTGGTTTCTAATGTTTTCATTCATAAACAAATATTATATTAACGCCCCTGGAATCAAGTTCCGGCAGGAGGTCTATTACTTAAAGGGCTTTCACTAAGAAGGCAAGCTGAACACAGGATGATGGGCGGTGGAAAGGAGACAGGCTGGAAAGAAGACTTCTATGAATTATAAGGTGCCTGTACACTGGAGAGCTTTTGCCCTAGCTAGAGCGTAGAGTAGCTCTAGATAGGGCACTCTAGCTCCTCTCCAGAGTACTTAGGTGGTAGAGAGCCCTAGCGGAGACCGCTCTAAGCTCCAGCTAGGGCCGGCTGACTCTACGGTGTGAACAGTATTTGGGTGCCCTATTTAGACCGTTCGGTTGAATATTGGAAAGTGCTCTATGTAGAGTCAGTGGTGGATTGTGGGGGTTATTCGTTTGTTGTTAATTATAGTGTTCGAATATGGCTGAATTTGTGTGGAGTCGCGAAAAAACAATAACATTAATTGAACATCCAAAAACTTGGAATTGTACTCGGAAAGAATACAGAGACAGAAATTTGAAGGCACAGTCGTTTCGGGTGATCCCTTTTGCTGATCCTGGGGGGTAATTTTGGCCAAAATATAATCATAGTCATTTTTGCTCATTCTTAAAACGTTCTTGTACACCTCAGAATCTTCTGAACATAACTCCCGCAATAATTTAGCGTGCATTCCCTCGTATTTTCGTTTTGAAATCCAATTCCTCACCCACAACCTTCATTTGCTCTTCATAGTTTTTCTTTTTTCACAAGGCACACACAACCACCACAGATGCTAAAAGCTCTCTTGAAGACATTTTAACTTCACAACACAGTGCAATAAACCTAGACTCACGCTGCTCTCAGAATGTTTTAGCGCTGCTCTACCCAGTGCATTTACGTTTGACAGTGTGCACAGGTTCAGAGAGTGCTCTAGGTAGATTTGTCTATCTCCACTCTACGAATGCTCTACCTAGGGAAAATTACTCTACAGTGTACACGCACTGAGTTTAGCTAGACTTGCTCTATGAAAATCACTCTCCAATGGACAGGCACCTTAACAGTTGTTTGATGTGGTCTCTGATGACCGTAAACGAAATAAAAAATCTACAATAATTTTGTAAGACTGAGAAAAGATGATCCCATTAACAAACAGTCTCCCTCCACTGAATAACCTATGAAGGTGTAACTACTGTTGCTGTGATTCAATCCAAAGTAGAATTGTAAACTCATATGGAGAAATAACCTACGAGTTGGTTGGGTGGTTCCTTAGTTTAGGGGCTGCGACAACGCGGTCATGTAGCCCCGTGTACTTTGGGTGTGTGTAGAATCTGTCTGATAACCGGTGTTAAAATTGTGATGGCTGTATTAGTGTGTGTTGTCTGTAATTCAAGTAAGGAGTGCGGACGATCAATTTTCAAGTAGTTCCTAGTTTTGCTACCAAATGCTACCGTCCGCGACACCTAGCTGCGGACTTGGCTACTAGATGCCATCGCAACCAACACCTGACAACGAACGTTGGGACCAATACAGCGTTAATTAAATTTTACCTACAAATTTTAGCTTCACACAAATGTAGTTACTGGAAGGTTCTTTTACATGCCATAAATCTATGACATGGGCCCGACGCCTTTACTTCCCCTCCGAAGGAAGGCATACTGAGGGATTTTTAACGTTCTTAAAAAATGCTACGACTCCGGCCGGGTTTGACCCCTCGATCTTGGGCATAGTAGCTCAGCATGCTACCGACTACGGCACCGAAGCTGCCTTGATTTACGAGTACTCGGCTGTGATGACGGCAATAATATAGAACTCCATAGCGTAAGTACTGACGTATGTTATGTTTCGCCTTCACGCGACCCTTGCCCACACACTTGCAGTGCCAAGGTCGATCAGTTTGCCAGGTATATCTTTCAAATAGTGAGGTATTATCTCCAGCGTCTTCAAATCTATGGTATGTAAACGTTTGGTCAATTTACTCTCGTTTTATGCTACAGCTCACCTTTCCTTTTTCTTCTTTTTCTTAGTCGTTTACCCTCCAGGTTGGTGGAACCCACGGACTCAGCGAGGGAACTCACCACTACCGCCTCTACGGGCAGTGTCCTAGAGCTGGGAACATCTAATCGGAGGGGATACAACTGGTGAGGTGTGATTGGCACCTCGCCCAGGTGGCCTCACCTGCAAAGCGAACAGGGGCCCCATGAGGGAAGGTAATGGATGGTCAGGATGGATAGGCAAGGAAGAGGGAAGGAGGCGACCGTGGCCTTGAAGAAGGTACTGCCCCCGTAAATTGAATTATATTGAGACCACGATGGCTGTATTGGCAAATATGAATAAAGTTATGGATGTCATAGTTGTGACGTGGATATTCATGACGTAGGTACGGATGACGCAGATTTCATGCAAGTAGGCTGGTTGAGCTGAGATTCTTGGTGACGTCATGATTTTGTTCGAGAAAGATCTGAGATTTACGACGCAGTCGCAGGAAACAAGGTACCGTGCTGAGGAAGAAGTTACGCTATTGGAGGAGAGACTCGAACCAATGAACGATAGTTTGGAAGGAAGACGGAGATTGCTGAAACTACGATATTTAATTACTTTTGGCATGCAGATTTGTGGAAAACTATTTTCAGTTATGGCATTGATTTGGAATTTTGAAGAAATTAATTTTGAGTTTTTGAAATTTGAAAATCCGTCAATTAGAGCCAAAGTTAAAACTTCTAGCAATGACGGAGCAACAGGCTATGGAAGGGATGGATACGCCCCTTAAGAAGTTGATAAAAGGTCGTGCACAGGAGAGAGGAGCTCTCATATCTCTCATACCGCAGATACCGCATATATATTTCAGATGTTATGTAGTCATTTTCGAGTGAATAAGTGAAGCAAGTCATCTTTAGCGTGTGGTTAAAGCCCGGCGCATCGAACGAACACGGAGCAGTTCCATTCTACGCTGTTCGAAACTAGGTGAAGTTGTAACGCTCACATTAACGTTTCTACGAGATAAGATATAAAGAGTTAACTTCTGCCTTTATTATAATTCAATTGGGCAGTACAACATTGAGGTGTGTAGAACATTTGAACAATTTCACAGTTATACTTTGAAAGATATTGACACTTTAAGGCTGCAGACAAAAGTGATTTTCTCGCCACATGAGAAACACTTTTAAAATTCCACATTATACACTACGGCTGACACGTGCATCGCAACCGTGATATTGGAGCATACGTTTGGTGTTACAACGATACATGCTATTATGGAACATTATAATCTTGCAGTGCTTTCAATGATTATAACAGAAGTTGAGATGGAAGGCTAAGGCTTTAATGCAATTGGGACATATATCGATGGAGTGAAGTAACAGCATGGAACTTCGTTAATCGTCATTCTACAAAAGCGAGCATGTAGTGAACATCCAACTACACTCATGCATCGTGAATCCATCGCTGAATTATATCAAATGACAGTGGAAATATTTTCATACTCCACGATTATGAATATTTCTGCGGAAATAACTGCAATAAACTTCATGGCGAATTACGACTGGAACTTCAGGGAACTTTCAAGAGAGGCCAGGGTGGACCCGGCTTATAAAGAAGAGTTTTGCCAGAAGGATGTCTTTCGTATACATGGAGCAGTGCAATTTCCGGAGGAGGAAGCAGTTCGATTCTCCGAGGACGCTGAGTCCAGGTTCGAGGACGGAGCACATCTTTACGCTGGTGAATTGGAACCAACAGCAGTTTTCTTTGAAAACTTTCCTCTAGAACTTCAATCAACAGATAAGGTAGTCGTGAACGTTTCTTGTATTATTTGAGTCATGTAGCGATATCTGAGCAACTATTTTTCCCATATTTTTGTCCTATCTTTTGCCCCATTTTCTTGATTAATATTTCTGTACTCAGTACACTTCGATGATTTATGCCTTTTTCTTCGATTTGTTGAGACATTGTTATGTCATTGGCATACTTAAATAATTTTGGATCAGTTGAGACTGATAATTTAGATTCTTTCAGTAATTTGCATATTTTTGTAGTCACGATTTGACTGTAAAGTTAACGATTGCTATGGCAGATTTGAATTCAGACAGCGTGTCACTTTATTAAAGTAATTCTTTTCAGTTAATTACTTTGACCAATTTTCTGTCATCCTCAAGAAAGAAGAATAATTAAATGATTTTAGAGCGTTAAAATCTAATACGTTATCGACGATCTTTGAAATACTAGTCTTCTTATGAACATGATTGCAACATAGACATTTATCATTGCATTATAGACAATTTTATGAAAAATGAACTTTGAATACGATTTATTGAATACACTATATTAATGAACATTTGATAGGAGTTTTTCCCAATTATAGATTGGAACAATAATGTTTGCATTCCACAGTCTAATTGTATTCTATTCGACTATTTATGCAGTTTAGATGAACTTTGATTGAAGATAGTATTTTTATACTGCGTTACTTTGATGATATTAATCTCAATTTTGATAGACCAGTGAGGAGTGTCTAATCGTATTTGCTATTAAATTTATTTGTGATTGGCAAATTTTTACTTCATATCGATTCATGAATGAAACCCACGAAGGTTAAATAATAACAGTCATTAATACAATTGATGAATATAAGAATTTTTGAAGAGGAACAATGGATGTATAATCGTTAGTTCAGTGGACCTGTAAAAGTCGCTGATGAGTAATGCCCTTGAATAATGAAGGAGGTTCCCACAGTAATAAATGAAGTTGTTGAATTTACGAGTGGAGGTTTTTGTGTGTAATTTGGAAGATTTTGATGCCATATATATGAAGATATATGATGAATTCTGGGCCTATTGTTGAGCAATTTTGTGCATTTTGAGCGAAGTATTTTTGCGCTGAATGTATTGTCCTGGTTCTTTGAAAGTTATTCATGTGAAGATACTGTTAAAGTTAACAAGAGTGTGAAATAATTTGAGATGAAGATTTTGAATGGAGGTTACCGTCATAAATAATAATAATTATTAAACCTTATTAAACCTGAATTTGACATTTAAATATAACTAACCTTCATTGGTCGATTATATCACCACGATTTGAGTAATTATCAACCGGATAAACGTGTGGTTTAATGTATTTCTTGTATAAATAATATAAACAATATTAATATTGTAAATAATTTTGTAAATATCTTTGATAACAATTTGTGATGAAAGGGATTAATAGAGGCGTGTATAAAATTTTCAATTGTCGTTTGACATTGTTATAAACAATTTATTATTGTTATAAATAATTAATGAACTTTTGTTATTAACATTTGGAGTTTTGTTTTTATACTCTAAACAACGCTAATTAAACAAGTGGATTGAACAATTAAATATGATTTGGGATTGTTGGAGTAATCCACTGGTGTTTGAATGGAGCATTTAAAACATTTGCGTGATAATATTTCAGTTGAGATGTGGACATTTAACGTGTTTTGAAAGGAGAGCTAAGCTCTGATGTAACTCGCATATGCTAGGGTTGAACGGAGGGGTGAGTCCACTTTGACGATGCAGGTGCATTGCAGCTGGCCCGGACAACTGTATGATAGAGGCCAAGGACGTCTCCATAATAGCCTTGTGGCTATAAATAAAATGTGAAGTGTATAAACACGCAAACCAATTGATATATGTGTCTCGTCCCAAATCCCGTTTCCATTCCAAGTGCATTATTATTCTTACGTTAGTTTGAGCTTGAGAAAGCTGAAAATTGTATGTAGAGTATACCAGTCCTACAGGAGGACATGGTTATGTGGTCGATGGCTTCTGATTGCCACGTGGATTTTGTTGTTTTATTTTTGTTAATTCATTCTTTATGTGAAATAAATTATTGTGCAGTTTAAAGTTTCTCGTCTTCGTTATGGTTCATTTTTAATATCATGGTGGAGGTTATTGTGAGGGCATACTTTAAGTGATCCAGTTGACAACCCAGTCCCCGAGATAAATTTAAGAGGTAAGTAAAGGTAAGTATGAACCCCCGTATATTTTGGTGTGTTCCACAATAATTTCTTGTTAACTATTGTGCTCTAATCTCGATAGTATCTGTCAGTGCCATTTTCATTGATGTAGCTGTGCCGGTGCGATTGATTATTGGCAATCCGATTGAGGGGGCGGATATCTGACAGCCTACTATCCTGATAACGGGGACAGTAGCAACCCGACATTTGCCCGAAGACGAAGTAGGTAACCACGGAAAACCACTTCGAGGACGGCTGAGGAGGGAATCGAAGCCCCCCTACTCATTTGGAACACCCGAGGCTGAGTAGACCCCGTTCTAGTCCTCATACCACTTTTCAAATTTCGTGGCAGAGCCGGGAATCGAACCCAGGACCTCCGGGGTGGCAGCTAACCATGCTGACCGCTACGCTACGGAGCTCACCTTTCCATTTTTTTTTCGTGTTACAGGTTGTTGAACCAAAATGGCAAAGTTTTAAGCAAGTAACTTCCATTCATCCGTAGCCACAAGGATTTTTCACACACGATTTTTTACAAGACACGTGTACAATGGGTAAGTTTATGTCCAAATTTTAAAATCTGTTTCAGTTTCCCAATAAAAATTTAGATTATCAGGACTCCCCCTTTTTTTTTTACTGTTACAGGTCCTGTGTTTGAATTGTAATTTCAACGACGAAGGGCCTATGTCCTGAACTTCAGCACATAGTCGAATTCTTTAAGTATTTTATGTCCATTTTTAAATAACTTTGACGATTGTAAAAATATTTTTTAAAGTTTTTTAACAAGATCAACACATAGACTGTCATATGAAAATCATTAATGTGTTTTGACTGAATAAGGCTCACAGAGCCGAAACATGTATCAAAGAGTGTAAGGACATCGTATAAAAACATTTTTGTATTGAAAAGTGGATATTGGTATAATCTATTATATAAAACTAAGTGTCCTGACTGACTGACTCATCATCGCCCAGCCAAAAATATTAAAGCTAGAAACATGAAATTTTGGGAATATGTTCGTTGTAAGTCGAAAACGCCCACTAAGGAAGGGTTTTTGGATATTCAGTTTCTAAAGGGGTGTTAAGGGGGTACACCTGCATTTCATTGAATAACAATATCTCCGGATTGCTTTCATTGGGGGATTTGATACTCGGCATATAAACTCATCATTAAAAAAATAAGAAGATACGTGTCTGAGGGTTTTTCGATGTGGTGTATATTATGAAGTGAAAGGGGTGAAAAGTGGGGGTTGAAGGTTTCCTAACCGAGCGTGTATCTCTTAAACGACATAGGCGAGGAGTTCGGAACTCAGCGGAAAAAAATCAGCATAAAAATAACAAAATAGATGTTTGACCGTTTTTTCATAAATCCAATATAAGGGGCCCATGGGGAGGGGTGAAAATATGGGGGGGGGGGGAAACGTAATATGTCTGAGTGTAAAATTATACATGACCTATGTTGTAGACAATAACACATTACATCTTTTTTGTCTCTTCCTATTTCATCATACGACGAATACTTAGGGAGTTATTAATGATTTTGTACTTTTTGGCCGGAATTTTCTAAGTCACAGGAATTACATAAAAATTGATTCGAATGAAATTTCGAAAAATAGTTTTTTTAATACTTTTATTATATTTTTCACGTCTTTTAGGGTCCGAAACCAACATGATATTTTGGTGTTTTTTTTCGTCCCATGCATTTTTGGTTTCAGGTGATAGAATTATTTTCCACTAGGACCGATGCTTATCTATTATATAAAACTAAGTGTCCTGACTGACTGACTGACTCATCATCACCCAGCCAAAACTATTAAAGCTAGAAACATGAAATTTTGGGAATATGTTCGTTGTATGTCGAAAACGCCCACTAAGGAAGGGTTTTTGGATATTCAGTTTCTAAAGGGGTGTTAAGGGGGCACACCTGCATTTCATTGAATAACAATATCTCCGGATTGCTTTCATTGGGGGATTTGATACTCGGCATATTAACTCACCATTAAAAATAAGAAGATACGTGTCAGAGGGTTTTTCGATTTGGTGTATATTATGAGGTGAAAGGGGTGAAAAGTGGGGGTTGAAGGTTTCCTAACCGAGCGTGTATCTCTTAAACGACATAGGCAAGGAGTTTGGAACTCAGCGGAAAAAAATCAGCATAAAAAATAACAAAATAGGTGTTTGACCATTTTTTCATAAATCCAATATAAGGGGCCCATGGGGAGGGGTGAAAATATGGGGGGGGGGGGGAAACGTAATATGTCTGATTGTAAAATTATATATGGCCTATGTTGTAGACAATAACACATTACATCTTTTTTGTCTCTTGCTATTTCATCATACGACGAATACTTAGGGAGTTATTAATGATTTTGTACTTTTTGGCCGGAATTTTCTAAGTCCCAGGAATTACATAAAAATTGATTCGAATGAAATTTCGAAAAATAGTTTTTTTAATACTTTTATTATATTTTTCACGTCTTTTAGGATCCAAAACCAACATGATATTTTGATGTTTTTTTTCGTCCCATGCATTTTTGGTTTCAGGTGATAGAATTATTTTCCACTAGGACCGATGCTTATCTATTATATAAAACTAAGTGTCCTGACTGACTGACTGACTGACTCATCATCGCCCAGCCAAAACTATTAAAGCTAGAAACATGAAATTTTGGGAATATGTTCGTTGTAAGTCGAAAACGCCCACTAAGGAAGGATTTTTGGATATCCAGGTTCTAAAGGGGTGTTAAGGGGGTACATTTGCATTTCATTGAATTACAATATCTTCGGCTTGGTTTCATTGAGGGATGTGATACTCGGTATATAAACTCATCATCAAAAATAAGAAGACACGTGTCTGAGGGTTTTCCGATGTGGTGTATATTATGAGGTGAAAGGGGTGAAAAGTGGGGGTTGAAGGATTCTTGACGGAGCGTTTATCTCTTAAACGACATAGGCGAGGTGTTTGGAACTCAGCGGAAAAAATCAGCATAAAAATAACAAAATAGGTGTTTGACCGTTTTATCATAAATCCAATATAAGGGGCCCATGGGAAGGGGTGAAAATATGGGGCGGGAACGTAATATGTCTGAGTGTAAAATTATACATGGCCTATGTTGTAGACAATAACACATTACATCTTTTTTGTCTCTTGCTATTTCATCATACGACGAATACTTAGGGAGTTATTAATGATTTTGTACTTTTTGGCCGGAATTTTCTAAGTCCCAGGAATTACATAAAAATTGATTCGAATGAAATTACGAAAAATAGTTTTTTAATACTTTTATTATATTTTTCACGTCTTTTAGGATCCAAAACCAACATGATATTTTGATGTTTTTTTTCGTCCCATGCATTTTTGGTTTCAGGTGATAGAATTATTTTCCACTAGGACCGATGCTTATCTATTATATAAAACTAAGTGTCCTGACTGACTGACTCATCATCGCCCAGCCAAAAATATTAAAGCTAGAAACATGAAATTTTGGGAATATGTTCGTTGTAAGTCGAAAACGCCCACTAAGGAAGGGTTTTTGGATATTCAGTTTCTAAAGGGGTGTTAAGGGGGTACACCTGCATTTCATTGAATAACAATATCTCCGGATTGCTTTCATTGGGGGATTTGATACTCGGCATATAAACTCATCATTAAAAAAATAAGAAGATACGTGTCTGAGGGTTTTTCGATGTGGTGTATATTATGAAGTGAAAGGGGTGAAAAGTGGGGGTTGAAGGTTTCCTAACCGAGCGTGTATCTCTTAAACGACATAGGCGAGGAGTTCGGAACTCAGCGGAAAAAAATCAGCATAAAAATAACAAAATAGATGTTTGACCGTTTTTTCATAAATCCAATATAAGGGGCCCATGGGGAGGGGTGAAAATATGGGGGGGGTGAAACGTAATATGTCTGAGTGTAAAATTATACATGACCTATGTTGTAGACAATAACACATTACATCTTTTTTGTCTCTTCCTATTTCATCATACGACGAATACTTAGGGAGTTATTAATGATTTTGTACTTTTTGGCCGGAATATTCCAAGTCCCAGGAATGGCATAAAAATTGATTCGAATGAAATTTCGAAAAATAGTTTTTTTTAATTCTTTTATTATTTTTTTCACGTCTTTTAGGGTCCGAAACCAACATGATATTTTGGTGTTTTTTTTCGTCCCATGCATTTTTGGTTTCAGGTGATAGAATTATTTTCCACTAGGACCGATGCTTATCTCTTATATAAAAACAAGTGTCCTGACTGACTGACTCATCATCGGCCAGCCAAAACTATTAAAGCTAGAAACATGAAATTTTGGGAATATGTTCGTTGTAAGTCGAAAACGCCCACTAAGGAAGGGTTTTTGGATATTCAGTTTCTAAAGGGGTGTTAAGGGGGTACACCTGCATTTCATTGAATAACAATATCTCCAGATTGCTTTCATTGGGGGATTTGATACTCGGCATATAAACTCATCATTAAAAATAAGAAGATACGTGTCTGAGGGTTTTTCTATGTGGTGTATATTTTGAGGTGAAAGGGGTGAAAAGTGGGGGTTGAAGGTTTCCTAACCGAGCGTGTATCTCTTAAACGACATAGGCGAGGAGTTTGGACCTCAGCGGAAAAAATCAGCATAAAAAATAACAAAATAGGTGTTTGACCGTTTTTTCATAAATCCAATATAAGGGGCCCATGGGGAGGGGTGAAAATATGGGGAGGGGGGAGGAAACGCAATATGTCTGAGTGTAAAGTTATACATGGCCTATGTTGTAGACAATAACACATTACATCTTTTTTGTCTCTTGCTATTTCATCATACGACGAATACTTAGGGAGTTATTAATGATTTTGTACTTTTTGGCCGGAATATTCCAAGTCCCAGGAATGGCATAAAAATTGATTCGAATGAAATTTCGAAAAATAGTTTTTTTTAATTCTTTTATTATTTTTTTCACGTCTTTTAGGGTCCGGAACCAATATGATATTTTGATGTTTTTTTTCGTCCCATGCATTTTTGGTTTCAGGTGATAGAATTATTTTCCACTAGGACCGATGCTTATCTCTTATATAAAAACAAGTGTCCTGACTGACTGACTCATCATCGGCCAGCCAAAACTATTAAAGCTAGAAACATGAAATTTTGGGAATATGTTCGTTGTAAGTCGAAAACGCCCACTAAGGAAGGGTTTTTGGATATTCAGTTTCTAAAGGGGTGTTAAGGGGGTACACCTGCATTTCATTGAATAACAATATGACACGACTATGACGCGAGCGAAGCCGCGGGTACTTGCTAGTCTATTATATAAAACTAAGTGTCCTGACTGACTGACTGACTCATCATCACCCAGCCAAAACTATTAAAGCTAGAAACATGAAATTTTGGGAATATGTTCGTTGTATGTCGAAAACGCCCACTAAGGAAGGGTTTTTGGATATTCAGTTTCTAAAGGGGTGTTAAGGGGGCACGACTGCATTTCATTGAATAACAATATCTCCGGATTGCTTTCATTGGGGGATTTGATACTCGGCATATTAACTCACCATTAAAAATAAGCAGATACGTGTCTGAGGGTTTTTCGATTAGGTGTATATTATGAGGTGAAAGGGGTGAAAAGTGGGGGTTGAAGGTTTCCTAACCGAGCGTGTATCTCTTAAACGACATAGGCAAGGAGTTTGGAACTCAGCGGAAAAAAATCAGCATAAAAAATAACAAAATAGGTGTTTGACCATTTTTTTCATAAATCCAATATAAGGGGCCCATGGGGAGGGGTGAAAATATGGGGGGGGGGGAAACGTAATATGTCTGAGTGTAAAATTATATATGGCCTATGTTGTAGACGATAACACATTACATCTTTTTTGTCTCTTGCTATTTCATCATACGACGAATACTTAGGGAGTTATTAATGATTTTGTACTTTTTGGCCGGAATTTTCTAAGTCCCAGGAATTACATAAAAATTGATTCGAATGAAATTTCGAAAAATAGTTTTTTTAATACTTTTATTATATTTTTCACGTCTTTTAGGATCCAAAACCAACATGATATTTTGATGTTTTTTTTCGTCCCATGCATTTTTGGTTTCAGGTGATAGAATTATTTTCCACTAGGACCGATGCTTATCTATTATATAAAACTAAGTGTCCTGACTGACTGACTGACTCATCATCACCCAGCCAAAACTATTAAAGCTAGAAACATGAAATTTTGGGAATATGTTCGTTGTATGTCGAAAACGCCCACTAAGGAAGGGTTTTTGAATATTCAGTTTCTAAAGGGGTGTTAAGGGGGCACACCTGCATTTCATTGAATAACAATATCTCCGGATTGCTTTCATTGGGGGATTTGATACTCGGCATATTAACTCACCATTAAAAATAAGCAGATACGTGTCTGAGGGTTTTTCGATTAGGTGTATATTATGAGGTGAAAGGGGTGAAAAGTGGGGGTTGAAGGTTTCCTAACCGAGCGTGTATCTCTTAAACGACATAGGCAAGGAGTTTGGAACTCAGCGGAAAAAAATCAGCATAAAAAATAACAAAATAGGTGTTTGACCATTTTTTCATAAATCCAATATAAGGGGCCCATGGGGAGGGGTTAAAATATGGGGGGGGGGGGGAAACGTAATATGTCTGAGTGTAAAATTATATATGGCCTATGTTGTAGACAATAACACATTACATCTTTTTTGTCTCTTGCTATTTCATCATACGACGAATACTTAGGGAGTTATTAATGATTTTGTACTTTTTGGCCGGAATTTTCTAAGTTCCAGGAATTACATAAAAATTGATTCGAATGAAATTTCGAAAAATAGTTTTTTTAATACTTTTATTATATTTTTCACGTCTTTTAGGATCCAAAACCAACATGATATTTTGATGTTTTTTTTCGTCCCATGCATTTTTGGTTTCAGGTGATAGAATTATTTTCCACTAGGACCGATGCTTATCTCTTATATAAAAACAAGTGTCCTGACTGACTGACTCATCATCGCCCAGCCAAAACTATTAAAGTTAGAAACATGAAATTTTGGGGATATGTTCGTGGTAAGTCGAAAACGCGCACTAAGAAAGGATTTTTGGATATTCAGGTTCTAAAGGTGTCTTAAGGGGGTACACATGCATTTCATTGAATAGCAATATCTCCGGCTTGGTTTCATTGAGGGACGTGATACTCGGCATATAAACGTATCATTAAAAATAAGAAGACATGTGTTTGAGGGTTTTTCGATGTGGTGTATATTATGAGATGAAAGGGGTGAAAAGTGGGGGTTGAAGGGTTCCTAACGGAGCGTGTATCTCTTAAACGACATAGGCGAGGAGTTTGAAACTCAGCGGGAAAAAATCAGCATAAAAAATAACAAAACAGGTGTTTGACCGTTTTTTCATAAATCCAATATAAGGGGCCCATGAGGAGGGGTGAAAATATGGGGAGGGGGAGGAAACGTAATATGTCTGAGTGTAAAGCTATACATGGCCTATGTTGTAGACAATAACACATTACATCTTTTTTGTCTCTTGCTATTTCATCATACGACGAATACTTAGGGAGTTATTAATGATTTTGTACTTTTTGGCCGGAATTTTCTTAGTCCCAGGAATGACATAAAAATTGATTCGAATGAAATTTCGAAAAATAGTTTTTTTAATACTTTTATTATATTTTTCACGTCTTTTAGGGTCCGGAACCAACATGATATTTTGATGTTTTTTTTTCGTCCCATGCATTTTTGGTTTCAGGTGATTGAATTATTTTCCACTAGGGCCGATGCTTATCTCTTATATAAAAACAAGTGTCCTGACTGACTGACTCATCATCGCCCAGCCAAAACTATTAAAGTTAGAAACATGACATTTTGGGGATATGTTCGTGGTAAGTCGAAAACGCGCACTAAGAAAGGATTTTTGGATATTCAGGTTCTAAAGGTGTCTTAAGGGGGTACACATGCATTTCATTGAATAGCAATATCTCCGGCTTGGTTTCATTGAGGGACGTGATACTCGGCATATAAACGTATCATTAAAAATAAGAAGACACGTGTCTGAGGGTTTTTCGATGTGGTGTATATTATGAGATGAAAGGGGTGAAAAGTGGGGGTTGAAGGGTTCCTAACGGAGCGTGTATCTCTTAAACGACATAGGCGAGGAGTTTGAAACTCAGCGGAAAAAAATCAGCTTAAAAAATAAGTAAATAGGTGTTTGACCGTTTTTTCATAAATCGAATTTAAGGGGCCCATGGGGAGGGGTGAAATTCTGGGGGGAATAAACAGGAAAGAAAGTTTCCTTACTGCTTGACTGACTGACTCACTCCTCAAACTCATGGGGAAAAAACCTGCTTAAAAATAAGTAAATAGGTGTTCGACAGTTTTTTTCATAACCCCAATTTAAGGGGTTCATGGGGAGGGGTGAAATTCTGAAAAAAGAAATTTGAAAGAATAAGTCCTGAATCACTCACCATCCCCAGCCAAAATTATTGAAATTAGAAACATGACATTTGGAGGATATGATCATTGTATGTCAATACCGTCCACTAAGGGAGGATTTTCAGATATTGAGTGTAAAGTTATACATGGCCTATGTTGTAGACAATAACACATTACATCTTTTTTGTCTCTTGCTATTTCATCATACGACGAATACTTAGGGAGTTATTAATGATTTTGTACTTTTTGGCCGGAATTTTCTAAGTCCCAGGAATGGCATAAAAATTGATTCGAATGAAATTTCGAAAAATAGTTTTTTTAATACTTTTATTATATTTTTCACGTCTTTTAGGAACCAATATGATATTTTGATGTTTTTTTTTTCGTCCCATGCATTTTTGGTTTCAAGTGATAGAATTATTTTCCACTAGGACCGATGCTTATTTCTTATATAAAAACAAGTGTCCTGACTGACTGACTGACTGACTGACTGACTGACTCATCATCGGCCAGCCAGAACTATTAAAGCTAGAAACATGAAATTTTGGGAATATGTTCGTTGTAAGTCGAAAACGTCCTCTAAGGAAGGGTTTTTGGATATTCAGTTTCTAAAGGGGTGTTAAGGGGGTACACCTGCATTTCATTGAATAACAATATGACACGACTATGACGCGAGCGAAGCCGCGGGTACCTGCTAGTCTCTTATATAAAAACAAGTGTCCTGACTGACTGACTCATCATCGGCCAGCCAAAACTATTTAAGTTAGAAACATGAAATTTTGGGAATATGTTCGTTGTAAGTCGAAAACGCCCACTAAGGAAGGGTTTTTGGATATTCAGTTTCTAAAGGGGTGTTAAGGGGGTACACCTGCATTTCATTGAATAACAATATCTCCAGATTGCTTTCATTGGGGGATTTGATACTCGGCATATAAACTCATCATTAAAAATAAGAAGATACGTGTCTGAGGGTTTTTCGATGTGGTGTATATTTTGAGATGAAAGGGGTGAAAAGTGGGGGTTGAAGGTTTCCTAACCGAGCGTGTATCTCTTAAACGACATAGGCGAGGAGTTTGGGCCTCAGCGGAAAAAAATCAGCATAAGAAATAACAAAATAGGTGTTTGACCGTTTTTTCATAAATCCAATATAAGGGGCCCATGGGGAGGGGTGAAAATATGGGGAGGGGGGAGGAAACGTAATATGTCTGAGTGTAAAGTTATACATGGCCTATGTTGTAGACAATAAAACATTACATCTTTTTTGTGTCTTGCTATTTCATCATACGACGAATACTTAGGGAGTTATTAATGATTTTGTACTTTTTGGCCGGAATTTTCTAAGTCCCAGGAATGACATAAAAATTGATTCGAATGAAATTTCGAAAAATAGTTTTTTTAATACTTTTATTATATTTTTCACGTCTTTTAGGGTCCGGAACCAACATGATATTTTGATGTTTTTTTTCGTCCCATGCATTTTTGGTTTCAGGTGATAGAATTATTTTCCACTAGGACCGATGCTTATCTATTATATAAAACTAAGTGTCCTGACTGACTGACTGACTCATCATCGCCCAGCCAAAACTATTAAAGCTAGAAACATGAAATTTTGGGAATATGTTCGTTGTAAGTCGAAACCGCCCACTAAGGAAGGGTTTTTGGATATTCAGTTTCTAAAGGGGTGTTAAGGGGGTACACCTGCATTTCATTGAATAACAATATCTCCGGATTGCTTTCATTGGGGGATTTGAAACTCGGCATATAAACTCATCATTAAAAATAAGAAGATACGTGTGTGAGGGTTTTTCGATGTGGTGTATATTATGAGGTGAAAGGGGTGAAAAGTGGGGGTTGAAGGTTTCCTAACCGAGCGTGTATCTCTTAAACGACATGGGCGAGGAGTTTGGAACTCAGCGGAAAAAAATCAGCATAAAAAATAACAAAATAGGTGTTTGACCGTTTTTTCATAAATCCAATATAAGGGGCCCATGGGGAGGGGTGAAAATATGGGGGGGGGGAACGTAATATGTCTGAGTGTAAAATTATACATGGCCTATGTTGTAGACCATTACACATTACATCTTTTTTGTCTCTTGTTATTTCATCATACGACGAATACTTAGGAAGTTATTAATGATTTTGTACTTTTTGGCCGGAATTTTCTAAGTCCCAGGAATGACATAAAAATTGATTCGAATGGAATTTCAAAAAATAGTTTTTTTTAATACTTTTATTATATTTTTCACGTCTTTTAGGGACCGAAACCAACATGATATTTTGATGTTTTTTTTTCGTCCCATGCATTTTTGGTTTCAGGTGATAGAATTATTTTCCACTAGGACCGATGCTTATCTATTATATAAAACTAAGTGTCCTGACTGACTGACTGACTCATCATCGCCCAGCCAAAACTATTAAAGCTAGAAACATGAAATTTTGGGAATATGTTCGTTGTAAGTCAAAAACGCCCACTAAGGAAGGGTTTTTGGATATTCAGTTTCTAAAGGGGTGTTAAGGGGGTACACCTGCATTTCATTGAATAACAATATCTCCGGATTGCTTTCATTGGGGGATTTGATACTCGGCATATAAACTCATCATTAAAAATAAGAAGATACGTGTCTGAGGGTTTTTCGATGTGGTGTATATTATGAGTTGAAAGGGGTGAAAAGTGGGGGTTGAAGGTTTCCTAACCGAGCGTGTATCTCTTAAACGACATGGGCGAGGAGTTTGGAACTCAGCGGAAAAAAATCAGCATAAAAATAACAAAATAGGTGTTTGATCGTTTTTTCATAAATCCAATATAAGGGGCCCATGGGGAGGGGTGAAAATATGGGGGGGGGAACGTAATATGTCTGAGTGTAAAATTATACATGGCCTATGTTGTAGACAATAACACATTACATCTTTTTTGTCTCTTGCTATTTCATCATACGACGAATACTTAGGGAGTTATTAATGATTTTGTACTTTTTGGCCGGAATTTTCTAAGTCCCAGGAATGACATAAAAATTGATTCGAATGGAATTTCAAAAAATAGTTTTTTTTAATACTTTTATTATATTTTTCACGTCTTTTAGGGACCGAAACCAACATGATATTTTGATGTTTTTTTTCGTCCCATGCATTTTTGGTTTCAGGTGATAGAATTATTTTCCACTAGGACCGATGCTTATCTCTTATATAAAAACAAGTGTCCTGACTGACTGACTCATCATCGGCCAGCCAAAACTATTAAAGCTAGAAACATGAAATTTTGGGAATATGTTCGTTGTAAGTCGAAAACGCCCACTAAGGAAAGGTTTTTGGATATTCAGTTTCTAAAGGGGTGTTAAGGGGGTACACCTGCATTTCATTGAATAACAATATCTCCAGATTGCTTTCATTGGGGGATTTGATACTCGGCATATAAACTCATCATTAAAAATAAGAAGATACGTGTCTGAGGGTTTTTCGATGTGGTGTATATTTTGAGGTGAAAGGGGTGAAAAGTGGGGGTTGAAGGTTTCCTAACCGAGCGTGTATCTCTGAAACGACATACGCGAGGAGTTTGGATCTCAGAGGAAAAAAATCAGCATAAAATTCATTGAATAACAATATCTCCAGATTGCTTTCATTGGGGGATTTGATACTCGGCATATAAACTCATCATTAAAAATAAGAAGATACGTGTCTGAGGGTTTTTCGATGTGGTGTATATTTTGAGGTGAAAGGGGTGAAAAGTGGGGGTTGAAGGTTTCCTAACCGAGCGTGTATCTCTGAAACGACATAGGCGAGGAGTTTGGATCTCAGAGGAAAAAAATCAGCATAAAAATAACAAAATAGGTGTTTGACCGTTTTTTCATAAATCCAATATAAGGGGCCCATGGGGAGGGGTGAAAATATGGGGAGGGGGGAGGAAACGTAATATGTCTGAGTGTAAAGTTATACATGGCCTATGTTGTAGACAATAACACATTACATCTTTTTTGTCTCTTGCTATTTCATCATACGACGAATACTTAGGGAGTTATTAATGATTTTGTACTTTTTGGCCGGAATTTTCTAAGTCCCAGGAATGGCATAAAAATTGATTCGAATGAAATTTCGAAAAATAGTTTTTTTTAATACTTTTATTATATTTTTCACGTCTTTTAGGGTCCGGAACCAATATGATATTTTGATGTTTTTTTTCGTCCCATGCATTTTTGGTTTCAGGTGATAGAATTATTTTCCACTAGGACCGATGCTTTTCTCTTATATAAAAACAAGTGTCCTGACTGACTGACTCATCATCGGCCAGCCAAAACTATTAAAGCTAGAAACATGAAATTTTGGGAATATGTTCGTTGTAAGTCGAAAACGTCCACTAAGGAAGGGTTTTTGGATATTCAGTTTCTAAAGGGGTGTTAAGGGGTACACCTGCATTTCATTGAATGACAATATGACACGACTATGACGCGAGCGAAGCCGCGGGTACCTGCTAGTATAATAATATACTGCAAAAACAGTGTTTGTCTACGAGTTAGCAACATCTTAACGAAGTATAAACAATCTCGCTTGTCCATGAAAAATACTAAAGAAAACCAAACATACAATAACACGTGTCAAAATCCAACCATAAATTACAAAACATTAGGTTGTCAAAGACAATTCACTTCAAAATTTCTATTGGAGCAGGAAGATACATTATCCAAACTTTGCTCCATTCCGCTAAGAGCATATAATCAACTTCACACCCTATTGATCATCATAAGATATGTTTTAAAGAAAAGAAATGTCTATTTTATAGTAATACTACTACTGCTAGTAGTCAATAAAGCAAGACTGGATAGCAGTTACACAAGGATGTGGTCCGAGTTGACCGACTGTAAGATCAATTAATTGTTATATTTTTGAACGTTATTGTAAGCTTGTAATGATAATAAACACTTGGCTTAACGCCGGAAAAGGGGGCGGAGCGGAGATTGTTGTTGTTGTTGTTGTTGTTCACGTGTTTTGATGTAATCTGATTTCCCTAACTGTATCTGAGTACGGATATAAAAAGAGGGGCTTCTTTTTAATACTTTAAGGTTCCTTCACATTGATTGTTGGTCCGTTTAAAAAAAAGGGTAAAGTAGCTTAAAGGAGAACTGGTTTATGAGGGTAGTAAAAGGGTGAAGGGAGTGAAGATCTGAACGGTAACAGAGCTCCGTGTCCGTGGCGATCAAAAGTATCATCAAATACCAATCCTACAGTTTGTTCCACTCTTCCAATAGGAAGGAAGAAAGGCTGAAAGGCACAAGCAAAGGAAGGCAGGCTGAAAGGCAGAAGCAAAGGAAGAAAGGCTGAAAGGCAGAAGCAAAGAAAGGCAGTCTGAGAGGCAGAAGCAAAGAAAGGCAGCCTGAAAGGCACAAACAAAGAAAGGCAGGCTGAAAGGCAGAAACGAAGAAAAGTAGCAAAAAAGGTTGGAACGAAAGAAAAGCAGGAAAAAAGGCGGGAGCAAAGGAAAGCAGGAAGAAAGGTAGGAACAAAGAAAAGCAGGTAGAAAGGCAGGAACGAAGGAAAGTAGCAAGAAAGACAGGAACATAGGAAAAACAGGAAGAAAGTCAGGAACAAAGAAAAGCAGGAAGAAAGACAGGAGTGAAGGAAAGTAGCAAGAAAGACAGAAACATAGGAAAGTAGAATACAGGAACGAAGGAAAAGCAGGAAAAAAGGCAGGAACAAAGAAAAGCAGGAAGAAAGGCAGGAATATAGGAAAGTAGCAAGAAAGACAGGAAGAAAGGCAGGAACAAAGGAAAGTAGCAAGAAAGACAGGAACATTGGAAAAGCAGGAAGAAAGGCGGGAACGAAGGAAAGTATCAAGAAACATCGGAACGAAGGTTTTTTTTAGCGTATGGCTTTTAGTGCCGGGAGTGTCCGAAGACATGTTCGGCTCGCCAGTTTTGTAGCTGCTTCGAGACGGACACCCAATGGGTGAGCTACAAGTACCGTTGGGGAGGAAAGTTGGAATGGAAGGGCGAGGAGTTGGAAGGTAGCAGCTGTGGCCTATAGTTTGGGACCAACCCCGGCATGTGCCTGGAAGGAAGATGGGAAACCACAGAAGACCATCTTCAAGGTTGCCGGCGGGGAGATTCGAACACCTCGCCTCCCGGATGTGAGCGACTGCCAACAGTCATGCCGTAACGACCACGGCTAACTCACCCGGTGGAACGAAGGTAAAGCAGGAAGAAAGGCAGGAATAAAGAAAAGCAGGAAGAAAGGCGGTAACGAAGGAAAGTAGCAAGAAAGACTGGAACGAAGGAACAGCAGAAAGAAAGGCAGGAACATAGGAAAGTAGCAAGAAAGGCAGGAACATAGGAAAGTAGCAAGAAAGGCAGAAACGATGGAAAGCAGGAAGAAAGGCAGGGAGGAAGTAAGTAAATGTTGGCGTGTTACTGGAGAAGAGATTATGTCCTGCCGAGTATTGTCCACCAGACAGCTCACAAATGAGTGGACCGCTAAAAAGTTAGGCTATTGTGTGCTTGCTACCAGTTTTGAAAGGAATTCTTGGCTCGCCAAGCAACTACTGTGTATTCTGGGGAGAACGGTGACAATTTTTATGTTGCGAGGTTAGTTTTTTGGACACAAAAGGGGAGGGTGGAGACAGGAAGTGTGGGCGGATGGCTGGATGGATGCTGCGACCCCAGACATCAGTTGCTAAGCAACTCCACTCCACTCCACTCGCTCGCCTAGCGTCTCCTAATTGTTACAAGGAACAATACATTGGTGGACAGCTGCTAATGTGCGCTGCGCTGCGTCAGAAGACACCTTGCAAATGG
Source organism: Meconema thalassinum (assembly GCA_946902985.2). Taxonomy (NCBI): domain Eukaryota; kingdom Metazoa; phylum Arthropoda; class Insecta; order Orthoptera; family Tettigoniidae; genus Meconema; species Meconema thalassinum. The sequence goes on along the minus strand of OX336398.1, from coordinate 51,345,333 downwards.
CAACTTTATACAGTCCATAGATTCAACAAGTGAGATTAGTTTAAAAAATGAAGAAACGATAAAACCTTAAATAAATATTTAAAAATTAAATAATAAATTCTAAGAATAAAAAATTACAATAAAATTAGATAAAAATAAAATTGGAATAGAAATCAAAATCAAAATAAAATAAAAATGAAAAAATAAAATACGAATAAGAAGGAAATTAAATAAAAAGTAAAATAACTATTAAAAGAATAAAAATAAGAATGACATTGAACTAAGTTTAAAATAAGAAAGAAAGAAAATATAAAAAATGAAATTAATATTAAAAATGAAAATAGAATAGCCTAAAATAAAATAAAAAATGAAAATGAAATGGCAATAAAAATAAAATAGGAATAAATATCACAATAAAATTGAAAGAAAAATAAAGATAAATTAAGAATAACAATAAAATAAGGATAAAAATGAAATAAGTATAAAAATCAAAATCAAAATAAAAGAAAGAAAGAGATAAAATAGGAATAAAAGTAAGATATGGATAAAAAGGAGATAAAAATAAAAAAGTATAAAATAAAATCAAAATCAAAATGAAATAAAAATAAAAATAAAAATAAAAATAAAAATAAAAATAAAAATAAAAATAAAAATAAAAATAAAAATAAAAATAAAAATAAAAATAAAAATAAAAATAAAAATAAAAATAAAAATAAAAATAAGAATAAAAATAAAAATAAAAATAAAATAAAAATAAAATAAAAATAAAAATAAAAATAAAAATAAAAATAAAAATAAAATAAAAATAAAAATAAAATAAAAAAAAATAAAAATAAAAATAAAAATAAAATAAAAATAAAAATAAGAATAAAAATAACAATAAAAATAAAAATAAAAAATAAAAAATAAAAATTAAAAATTAAAAATTAAAAATTAAAAATTAAAAATTAAAAATTAAAAATTAAAATCAAAATTAAATAAAAATAAAAATCAAAATTAAATAAAAATAAAAATCAAATAGGAATTTGAATGTAATAATAATAAAATAAAAATAAGAATATTCTAAAGGCATTCTAAAGGCTGACCCCTCGAAGAAGGAGGGATCAGGAATGATGAGACAAGGGCCAATTAAGGCGGGAAAGTGAAAGTCTCCCTAGGCCTCGGATACCCTAATACCGTCGGGGTCGGAAAAGAACAAGAGTTGACTAAGGGAGGCCGACAGGCAAGAAGACGGAGAGGAGCCCGGCACAAGTAAGTGGAAGCAATGCGTGACTCAGCTGGAGTCGCGTGGTCGCTAACTCACGTCTCACAAAATGTGAGCCCCTAGGGGAAGAACTGTAGGGGTAGACCAAGGCTAGAAGATGTTAAACAGATTGCCACAGAAGAAACGATTAGCTCAGGACAAGGAGGCATGGCTTCTATGCCCAAGGTCGCGGGTTCAAACCCGGCCGAAGTCTTCGGATTTTTAAGATCGTTAAAAAGAACCCAGTATGCCTTCCTTCGGAGGGGAAGTAAAGCCGGCGGTCCCGTGTCATAGAACCTTCCACTAATTACACTTGTGTGAAGCTAAATTATAGATTAGATTCGACCTACGCTGTTAGATTTCAACTTTCGTCACCAGGAGCCGACTGCGGTGGCATCCAGTACCCAAGTTCGCAACTATTTGGTCGTTGACGGTAGTATTTTGTAGCAAAAGTAGGAACTACTTAAAAAATCGAATGTCTGCAGTCCTTACTTGAATTTAAAACAGATAACACACACTAATACAGTCATCACAATTAACACCGGTTATCAGACAGATTCTACACACAGCCAAAGTACACGGGGCTACATGACCGTGTTGTCGCAGCCCCTAAACTGAGGAACCAACCAACCGGAGGAGGCATGGAGACTTGTTTCAAACCAGTCAAAAAACTGAAGACTCAAACAACAACAAAATTACAAATAATTATGGTACCGGCATGAAGAAATTCCCACCGAATTCACAAATTCTGAAAGTAAAACTGGAAATGGTGTATTTTTAAAAGGTTGGCTGCAGTGGACAGCAGCTGTTAGAGGGATATCGACATCGCCTCGTAAGATGTATTGCTCTGCTCTGCCCAGCACATTCCGGACGCGGACATTGCGTCAAAAGAAGCCAGCTCACAAAAAACTCCACCCACAGTGACAACAAAAAAATATCGACAAAGTATCACAAAAAGTGGAGGGATCGATCTTAGTGCCTGCAATGACTCCAGTTTTTATGGAGGGGACGAGGACAAAGAACGAACAGTACGGGCAAAGGAGAGTATTTTATTTTCTCCCATTTTCTTTGTGGAGATTTGAACCCGATGCTTCTTTCGTTCTAAATTTTAGTTGCCCGTTTTAGCTCCCTGTTGTTGAGACGGTTTGGGTTCGACACCTGACAGAGATTATTTCAAACCTGCTGTGGATTGAAGCGATATGCACTGAACCTCGTGAGTATAAAAGGTAAGGGACATTACATTCAAATAAAGCAGATGAAGGAAAATCAAGACAGAGAGAATACAATGAAAGCAAATCAATCAAAGTAGCATGTCAAAAATTCAAGCCAAAGAGAATAGAAAGAAAGGAATGCAAATCAAGCAAAGTAGAATGAACGATGTTCAAGGCAAAGAGAATAGAAAGAAAGGAATGCAAATCAATCAAAGTAGAATTAACGATATTCAATGCAAAGAGAATATAAAGCAAAGCAAGTCAAGAAAAGTAGAAAGAACGATATTCAAGGCAAGGGGAATAGCAAGAAAGGAATGCAAATCAATCAAAGTAGAATGAAATAATTCAAGGTATAGAGAATATAAAGCAAAGCAAGTCAAGCAAATTAGAAAGAACGATATTCAAGGCAAAGAGAATAGAAAGCAAAGCAAGTCAAGAAAAGTAGAAAGAACGATATTCAAGGCAAAAAGAATAGCAAGAAAGGAATTCAAATCAATCAAAGTAGAATGAAATAATTCAAGGTATAGCGAATATAAAGCAAAGCAAGTCAAACAAATTAGAAAGAACGATATTCAAGGCAAAGAGAATAGAAGGAAAGGAATGCAAATCAATCAAAGTAGAATGAATGATATTCAAGGCAAAGACAATAGAAAGCAAAGCAAGTCAAGCAAAGTAGAATGTAATAAATTCAAGGCAAAGAGAATAGAAAGAAAGGAATGCAAATCAATCAAAGTAGAATGAATGATATTCAAGGCAAATACAATGGAAGGCAAAGCAAGTCAAGCAAAGTAGAATGTAAGAAATTCAAGGCAAGGAGAATAGAAAGAAAGGAATGCAAATCAATCAAAGTAGAATGAACGATATTCAAGGCAAAGAGAATAGAAAGAAATGCAAATCAATCAACGTAAAAAGAAATAAATTCAAGGCAAAGAGAATAGAAAGATAAGGAAATCAAAGCAGTACGGTATGAAAGAAATTCAAAGGGAAGAAAATAGCAAGAAAGGAATGCAAATCAATCAAAGTAGAATGAAATAATTCAAGGTATAGAGAATATAAAGCTAAGCAAGTCAAGCAAATTAGAAAGAACGATATTCACGGCTAAGAGAATAGAAGGAAAGGAATGCAAATCAATCAAAGTAGAATGAATGATATTCAAGGCAAAGACAATAGAAAGAAAAGCTAGTCAAGCAAAGTAGAATAGAAGAATATTAATCAAAGAGAATGGAGTCAAACAAAATCTAATCACACAAAATACAATAGAACACAATTTAAGAAATTGTAGTCAGAATAAAGTAGGCTACTGTAATTGAATTCAAAGCGAAGACATGTCGAACGAAATGAAATGTGTGAAGTGGTAGAAAACGTCTCCCGCTGATTTATGGGATACGGGCAGCTGACCAGCCTTGGACACTAATATCCCCTTCTCTTCTCGCTGCCCCTTTTTTGTACAGCTGCGAACTGTGCCTTCATCTTGCAAAGATCTTCTATTGTGGTGCAGAATTGGGGGTGGGGGAACCTAAAGAACGATTTTCAAAATTTGTTGTTCTAGTGGGCGGATGCTGATGATGTAAAATTAGTTCAAAACTTCCATTGGAGCAAGAACATATTGCAACCTTAGCACACTTCACATCCTGTTGACCAGCTTAAGATAATTTTAAAGTAGTACATTATGCAACGAGCCTATAATGGCAATAATTAAGACACGAGTATGTTTATAAAACGAGCGTATGTGAGTTTTATAATTTCCATGCGAGTGTCGTAATTACCATTATAGGCGAGTTGCATACGACTGTTTATGTTCGACGATAATTATTATAACTATTTTTATGTTCGAACATAAAGGAAGAAGGAGTATATAAATGCTAAGTATTGTATTGGAGAAACAGCACTCGAAATTGTACCGTCGATAAATGATTTAGGAATTATTTATGAGACAAAGTAACCTTTAATAGCCATATTGTAAATATAATTAGTTCGGCCAACAAGATGCTTGGTTTTGTCATTAGAAACTCCAAATTATTTACTAAAACTGGAGTAATTGTTAAGTTGTATGAAAGTTTAGTTCGAAGCAAGTTAGGATATTCAGCAGTAATCTGGGATCCCTTTTATAAATATCAAATTCATCACATTGAGATTGTGCAAAATAAATTTCTAAGATACATGTATTATAAGACGTTCAATGTATTTTGTCCATTTGACACTTCGACTCAGTTTTTACGAAATTTGTTCAATTTCATGTCTTTGAAAAGTAGAAGGTCGTTAATTTCTTTGCAACTGCTGAGGAAAATTTTAACTGGAAAAATTGACTGCCAAGAATAATTTCAATTCATCACTTTTCATGTACCACAAGTAAGATCTCGACTGCAAGCACTCTTTCACATCCCAAGATCTAAAAGTGTTCACCATTCTAATTCGCCTTTAGTTAAAATATTATCATTTTATAATTCAATTGATGTTCAAGTAGATTTATTCGCTGGCGCTAACTTATTCAATAAACAAGTAAAAGCAGCTGTTCTTTGAATACTGGGTACTCTCTTCTCCTTTATTTTTGTATATTTTTTTCTACTTTGTACAGTTTTGTTTTATTTTATGGTTTATATTTTCACGATTTCCTTTGTAGTATTTATGTTCTGTTCTTCATTTGTGTAATTTGTGTAATTTGTTTTCTCTATTTTTCACTGATACATGTTGTTGTTTAATCAGATAATGTCAAGAAGGAATGTATTTGGGCTGGTGCCTATGTTCCTTCATACTGCTCAATCTATATTTATAAAAATCAATGTTACTTGATAGTATGTATGTGGGTGTGTGGGTGTGTATGTCTCCTATGCGTTCATACACCACCCATCCGATAGCGCTGAAACTTGGGTGAGATGTTGATTACTCTCCAAGGAAGGTTTCTGGCTTAGTAAATCCATTTTACAATAGGCAGCGCACGAGTAGATTCAACAAATGAGCGACGACGTGCGAAGCATTTCGACACAGTCCTGTATTTGTTCGTAAACCATTCATCCGATTGCGATGAAACTTGGGTGAGAAGTTGTTTCCACTCCAGGGAAGGTTTCTAACTTAGTAAATCCATTTTACAATAGGTAGCACACAAGTAGATTCAACAAATGAACGAAGACGCGCGAAGCGTTTCAACAAAGTCCCGTATGCAATCATATACCATTAGTCCGATAGCTATGAAACTTGGGTTAGATGTTGTGTACACTTCAGGGAAGGTTTCTGGCTTAGTAAATCCACTTTACAATAGGCAGCGCGCGAGTAGATTCAACAAATGAGCTACGACGCATGGAGCGTTTCAATAAAGTCACGTATGCGTTCATATACCATTAGTCCGATAGGGATGAAACTTGGGTGAGATGTTGTGTGTACTCCAGGAAAGGTGTCTGGCTTAGTAACTCTACTATACAATAGGCAGCGCACGATTAGATTCAACAAATGAGCTACGACGTGCGAAACGTTTCAATAAAGTCCCGTATGCGTTCATATAAGTTACCATTCGTCCGATTGCGATTAAACTTCGATGAGATGTTGTGTACACTCGAGGAAAGGTGTCTGGCATAGTAAATCTACTTTACAATAGGCAGCGCACAATAATTAGATTCAATAAATGAGCTACGACGCGCGAAGCGTTTCAACAAAGTCCCGTATGCGATCATATACCATTCGTCCGATAGCGATGAAACTTTGGTGAGTTGCTGTGCACACTGCAGGGAACGTTTCTGATTTAGTAAGTCCATTGTATAATGGGTTGCGCACGAGTAGTTTCAACAAATGAGTGACGGCGCACAAACCGTTTCAACAAAGTTCCATCTGCGTTCATATACCATTCATCCAATTGTGGTGAGCTAGGGTGAGTTGTTGTGCACACTGCAGGGAAGGTTTCTGACTTAGTAAATCCATTGTACAATTGGTAGCGCGCGAGTTGATTCAACAAATGAGTGACGGCGCGCGCATCGTTTAAACAAAATCCCGTAAGCGTTCATATGCCATTCATCCGACTGCGATGAAACTTTGATGATTTGTTTGTATACGCCAGGGAAGGTTTTCGACTTAGTAAATTCATTTTACAATAGGTAGCGCACGAGTTGATGCAACAAATGAGTGACGACGCGTGAAGTGTTTCAGCAAAGTTCCATCTGCGTTCATATACCATTCATCCGATTACGATTAAACTTTGGTGAGTTGTTGCGCACTCTCCCACAAATGTTTCAAAATTAGTAAATCCATTTTACGATAGCTTAGAGGCAGTTAACGGTAATTGAAGAAAAAATTGTGTATCCAAAAGCACTTCAAGAACCCAAATTACAAAATACAAAGCAAATCAGTCAAAATTTCAAAAAATATTTATTTTTAAAAAAGTCAAATTTCATAAAACTTAAAAAAAAACCAATAAAATTACTCAAATTTGTCAAAAGAAGCTCAAAAGTTAAAAGAATTATCTTCATCAGTTTGACGGCAGGTTTTCTCATGGTCGGTCTCTCCATCTTATCCGGTCTTCAGCAGCACGTTTCATCAGCTCACAAGATTTATCAATCTTGACGGATTCCAGCATCTGAAACCTTCTTCTTCCTCTTCAGATTTTCCCTTGGACTGTCCCTTCTAATGCACTTTTCACCAAACCATCTCCTCTTAGGCAGTGGCCAATCGAATTCATTTTTCTTTTCCTTATCGTCTTTAGCATCATTCTTTCTTCTCCTACTTTCTTTAATACTTCCTCATTTCTCACTTTGTCCTTCCAACTTATTTCCTCCATTCTTCTCCACAGCCACATTTCGAAAGCCTCTATTCTTCTGTCGTCTTCTTTCCCAAGCGTCCAAGTTTCCGCTCCATACATTGCTACACTAATCTCTTCCTTAGACTTACTTTCATTGCTCCACAAAATAATTTTCCTTTCTTACTGAAGGCTTCTTTTGCTATTGCAATCCTTGTTTTTATTTCTTTAGTGCATCTCATTTCTTGTGTAATCTTGGTATTATTTTAAAACTACCTAAAAGACTAAAAATACTTAAAATCGAAAAAGAAAATCAAAATCAGTCAAATTACAAAAAACAACAATCAAAATTTGTAATCAAAGCTCAAAAAGTCCAAAACAGTTAATAAATAAATTTTAAAATAGTCAAAATGAGAAAACAATCAAAGTTACTCAAAATACAAAATAATAATAATAATAATAATAATAATAATAATAATTATATTTTTTTAATTTAGTCAATTTACCCTCTAGGTTGGTGGTTCCCACGGACTCAGCGAGGGAACTCACCACTACCGCCTCTATGGGCAGTTTCCTGGAGCTGGGAAACATCTGGTCGGGATGGATACAACTGGGGAGGTGTGATCAGCACTTCTCCCATGCGGCCTCACCTGCAAAGTGAACAGGGGCCTCATGAGGGATGGGAAGGGATGGAAGATTGGGATGGATAGGCTAGGAAGAGGGAAGGAGGCGGCCGTGGCCTTACAGTAGGTACCATCCCGGCATTTGCCCGAAGACGAAGTGGGAAACCACGGAAAACCACTTCGAGGATGGTTGAGGTGGGAATCGAACTCCCTCTACTCATTTGGACCACCCGAGGCTGAGTAGACCCCGTTCCAGTCCTCATACCCACTTTTCAAATTTCGTGGCAGAGCCGGGAACCGAACCCAGGACCTCCGGGGCGGCAGCTAAGCACGCTGACCGCTACGCTACGGAGGCGACCACTATAATAAAAATAAGAATAATAATTAGTAATCAAAGCTCAAGAAGTCGAAAAAAAATTTATACATAAATCAAAATTACTCCAAATCCACAATTAGTCAAAATTAGAGAAAACCAGCTCAATAATTCCAAAACCGTTAATAAATAAATTTGAAAATATCCAAAATAAAAATAAATTACTCAAAAATCAAACAAAATTATTCATAAGCAGTCTCTAAACATTCTGCTAGCCTAGTGCTACACCCTCAAGGGCTCATGGCTGGTGAGTTCCGGATTAGGCGACCCCGAGGGATTCCTGAGTGAAGTACAGTAAGTGGTACCAGTATTTATTATTAGTTTCTAGAATCGTCGTCGTCACCCATGCGAAGCACTACCGTTCTATTTTTATTCCCCCAGAGGCTCACAACTTGTGGTAGGCGACCACGGGACCCCAGCTGAGTCTGACATTGCTTTCACTTGTGCCGGGCTCCTTCCAGTTATCTTTCCTGTCGGCCTCCCTTGGTCAACTCTTGTTCTCTTCCGACCCCGACGGTATTAGGGTATCCGAGGCCTAGGGAGCCTTTCACTTTCCCGCCTTAATTGGCCATTGTCTCATCTTTCCTGATCCCCTCATTCTGCGAGGGGTCAGCCTTCTTTTTCCTTTCATGATATCTCCTGTCTTCTGCTCATGACCCTCAAAGCCTCACGGCCGGTGAGTTTGGAAGTTGGCGACCCCGAGGGATTCCTGAGCTGGGTCCGCCCCCCCCCCCCTTTTACCATTGCCTCTGGGGCGGATCCTCTCCTCTTTTCCATTCCTATCTGCCTTTCATGGCTCTCCTTCCCTCCAAGCCCCTCAAGCCTCATTCTTCGAGGGTTGAGGGCATTTATTTGCCTTATTCTCCTTTTGTTTTCCATTTCTTCTTCTAGTATGTAAGTGTGAAGTTAGTTTTAGTTATAGTTTACATTTCATTATCATGTTTCACTATCACCCAAACCAATAGGGGCCGATAACCTAGATGTTACGCCCCTTAAAACCGCAGTTATCATCATTATCATGTTCTATTTTATAAGATTTTTCATAGAAAACCCAAGTAAAATATTATCAACAAAGCTTTGCTCGTAATCACTTGAGTTTCGTTTCTTTATAACAACATGGCTAAAGAAGACTATAATATGTCTAAACTGGTATATTTCAGATTTATTAGTATTGACTTAAGTGTAATAAATTTATTAAATGGCCATTTAGATTAATTATATTTAGGTTTTTTTAGTCAATCTTACCGTCCAGGTTGGTGGTTTCCACGGACTCTGCGAGGGAACTCACCACTACCGCATTTCCAGGCAGTGTCCTAGAGCTGGGAACAACTGGATACAACTGGGGAGGTGTGATCAGCACTTCGCCCAGGCGGCCTCGCCTGCAAAGTGAACAGGGGCCTCATGAGGGATAGGAAAGGGAGGGGAATATTGGGATGGATAGGCAACGAAGAGGGAAGGAGGCGGCCATGGCCTTACAGTAGGAACCATCCCGGCATTTGCCCGAAGACGAAGTGGGAAACCATGAAAAACCACTTCGAGGATGGCTGAGGTGGGAATCGAACCCTCTATACTCATTTGGCCCACCCGAGGCTGAGTAGGCCCCGTTTCAGTCCTCATACCACTTTTCAAATTTCGTGGCAGAGCCGAGAATCGAACCCATGACCTCCGGGGCGGCAGCTAACCATGCTGACCGCCACGCTACGGAGGCGACATATTATAGTTAGTTATTGTTGCTTATAGGGGCGGAAGAGCGAGGACATCTGCCCCAACACATAGATTCATCAATATGATTTATGTTCGACAATGTCGATATGTAAATAATATAAGTCAGAAAACTGTTTCATAATGGGGGTCATTAAAGTACTACTTTTCATTATAACACAGTTTTTCCAACCAATCAGAACTCAATATTTTCATTCATTGACCAATTAGGTAAGGATAGCTTCTGACATGCACACACAATCCAACATGTCCGACATAATCACATGATTTGAACTTTGACCATGTAGCCTATATTGGATCAACCATTGTACTTACAATGCGTAAACAAACTGGGCAATATTGCAAAAGAAATAGCACTGTACCTTAATATCCGCAACTCCAATTTCTACACATTCGTAAGATTTCGCCGACAATTTTAGTGAATGCCATTGTTGACATAAACACACCAGAACGACATGGAGGAAGCAGGCGTATATCATTAGTTCCACGGAAATTATAATCCAGCTGTCTGATCAGTAAATGGATTTCTTACGGGAAACTTTTCCGCCAGATGTCATGACTGTTCTATTTGGGACTCAATTGTTTCGCATTCCGCTGACATTCTATGCGCATCGGATTTGAAGAATAATACGATACATTTTTATTTTAAAGCGTTTGTAACAGCATATTTTGTGTTATTTGACCAAAATAACAAAACGGTCTAACATAGTACCTGTGTGCTATCTGTTGGTGCCACTTCAGGATAAACAATGTTTTAAAGCTTTGAGATTCGTTATTGGGTAGAGATCAAATGCTGAGCGCACACAACTCCCAAGAAGAGGAATTCAACCAACAGAATCTCGACAGATATTTATGAATATATATGTTAGAACATTTTATAATAAAGTTATAATTATCGTCGAACATAAACAGTCGTATGCAACTAGCCTACAATGGTTATTGGGCCTAAGACACTCCTATGGATATTATAAAACTCGCTCCGCTCGTTTTATAAACCTATTCGTGTCTTAATGATTGCCATTATTGACCTTGTTGCATAATGTACTATTTTATACGTATACGTTGACGTGTCTTGTTGCCATGGTAACTACTGTAGGTGTCGGGAAATTAGTCCACGTTAAAAGAGTCAAGATTCAAACAAAAATAATTTGAACTCTGAGATTTGCTGATGACATCGTCATCTTGACCGACACACCAGAGAATTTGAAAGACTTTTTAAATGGTGTGGACTCGGTCTTGAGTAAGGAATTCCTGAAGAAAATTAATAAATGTAAATCACAAATACTGTATTGGAAAGCATCCGAAATAAATCAGAAACCCCTATGGATGGCGAACTGGCAGGTGAAAAGCTAAAAGAAGTAGGATATTTCTGTTACTTAGGAAGAAAAACAACCGGTGATGGACGAAGCAAAGAGAATATAAAATGTACGTTAGCACAGGCAAAGAAAGCATTTCTACAGAAAAGAAATCTGTCGACATCGAATATAGATTTAGGTCTTAAAAAGTCATTTTTGAAAGCCTTTGTCTGGAGCGTGGCGCTATATAGAAGTGAAACTTGGATTGTTGGTGCAGCAGAAAAGAGGAGAATTGAAGCGTTTGAAATGTGGTGTTACAGGAGAATGATGAAGATCAGATGGGTAGATTGGGTTACAAACGAAGAGGTATTAAGACGAGTGGGAGAGGAGAGATGTTTCTGGCGACTGGTAATGAAGAGAAGATATAGGTTGGTAGGACATTTACTAAGACATCTAGCAATAGGAAAGTTATAGTTATGGAAGGAAGGGTCGAGGAAAAGAACTGTAGGGGTAGATCAAGGTTAGAATATGTTAAACAGATGTCTCGGATTTAAGGCGTGGTAGCTATGTACCTCAGGAAAGGGGTACGTGGAGAGCTGCATCAAACCAGTCACAAGACTGAAGACTCAAAGACCTCCAGCCCAAAAGCATATCAATGTGAATCCGGAACATCAGGGTCATTAGGCTATTTTGTTTCCAGTGGCAAACGTTTGTGTCACGAACGAGGACAGAGTTTACTTGCTGGCATCGCCCTATTTAATTCTGTTCTTGGACAGTGGTCAGTGTGCTGGCGGAATAAGGGTGAAAATATTATTCTTATTGCTAGTTGGGGGTTGGAAGGGTGGGGTGAGCAAGCAAAGCAGCTTTTGTTTGTGAGCAATGTGAGGGAGGGAGGATACAGATGGGCTGACAATTTCTAATTTTCGTGAAAACTCCATTAACGTGAGTAAAATACCAGCTGGCCAATGGTCAGTCGTTATGGGGGTGAGGTCGCGTGCCACCCCATGGCGCGTGCTGTGCTGACCAATCCCTCCGCCCATCCCCCTGCAACCCTCGCATTTAATATTACTGTTTGTTTGAGACTTCAGCCCTTAGATGCAGCTTTCCATGCCATGGTGATTCTAATAGAAAGGTTCATGAGTGGAAACATTCATCTTTGAGCAATATTTAACTGAAGAGAGTGAAAGCAAAGAATTCACAGTTCTACTAGCCCAGGGTTCTCCAAACCTTTTAGCCTCAAAGCCACACTGACTCCTTCACTACAGTACGTCCCCAGGGCCAAGACATGGAGGAAAGAATAAGAGGAGATGCCCTGAGCTCGTTTGAGTGAAGCCAAGCGCTGCAACTAAAGTGGGCGTAACCTTAACTCGTATTCGGTGTTCTGTGAGTTACATGAGTCATTGTGCATGGCTAAACCTTATTTTGGCCCTGGTTTTTATTGCGCTCCGGTTATGCAAGTTTGGAAACGTAATAACAGTAGTGATAAGTTATTTAAAAAAAAACTCTTCAATTCTGATCTCAGCATGTGAGGGCCTACCCTATATACCAAAAAAATAACAAGTAGTTCCGTGAAGAACTATACAGCCTATTTTCATATATCCTACTTATGTTAATTGCCTCTATCAACATACAAAATTTCAGTTTGATTGCTGTAACAGATTCGTAGATATTGAGAACCGACTAAATGTTTCGGATGGTCGCCATGTTGGATTTTATATATGAAGGTCCTAGAGTTATGTAATGTTACATGAAGATTATTGTGTACGTGTAGCAGTCAAACTTCAATCGCATGATTAGGACACAAGAAGTAACAAAGAGATTTTAAAATTTCGCACACCTGCCATCTTGTGCTTATGGAAACAATTGAAATAAATTAGATGCCATTGGATTAACATTCGTATAAGGATTTACTGTACCAAGTTTCACTGCTCTCAGATGGTTAAATTGCGAGAAACGTCCATGTGAATATTTATACTTCGCGTCGCCGCCATGTTGGATTTGTGATCACCAGGTTATTTAAAGTCCTATAGGTGAGCTTAAGTTCATAGCCCCTATGAACATAAAAAAATCAGTTTGATTGCTATAATAAATTCGTAGATATTCAGAGCCGTCTAAATATTTCGGATGGTCGCCATGTTGGATTGTTAAATGTATAGGCCATAGAGTCATGTACCATTAAAGGAAAATTATTGCGTAGGTTCATTATTCAAACTTTCACTTCGATCGCATGATTACGACACAAGAAATAAAAACTTAATTTTAAAATTCGCACAGCCGCCATCTTGAGGCTATGCAAACAATTGAACTAAATTAGATACCAGTGCATTACAATGTGTATAAACATTTCCTGTACCAGATTTCTTTGCGTTTGGAACATTAATTCGCGAGAAAGGTCTATTTACTATTTTCAAATTCGCTTGGCCGCCATGTTCGGTTTGTAATTAACCGGTTTTGAAAGTCTTATATATGAACTTCCAGTAGTTCCCTTTATCTTCGTACAAAATTTCAGGGTGATAACGCTAATAGTTTCAGAGATATAGAACGCCGGTGGAATACTTCGCACATCCGCCATCTTGTGGTTATGTAAACAATTGAACGATGTTAGATGTCGTTGCATTACAATGTGTATAAACATACACTGTACCAAGTTTTATTGCGTTTGGTTGGTTAAATCGCGAGAAAAAACTATTTAAAAGTCGAAAATTCGCGTGGCCCCCATGTTGGTTTTGTATTTATCAGTTTTTCAAAAGTTACATAGGTGTACTTCTAGTAGTTCCTTTTATCACCGTAAAAAATTCCAGGTTGATATCGGGAATAGTTTCGGAGATATTGAGTACTGGTGAAATATTTCGCTCAGCCGCCATATTGGATTGGTGAGACGTAACAAAATTTGAAGGGCACGGTGGAGGTCGCCCGCAATAGTGCTATGAACTTACCGAGTTTCATTGAAATCGCTTCAACCGTTTACACACACACACACACACACACACACACACACACACACACACACACACACAGACAAAAGGTGATCTCATAAGCCTATTTTTTCAAAAATGAAAATAGGCTAAAAATCATTCCTCTGGAAATCCCAAATTATCAAACGGCTGTCGGTCAATAATTACGGTAGGCCTACGTAATTAATCAATTCGAGGCTAATCGTCAAGTTTCTACCCCCCACAAAGACAATACCGTTCGGTACCGAAACGTATAGGCTATACCGTATTTTTGTGCAAATATGCGTCCTTTTTTAATTGTTCTGTTTATTAATTTTGAGGTTCGTATTCTTGAATATTAAAATGTGTACGACCAATGAGTGAAAGTGGCTGTGCTCGAAATTAGGCCTAAAAACTGATGAATGCCTCAACACCAATAAGAACATAAAACTCAATTTGGTGTAAATACCGTAATTAGTTCGGAATCATTAGTTTGGGAACTTCTTTCCTTCTTTGATATAACTCGCATCTTCAGACACCTGTATTCAATTTAATCAGTGTTTCAGCGTATTATTACGTTTTGCCGCGTCTTCCTTACAAAACTAGCCTCGCAAAGGTGCTCTCATATTTATATTTAAATTGGCTTTTAAAACGATAACGCAGCTTATTTGTGCCAAGTACCGTGATGTACAGAGTGTATTCTGCCTATCCAAGAAAAAATCTTGACTTCTCATTGCAGTTTTATGTCACTGAAATCCATTACTAGTTGGAGTGGTTTACGGTTTTAAGCATAGGGACAGCCATTTCCTTGCTACCCAAAGTGGGGGAGCCGTTTGGCTTCAACAGCTTGCACTAGGCAGCGCAGCGAAGGCATCTCCTTCCTTTATTTCCTCCATGGGCCAAGACTCATCTTACCAACATAGGCTACTGTAGTTTTGAATAACGCGCAAGCAGATGACCTCGTAGTTCTACCCCTTAAAACAAGAATAACTAACTAACTAAAGTTTGGTTTTGGGACTTGTTGGAGACTGAGATATCTATGGCGCTATGCTCGGGGGTGGACTCCATTACGTTTGCTCGTGGCTTTTCTCTTTCCCCCACTTTTGACACTAGGCCTACTTATCTGTGCGAAGATACATTCTCGAGAACTAAATATACGGAGGGCGCACTCTATTGTTGTCTTCTACCCAAATGACGTACATTACACATCAGTTGTTACGTCCACCTTCTCAACATAATCTCCTTGGAACTTTATGCACTTTTGCTATCGATGTGTCAGTCTCTCCAGACCTTCCTGAAACCATTATTTCGGACTGCTGTGTACCCATGCCTTGACAGTGACCACGCACATGTTTCTTCAAGTTCCCGAACAGGTGATAATCACTTAGTGCCAAGTCGGGAGAGTATGGTGGGTGCGGCAGTACCATGAATCCCATTTGATCAATGGCAGCGGTGGTCTCTCAGCTAGTGTGGGGGCGGGCATTGTCATGTTACAGAAGCACACCTTTAGCCCATTTTCCTGGCCGCTTAGTTTGAATGGCACGACGTAAGCGCTTAAGGGTTGCCACATTTGCTGCACTGTTAATCGTGGCCCCAGTCAATGAGGATGATGCCCTTTGTGTCCCAGAACACTGTCGCCATTCGCTTGCTAACTAATGGCACTGTTCGATTGTTGTTTCGTTTGTGGCTCTTGGTAATGGAGCGATGTCTAATCATGAAGTCGGCTGGATCTTGTCTGGAGAAACTGACACATCGATGGCAAACGTGCATAAAGTTACAAGGAGATTATGTTGAGAAGGTGGACGTAACAACTGATGTGTAATGTACTTCATTTGGGTAGAAAAAAATGTGTAAAACAATATGGTTCGCTCTTCGTACGAAAATTATTTTCAGATCCAAATTAACTAAAAGCAAATATTGTTAGAACCATCAAAGGACGACGACTTCAGTGGCTAGGGTAAGTTGTTAAAGCAGAAACATATATTCCTAACAGATTTTTTAACTCCCGGCGGATTGGCAAACGCCCAATAGGCTGTGTAAGGACTAACGTAAGTGAAGAGATAAAGTGATGGTGACATCGGAACAAATAAAACCTACAGCTTACCTTGGTGATACTAATACAGTATAGGGTCATCCAAAAATGATAGCACCGCAACCCTTTATTTTAAAGGTATAATTCTTTCACGGAACGTCAGCTGGTTAAAGTAAGTTTTGTTCTGGAGGGGACGTGACTTTGCTATGCGCACACTAGATGCGCAGTAGCCAAGGTCGGCCGGAGGCGCGCGCGAATGAAGTCCTGACCTCACCCCTTTGGATTTTTTTTTCTGGGGGTACATTAAAAACATTGTGTATGAAGAAAAAAATCGGGATTTGGAGCACCTTCGGGAGCGAATTTCTGTCGCCATTTTGACAGTTACTCCTGAAATGATTGCACGTACCAATCCAGCCATTGGGAAAGCGTGCGTTCAATGCTGATGTTGGTGGTCGGCCTGGCCTAGATTTTTTCTCTATGGTCCCTGTTTCCTTAAACTGATTAAACCATCGACTGACAACAGCTTTGTAATCAGGTGCAGTTTGTCGGGCGGTGCAGTCATTGGCACGCGCGCCCCCGGCCTACCTTGGCTACTGCGCATCTAGTGTGCGCATAGCAAGGTCACGTCCCCTCCAAAACAAAACTTACTTTAACCAGCTGGCGTTCAGTGAAAGAATTACACGTTTAACATAAAGGGTTTCGGTGCTATAATTCTTTTAAATGTTGGCATTATTTTTCGATGACCCTGTATAATAAAGCTTTTGTTGGTAATGCATTTTGACACTTTTCAAGGTCTTATAGCTTTACAACTTTTGGCACAATATTGTCAAAATAGCTTAACTTTACGTTTTTTTTGTTTTTGCTAAACAGATATAAGAGCCTCCGTGGCTTAGGCGGCAGCACGGCGGCCTCTCACCGCTGGGTCCGTGGTTCAAATCCCGGTCACTCCATGCGAGATTTGTGCTGGACAAAACGGAGGCAGACAGGTTTTTCTCCGGGTACTCCGGTTTTCCCTGTCACAATTTCATTCCATCCACACTCTCCACTATCATTTCATTTCATCTGTCATTCATTTAATCATTGCCCCAGAGGAGTGCGTCAGGCCTCGGCAGCCGGCACAGTCCATATCCTAGCCGCTAGATGGGGGCTTCATACATTCCATTCCCTGACCCGGTCGGAGACTGGAAGCAGGCTGTGGATTTTCATTTTCTAAACAGATAGAAGGAGGTGGAACAGTATCTGCAATAAATATTGTTACGTGCCACCCCCCTAGTGACACTTTTGTTAACTGGATTACGGTGGGTTGGAGCACAACACAGATTGTTCTTTTAAAGAAATAATTAACTTTATTGCGGCCAGAAAGATACACTACCCATCAGCAAATACAAGTAATTAGAACCTTACTCCAGTTTCCTCAAGTCTCTTCCTTTTGGAGCGCTCTTGCCCCGTTTCACTTGTCAACAGACCACAGAAGTTAATCCGTCCTAATGAGTCTGGTGGCCTTGACAGAACTACATGCAACACTTCCTTATGTACACAAACTACAGTTACTTACGATAACCTGCTACACGCTGCTTCGCTGTCCACAAACTGGGAAACAATGTCATTGGATTTCGTAACTCGCACTGCACTTCGCCACAAAACACAGGCAGTCCCCTGTATGCTTCTCACTCCCTCGCTGTCAAGAGAATAGGCTTCACTAGGGGTTTCGCAAGTCACCACACTTCTGTCGCTCAGGATAAACGCTCGCACTAGCTCGAAAAACACAACACACATTGCTTGACAGGTCGCTCTTATATAGCAGGCCGGTGACTCAATAAATGCTTCTAGACCCATCCAGGGTTCACGGCTTCTCAAGGTTTCCTTCACTGGCTGAGTCAGGAATATTCTGGACCATCCCTTTGTCCTAATAGTCCTGTTGCATAAGGCGCACGCAATACACTGAGGCAGAGCACAGCCCAGCCCGGGGGCAGTTGTGACTCATGCGGCGAGCGATGAAACAAACTCACAGCCGTAACACCACCCCCTTCCTAAAAGGCTGAACGTCCCGATCAATCATTGGTCCGTCTGTGTCCCTCCGTAGGCTGCCAGGCGATCTCGATGCACGATCTTCATCTTCGCCCTCGGGCTCCGCTGGATCCTGTAGACGACATCGTTGATCCGTTTCACGACTCGGTACAGGCCCTCCCAGGACTTCTGCAGTTTGGGTGACAGGCCTTTCTTCCGTAATGGGTTGAAGAGCCAGACCAGGTCGTCCTCGTGGAATCCGCCGGCATCCGTCTGTTGGTCGTATCGGGTCTTCATTCGGTCGGTCTCGATCCGCAGTTTCCTCCTCGCGAGCGCGTGCACGTCCTCCAGTTGGTCGACCAGTTCTTGATAATACTGGCCTACCGGGATCGGATCATTCCCAGGTCGGCCGAAGCAAGATCGACAGGTAGACGGAGCTCCCTCCCAAACATGGCCCGGGCTGGTGTGCACCCGGTGGCTTCATTCACGGCGGCACGGTAGGCCAGGAGAAATAGTGGAAGATGTTTGTCCCAATCCCTCTGGTGCTCGCTGACGACTATTCGGAGATGGTTCTCGATGGTGCGATTGAATCGCTTTACCATCCCGTCGGACTGAGGGCGTAGTGGCGTTGTCCTTGTCTTCCGGATTCCCAGCAGCTGGCATAGGTTCTGGAACACCTGCGACTCGAAGTTCCTCCCTTGGTCGGAGTGCAGCTCCAGGGGTGCTCCGCACCGGCTGGCGAATTCCTTCACCAGGGTCTCTGCGATCGTCGCGGCTTCTTGGTTAGGGAGCGCATACGCCTTCGGCCATTTGGTAAAGTAGTCGCTGACGACCAATATATAGCGGTTCCCTGCCTCGCTTAACGGGAATGGCCCAAAACATCGATGGCCACTCTCTCCATGGGGCCGCCCACGTTGTAGGTCTTCAGTGGACCCCGCCGTCTTCGTCCTGGGTCCTTGCTGGCTGCGCAATCGTGGCACCTCGCGCAGTGGTTCTCCACGTCTGTTCGGCATCCGATCCAGTAGAACCGCTCTCTCAGCTTCTCCAGGGTCTTCTTTATCCCTAGGTGTCCACCAGATGATCCTCCATGAACTTCCTTCAGGACTTCCTCCGTCATAGCCTTCGGAACGACGACTTGTTCCCGAGATGTCTTCCCGTCGGTGCTCTCCCAGGCGCGGCAGATGAGGCCATCCCTTACAATCAGCGAGTCCCACTGCGCCCAGTAGGACTTAAACTTTGGGCTGCAGTCACTCACAATGTTCCACCCGGATCTGGGGACACAGGCCCTCTTCCATTCGGCTATCAGTATCAGATCATCATCTACTGCTTGTGCCCGCATGAAAGATTCGCGGCTCCAGTTTCCTTGAAGTTCCACAGTAGTCCGTCGGCACTGTATCCCGGTGTTCTCCTCCCTCCTAGTACAGAAGGTGCAGTCTTCGGGGCACGGTCTTCGTGACAGGGCGTCGGCATTAGAATGCAGTTGGCCTTTCCTGTGCTGGATCTCGAAGTTGTACTGTTGAAGCCTCTCTAACCACCGCGCGAGTTGACCCTCGGGCTGTTTGAAGTTCAGGAGCCACCGCAGGGATGCATGGTCGGTCCTGATGAGAAACACTTGCCCGTACAAGTACTTGTGGAAGTGTTCGATGGTCTTCACGATGGCGAGCCGTTCCTTCCTGGTGACGCAGTAGTTCCTCTCTGGCTTTGACAAGGCTTTGCTGAAGTAGGCCACTACTCTCTCCTCGCCGTCCACTATTTGCGACAGGATTCCCCCTAAACCAAAGTCGCTGGCATCGGTATCGACGATGAACCTTGTTCCAGGTCTGGGGTAGGCCAGAATAGGCGCGGTGCACAGAGCCTGCTTGAGTTGTTCGAAGGCACTGTGGCATTCTGCTGTCCATGTGAAGAGTTGGTCCTTCTCAGTCAGTCGATGCAGTGGTTTGGCGATGTCGGCGAATCCTCTCACGAAGCGACGGTAATAAGTGCAGAGTCCCAGAAAGCTTCGTAGTTGGGACTTGTCCTTCGGAACTGGCCACTCCCTCACAGCTGCGGTCTTTTTTGGGTCGGTGCGCACCCCTTCCTCGGAGACAATATGCCCAAGGTACTGGACCTGCTTCTTGAAGAGCTGACACTTCTTGGGGCTCAACTTCAGCTAGGCAGCCCGTAGCTTCATCAAGATCTCCTTCAGGTTGCTGTAGTGCTCCTCGAAGCTTCTTCCCAGAACGATGACGTCGTCTAGTTAGACCAGGCAGGTCTTCCAGTGTAGTCCCCTCAGAATGGACTCCATTAGCCTTTCGAAGGTCGGAGGGGCGTTGCACAGACAGAATGGCATGACGGTGAACTGCCAGAGCCCGCTGCCCACAGAGAACGCCGTTTTCTCGCGGTCCTTAGGGTGGACCTCCACCTGCCAGTAGCCACTCTTCAAATCCAAGGTGGATAACCATCTTGATCCTGATATGGTGTCCAGCGTGTCGTCGATCCGGGGTAGAGGGTAGCTGTCCTTCTTCGTGACGTCGTTCACCCGCCTGTAGTCCACGCAGAACCTGGTGGAACCGTCCTTCTTCTTCACAAGCACGACCGGAGAACTCCAAGGACTATGTGATGGCTTGATCACCCCTTGCTCCTTCATCTCTTCTACCATCCGGTCGACTTCGGCTTGCTTGGCGAGCGGGACACGTCGGAATGGGGCCCTAATCGGTGCGCTGTCCCCAACGTCGATTCTGTGCTGGACCAAGCTTGTCCTGAAGTCTTTGCTCCCCACGGAGAAGACGTCCTGAAATTCGCGTAGCAGGTCCTGAAGTTTGCGTGATTGTTCCTCGTCTAAATGGTCCTGGGATCCTTGGTACAGCTTCTGTAGTTCTTCTGGCAGTGCGCGTCTTCTTCGGTTGTACGTCTGCAGGTGTCCGTCCGTCGTTTCTGTGATGCGGACAATCCAGGTAACGGGTTCGCCGACTCCTAGGTTGGTGTCCCGGTGAACCGTAATGTCGTAGTCGTTCAGGTTGGACAGGCGGACGTACGGCCGAGACGTCGTGTTGATGAGAGTCTTGGCAACTAGCAATCCTTTTGTCTGGATGTCCTCATATTTTGGCTCGATAACAGCCGCCACTCCCTCAGCTGTTCCGTCGACAATTACGGCAGCGCTGACTCCGTCCTGGCGGGAACGATGACGTCCTCTCTCAGCCTTACTCGTCGTGCGGTGATGGCCTCGTCTGCTGGTTGCAAAGCAAGTTCCTCACTTCCGAAGTGCAGAGTGTTGTTACTCAGATCCAAGATGATGTTGTTCTGGTCCAGGAAGTCCAGTCCGTTGATCACTTCATTTGATACGTCAGCCACAAGCACTGGATGCTTTATCGCCCGTCGACCAATGACGAACTCCAGTGATGCTTCGCCATGTACCTGTGCGGTCTCTCCGGTCGCGGTTATTAGCTGGAGGTTCCTTTGTGTGGGTTGCACTCTCCACTTCGGGATCACGGTGGGACTGACGATGGTCCTCGATGCTCCCGTGTCGATTAGCATGGGCCAGCTCACTCCGTTGACGACTCCGTCGACCATCAGGCTGCTATTATTCCTCCATAACTGCGTCACACGAACTTGGACTGCCGGGGCTTGACGACTGTCACAAGCCAACCTTTGCCCCCCAAGGCTGGCTGATATTTGCTTTCCTGGGCCGCGCGGTTTCCCTACGACTGACTGTCCCGACGGAAACCCTTGGCGGCGGCGATCACCGTAGTCCTTGCTCAGGTGGCCTCTCTTACGGCAGGTCCAGCAGGTCGGTAGTCCTCTTCCGGGCCGCCTCTCCGGATGTCCTTCGGCTACGTTATTGTTGGTGGTACTGCGACTCTTTAAGAAACGGCTTAGCGCCTCCATCAATTCGTCGGCCAGGGGCTTGGTCTCGTTGGTTTTTGCTGGTTCGTCGACGTCCACTTGACGCACCCGCGCGTGCATTCTAGATGCCTGTTTTGCCGTCTCGAACTCAAGTGCGTGGCTCAGCGCATCTGCCAGGGTCTTATTGCGCGCGAGTCGCAGCGCCTGTTGAGTGTCCGAGTCCCGTAGCCCGTCGGTGAAGGTCTGCGTCGCAATCTATTCCAGAAAGTCGGCCGGCGCTGTTGGATATGCGAGCCTTACGAGGCATGCGAAGTCCATCTCGTACTCCTGCACGGTTTCCGCGTTCTTCTGTACCCGGGTCCGGAGCTGCATCTGGTAGGTCTGCTGAAGATGGCTATCTCCATATCGGGACTCCATATGGGCGATCAGTGAAGCGTAGTCCTGGGATCCAGTCGGAATGGCCTGAAGGACGTTAAGGGCGTCACCTCTCAGCGCTACAATAAGAGCTGTAGCCTTTTCTGTGTTGTTCCAGTTATTTATGAAACAGGCTGCCTCGAACTGACGTAAGTAGGTGCTCCACGGGACCTTTCCGTCGAAGGTTGGGGGCGTCACTCTGCTCTGTCCCGTTCCTGATATTCCCGGTGTACCTGTGGGCGGGCGTCGGCGCAGCTCGGCAACTTCCTCTTGAAGAACGTTAAATCTCGCTTCCATCCCCGTCGGCGGGCGTTGGTTCAGCTCAGCAATTTTCTTTTGTAAAGCGTTGAATTTCTCTTCCACCCCCATCAGTGGGCGTTGGCGCAGTTCGGCATCTTCCTCTTGTAGAGCGTTGAATCTCGCTTCCATCCCCGTCGGCGGGTGTTGGCTCAGCTCAGCAATTTCCTTTTTTAAAGCGTTGGATTTCTCTTCTATCCCCGTCAGTGGGCGTTGGCGAAGTTCAGTAACTTCCTCTTGTAAGGCGTCGGACTTCTTTTCCACTGCTGCGACTTCCTCACGTAGGCCCTGTTCTAATTTCCTTTGGCTCTCCTCTAGTTTCGTCAGCAGACCTTCTTCCAGATTTTTCTGGCCATCCAGAAATTTGGCGTTTAGGTCCTCTGCTAACTTCTTCTGGCCGTCCTCCATCTTCTTCTGGCCGTCTTCCATCTTGGTTTCCATGCCGCTTAACTTTTCTAGCAATGCTGCCAATTGCGCTTCCATTTTAGATGCCTGTCTTGTAAAGGGCATGCACTCACAGGAAAATATAAAAAAATGACCTGCTCGGGTTTTGAAACCAGGACCGTTAGGTGTTGTGCTTGTGTTTGATTTCGTAACCCCGCTTCAGACACCAGTTGTTACGTGCCACCCCCCTAGTGACACTTTTGTTAACTGGATTACGGTGGGTTGAAGCACAACACAGATTGTTCTTTTAAAGAAATAATTAACTTTATTGCGGCCAGAAAGATACACTACTCATCAGCAAATACAAGTAATTAGATCCTTACTCCAGTTTCCTCAAGTCTCTTCCTTATGGAGCGCTCTTGCCCCGTTTCACTTGTCAACAGACCACAGAAGTTAATCCGTCCTAATGAGTCTGGTGGCCTTGACAGAACTACATTCAACACTTCCTTATGTACACAAACTACTGATACTTACGATAACCTGCTACACGCTGCTTCGCTGTCCACAAACTGGGAAACAATGCCACTGGATTTCGTAACTCGCACGGCACTTCGCCACAAAACACAGGCAGTCCTCTGTATTCTTCTCACTCCCTCGCTGTCAAGAGAATCGGCTTCACTAGGGGTTTCGCCAGTCACCACACTTCTGTCGCTCAGGATAAACGCTCGCACTAGCTCGAAAAACACAACACACACTGCTTGACAGGTCGCTCTTTTATAGCAGGCCGGTGACTCAATAAATGCTTCTAGACCCATCCAGGGTTCACGGCTTCTCGAGGTTTCCTTCACTGGCTGAGTCACGAATATTCTGGACCATCCCTTTGTCCTAGTAGTCCTGTTGCATAAGGCGCACGCAATACACTGAGGCAGAGCACAGCCCAGCCCGGGGGCAGTTGTGACTCATGCGGCGAGCGATGAAACAAACTCACAGCCGTAACACCATTTCAAATTGTGACCAGAAACATGCCTCTCATATGTGATTGAATCTCTGATTTTATTTTATGTTTTCTTCATTGTTATATCATGGAATATCTTTTGTAATGTATATTCTCTGTGTTCTGTCATGAGTCTTCATGGCCTGTTGAGTCCAATAAATGATGATTATGGTGATGATGATCCAAATTAAATTATGAGCATTTCTGTTGCTGCTCATAATTTCCACAGTAAACTTGATCCACAACTGCAATTGTCAGTTAGAGCTGTATAAATCTCATTAATCATAATTGAGTAGCCCAGTTGCAAAACCAGCTATGTTCATGATAAGTAATTAGTGAGAAATCAGGAAAAACTAATAAAACGAAACAGAAATGTGGCAGAGGGCTTATTCTTATACAAACCAGAGGTAAACATAATTGTAATATGTGTACCAAAGTTCTGAAATATCTGATGAGTAGAAAATAAGTTATTAATATTTTTTATTTGCATATATCAGGTTTTGCAACTGTGTTGTTCACATAGCAGGTTTTGCAACTCTAGTGGCAGCCATATTGATTGCGCCTTAGTTTGCAAAATCCAGCTATAATTGTAGTGGCGGTGTTTAATCACACACTCATGATGGATGGAATTATGTATTATTTGAGTACATTACAATTTACAATGCATACACACGTAATGGAAGAATATATTGCGTAAAGTGGAATATATATAACAACGTAAAAGACATACACAGTTTAGAATAGTTCTGTGTGTGTTGATATACTATCAAAGTAGAACCAAAATGAGTTTAGGCTATGTCTGTTTCGTCAGCTTCCATTAGTTCAAAGTCCAGAGTGTCATCATCATGATCATCATCTGCATCATCATTCAAGCTTTGAGTATCAGGGTCCTGTTCTGCAAATACATTGACATAGAATTCCAAATCTGGATTACTGTCCCATGCTTCCCCAAAGTGAAGGGCAAGAAGTCTTTTAACATCCTTGATCTTAGCCGATTTTAAACAACACCCCTTGGGATATCAGGGACGTGGGCAATCTTAAAATTCTTCCCCTTCCTACACAAACTCTTCGCTTCACCAATGTCAAAATTGTAGAAGGGTTCTCCTCGAACTAGGAGAGATTTATTGCTTTTGCTTCTTGGGATTATTAATCTCTTTGCTTTCTGAAACTGGAAATGCCATTGTCCTGGGTTTTTAAGAATGTCATCTGAATATGCTTTCCAATCCTTAACAGGGGCATCTTCTCCTAGACGTGTTACGATTCCGTACCTCTTGATAACGTGCAAATACTCTTCTGGGTTTGCAATGATACTTCGAGTGTTAAATTCTCTCTCTAGATGTCGAAATATCCGATCCGGCGGGATGAATGAATGTCCTACTATAGGGAACATTAGTTCAATTGTTTCAATATTATGAGGCGCTTCAAGAAAAAGCCAGTGTAATAACATCCCTATCACTGTTTTATTCTTATTTTGGCCACCACAGCCATCAGAGAATAATCTGACTGTGGTGACAGTTTTCGGGTCCTTATTCACCAAGTGGTGGTGAACAGCAGATGCTATCTGATTTGAGCCTTTTCGGAATTCATTTTTATACCATATGTAAGAAAACGTGTTAGCTTTGCTTTGAGAAAATTTGGAGGGACCTTCGCATATTGTAAAGTTGTAAAGATAGAGTTGTCTTGCATAATATGCAGCCTGGTCAGGTATTTTCGGTAACACAAGGTTCTTCTGACAGTCATAACTGAGAGTCAGTTCATTGTCGTTCTCTTGACGCAATTTTTCATAGAAAATATCAGCTCGTTTCTTGTGAGCTATAAGCTGGAATTTCCATTGTTTTCGCTCAGGCTTACTCTTCTCAGCTGATATCCTATTCTCAAGAAGACAACACGTCGAACATTTGTCAACACAAGGGGCACCGAACCCAATATTGAAATGTTCATTGAATATAGATCTGTAATAGTCATATTCCACATGAAGATCTTCACCAGGATATTGTTCATTGTACATAGTCCATATTTTTTGAATACTGAGGTCACTACGTAAGTACTGCCGATGTCTATCTTTGCCACGACAATAATGTTTTTGCAGAGGTTTGAATGACCGTATGTGATTTTTCACAGCCTCTCGCTTCTGTTCGTATTTCAGTGATCTTCTATCACCACCTCGAGTCTCAGGTGACGTTGTACCTTGGACAAGAAACCTTTGGCATAATCTGTTCGCCCGATCCCTACCTATTTTTAGGATGTCAAGAAATGCTGTCCTGCAGACTCTTACATTCTTTACTACATTTTCTCTTTTCTTGGGCAAACCAAAACTTGTGCTCACTTGACGTCGACTTGGGTTACCTGGAGGTGTACAACGTCTCTTTGGAGATGAAACAGAAAGATGTTGAAGGATGAAATTATTCTGCCATTCTTTGTCTGGATGCTGATAGAATCTATGGTGAATCCTTCTTACATCTTGCAAAGACAATTCCTTGCACTGAAATGTACCCGTCTGATGTCCACAAGCTGGCATACTTGGGAACTGTTTGGGTCGATATCTGAAATAATAGGAACCAGTAAACAATAAGAGAATGATGCCAACAAACGACATTTAACTCTGTTGTGTATATTGCACGTTGAGGAAAGTAAACCTGCAATTTCGTAATAATACTATACCATACAAAAACATTAAAAACAGACATGCCTCTATGACAGCTGATATCCAGTAAAGTTAAGCATGGACAAGAATTCTTTTAGGCGCATATACTATTTTAGGTTAGGCTGCAAAATAGCACCGCAATGTAAATTAATTCCAATAAAATATTGACAAACAAACCTTGAAACTTTAGCCACGTTCCTTGCCCATGTCTCAGGACATCTCTTCCTCTTCCTTGATCTTCGTGTTTCAGTCTCTGCAATAACTTCTGTGTCACTACCACTATCGGTATTTTCTCTTGACATATTATTATCTTCATTCATTTAAAAAAATATATAACTAAAAACGTCAGTAGGAACGAGACGTCATCTTGTAGGCTGCATCCACATCAATGTACTCAGAGAAATTGGCGCGCGAGTGAAACAATTGCAAGCAGAATTCCACAGCTGAATCTCCACAGTATGCAGTACAGCCAACCTAACGATCTACAATAGAGATAAGCGTTTTAGCTTTATTTTCTTTGATAAAGAGGAGTGCAATGCCGTTATTATGGAGAGGAAAATAGCAGGTTTTGCAACTCTACCCGAAGGACGGCCATGTTAGTTAATATACATGTAGCAGGTTTTGCAACCGTTTGCCGTTTTTAATGTCAAATTTAAAACTGTTATAGCTGGTTTAGGAACCTGAAACATAGCTAAATTAGAAGCCAGTATCATAAAGCAACATGGGATACCATTATCTCATTCTCGTAAATTTATGCACATAGCTGGTTTTGCAAATGGGCTACTCAATTATAATGTCCAATTTTATTATGTTTGTCAGGTATGGTGTGTTTTAACTGGTTGTTAAGTAAAACTAAAAACATGTGATTAGTATTTTGTTCGATTTACTTACATTATAAATTCAAAATATACTATGGCGGGCCGAATTGGTGGTGCTCGCAGGCCTCTGTTGATTGGGGAACCTTGTTCTTGTTCTTCATGCTAGGAACTTAGGGAGGCTGGGACTGAATTTATGAAAAATAGTAATTATTGATAGAATTGAATGCAATTTGGTTTGTGGTCTCCTGATGGTGAAATAAGGCCAGAACAGAACTTTCTGAGAAATTAACACTTACAATTTAAAATTAAAAAAATCGATAAGCATAAAAAAATGCGTCAGCTGAACAGTTACTTCAAATATCGCATTGAAAATTGGTGTACAGGCACATCAAGGTATGGAAAGAATGTTAACAGAGAGAAAGTCTGCATATGTAGTCCATGAATGTGAGGAAAAATATGTTTTATGTGTTTATGTTTTTCTCAAATTATGCTGAAAAATACCCCTTTGAAGCCTACTATCTTTTTAAGTTTGTTGTTTGAGTCTTCAGTCTTTTGACTGGTTTGATGCAGCTCTCCATGCCTCCCTGTCCTGAGCTAAACGTTTCATCTCTACATAGCTCCGTCACCCTACATCGGAGGCAACCTGTTTAACATATTCTAACCTTGGTCTACCCCTACAGTTTTTGTCCTCGACCCTTCCTTCCATAACTAAGCTTGCTATTCCTGGGTGTCTTAGTATGTGTCCTACCAACCTATCTCTTCTCTTCATTAACAGTCGCCAGAAACATCTCTCCTCTCCCACTCGTCTTAATACCTCTTTGTTTGTAACCCTATCTACCCATCTGATCTTCATCATTCTCCTGTAACACCACATTTCAAATGCTTCAATTCTCCTCTTTTCTGCTGCACCAATAGTCCAAGTTTCACTTCCATAGAGCGCCACGCTCCAGACAAAGGCTTTCAAAAATGACCTAAATCTATATTCGATGTCAGCAGATTCCTTTTTTGTATAAATGCTTTCTTTGCCTGAGCCAACCTACTTTTAATATCCTCTTTGCTTCGTCCATCACTGGTTATTCTGCTTCCTAAGTAACAGAAGTCTCCTACTTCCTTCAGCTTTTCACCTGCCAATTTGATCTCCATAGAGGTTTCTGATTTATTTCGGCTGCATTCCAGTATTTTTGTTTTACATTTATTTATTTATTTATTTTCAACATGAATTCTTTCCGTAAGACGGAGTCCATACCATTCAAAAACTCATTCAAATCCTCAGGCTTGTCGGCCAAGATGACGATGTCATCAGCAAATCTCAGAGTTGAAATTATTTCTCCTTGAATCTTCACTCCCACTTTAAATTTTTCTCTAATTTCCTTCATTGCTTGTTCAATGTAAAGATTGAAAAGTATGGGTGATAAGTTGCAGCCTTGCCTTACACCTTTCTGAATACCAGCTTCTCTCTCATGTCCTTCAACTCGAATGACTGCTGTCTGGTTTCTGTACAGATTGTATATCACCCTCCTATCCCTGTACTTTATTCCAATTGATTTCAAAATGTCAAACAATTTAGTCCAATCAACGTTATCAAAAGCCTTTTCTAAGTCTACAAAAGCCATGAACGTTCTCTTATCTTTCCTTATTCTACCTTCTAAAATCAGCCTAAGACTTAGTACAGCTTCCCTTGTTCCTACATTTCTCCTGAAACCAAACTGGTCTTCACCCAACTCCGTTTCTATCTGGCTTTCAATCCTCTTGTAAATTATGCAGACTTTCTCTCTGTTAACATTCTTTCCATACCTTGATGTGCCTGTACACCAGTTTTCAATGCGATATTTGAAGTAACTGTTCAGCTGACGCATTATTATAAAAAATCCTTCTATTCATATCAAGGCAATATAGGTGTTAACAACCCATGAAATTCTCATGGAATTTGAAACCATATTGGTTCAGCTGGAACAATTTAAATACCTGAAAATGTATAGGTATGAAAAGAAAAAAAACCACATTTTAGTAATAAAACATGGTTGAAGGCTAAATTAATAATACGTCAGTTATATAAATAAAACTGAACACAGAAAAAACACGTTACGTATTTGGCATTTCTATAGTTAGCGTAGTATCGTTACCTCGTCAACTCACTAGAGAGCAGCTCTGGAGGCAATTTGAAGATGGGCATTGGTGCGTTGAAGCTAGTGGATGGGGGCGTTTCCCCAGCACTCAACCGGACATTTAAATATCACGCTAGTATTCAAAATGGCGGAACCCGAAAAATACTACCGCCAAATGATCCGCAGGAGTCCGGCGTACAATAATATGCATACATTGAAAAATCTATAATTTTTACTTTTTTCAGCCTCCCTTAATGTTGGATACACGACTCGGTAATTAAGATTTTAGGAAAACAAAGAAGAAAAGAAATAATAATCTTTACATCAATTTAGTGAACTTCATACGAAAAAGGATGTGGTCTAACTGTTGCTCATGTAATGTTTCAACGAAACCATCGTCTGTCTTCGCCTATCCCTGTACTTTATTCCAATCATTTTCAAAATGCCAAACAACTTACTCCACTTTAAATTTTCAAAGTCTACAAATGCCATGAACGTTTTTAATCCTTCCTTATTCTAGCTTTCAAAATCAGCCCCTTAAAACACCAATTACCATTTCACTATGATGATCATCATCATTCTAATGTTTACTGTGTATAGATATAATCAAGGAAGCCATCATTACATCCAAGAAATGTCGGGGAGAATTTTTGATTTTGCTAGTCGATAATTTAATAATCATAAGTTTACCTAGTTCCGCCTCGTCAATACAATATTTTCAAAATTTCGTGATACAATCACATGTCACACTCTACATCGGTACATGTTTCGATGCCTATACGTATTGGCATCATCATCAGCCTTATTAGTGTATTGGCAGCACTTAAAAATCACTTCGTAAAAACATCGAGTGCAATAAAATGTTGACATAAACACACATTAAAACCACATATAAACTGAAACACTTTAAACGTTTTTACAAAGTGATTTTTAAGTACTGCCAATACACTAATAAGGCTGATGATGATGCCAATACTAATAGGCATCGAAACATGTACCGATGTAGAGTGTGACATGTGATTGTATCATGAAATTTTGAAAATATTGTATTGACGAGGCGGAACTAGGTAAACTTATGATTATTATAGTAAGTCAATACGGAAAAATGGGTGACTCTATGAGTCAAAAAGTCGATAATTTGCCAATGAGTAGACCTTGGCGCTTGAGAGTGGTCCATGGCAGGAAGCAACATATGCTGGACAGAGTGTTGATGACTAATGCAGGCTGGACATTGGTCATTGAGGGGGTGGAACCCTCTTCCCTTATTCTCCGGTCATTTCGAATTCACAAAACTTAGCCTATTGTATGTGT
The DNA here is from genome assembly GCA_946902985.2 of Meconema thalassinum. NCBI lineage: Eukaryota > Metazoa > Arthropoda > Insecta > Orthoptera > Tettigoniidae > Meconema > Meconema thalassinum. Next base: position 51,314,406 of record OX336398.1, on the reverse strand, counting down.
GAGGGTCGCCGCACGGACATGTGAAATAAATTTCGAAAGCTATCTTAGTGCGTGGGGGTGTGCTTGGGGGGGGTTGAGTAAGTAAGGCAGTATTTCCAGTAATCCCATGACATTGCCCTTTTACCGGGTTCGATTTCCGGCAGGGTTATCACTTCGTGCTGGTAATTACTTTTTGTTCGGCGACTTTGTGTCTTGTTACGTCTATTATCATTCACCAGCTGTTCGTTGACGGTTCAGCTGTGGTTTATTTGCGGATAATATGTTAACCACCCTTTCAGCTGATTTAAATATTCTTCTTCTTCTTAGCGTGTTCCCGTTGGTCAATGCACGCCATTTCTTCCGAGAAAGCGCTGCTTAGATCTGAGTTTATTGTGTCTAACTGTCTAGCGATCTTAGCTTAGGTCTACTCAGGGCCGTATTTCTAAATAGGCTAAGTAGGCTGCAGCCTAGAGCGGAAAATTTTCAGAGGCGGCAGTTTGGCAATTTATTCAAAATTTGAAATTATTTATTTCAGACGTTAATAATATTTTTCGTGCGAATTTAAGAATACATGTTCCTTAAAACTATGTTTTAGACCTTCTTCAGTTTTTCCTGCCTTAGAAGAGTTAAGAACTATCTGCGAACTAGTATTTCTGAAATACGGTTAACCTAACGTTTATTACTTTGTATTGAGGTAAATACAACAAAAACACGTTCATATGAGGACATTATTAACGAGTTTGCAATTACGAAAACTCGCAAGAAAGCTATGTAAATTTGAACAACACGATGACGTGGGTTGAGTTGTTTTTGAGAAGTTTGTATATTTTTCAACAAATAAACCAGTAATTAACTACATTTTGTTTAATTTCATTTCACCGTGTAGGACAACTTAATTCAAATTGAACACAGTTCTTCAATTACACAAAAGATAAAATATAAAAATATGTGTGAAATAGTGATCACTGATTTCCAAGAACAAATTAATTAATTAATTAAGTTCGAAACTCATTTCATTTTTAACGAATCTTAAAAGAAGTACGTAAAAAAGACAAATAGATAACTAATTTCATTATAACATTTATTATGTAAGTTAATAAAATTGTCGTTTTATCTAAACTAAATGAACTTAATATGTCAAAAGGTGAAAACGCCAATGAAATCTCTCCTTTTGTTGTATAAAACAAATGTATTAAGCAGATATGAACTATTGAGGGGGCGACAAATGGACTTAAGCCTACAGGCGGCATACTCTTAAATCCGGCCCTGGGTCTACTGAATTCAAATGGGTTCTTTAACATGCCAACAACGTATGACATGCGAGTCGAGATTTTTGTCGGCTTTCAAAAAAATCACTTAGCACGGCCAGGAGCGAACCTGCAAGTTTGGGGTTTGTAGTCCGACACGATAACCACTCACCCACCGTGGCAAGCTATAATTTGATAAAAGACGTATCATTGTGTAAAACATTTACACTCTCGTCACAATCAGATTTTCTACGAACAATTATAAGTTTATGTCAACTTTTGCTAAACTTTAAACATGAAAACCTATTTTATGTTCGACCCTGACTATTATCTGTCAGAAAACTGTACTATAATGAGGATCATTATAACACTATTTCTCATTATGAAACAGTTTCTCCCACCAATCCGAGCTCAAGAAACAGTTGTTTGACCAGTTAGATAATTAGATGTGCTGAGATCCACGGCCTTCTAATGTAAATCACACTGCCTGGCCTAGTGTCATAGTAGGGTAATCGAGGTGGTCATGGTCAAATACAAGGCATTCCCTGCGTCTCATGCGCTCTGTTGAGTACATAAAACTGGCGAAATCTCCACAGATAGCCTATTTATGAATATTTTTGTTCGAACATAAAATAGTTATAGTAATTATCGTCGAACATAAACAGTCGTATGCAACTCGCCTATAATGGTAATTAAGCCACTCGTATGGAAATTATAAAACTCGCATACGCTCGTTTTATAAACATACTTGTGTCTTAATTATTGCCATTATAGGCTCGCTGCATAATGTACTATTATGTTTTCAAAAACCCCAGTCCCTAATCATCACTCACGTAAGTCACCAAATCTTTACAGAGCAAAACTATTTTTACATTATAATTTATTTATTTATTTATTTATTTTAATTATTATAATTATTAATAACTAGCATTACCCATCGCGGCTTCGCCCGCGAATATTCTAGTTGTAAAGAGTACACTTAGCAAAATCTCAATCATGAATGCTATGACTGATTTATCCTTGGTATGAATGATCAGACTTTATCAATTCAGCTACCGGTGCAGTGGTTAGGGGTTTGTCATTCCTTCATTGGTATATCAGAGCGAAGTTAGTTTTCTGGGAATTTCACCGACACTGTTAATTTAAGGGCATTTAAATGTGGTCTTCGGAGACCCTTTATAGTCGGGTGAAAAAGACCTTTCGTACCACAGTCACACTTGAAAATTGCGTGAAAAAAAAGCTAGAGTGCCCGTTGACCACCTTAAGCGCATTATACTGTATGTATTGATGAATTTTACAGCTTAATTTGGTTCCGTGATAACCTTATAACCGTCTGGAAACTTTCACAGTAATGTAATAATTGGAATTGCATTGCGTTAGATGGACCTGTGAGATTCTGTTACCATGGTTACCGTGTAAATATACATGTTTTAAGGTATTTATTTAATTGTGAGGTATTTAAAGAGTAAGTGAGTGCGTTTCGCTTACGCATTGGGTTATGCTGAACCTGTAGGTACCCCATATGTGTAGGTTGGTGTTAATGGGACCTTAGCAGAATAATATAGGGAGGGATAATGATGTTATTCTTTGTCTCTCTTATTTTAATGTTTATTATATTTATTTTTCATTTTCAATTTATGTTCTTATAAATTTAATTTTGATATTTATTATTGAATTAATTAATTAACTAATTTTGAATTGTTTTTGCAATTATTATCATAATTCTTCTATAGTTATGTTTATTATTTCAATTTTTATATTTCTTTTATAATTGTAATTTTAATTTTAAAATTTTTAATTATATATTTTTGTTTTATTTTTATACTTTAATTGTTAATGTTTTAGTTTTAATTTTTAGCCTATTTTCATTTTATGAAAAAAAAAAGGCTTTTGAGATCACCTTTTGTCCGTGTCTGTGTGTGTGTCCCCCTAATAACTTCTAAACGGCTGGAGTGATTTCAATGAAACTCGGTAAGATCATAGCACCATTCTGGCCGACCCCGACCGTGCCCTTCAATTTTTATTGTGTCTCACCAATCCAACATGGCGGCTGTCCGAAATATTTCACCGGCATTTTACCGATATCACCCTGAAACTGTGGGCGTTGATAAAGGGCACTACTAGAAGTTCACATATGAGATTTTCAAAAACTTTGTAACTACAAAAACCAAGCGAATTTGAGACTTTTCTCGTGATTTAACCATCCAAACGTAATGAAATTTGGTACACCAAATATTTATACACATTGTAATGCACTGGCGTCTAAATTGTTTTCATAACCACAGTATGGCTGCTGTGAAAAATTTTAAAATCTCGTTTTTACTTCTTGTGTTCTAATCATGCGATTGAAGTTTGAATACCACACGTACACAATAATCTTCTTGTAATAGTACATAAATAAAAATCCAATCTGGCGACCATCTGAAATATTTAGACGGTTCTCAATATCTACGAATCTATCACAACCTTCAAACTGTAATTTTTATGTTGATAGAGGCAATTAACATGAGTAGAATATATGAAAATAGGCTGTATAGTTCTTCACGGAACTACTTCTTTTAAATTTTATCCACCACATTACGTCAAGCAGATACGTATATAATATTTGATTTTTAGAAATACTTGCACTTCGGCATGAACATTCTCCGAAATTTGGCTGAAAGATTCAACTATCAGCATCTTAGATAGCATAAACTGTCCTGATGGCAGGTGGTTAATATAGACACCACTATCCCATAACAAAACAAACCAACCCTATAACGAGATTGAAATTGCGAATCGTTATTATGAACACCATAACACGCTACAATATATTAGTGCATAATTTAAACCACAACAAAGTGATCAGGACCTGATGATGACCACTTGTAGGTCGAAACTTGTGATCCTAAATTGCCCCATTATAATAGTTTAGTGATAAAATAGGGGCCGGATATTGATGCCATAAAAAAGTTTAAAAAATGCACTTAAAATTTTCAAAAATGACATCTTAAGCTCAAACTGAAAAGTCAATCAAAATAGATTTCTAGCACTTAACAAAAGGTTTTAGTCTGAGTTGCACAGCACTACGAATGTCATTCTGATGTTGTCAAATGTAAATGATCTGCGGTTATCAGCCAACCTGTATGGCTGCTGGCAGTCGCTCACATCCTGGAGGCGAGGAGGTTCGAATCCCCCCGCCGGCAGACTTGAAGATGGTCTTCTGTGGTTTCCCATCTTCCTTCCAGGCAAATGCCGTGGTTGGTCCCTAACTATAGGCCACAGCCGCTACCTTCCTACTCCTCGTCCTTACATTCCAACTTTCCTCCCCAGACAACACTCCACACGCAACGGTACGTGTAGCTCACCCATTGGGTGTCCGCCTAGAAGCAGCTATAAACTGCCGAGCCGAACATGTCCTCGGACACTCCCGGCACTAAAAGCCATACGCTAAAAAAAAAGGCCAACCAGTTTTTATATCTCGAAAAGCTGCGTTCAACATCAACTGATATGATAGGAGCGTACTTGAAGTGAGGAAGGTCGTTTGCTGCTAAATCCTGTATCCTTGCAGTAGTTTTCACCAGAAAGAATGTCTGAGATTTTGCAGAATGTTTTATACCAGGTGTTTTTGCCCAGCACTTTTTTCAGTTTCGATGTAATACCCGCAGCAATTTTGCCACGATTGTTGCTAGGACTAGTTTACACCCGGTTGATTAACAAAATTGAATCAATATTTCAATATTTTAAATTATCTTTTATCATCTACAAGGTTCTTCTTCTTAACTCTGAGACACGTAACTCCCTCATATAAAGCTGTGGCATGACTAAATTGAAAAGAAAATGACCTTAAGAGGCAGATTTCTCTAAAATAAGACCGAAAAAATCTACTAAAGAAATGCTCTCAAAATGGAAAAATAGCAAAAAATGCAAAAATATGCAAAATAAAAATGACATATTTGAAGACGGGGTGACCCGTCCAGAGTTTCTATGTACTTCAGCATTGTTTTAGACAGCTCAGTAAAAAGATGAGAATGTCATCAACATCCGGGGCCTAGAGATCATTAACTAATTCATGTAATTTTTTCCAGAAGTGTATTTACATTTTGTATACATTATCGTGTTGACCGACTGAAGAGCTACAAATAATAGCTAGTACATGGCCATGACACCACTAGACTTTCATATAATAATGTAGATTCACTTCTCGCTTTTATCCAATCGCCACCAGTGTTTGGTAGTCCCACAATACAAAGCAAATTAGCCAAAATAAGCACAAAAATAATCAATAATAGTCAAAATTCATAAACACCAAAAAAAAAAACAATCAAAATTTGTCAAACATTATCAAACAAAAGTTTAAAAAGTAATAAAAATGAAAAAAAGCTTAAAATACTCGAAAAAATATTAGTCAAAATAACTCGAAAAGTAAAAAGTCAAAATACAAAAAAGAAACAATCAAAATTAGTCAAAATAACTCGAAAAGTAAAAAGTCAAAATACAAAAAAGGAACAATCAAAATTAGTCAAAATATCTCAAAAAGTAAAAAGTCAAAATACAAAAAGAAACAATCAAAATTAGTCAAAATAACTCGAAAAGTAAAAAGTCAAAATACAAAAAAGAAACAATCAAAATTAGTCAAAATAACTCGAAAAGTAAAAAGTCAAAATACAAAAAAGGAACAATCAAAATTAGTCAAAATATCTCAAAAAGTAAAAAGTCAAAATACAAAAAGAAACAATCAAAATTAGTCAAAATAACTCGAAAAGTAAAAAGTCAAAATACAAAAAAGAAACAATCAAAATTTGTCAAAATAACTCGAAAAGTAAAAAGTCAAAATACAAAAAGAAACAATCAAAATTAGTCAAAATAACTCGAAAAGTAAAAAGTCAAAATACAAAAAAGAAACAATCAAAATTAGTCAAAATAACTCGAAAAGTAAAAAGTCAAAATACAAAAAGAAACAATCAAAATTAGTCAAAATAACTCGAAAAGTAAAAAGTCAAAATACAAAAAAGAAACAATCAAAATTAGTCAAAATAACTCGAAAAGTAAAAAGTCAAAATACAAAAAAGAAAACAATCAAAATTAGTCAAAATAACTCGAAAAGTAAAAAGTCAAAATACAAAAAAGAAACAATCAAAATTAGTCAAAATAACTCGAAAAGTAAAAAGTCAAAATACAAAAAGAAACAATCAAAATTAGTCAAAATAACTCGAAAAGTAAAAAGTCAAAATACAAAAAGAAACAATCAAAATTAGTCAAAATAACTCGAAAAGTAAAAAGTCAAAATACAAAAAAGAAACAATCAAAATTAGTCAAAATAACTCGAAAAGTAAAAAGGTCAAAATACAAAAAGAAACAATCAAAATTAGTCAAAATAACTCGAAAAGTAAAAAAGGTCAAAATACAAAAAGAAACAATCAAAATTAGTCAAAATAACTCGAAAAGTAAAAGAGGTCAAAATACAAAAAGAAACAATCAAAATTAGTCAAAATAACTCGAAAAGTAAAAAGGCCAAAATACAAAAAAGAAACAATCAAAATTAGTCAAAATAACTCGAAAAGTAAAAAAGGTCAAAATACAAAAAGAAACAATCAAAATTAGTCAAAAATTGTCAAAAGAAAGCCCAAAAAGTAATAAAAAACAATTAAGCTTAAAATAATTTAAAAATGCAAAACACAAATAAAATAGTAAAAAAAACTCGAAAAGTAAGAAAAATCAAAATACAAAAAGAAAGCCCAAAAAGTAATAAAAAACAATTAAGCTTAAAATAATTAAAAATGCAAACAAATAAAATAGTAAAAATAATTCGAAAAGTAAGAAAAATCAAAATACAAAAAGAAAACGATCAAAATTAATCAAAGAAACTTTCATGTAATAATTAAAAAATCAAAATTATAATTACCGATCACTTTAAGCGGCTTCGGTGGCGTAGTCGGTAGCATGCTGAGCTTCTATGCCCAAGATCGCGGGTTCAAACTCGGCCGAAGTCATCGGATTTTTTAAGAGCGTTAAAATCCCTCAGTATGTCTTCCTTCGGAGGGGAAGTAAAGCCGGCGGTCCCATGCCATAGATTTATGGCATGTTAAAGAACCTTGCACTAATTACACCTGTGAGAAAATAAATTGTATAGGTTAAGAATGTAAACAACGCTCTTAGGTACCTACGTTCATTGCCAAGAGCCGACTGTGGTGGCGTCTGGTAGCTAAGTTCTGAACTAGTAGTCGTTGACGGTGGCGTTTGGCGGTAAAAGTAGGAATTATTTGAAAAATTCAAAAGTCTGCAGTCCTTACTTGAATTTAAAAACAGATAACATACACTAATACAGCCATCACAATTAACACCGGTTATCAGACAGATTCTACACACACCCAAAGTACACGGGGCTACTTGACCGCGTTGTCGCAGCCCCTAAACTAAGGAACCAACCAACCAGTGTAGATTCCATCCACTCGGAAGGACGCACGCCATTGTTACCACTATGATGCAGTCGTATGACGTGGCTTTAGCGCACTTGCCTAGGCAGGACAGTGAATGTGGAAAACAGCTGGATTGTAATAAATTACCAGTTTTGTATGAGCGAGTGTTAATTTCTTTGGGGAAGTGGCAGAAGGTCAAGCTGGGGACAAAACTGGGGTCGCAACCTTTGGCCTTTTGTCGTGTTGTGGACCGCACAATAGAGGGGAGAGTGGTAGCTTCCTTCCGCATTCTGTGCGGCGGGGATGATGATGATGATAATAATAATAATAATAATAATAATAATAATAATAATAATAATAATAATAATAATAATAATAATAATAATATGATGATGATGATAATAATACTGTAATAATACAACGATAATAATATGGTGATGTAGTATTCTTTGCCAACATCTAGAAATTGCAACCAGACAAATTGAGACACTCAAGGAGGTAGCTGAGAGATGATGATGATGATAATTGTTGTTTTAAGGGGCCTAACATCTAGGTTATCGGCCCCTAATGATCTGGGTGATAGCAAAAATGATAATGAAATGGTAACTAGAACGAAAATTTAGTGAGTCAGAAAATACTTACAAAAAGGAACTCAGATTGAATCAACTCACAAAATGTTCTTACAAAAGGGAAATTTAAACGAAAAGATTCACAAAAAGAATAGATTGAAATGCACCCACGAAATATAGGCTAGGTTCAAAATACGTACAAAATGCAATGTAGCGTCGAAATACCTACAAAATGCAACTGAAATTTTAAAAAACTTACAAAATGCAAATGAGATCGAAAAACGTACAAAATGCAAGTGAGGTTCAAAATACTTACAAAATGCAACTGAAATTTTAAAAAACTTACAAAATGCAAATGAGATCGAAAAACGTACAAAATGCAAGTGAGGTTCAAAATACCTACAAAATGCAACTGAAATTTTAAAAAACTTACAAAATGCAAATGAGATCGAAAAACGTACAAAATGCAAATGAGGTTCAAATATCTTACAAAATGCAATTGAAATTGAAAATACACAATGCAATTCAGATGGAAGATTTCAGTTCCAATCCAAATTACTCACAAAGTGCAATTGAAATTCAAAATACTTACAAAATGCAACTGAAATTCAGAATGCTTACAAAATGCACGGTAGATTCAGACGACTCATGTGGCTTGACAATACTTACAAAATGCAATTTAGATTGAAAATACTTGACAAAATGTAATTCAGATTCAAAATATCCACAAAATGCAATTGAGAATCAAAATAATTGCAAAATGCCCACCAAACAAAATTCAATTTAGGCCCTAGATTTAAAATTCTTGCGAAATGCGGTTTTGGTTGAAAATACTTACAAAATGCAATTGAAATTCAAAAAACTCACTAAAATGCCCTGAAACCTACATTGAAAGACTTACTAAAAAGCAATTTAGATTGTCAATCTTTACAAAATGCAATTGAGGTTGAAAACAATCGCGAGATGTAATTTAGATCGAAAAAACTTAGAAAATGCAACGTAGATTAAAAATGCCTTAAAATCGCTAAAGGGAATTTAGATACACAGTGAACCAAGTAACAAAAACAGTGCGGGAATCTTAAAGAGAAAAGGAAATATAATGAAAAGAGGAGAGGAGAGGGTAGAGAGGAGAGGGTCTGCCCCAAAGGTAAGGGACAAAAGGGGAAAACGGACCCAGCTCAGGAATCCCTCGGGGTCGCCAACTCCCAAACTCACCAGCCGTTAGCCCCTGAGGGTGTAGCATTATCTAGGGTGCACCAGAAGTGGTGGGGCTACATACACCCTGCCTCCTTGAGGGCCTTGAGCAGAAGGCAGGAGGTAAAAGGAAAAGATAAAGAAGGCTGACCCCTCACAGAAGGAGGGTATCAGGAAATATGAGACAAGCGCCAATTAAGGCGGGAAAGTGAAAGACTCCCTAGGCCTCGGATATCCTAATAGAGTCGGAGTTGGAAGAGAACGAGAGTTGACCAAGTGAGGTCGACAGGAAAGAAGACGGAGAGGAGCCCGGTACAAGTAAGTGGAAGCAATGCCGAACTCAACTGGGGCCCCGTGGTCGCCAACCCACGTCCCACTAGATGCAGCTGAGAGAGCAGGCATGCCAATCTCTTTTGAGAGAACAGAGTACAGTATATGAATTTGGACAAATGGGATCTAGTTCAAGAAATGAATACCAATTATGGGACCATTTTGAGGAGTTATACATTCAAGTATTTGGGAGAAATGTTGACTCCAAATGGTAACGAGAAAACTGCCATTGAAACAAGGGCTTGGAAAATGGATATGGCATTCAAACTTTGCATCAACGCCTATAAGTCCAAATCCCTCTCAGATCAGGCCAAGTACAGGTATTATTGCACAGTAGTGAAGCCAGAGTGCCTCTATGCGGCAGAAACGTTATCAAACATGAAAACTGTTGAAATTGAGAAGAACGAAATGAAGATCTTCCGGAAAATTCTAGGTCCTATGAAGCTACCTGGATGTGGATACAAATTTCAACTGAGGTCAAACCAAGAACTCTATGACAAGTTTGAAGAGATTTCTGTCAGCATGACAAAGAGGAGGTTGATGTTCTACGGACATATTAAACGAATGGCGACCGAGAGAATGGCCAACAAAATTCTCAACCTTCAGGAGAAAAGGAAAGTGCAACCTCCATGGCTTCAGGAAGTCCATTAGGACTTAAAAAGGCCAATCATTGGACCGGCCAAAGTCTGGGACAGGACAGGATTCAGAACCAAAATTGCACGTGTGAAAGATCCCCCCAAAGAAAGATCCACGATTTCAGCCGAAGAACGATTGAGAAGGAGCCAGAGGCTGAAATATCTTTGGCGGGAAGCAAAACGAAAAGGAAGAAACACCTTAAAGAAGAACACCTGAACGGTTGTTGTGTAATTGTAGTCCCTAGGTGGCTGTAGCAAATAATAATAATAATAATAATAATATATATATTTTTTTTTTTTTAGTTTTTCGATGGAAACCGTGGGGAAATCTTCAAAAGACAGATTGCAAGCTTCCGGACCTACAACTGAGCAGGATTCTTACCTACTAAAACCCACAAACCCTATACTTGGCTTAAGGCTACCCCGAAACTGCCTGTTCAGCCTTACTTCAGGGTGGAGCCACTGTTACGACCAGAGGTCTCAGTCAATTTCATTAAATGTGATGATAATGAAATTACTCATCATGATCATCATCACTGTCTTCAGCAACCAATCTTCTCGGTTCCTCCTCTTTTTTTTGTTTTCAGCAGCTTGGAGATGTAGACAGCAATCTGTGCCCAACTTTCTCTGCTGCTGAGCATTTTATCCACCACATTGTCTGGTGTAATGACACCCACTTTTGTCTCCAAAAGCCTTCGAAGATTTCTCCACCTCAAGCATGCAAATAACGTGTGCTGAACGTCATCCCATTGATCATCACAATAACGACACCGTGAACTTGGCGAAATTCCCATTCGATGGAGGTATGCTTCATAATAACCATGGCCAGAGAGAAACATGGTAATGTAATAATTAACCTCACCATGTTCCCTCGACAACCATGGCTTCAGTTGCTTGATGAGCCTAGCGGTCCACCTGCCACGATGTTCACGTTCCCATTCTTCCTGCCATTCCAGAAGAGATCCGTCTCTTTCCTCCCTCTTCGCGCGTATCTTAGAATGCTCGTCTTTGCGCAAGTATATACGGCGCCTTTCCTTGGCCAGGGTATCGCCCCAGCTATTACTAGCACTGCCGGTCCAGACACTGTACGATAATAATAATAATAATAATAATAATAATAATAATAATAATAATAATATGGTAATAATAATACTGTAATAATAATAACTAGCATGTTCATAAACCACACTTTCCCCAATAAGTTTATAATGAGAGACTTAAGGAGAAAGGTTGTTATGTTTTTATTTCAACCAAATGATTATAGAACACTATTTCATTTCCGTTAGAATTCCAAGTTCTTCGTTCCCTAACTTAAGAAGGCAATCATCATAACACTCACCGGTTATTCGATATTTATGAAATGATACGATTTGAGTACTCATTCCTTTGATTTACTGGTTCTGAAATCCAAGCAAAATGATAAGAGGAAAACCTCATAATGTTAAAATGACATGAAACAGGCGTCACAGCGGCCAAAATGTGAAGTGGACAGCAATTATGGAGCGTATTTTCCTACAGCACCAGTAGACTATCTGCAAATCGCACACTTCGTACAATTTATAAAAGGCATTTTTTAAAGAAATTATATATATTTATGAAATTAGAGTGCAATTCGTCACTTCTAATGTCTATTCTTTTCATTTGAATGCTCATTTGTCACGATCGGTCGCTTGTGAGCGCCACAGGAGGGATCTACATGTATAGGCTACTACTGATGATGATGATAATAATAAATAATAATAATATACAAATAATATGACAGTAATAATATGGGAATAATAATAATAATGTGGTGATAATAATACGGTAATAATAATAACAATAACAATAATAATAATAATAATAGTCTAATGTTAAAAAGAAATAATGTATAAGACAATATTTGATAACAGAATCAATAACTTTCGTAATTTCTTTTATAAAGTTCTTGGATTCTTCAGCATTTCATTTTAGAGATTTCATATCGAAATTATATTTCGTAAAAGTAAATCTATATTTAGGTAATTGCTATAAATTAACTAAATAACTTGTAAAAAGGTAAGAAGTCCATTGTTGTTAAGCGGAGCGAACACATCTGTTCAAAGAAGAAAGGAAGATATGTCACTTTTGAAACCATTCACAAAGACGGACTATGAAACAATTGGGAAGTTCTTGGGATGATAGCATATGTACTACGACGTAGTTTGGTGACAATTGGCGGGAATCGTAAATCTCGTAAAGCTTATTGGTTCCAGGGCCTCTATAGGTGTTAATAACAACCAAAGCAGAGGGGTCAATAATAATAGCTGACCGTTTTGTGAGGGGTCAACCGTGAGAGTCAACTCTAGTCACAAAACATCAGCCAGACGTGGTCATCTATCATCGAGCTTTACCATAACCCACACACAGGATAAAACATCATCATTATTATTAATATAGTTTTCTACACTAGTTAAATTTAAGATGGGTGATTTTGTTCCTAAATTTTCTAAAAAAAAATCGATAAAATATCCATTCACCTATCGATCAAATTCGAGGACCTTCGGAATAAATACCGAAGTTTGTGGGAGCAGGTGAACTGTATAATCTATCAGGCTATGGCTCGTCAAGGCCTTATGGAATCTAGTAGTCTATGGCTTGTCAAGGCCTTGTGTAATCTAGTAGGCTAGGGCTTGTCAAGGCCTTGTGTAATCTAGTAGGCTATGGCTTGTCAAGGCCTTGTGTAATCTAGTAGGCTATGGCTTGTCAAGGCCTTATGTAATCTAGTAGGCTATGGCTTGTCAAGGCCTTGTGTAATCTAGTAGGCTATGGCTTGTCAAGGCCTTATGTAATCTAGTAGGCTATGGCTTGTCAAGGCCTTATGTAATCTAGTAGGCTATGGCTAGTCTAGGCCTTATGTAATCTAGCAGGCAATGGCTTGTCAAGGCCTTGTGTAATCTAGTAGGCAATGGCTTGTCAAGGCCTTGTGTAATCTAGTGGGCAATGGCTTGTCAAGGCCTTATGTAATCTAGTAGGCTATGGCTTGTCAAGGCCTTGTGTAATCTAGTAGGCAATGGCTTGTCAAGGCCTTGTGTAATCTAGTAGGCTATGGCTTGTCAAGGCCTTGTGTAATCTAGTAGGCTATGGCTTGTCAAGGCCTTGTGTAATCTAGTAGGCAATGGCTTGTCAAGGCCTTGTGTAATCTAGTAGGCAATGGCTTGTCAAGGCCTTATGGAATCTAGCAGGCAATGGCTTGTCAAGGCCTTATGTAATCTAGTAGGCTATGGCTTGTCAAGGCCTTATGTAATCTAGCAGGCAATGGCTTATCAAGGCCTTATGGAATCTAGCAGGCAATGGCTTGTCAAGGCCTTATGTAATGTAGTAGGCTATGGCTTGTCAAGGCCTTGTGTAATCTAGCCGGCAATGGCTTGTCGAGGCCTTATGTAATCTAGTAGGCTATGGCTTGTCAAGGCCTTGTGTAATCTAGTAGGCAATGGCTTGTCAAGGCCTTGTGTAATCTATCAGGCTATGGCTTGTCAAGGCCTTGTGTAATCTAGTAGGCAATGGCTTGTCAAGGCCTTGTGTAATCTAGTAGGCTATGGCTTGTCAAGGCCTTGTGTAATCTAGTAGGCTAGGGCTTGTCAAGGCCTTGTGTAGTAGGCTATGGCTTGTCAAGGCCTTGTGTAATCTAGTAGGCTAGGGCTTGTCAAGGCCTTGTGTAATCTAGTAGGCTATGTCTTGTCAAGGCCTTGTGTAATCTAGTAGGCAATGGCTTGTCAAGGCCTTGTGTAATCTAGTAGGCAATGGCTTGTCAAGGCCTTGTGTAATCTAGTAGGCTATGGCTTGTCAAGGCCTTGTGTAATCTAGTAGGCAATGGCTTGTCAAGGCCTTGTGTAATCTAGTAGGCAGTGGCTTGTCAAGGCCTTATGTAATCTAGTAGGTAATAATCTAGTCTTGCAGCAAGCAAGAATAAGCAATAATAATTCTAAAGCCTTTAGATATTACATTCGGTGTCAAGTTATGATTCCTGACAAATATTCTTGATGAGAGGCTGTGACGTCTCAGAAAATAGCAAATACAAAATTCGCATTGAAGAAAATTTGGAGCTTTTTCTTCCTTGTTGGCAAGTTGCAGAGACAGTTGGCGGAAATCCATAACCTAAATAAAATATTGGTTCCAGAATCGTCCAAACAACAAAAGAGAGGGGTCATTGATAATAGTAACACCTTTGCAAGGGGTCAGCCGTGAGAGTCAGGAGTCAAGACCTATTGAACTCACGTTTTGTGCGGTCATTACAAAACACTGGGCGGTGTTACACAATCATAGGTTAGGGTTCAAGTCCAGGTGAAAAAGATATTGACCCTTCTTTGAATGTGTCGTCCGTTCTGCGGGGTTAAATGGTGTTCTCTGTTTTGAGGGTTCAATGAATGAATGGTCAGTTCTCCCACAATGGGGGCAGTGCTGGTGATAAATGTCTGCTGGACGTGGTTGGTCATCGCAAATGAAATGGAATTGGTTCCCACAATATCGACAGATGCATGTGACATCCTCCTGCCTCCCCTTCTCGCCTTCGCAAACTCCGGCAATGGTCCAAGTGGAATACATTAAATTTCATTAACGTTTGCTTATAATTCCATGTAAGGATCTATTTTTGAGAATTTGGTTTGAATGATTCGTTGTTTATTGAAATATTTAATCTGGCAGAATTAATCCTTGCGTTTGGTTGGTTAAATCGCGAGAAACGTCTATTTAAAAGTCGTAACTTCACTTGGCCGCCATGTTGGTTTTGTAGTTACCAGGTTTTCAAACGTCACATAGGTAAACTTCTACTAGTTCCCTTCATCACCGTACAAATATTTCACACAGCCGCCATGTTGGATTGGTGAGACGTAACAAACTTTGAAGGGCACGGTCGGGATCGTCCGGAATAGTGCTATGCACTGACCGAGTTTCATTGAAATCGCTCCAGCCGTTTAGAAGTTATTAGGGGACACACACACGCACACGCACACACAGATAGACACAGGGACAAAAGGTGATCTCATAAGCCTATTTTTTCACAAATCAAAATAGGCTAAAAATAAATAATCAAAATTAGTAAAAAAAACTCGAAAAGTAAAAAAAAAGTCAAAATACAAAAAGACACGGATAGTCAGTCTCAAAGACTGGACTTTATATCATTTTAAATGCTAGCAGCCGAGCACTAAGAAGGGAGTGCAAGAACAGAGTTTCAAGATTCTTTTTTGTTTCTTCACTGCCTACTTGATTGTTCTTGCGCTGCCTTCTTGAAACTCTGCTCTCGCACTGCCTTCTTTTACTCGGCTGCTACATCGTACTATGACGTCACACACCTCAGTGCATTCTCGGTACATTTCGTCCCGTCACCGTAACGTAACACCAGACCCCAGATAAAGTCGACATAATCGTTTAAAATGATAAAAAAAGGAAACAATCACGTCTTCTTCTTCTTCTTTTTATTCAATTCACTTATACCTTCAATTTAAAAAATTAAAAGCTCATGGAAGTATGGGTAACCATGGAGGAGAGAAGACCCTAAATGACAGTGGTAGGTGCCTAATAGAATTTTGCATAGAAAATCAACTATTATTGGGAAATTCCTTCTTTCCCCATAAGCAAGTGCAAAAGATCACTTACTGTATGAAACAGAAAGCCGAGAAGCCAAAAGTATTTTTGTATTTACCCCCAAAATATCCAGAATAACATTATGGTTATGAAGGTTATAAGACGGGCAGAAATTGCAACGGATCACAGTTTAAAACAAAACAAAATTAAAAATTAAAATTAGTCATAATAAAAAAAACAATCAAAATTATAAAAAAAAGTCAAAATCCAGAAATAAAAGAATCACATTTAGCCAAAATTAGTGAAAACCAGCTCAAAAATTCGAAATCTTTATACAGTATATAAGAAAGAATGTTCATCTGTTCGTCTTTTATGCACTCATAAACCATTCATCCGATTGCGTTCAAATTTTGGTGAGTTGTTGTGCACACTCCAGGGGTGGTTACAGGCATAGTTAATCCAATTTACAATAGATAGCGCGCGAGTAGTGTAAACAAATGAACGTTGACGATGCGTTCATACACAATTCATCCGATTGCGATCAAATTTTGGTGAATTGTTGTGCACACTCTCGGGAAAGTAATAGGTCTAGGCATAGGAAATCCAATTTAGATAGCGCGAGTAGCTTCAACAAAATGGCGTGTGATTTGTTTCAACATGCGTTTATATACCGTTCGTCCGATAGCGATGAAACTTGGGTGAGATATTGTGTACACTTCAGGGAAGGTTCATGGCTTAGTAAATTCACATTACAATAGGTAGCGCACGGGTAGATTCATCAAATGAGCGACGATGCACGAAGTGTTTCAACAAAGACCCGTATGCGTTCATATACCGTTCGTCCGATAGCGATGAAACTTGGGTGAGATGTTATGTTCACTCCAGGAAAGGATTCAGGCTTAATAAATCCATTTTACAATAGGTAGCGCACGAGTAGATTCAACGAATGAGCGATGACGCGCGAGGCGTTTCATCAAAGTCCCGTATGCGTTCATATACCATTCGTCCGATAGCGATGAAACTTTGGTGAGTTGTTGAGCACGCTCCCATGAATGTTTCTGAGATAGTAAATCAATTTTACAATAGTTTAGAGGTGGTTAACGTAAAAAGATATTGGGAATCCAAAAGCACTTCAACCAACAAAGTTACGACGGCAACACTTTCTTTGATTGGCATTGCAACGCATGCCGGGTACAGCTAGTAAATAAATAAAAAAAATAATCCAAATCCAAAAAGAAATTAACAAAATCAAGCAAAATTATTAAAAACTAGTCTCTAACCAATCTGCTATCCTGGAGAGTGAAATAAAAGTTGACGTAAGTTTCGCCGATGCGAAGCGCTACCGTTCTAGGGTTCAAGACCAGTGACCTTCTCTTTATACAGAAGGAAGTAATTTGTTAACAATGAAATGGATAATCATTTTTGAGATACGGTATTCAAAGATTAAACAAGTAATTTCGTGAAGAACGAAAATAATAACCTATTTTCATATATCCTACTTATATTAATTGCCTCTATAAATATACACATTTTCAGTTTGATTGCTGTAATAGATTCGTAGATATTGAGAACCATCTAAATATTTTGGATGGTCACCATGTTGGATTTATGTATATAGACCATAGAGTTATGTACTATTACATGAAGATTATTGTTTAGTTGTTTTATTCAAACTTCAATCGCATGATTAGGACACAAGAAATAAAAACGAGATTTTAAAATTTTCGCTCAGCCACCATTTTGTGGTTATGAACATAATTTAAATGAATTAGATATCAGTGGATTAACATTCATATAAGCATATACCGTAACAAGTTTCACTGCGCTCGGATGGTTAAATCGCAAGAAATGTCCATTTGAATATTTAAATTTCGCGTCACCGCCATGTTATAGCCTACTGTATTTGTGCTCACCTGGTTATTGGACGTCCCATAGGTGAACTTATGTTTATAGCCTCAATATGCATTCGAAATATCAGTTTGATTGCTGTCTTAATAGATATTGAAAACCATCTAAATATTGCGGATGGTCGCCATGTTGGATTTCAATATATGTAGGCCATAGAGTTATGTACTATTAGATGAGGATTATTGTGTACGTTCATTATTCAAACGTTGATTTCGATCACATGATTAGAACACAAGAAATAAAAAAATAATTTAAAATTTCGCACGGCCACCATCTTGAGGTTATGTAAACAATTTAACTAAATTAGATGCCAGTGCATTGCAATGTGTATAGACATTTTCTGTACCAAGTTTCACTGTGTTCGGATGGTTAAATCGCGAGAAAATCTATTTAAATATTTCAACTTTGCTTGGCCGCCATGTTCGTTTTGTAGTTAACAGGTTTTTGAAAGGCACATAGTAGTGCCCTTTATCACCGTACAAAATGTCATGGTGATATCTGTAATAGTTTCGGAGATATGGAATGCCGGAGAAATATTTCGCGACACGTAATAAAATGTGAACGGCACGGTAGAGGTTGGACAAAATAGTACTATGACCTTACCGAGTTTCATTGCAATCGCTCCAACCATTTGGAAGGTATTAGGGACACTCACACGGACAAAAGGTGACATCATAAGCGTATTTTTTTCATAAATGAAAATAGGCTAAAAATAAACCTAATCAAATACAGTTGAATCTCGATATCTCCAACCTCGATTATTCGATATTCGATAATGCATGGTAATTGTGACTTCCCGAACAAACGTCCAATAAAAAATATATATTTGTTAAAACTCTGAAATTCTTCTAGGTTTGTGCCGTGTCTTGTGTGGGGTTTCGCCTAGGACACCAAGCTGGCTCATCGGCGGACCCCCACAGGACTAACGAACTGCGCGCTGCCTCCCTTTATATTAAGTGCAACTGCACTACTTTACTGCGAGAACTAAAAGCTCAAGCAGCCCTAACCTCCCTATGAAGGCTTCCAAAAAAGATGGTATATTAGCTTTCACGGCCGGTGAATTAAAACTCTGCACGGTCTAGGCGAAACCCCACACAAGACACAGCACAAACCTAGAAGAATTGCTGAGTTTTAATTCACCGGCCGTGAAAGCCAATATACCATCTTTTTGGAAGCCTTCATAGGGAAGTTAAGGCTGCTTGAGCTTTTAGTTCTCGCAGCAAAGTAGTTGCACTCTATACAAAGGGAGGTTGCGCGCAGTTCGTTACTCCTGTGGGGGTCCGGGCGGGGACACCAAGAGCCCGCCGATGAGCCTAGCTTGGTGTCCTAGGCGAAACCCCACACAAGACACGGCACAAACCTAGAAGAATTGCTGAGTTTTAATTCACCGGCCGTGAAAGCCAATATACCATCTTTATTTGTTAAACTAAACTAAATAAAATACCAAATGGTATTTAATAATTATTTTATAATGTTTTATTAATTATTATTAATTACAGACAATTATTGACATAATAACATTCATTGATTGTGCTAGTTTCGGCCTCATTACGGCCATCATCAGTAGTAAGTTTTTTTTAAAGGAGACTATTATAATTGCAAGCAAAGTTTGAATGCATACAATTTTAATCGCCATTGAAGTAGTAAAAATGAAAATAATTTACAATATTTACATGATGATAATTGTTGTTTTAAGGGGCCTAACATCTAGGTTATCGGCCCCTGAGCAACAAGCAATATTTACATAGCGAATCTCTACTTAATATAAAACAAAGTCCCCGTATGTTGGAGAACCACTGTATGGATTTTGATGCTGTTTTCACCATTCTATAAAGGATATCTCGAGGAAGGTTTCTGTAGAAAATAATTTATTTATGACCAAAGAGAACCAAGCAGTAACGATTTCAGTGAAAAGGTCGAAAAACAAAATCTTGTGTCCGTGCACTTTCTAAGCTTAAAAGTATCAATATGCTATGAGTGTAAGAATTGTTCAGCATGAAAAGTCCTACAAAAAAGTCCGCGAGAGCATATCTCGCCCACTATAAGTAGTTTTAGGTTGGACGGTGGGGGATTTGTGTTTCATGCACCTCGCCATTCTTAAATTACGTCTGACAAGAATTCGTTGCACATCCATCTTCATGATAATATAATTAATAGTCCAGTCAGTGATTTTAACCCATCATGCCGAGACGTAAAACGAATATGGGTCGGTTTTCATTGACATCGAAAAAAGCGCGTATCACGTAATGCATTCGAAACTGTTCCCTGGCAAAACCAGGATGTGTTGCTAGTCCTGAATAAAACTATTTGATATAACTTGCAAAAAGGACTGAAACGTTCTAGGTATTAAAAGAATTTCTGTCATAGACTCTCGGAGTCCGAATCGAAATATTCGGCTTGAAGAACATGAAGTAACAGAAATCACTTGAAAACAATAGAAAATTAGAATATACGCCCTTCTCAAGCAGAGATATGCACTTAAGGGGCAGGTAGACTGCAGTTTATGACCTTCAAAAAATCAATTTTTCAATTTTATTTTATTTTATGCTCCTATCCTCAATATAGCGCTGCCTTGGGTTTTTGTGGGTATCTACTCACATAACGTAACGGTGGTGCTTTTGAGGATCCAACCAGCCTTCGGGCTGACTACCTAACAGACAGACATCCTTTAGGAACTTTTTGGTGCAAGAAATATGTCATTGTGGGCCGTAGTTTTTGAGTTATGATTTAAAAGGCAATGCACCCAATGTCCGTCCTGGTTAATGGTTTGTAAGATTTATGCACAAATGTTATTCGCTCATTTTCTCCGAGCTGTGTCTTTGACAACCGTTTTAATGATAACTCAAAAACTAATTCACATACACTAATTATTTTTGTGGGTATATTTCTACTTACTATATCTACAAAATTATCTAATTTCATGTCTCTCTCGAAGATATTTTTTAAAATAATATGTAGCAAAAATATTGTAAAATTTTACATTTTTTTCCAATACAAAAGTATTTTATTTTCCGTTAAGATATGTTGCTGAAAGTACTTCATTTCTAGAGGAATATCTTCGCAATAAAATAAAATTAACAGTACCTAAAAATGTTGAAAATTACAGGAGTTATCACTAAAACGCTGCACTATTTTGGATTTTGAAAAAAATACCCACACTATTTTTTGACATGAATGTAATGCTGTTGCTCATATAAAATAATGCCAGTGCATCATTTCATTGTTGTAACTGTTGTGGTTTTGAAGAAGGAGAAGAAGAAGAAGAAAAGATAATTGTTAAAATTTTACGACGATAACCTATACCTGACCCCTTAAAGAGAAAACTATGATTCATAGTGGCAAAATAAACAAAATATGATTAAATATGATTTTGCATGAACTCCGGGTCTTAGTGATTAGATTATATTGGTTGGTTGGTTGGTTCCTTAGTTTAGGGGCTGCGACAACGCGGTCATGTAGCCCCGTGCACTTTGGGTGTGTGTAGAATCTGTCTGATAACCGGTGTTAATTGTTAATTGTGATGACTGTATTAGTGTGTGTTATCTGTTTTTTTTTTAATTCATGTAAGGACTGCAACTTTGAATTTTTCAAATAGTTCCTTCTTTTGCCGCCAAACGCCACCGTCAACTACTACTAGGCCTAGTTCTCAACTTAGCTACTAGACGCCACCGCAGTCGGCTCATGGCAACGAACGTAGCAACCTAAGAGCGTTGTTTACATTCTTAACCTATACAATTTAGTTTCACACAGGTATAATTAGTGGAAGGTTCTTTAACATGCCATAAATCTATGACATGGGACCGCTGGCTTTACTTCCCCTTCGAAGGAAGGCATACTGAGGGATTTTTAACGCTCTTAAAAAATCCGACGGCTTCGGCCGGGTTTGAACCCGCGATCTTGGGCATAGAAGCTCAGCATGCTACCGACTACGCCACCGAAGCCGCTTAAAGTGATCGGTAATTATAATTTAAAAAACATTTCAGGTGAAAGTGTGGGAAAATGCTCATCATGCCTGACCGGTGTACAGTGGGTCAAAATCGAAATCTAGGAGGACAAAATTATTTATTTTCATAATTAAAAAATCAAAAATCAAAATGTATTTCTTCTACAGCATTCTCATATAATGGCCGCTCACTATTCTGGGATATAAACGCATCTTAGCGTCAATCTGTCACCAATGTTCGAGCAGTCTGAATTGGAGGGTGAATGTAAGTGGCTGTGGTTTGGTTGTCTTTGTGGTTAGTGTGATGCTTTAAGATGGAACATACAGCTGAAGGTATGATCTTTGTAACGTGTTTCAGTTATTAATGGGCGTAATTGTTACGTAATTTTATCTATATTTGCATTATATAATATTTAACTGTAATTTTTAAAATTAT
Source organism: Meconema thalassinum (assembly GCA_946902985.2). NCBI lineage: Eukaryota > Metazoa > Arthropoda > Insecta > Orthoptera > Tettigoniidae > Meconema > Meconema thalassinum. Next base: position 51,292,226 of record OX336398.1, on the reverse strand, counting down.
ATTTTCACTTAGATTTTTAGTATGTCGCGTCACTCTGCGTCACTTTCTACTTAATGTTATAAGATTTTTTGCATCTTTTTGCAACTTACTAAGTTATTTTACGTTTTAGAAGATGCCGCGCGACCAGTTCTCACACGTTTACAACTGTTTGAAGCACTTGGTTCGACGATTATGTCAAAAGTGGAACTTTGTGACTTTGTTAAAAGTAAATTAGGGGTAGAAAATTGTTCTGAAGAGATAACTGAATGCTCTATTCAACTCCTAGCCATAGACAATTTCTAGCATTCGTAGACGTAGCTTAAAAAAGGTCTTAACTGATGTTTATTATGAAGTAAACAAATTATATAGGTTGCTTTCACTCTAAATTTATGATTAAAACGTAAACATAATTTTGTGCCCCTAGATTTCGATTTTGACCCACTGTGCATTGGTCTTGTGGGATCTTCACGTCCTATTGTTGTTGTTGTTCCATGCCTTCTCTTGTGGGGAATAATATAATTGATTATTACAGACAGAGCAGAACGTGGCCGGTTGCCATCTGACTACAGCTGTCATCAACACGACGTCACTGACAAGAGCACCTGAACCCGGAACAGCGTCACGTCAATCCCTTGCTAGCCCGCTGCAGTTCCGTAAACAAGAGGAGTCTACCGCAGATGTGGGACGGTGCGTGTTCAAAACAAGGCAAGCAGATGCGTGCTTCGGGAGTGTTAATGTCAGGCAACTGAAGAAAACATCCGACTTTGTTTACAAGGAGATGGTGATGATGATGATGATGATGATGATGATGATGATGATGATGATGATGATGATGATGATGATAATTGCTGTTTGAAGGGGCCTAACATCTAAGTTATCGGCCCCTAATGGTTTGGGTGATCGTGAAAGATGAGATGAGATTGAAAACTATAACTAATACTAACTACAGACTTACATACTAGAAGAAGAAATGGTAAACAAATAAAGGATAAGGCAAATAAAGGACAGGAAGAAAAGAGAAGCCCTCAACCCTTGAAGAATGAGGATTGAGGGACTTGGAAGGAAGGAGAGCCATGAAAGGCTGATAGGAAAGGGAAAGAGGAGAGAGCCCGCCCCAAATTCAGTGGAAAAAGGGGACAAAACGGACCCAGCTCAGGAATCCCTCGGGATCGCCAACTCCCGAACTCACCAGCCCCTGAGGGTGTAGCAATATCCAGGGTGCACCTGAAATGGTGGGGCTACACACACCCTGCCTCCTTGAAGGCCTTGTGCAGAAGGCAGGAGATAACATAAAAAAGTGACAGTCAGTCTGAAAGACTAGACTTTGTATCATTTTAAATGCTACAAATGCAGAAAAATGCTAGAAAGGCTTCGCTCGAAGCCAAAGACTCTTGACATGTTAGAAAATTATCTGCATAATACTTATCTTGTTTCAAATTACTCGCGAACGGCAAGTTAGTGCAAACCAAGGGCAAAGCAAAGTCAAGCTCGCGGGGACGTGCCCCTTCCATCCAGTCTAAAAACACTTATAATGGGTGATGTATTGAAGATAGAGATATGCTCTCCCGGACTTTTTTGTAGAACTTTTCATGCTGACCAATTCTTACGCTCTTAGTATATTGATATCTTTAACGGTTTGCCCAGCGTAAGCTTGAGAAGCGCACAGACGCCAAGTTTGTTTTCGAATTCTTCACTGAAATCGTTACTGCTTGAGTAGGTAATATACAGTAAGCCGAAGCTGGCGCAGGGGCTAATGGGCAAGATGGCCGCCGCGCGCAAAAAGCCCTATGTTATTCTTATAGAGGGGTCAGTCTGAGCTGGCGCAGTGGCTAATGGGCAAGATGGCCGCCACGCCCTGAGACCGTGAATGACGTCACAGGGAGAGGTCGGCCGTGTAGTTGCTAAATGGAATATTTATTATTATTATTATTATTACTATGAGGTAATTATTGATTGATCATATACATTCAAAACCAGCCTTATATTGTCGACTTTTTGGTGCAGTGGCTAGCATTCTTGGCTGTTATTGTGGAGGCTCGGGTTCGAGTCCTGGCTGTGTCAAGAAATTTAATTCTAGGCTGAGGGTTGGAATGGGGTACACTCAACCTTGTGAGGCAAAACTGACAGGAGCTGGCTTTTGATTCATACCGCAGCCATTCTGCCTAACCCAACTTCACCTAACCTAACCTAACCTAACCAGATCCCACCTTACCTAACCTAACCTAAGCTAACCTAACCTTACCTAACCTAACCAGATGGTGGTCGTTGCCTAACCTAACCTAACTTCAAAGTCAGAATGTACAATACATCTATTGTTTTTATACCCTCATAAATTAGATATAGAGAATGTCCACCATGATTTAGATCCTCGAGCACACTTTTCTGATATATATCATTAAAACGTGTAGAAAATTCTGAAACGTCTGAAAATTTTCACTAACACATAATACACGTTCACCATACATTGTGTCCACTTTTTGAATGTTAATGATACGGAAAAGAGTATGCATTGGTAATTCAGTGAACTTTTTTCTCTCTAATCAACAGTTCTGCCCCCATAGCATTGAGAATATTTATTGTAATAGCCTATAAAGAAACAAAAAAAATCATATCTATTACAGTTTAGCTATAAGTGACCAGAACCACTATAACATTTTATTCTAATAAGGAGATTTTCATAATGATAAGAAAAAAGAGCTTACCATAATGATGGATTGTGTGTAAGTAACGTCTTTTGCTGCATGATGCCACTACTGAACTGAAACTCATACAACAGACAAGTGAGTTCATGTTTCGCTGACGTAATCGTATGGTCCCACGCACTTTCTGTGTGTTGCACGCGCCGTAGTGGCTAAATTTGAAACTAGATGAGATGTTTTGCTAACGTAATCGTATGTTCCCCCGCACACACACGCAGGCACCTGTGGGACGGGTCCTTGTGGACGAGTCCCCTGTGGACGGGTCCCTGTGGACAGGTCATTGTTGACGGCACATTGTTGACGGGTCCTTGTTGACGGGTCCTTGTGGACGAGCCCCTGTGAAAGGGTCCTTGTTGACGGGTCCTTTTTGACTAATCCCTTTAGACCGGTCCCTTTTGACTGGCTCATGACCCCTAATGCTATAATGAAATTAAACGTTGTTCCACATGAAACGCAAGCGAAGAGCCGATCACTACTATGAATTAACATGTTTGTTTTTTTGTTTTTTACGCATGTGCACTTGGTTTTTTTGTAAGAGGGCGGGCTTTTTGAATACAGATTTATAGATGAGTTATTTTTTTAAATTACCAAAAGATCCAAAACCAATAGGTAATTAGCTTTTTAACATTTCATGAACCAATAAGGCTATGGGACTTGTATGAGAGGTCGATTGGACTTGAGGTGACATTCTGTTTTTGAATGTATTATTTATTTTTGTCAAAAGGGCCTAACTACACTTTTGTTAATATCTCGCTAACTAATAATCAGAGAGGGTCAAGTGAGGTATCATGGGACTCAGGAAGGTCAACCCTTTTCCATGACCAACGAATTTACCCAAAATATTCAAAACAGCAAGGTCATTGACCTAAGATTTTATAAACTAATAATCCAATATCAACATGTGAGGTGTCATAGGACTTAGAATGGTCAACCCATTCCCATGGCCAATGCATTTACCCAAAATACCCAATACATCAAGGTCATTGACCTGAGATTTTATAAACTAATAATCGGATACGAACATGTGAGATGTTTACCATGTGTGATGAAACATAGCTAGGTAGAGAAAGAATTAGTGTAGGCTACATGTATGGTGACTGACAAGTCTTTTACCATTGAAACTTGTTTTCAGATCAAACTGCAGTATAGAGAGAGTATAGGTTGCAGTATGGGTTAATAAATGAGAAACGGTGTACGCAAACTCTGATTTATCAAGAATTAAGAGTAGACTATCTTTAATTGATTGGTTAAAGAGGATAGCTAAAACACAAAAATGCTCAGTGGTTACCGAGACAAAATGATCGCTACACACAACAAGCTTTAAATACTTGAGGCTAATAATCTATACACACACTCGCTTGTTCTAAACTAAACTGTGTCGCTGTCAGTGCTCAGACAGTAGGCTGATGACGAAATGCATTGCTAACAGAAATATAATCATTTCCGGTTGTCTAATGTTACCAGCTATCCATTTTTTGTGTTGCAGTGGTAAGCACTTTTAGCTCTTGTACTGGTAGTCTTAACTCGATTTCCAGGTCTGAGGCCTAGAACGAGTCGAACTAAGAAACAAGGGCATGGTGGTGCAGTGGTTACGCTGTTAGCCTTTTCACCAGGGGGTTCGATTTCAGGTTAATATGCATGTCATAAACATATTAAACAAAACAAAACAGAGATAACGTTTAAAACTCATTACATTTGTGTCTTTTTTTAAATTATTACTTGGATTACAAATACAAAGGTGAACTGGGTTTGATATACAGTTAATGCTGTCTATCACACACTAGACTGTAAGAAAGCCAAAAGAGCAAAAGGCGTAGGTAGAGCAGTGGTAAAATTGCTATATGTAGAGAACTACCTAGCAAAGCTATATCGCTTAAACAGTGCAGGATACAATCCAGCAATCAAATTTGTACCTTGTGGAACAGAGAAATGCACTTGCGCGATAAAATGCAAGTTCATGTGTAATATGACCTAACAGACGAGTGTTCACCTGTGCACGTGCATGATAAGAGCTAACAAGTCACATTCTGTTTAGTTCGTACGTAACGTTAGGTTAGGGCTAATGCACACACCCTAGTACACGAGGCACATGCCATTTGAGAGCAGGTCAAGGGATCTAACTTGGTGGATGGATGTGTTCTAACGAGTCATTTGTAGTTGAAAGAGAATAATACTTGTTCTTAAGATGTTAAAACTGAGGAGATGGTACGTACAGTAAGACGTCTTGTTATTTCCTGTGTCATATTACAGACATGGCAGAGAGCGCACAGTTCTGTTGCTGTGACTAACGCTGCAGTAATTTGAAGCCCCAGGTGTCCATTAAGACAATGGGTGATGATTATACAAAGTTAGCAGTCATTGGATATTACACAGGTGTTCCTTCCGGTGTCATGTTGCTGACATGGTAGAGAGCGCACAGTTCTATTGCTGTGACTAACGCAGCAGTAATTTGAACCCCCCCCCCAGGTGTTGATCAAGACAATGGGTGATGATCATGCAAAGTCAGCAGTAATTGGATACCACACATCAACATGGACTAAATCATTGGAAACTAGGAATTTTACAAAAAAGTGTGTTTGACATAAATGACATGTATTTACCACTTCTACCCACAAGCCAAGTCCCAGATCTCTGGGACAACATCCAAAAATGTTTTAATTGTGAAGTAGGCGATATTTTCAAAACGTATCATTCTAAAAAGTCATATATAGACCCAAACAAATATTCTTTAAGTTATTTAACGTTAAAACAAAACTTAACATTTTTTCATTTTTCCGAAAAAAGTTCAATTTTCAAAATTGGCTATGGTGGCTTATGTTGGTGGCTTAGGATGGTGGCTTATGGTGGTGGCTTATGGTGGTGGCTTATGATGGTGGCTTATGGTGGTGGTTTATGGTGGCTAATGGTGGGCTTATGATGGTGGCTTATGGTGGCTTATGGTGGTGGTTTATGATGGTGGCTTATGGTGGTGGCTTATGGTGTGGAGTAAAGTTCTGTCCTAAAACTTCCCCATACGGGAGAACGCATCAGGCGAGAGCCTGGACAAAATAACTACAATTGGTCAAGAAAATTAGACTGAAGCGGTGCGGGGTAGTGGGCATGAAATCATCACTAGAAAACCAATGTCGGTAGCCATACATTAACAATTTTTATTTCTAATAATAAATTTATAACCAATAAACAAATTGCACTTAAGTGCTTATCACAGAAATGAATAATTATAAATGGAACAAAGTGTGAGGGCCTGATGACAGAAACCCAGACTAAGGAAATGCCAATGAAACAAGCTTGCTTAATTCGAGAGAAGTTGAGCTTATCATAAAAAATACACCTTATAAAAAGAACCATAAAACTGATTAAGAGTGTAAGATAACTAGTATGATTTAAATTCTTCATAAAATTGAACTATCTTCTCAAAGGGTTGAAGAGCCAGCTCCTTAAAAGTTCCAGCTAGCATAAGCGTTGATTGAGAAGTCCTCACAGTTTCTTCTGAAGGAGGCGTACATGGCCTAGAGATATGTACACAATTGATAAAAAGGTCAACTCTCTCTTCTTCTCTTGCGAAGGAATGACACTTATAGCGTCCAAGTGGTGATCCAGTAGCATTTTGAAAATTGGTTGTCGGCCGAAAGGACTGCAGCTACTTCGAAAGACGAATCAAAGTACCCCATCTAAGGTACGGCTTGAAGAGTACGACAGCTGGCAATTATTCTTGCCATCTTGAGCAATACGTCAGGATGCAGATCTCGTGACGTAACTGCTAGGTAGCGTAGAGACTAGCGATGGTGTCATGAGATGCAGTAGCGGTGACCAGCAGGTTGAAGTGATCAGAAGTGATGATTGATCAGAAGTGGTGAAGAACGCCAGCAAGTGGCATCTTAAATAGTGATCATGGAACAATCTCGAAGCTGGAGATTGCCCGACCAGACAAAGACCTGCCATTGGTCGAACGAAAGTCAGGGTGACGTCAGTCGACCCTACTCAGCAGACAGCCCTGTATGTCGGGAGTGTGGGAGCTTGAAGTAGCGAGCGACTGGAACACTCAAGGTGAGAACTATAATATCTATGAATAGGTGATTGATAACATGCATGTGGTTTAAGCAATTAATACATTTACAAAGAAATAATTACCATTCGGGGATCTCGGTAACAAGAAACAAAATTTGACCGACAAATGGGCCAAGCTAAACATTGAAAGTATCACGAAAAGTGATCATGGTGGTTTATGGTGGCGACTTATGATGGTGGCTTATGGTGGTGGCTTATGGTGGTGGTTTATGGTGGCTTATGGTGGTGGCTTATGGTGGTGGTTTATGGTGGCTTATGGTGGCTTATGGTGGTGGTTTATGATGGTGGCTTAAGGTGGTGGCTTATGGTGTTGGCTTACAGTGGTAGCATATGTTGGTGGCTTATTATTGGTGGTTTACGTTAATACCTTATTTGTAATGCCTTATTTGACAAGTTATTTTTGTCAATGTATTTAGAGGATTTTTCTCTTGGTCTTGGAAAGTATTTCAACCCTTTTTTTATGGTAGCATAATGCTTACCGCCATGTTTGTATGCAACAACAACACACAAAAATTCCAAGAATCCAAAGCACTCTAAGGTTAATGATTGTCTCTCAACTCCATTCAACGCCTAGTCAAAAAACTTATATATTTTTTTAAAATTTTTCAAGAAAGGTAAATTGTGGAAGTAGACTATATGTATAAACTAAAAATCATATCAAATCATATGCTAACTCTAACACCTACGTCTATCCCACTCTCAGTCAAAAAATATAATATTCTTCAAATTTTTTCCAAAACAATATTTGGAAAGTAGGCCATATTTTGAAAACGAATCATCCTATAAAGTCATATATAGACTCAAACCAATGGCTTTTATATCCTTAATCGTAAGAACAAAATATGGAATTTTTGACATTTTTTCCAAAAATGTTCATTTTAAAACGGGGCTATATTTTAGAAACTAGGAATTTTACAAAAAAGTTTGTTTAACGTAAATGACAGGTATTTACCCCCCCCCCCCCACTATCCACAAACCAAGTCCCAGGTCCCTAGGACAAAATCCAAAAAAGTTCAATTTGGAAAGTATGCGATATTTTGAAAACTAATCATCCTAAATAGTCATATATAGACTCAAACCAATGGCTTTTATGTCCTTAATTGGTAGAACAAAACTTGACATTTTTTTCAGTTTTTCCAAAAAAGTCCAATTTTCAAAATTGTCTATATTTTGGGAACTAAGAATTTTACAGAAAAGTTTGTAAATGGGAAATTGTGAAATTGATAAATGTGTAAACAACAAAATGCAAAATCCATGTTTCCAGATTATTAAATTGAAAAAACTTATAACTGACATTAAAAAAACTGAAAATGGGAAATTGGAAAATTGACATAATGTGTAAACAACAAAATGAAAAAAAAATCCGGTTGGGGTAGTGATGATGTTGTACAGTAACCTATAAGACTAGCATAAGGATAGTTGCATGACATGTAAAACACAAATTGTAAAAAATGCATGTTTCCATATTGACAAATAGAAAAAAAAACACATCAAAATGAAATTTAAAAAAACTGTAATAGTGAATTTGGTAAATTGACAAATGTGAAAAAAACAAATTGGAAAATCCATGTTTCTATATCATGAAATTGAAAAGTTGAAAGACTTTAAACTGACATTTTAAGAACTGTAAATGGGAAATTGTGAAATTAATAAATGTGTAAACAACAAAATGCAAAATCCATGTTTCCATATTATGAAATTGAAAAACTAAAAACTGACATTAAAAAAAACTGAAAATGGGAAATTGGAAAATTGACATATGTGTAAACAACAAAATGAAAAAAAAAATCCGTTTGGGGTAGTGATTATGTTGTACAGTAAACTGTAAGACTAGCATAAGGATAGTTGCATGTACCTTATATACTTTGTGTATGTGCATTAGCCTTTGGATGAGCTTAAGTTAGGTTTGGTAATGTTAGGTTTAATGAGGTTAGGTATGTGACCTTGTAGTTTACTCTTTTAGGAAAATGTAAAAAAAGTAAAATCTAAAAATCAAAAAATCTTAAATTTAGAATGTAAAAACTAAAAAAAAAAAAAATGTAAAATTAAAACAAATCTAAAATCTAAAATGTTAAAATGTAAAATGTTAAAATGTAAAATCTTTAAATGAGGTTTCTGCGGGTTATGACTACACGTTTATGATTTAGTCCATGTTGATGTGTGGTATCCAATTACTGCTTACTTTGCATGATCATCACCCATTGTCTTGATCAACACCTGGGGGGGGGGGTCAAATTACTGCTGCATTAGTCATAGCAATAGAACTGTGCGCTCTCTACCATGTGAGCAACATGACACCGGAAGGAACACCTGTGTAATATCCAATGACTGCTAACTTTGTATAATCATCACCCATTGTCTTAATGAACACCTGGGGCTTCAAATTACTGCAGCGTTAGTCATAGCAACAAAACTGTGCGCTCTCTGCCATGTCTGTATTGGGTATTTTGGGTAAATGCATTGGCCATGGGAATGGGTTGACCATTCTAAGTCCTATGACACCTCACATGTTGATATTCGATTATTAGTTTATAAAATCTTAGGTCAATGACCTTGCTGTTTTGAATATTTTGGGTAAATTCGTTGATCATGGAAAAGGGTTGACCATCCTGAGTCCCATGACACCTCACTTGACCCTCTCTGATTATTAGTTAGCGAGATATTAACAAAAGTGTAGTTAGGCCCTTTTGACAAAAATAAATAATACATTCAAAAACAGAATGTCACCTCAAGTCCAAACGACCTCTCATACAAGCCCCATAGCCTTATTGGTTCATGAAATGTTAAAAAGCTAATTACCTATTAGTTTTGGATCTTTTGGTAATTAAAAAAAATAACTCATCTATAAATCTGTATTCAAAAAGACCGCCCTCTTACAAAAACCCTAAGTGCACATGCGTAAAAAACAAAAAAACAAACATGTTAATTCATAGTAGTGATCGGCTCTTCGCTTGCGTTTCATGTGGAACAACGTTTAATTTCATTATAGCATTAGGGGTCATGAGCCAGTCAAAAGGGACCGGTCTAAAGGGATTAGTCAAAAAGGACCCGTCAACAAGGACCCTTTCACAGGGGCTCGTCCACAAGGACCCGTCAACAAGGACCCGTCAACAATGTGCCGTCAACAATGACCTGTCCACAAGGACCCGTCCCACAGGTGTCTGCGTGTGTGTGCGGGGGAACATACGATTACGTTAGCAAAACATCTCATCTAGTTTCAAATTTAGCCACTACGGCGCGTGCAACACACAGAAAGTGCGTGGGAACATACGATTACGTCAGCGAAACATGAACTCACTTGTCTGTTGTATGAGTTTCAGTTCAGTAGTGGCATCATGCAGCAAAAGACGTTACTTACACACAATCCATCATTATGGTAAGCTCTTTTTTCTTATCATTATGAAAATCTCCTTATTAGAATAAAATGTTATAGTGGTTCTGGTCACTTATAGCTAAACTGTAATAGATATGATTTTTTTTGTTTCTTTATAGGCTATTACAATAAATATTCTCAATGCTATGGGGGCAGAACTGTTGATTAGAGAGAAAAAAGTTCACTGAATTACCAATGCATACTCTTTTCCGTATCATTAACATTCAAAAAGTGGACACAATGTATGGTGAACGTGTATTATGTGTTAGTGAAAATTTTCAGACGTTTCAGAATTTTCTACACGTTTTAATGGTATATATCAGAAAAGTGTGCTCGAGGATCTAAATCATGGTGGACATTCTCTATATCTAATTTATGAGGGTATAAAAAACAATAGATGTATTGTACATTCTGACTTTGAAGTTAGGTTAGGTTAGGCAACGACCGCCATCTGGTTAGGTTAGGTAAGGTTAGGTTAGCTTAGGTTAGGTTAGGTAAGGTGGGATCTGGTTAGGTTAGGTTAGGTTAGGTGAAGTTGGGTTAGGTAGAATGGCTGCGGTATGAATCAAAAGCCAGCTCCTGTCAGTTTTGCCTCACAAGGTTGAGTGTACCCCATTCCAACCCTCAGCCTAGAATTAAATTTCTTGACACAGCCAGGACTCGAACCCGAGCCTCCACAATAACAGCCAAGAATGCTAGCCACTGCACCAAAAAGTGGACAATATAAGGCTGGTTTTGAATGTATATGATCAATCAATAATTACCTCATAGTAATAATAATAATAATAATAATAAATATTCCATTTAGCAACTACACGGCCGACCTCTCCCTGTGACGTCATTCACGGTCTCAGGGCGTGGCGGCCATCTTGCCCATTAGCCACTGCGCCAGCTCTGACTGACCCCTCCATAAGAATAACATAGGGATTGTTGCGCGCGGCGGCCATCTTGCCCATTAGCCCCTGCGCCAGCTTCGGCTTATATTACCTATTTGCTTGGCTTCCTTTGATCATACATAAATTATTTTCGACAGAATCTTTCCTCGAGATATCCTTTACAGAATGGTGAAAACCGCATCAAAATCCATCCAGTGGTTTTCGAGATAACCCGTGACATCCAAGAATCGGGGATTTTTGTCTTATACTAACGAAGTAGAGATTGTCGGGGAACACATGCACCAAGCGGTACTATGACGTCACACACCTCAGTGCATCTGGGTACATTTCGTCCCGTCACCGTAACGTAACGCCAGACCCCAGCGTAACGACGAAGTCGACAAGATCATTTAAAATGATAAAAGAAAAAGAAGGCTGATCCCTCCAAGAAGGAGGGTGTCAGGAAGCATGAGACAAGGGCCAATTAAGGCGGGAACGTGAAAGACTCCCTAGGCCTCGGATACCCTAATACCGTCGGGCTTGGAAGAGAACAAGAGTTGACCAAGTGAGGTCGACAGGAAAGAAGACGGAGGGGAGCGCGGCACAAGTGGAAGCAATGCCGGACTCAGCTGGGGTCCCGTGGTCGCCAATGCACCTTCCACTAGATGTGAGCCATTGGGCTGTTTACAAGGAGAGATCAAGCACTGAATGTTAGATGGATTGATTAATTTGCGTAGTGGCTAGGATTCTTGGCTGTCACCGCGGAGGTTAGGGTTTGAATCCCGACATTCCCTTTCTTTCTTTCTTAGTCGTCTTACCCTCCAGGGTTGGTTTTTCCCTCGGATTCAGCGAGGGATCCCACCTTTACCGCCTTCAGGGTAGTGTCCTGGAGCTTGAAACTTCAAATCGGGGATACAACTGGGTAGGTGGGACTAGCACCTCGTCCAGGCGGCCTCACCTGCAAAGGGAACAGGGGGCTTTATGATGGATAGGCAAGGAAGAGGTAAGGAGGTGGCTGTGTCCTTAAATTAGGTACCATCCCGGCATTTGCCCGGAGACGAAGAAGGGAAACCACGGAAAACCACTTCGAAGATGGCTGAGGTGGTAATCAAAACCCCTCTACTCATTTGGATCACCCGAGGCTAAGTAGATCCAGTTCCAGTCATACCACTTTTCAAATTTCGTGGGAGAGCCGGGAATCGAACCTTGGACCTCCGGGGTGGCAGCTAAGCACGCTGAACACTACATCACGGAGGCGACCCTGGAACTGCCAAGACATTTCATTCTGGTCTGAAGGCTTGAACGGTACCCTCAGCCTTGGGAGGAGAGGATGGTTCGATTCCTACCTAAGCCATCCTGGAATTACATATACACACACTAGTACAGTACCGACAGCGGTAGCTACGTTCGCTAGGTCATGGGGCCAAGCTCTCTGCGGACTCGGTAGATGTGGGTTCGAGCCCCACCGTCGGCGTCCTTAAAATGTTTTTTCGTAGTTTCCCCCATTTTCAACTCGAGGGAAATGCTGGGACGGTACGTTCTGATAGGCCACGGCTGCTTCCTTCCACATCCTTACTCACCTCTCATGAGATTGGCGTCAGGAACGGCATGCAATCGTAAAAGCCAGACTTTCATTGCATTGCAACTCCGACCCCGTTGGAAATGGGAATAATAAGGGGTAGACATACATTCAGCCATCACAATAACACAGGTTATCAGACAACTTCTACACCCACCCAAGTATACGGGACTAAATATTCAGCAGCAACAACAATGATTAATTTGTAAATGATGACATAGCCAGCACAATATATTAATAGGTAAAATAAAGTTCTTGTTGTTGTTGTTGATTGATTTAGGGGTTTAGCGACAACGAGGTCATGTATAGAATTAGTCTGATAACCTGTGCTGTTGTGATGGCTGTAATAGTGTGTGTATTTGTAATAAGGTTAGGTTTGTGATGGAGGCGGCCGTGGCCTTAAGTTAGGAACCATCCCGACATTTTCCTCGAGTTAAAGGTTGGAAAACCACTTCCAAGAAGACTGAGATGAGAATCGAACCCTCCTCTTCCAGCTAAAAGAAAGAAAAGAATTAACATTTCTGAATATAAATTAATTAATTAATAAATATACAAATAAATAAATAAACTAACAAACAAATAAAAAATAAACAAATGAATAAATAAACAAATAAACAAATGAATAAATAAAAAATAAACAAATAAATAAACAAACAAATAAACAAATGAATAAATAAACAAATAAACAAATAAACAAATGAATAAATAAACAAATAAACAAATAAATAAACAAACAAATAAACAAATGAATAAATAAACAAATATACAAATAAATAAATAAACAAATAAACAAATAAAAAATAAACAAATGAATAAATAAACAAATAAACAAATGAATAAATAAATAAATAAACAAATAAACAAATAAATAAATAAACAAATAAACAAATAAATAAACAAATAAATAAACAAATACATAAATGAAAAATAAACAAATAAGCAAACAATTAAACAAACAAATAAACAAATAAATAAATAAACAAACAAATGAATAAATAAACAAATAAATAAACAAATAAACAAATAAACAAATAAATAAACAAACAAACAAATGAATAAATAAGCAAATAAAATAAATAAACAAACAAATAAACAAATAAACAAACAAATAAACAAATAAATAACAAATAAACAAATAAATAAATAAATAAATAAACAAATGAATAAATAAGCAAATAAAAATAAATAAATAAACAAATAAATAAACAAACAAATAAACAAATAAATAACAAATAAACAAATAAATAAAGAAATAAACGAAACAAATAAACAATAAACAAATAGATAAACAAATAAACAAATAAACAAATAAATAAACAAATAAACAAATAAATAAACAAGTAAAAATAAATAAACAAACAAATAAACAAATAAATAAACAAACAAATAAACAAATAAATAAACAAATAAACAAATAAATAAATAAATAAGCAATCAAATAAACAAATAAATAAACAAATACATAAATGAAAAATAAACAAATAAGCAAACAATTAAACAAACAAATAAACAAATAAATAAATAAACAAACAAATGAATAAATAAACAAATAAACAAATAAATAAATAAACAAACAAATGAATAAATAAGCAAATAAAAATAAATAAACAAACAAATAAACAAATAAATAAACAAACAAACAAATAAACAAATAAATAACAAATAAACAAATAAATAAAGAAATAAACGAAACAAATAAACAATAAACAAATAAATAAACAAGTAAAAATAAATAAACAAACAAATAAACAAATAAATAAACAAACAAATAAACAAATAAATAACAAATAAACAAATAAATAAAGAAATAAACGAAACAAATAAACAATAAACAAATAAATAAACAAATAAACAAATAAACAAATAAACAAATAAACAAATAAACAAATAAATAAACAAGTAAAAATAAATAAACAAACAAATAAACAAATAAATAAACAAACAAATAAACAAATAAATAAACAAATAAACAAATAAATAAATAAATAAATAAGCAATCAAATAAACAAATAAATAAACAAATAAATAAACAAATACATAAATGAAAAATAAGCAAATAAGCAAACAATTAAACAAACAAATAAACAAATAAATAAATAAACAAACAAATGAATAAATAAACAAATAAACAAATAAATAAATAAACAAACAAATGAATAAATAAGCAAATAAAAATAAATAAACAAACAAATAAACAAATAAATAAACAAACAAACAAATAAACAAATAAATAACAAATAAACAAATAAATAAAGAAATAAACGAAACAAATAAACAATAAACAAATAAATAAACAAGTAAAAATAAATAAACAAACAAATAAACAAATAAATAAACAAACAAATAAACAAATAAATAACAAATAAACAAATAAATAACAAATAAACAAATAAATAACAAATAAATAACAAATAAACAAATAAACAAACAAATAAACAAATAAATAACAAATAAACAAATAAATAAAGAAATAAACGAAACAAATAAACAATAAACAAATAAATAAACAAATAAACAAATAAATAAACAAGTAAAAATAAATAAACAAACAAATAAACAAATAAATAAACAAACAAATAAACAAATAAACAAATAAATAAATAAATAAGCAATCAAATAAACAAATAAATAAACAAATAAATAAACAAATAAATAAACAAATACATAAATGAAAAATAAACAAATAAACAAACAATTAAACAAACAAATAAACAAATAAATAAATAAACAAACAAATGAATAAATAAACAAATAAACAAATAAATAAATAAACAAACAAATGAATAAATAAGCAAATAAATAAACAAACAAATAAACAAATAAATAAACAAACAAACAAATAAACAAATAAATAACAAATAAATAAAGAAATAAACGATCAAATAAACAATAAACAAATAAATAAACAAGTAAAAATAAATAAACAAACAAATAAACAAATAAATAAACAAATATACAAATAAATAAATAAACAAATAAACAAATAAAAAATAAACAAATGAATAAATAAACAAATAAACAAATGAATAAATAAATAAATAAACAAATAAACAAATAAATAAATAAACAAATAAACAAATAAATAAACAAATAAATAAACAAATACATAAATAAAAAATAATTAAATAAGCAAAAAAATAAACAAACAAATAAACAAATAAATAAATAAACAAACAATTGAATAAATAAACAAATAAATAAACAAATAAATAAATAAACAAACAAATGAATAAATAAGCAAATAAAAATAAATAAACAAACAAATAAACAAATAAATAACAAATAAACAAATAAATAAAGAAATAAACGAAACAAATAAACAATAAACAATAAACAAATAAACAATAAACAATAAACAAATAAATAAAGAAATAAATAAACAAACAAATGAATAAATAAATAAATAAAAATAAACACAAAAATAAATAAAATAATGTTGTTGTTGTTGTTTCATTTGAGAGGCTTGGATATCGTGATCATTTAGTCATGTGTACTTCGGTGTATGTAGAATTTGTCTGATAATCTGTGTTTTTGTGATGGTTGTATCTGTAATTCGGGTGAGCATTGTGAAGGAGGCGGCCGTGGCCTTACGTTGGGAACCTGGAGTTGAAGTGAGTCGCTCGCTCGGATTACGAGCAGGCTGACCGACAGTTGGACAGTTTCAAAACGCACCTTGCGAATTGTCTGGACAGATGCAATCCCACGCTTGTATAATTGGAAATGATTTCAGGATTACGTCAAGGTGTTGATGAACAAGACCAGAGACATATGTCTGGGGGGAACACTCCATTGTCCACCCTCTTCTCCCACGCAACTGCTGTCACCACAGGGGTTCTGGAATTAGCACGCCCTCCCTTACTTTCTCAGACAGAAATACCCACCGTGATTACAGCAATGCGGGACTGGCGATTTGAAAATCTTCTATTTGATATGTTACACGTACTTTTTTCTTTTTACCTATTGGCCTTGTTAATAGAACTGATAGAACACACTGACGATCGCAATGGCCATCATTTCCACTACCTGCTTCACTCACACAATGCAGGAGGATAGAACACACCCATGATCGCAATGGCCATCATTTCCACTGCCTGCTTCACTCACACAATGCAGGAGGATAGAACACACCCATGATCGCAATGGCCATCATTTCCACTACCTGCTTCACTCACACAATGCAGGAGGATAGAACACACTGACGATCGCAATGGCCATCATTTCCACTGCCTGCTTCACTCACACAATGCAGGAGGATAGAACACACCCATGATCGCAATGGCCATCATTTCCACTGCCTACTTCACTCACAAAATGCAGGAGATTAGAACACACCCATAATCGCAATGGCCATTATTTCCACTGCCTACTTCACTCACACAATGCAGGAGGATAGAACACACCCATGATCGCAATGGCCATTATTTCCACTGCCTACTTCACTCACACAATGCAGGAGGATAGAACACACCCATAATCGCAATGGCCATTATTTCCACTGCCTACTTCACTCACACAATGCAGGAGGATAGAACACACCCATGATCGCAATGGCCATCATTTCCACTACCTACTTCACTCACACAATGCAGGAGGATAGAACACACCCATAATCGCAATGGCCATTATTTCCACTGCCTACTTCACTCATAGAAAGCAGGAGGATAGAACACATTGATGATCGCAATGGCCATCATTTCCACTGCCTACTTCACTCACACAATGCAGGAGGATAGAACACACCCATAATCGCAATGGCCATTATTTCCACTGCCTACTTCACTCATAGAAAGCAGGAGGATAGAACACATTGATGATCGCAATGGCCAGCATTTCCACTGCATACTTCACTCACACAATGAAGGAGGATATAACACACCCATGATCGCAATGGCCATCATTTCCACTGCCTACTTCACTCACACAATGCAGGAGGATAGAACACATTGACGATCGCAATGGCCATCATTTCCACTGCCTACTTCACTCACACAATGCAGGAGGATAGAACACATTGACGATTGCGATGGCCATCATTTCCTCTGCCTACTTCACTCACACAATGCAGGAGGATAGAACACATTGACGATTGCGATGGCCATCATTTCCTCTGCCTACTTCACTCACACAATGCAGGAGGATAGAACACACCCATGATCGCAATGGCCATCATTTCCACTGCCTTCTTCACTCTCACAATGCAGGAGGATAGAACACACCCATGATCGCAATGGCCATCATTTCCACTGCCTTCTTCACTCTCACAATGCAGGAGGATAGAACACACTGATGATCGCAATGGCCATCATTTCCACTGCCTTCTTTACTCTCAGAAGGCAGGAGGATAGAACACATTGACGATGGCAATGGCCATCATTTCCACTGCCTACTTCACTCACAGAATGCAGGAGGATAGAACACACAGACGATCACAATGGCCATCATTTCCTCTGCCTCTTAATAGTGCATTATGCAATGAACCTATAATGGCAATAATTAAGAGACGAGTATGTTAATAAAACGAGCGAAGCGATTTTTATAATTTCCATACGAGTGTCTTACTTACCATTATAGGCGATACAGCTGTTAATGAAAATCCACAGCCTGCTTCCAGTCTCCGACCGGGTCAGGAATGGAATGAATGAAGCCCCCATCTAGCGGCGAGGATATGGACTGTGCCGGCTGCCGAGGCCTGACGCACTCCTCTGGGGCAATGATTAAATGAATGACAAATGAAATGAAATGATAGTGGAGAGTGTTGCTGGAATGAAATTTTGACAGGGAAAACCGGAGTACCCGGAGAAAAACCTGTCTGCCTCCGTTTTGTCCAGCACAGATCTCACATGGAGTGACCGGGATTTGAACCACGGACCCAGCGGTGAGAGGCCGGCGTGCTGCCGCCTAAGCCACGGAGGCACAGCTGTTAATATTCGACGATAATTATAACTATCTTATGTTCGAATATAAATATTCAGAAATATCTGTCGAGATTTCGCCAGTTTTATGTACTGAAGAGAGCGCATGGGACGCATAGATTACCTTGTATTTGACCATGCGCTCCTCGATTACTCCACTATGACACTAGTCACGCAGTGAAATTTAAATTGGGAGGCCGTGGAACTCAGCGCAGGTGCGATGCTATCCTTACCTAATTGGTAACACAACAGTTTCTTGAGCTCTGATTGGTGGGAGAAAATGTTTCATAATGAAAAATAGTGTTATAATGACCCTCATTATGATGCAGTTTTCTGGCATATAATATTTACATTTCGACATCATCGAACATAAACTCACATATTTCAGGAGGATAGAACACATAATGGCCACGTACGAGATTATCTCGTTGAAGGAACAAGATCCAGCTAATACTGTCTGGAGAATAGTTAACGTCGGTGATGAAATCATTTGATTTACGTGTCCCAACTTAATCAGGATCAGTAGTTAATTGACATCATGAATATGCCTTCTAAACGAGGTCTAACTAATAAACCATTTCGCCATCCTAAAATAGCCTGGCTTCTTTGTCAAACAAGTTGAATGAACCGTAAGTGACGTGTTGTCCCAGTCTTCTGAGAAGTACTGTCAGTTACACCAGTGATTTACAAGTAAGCAGTATTTCCTTTTAAAAGCGGTCGCAAATAGTTTTGCAACTTTGTGAATACAGTCGTAAATAATATAACTCAACTCTTTTGTGAGATTTCAACCCGAGAAACGTTTCCTTGGAAAGGCTTGTCCCTTTTCTCGCATTGAAATCTTGTTCATTTTTACTGCCTCTTTTAGGCAGAGTTGGGTTGGTAGCCTTGCTGGTGGACAGGGCTAGCCAGGCTTCTTTGAAGCAATAGTGTTGCCTAGTTCTATTAAATAATGCTTTTCAGTCGGTCAACATAAATTGTGCTCGATTACATTTGGCGGGAAAACAAGTATTTATACACCCTAACATGAAAGAAATATTACTAAGGCCTGGAAGTTTATGCAAAATCTTATTATTGTTGTTATTATTGCCATATTATTGTCGTATTATTACCGTATTATTACAGTATTATTATTAACGTATTATTATTGTTATAATTATTATTACCATATTAGTATCGTTGTATTATTACAGTATTATTATTATTATTACCATTTTATTATCATTGTATTATTGCCATATTATTATTGTTATTATTATAACCATATTTTTATTGTTATTATTATTATTACCATATTTTATTGTTATTATTATTATTTTTTAAAATTTACTATTCATACTCTCTGCATGCTCCACTACATGCACTTACAATAGATTTTTACAAATGAACAAAATAAATTACTTTATTATAATTCAATGTCTAGATGACTTAATCTTAACAATATCAAACAATATTATTCATCGTTTCTCTTAAGAGCTTTAAAATCCAGAGCATTAACAAATTTAGAAAATTCCTTCAAATTCTTTTTTAATAGCACAGATTTCTCAATCGGCCAGTTATCGTCTCTATTAACACTATTAATCAAGAATTGCCTAATATTTTTCACTTCACTGCACACGAAAATTATATGATCTATAGTCTGCTTTTACGGGAACACTCGGGATTACGTATAATTTTCAGTCTGTGTAAGTACGAAGCAATATTTCCATGTCCAGTCAGTATTGTAGTCATATTAGGTGTTAAGGTGATTTTGGATTTTAATCTACCTGCAACTGTTGGAAAGAATTCTTTTGTAAGTGTGCCTTTTGAAGTTTGTTCCCATTTTTGCTGCCATTCATGAATTGATTCTTCTTTGAGATTTTTTATTTTTTTAAGTTGAGATGGGTATTCTGTCGAAACAAACCTGGCTTAATTTTGTAGCCTCCTTTGCAATTTTATCAGCCAGTTCATTGCCTGCAACACCTGTATGTGCCTTAACCCATTCAAATTTTATTATCCAATTTTTTTCATTTTAGAATAGCTGTAGTCCTTCTTATATTCTCAATTAGTTAGTTATGATTTCTGGAGTCCAAAATGGAGTCAATTGCTATTTTACTATCTGTGTAAATAATTACTTTCTTATCTTCATCATCCTCTGTCCTAGTAGTATCTAAGAATTCCAGAGATTTAGGTATGGCTAATTGCTCCGTCTGATTATTCGAACAGTTGTCTTGCAGTCTATAATTCAATTGGTCTACTAATTCATGCAATCTGAATGTAGCTATGCCAGCTCCCACTCCTTCTTCACTTTTGCTTCCATCTGTGTAAATTTTCCATCGAATATATTCATTTAATGCTATTCTTGGATCTTCGGTACCAGGAAAATAGGCTGGAAGGAGCCATTTCATAGGTTTTTCTGGGTGGTCAATGACATAGTTCATATTAATATCGTTGTATTATTACAGTATTATTATTACCATATTATTAAGCCTCCGTGGCTTAGGCGGCAGCACGCCGGCCTATCACCGCTGGGTCCGTGGTTCAAATCCCGGTTACTCCATGTGAGATCTGTGCTGGACAAAACGGAGGCAGATAGGTTTTTCTCCGGGTACTCAGTTTTCCCTGTCAAAATTTCATTCCAGCAACACTCTCCACTATCATTTCATCTGTCATTCATTTAATCATTGTCCCCAGGGGAGTGCGACAGGCTTCAGCAGCCGGCACAGTTCATATCTTCGCCGCTAGATGGGGGCTTCATTCATTCCATTCCCTGACCCGGTCGGTCCACTGAAAGCAGGCTGTGGATTGTCATTTTGATTATTATTATTATTATTATTATTATTGTATTATTACATTATTATTATTATTATTATTATTATTATTAAAGCCAGGAAGTTCATACAAAATAATACTTTTGCATATCATATATATTATTTCAGTAGTATAGATCCCTTGCGGCTCTCACAAGCGACCGATCGTGAAAAATGAGCATTCAAATGAAAGAGAATATACATTAGCAGTGACGAATTGGACTCTTAATTTCATAAATATCTATAATTTCTTAAAAAATGACTTAAAGAAATGTACGAAGTGTGCGATTTGCAGATACTGTTGCTGTAGGAAAATACACTCCATAATTGCTGTCCACTTCACATTTTGACCGCTGTGACGCCTGTTTCATGTCATTTTAACATTCTGAGGTCTCCTTTATCATTTTGCATGGAATTCAGAAACGGCAAATCAAAGGAATGTGTACTCAAATCGTATAATTTCATAAATATCGAATAACCGGTGAGTGTTACGGCTAAGCTGTCAATCAATGGACTCAGCACACAAATGACATTAGCAGTGACGAATTGCATTCTAATTTCATAAATATCAATTTTTGTAAGAAGTGTGCTATTTGCAAATACTGTTGCTGTAGGAAAATACACGACATCATTGCTGTTCAGTTCGCATTTTGGCCATAGGGACGCCTGAAACGTAAATAGTCAACAACAAAAAAAGTCAACCCCTGGCACTATACAGCCCATGAAGGGCCTAGGCCGACCAAGCGACCGCTGCCCAGCCATTTGGCCTGCAGATATTGGGGTGACGCGTGATCAGAGCATCGGGTCCCCCTGGCCGTTAATCTTGGTTTTCGTGATCGGGGCGCTGCCTCACTGTCAGACAGCTACTCAGTTGTCCTCACGAGGCTGAGTGCACCCCGTTCCAACCCTCACGTCAGTTTTAAAATCCCTGACGGAGCCAGGAATTGAATCCGGGGCCTCCGGGTGAGAGGCAGGCGCGCTACCCCAACACCACGGGGCCGGCTGAAACGTAAATAGTGTTCTATAATCATTTGGTTGAAATAAAAACATAACCTTTCTCTTTAAGTCTCTCATTATAAACGTGGGGAAAGTGTGGTTTACGAACATGCGACATTTCTCGCACAGATCTGCTAGCTTATGCATAGTTTGGTTATTTTGAGACAATGCATAATACTTTTCTCCTTTGCCTGTTTAAGTGCCTATCCTGCTTCAGAAGGGCTGATATTCCAATGTCATATTGTTTTGAAGTGCTTTTTGTTAGTTCATGTTCTTAACGTCGTATGGGAAGGACATGAGAGAGAAGCTGGTATTCAGAAAGGTGTAAGGCAAGGCTGCAACTTATCACCCATACTTTTCAATCTTTACATTGAACAAGCAATGAAGGAAATTAGAGAAAAATGTAAAGTGGGAGTGAAGATTCAAGGATAAATAATTTCAACTCTGAGATTTGCTGATGACATCGTCATCTTGGCCGACACGTCTGAGGATTTGAATGAGTTTTTGAATGGTATGGACTCCGTCTTACGGAAAGAATTCATGATGAAAATTAATAAACGTAAAACAAAAATACTGGAATGCAGCCGAAATAAATCAGAAACCTCTATGGAGATCAAATTGGCAGGTGAAAAGCTGAAGGAAGTAGGAGACTTCTGTTACTTAGGAAGCAGAATAACCAGTGATGGACGAAGCAAAGAGGATATAAAAAGTAGGTTGGCTCAGGCAAAGAAAGCATTTCTACAAAAAAGGAATCTGCTGACATCGAATATAGATTTAGGCATTAGGAAGTCATTTTTGAAAGCCTTTGTCTGGAGCGTGGCGCTATATGGAAATGAAACTTGGACTATTGGTGCAGCAGAAAAGAGGAGAATTGAAGCGTTTGAAATGTGGTGTTACAGGAGAATGATGAAGATCAGATGGGTAGATAGTGTTACAAACGAAGAGGTATTAAGGCGTGTGGGAGAGGAGAGATGTTTGTGGCGACTGCTAATGAAGAGAAGAGATAGGTTGGTAGGACACATACTAAGACACCCAGGAATAGCAAGCTTGGTTATGGAAGGAAGGGTCGAGGACAAGAACTGTAGGGGTAGACCAAGGTTAGAATATGTTAAACAGATAGCCTCGGATGTAGGGTGTGGTAGCTATGTAGAGATGAAACGATTAGCTCAAGACAGGGAGGCATGGAGAGCTGCATCAAACCAGTCAAAAGACTGAAGACTCAAACAACAACAACAACAACGTCGTATATTTCGATTTTGACTCCGAAATTATTTTAATACCTAGTACGTTTCAGTCCTTCTTGCAAGTTATTACAATTGAAGACTCCACGGGAAAAACGGAGTAAGTCACATTATGTATATTTTCCTGGAGAGCCAATTTAAACTTTCAACGCTAAAAAGAAATACTTAAAACAGCCCAATAGAGGGTAAGCAATATAGTTATTTGCCAAATTTATTTCTTATAAAGGAAGTACATGTAAAACAATTAACAACTAAAGTTAAATTATGAAAATGTGAGAGGATATAGGACGTTATTTCTGTTTCCTCGATGACATTCCACTTTATTTGAAACTAGCTGTTACCCGCGGCTTCGCCCGCAATCACATTTGGAATCCCGTTATAACATTAGTTATATAGATAAATAAGCATGGGTCCTAGTGGAAAATAATTCTATCACCTGAAACCAAAAATGCATGGGACGAAAAAAACATCAAAATATCATGTTGGTTTCGGTCCCTAAAAGACGTGAAAAATATAATAAAAGTATTAAAAAAACTATTTTGAAATTTCATTCGAATCAATTTTTATGTCATTCCTGGGACTTAGAAAATTCCGGCCAAAAAGTACAAAATCATTAATAACTCCCCAAGTATTCGTCGTATGATGAAATAGCAAGAGACAAAAAAGATGTAATGTGTTATTGTCTACAACATAGGCCATGTATAATTTTACACTCAGACATATTACGTTCCCCCCCCCCATAATTTCACCCCTCCCCATGGGCCCCTTATATTGGATTTATGAAAAAACGGTCAAACATCTATTTACTTATTTTTTATGCTGACTTTTTTCCGCTGAGTTCCAAACTCCTCGCCTATGTCGTTTAAGAGATACACGCCTCGTTAGGAATCCTTCAACCCCCACTTTTCACCCCTTTCACCTCATAATATACACTACATCGAAAAACCCTCAGACAGGTGTCTTCTTATTTTTAATGATGGGTTTATATGCCGAGTATCACATCCCCCAATGAAACCAATCGGGAGATATTGCTATTCAATGAAATGCAGGTCTACCCCCTGAACACTCCTTTAGAACCTGAATATCCAAAAATCCTTTCTTAGTGGGAGTTTGCGGCCATTGAGGAAGCTGCATACCAAATTTTATTCCAATCCGTTCGGTGGTTTCTAAGATGTCGTGATGAATGAATGAGTCAGTCAGTCAGTCAGTCAGTCAGTGGTATTTGAGCTTTATATAGTAGATTAATTTCAACAGATCTGTAGTTACGATGGCTGGCCACCCGAATGCGCCATAAACTCATTAATTTGTGGAAAAAAATGGACTTACCCCGTTCTTTCCGTGGGGTCTTCAAATTATCATTGATATTTTCACTTCGAGCGGTCTTTTCAAGAGATTTAGCTTTTAATCGTTAAACTAAAAATTGTAACAGATCTGATTTTTAGTGTTTTAGAATATTTTTAAACATTTTAGATAGTTAGTATTTTGGAGTGTCGCCTCCGTGGTGTATTGGTCAGCTCTGCCACGAAATTTGAAAAGTGGTATGAGGACTGGAACGGTGTCTACTCAGCCTCGGGTGGTTCAAATGAGTAGAGGGGGTTCGATTCCCACCTCAGCCATCCTCGAAGTGGTTTTCCGAGGTTTCCTACTTCGTCTCCAGACAACAGTGGCCTCACATGCAAAGCGAACAGGGGCCTTATGAGGGAGGGGAAGATTGGGAGTGATAGGCAAGGAAGAAGGAAGGGGGCGGCCCTGGCCTTACGGTAGATACCACCCCGTTCCAATCCTCATACCACTTTTCAAATTTCGTGGCAGAGCCGGGAATCGAACCTCGGACCTCCGTGGTGGCAGCTAAGCACGCTGACTACTACACTACGGAGGCGACTATTATTCTTATTATTGTTTCCTTTCGGCCAAGTAAGGACCATGTCATTTCAACTGATTTCTTTTAGCTTAAAAATTAGCCCACTGATTCTTCATTCGTAGGCGGTGTTGTTCCTTTCTCTTCTTTTTTGTTCACATCTTTCCAGTTTCCTAGTCGGCTTAGGTTGGTAACTCCGATGTTTGAAGAGTTTTCTCATAAGCTGTGGTCACGCTCCTGGATATCTTCACATGAGAACACAATCTTACTGAACCTTCGTGTTGACGTCATTCGAGCCACGAGCCCATAAAACTATTCCGTCTTTTTCACTAAATGTGTATTTAAATCCTGGTTATGCCGTCTTCTAAACTCGCCATTGGTGGTTTCGGTGGCTTAGTTGGTACATGCTGAGCTTCTATGCCCAAGATCGCGGGTTCAACCCCGGCCGAAGTCCTCGGATTTTTTAAAAGCTTTAGAAATCCCTCAGTATACCTTCCTTCGGAGGGGAAGTAAAGCCGGCGGGCCCATGTCATAGATTTATGGCATGTAAAAGAACCTTCTACTAATTACAATTATGTGAAGCTAAATGTGTAGGTTAGATTTGATTAATGCTCTATTAAGTTCCAACGTTCGCCGCCAGGGGCATCTAATAGCCAAGTTCGTGGCTAGGTGTCGTTGACGGTAGCATTCGGCAGCAAAAGTAGGAACTACCTGAAAGTATAGTCTGTAGTCCTTACTTGAAATACAGATAACATACACTAATACAGCCATCACAATTAACACAGATTCTACACACACCCAAAGTACACGGGGCTACATGACCGCTTTGTCGCAGGAACCAACCAACAATAAAAGAACTATTTTATCAACAAAGGCAAAATTAAGATATTATAACATAGTCGTTAAAACAGAAGCTCTATAGGCTATGCATCTGAAGCTATTAGAATTGGTGGCTAATCTCGAATAAAAATGATCGAAAAACAAGAATGGAAAATCCTCAGGAAAAACCTAGGAAATTTGTATGAAAAAGAAATCACATGAAATTTATCAAGTTACAGAAAAAATCACAGATACCGTAAGGAAACGGCGGTCACAGTTTAACGGACAGCTAGCCTTATCAACGAAAAATCAAAATAACAGGCTAAAAGAAATCAGTAAAGACATAAATAATAATAATAATATCGTATGTTCTCGGGAGTCGGGTGCAAGCTTTGTTATTTGACACCCAAAGTGTAGCTTGTATGTCGAATTTCGCTGTTCCTTGAAGCACTATGAAAGTCAAGGAGGTTAGATATCTAAGCTCCTTGAACACTATAGCGCTTTCTAGTAGATAAATGAGGAACTTTGTATTGGCGGAAACTCCCGAGATTAATTTTGCCATTATGAACACGGCCTACTGAATTCAAATGGGTTCTTTGACATGCCAACATCGTATGACATGGTGTCGTAATTTTTGCCGCCTTTCAAAAAACCTTACCACGGCCAGGAGCGAACCTGCAAGCTGGGGGGGGGGGGGGGGGTTGGTAGTCCGACACGATAACCACTCACCCACCGTGGCAAGCAAGACATAAATTAAAATGGCTGTCATGAAGAAACCATTCAAGACAGAACAAAATTCAAAACTTTAATTCACAAACACTAATTTTCTGAGAAGCCCATCCGACAAAATACAGGATGGACAGAACAGCGTAAAAGGGAACACAGCGAGGATGAAGAGATATTGGGAAGGGGAGAAGAAAAAAGTGCTGATAAGTTGGGCACAATGAATCAAAAAATAATATTTATTATTAATATAAAAAAATTGTTACACGATTCAATTATCTAGCAGAGTTAATAACAAACAACTTAAATGAGAAAGCATCGATTCAAATAAGAACAAACAACTTATCTAAAGCACAAAAATTACCATGGGAAACTTACAAAATAAATGCTTATCAATTAATGCAAAAATTAAACATTACAATACAGTCATAAAACCGGAAGCCACATACGCAGCGGAAACATTATTCCATCTAAATGAACATTCTAAACCCGACAGATTACAGAAGATCGAAAGGCGAATTGGAAGAACTTGCGTCAATAAAAGTTATAAAAAAGATGGGCAATGGCGAATAATACCTAACAATATTGTCTATAACAACCTAGAACCCATTACTGATACCATGCGAATGAAAAGACTAGGATTCGTTGGGCAAATCATGAGTAAGCCAGATTCACGTCTTCTAAAACAACTAGTACAGTACAATCTTGCTTCAAAAATCACAACAAATGAATGCCGATGGTTAAAAGAAATCAGAGAGGACTCAAAAGAAATTTCCCTAACAACAGAAGAAGCTACAAATAAGAAAGTTTAACTACAGCACTTAAAAATATGACTTTTCATTTTCCACTCATTAAAAAGAAAATTCCAACAAGAATATTTTCCGTCCAAGAAAGGGCAGGACGATCAGTACGAATGAAGAAGTACTGGAAGGACCGCAAGGCTCGTACAGTTCCTACAAGTCGACACTGATGGTCGGTTAAAGTGATCCTTTGTGGTCTCAAAAGGCGAAGAAGGAGAAACAGAAGAAGAATGAACCGCACTATAAGAGTTTCATAAGTGAAGACCGGTAGGCCTACTCGTATTATTGTTTCAGCTGTTTGTTGGAGTGACGGAAGTGTCATGACCTTCTCGTGTTGAGATGTTCTAACTCTTGACAGACCTGACCTTAAAAACACTCAAGTATTCATAACCGCGCGTCTCCCTCGCTCGGTTCTGTGTCAAACACTTCGTATCGACCTATCGCCCTTAAGCTATGTAGCCCTAGTTATTTATTGTTTGGAGAAAATATCCTGCCAACATAGGTTTTTACTTTTGTAAACATCGTGAAATATAACGCAGACTATAATCACCATGTTTGTAGTGATGGGGGACAAGTGGTAAGGTTACATTGTTAGTAACTTATTTAAGGTGACGTGGACAATAATCACCATGTTTGTAGTGATGGGGGACAAGTGTTAAGGTTACATTGTTAGTAACTTATTTAAGGTGACGTGGACTAAAATCACCATGTTTGTAGTGATGGGGGACAAGTGGTAAGGTTACATTGTTAGTAACTTATTTAAGGTGACGTGGACTAAAATCACCATGTTTGTAGTGATGGGGGACAAGTGGTAAGGTTACATTGTTAGTAACTTATTTAAGGTGACGTGGACTATAATCACCATGTTTGTATTGATGGGGGACAAGTGTTAAGGTTACATTGTTAGTAACTTATTTAAGGTGACGTGGGGCTATAATCACCATGCTTGTAGTGATGGGGGACAAGTGTTAAGGTTACATTGTTAGTAACTTATTTAAGGTGACGTGGACAATAATCACCATGTTTGTAGTGATGGGGGACAAGTGTTAAGGTTACATTGTTAGTAACTTATTTAAGGTGACGTGGGGCTATAATCACCATGCTTGTAGTGATGGGGGACAAGTGTTAAGGTTACATTGTTAGTAACTTATTTAAGGTGACGTGGACTATAATCACCATGCTTGTAGTGATGGGGGACAAGTGTTAAGTTTACATTGTTAGTAACTTATTTAAGGTGACGTGGACTATAATCACCATGCTTGTAGTGATGGGGGACAAGTGGTAAGGTTACATTGTTAGTAACTTATTTAAGGTGACGTGGGGCTATAATCACCATGCTTGTAGTGATGGGGGACAAGTGGTAAGGTTACATTGTTAGTAACTTATTTAAGGTGACGTGGACTATAATCACCATGCTTGTAGTGATGGGGGACAAGTGGTAAGGTTACATTGTTAGTAACTTATTTAAGGTGACGTGAACTATAATCACCATGTTTGTAGTGATGGGGGACAAGTGTTAAGGTTACATTGTTAGTAACTTATTTAAGGTGACGTGGGGCTATAATCACCATGCTTGTAGTGATGGGGGACAAGTGTTAAGGTTACATTGTTAGTAACTTATTTAAGGTGACGTGGACAATAATCACCATGTTTGTAGTGATGGGGGAAAAGTGTTAAGGTTACATTGTTAGTAACTTATTTAAGGTGACGTGGGGCTATAATCACCATGCTTGTAGTGATGGGGGACAAGTGTTAAGGTTACATTGTTAGTAACTTATTTAAGGTGACGTGGACTATAATCACCATGCTTGTAGTGATGGGGGACAAGTGTTAAGGTTACATTGTTAGTAACTTATTTAAGGTGACGTGGACTATAATCACCATGCTTGTAGTGATGGGGGACAAGTGGTAAGGTTACATTGTTAGTAACTTATTTAAGGTGACGTGGGGCTATAATCACCATGCTTGTAGTGATGGGGGACAAGTGGTAAGGTTACATTGTTAGTAACTTATTTAAGGTGACGTGGACTATAATCACCATGCTTGTAGTGATGGGGGACAAGTGGTAAGGTTACATTGTTAGTAACTTATTTAAGGTGACGTGGACTATAATCACCATGCTTGTAGTAATGGGGGACAAGTGTTAAGGTTACATTGTTAGTAACTTATTTAAGGTGACGTGGGGCTATAATCACCATGCTTGTAGTGATGGGGGACAAGTGGTAAGGTTACATTGTTAGTAACTTATTTAAGGTGACATGGACTATAATCACCATGCTTGTAGTGATGGGGGACAAGTGGTAAGGTTACATTGTTAGTAACTTATTTAAGGTGACGTGGACTATAATCACCATGCTTGTAGTGATGGGGGACAAGTGTGAAGGTTACATTGTTAGTAACTTATTTAAGGTGACGTGGACTATAATCACCATGTTTGTAGTGATGGGGGACAAGTGTGAAGGTTACATTGGTAGTAACTTATTTAAGGGGGGAGGTACACCTTTACAAGTGTAAAAACCACAGATATTTAAAATAGTTTTCCTCGGTATCCCTTTGTTCTGTTGATGTGAAAGTCTGCACTCTCCTAGAACTGTCCTTTATCTTTAGCTTTCAACTTGAATATTTGCAATTTACTTTCCCTAGTTATTAAAAAAATAATTTCAAAAAAAAATTACTAATGTAGACATTGATCATGCTTTTCCTTGATAATTTCCACAAAACTTCAAATTTCTGGAAGATTATTGTTTGAGAATGTTCATAATGCTTGTGTTAACAATGTGAACTAACATCTTTTGCCTATCTTTTGAAATAATATTTTTTCTCCCTTTTTAATAAGAGTAGATTTTTTGACATTCTTTTGACTTTTTAGTGAGCTGTGTTCACTCAGAAAATACAAAAAAAAGTTAAAGCAAGACACATGAGATAAATGTATATATAAAATTTCAACAAAATATCTCAAAAACTCTTTGAGTTATGAAGGGAAACAAAAGAAAAAAATAAAGTTTGGGAAACGAGCGTTGAACTTACCAACGGGAGGAAAAGTTTTTGAGATGTTCTAAAACAATAATCTTCCAGAAATGTGAAGTTTTGTAGAAATTATCAAGGAAAAGCATGATCAATGAAGTCCATTTTTTGAAATTTTTATTTTAATAACTAGAGAAAGTTAATTGCAAATATTCAAGTTGAAAACTAAAGATAAAGGACAGTTCTAGGAGTGTGCACACTTTCATATCAACAAAACAAAGGGATACCGAGGAAAACTATTTTAAATATCTGTGGTTTTTACACTTGTAAAGGTGTACCTCCCCCCTTAAGGTGACGCAGACAGTAATCAACTTATCGTTCTACTTAAGATCGTAATTATTAGAGCCCGATAGTTTGACCCTAGGGCCAACGATCGCTGTGCACAGGCCTGATTCTGAGCGCCAGGAATGGACACCCCTGACTGGAGGAATATTGCCACAACATATTTTTCAACCTTTCTCTTTTTCTTCCCCCCGTTCCCTAATCCAAGGCCAGCTCACATTATTACACAGAAATATGAAAGGTGCAGGTCATTTTTGCAACAAAAAGCAGAGCGAGACAAGGCAACCCTTTCCCTAGCTCGGTACGGGTCATATTTCACAACCCCACCTGCTGGCCCGTCCGTAGTTCACCAGGGAATGCATGGTTAGAGCTTGCGACATCTTGGTCATCAGCCGCCTGTAGTCAGGCGCGGATCTAGAGTTTGGCTTTGGGGAGCGGGGTCAGATAATCGAAATTGTTAAGAAAAATGGTATCACTAACAACGCAATCACAAAATAACCAAACGAACAAAACCAGACCAATTTTTTTGCAAGCTACATGGATAGAAATTTGATGCGTTTAGCGCAACAAAAATATTCGTACAAATTGCAACGGCGTGTTTTGCGACTTTTACATCGAGCTTCGAGAAAAGTATCAAGGTACGTTATACAGTTTCGGCAAGTCGAGTTGGTACCGACAAAGGGAGAAAGTCACAGCTTAAATTGCCAACCAAGCTTGCAGTTTGGACGTCGGCAAATTTTTTGGTGCGAAAAAAGCCCAAATTTCCTATCCGTGCGTTTCTGCACATTCATCGTGACATCACTATAAACATCGATTCGGTAATCACAAGGTTTGCTAAACAAAATAGACGAGTTGATTTTGTTATATAAATAATCGTTTTTATATAACAGGCATGAAGTTGTAAATATGTACAGTTGTAACAGAACATAATAATTGCAATAAATATATTTTCAGTATTGAATAAAATGAAAAAAAAAACTGTTTCTCAGTTAAAATTCGTTAAGTTTTATTTGTCTGGTTATTGTGTTTTCGTTTTTTGAGTTTGCAAAAAAATTTGGTCTCCGTTTGGGGGAAGGGGGGGGGGGGGCGGGGTCATGACTCCCGTGATCCCCCCCTTGAATCCGCGCCTGCCTGTAGTTGTGTGTGTGTTGATCTTAAAGATAGCTTTCAAATACAGTATATTCATCTTTAGATTAATTATAAAATGGTTGATTCTTATATATTTCCTTCCATTGACTCTAATGTTTGAATGTAACCTTGGATGCGGTATTTCATTCTTACATAATCTGAAAACTTTTAGGCCTACATGCTAAACTCGCTCACTAGCTCGTAAACTCGCTCCGAAGCTAGTAAATTAAATTTCCACTGAATGGAGATTGTTGGCGATTTTTCCGGATAATCAAACATGCATTTATTTCATCGGAAAAACATGCACAGTACATTATTGTAATAACCGCCAAGCTTCTCATTTAGTTGCCACGCTTTCTCACATAAAGGCCCAGAAATGGGATCTCCCTTACTTCTTGTCTGAATAAACCATAAATACACCACTCCTTCCAAGTTTTATCCCTAGCTGGTCTCATGGTTATACTCTTTTTAGACCCTTCTTCCCTATCTCACTTCGATGCATAATTCAGAATTTCAACTTTCCTTTCTTCAAATCACAAATTGTGGATTTTCCAACACTAAGTTTTCATTAGACACTGCACACTCTCACCTTTATCCAGTTTATTAATGATCTCCATCTTCTTCTCAATGGAAATAAAACATTGCGATTTCTTTTTTGTCACTCGTAGAAGCCATTTTCACAAACTAATACAGCACAGTACACACTCACGTACTGTAACGCATTGAAACATTATAGAGTAAACAAACGGGAGGTGACATACGAGACAGCAATTGAAAACGAGAACCGACTGACTACTTTAGTGACGGCGCGTGCTCCGTCTTTTTTTTTTTTGCTCGTCCGGATAATCGACGTTTCGGTTGTTTAATGTCCGGATAAACGACGTTCTACTGTATTAAAGATAGAGATATGCAGTCGTGGACTTTTTTTTGTAGAACTTTTCATGCTGAACAATTCTTACACTCACAGTAGGCCTATATACTGTAGATATTTTTAACGGTTTACCCAGCGTAAGCTTAAAAGGCGCAAGGACGGTAGGTTTTTTCCGGCATTTTCACTGAAATCGTTATTGCTCGGCTTCCTTTGGTTATAAAAGAATGTAATTCTACAGAAAACTTCCTCGAGAAATCGTTTACAGAATGGTCAAAACCACATCAAAAGCCATTCAGTGGTTCTCGAGATTACCCGTGACATCCAAGAATCAGGGACTTCGTTTTATACTACTGCATGTAGAGATTTACGTCATCAGCCCCATGTGCAGCACTTGAGAATGTGTGTGATAACTACAGCTGGGATTTGTATGTAGTATCAAGTGGTAAAATACATAGAATGGGCAAAATATGTAATATCGCATATCAAATTTTGTTGCAAGCTTGACAAATCACTACTTTGCCATCTGTTGTGAAGGACTCCTCAACAACAATAAATTCATGATTTTCAGTTTGAAGCCAGCGAAGACGCAACTGGTGCCATATCGACTCTAGAAAAGGCCGATCTTTTCAGTGTTTAGGTAGTGTGGGATGACTGAAAACACAATTTTTGGAAATTCTCCATTCTTTCCCGATTACACCAATATATAACACTTAGGTATAGAAACCATATTTGAGGTCATTATTGATATTTTAATGTAACGATGCATACTTCAATTACATGACAGATTCTACACACACCCAAAGTACACGGGGCTACATGACCGCGTTGTCGCAGCCCCTAAACTTAAGAACCAACCAACCTACATGAAACGACTGAATCTTTATCCTTAATTTTCTCAAGATTTAAAATTTTCGATATTTTGGACCTTTTTCTCAAGAGCCACAAACCTGATCAAGGTGAAAATTTCTGAAGTTATAGATGCTTACAAACCAAAAGATGCGAAGCAAAATGGAAGTAATCGAAAAAAAATATTAAAAAAGTAAATAAAATACAGGCTAAAAGATATTGACGAAATCAAAAATTCATAAAATGGAAACCAAATGCTTGACAAGCAGTATCAATAACATTATATTTAGAATTATAGATTTCACCCAATTGTCTATTTTAACACAACAGAAAAAGGTAAGTTACCAAAATAATAGTAGGCTACTCCTCTTCTAAAATCTTCAGAATTTTCAAAAGTTCATTATTTTTCAAATATATTTTCAATTTCTATAATTCACAATCTAAACACTGGTTGGTTGGTTCCTTAGTTTAGCGGCTGCGACAACGCGGTCATGTAGCCCCGTATACTTTGGGTGTGTGTAGAATCTGTGTTAATTGTGATGACTGTATTAGTGTGTGTTATCTGTTTTTAATTCAAGTAAGCACTGCAGACGATAATTTCAATTAGTTCCTACTTTTGCCGCCAAACGCCACCGTCAACGACTTCTAGTTCAGAACTTAGCTAACAGATGCCACCGCAGTCGGCTCTTGGCAACGAACGTAGGAACCTAAGAGCGTTGTTTACATTCTTAACCTATCCAATTTAGCTTCACACAGGTGCAATTAGTGGAAGGTTCTATAACATGCCATAAATTTATGACATGGGACCGCCGGCTTTACTTCCCCTCCGAAGGAAGGAATACTGAGGGATTTTAAACGCTCTTAAAAAATCCGGGTTTGAACCCGCTAACTTGGGCTTAGAAGCTCAGCATGCTACCGACTACGCAACCGAAGCCGCCGCCATGGATGTTGTTGATAACTTGTACAAATCTCAAGTTTCTAGTTGTCATGGTTATCTAATAACAAAGCTTTTATAACAGTTGCATTGTTGGCTAAACTACGCTACCCGGTTCCCTTTTAAAGGAAACTGAAATCTAGTTGAGACATTTCAAAAGAAAATAATAATAATTATTTGGAAATTCCTAAGTAAGAAAGACGTCTCAGAAATGTGTTGAGGAAAGTATTCCTGGAAACAGTTCTTGAACTGGAAATGGTCGTGGGGTAAGGGAATTCATACTGCCATTGTCTGGTATTTCTGGAAACTTTGCAAGTGGATGGTTTAAAGACTCTAACAGGGATGAGTCATCCCGGATTACAGACGTGAAGACCCGGCACAATAATAGTACAGTGTTTCCTGCATGATATTGGAAGCTTTGGAAACACCTATTTCATCTGCACAAGTCGGTTGTTTGGTCAACCATTCATAACAATCATAATGTGCGACTTTAACACAGCAATTTATATAATATGAGAAAACGAAAGCGCTAAAATATGTAATCTCTACTTAGTAGGCCTATAAAACCAAGTCCCCGATTCTTGGATGTCACGGCTGATCTCGAGAACCACTGGATGGATTTTGTTGCGGTTTTCACCATTCTGCAAAGGATATCTCGAGCAAGGTTTCTGTAGAAAATAATTTATTTATAATCAAAGGAAGCCAAGCAGTAAAGATTCCAGTGAAAAAGTCGAAAAAATACCTGGCTTTCGTGTGCTTTTTAAGCTTACGCTGGGCAAACCGTTAAGAAGTGTAAGAATTGTTCAGCATGAAAAGTTCTACAAAAACGTCCACGAGAGCATAGGCCCTATCCCTATCTTCAATACAACGCCCACTATAAGTGTATTACGTTTTCATTTCTTCCAACAACTTCCATTCAATTACTGAGGCGACAGTTTACGAGCTATAGAGCATCCAGCGTTTAGAAAAGACTGTGGAGCCTTATGGCGACAGTGTTGCTAACTCTAGGCAGAGGTAGCGCTGACGTCATACGTTATGTTCACCCGCTTCGAGTACTGCGCTTTCATAAGTTAGCGAGACAACCACAACCCCAGCAGCTACCTGAAATAGAACACGCCCAGGAAGGAGCAGTATTGCAGGTGTTAACGGATTGGACCAGTATTAAGGATACTGTATGCGAAGAGAACCAATAACGACATTCATTTCGTTGTGATATGACGCATTACTCATTGACAGATGTCGAGAGCACAACCCTTCCTTCTCGGATGTATGCAGACGATGTTAACAATTTTTATATCAGCAATACTGTTGATCATCACCTCTTTAGTTATTAGTTAGGCTGTAATTTAGTTTCTTTCAATTTTATTCTTGTTGTTTTGTTTAGATTAATATTCCTAATATTGTAGTGAGTTAGCCGTGCGGTTAGGGGCGCACAGCTGTGAGATTGCATTCGGGAGATAGTGGGTTCGAATCCAACTGTCGGCAGCCATGATTCGATCGAACAGAAAATAAAACAGACACACAACAGTGACACCAATGACGGATAGTGCTTCAGAACTTATGTTGTCGGCGGAACTGAGCACGTGCTCCACTCTGGGCGAGCATGCAGCACAGGACGAGGCTCTTCTTTCCAGCGTGCTAACCTCGAAATTTTTTAAAATACTAAGACGTAATATAAGCGATACTTGTACGCAATAACAAAGGTAATCAGTTGGCAGATAATTGTAGGAAGCTATTATGACGAAAAATATATATGGTCAGAGTTCCTTCATGATAAAAGGTGAGGCAACAAAACCAGTGTAGGGGGGATTTCCGTTAAAAGTAAAAGCCCATAAGACCCACAGTCTTTTCTAAACGCTGGATGCTCTATAGCTAGGGGCGAGCCTATCACCCCAGTTACAGCCTAGCTGGCGGGTGAGCCTATTACCCCAGATACAGCCAGCAGCAAACTGACGAGTTGTGTTGAGTTAAGACCAAGGAGGATATATGGGTAGAGCTGCAACTTAATGCAAAATTTTGACCCCTACCTATTGCTCGACGCAAGTAGTTCCAACTGACAATATGAGATGGCGCGACGATGCACTCTCGAGCGCGATCCGTCCCTGACCTGGCCTACTCGCTCCTCTCCCCTCCCTTTCCCCTACTCTATCCCCCACCCCTACTTTATATTCCTTTCTTTCTTTCTTTCTTTCTTTCTTTCTTTCTTTCATATTTTAGTAATTGGTCTAATAATAGGCGATTTCTTCCCCCTGTGATATCAGGTAGAGAAGAAAACATAGGCTCTATCAGAATAGTTGTGGATGTTTCCACAAAGCACATAGCATGACATAGGCCTACCCCACAGATATGTACAAATAGGAAGAGTAGGCTACTATACTACAATATTAAAAATGAATTGTAAGACAAAATTACAGCTGCACTTATCACACACCAGTATTATTTAACTGTCCGTGCGGTACTTCCTATCAATCGAATTAAGAAATATCACGTTTGAATTACGGGAAGCGTTGGAACAACCAGCTCTTATTTTGAATTATATCGATAGTATCTGATATCGTTTTCGAGCGCAGTGTATCGACTAAATTCGATGTGTGATTCAATATAATTCAATTTCTTCGTATAATATTTTTCGAAACCGATTGTATTCCTTTCTAAGCACTGCAATATGTATTTACTATTGATATATATTCAAATATTAATTAAATATACAACATTAACAAGAATACTCACCAATTTTCCGATTTTGCTGCCATCTATAGAAGTACAACTCAACTACATCGTCGTACGCGATGACAGCTAGCGTTTTTAACGTTGCCAGCAGGTACTACTACAAGGCAAGCTCGCGTTGGTACCAAAACACCCTATTAAGTTTCACCCAGGCGGTTAAGACTTCAGAGAAGAGTGATTGTGTTTGGAGTTTCCCTGGAAATGCAACTTGGCTTTCCTTCATTTCGCCGGTGAGCTATCCGTTCCGCAAAATACACAGTCAAGTTGAGATTGAACGGAAGGGGGATTTGTGTTTCATGCACCTCGCCATTCTTAAATTACGTCTGACAAGAATTCGTTGCACATCCATCTCCATGATAATATAATTAATAGTCCAGTCAGTGATTTTAACCCATCATGCCGACACGTAAAACGGATATTGGTCGTTGTTCATTGACATTGAAAAAAAAAAAGCGCTTATCACGTAATGCATTCATAACTGTTCCCGGGCGAAGCCGGGGCGGGTTGCTAGTCTTATTATAAAATACGCTAAGGTGTATGTTTCACAAAACTCAAGCTCCTAAACCAGAGGGAGTTAGAAGGTGTGGTTCGTACCAAAATCTTCCAAATCGTCTGAATAGTACAGGAAAAATCTTGCATTTCTTGAAAAGTCAACGGAAATATATTGATTTGTTTATAAAGTGATTTTAAACAAACAAACAAGACGATAGCCCCCCTGTCACGTACAGCCCGCATAGCACTAGTGTCGGGTGGGTAGTCTGTAAACATGGGACACACACAACCCCTTATGCGAGAGTTCTCGCACGGATGCGCTAGTTATTATTTATTTAGCGTATTTCTTGCTTGCCACGGTGGGTGAGTGGTTATCGTGTCGGACTACCAACCCCCCCCCCCCCACTTGCAGGTTCGCTCCTGGCCATGGTAGGCTAAGTGATTTTTGAAAGGCGACAAAAATCACGTTACACATGTCATACGATGTTGGCATGTTAAAGAACCCATTTTAATTCAGTAGGCCGTGTTCATAATGGCAAAATTAATCCCGGGATTTTCCGCCAACACAAAAGTTCCTCCTTTATCGACTAGAAAGCGCTATAGCGTCAAGCAGCTTAGATATCTAACATCCTTAGCTTTCATAGCGCTTCAAGGAACAACAAAATTCGACATGCAAGCTGCCACCTGGGCGTCAAATATTAACAAAGCTTGCACTCGGCACCCAAGACCATACGATATTATTATTATTATAGCGTATGGCTTTTAGTGCCTGAAGTATCCGAGGACACGTTCGGTTCGCCAGAGTTTGTAGCTGCGTACACCCATGGGGTAAGCTACAAGTACCGTCGCATGTGGATGAGATGAAATGAATGAATGAGCAAGTTCAATTTCAAGTAGTTCCGACTTTGGTTACCAGATGCCACTGACACCTAGCGACGAACGTTGGAACTTGATAGAGCGTTTCTAACGAAATACTGCATAACCTACAAATTTGACTACACACTACCCATTGTAGTGGTAGGTTCTTTTACATGCCATAAATCTATGACAAGGGACCGCGGGCTTTACTTCCCCTCCGAAGGATTTTAACGCTCTTAAAACAGGCGGCTTCTATGCCCAAGGTCACGGGTTCAAACTTGGCCGAAGCCATCAGATTTTTCAAGAGTGTTCAAAATCTCTCAGTATACCTGCCTTCGGAGGGGAAGTAAAGCCGGCGGTCCCTTGTCATAGATTTATAGCATGTTAAAGAACCTTCCACTAAATACACTTGTGTGAAGCTAAATTATAGGTTAGATATGACTAACACTCTTAAGTTCAAACGTTCGTCACCGACTGTGGTGGCATCTAGTAGCCATGTTCACAACTAGTTGATCTTGACGGTAACATTTGGTAGCAAAACTAACAACTACTTTAAGTTGATCGTCTGCAATCCTTATCTGAATTACACACTAATACAGCCATCAGAATTAACACCGGTTATCAGACAGATTCTACTCACACCCAAAGTACACGGGGCTACATGACCGCGTTGTCGCAGCCCTTAAACTGAGGAACCAACCTACCAACGCTCTTAAAAATCCGGTGACTTCGGCCGGGTTGGAACCCGCGATCTTGGGTATAGCAGTTCATCATGCAGTTATTATTACCGTAACACAGTGCAGTGTGAAGATATAGACTATTGTTTCCCAGCATTTAGTTATAGCGGGCTGGAGTTTCCACCTGGAAAATCACGTGGCGTCAGGAAGGGCATCCGGCCTTAAATCCCCGACCAAAACCAAAATGAGCCTGGTTGGCTCCGGCGACCTCAATTAATTGGGAAAAGCCGAAGAAAGTTAGTAGTTTGTTGTTTTAAGGGGCGGAACTACGAGGCCATCTGCCCCTAAAATTTCCCAACATTTAAATAGCAAGGAAAAAATAATAATTTAATTACTAAGGCCCGGAAGTTCATGCACTATTAATGAATAAATATGCGCTAATAATTGGTCACGTTTCAAACAAGATGTTCCGTGACGAACTAAACAGCCTACTTTTCTTAAAATTAAGATTCATGCCAATGATTGATCTATATGGACCTATCTAGAATAATGACCAAATTAAGTTGATAATATCGAAATTTCTAATTATATCGAAATATACCTGGAATAATGTATAATGTTACATGTATTTTAAAATTGGACCTATCAGCAGGCATAGCATCATGTTGGCAGCACTGACTTATATTAGTTACTCCAAATTAATCTAGAATGCCAGGTACTATACGTGTGCAAAGTTTTTAGCTGTTGGCTTGCATACTTTCTGATATATTGATATTAGGGTAAAAAATAGAGACACCATTTATTAACAGTTGGCAGCCTTGGTTGCTCATAAGATACGCATAGTCATATCTGTTATGGTACACATAACACATACGAAATTTGGTTGAAATCCAATTGATAGTATAGAAGTTACGTGTACTTAAAAATTGATCCTATCAGTGGGCTTAGAATCATGTTGGTAGCACTGACGTATATAAGTTACTGTAAATTAATCTAGAATGTCAGGTACTATAGGCTACGGGTGTATAGTTTAATGCTGTCGGCTTGCAAACTTTCTGATATATTGGCATTTGGATAAAGAAATAGAGAAGGCATTTATTAACAGTTGGCAGCCATGGCGGCTCTTAAGAATATGCTCTGTCATATCTGTTTATGTACACATATTACATACAAAATTTGGTTGTAATCCAATTGATAGTGTAGAAGTTATATGAGTTTAAAAATTGGACCTATCAGCAGGCTTAAAATCATTTTGGCAACACTTCCCGGTATGGCCTCCTGGAAGTTAAACTGAAATATTATTATCTATTGTGCCCATTTAGCAAGAAATATGCCAATCACAGTATACCAGCGTAGCTCAATTCGGGATTTCGGGGCAGCGGTAAGTTCCCCCACTCTGTGACTCACATATTTTGGATTAATTAGAGGATACACTTGCAAAAATAACAACAAAATCAACTCTTATTTTAAACACATTTAATTAATAAAATTAATGGCGCTACAAACATTTTAAACAATTTAATTACTGACCCAAATATCAACTGCCTGTTCCAAATGAACAAGGGATCACAAAATAAAATAAACAAATATTGTATTCAAAACCTGTGGTTTCCACATAAACCCACAATTCTTATTTAATCTCACTTCCATAAAGCACTAACATTTAGTTTACATAACTCCGAGCTCTTTGGCTCCATGCATTTATCTTATTATGGTGTCATTCTTGTACACCTCAAACACTAGCTTTTATATTTTCTTATTTCTCAAAAACAAATATATTCATATTTAAAAATCTATGTTAATTATCTAATTCAATATTTTGGGCATGTCCACACATTCAGTTGTTATCATCTCTCTTTATTTCACAAATATATTAAGGTAATCAGAAAATCAATTGTGTACTCCAGAGCGTGAAGGTACTTGACACAGTCAAAAAACTATAGTTACTCCCGAACTCAGTTGCCTTCAATCAACTCGTGGAATCCCACGTCCATACATTATTACAATAGGGATTGTTATTTATCTCTTAGTCTTAATAGACCATTATCATATAAGAAACTACGATCTGAACCGGCAAACGAAATATCCATCTTTAAGGACCTCGGTTCAACGCCCGGGTCGTTAACAACTTTAAACACTCCTGGTGTATTCATTCCTCTTTACAACAGCTTACGAGACGGTCTCTGTTCCATCTCGCTTTAAAAGAGCTAGACTCTACTACATGGGGTGCGATTTATGACACGTTAGGGTGGCGGAGACATCCTGTCTGACCCAACATTAGTAGCTTATTCTCAAGGCTTTCAAAACAAACCTTCCCATTCTATCCAGTTCTGGGGAGACCGGGCTTTACTGTACCGTAACATTCAAACAACTATTCTTTGGTTCAAAGACCATTTCCGTATCCTTGGCATTTATTAATTATGAGAGGGTCATCATTGATTGGGAAGATTAAATACACATACGACGACGGAGAATTACAGGGGCTTTTATCATAAGAAGATCCTGCATTCGAATCTCTTCAGGTGCCTCGGGAACCAATCCCTACAGAGGACTTATACAAAATGCGATTTAGAGTCGGCCGTGGCCCATATGACATACGCTCAATAATACCATATATTAGCTCCCTTTTTAAATACATACACAATGCCTCGTGATACTATGTCACTAATAGAGGACTTACACAATTATCAATTCACTGCAATCAACTACCCTCCATAAGTAATGTACCAAGTATTTAACCACTACGCTCTCCTAGCGTGACACTTTAATATTATATTTGCGCTCATTATGCGCTATGCATTATTTTAAGCCGAAAATGTCTTCCCAAGAACTGATAAAATCTCTTTAGTAACAATTCATATTATTTTTATTCACATATTAATCTTTCCGTGGTCGATAAATCGCTCCCTGTTTTAAAATATTCCATTGAACCTCATCTTTTACACATACGTTAAGGCTTAACGTTCTTATGTTCATATCAATTTATTTGATTTTTATTTAACATTTCCATATTTAATTATTATTATTATCTTTATTCTTTAATACAAGCTCAAAAGCTATTTCTTTCATATCTCAACTTTACTTTATTTCAATGTCTTTCATGATAATTAAATGATATTTCGCTTGCTCTTATGACATTTGTTAAATACATTAACCCTTTATTCACCTATTTCCTCTACGGGATTTATTCTTTACATAATTATTCATAATTTCTCTATTTATTTTATTATTGTTCAGACCGTGTTCTTGATTATTCAGCATTTATTTATTAAAACACATCCCTTTCACTCCAAAACTCCGGTGGGTTTTGTACACAATCAATTTCTGACACCAAAATAAAAATGAATTTTGTACTCACATATTTTCCAGATCATCCCCTGATCTTAAATCTGGTGCGGTGTTTCTTTTTTGGGCCCACTTTGAACTTTTTACACCATATTAAAGGTATTCATCTTACGTAAAAACACAAATAAACATATATCTAAAACACTTAATATTGACGACATTTTTATATTCTGATGTGTCCCTTTTGAACACATAATAAACACTAAAAATGTTATTTAACACACAATCTGGATTATTTTACACTTCACAACGATCACTAGGCCGTGTTTCTGAGCCTCTCACACGTGATCTTCTTAAATTCCCGTTTCCAAGGGCGGAATTTATCCGATGTCGGCTTCCTATTCTGAAGAATGCGAAAGTCCCGAAACATCTACTGTTCCCTGGAGTTCAATTCTGCTATTCCTATCCTGGATAACCGGCTATTGATCTAGCTTGAACGGCTTGTCTGTAGATCTGTCTATCGATCCTAACGAAAGTCTATATGGATCGAGGTCTCCTCTAAGACCTATAGATTCAGTTTATAGCAGCTAGCACTTCTCGATTCTAGTACTATTAGAATTGTTCGCCTGCTTTCAGGAGCTAATGTTTATAGTCTCCTATCCTATTTATTTGAACTGTTTTAACACTCCTACGTTCGAACCTTATTCTGTTCTTCCCTTTTAGATTACTTCAATTTAAATAGCAGTTTATCTGTCTGGTACGATACTTCCGTACGTTATGATCTGTTCGTTCGTACATTTAACGACCTATCGCCTTTAAGTCCGACGTTCGCAGCCTGCTCTGACTATATCTTATGAAGTTTCATTTTAACTTGTATACAGTCGGGCCTAAATCCTATAATTAGGATTTTCCTAATATATCACTACGGCGATACTTTAAAATTTTTCTTGAATGCTCCTTATGGAGGCAAGCAAGTCGTTACTACTGTGACGCCTGTGGCTATCGGATCTTGCTTCGGCGGTGTAAAACAGCGTTTCTCCCCTCAAGGAGTACTGGTAGCTGTTATCGATGTAACGCAGAGTTACGTCCCTTCACGGACTGTCGGAATGATTACTTCTACGTCGTGGAGCAGCACTTCCCCTCACGGAATGCTCGTAGGACTGCATGCGATGTGACACAGTGACGTGCCCTCTGGCTGTCTGAATACTGCATTCGGTGCGTATACTTGTTGCGCAGTATGACCTCCCCTGAGGTTCATACGTTTGAAGACTTTGATGCAGCACCTCCGGTCACGGAGTGCTCGTTGTAACTGCTTGTGTGGTGCGACACAGTGACGTGCCCTCGGGCTGTCTAAATACTGCATTCGGTGTGATGTGATACAGCACCTCCCCTCACGGAGTCTGTCGTGAACTGCATGCTTAGCTTGGAAACACCCGAAGCTTTATACTGTTTTACTACAAAAAAAATAAGACTCAAGCCTTTTCTGTGGTCAACTTCTAAAATAATGGTGCCACAAATATAAAAGTTATACCTTCCGAAAGCTCGTCTTCTCAATGTCAAATGATCTTATTGCACATAAGAATCGATCGTGCAATTCGGAGATATTAATTAATTTCTCGTCCTCAATTGTGTGGGTGTTGCATTCTTTTTGCTCTCTCCCCTCCACAGAGGCTTAGGTAATTCCCCTATGACGTCGTCTTACGTCGGCAGTTTATTTCTGCACAATTATTACATGGTTTCTCTATACTGAAAAATCTCTCATTCAAAATGATTCACTGTGCTGTGCTTGTTTACTCATTATTATGCTCGTAAACGTGTTAATTTTAATTATTCCTCTTCTGGTGCATATGCGGCGTTGTCAAAATCCAGCAACGTCAGCTTGAATTCCGATTCAGGCTTCTCTTTCTATCACGGTGGAAATTTCCACTCAGTTATTAATACTCGTGACCAGCCCTCTCTGAAATGTCGAGTGGGGTGATCTCATCTAAGGAACATCTGTCCCTAGTCGCTTGCACAATGTTAAGCTATATTCCTGGCTTAAAATC
Organism: Meconema thalassinum; assembly: GCA_946902985.2. NCBI lineage: Eukaryota > Metazoa > Arthropoda > Insecta > Orthoptera > Tettigoniidae > Meconema > Meconema thalassinum. Next base: position 51,247,349 of record OX336398.1, on the reverse strand, counting down.
TCTCTCCGTTCCTTTAAGAAACTATACGTTTCTTTCATTTCTTCCTTAAGGACATGGATTCGACCGTCATGGACCCTATGGCCCATGGGTTCATCTCTCCCCTCCTTAGGTAAATAAATTTTCGATAATTTTGAGGAAATTTATTTCAATTTTATTTGTATTACTCTATTCGTCGAATCTATCATAACGTCATCCGTATTTACTGTTGTTTTATTTTCTTAAGGTTCCTTCCACTAATTATGTAGGTTGGGTATGCTCAATCTTTACCCTTTTCTTCTTTATTACATTAAAATTTTCCTTTTCAATAAAATCAATTACTTCTTTAAAGTTCCTTTCCTTTCTGGTCTGTGTTTAGGTTGGGTCTCCAAGAGTTCCCATTCATTCATTTATTCCCTAGTGGACGTCTCCACTCAGGCCATAAATCTCTTGTCACGTTCGATGTTTACAACTCTCTACCCTCGTCTGGCGCGCTTCTCCAAACTCGAGTCAACAGTTGGTTCCCTTTCTTCCTTTCTCAGGTCAGACTTCAAATCGGTCTGTTCTTTATTCATTATATTTCTTCAACTTAATGACTTTATGTTAATCATCTTGCGGGTGCAATTAGCTTTACCCGTAACTTACTCCATTACAGTTATCAGACTTCAATTCTGTTACACTTCATTTAAAAATTTTAAGAGCTCAGTCTGACTTCACCTGACTCTTTCTGGTTCTCTTCCCTATTCCTCATCTCTCTTTGAGATGGTATTTCAGCACATATTATACTTATTTCTCATATTCTTTGATGGTTGCAAATATCTTTACCCGTTTGTTCAAAAGGGATAATTCTCTTCCTTCACCCCATATTGAGATGGCACTTGCCAAGAGTATTTCTTTTTCCTACTCTTCCAATTCTTTAGATTTTCCAAAACTCTTTTCTTTCTCTTCTTTTTATCCTTCCCTTTCTTCTTACGATGCTTCCAGCTGACATATGCCTGGGCATCCTCTTTCTCCAAGGCATCGTTTATTACTCTTCCTCTTTTCATTGTTTCCATGGGGCATCCATTTCCTGGTACACCAATTATCAACGGCGGTTTTCCTCCTTTTGGCTCTTCTTCAGAGATGTCTCCTCTCATTTTTTCATTGCTTCCAACAATCTCATCCTTTTCCTTTAGGATTTCTTGGCTCTTATTTGCATCTCTTTCCAGTCCTCCTCTCTGTCGTTGGCATTCCTGATATTTAATCATTAATTCGAGGATCTGGGCTTTCAATTTTTCCTCTTCTTCCTTTAATGCCCTTTTATTTTCCTGGTCCTGCATTCCTTCGAAGTTTTCCTTTTCCCTTTCTGTGAAATCTTGAACCTCTGTTTCCATCGGTGCTTCGTTGATATTTTCTATATTTGTTTCATCTAATTTCTCTATTTCTTCTGGAATTATCATTTCCGTTTCTTCAACTATCAATTCCTTTAGCATCTCCAGTTCCGAGATTACTTCTTGCTCTTCCAGCTCGACCTTTTCATAAAAATGAGTCTCTTCAGTTTGGAGCTCATTTTCATTTTGGCTATCCTCCTGTTCTGGAGTTACGATTTCTTCCTGAATTTCCATTGGTTTCTCTGGAAGGATCTCCAAGTTTTCTTCAATTTCCCCTGGAGTCATGATGATTTCTATTTCTTGCTCTTCTTCTTTAATATCAATTTCGGGCTCCTCTGGCACCGGTACTTCTTCTTCTTCTTTAATTTCAGCTTGTTTTTCAACTTGGGCAGCTATTTCATTTGCCTGACGATTTTGCTCCAACGTGTATTCCTCATATCTTTTCTGAGCAGCCTCTAATATTTCTTGATATTCTGGAATTTTGACCTGTCTTACTTCAGCTAACTCTTGAACGCTGATTATCCCTCGTTCATCATACATACCCAAACCGAACCAGTACATCTTACTCTTTTCCTCTGCCATATCATCTTTCTGTTCCTCAACATACTTTTTTCGGTCGCGCTCTTTGCAAGGGATCTTCCACCATATCTCCTCCCATGCATCTCTCATTTTCCATAATTTATCCCCTATTTCACTTACTTCATCAACAAATGTAACTATCTGTTCCCACGGAGCTAATTTTATTTTTCCTTCCTTCTCCATACGTTTTGCAAATTCCCTCTTCGTTTCTCTTAAGGACCATTTAACATTAGGAATTTCTTTGCACAATTCCTCTAATTCCTGTTTAGATATCTTATACCAATTTTTACAGGCCCTTTCACGGAGCTCAGATATCTTCTTTATTTCCTCGGAGATACCTTCCCTTTGCTCCTTAATTTTCTCTTTCTCCTTTGAGTCTACATCTCTAAATTTCCAAAGTTCACTCCTCATCTGATAATGCTCGTCTCGTATTGCTACAATTATATCCAAGAATTCTTTTATTTCATCCCATTTCGCCATTTCTACCTTTTCCTGATCCTGAACGTCAGTACTATCGCTCTTTTCCCCTTCGTTTTCGGAGCCTACCTGGACCGACATTACTACGTGAGACTTATTCTTATCAATATCCATTACATTTTCCCTTGGAATTGGTTTACAAATTTCCTTTTCCTTTCCGAGCTCTAAAGGCTCAACATTTATTACCCTTTTGTCTGCAGACATGTTACCATCTCTTCGTGTAACTATGTCTCCAGGTGCACGCATGCTTTCTACAGAAACATTTATCATTTCTTTGGTTGGGTACTCTTTCTCACCTGTAGTTTTACCTTTCCCTGGGCTCTCGGCCCTTACATTCTCAGAGAGCCTCCGCCTCTCTTCACTTAGCAACATCATATTAAAATACAGTGGGCCTCTAATGCTACCACACTAGTACATGTTTGAGAGATGATACTCTGAATTAGTATGTCCCAATTTCTTTAAAACTTTACTTTGGTACGGGTATTCACTTACAACGTACCCTTTTGATACTCTTATTCAATTTCATAAAACCTTTATGGAAGTATTTAAAATTCAAAATTTCGAAAAACCATTTTTTTTCAAAAAATGAAAATTTTGATTTTTCGAGAAAACTCGGGTTTTCCCTAGGAAAACTCATCCCTGCGTACTGGGCGCCAAAAAGAATAATTTTGCTAGGGGGTTGATAATATAATATATTCAGGGCTGCTCGGTATGAGTTTCCAGGGACCCATGCGGTCAGTTAATATTTTACGTTGTAGCTTTTCCTATCATTACTTTAATTTTACATGATATGACCGACTTAAGTGTTCCTCTAGTTATTAATCCAGCACAGTATTTATATATCCCCCTGTGCCCATTTAGCAAGAAATATGCCAATCACAGTATACCAGCGTAGCTCAATTCGGGATTTCCGGGCAGCGGTAAGTTCCCCCACTCTGTGACTCACATATTTTGGATTAATTAGAGGATACACTTGCAAAAATAACAACAAAATCAACTCCTATTTTAAACACATTTAATTAATAAAATTAATGGCGCTACAAACATTTTAAACAATTTAATTACTGACCCAAATATCAACTGCCTGTTCCAAATGAACAAGGGATCACAAAATAAAATAAACAAATATTGTATTCAAAACCTGTGGTTTCCACATAAACCCACAATTCTTATTTAATCTCACTTCCATAAAGCACTAACATTTAGTTTACATAACTCCGAGCTCTTTGGCTCCATGCATTTATCTTATTATGGTGTCATTCTTGTACACCTCAAACACTAGCTTTTATATTTTCTTATTTCTCAAAAACAAATATATTCATATTTAAAAATCTATGTTAATTATCTAATTCAATATTTTGGGCATGTCCACACATTCAGTTGTTATCATCTCTCTTTATTTCACAAATATATTAAGGTAATCAGAAAATCAATTGTGTACTCCAGAGCGTGAAGGTACTTGACACAGTCAAAAAACTATAGTTACTCCCGAACTCAGTTGCCTTCAATCAACTCGTGGAATCCCACGTCCATACATTATTACAATAGGGATTGTTATTTATCTCTTAGTCTTAATATACCATTATCATATAAGAAACTACGATCTGAACCGGCAAACGAAATATCCATCTTTAAGGACCTCGGTTCAACGCCCGGGTCGTTAACAACTTTAAACACTCCTGGTGTATTCATTCCTCTTTACAACAGCTTACGAGACGGTCTCTGTTCCATCTCGCTTTAAAAGAGCTAGACTCTACTACATGGGGTGCGATTTATGACACGTTAGGGTGGCGGAGACATCCTGTCTGACCCAACATTAGTAGCTTATTCTCAAGGCTTTCAAAACAAACCTTCCCATTCTATCCAGTTCTGGGGAGACCGGGCTTTACTGTACCGTAACATTCAAACAACTATTCTTTGGTTCAAAGACCATTTCCGTATCCTTGGCATTTATTAATTATGAGAGGGTCATCATTGATTGGGAAGATTAAATACACATACGACGACGGAGAATTACAGGGGCTTTTATCATAAGAAGATCCTGCATTCGAATCTCTTCAGGTGCCTCGGGAACCAATCCCTACAGAGGACTTATACAAAATGCGATTTAATAATAATAATAATAATGTTATTGGTTTTACGTCCCTTTTAACTACGCTGGCTTTTAGAGACGCCGGGGTGCCGGAATTTTGCCCCGAAGGGGATCTTTAACGTGCCAGTAAATGTACTGACACGGCTCCCTCGCATTTGCGCACCCTCAAATGCCAGCTGACTGCGCCAGGTTTCGAACCTGCAACCTTGGGCTCAGCAAGCGAGAACGTTACCCCTGAGCCACGCAGCCAGACAAAATGCGATTTAGAGTCGGCCGTGGCCCATATGACATACGCTCAATAATACCATATATTAGCTCCCTTTTTAAATACATACACAATGCCTCGTGATACTATGTCACTAATAGAGGACTTACACAATTATCAATTCACTGCAATCAACTACCCTCCATAAGTAATGTACCAAGTATTTAACCACTACGCTTTCCTAGCGTGACACTTTAATATTATATTTGCGCTCATTATGCGCTATGCATTATTTTAAGCCGAAAATGTCTTCCCAAGAACTGATAAAATCTCTTTAGTAACAATTCATATTATTTTTATTCACATATTAATCTTTCCGTGGTCGATAAATCGCTCCCTGTTTTAAAATATTCCATTGAACCTCATCTTTTACACATACGTTAAGGCTTAACGTTCTTATGTTCATATCAATTTATTTGATTTTTATTTAACATTTCCATATTTAATTATTATTATTATCTTTATTCTTTAAAACAAGCTCAAAAGCTATTTCTTTCATATCTCAACTTTACTTTATTTCAATGTCTTTCATGATAATTAAATGATATTTCGCTTGCTCTTATGACATTTGTTAAATACATTAACCCTTTATTCACCTATTTCCTCTACGGGATTTATTCTTTACATAATTATTCATAATTTCTCTATTTATTTTATTATTGTTCAGACCGTGTTCTTGATTATTCAGCATTTATTTATTAAAACACATCCCTTTCACTCCAAAACTCCGGTGGGTTTTGTACACAATCAATTTCTGACACCAAAATAAAAATGAATTTTGTACTCACATATTTTCCAGATCATCCCCTGATCTTAAATCTGGTGCGGTGTTTCATTTTTGGGCCCACTTTGAACTTTTTACACCATATTAAAGGTATTCATCTTACGTAAAAACACAAATAAACATATATCTAAAACACTTAATATTGACGACATTTTTATATTCTGATGTGTCCCTTTTGAACACATAATAAACACTAAAAATGTTATTTAACACACAATCTGGATTATTTTACACTTCACAACGATCACTAGGCCGTGTTTCTGAGCCTCTCACACGTGATCTTCTTAAATTCCCGTTTCCAAGGGCGGAATTTATCCGATGTCGGCTTCCTATTCTGAAGAATGCGAAAGTCCCGAAACATCTACTGTTCCCTGGAGTTCAATTCTGCTATTCCTATCCTGGATAACCGGCTATTGATCTAGCTTGAACGGCTTGTCTGTAGATCTGTCTATCGATCCTAACGAAAGTCTATATGGATCGAGGTCTCCTCTAAGACCTATAGATTCAGTTTATAGCAGCTAGCACTTCTCGATTCTAGTACTATTAGAATTGTTCGCCTGCTTTCAGGAGCTAATGTTTATAGTCTCCTATCCTATTTATTTGAACTGTTTTAACACTCCTACGTTCGAACCTTATTCTGTTCTTCCCTTTTAGATTACTTCAATTTAAATAGCAGTTTATCTGTCTGGTACGATACTTCCGTACGTTATGATCTGTTCGTTCGTACATTTAATGACCTATCGCCTTTAAGTCCGACGTTCGCAGCCTGCTCTGACTATATCTTATGAAGTTTCACTTTAACTTGTATACAGTCGGGCCTAAATCCTATAATTAGGATTTTCCTAATATATCACTACGGCGATACTTTAAAATTTTTCTTGAATGCTCCTTATGGAGGCAAGCAAGTCGTTACTACTGTGACGCCTGTGGCTATCGGATCTTGCTTCGGCGGTGTAAAACAGCGTTTCTCCCCTCAAGGAGTACTGGTAGCTGTTATCGATGTAACGCAGAGTTACGTCCCTTCACGGACTGTCGGAATGATTACTTCTACGTCGTGGAGCAGCACTTCCCCTCACGGAATGCTCGTAGGACTGCATGCGATGTGACACAGTGACGTGCCCTCTGGCTGTCTGAATACTGCATTCGGTGCGTATACTTGTTGCGCAGTATGACCTCCCCTGAGGTTCATACGTTTGAAGACTTTGATGCAGCACCTCCGGTCACGGAGTGCTCGTTGTAACTGCTTGTGTGGTGCGACACAGTGACGTGCCCTCGGGCTGTCTAAATACTGCATTCGGTGTGATGTGATACAGCACCTCCCCTCACGGAGTCTGTCGTGAACTGCATGCTTAGCTTGGAAACACCCGAAGCTTTATACTGTTTTACTACAAAAAAATAAGACTCAAGCCTTTTCTGTGGTCAACTTCTAAAATAATGGTGCCACAAATATAAAAGTTATACCTTCCGAAAGCTCGTCTTCTCAATGTCAAATGATCTTATTGCACCTAAGAATCGATCGTGCAATTCGGAGATATTAATTAATTTCTCGTCCTCAATTGTGTGGGTGTTGCATTCTTTTTGCTCTCTCCCCTCCACAGAGGCTTAGGTAATTCCCCTATGACGTCGTCTTACGTCGGCAGTTTATTTCTGCACAATTATTACATGGTTTCTCTATACTGAAAAATCTCTCATTCAAAATGATTCACTGTGCTGTGCTTGTTTACTCATTATTATGCTCGTAAACGTGTTAATTTTAATTATTCCTCTTCTGGTGCATATGCGGCGTTGTCAAAATCCAGCAACGTCAGCTTGAATTCCGATTCAGGCTTCTCTTTCTATCACGGTGGAAATTTCCACTCAGTTATTAATACTCGTGACCAGCCCTCTCTGAAATGTCGAGTGGGGTGATCTCATCTAAGGAACATCTGTCCCTAGTCGCTTGCACAATGTTAAGCTATATTCCTGGCTTAAAATCTCTCTCCGTTCCTTTAAGAAACTATACGTTTCTTTCATTTCTTCCTTAAGGACATGGATTCGACCGTCATGGACCCTATGGCCCATGGGTTCACTATATGTGTGCCAATTTTGGAATAGCTCCCATGCATATCTTCCAAGATATCCAACATGGAGCTCAAATTTCTAGTGCGTTTTTTCAGCAGTTGGTAGCACTGACATCATTTTCAAATATGGACGTGAGAGGTTCCGGTATACATCTTTACTCCTACTAAATTTGGTTTCAATTGCTGCAGCCGTTTAGGAGTTGATAGGAGGACACACACACACACACACACAGAGAGACAGACAGACATTTGGCCGGATCGATCTCATAAGTCTACTTTTTCCTCATTTTTGCAAAATGTGAAAAGTAGGCAAAAAATATGCTCTTTGAAATAATAATAATAATAATAATAATAATAATAATAATAATAATATCGTAAGGCCTCGGGTGCCGGGTGCAAGCTTTGTTATTTGGCACCCAGAGAGCAGCTTGTAAGTCGAATGTCGTCGTTCCTTGGAACGCTATGAAAGTCACGGAGGTTAGATATCTAAGCTCCTAGACACTATAGCGTTTTCTAGTAGAGAATGGAGGAACTTTGTGTTGGCGGAAAATCCCGAGATTAATTTTGCCACTATGAACACGGCCTACTGAATTCAAAAGGGTTCTTCATCATTCCAACGACGTATGACACGTTGCCTATGTCCTGATTTTTGTCGCCTTTCAAAAAAAAAAAAACAGTTACCACGGCCAGGAGCGAACCTGCAAGCCTGTGGTTGGTAGTCCGACACGTTAACCACTCACCCACCGTCGCAAGCAGTATAACTGATATACAATTTTGATAGCCATTGCATTTTTTTTTTTTCAGAATAAAAATAATTTTACAATATTACATAGCGAAAGCTGAATAAAAATAATTGATATTAACTTGCTAAAGGACTGAAACGTAATTTAGGTATTATAGTACATTATGCAACGAGCCTATAATGGCTATAATTAAGACACGAGTATGTTCGCTCGTTTTATAATTTCCATAGGTGTCCGGACAGTTCCCCACACTGACACTTCCACACACTGCCCAAAATACTGACACTTCCACACAGCCCTTGGACGTGGCTACCTGTTTAATGACTCAGAAATAATCTCGACTGACATTTCCACACACATCTCCCCCCACCCCGTCCCCCAAGGCTACTATGGAAAAGATCAAGTTGACTACTTCGTTGACAACTGGCTAGATAACCAAGACATTCCAATCGAGATGTGGAACTGCCACCAAGCACGACACAGGACAACAAATGCTGTTGAGGGCTGGAACAACCGACTCAACAATCTTGTCGGAAGACCTCACCCCAAATTAAAAGAGGTTGTCAAAGGGTTCAAGACGGAAGCTGAGAAGACAAACTGCGCATTTTTAAAGGCCGTGATCAACATGGAAGGGAAAAAAGAAGACGAAAATATGTCAAACTGGACGGATGGATTGAGAACATTCAGAAAAAGTTCGAAAATGACAAAAATATGAAAAGTTTTGTATAGGCAAGTTGCCTATTCACAGAAAATGGAGTAGGTTAATATTATTGTTGAACAAATATGACAAAAACAAAACAAAAAACAAAACAAAAACGAAAAACAAAAAAAAAAAACAAAAAAATAAAAAAACAACTGACGAAGCCTAGAAAGCTGATTTTAAACACGCCAAAATTATAACAACACCAAACTGATCGGTTTTGTTATTATTTTGCCAGTCCACAGCCTGGATAAAGTGTGATGGGAATCAGACTCTGCATTTATTTTATTTTGATGGTAATTACACTACATCACAATGATATTTTCGAGACCGTGGTATGTAATGAAGTACATAGACCGAGCGCTTTTCTTCACTCCAAATGAGTATTATGTTAAGGTGCATTGTCACAGGTGCGGCTGTAACGATGATCACTGAAGCCTTAGGGGTGGGGGAATGTGTGTGGAACTATTAGTCGGGAATATTTCTGAGTCATTAAACAGGTAGCCGCGTCCAAGGACTGTGTGGAAGTGTCAGTATTTTGGGCAGTGTGTGGAAGTGTCAGTGTGGGGAACTGTCATGTAATCTTTCCATACGAGTGTCTTAATTACCATTATAGGCGAGTTGCATACGACTGTTTATGTTCCACGATAATTATAACTATTTTATGTTCGAACATAAATATTTATCAATATCTGTCGAGATTTCGCCAGTTTTATGTGCTGTACAGAGCGCATGAGACGCAGAGAATACCTTGTATTTGACCATGGCCTCCTGGAATACCCCACGTTAACACTAGACACGCAGTGAAATTTTAAATAGAAAGGCCGTGGAAGTCAGCTCAGGTGTGATGCTATCCTTATCTAATTGGTCACACAACTGTTTCTTGAGCTCTGATTGGTGGGAGAAACTGTATCATAATGAAAACTTGTACTATAATGAGCCTCATTATAGTACAGTTTTCTGACATATAATATTTCGCCATGGTCGAAGATAAAAATAATTCCATTATTATTCTGTGATAGACTCTTGGAGTCCGAATTGAAATATAAGACTTTAAGAACATTAAGTAACAAAAAGTGTTTCAAAACAACATGAAATTAGAATATCCGCCCTTCTCAAGCAGAGATATGCTCTTAAACAGGCAAAGGAGAAAAATATGATACATTGTGCCAAAATATACATAAATATACAAATAATATGATTTTGCATGAACTCCCGAGCATTAGTAAATACATAGAAATCCCGCCTTTGTGATAACCTCCGCGATTGTATTGAAGTATTAGAAGCCAGCGTTGCCGAGTAATCTATTATAACAGCATGCTTTTCCGTTGGTCAAGGAAGAAGGAGACTTTTGCCACTTAGAAAGCAAATTAACCGGTGATGGACGAAGCAAAGAAGATACAAAAAGTAGGTTGGGTCTGGCAAGGAAAGTATTTCTACAGAAAAGAAATCTGTTGACATCGAATATTGATTTAGGTATTAAGAAATCATTTTTGAATGCCTTTGTCTCGAGCATGGAAGTGAGAGTTGGACTGTTGGCGCAGCAGAAAAGAGGAGAATTGAAATGTGGTGTTACAGGAGAATGATAGTCTAATAATAATAATGTTATTGGTTTTACGTCCCCTTTAATTACTGCGGCTTTCAGAGACGCCAGGGTACCGGAATTTGTTCCGAAGTGGTTCAGCATTAAATATACTGAAACGGCTCCCTCGCATTTGCGCACCCTCAAATGCCAGCTGACTTAGCCAGGAGTCGATCCTGCAACCTTGGGCTTAGCAAGCGAGAACGTTACCGCTGAGCCACGCAACCTGCCCGCAGGAGAATTATGAAGGTCAGGGGTAGATGAGTAACAATGAAGAGGAGAGGAGAGATGCTTTTGGCAACTACTAATGAAGAGAAGAGATAGGTTGGTAGGACACATACTAAGACACCCAGGGACGATGAATGACAACACTGCATCGTCGACCCTTTTGACTTTGTTACACAATTTGCATACGCATTCTGGTAGAGGGTCGTGAAAGTCTGTTCTGTTGCCAAGTTTATGGTGATATCCATGTATCACTGCGCTGCGTATTGTGACGTTTGGTCCAGTCCAATTTCGGTTGAGCGTCGCGTTAGTTGTGTGAAATTCTGTCGGTATATCATTCCTCTTCGGTTGTCTATTTTGCTTTACTTGTGATTCTTGTCGGGTAGCTGGAAGTGAAAGGCGGAAACACAAGAATGTAAGAGATGAAAAGGGGAAAGCAGAATACAGATGTCTGAGAAATGAGGTTAACAAGAAGTGCAAGGAAGCGAAAGAAGAATGGTTGAAAGAGAAATGTGCAGGTATAGAAAATTGTCTGAAATTAGGAAAAGTAGACACAGCTTATCGAAGGATTTAGAATACTTTTGGGGATAAGAAGACTAAGTGCTGTAATATTAAGGACACAAATGGAAAGCCTCTAACAGATAGGGAAGAAAAGGTTGAGAGATGGAAAGCTTACATAGAGAGTTTGTATAAGGGAAAGGAGATTGAGAATCATGTAATGGAAAGGGAGGAGGAAATTGATGAGGATACGAAAGGAGATTTAATATTGAGATCAGAATTTGACAGAGCTTTGGAAGACTTAAGCAGGAACAAAGCACCAGGCATAGATGATATACCGATTGAGTTGCTACGCTGCATAGGATATGAAGGTCTGATCAGGTTATTTCACTTGGTGTGTAGGATTTATGAAACAGGTGAGGTACCCCCTGATTTCAAGAAGAATGTAATCATCCCTATACCAAAGAAAGTGGGAGCTGACAGATGTGAAGATTACCGTACAATCAGCTTGATTACTCATGCTTCAAAGATCCTGTCTAGAATAATTTACAAGAGGATGGAAAGCCAGATAGAAACGGAGTTGGGTGAAGACCAGTTTGGTTTCAGGAGAAATGTTGGAACAAGGGAAGCTGTACTAAGTCTTAGGCTGATTTTGGAAGGTAGAATAAGGAAAGATAAGAGAACGTTCATGGCTTTTGTAGACTTAGAAAAGGCTTTTGATAACGTTGATTGGACTAAATTGTTTGACATTTTGAAATCGATTGGAATAAAGTACAGGGATAGGAGGGTGATATACAATCTGTACAGAAACCAGACAGCAGTCATTCGAGTTGAAGGACATGAGAGAGATGCTGGTATTCAGAAAGGTGTAAGGCAAGGCTGCAACTTATCACCCATACTTTTCAATCTTTACATTGAACAAGCAATGAAGGAAATTAGAGAAAAGTTTAAAGTGGGAGTGAAGATTCAAGGAGAAATAATTTCAACTCTGAGATTTGCTGATGACATCGTCATCTTGACCGACAAGCCTGAGGATTTGAATGAGTTTTTGAATGGTATAGACTCCGTCTTACGGAAAGAATTCATGTTGAAAATAAATAAATAAATAAATAAATGTAAAACAAAAATACTGGAATGCAGCCGAAATAAATCAGAAACCTCTATGGAGATCAAATTGGCAGGTGAAAAGCTGAAGGAAGTAGGAGACTTCTGTTACTTAGGAAGCAGAATAACCAGTGATGGACGAAGCAAAGAGGATATAAGAAGTAGGTTGGCTCAGGCAAAGAAAGCATTTCTACAAAAAAGGAATCTGCTGACATCGAATATAGATTTAAGTATTAGGAAGTCATTTTTGAAAGCCTTTGTCTGGAGCGTGGCGCTCTATGGAAGTGAAACTTGGACTATTGGTGCAGCAGAAAAGAGGAGAATTGAAGCATTTGAAATGTGGTGTTACAGGAGAATGATGAAGATCAGATGGGTAGATAGGGTTACAAACGAAGAGGTATTAAGACGAGTGAGAGAGGAGAGATATTTTTGGCGACTGCTAATGAAGAGAAGAGATAGGTTGGTAGGACACATACTAAGACACCCAGGAATAGCAAGCTTAGTTATGGAAGGAAGGGTCGAGGACAAAAACTGTAGGGGTAGACCAAGGTTAGAATATGTTAAACAGATTGCCTCGGATGTAGGGTGTCAGAGCTATGTAGAGATGAAACGATTAGCTCAGGACAGGGAGGCATGGAGAGCTGCATCAAACCAGTCAAAAGACTGAAGACTCAAACAACAACAGCTGGAAGTAAGAGTTTAGTGCGTAGGTCTTCCACGAGGAAAGTTTCGTGCGCTAACTCATATGCATATTTAGACCGAGCAAATTTCGAAATACCTAGTGCTGCTTTTAGGAACGTTGCTTTCACACTATCTATAGTTTGAAATAATTCCAAATTATGTGTATCCCGTATGTGAGGATGGGTAATACTTTAGCCCCAAATAGTTTCATAGCTGTCGTTAGTGACAATTGCGTGATGTTTTGTATGTCGTGTATTGCTATGATAGCAGCAGCCACTCTCTTTTACGTGTATCCGAAAGGATTTGTCTGTTGTCTGAAGTGTTACTCCTTAATACACCGAATAAAATGGAAATTGAAACATCCAGAAGGAGTGGTGCTACATTGCTGCAATTGAACATGCAGGACGAGTGTTCGGTTGTGATTCGATGATTAAACTTCCAGGTCCCTCTGACCGCAAGTTTGGACAACAATCAATACAGGATGTGCCCACCACGAGCTGCAATACATTGATGAATTCGGTGAGGCATGGAGCCAATAAGGCCCTGGATCGCTTCCTGAGGAATTGTGGCCCATGTTTGCTGCACTGCATGGGTCAGTTGTTCCAGAGTTGTGGATGGCTGAGGACGGTTGGCCAGTTGTCGACCCATCATGTCCCACACATGCTCAATAGGACTGAGGTCAGGGGATCTGGTGGGCCATTCTAGGGTTGTGATGTCGTGGAGAGCTTCTCTGGAGATGCGTGCAGTGTGAACCCGGGCTGAAACATCCCATTAGCAATGTTCGCTATCATAGGGACAACCACTGGATTGAGAACCCTATCAACGTACTGTCGAGCAGTCATAGTGCCCTCAACAAGCACTAATTGTGATTTCGCATTAAAGCCAATAGCTCCCCAGACTATAATGCTTGGTGTTGGCCCTGTGTGCCTCTCGACAATAAGGTCTGGACGGCCCCTCTCCCCGGTACGTCGGCGCACACGATTCCGGCGATCACTGCGGGCAAGACAGAAGCGCGATTCATCACTAAAGACGACCCTATGCCATTCGTCCACCCACGTCGATCGTTCTCGACACCAGGCCAGCCTTACACGTCGCTGTTGTGGGGCCAATCGAACACCTTCTGCAGGGACCCGGGATCGTAAACCAGCTGCACGCAGGCGATTACCAACTGTTTGTTGTGTAACGTGGGGTGCCTCAGCTGCTCGAATTTGCGCTGCTGTTGCATGGGGTTCCATCCGGGCCATCCGAATGATGCGGCGATCCTCTCTCACAGTTGTCTGTCGCTCTGGGCCTGTGCCAGGTCTAGGAGTGTGGGTACCCTCATTTGACCACTGCTGCCATACACGTTGTACCGTAGATGTCTGTCGGCCAACACGTGCAGCGACAGTCCTTAGCGATAATCCAGCCTCACACAGCCCAATTATCTGAGCCCTGTCAAACGGCGACAGTTGTTGATAGCGTGCTCTTCTCTGTCGTCGAGGCAAGTTTGACGGGGAACACTTCACTGCACAGACTGCAAGTCAACTACGCTACACCAGAGTCCTTATACTGGAGTTGATTCCTCCGCGACCAATCACGTGGGGAGACCTGTAGCAACAATCCAATGGGTCTGAAACTTTGATCGTTTACATACCTACATGGCATCGTTCCATATCTTGAAAATCAACACAAACGACCACTGCAGTGGTGTTGCAATTTCCATTTTCTTCAGTGTACTTGAAGGCATTAGTAATTTGCAGAATATTGTCCTGTAGATGGATATAATTGCCTACTGCGAGACGTGCTCCCCTTTCTGAAATCCATTAGTTTTATTTTTTCCAAGTTTATGGTGAATTCATTGTTGTTATCCTATATTGTGAGGTTGTCTATTGATTCTTGTAAGTCTTGCAAGTCTGTTGATTCAAGGACCATTACAATATTGACAATAATAATATCACTGATCTCTATACATGGATGGCTGATAGCTAAGGCAGCAGTAAGCCGAATAGACGATGACAGGTATAGCAAGATGGCAGCGAGCGCATGGTACAATATTGTGAATCCGGCTCTGTGATTGGTTACTGGTAGTTTGATGTTAAACATGAATTTATACTGGCAGTAAATATTTTGTGTTTATTGCAGTTGTAAAATGGGCTGAATTTGGTTATTTAAAGCCTAAAATCTTAGTTTTAAGTACCGGTTTGGAGACCCATCATCCCATGCAAGCTGCTAATACCTTTACTTCTCAGGCAGATAGGTCACTTAGCCGTTATTTTGAAGTTATTGTGCGGTGGTGCTGAAGCAGACGTGATCGGGCTAGGCTATTGCGTTTTTAAATTTGATCCCATTTCAGGGTTTTTCGGTTCTGGGTGCGAATAGTTCGCTTAATAGTTGTAAAACGGTGGGGAGACTATATTTTGAGTAGGTTTTTAGTTGTGTTAAGTTTTATGTGGAGCTGAGGAATGAAATTGGTTTGGCTTAAAGTGCATTCTTGGCATTGATCTACTTCCCGTTATTAAGTTTATTGTGCTGCTAGCGTGATTAAAAGCTGTAGTATTTGATGTAGAGTGCTGAGATTACTTGGGGGAAGTGTTGGCAGAGGGAGAGAAGTGAGGGGATGGGTTTATGGAGTTGTTGCTGTTGTTGCCAAGCATTACCAAGCACCGATTACGATATGTCGAATCTAGGCCTGTATAGTGAGCTACGTTTATAGGTACATCATTTTAAGAATGCATAATTTCGTGGCATATATATATATATACACAATATACAAGAATGTTTCCAGAAATTGTTTTTCACTCGTTACTCTGTTACTGATCGCTAATTGCGTGTACTCAGCACCTAAGTTGATATTTGTCAGCCGTTATTATACATTCATTTTTATTGCTATTCCGGAGATTTACTGACCTCGGAATGACGTGTCAGTGATCCCAATGCCCTTATGCTATGAGTGAACATATCTCTATATTTTTATTTGTTCCAAAGCACCATTAATTACGATTTAAAATCGACTAGATTATCATTGCTTCCCCATAAGGAGAGCTCGTGAATGGGTACGCCAACATGGCGGACCGCGCGCTCAACCTGGGATACTTTCTCGTGCAGCGAAGAGCAGCCATCAGCGATCCATGTATAGAGATCAGTGCATCGGGCTCATCCTAAAACTTTAGTCAGGAGCCGCCCTTGATATCGATATCTCATTTTCGACAAAAAGTGACGTAGGTTGTTTTTCCTATCAGTCTTTTATTTGTGTCTGTTTGTTTGTTGATGTTAAACCTACCGGAGCGAATGTCATGAAACCTGAAGTGAGAAGAAAGCCTTCCCAACACAGTTCTAATGCAAGTGGCGTAACTCTGGAGGGGGATGACCGGAGTCATATCTCAACTAAGTTAATTGCGTTCATGTTTTTTTTTAGCCTACTCTTTTTTATGCTTTGTGTTTGTTTTCTACTTTTTCTTTTCTTTTCGAATTTGTCTTTTTAATTTCTCTTTTTTGTTTTGTTTTCTGGGTTTGCTTTTGTTTTTGAAATATGCGTTTTGTTTGTTTTCTGCTATTGTTTTTGAATTTTGATGTCATTTTTGGTTTTATGTTCTGCTTTTTCTTTTGTTTTCGAATTTTGCTTTGTGTATTTTGTTTTTTGTTTGTTTTCTGCTGCTTCTTTTGTTTTCGAATTTTGCATTTTTGCTTCTGTTTTTTGTTTGTTTTCTGCTTTTGCTTTTTGAAATGTGCTATCTGATGTTTGTGTTTGTTTTCTGCTTTTTATTTTGTTTTTGAATTATTCTTTTTAATTTCCGTTTTTGTTTTGTTTTCTGTTGTTTTTGAATTTTGCTTTTCTCTGCTTTTGTTTTTGTTTTTTATTTCAGTTTTTGTTTTGTGTTTATGTTCTGATTTTTCTTTTGATTTCGAATTTTGCTTTCTGTTTTTTGTTTGTTTACTGCTTTTGCTTATGTTTTTTGAATTTTGCTTAATGTTTTGTGTTTGATCTCTGCTTTTAATTTTGTTTTCGAATTTTTCTTTTTGATTTCTGTTTTTATGTTTTGTTTTCTGGTTTTGTTTTTGTTTATGAATTTTGCTTTTTGTTTGTTTTCTGATTTTGTTTTTGTTTTAAAATTTTGATTTCATTTTAGGTTTTGTGTTTGTTTTTTTCTTTTTCTTTCTGTTTTTGCTTTGTGCGGGGAGAAGAATAAGACAATCAATGAAAGCAAATCTACTCGATAGGATTTGATACCTTTTATTTGCACCTCTCAATGTGCGTCCTAACAGTATTTTACACAAGTAAGGATGAATGTTCTCAAATTATAATCGTACATAATCCAGTCGTTTGTCAACAATCCAATTTTTTTTAAAATAAAAATTTCATGAAATTACGTTTGTTCTAACATTTGGCTCGGGGGAGGGATTGATTCCTCTAATTACCCCGCGTGTCCCAATCAATCATGTGCGAGAAGTGGCGCGATATCCATCACTCACCTCGCACAAT
Source organism: Meconema thalassinum (assembly GCA_946902985.2). NCBI lineage: Eukaryota > Metazoa > Arthropoda > Insecta > Orthoptera > Tettigoniidae > Meconema > Meconema thalassinum. The sequence continues at coordinate 51,229,754 of OX336398.1, read as the reverse complement.
CCGTGAAGTGGTCCAGACCAATAGAGTAACGGGGGGAGTTAGGGACATCAATCCCCACCACAGCTAAATAATTAAAAAAAAAAGATAAATGACATTCGTTGAAGTTTAGAATTATGAATAAAAGTGACAGTCAGTCTGAAAGACTAGACTTTGTATCATTTTAAATGCTACAAATGCTGAAAAAATGCTAGAAAGGGTGGAGGTATCTCGCTTCGCTCGAAGTCAAAGACTCTTGACATGTTAGAAAATTATCTGCATAATACTTATCTTGCTTATCTTGTTTCAAATTACTCGCGAAGGGTAAGTGCAAACCAAGGGCAAAGCAAGGTCAAGCGCCAGGGATGCCGCACGCTCACCAGAGCGCGCGCGGACGTGCCCGTTCCATCCAGTCTAAAAACACTTATAGAGGGCGATGTATTGTAGATAGAGATATGCTCTCGCGGACTTTTTTGTAGAACTTTTCATGCTGACCAATTCTTTCGCTCATAATATATTGATATTTTTAACGGTTTGCCCAGCGTAAGCTTAAGAAGCGCACGGACGCCAAGTTTGTTTTCGACTTTTTCACTGAAATCGTTACTGCTTGGCTTCCTTTGATCATACATAAATTATTTTCTACAGAATCTATCCTCGAGATATCCTTTACAGAATGGTGACAACCGCATCAAATCCACCCAGTGGGTCTCGAGATTACCCGTGACATCCAAGAATCGGGGATTTTTGTCTTATACTAACGAAGTAGAGATTGTCGGGGAACACATGCACCAAGCGGTACTATGACGTCACACACCTCCATGCATCTGGGTACATTTCGTCCCGTCACCGTAACGTAACGCCAGACCCCAGCGTAACGACGAAGTCGACAAGATCATTTAAAATAAGAGTTTAGTGCTTTTCAGTCGGTCAACACGAATGTACCCAAAAGAGATGGGTTATGCCCTAATCCTGAAATAAATTACATGAGATTAATAAAACACTAGGATGACCAGTTTCGATCGTCAAGCGATCATCATCAGATCCAATACACTTAGGCTATAAAATCTATGTTTGAAATACAGGTGAAAATATTTACAATATGTACAATTATTTAGTTGCAGTATTGGTACTGCAACTGTCAGTGTATGCTAAATGCAGTATATATGTTAGGTGAAATGCTAAATGGTGATGGCTATCCGGAGATTGTACTTTAGAGAGATTATATGGTTGTAAACTATGGTTAAACTATAAAATTTTTGGCTAACTACTTATCTGATTGTCTTCCGTACTACAGCTATTCGCAGTTTCCGTGTTCACTTGAACTCGCTGTGCGGTCGACTGCGGTGGTTATCTTAACGACTGGTTTTTCCCTGCCTTCCCCCCCTGTCCCTACGTGCTGTGGGGAGTGATCGCGATGTGTTTATGTGAGGTGTTGCCAACCTAGATAAGATGTATGTTATTGAATGAGGTGGATCTACAACTATTAAAGACCGTGGATTAGTCCTCGCCACGCGTGGAGCATAACCCATTCGAACTAAGCGTTGACGGTCTTATGAGGACGTCCCGGCACCTTTAATACTGCCTCTAATATGGGCCTTGGTTTATTGCAGAAGAAAAGTACATCGTACACCTGATCCAGATAACATTTACCTATTAAAAACCCCCTAATTTCCCCCCCCTTTTTTATCTAGCTTGGCTGTGTCGCTAAATTGTGTTTTGTTTCCGACAGGGTGTGTTTTTTAGTAGCGTGAAGAGGGGTGAGCTCTCCATGAACGTGTGTTCATTTAGATTGTTGGGATTGTTTCGTTTGGCTAGGTGTATCTCGATTGCTTCCTTTATGTCAAGAGCTCTGCCTTTCGATTCGTGATGGATTATTTTAAGGTCCGACTCTATGTTGGTAAAGCTATGCCCTGCGTCACACATATGTTCGCACACGGCTGAATGTGTGCGAACATATGTGTGACGCAGGGCATAGCTTTACCAACATAGAGTCGGACCTTAAAATAATCCATCACGAATCGAAAGGCAGAGCTCTTGACATAAAGGAAGCAATCGAGATACACCTAGCCAAACGAAACAATCCCAACAATCTAAATGAACACACGTTCATGGAGAGCTCACCCCTCTTCACGCTACTAAAAAACACACCCTGTCGGAAACAAAACACAATTTAGCGACACAGCCAAGCTAGATAAAAAAAGGGGGGGGAAATTAGGGGGTTTTTAATAGGTAAATGTTATCTGGATCAGGTGTACGATGTACTTTTCTTCTGCAATAAACCAAGGCCCATATTAGAGGCAGTATTAAAGGTGCCGGGACGTCCTCATAAGACCGTCAACGCTTAGTTCGAATGGGTTATGCTCCACGCGTGGCGAGGACTAATCCACGGTCTTTAATAGTTGTAGATCCACCTCATTCAATAACATACATCTTATCTAGGTTGGCAACACCTCACATAAACACATCGCGATCACTCCCCACAGCACGTAGGGACAGGGGGGGAAGGCAGGGAAAAACCAGTCGTTAAGATAACCACCGCAGTCGACCGCACAGCGAGTTCAAGTGAACACGGAAACTGCGAATAGCTGTAGTACGGAAGACAATCAGATAAGTAGTTAGCCAAAAATTTTATAGTTTAACCATAGTTTACAACCATATAATCTCTCTAAAGTACAATCTCCGGATAGCCATCACCATTTAGCATTTCACCTAACATATATACTGCATTTAGCATACACTGACAGTTGCAGTACCAATACTGCAACTAAATAATTGTACATATTGTAAATATTTTCACCTGTATTTCAAACATAGATTTTATAGCCTAAGTGTATTGGATCTGATGATGATCGCTTGACGATCGAAACTGGTCATCCTAGTGTTTTATTAATCTCATGTAATTTATTTCAGGATTAGGGCATAACCCATCTCTTTTGGGTACATTCGTGTTGACCGACTGAAAAGCACTAAACTCTTGTTTACTAAGGCAACACTGAAAATATGGCTTCAAACACCACAACAAATCATTTAAAATGATAAAATCCAATCTATGTTTTAATAAACTATGTTGAAAATTAAATAACAGTGTGTTAGCTAAATCAAGTTAATCATTGGTTAGAAGCTTCAGATGATTTTGCAAAAATGTTCCGAAAATTTGACGTTATAATTTAATACCAACTTGCATTATCGAAGTTTGAAGTATACGAAGTCAGTAATCTACTAATGGATACCGGAAGAATGATACTTCTTAAGTCTTATTAAAGGCAAATGTTTACAGGAAAGCAAAATACACATTTTAACGTTAACAATATTGACCTATGACTTGACTTTCACAACATCCAATTCCGTAAACGAAATCCTCATATAGGCTAACTCGCGTTACTTAGATCAGAGCTTTTGAACTGCGCGAGTGTTCTCGTCTAAACATTTTTTTTGTAGGTTAGGAAATGGGCATAGCACTCTTGCTCTGAACCCAGTCACAGCCCTAAAAATACTATTACTCGTGAAGAGTATCCAATATTTGAACTATTGGCAACTCAAACTAACACTTGGGGCGCTGCGGTCGGTCTGGATAAGTAGGGTAAAAATACTCATTAACACGCGTTTGATATGGAACACATTTTATTTTTCTGTTATAATCAGTAAATGTGGTCCCTAAAATAATGACAGTGTTATTTTTAATTGTATATATGTATAACTGTGCGATACACGTGATCTAATTTGTGTGTTCCACTGGGTTTTGTGTCAATTGCATATTATCAAGCATCGGTTGTCTGCTGGTATTTGTTTTTGAGCAGTTCGAGTTATGGCGCTGTTACGTTTAAAAGCTATATTTGAGTTTGCTCACTGTACCATAGACTCTAGAAATTATTTGCTGCTTGGTAAGGCGAAGGGATGAGTTTAACTTGTATTAAAGCTCGGGGACCAGCCCCGTGGTGTTGGGGTAGCGCGCCTGCCTCTCACACGGAGGCCCCGGGTTCGATTCCCGGCTCCGTCACGGATTTTAAAACTGACGTGAGGGTTGAAACGGGGTGCACTCAGCCTCGTGAGGACAATTGAGTGAGGCCCGATCACGAAAACCAAGATTAACGGCCGAGGGGACCCGATGCGCTGATCACGCGTCACCCCAATATCTGCGGTCGCTTGGTCGGCCTTAGACCCTCATGGGTTGTATAGTGCCAGGGGTTGTCTATTAAAGCTCGGGGGACACAGGAATTGCTTGATTTGGATGGTTAGCAGGTGGGTTTGGTGTTGAATATCGGAATGGTAGCAGGTTCTCGCAGAGTAGATATTTATCCTGCGAAGTCAAATTAGGACTATATGACTCGTAGTGGAATGGCTCGGATATCGCAGAGCGAGGTGGTGGCGGTTGGTAGGGTTATTAGAAATGAACTAGAGATCGGGGAAGGATACCTGACTGATGAAGCTTGGCTGTCTAGTTGCGGCTTGGCTCGGCGTAACAATGAACAACCCATCCTGTGTTGCCCGAATTTATTTGGTATCGTCACCTTTCGGCTACCGTATTGGCAACTCAAACTAACACTTGGGGCGCTGCGGTTGGTCTGGATAAGTAGGGTAAAAATACTCAATAACACGCGTTTGATATGGAGCATTTTTTATTTTTCGGTTATAATCAGTAAATGTGGTCCCTATAAAATAATGACAGTGTTATTTTCAATTGTATATATGTATAAATGTGCGATACACGTGATCTAATTTGTGTGTTCCACTGGATTTTATGTGTTAATTGCATATTATCAAGCATCGGTTGTCTGGTGGTATTTGTTTTTGTGCAGTTCGAGTCAATGCGCTGTTACGTTTAAAAGCTATATTTGAGTTTGCTCACTGTACCATAGACTCTAGAAATTATTTGCTTCTTGGTAGGGCGAAGGGATGAGTTTAACTTGTATTAAAACTCGGGGTAGACAGGAATTGCTTGATTTGGATGGTAGGTATTAACCCTGCGAAGTCAAATTAGGCCTACGGTATATGACTCGTAGTGGAATGGCTCGGATATCGCAGAGCGAGGTGATGGCGGTTGGCAGGGTTATTGGAAATGAACTAGGGAGCGGGGAAGGATACCTGACTGATGAAGCTTGGCTGTCCTAGGCTGGTGTAGGCTTGGCTGTCTTGGTACGGCTTGGCTCGGCTTGGCACGGCATAAGTGAACAACCCGTCCTGTCGTCTGTGAGTGTAGTGGTGAGTGCTCCAACCCGCTCTTGTTGCCCGTATTTATTTGGTATCGTCACCTTTCGGCTATTGCTATTTGCATCTTTTGGAAAGTGATGAAAACGTATTTCCGCAGCCCTCTTATACATCGACTTACAGCCGTAAACTGAGCAATATACTTTGCTTTTACTCATTTTGCACTCTTATCAACGAGTAAAACTTATAACTTATGTATAAACACGAAGAATTTACCACGATCTGCTTACCAGTACAAGAAACCATATACAAACAGTCACCACGTGACAAATGTACCCTACTTGGTAAGTTTCTCATTTTTACCGCTAGATGTCATATCAGATAGCTGGAGTTGCCAATTGCTATCTTTTGGAAAGTGATGAAAACTTATATCCGCAGCCCTCTTTTACATCGACTTGCAGCCGTAAACTGAGCAATATACTTTGCTTTTACTCATTTTACACTCTATCAACGAGTACTTAAGTTATTACTTATGTATAAAGACACGAAGAATTTACACGATCTGTTTACGAATACAAGAAACCATATACAAACAGTCACCACGTGACAAATGTACCCTACTTGGTAAGTTTCTCATTTTTACCGCTAGATGTCAAATCAGATAGCTGGAGTTGCCAATAAACTACTGGAAAAATGTATCACATACATACAAGGACACAGAAAGGTTCTAATCTTCACACCAAGCGACGTACCTTAGTGGCTTACTACTTGAACACAAACATGACATCGTCACACTGAAGGGTATGGAATTAAAAATTAAGGGAGCATTCTTGCAGAAATCTAAGGATGGCATGAATAACAGAAGGAATGGGAGAATGAAGGAGGACAGAAATGTTAGAGGGAGGGGGAAACTTAACAAACGTAAAGTGTGTGAACAAAATTGTTAATTTTCGAGCTCCTACACATACGGATAGATAGGTGCACATTATAACTTCTCAAATACTTCCAAAATCAAACACGAAAAAAAAAAAAAAAAAAAAAAGAAAAGACCGCGAAAGAGAGGTTTTGAGATTTTGAGTATCCTATATTTTGTTTTCATTGATTATGTATGCATCATTTTCCCGAACCAATACTCCCCTGCATACACTCTTCCAGAGTAGGCACTGATGAAATAAAATATTGAATGTTCTACTGTGAATAATAACATTATAACTAAGTTAGTCGCCTCCGTAGCGTAGCGGTCAGCACGGTTAGCTGCCGCCTCGGAGGTCCTGGGTTCGATTCCCGGCTCTGCCACGAAATTTGAAAAGTGGTATGAGGACTGGAACGGGGTCTACTCAGCCTCGGGTGGTCCAAATGAGTAGAGGGGATTCGATTCCCACCTCAGCCATCCTCGAAGTGGTTTTCCGTGGTTTCCCACTTCGTCTTCGGGCAAATGCTGGGATGGTACTGTCCCTTTAAATCCGGATAGTAGGCTGTCAGATATCCGCCCCCTCAATCGGATTGCCAAAAATCAAACGCACCGGCACAGCTACATCAATGAAAATGGCACTGACAGATACTACCGAGATTAGAGCACAGCAGTTAACAAGAAATTATTGTGGAACACACCAAAATATACGGGGGTTCATACTTACCTTTACTTACCTCTTCAAATTAATCTCGGCTATGGGTTGCCAACTGGATCACTTAAAGTATGCCCTCACAATAACCTCCACCATGATATTTAAAATGAACCAAAACGGAAACAAGAGACTTTAAACTGTACAATAATTTATTTCACATAAAGGGAATGATTCTAACAAAAATGAAACAACAAAATACACGTGGCAATCAGAAGCCATTGTCAATATAGTCATGTCCTCCTGTAGGACTTGTAGACGTTACATACAAAATTTTATCTTTCCTAGCTTATAAAGAACGTAATAATAGTAATACACTTGGAATGGATGAGGGAATTGGAACGAGACATGTAGCAATTGTTTTCCTCTTTCATAAACATCACACTTTATTTATAACTGCAAGCCTGCTATGTAGTCGACCTTGGCCTGTAACATACAGTTGTCAGGCCAGCTGCGATCCACCCTACATCATGTCGCATGCCTACGTCGTCAAGTGAACCCACCTGTCCAGTCAACGTTAGCATATGCTCGTAACCTCGGAGCCTAGCTCCTTTTCAAACACTTTAAATGTCCTCAACTCAACTCAAATATTATCACGCAAATCTTTTAAATGCTTCAATCACATATCACTGGATTACTCTAATAATCCCAAAACTTGTTTAATTACATAATCCATATGTTTCATTAGCGTTGTTTAGAGTATAATGACAAAACTCTTATTGTTTATAACAAATGCTCATTAATTGTTTATAACAATTTAAATTGTTTATAATATTGTCAAACGACAATTAAAAAATCTATACACGCCTCTATTAATTCCTTTCATTTCCAATTATTGTTAAAGATATTTACACAATTATTTACAATATTAATATTATTTATTTTAGAAATACATTAAACCACACGTTTATCCGGTTGATAATTACTCAAATCAGGTTAATATAATCGACCAATGAAGGTTAGTTATATTTAAATGTTATAAATCCAGGTTTAATAAGTTTTAATAATTATTATTATTATTTGTGACGGTAACCTCCATTCAAAATCGTTATCTCAAATCATTTAACACTCTTGTTAATTATAACAGTAATTTCACATGATTAATTTTCAAAGGACCTGGACAAGAAACTCAGCGGAAAAATACTTCGCTCAAACGCACAAAATTGCATAAAATAGGCCCAGAATTCATCATATATCTCCATATATATGGCATAAAAATCTTCCACAATATATTCAAAAACCTCCACTTACAAATTCTTCAATTATTCCTTCAATTATTATCTCCTTCAATTATTCAAGGGCATTATTCATCAGCGACTTTTACACGTCCACTGAACTAACGATTATACATCCATAGTTCCAATTTAAAAATTCTTATATTCATTAATTGTGGATAGGATCCGTCAATGCGAGACCTCCTTTTTCGGGAAGGACTAGAAGTGAAGCTTCTAGTCTAATAAGCAAATGAACTTTAAGCAGGAACAGATTGAACATTGATGAGTAAATAGGAATGGAAACAGTTTGCCAATAACAGTGGTATTTTATTCAAAAACCAACTTTCAAAAGATTAACAATAAATAAATATATAAACATGTAATGGAAATGTGACCTTTGACAGGCCAACAACAAGCGAACAAGATTTCATAAGCTTTCAAAAGATTGACAATAAATATATAAATATGTAAGGGAAATGTGACATTTGACAGGCCAACAACAAGCGAACAAGATTTCATAAGTTTGAAATGCCAACAACCCTGAGAATAAGTAACCACTTTGTGGCCAGTAGTCTAAAGTAGAACAATGCAGGGTAAATTAGCGAGTAACTATAGTACTCAATAATAGCTTAAAATCTAGCCTAGGACTGCACACCGAGAGTAGGCTAGTTTATTTACAGAAAAATCAATATTTACATGCCAGTAGGGATAGCATCCCACTAGTTGCCTGATAGTTACAAGGCGAGGTTGTTTACAATTGAAATGGGAGCATTCCCAAAAACACCTTGATAGATTAAGTAGAGAACAAGCCATTCACTTCGTCAGAGAGGTGAACTGGTGTTAAGCCCAATAGTTTATACAAAAATAGAGAAATGGATGATTTGTTTTGTAGGATAGTTAACATGTGAAAGAGAGAGAACAGTTGTTTTCTCATAGCCCACAATTTAAAGGCATAATGCATGCTTAAACCACTTAATAGAAGGAAATAAGTTTAGTTTGGCATGGTTTGACAAGTTACTTAAGCCATGTGACATAACCCTAAAAAAAAGGGAAAGATACATTTTTAAGTTTAGAAATGTTTTAGGTTATAATAAACACTTAGCTTGTTGGCGTTGGCGTTGGTGTAGAGGAATTTCCACATAATAGAAATGGAGGAAGAACGCGTTGATCACTTTTTTCGTCTTGGAAATGTTGAAGACTTCGTGCCCAGCACAGAAGAAAATTTGTTATCGTTTTTGCTCACGACAAACTGACGTAGGCCAAGTATCGATGTTAACTTATGTAGATTTCGTAGATTATAGAATGCACTGCTGGTTTGACTAGAAGCATTTTGCGATGTATTAGCACACAGCGTTGAGACACATTCAAGCGTGAAGACGGCTAAAGCTGAGTGACTGGCAGTGTGACTTGCTGGAGACAGACAGTTGAAGTACGCCAGGGCAGGCTATATACCGGAGATCACGCGGAATGCGTGATGCGGACAGGTGGCGTCGGCCAATCCGAGAGCATGGAAAATTCTCGAAAACTGCTGAGGCCAATCAGAGCAAGGGGCCAACTGAAAATGAACCTCGTGACCAACATTAGTTCCGGAAATCATTACAGTGTCAGGGAACACGTGCTAGCAAGAACAGATTGAAGAAAAATGGAATGACATGACAGGTGAGAGGTTATGTTATAATAAAAATAAGTGAACTTTGTAAATTTCACTGAAAAGTGAACATACTGCCAGAGGGGCAACAGAGAACAAAAACAAAAATAGCATGAGAGAGAAGAGCTAGAGTGACAGAGGGCAAATGACTGAAATAGGACGAACACAGTGTCCTGATGAAGTTTTAAGTTTGACCACTCGAACTCTAGCATCTCTGCCATAATAGCATTTTATAACACGACCAGTTTTCCATACAAGAGGAGGACTTGGGTCTTTGAGAAGAACCAAATCACCCTCCTGAAGGTTAGGCTGAGAGAGCTGCCACTTGTTCCTTCTTTGGAGCGAGTGAAAATACTCAAGTCTCCATCTCTTCCAAAATTGAGCCTTAAGGGATTCTATCTTTCTCCACAAGATAGGCAAAGACAGATCAAGTTTACGATCAAGCAACGGAGGAGACGCAGCTAAGGAACTGCCCACCAGAAAATGACCTGGAGTCAAAGGAAGGAAATCACAAGGATCGTTGGAAAGAGGAGAAAGAGGTCGTGAGTTGACAATTCCCTCAATGAGTATAATTAAAGAATTGAATTCTTCGTAAGTTACAATACTAGAGCCTAGAGTTTTCTTTAAATGATTTTTTGTGAGTTTCACACAAGATTCCCATCGTCCGCCATGATGGGGAGCATAAGGAGGGATGAAATGCCATTTGAATTGGTTTAAGTGCGAGTAATTGGAGATTTGTTCTTTCGCACGAGGGGAACAAAGGGCTTTATACAATTGCTGCGAAGCTCCAACAAAGGTTTTGGCATTATCAGAGAAGACTTCTGAAGGAATGCCTCTTCGTGAAATGAATCTAGAGAAAGCGGAAAGAAAGTATGAGGTGGAGGCACTAGTTACGAGCTCAAGATGAATAGAGCCAGTGACCATACAGACAAATAGAGAAACGTATAGTTTTCCAAGGATTTTCCTTTTAGCACTAGGGTGATTTTGTTGATACACAAACGGACCGGCGTAATCAATGCCGGTGAAGGAAAAAGGCCTGCAGGGAGCTGAACGAAATGGGGGAAGGTCAGCCATGAGTTGCTGATTAGGTTTAGGCTTAGCTTTGAAACAAGTAATACATTTATGTATAACAGAAGTGACTTCGTGTAAACCATTAATCGGCCAGTATTTTTCCCGTATCAAGCATAGAAGGGTTCTAGAACCAACATGCAAGTTTTGATAATGAAACTGACGAATGATTATCCGAGTAACATGATGTTTAGACGGAAGGATAATAGGGTGCTTTTTTTCATCAGAGAAGTCAGAAAGAGAAAGTCTGCGCCCACTCTTAACAAACCATCGCCATCGAGAAAAGGGCATAAGGCAAAAAGCCTGCTGTGTTTCTTGAGAGTTTTACCTTTAGCCAATATGTTTATTTCGACTGAGAACGCCTCTCTCTGGGTGAGCCAAAGAACTTTGATGGTGGCAATTTGCAGTTCAACAGCCGAAAGAAAAGGCTGAGGGAATAGAGGTTGATCTAGTACTAAAAATTTCCATCTGAGCACATAAGCAGTGACGCGCACTAGTTTTTGAAAAGAAGAGTAACGTTCCAACAAGGAAGGAGTGTTGGCAGTTACAAAGGCAGAAGCTTTTTTGCTGATTTCAGGAATATCCTCTAACGGGAAATTAGTGTTGGAAGGTCGGTTTTGAATTCTTTCAGAAAGCCATGAAGGGCCGTGCCAGTACAAACAGGATTGAGATAGTGACTTAGGTGAACAACCACGAGAAATGAGGTCGGCGGGGTTGTCTTTGCTAGAAACATGGTTCCATTGTTCTGGTTTAGAAACAGTTTGAATTTTCTCAACTCTGTTAGCTACAAAAGTTTGCCAATTAGAAGGAGGTTTAGAAATCCTTGCCAAAGCAATAGAGGAATCTGTCCAAAAATATGTGTGCGAGAACTTACAGTCGAGTGTTTGTTTGAGTTTGTTAGCTAATTCGGCAGCAAGTAGTGCGGCACAGAGTTCAAGACGAGGTAATGAAACGGGTTTCAAAGGCGCAACCTTAGATTTAGCACATATCAAATTGGAGAAAAAGGGGGAGCGGCTTACAATGTAAGCACAACATTCGTATGCTTTGGTCGAACTGTCAGCGAAAAGATGCAAATCCAGGACAAGAGAGCAAGAGAACGGAACTAGCACTCTAGGAATGTCTATTAATGAGAGATCACAAAGACTGTGCCGAAAGGTAAGCCACTTTTGTAAAAGCGAAGGAGGAATGGGATCATCCCAATCCGAGTTCAATGACCATAGCTCTTGCATAAAGATTTTAGCTAGAACAATTACGGGTGCAATGAACTGAAGCGGGTCATATATCTTAGCTATTTCTGATAGCACTTGTCTTTTGGTTAGTGGAGGTGAGGAAGACAAATTTACTTCGTAAAAGAATGAGTCAGCTTTAGGATACCAGTGTATTCCTAAAACTTTAGTAGCATCCTCCAATTTACAAAGCTCTACTGGAGTATCAACAGGACAATGTGGCAAGAGATTGGATAGAAGTTCCTCAGAATTTGAGTTCTAACGATGAAGTAAGAATCCTCCTCTGCTAAGTAAAGTTTTTAAACTTTGAGAGAGTTCGATAGCCTCAGATACATTCTTGAAAGAAAAAAGAAAGTCATCAACGTAGAAGGAATTTTTCAACAAAATAGGAGTTTCAGAAGTAAACAAGTGACCATCTTGGGCGGCAAGATGTTTCAAAGTACGAATGGCAAGAAAAGCCGATGGTTTGAGCCCATACGTTACGGTTTTTAGTTTAAAGATCTTGATGGTTTTGGTAGGAGCATCACGCCAGAGAATTCGTTGAAGATTTTGTTGTTCGGAATTAATCAGAATTTGTCTATACATTTGTTGTATGTCGGCTATGATTCCAATTGGAAATAGACGGAAATTTAAAAGAATAGACGGGAGATCAGACTGAATGGCAGGTCCAGATAGGAGAGTGTCATTTAAGGAAATGCCATTGGCATCAGGGGCAGAACCATTAAAAACAACTCTTATCTTTTCTTTGGTGGAGGGATTCTTCCAAACGGGATGGTGATTTAAATACACTGAATCTAAAGAAGGGTTGAAATCTTGAACAGTCTCCATATGGTTTGAAGCTTCATAATCCTCCATGAATTCAAGGTATTGTCTGCGAGTGGAAGGATCTTGCTTGAGTTGATTCTCAACTGCAAATAAAGCTTTAAGAGCTTTCGGATAGGAATCACATAAAGAAGGAGGAGAAGAAATGCGTGGCATTGTGACAATAAACCTGCCATCTGGGTTACGAACAGTGGTTTCTAAAAAATGTTGTTCACAAAATTCATCTTCTGATGAAAGAGAAGGAGCAGATTCAAGGGACTCGATTTGCCAAAATTTTTCCAGACGCTGATGAAGATCTGCATTAGTGAAATGGCATTGAGAGGAACCTTGAACAGTTTGAAGAGGAATATAACCTGTGATAAGCCAGCCAAATTTAGTATGGTGGGCGTAGATACCAGATGAAATATTAACCCTTGACGGAAGAAGATTTTGCCAAAATGTGTTAGCGCCAAAAAGAATGTCAACGTGAGAGCTTTTATAGAATTGAGGGTCAGCCAGTTTTAGATCATAGGGAAATTTCCATTCGTCAATGGAAAAAGAGCGACTGGGAGTAGGACTGCCAATACTCGGAATGGACAGACAGTTTAGATGAAAGTTAGTGCCATATTGGACTGAATCTTTCACCTGCAGCTTGACATAATTTAAGGAAGTAGACTTGCTGTTGTTGATACCAGATATTTCAATATTGGTGGAGAGTGGTTTGAGACCTAACCTTTCAACTAATGATGAGGTTATGAAGTCATGAGTTGCCGCATTGTCGAGCAAGGCTCGTACTAAGTGCCAATTGCCGGAAGAATCTTTAACTTGGACCTGGATCGTAGATAACAAAACTTGAGCACTACGCCATGAGGGGGTTGTTTGATTGTAGGATTGGGCAACGGTATTTACAGTAGAAACAGAAGAGCTAGGTGGAGAAGCATCACTAGTGAGGCTCAGCGCAGGTTTGGCACTAGGATTTGAAACTGTTCCAGGAATAGACCGTGGATTTTCGAAGCGGTGCAAGGTAGAATGATGTCTTAGCTTGCAATGCATGCAAACTCCTTTTGAAGCGCAGTCCGCTAAGATATGCCTTGAAGAAAGGCAGTTAAAACAAGATTTGGTTTGCGACACAGCTTTTCTACGATCGTCAACTGAAAGGCCTTTGAAGGTATTGCAGAAATATAAAGGGTGAGGACTATTGCAAAGAATACACGAGGTTTTATTACCTTGTATAGAGAAAACATGAGAATGTGAAGACTTTTCCGAGAAATGCTTCGTGGGTTTACTTTTACTGACATCAGTGGAACCTTCAGCTTTATTGATTAAAGCAGAAAGAAGTTGGCAACGTTTCTTTATGAAAGAGATCAACACTTTAAATGTGGGTTCAGGTTTGTCCACTAAATCGGATTCCCATGCTTTACGAGTATTAAGGTCAAATTTGGACGTAGTGAGATGTATGAGAAAAAGATCCCAATGTTCAACAGGTTGTTTAAGATGTTCTAGGGCTCTTACATGAAGTTCAACGGTGTCTCCCAGATTTCTAAGGGATGATAAATTATCAGGGCGTGAAGCGGGTAAATTAAACAAGGCGTTCATATGGCGTTGAATCCTAAGTTTGGCATTGCCATATCGCTGTTGGATGAGGTCAATAGCTACCGAGTAATTCTCGGTGGTGAGAGGTAAAGCTTCAATTAACTTTAAAGGAGGACGCTGAAGAACAGACTTTAAATAATAAAATTTTTGAATCTCAGGGAATGATCTATTATCATGTATTAGAGAAGAAAAAAGTTCGAAAAAGGAATCCCACTGTTTTTCCTCCCCGGAAAAGGTAGGAAGTTGGATTTTAGGAAGAAACGGTTTGCTAACTTCGGTGTTTTGATGGGTTGCTAATTGCTTAATTAAATCCTTAGCTTCGCCATACATATTGTAATACAGTTCTTCAACAGAACTACGATCCTGTTCTTGATCAGGTTCGATTGTTTCAATTTCGGTTTGCAACACATCATACTCTTGAAAATGTTGCTGATAAACATTAAAACGTTGAACTAGAACATCATAATTGTGATCATCAAAAGATTTGGAAGCCAAAAATTGCTGAAAACGAGTAAGTTTGTTTTTACAGGCGGTTCTTTTGGCTACAAGCTCTTTAGGAAGAGACATGGCGGAACTTTGAGTACTTTCACTCACCGATCTGCTAGACTGCCGAGCGTCTGAAGTGGTAGTAGTAGTATTTGTACTGGTAGAGGTGGTAACAAGGGACATCTCCGCTCACCCCAACACAGCTTTCATAGCGATAGCTGAAAAATACAATTAGCATTAATAACAGAAGTGGAAAGCTGCAATAGCTTACCGAATGGCTTGGCAACCTGTTTCATACAATAAGCAATTATAAAGGTTATTTAAAGGTCCCGGGTTTCGGCACCAACATGGATAGGATCCGTCAATGCGAGACCTCCTTTTTCGGAAAGGACTAGAAGTGAAGCTTCTAGTCTAATAAGCAAATGAACTTTAAGCAGGAACAGATTGAACATTGATGAGTAAATAGGAATGGAAACAGTTTGCCAATAACAGTGGTATTTTATTCAAAAACCAACTTTCAAAAGATTAACAATAAATAAATATATAAACATGTAATGGAAATGTGACCTTTGACAGGCCAACAACAAGCGAACAAGATTTCATAAGCTTTCAAAAGATTGACAATAAATATATAAATATGTAAGGGAAATGTGACCTTTGACAGGCCAACAACAAGCGAACAAGATTTCATAAGTTTGAAATGCCAACAACCCTGAGAATAAGTAACCACTTTGTGGCCAGTAGTCTAAAGTAGAACAATGCAGGGTAAATTAGCGAGTAACTATAGTACTCAATAATAGCTTAAAATCTAGCCTAGGACTGCACACCGAGAGTAGGCTAGTTTATTTACAGAAAAATCAATATTTACATGCCAGTAGGGATAGCATCCCACTAGTTGCCTGATAGTTACAAGGCGAGGTTGTTTACAATTGAAATGGGAGCATTCCCAAAACACCTTGATAGATTAAGTAGAGAACAAACCATTCACTTCGTCAGAGAGGTGAACTGGTGTTAAGCCCAATAGTTTATACAAAAATAGAGAAAAGGATGATTTGTTTTGAAGGATAGTTAACATGTGAAAGAGAGAGAACAGTTGTTTTCTCATAGCCCACAATTTAAAGGCATAATACATGCTTAAACCACTTAATAGAAGGAAATAAGTTTAGTTTGGCATGGTTTGACAAGTTACTTAAGCCATGTGACATCACCCTAAAAAAAGGGAAAGATACATTTTTAAGTTTAGAAATGTTTTAGGTTATAATAAACACTTAGCTTGTTGGCGTTGGTGTAGAGGAATTTCCACATAATAGAAATGGAGGAAGAACGCGTTGATCACTTTTTTCGTCTTGGAAATGTTGAAGACTTCGTGCCCAGCACAGAAGAAAATTTGTTATCGTTTTTGCTCACGACAAACTGACGTAGGCCAAGTATCGATGTTAACTTATGTAGATTTCGTAGATTATAGAATGCACTGCTGGTTTGACTAGAAGCATTTTGCGATGTATTAGCACACAGCGTTGAGACACATTCAAGCGTGAAGACGGCTAAAGCTGAGTGACTGGCAGTGTGACTTGCTGGAGACAGACAGTTGAAGTACGCCAGGGCAGGCTATATACCGGAGATCACGCGGAATGCGTGATGCGGACAGGTGGCGTCGGCCAATCCGAGAGCATGGAAAATTCTCGAAAACTGCTGAGGCCAATCAGAGCAAGGGGCCAACTGAAAATGAACCTCGTGACCAACATTAGTTCCGGAAATCATTACAGTGTCAGGGAACACGTGCTAGCAAGATCAGATTGAAGAAAAATGGAATGACATGACAGGTGAGAGGTTATGTTATAATAAAAATAAGTGAACTTTGTAAATTTCACTGAAAAGTGAACAAATTGTGTCAAACTGTTATTATTTTTAACCTTCGTGGGTTTCATTCATGAATCGATATGAAGTAAAAATTTGCCAATCACAAATAAATTTAATAGCAAATACGATTATACACGCCTCTCTGGTCTATCAAAATTGAGCTTTATATCTCCTAAGTATCGTAGTATAAAAAAATACTATCTTCAAACAAAGTTCATCTAAACTGCAAAATAATCGAATAGAATACATTTAGACTGTGGAATGCAAACATTATTGTTCCAATCTAGAATTGAGAAAAACTCCTATCAAATGTTCATTACTATAGTGTATTCAATAAATCGTAATCAAAGTTCATATTTCATAAGATTGTCTATAATGCAATGGTAATTTCAGAACTGACGATAAACGTCTATGTTGCAATCATGTTCTTAAAACGACTAGTATTTCCAAGATCGTCGATACAGAAATAGATTTTAACGCTCTAAAATCTTTTAATTATTCTTCTTTCTTGATGATTACAGAAAATTGGTCAAAGTAATTAACTGAAATAGAATTACTTTAATAAAGTGACACGCTGTCTGAATTCAAATATGCCATAGAAAATCATTTACTTTACAGTCAAATCGTGACTTCAAAAATATGCAAATTACTGAAAGAATCTAGATATCAGTCTCAACTGATCCAAAATTATTTAACTATGCCACTGACATAACAATGTCTTAATAAATCGTAGAAAAAGGCATAAATCATCGAAGTGTACTGAGTACAGAAATATCAAGCAAAAATATGGGGCAAAAAAAATATATGGGACAGAAAATATGAGAAAAATGGTTGCTCAGACATCGCTAAATGGCTCAAATAAAACAAGAAACGTTCACGACTACCTTATCTGTTGATTGAAGTTCTCGAGGAAAATCTTCCAAAGAAGACTGGTGATGGTTCCATTTCACCAAAAATATGTGCTCCGACCTCGAACCTGGAACCAGCGCCCTCGGAGAATAGAACTGCTTCCTCCTCCGGAAATTGCACTGCTCCGTGTATACGATAGACATCCTTCTGGCAAAACTCTTCTTTGTGAGCCGGGTCTACCCTGGCCTCTCTTGAAAGTTCCCTGAAGTTCTGGTAGCAATTCGCCATGAAGTTTATTGCAGTTATTTCCGCAGAAATATTCATAATCGTGGAGTATGAAAATATTTCCACTGCCATTTGATATAATTCAGCGTTGGACAACGAGGCATGAGTGTAGTTGGATATTCACTACATGCTCGCTTTTGTAGAAAGACGATTAGCGAAGTTCCATGCTGCTATTTCACTCCATTGATATATGTCCCAATTGCATTAAAGTCCTTAGCCTTCCATCTCCATTTCCGTTATAATAGTTGAAAGAACTGCCATATTATATTGTTCCATGTTAGAATGTAGCGTTATATCATCAAAAGCAATATGTAATATCACGGTTGCAATACCAGTGTCAGCCGGAGCGTAGAATGTGATATTATAAAAGTGCTTCTCAGGTGGCGAGAAAATCACTTTTGTCTGCCGTCTTAAAGTGCCAATATCTTCCAAATTATAATCTTGAAAATGTTCAACCTTTCTACACACTTTAATATAGTACTGCACAATAGAATTAGCTTAAAGGCATTAGTCAACTCTTGATATATTATCTTGTAGACGCGTTAATGTGTTCGTTTCAACTTCGCCTAGTTTCAATCACTGTAAAATGGAACTGCGGCACTGCTCCGTGCTCGTTCAATGCGGTGGGCTTTACCACACGCGCTAAAGACAACTTGCTTCACTGATTCACTCGAAAACGACTATATGACATCAGAAATATATATGCGATATGAGAGCTTCTCTCTGCTGTGCAAGACCTTTTATCAACTTCTTAAGGGGCGTATCCATCCCTTCCATAGCTTGTTTCTCCGTCATAGCTAGAAGTTCTAACTTTGGCTATACTTGACGGATTTTCAAATTTCAAAAACTCAAAAATAATTTCTTCAAAATTCCAAATCAATGCCATAACTGAAAATAGTTTTCCACAATTCTGCATGCCAAAAATAATTAAATATGTTAGTTTCAGTAATCTCCGTCTCCCTCCAAACTATCGTTCATTGGTTCGAGTCTTTCCTCCAATCGCGTAACTTCTTCCTCAGCACAATTCCACGTTTCCCTGCGACTGCGTCGTAAATCTCAGATCTTTCTCGAACAAAATCATGACGTCACCAAGAATCTCAGCTCAAGCAGCCTACTTGCGTGAAGTCTGCGTCATCCGTGCCTACGTCATGAATATCCACGTCACAACTATGACAACCATAACTTAATTCATATTTGCCAATACAGCCACCGTGGTCTCAATATAATTCAATTTACGGGGGCAGTACCTACTGTAAGGCCACGGCCGCCTCCTTCCCTCTTCCTAGCCTATCCATCCCTATCTTCCATCCCTTCCCCTCCCTCATGAGGCCCCTGTTCGCTTTGCAGGTGAGGCCGCCTGGGCGAAGTGCTGATCACATCTCCCCAGTTGTATCCATCCCGACCAGATGTTCCAAGCTCCAGGACACTGCCCATAGAGGCGGTAGTGGTGAGTTCCCTCGCTGAGTTCGTGGGAACCACCAACCTAGAGGGTAAATTGACTAAATAAAAAAATTAAGTTAAGTGAAATGAAATAGGTGTCAAGGCTGTCCTACATTTTTCTGTCATAGGAAGACGGGGAGATGACCTAGAAGTTGTCCTCGCGGACTTCCTTTACTTGATAAACCCGCCAACGACGGAAAAGGCCTAGGGCGCGATCTGTGGAACCTAGTTTCTCATACCAGGACCTGACCACAGAACACCTGACCAACACCACCTAGAGAGAAAGCCTTGCGATATGAAGTTGACAAGCGAGTGACGTCACGGAAGCCCGGCCGTGGACATTGAGACATAACATTCTAGTTTGCAGGTTATGGTGCGTTTTCCGCGTGTTGTGTGTCGTGTTTACAGTCCCAGTTACTGATTTGCTCAGATTTCCTACCCAGTTATACTTAATGGTTATCAGTGCAGTGTAAAGTTATGCCTAATAAGTGCAGCGTTCCAAATTGTAATGGCAATTACGCCAATGGACCGAAAGTAAACGTTTTCTCTTTTCCTAATGATGATGAAAAGTCGAAATGGATACGAGCCATTCACCGCAAGGATTTTATTCCTACGAAATATTCCATGGTACGTGTTAAATCAATACTTATGCTCCAATTCTCACAAGTTTAGTGTAATGGAAGGAACTTTGTAACCAAGACTCTTTTCTTGTAGGTCTGTGGCATCCATTTCAAGCCACATGAAATTCAATGGACCACTAGTATGTATGATGAAAAGAATGGAAAGCTAGTTACTGCTCCGTTGTATAAACCGAGACTGATTAAAGGTTAGCAAGCAAATAGTCCTACCCCTAAATTTTAGCACAGGCTAGCTCTTCTGTTCACGAAAATTCATTTAGATGTAGAAGTCAGAATTTTCTAACCTAAATTATGTGCTACAGGCTAATGTAGGTTAGGTTTATTTGTTTTATGGGGCTATCAATTTCAAGTGGGAGGTATAAGTGGGTGTTAATATGGATAGTATTCACATTTCTATTGGGGTTGAAATTGCAAGCTAACTGCATGAGGTTAGAGACCGATAACCTGTAGCAGGCCCTGATTAATCTATTTTTTTTTCTATTGCAGTAATCTAATTCATTAGGCTACATTTCTTATTGGGGTGGGGGAAGAGGTGTATGTGAATCAGGTTGGAGATTGAATAAATTTAGAATAAATAGAGTAATTAATGTAATGCAAGGTGATAAAATGATCGTATCGTAAGTTAATGTTCGGATTTAATTCCTAGGAGCAGTCCCGTCTCAGTTCCCCAACTGCCCAGAGTATTTAACTGACACTGCAACTTTTTATAAACCGTTGCTATGTTCTGACAGAGCTTGCATCTCGTTGAACTGTCAACAAGGCATACTCTAGCAGCACACACTGTTGATTAAAAAAAAAAACATTCACCGGGACGTGATATGCTGTAACCATTGTCAAAAACCATTGATCTGGATGCGTTAGGCTGTAACTATTGTCAAAAACCATTGGATTAGACAAAACGAAGGTTAGAATGGTCGGCCTTGGCCGCGCGCAGCTAGTGGGACACGGTTGACACAAAACGCTGGGTGCGTTAGGCTGTAAACATTTTCAAAACCACAGTTGTGCGGAAAAAAACAAACAAATATTTACTACAGTTGATCATAGAATCGCCGATGGAAATTACAGATCGTTATGAGACAATTTCCACAATCCATGGTGAATAAACGATTCAATTCGGCGCACGATGTAATGAACTAAGTGGTGCGCACTAAAGATGCGCACTAGCGGCTGAACTGTCATCGTACTGTTTTGCTGACGATTGATTTGAACAATAGCGCTGACTGCTGTAATTTTGGCTATATAAGTCGTGATCCTATTTGGAATGGCTGGGTGGGTCACAGACAGCGGAGAAAGAAATATCTATTAAAACATCGCTCCTTGATTTATTTCTCATCGTTTCAAAAGGTATTTTGGCTAATTCATGTATTGTAGGGAATTTTATCGCACGTTCTATCTTCATTCATCGCTACCGTTGATTTCAATTTGAATTGTCACTACTGAACCTCATATATGTGCTAAAGTTCGTAAATATGTTTTTTTATTTATTGCTATTTTAAAAACGGCTGCCATGTTTCTACAGCGCTTGCATCTCGTTCAACTGTCATCACGGCTCACTCTAGCTGCACACACCGGGGTGCACACATTGTTCCCAACATGTGAGATACAAAATCACTGTTGATCAAAGAAATCATCGGGATGCATTAAGCTGTACCCATTGTCAAAACTGATTGATCTGGGCGCGTTAGGCTGTAACCATTGCCAAAAAACATTGGATTGGACAAAACGAAGGTTAGAATGGTCGTGTGCAGGTGCGACTTTGGCTGCGCGCAGGTAGCGGGGCACAGTTGACACAAAACCATTGATCTGGACACTTTAGGATGTAACCATTGTCAAAAACCATTGGATACCACAAAACGAAGGTTAGAATGGTCGGTGTAGGAGCGGCTTTGGCCGAGCGCATCCAGCGGGGCACGGTTGACACAAAACCATTGATCTGGACGCGTCAAAAACCATTGGATTGGACAAATCGAAGGGTCTTGGTGCAGCATAGTACCGTAAGGGCGAGGTTGGCAATACCGGTTTGATGATGATTGATGTGGACAATGGTGGCCACAGCTGGAATTCTGCCTACATAAGTCGTGATCCTATTTGGGATGGCTGGGTGGGTCACAGACAGCGGAGGAGGAAATATCTATTAAAACATCGCTCCTTGATTTATTTCTCATCGTTTCAAAAGGTATTTTGGCTAATTCGTGTATTGTAGAGAATGTTATCGTGCGTTCTATCTTCATTCATCGCTACCGTTGATTTCAATTTGAATTGTCACTACTGAACCTCATATATGTGCTAAAGTTCGTAAATATGTGTTTTTATTTATTGCTATTTTAAAAACGGCTGCCGTGTTTCTACAGTGCTTGCATCTCGTTCAACTGCCATCACGGCTCACTCTAGCTGCACACACTGGGGCGCACACATTGTTCCCAACATGTGAGATACAAAATCACTGTTGATCAAAGAAATCATCGGGATGCATTAAGCTGTAACCATTGTCAAAACTGATTGATCTGGGTGCGTTAGGCTGTAACCATTGCCAAAAAACATTGGATTGGACAAAACGAAGATTAGAATGGTCGTGCGCAGGTGCGACTTTGTCTGCGCGCAGGTAGCGGGGCACGGTTGACACAAAACCATTGATCTGGACACGTTAGGATGTAACCATTGTCAAAAACCGTTGGATACCACAAAACGAAGGTTAGAATGGTCGGTGTAGGAGCGGCTTTGGCCGAGCGCATCCAGCGGGGCACGGTTGACACAAAACCATTGATCTGTACGCGTCAAAAACCATTGGATTGGACAAATCGAAGGGTCTTGGTGCAGCATAGCACCGTAAGGGCGAGGTTGGCAATACCGGTTTGATGATGATTGATGTGGACAATGGTGGCCACAGCTGGAATTCTGCCTACATAAGTCGTGATCCTATTTGGGATGGCTGGGTGAGTCACAGACAGTGGAGGAGGAAACATCTATTAAAACGTCATTCCCTGATTTATTTCTCATCGTTTGATGAGGTATTTTGGCTAATTCATGTACTATAGAGATTGTTATCACTCGTTCTACTTTCATTCAGTGCCACCAATATAATAGGGAATACAAAAATTTTGTATTGAAAAGTGGAAAGGATCTTTTGAAAAGGCTATGTTTATTTAACTAGTGAAGGATAGATATGGCCATCTCTTGTTTTTTTTTTACAAAACAGCACAGTTTGTGTAACATAGAAAATATGAGAACAACATGTTTTTGCAGGTGACTCACTGTATTCTGTTGAGAACAAAGTGCTAAGATCACTGGTAATTAGCATGTTTTATTTATTGTCAGATAAGCTTATGCCATGCCTGATATTGTAAATATTGCCATATGAAAACTGTTACTGTAGGATTACTCTATATCAAGTGTTTGTTTCTTAATTATTACATTATCATGCCCTTTTATGAATCAACAACAAGTTTCCTCTTTGGTAAATGTTCTCATGTGTCATGACTGCTGCTCTGTTCCATTTCAGTAGGTAACCTTTTCTGTCATAGGCATTCTATTACTAGCCTGTTTTCTTATCACGGATGAAAACTTTCTGTGGCTACTTGTTGTTGTTGTTGTTTTTTTTTTTTTTTGGTGAGTGGGTTAGGACATCACTGTCATCAGCCATGTGTTCTTGGATATGGATATTTATTTAACTAGTGAAGGATAGGTATGGTCATCTTTTAGTTTTTTTTTTTTTTTACAAAACAGCACAGTTTGTGTAACATAGAAAATATGAGAACAACATGTTTTTGCAGATGACTCACTGTATTCTGTTGAGAACAAAGTGCTAAGATCACTGGTAATTAGCATGTTTTATGTATTGTCGGGTAAGCTTATGCCATGCCTGATATTGTAAATATTGCCATATGAAAACTGTTACTGTAGGATTACTCTATATCAAGTGTTTGTTTCTAAATTATTACCACATCATCATGCCCCTATATGAATCATCAACAACAAAAAGTTTCCTCTTTTGTAAATGTTCTCATGTCTCATGACTGCTGCTCTGTTCCATTTCAGTAGGTTACCTTTTCTGTCATAGGCATGCCATTACTACCTGTTTTCATATCATGCATGAAAACTTTCTGTGGCTAGTTGTTGTTGTTGTTTTGCAAGTGGGTTATGACATCACTGTCATCAGCCATGTGTACTTGGATATGGGTAGAATTTGTATGTGTGTATTGTGATGCTAGAATTGGGAAGGTTAGGTACGGTATTGTAGTTTTAAAGGGAGGAACTACGAGGTCATCTGCCCTTGGAAAGGAGGTGACCATGGTCTTCTGCTAGGAACAATCCCAGCATTTACCTGGAGGAGAAAGGAGAAATCGAACCCATTTCTTCTCAGTTCAGTTTTTACTCATGAGGCTGAGTGAATTTCGTTTCACAATCAAATCAGAATTGTATTTTTAGGGGCAGATGACCTCGTAATTGCGCCCCTTAAAACAACAATAATCAACAATAACTAACTAGAATTATATTTCTCGGCAGAGATGGGAATCAAACCTAGACTTTTGGACAGATATGATTGACTATACTGTAGATATTAATTTCTGTTTTAACTGTTACCGATTAATTGGTTATTTGTTGTTGTGTCTTTCCTTCTCGTTGTGTAGTCGACATCTCACGTTAAAATGGGGTGGATATTTGTCAAGTTTTTTATTGAATTCTTCTATATATCGCATTTATTGAGACATCAGTGTTTTCGGTCAAGTTCACACTCGCAAGGTTCGAAATGCATACTTATCGATTATGATCGAAAACGTCGATTTATTAGCTAGAGTAAAGTATCGATCACATCAACTTCTGACCATATGTTTCATTTATGGTTACGTTATTTATTTATTCGCGTCTGTAGAACGTAATTTGATACATAAACACTCAGTCGCGTTTCCTCACAGGTTGTTCATAGCAGCAGCGCTGGGTAGCGCGCTCGCTGACGGCCGGAAGGCTATGACGTCATAAATTGTATCGCAAGGCTTTCTCTCTAGGTGGTGTTGACCTGACAACTTCTCATGTTCTCATACCCTCATGGTCATACCAGGACCTTCTATAATACCGGACCTGACACTGGCGGCGGGACTGATGAAAGATGGCTGTCGCTGTTGGTGATTACATGCTTTGTTTATTAGTTGAGTCGTTTTGTTTACGATGTGATAGTGATGTGAATTTCGTTTATCAATCGTCTCCCTTGATTATCTGTGCTTATTGATTATTGCTTAATGATATTACACGTTCGTGTAAGTAAATGTCTGCAATAGTGCTTCTTAAATACGAGATACCGGTGACTTCTGTTACGCTTGTGATACCATCAATAGACCTACTATTGCCAATCAGTGGGTAAGTTTGGTCTATTTATTATTCTGTTTATAGTTTATAAATTATTAGTAATGGTAATTCATTATGAGCAAGCATAGCAATAATTAACGTATTCCAATTCAAGGTTTAAGAAGATCTGAAAATTGATTACCGTACGTAGGAACATAACCTACTTTTTAAATTGTCTGCAGTGTTCTCTCATCCAATTATACGCCTGCTTGTCCAAGGATATCAATCTCATCACGTACTTGGTGTGGATCCCGTTTTAATAAACTACCAGTAGGCTTACTCATACATAAGTTATGCTAAAATTGTGGTGATATGCCTTGAAACTGTTGTGTGACTGGATCCAAATCCAATTAATATGAAGATAAGCCATTGGTGCCTATTTTCTAATTTCCCATCAGGGGAATTCAACCCACACCCAACTTCACGGGGTTGATGACCAAGAAGTCCCAAGCCCATAAAATGAATTAACAGCAGACAAAATCACGTCATGATGTTATTTTGGGTTGGGTTGGAATCTGACACACGTCATGCCTTTGACAGAGTTTGGTTGGTTCTTAAGTTTAGGGGCTGCGACAACGAGGTCATGTAGCCCCGTGTACTTTAGGTGTGTGTAGAATCTGTCTGATAACCGGTGTTAATTGTGATGACTGTATTAGTGTGTGTATCTGTTTTTTAATTTAAGTACAGACTGCAACTTAGAATTTTTCAAATAGTTCCTACTTTTGCCGCCAAACGCCACCGTCAACGACTACTAGGCCTAGTTCAGAACTTAGCTACTAGACGCCACCGCAGTCGGCTCTTGGCAACGAACGTAGAAACCTAAGAGCGTTGTTTACATTCTTAACCTATCCAATTTAGCTTCACACAGGTGTAATTAGTGGAAGGTTCTTTAACATGCCATAAATCTGTGACATGGGACCGCCGGCTTTACTTCCCCTCCGAAGGAAGGCATACTGAGGGATTTACCGCTCTTAAAAATCCGACGGCTTCGGCCAGGTTTGAACCCGCTATCTTGGGCATAGAAGCTCAGCATGCTACCAACTACGCCACCGAAGCCGCCCCGTTTGACAGAGTTCCATTTAATCTCATGAATAGGAATGAATGAATACGACTAGCCTACTTGTTGACGGATTTACAGGAGGCAGTCGTGACCTTATGATAGGAATTACCTAGGCATTTATCTTCAGTATGTGTGGGAACCCATGGTAAACCACTTGCTGGGTGGCTAAGCGGAGAATCGAACCCAACATTTCTCGGTTTACCTCACTAGGCTGTGTGTAGCCCGTTCTTACCCTCAGACTAGAATTGAGATTTCTTGACAGTCAGGAATCAAACTTGGACCCCAGAAGTGACAACCAAGAACTACACCATCTGGTTGGTTACATTTATTTTTAAGAATAATATGTATGTCTGTTAGGTAGTCAGCCCGAAAGCTGGTTGGATCCTCAAAAGGCACTGCCGTTAGGTTATGTGGGTAGATACCCACAAAACCCCATGGCAGCGCTATATTGAGGCGTACTAGGCAAGAAGAGGAGTGAGGTAGTTTGTCATTGCTTTCCTCGCTGAGTCAGTACAGCAGTACTAACCCTATGAGTAGAACCTTTCACAGCATCCACAGGCACTGACTGTGCCCTGAATGTCATTACTAAGCACCACCCATACCTCAGTAGCTTCCATATAATCACAGCCATGAGTGAGTCTGAGACATCGGTGATACTCTAGCCTGTGCCAACAGGCACTTACTGTGCCCTGAATGTCATTACTAAGCACCACCCATACCTCAGTAGCTTCCATATAACCACAGCCATGAGTGAGACTGAGGCATCGGTGATACTCTAGCCTGTGCCAACAGGCACTGACTGTGCCCTGAATGTCATTACTCAGCACCACCCATACCTCAGTAGCTTCCATATAATCACAGCCATAAGTGAGACTGAGACATCGGTGATACTCTAGCCTGTGCCTACAGGCACTAACTGTGCCCTGAATGTCATTACTCAGCACCACCCATACCTCAGTAGCTTCCATATAATCACAGCCAAGAGTGAGACTGAGACATCGGTGATACTCTAGCCTGTGTCAACAGACACTGACTGTGCCCTGAATGTCATTACTAAGCACCACCCATACCTCAGAAGCTTCCATATAATCACAGCCATGAGTGAGACTGAGACATCGGCGAAAAGCCTCATTTTACTCTAGCCTGTGCCAACAGAAAAATGCAAATGTACTGCATTCATCAAGAGATGGCAAACATGCCCCGAATAATATGTAACTTACTAAAAAGGGATTGAAATTCCTACAGGAACATTTACAACTTTCCTGTTCACTCAGCCAAGATATTCTGCAAATCTCTCCTGTGGGCCTCAACATTATTTTATATTATTCCTTTCCTGATGAAACTCCGGTGGTACCTTAATTCAACTCCTAGGGCACCTCCCCATGCCTGCCCTTACACAGCTACACACACTACTACATTCATCACGTAATCGGAGGAATTCAACCCACACACAACTGCACGGGGCTGATGACCAAGATGTCCCAAGCCCATAAAATGAATTAATAGCAGACAAAATCACGTCATGATGTTATTTTGTGTTGTGTTGGATTGTGACGCACGTCAGGCGTTTGATGTCCGACCACCAACTACGGCGGCCATCTTGGATTGCAGTGTCAGGTCCGGTAGTATAGAAGTCCTGGTCATACCAGGACCTTCTATAATACCGGACCTGACACTGGCGGCGGGACTGATGAAAGATGGCTGTCGCTGTTGGTGATTACATGCTTTGTTTATTAGTTGAGTCGTTTTGTTTACGATGTGATAGTGATGTGAATTTCGTTTAGCAATCGTCTCCCTTGATTATCTGTGCTTATTGATTATTGCTTAATGATATTACACGTTCGTGTAAGTAAATGCCTGCAATAGTGCTTCTTAAATACGAGATACCGGTGACTTCTGTTACGCTTGTGATACCATCAATAGACCTACTATTGCCAATCAGTGGGTAAGTTTGGTCTATTATTCTGTTTATAGTTTATAAATTATTAGTAATGGTAATTCATTATGAGCAAGCATAGCAATAATTAACGTATTCCAATTCAAGGTTTAAGAAGATCTGAAAATTGATTACCGTACGTAGGAACATAACCTACTTTTTAAATTGTTTGCAGTGTTCTCTCATCCAATTATACGCCTGCTTGTCCAAGGATATCAATCTTATCACGTACTTGGTGTGGATCCCGTTTTAATAAACTACCAGTAGGCTTACTCATACATAGGTTATGCTAAAATTGTGGTGATATGCCTTGAAACTGTTGTGTGACTGGATCCAAATCCAATTATTATGAAGATAAGCCATTGGTGCCTATTTTCTAATTTCCCATCAGGGGAATTCAACCCACACCCAACTTCACGGGGTTGATGACCAAGAAGTCCCAAGCCCATAAAATGAATTAACAGCAGACAAAATCACGTCATGATGTTATTTTGGGTTGGGTTGGATTCTGACACACGTCATGCCTTTGACAGAGTTTGGTTGGTTCTTAAGTTTAGGGGCTGCGACAACGAGGTCATGTAGCCCCGTGTACTTTGGGTGTGTGTAGAATCTGTCTGATAACCGGTGTTAATTGTGATGACTGTATTAGTGTGTGTATCTGTTTTTTAATTTAAGTACAGACTGCAACTTAGAATTTTTCAAATAGTTCCTACTTTTGCCGCCAAACGCCACCGTCTACTAGGCCTAGTTCAGAACTTAGTTACTAGACGCCACCGCAGTCGGCTCTTGGCAACGAACGTAGAAACCTAAGAGCGTTGTTTACATTCTTAACCTATCCAATTTAGCTTCACACAGGTGTAATTAGTGGAAGGTTCTTTAACATGCCATAAATCTATGACATGGGACCGCCGGCTTTACTTCCCCTCCGAAGGAAGGCATACTGAGGGATTTTTAACGCTCTTAAAAAATCCGACGGCTTCGGCCGGGTTTGAACCCGCTATCTTGGGCATAGAAGCTCAGCATGCTACCAACTACGCCACCGAAGCCGCCCCGTTTGACAGAGTTCCATTTAATCTCATGAATAGGAATGAATGAATACGACTAGCCTACTTGTTGACGGATTTACAGGAGGCAGTCGTGACCTTATGATAGGAATTACCTAGGCATTTATCTTCAGTATGTGTGGGAACCCATGGTAAACCACTTGCTGGGTGGCTAAGCGGAGAATCGAACCCAACATTTCTCGGTTTACCTCACTAGGCTGTGTGTAGCCCGTTCTTACCCTCAGACTAGAATTGAGATTTCTTGACAGTCAAGAATCAAACTTGGACCCCAGAAGTGACAACCAAGAACTACACCATCTGGTTGGTTACATTTATTTTTAAGAATAATATGTATGTCTGTTAGGTAGTCAGCCCGAAAGCTGGTTGGATCCTCAAAAGGCACTGCCGTTAGGTTATGTGGGTAGATACCCACAAAACCCCATGGCAGCGCTATATTGAGGCGTACTAGGCAAGAAGAGGAGTGAGGTAGTTTGTCATTGCTTTCCTCACTGAGTCAGTACAGCAGTGCTAACCCTATGAGTAGAACCTTTCACAGCATCCACAGGCACTGACTGTGCCCTGAATGTCATTACTAAGCACCACCCATACCTCAGTAGCTTCCATATAATCACAGCCATGAGTGAGTCTGAGACATCGGTGATACTCTAGCCTGTGCCAACAGGCACTTACTGTGCCCTGAATGTCATTACTAAGCACCACCCATACCTCAGTAGCTTCCATATAACCACAGCCATGAGTGAGACTGAGACATCGGTGATACTCTAGCCTGTGCCAACAGGCACTGACTGTGCCCTGAATGTCATTACTCAGCACCACCCATACCTCAGTAGCTTCCATATAATCACAGCCATAAGTGAGACTGAGACATCGGTGATAGCCTGTGCATACAGGCACTAACTGTGCCCTGAATGTCATTAATCAGCACCACCCATACCTCAGTAGCTTCCATATAATCACAGCCAAGAGTGAGACTGAGACATCGGTGATACTCTAGCCTGTGCCAACAGACACTGACTGTGCCCTGAATGTCATTACTAAGCACCACCCATACCTCAGTAGCTTCCATATAATCACAGCCAAGAGTGAGACTGAGACATCGGTGATACTCTAGCCTGTGCCAACAGACACTGACTGTGCCCTGAATGTCATTACTAAGCACCACCCATACCTCAGTAGCTTCCATATAATCACAGCCATGAGTGAGACTGAGACATCGGCGAAAAGCCTCATTTTACTCTAGCCTGTGCCAACAGAAAAATGCAAATGTACTGCATTCATCAAGAGATGGCAAACATGCCCCGAATAATATGTAACTTACTAAAAAGGGATTGAAATTCCTACAGGAACATTTACAACTTTCCCTGTTCACTCAGCCAAGATATTCTGCAAATCTCTCCTGTGGGCCTCAACATTATTTTATTTTATTCCTTTCCTGATGAAACTCCGGTGGTACCTTAATTCAACTCCTAGGGCACCTCCCCATGCCTGCCCTTACACAGCTACACACACTACTACATTCATCACGTAATCGGAGGAATTCAACCCACACACAACTGCACGGGGCTGATGACCAAGATGTCCCGAGCCCATAAAATGAATTAACAGCAGACAAAATCACGTCATGATGTTATTTTGTGTTGTGTTGGATTGTGACACACGTCAGGCGTTTGATGTCCGACCACCAACTACGGCGGCCATCTTGGATTGCAGTGTCAGGTCCGGTAGTATAGAAGGTCCTGGTCATACTCGCAAGGTTAACCTATTGGACAACAGATGGTAGCACTAACTAGGTTGCATTCATTGACTGAAATAAGAATGTTTTACTCCTTTACATATTACTTTAATCCGCTATTCCGTTCAAATAAAACAAACTGAATTAATAGAAACCTTTTATTTAAATACATCTGAGAGCTATTTTGTGTCCTCTGGCAAACACAAATTGTCGTCAGTTTGTAAATTAAAATGTAAAAAAAGTGATCTAGGTGAACCCCGCAACAGATGTAGCAAAATAAAGTATTTATAGGATAATATATGTACTTGAATGAAGGATAATTCCATCAATAACAGATTGATTGTTCTACTGTGAATAAGAACATTATAACTAAGTTAAGTGAAATCAAATAGCTTATATCATATTAAGCTATTTGGTGAAATGCAATAGCCCGCGTTAATGCACCAATGAGAAAGCGTTGAATTTGTAGTGAAAATAAATGACAAGCAGCAATGACAACAACATCATAAAACGATATGCGAGTATTAATTGCGTGTTTATAACAAAATAGGGTGCTTGATATAAACTTTTAGCTAGCATGGATACAATTAACTTGTTATTTACTAACGAGCATATTGTTTCAAGATGGAAGACGCTGTCATATAAGGATTAGCGTATTAGTACGCCTCTAAGAATGTTGGTGCGACTGGGTAATTTACCAACGTTGGTTTTAAAACAACATATTACAATCGAATTTCATTAAAGCAATGGCTCCCAACAGGGTTTGGGAAGATTCTAGCGGGGCTGAATCCAGCGGTAAGTTGCTAAGTTGTAGAATTAATAGCCCCTATTTTATTAATATATAGTATCTTATTTAAGGCTCTTTTTTAATCTTTTTTTGGAAATGCCGATTTTTGTGTTCGCTAAGGTAGTATCACATCTTTGGACCTGGCATGGGCTTTTCACTATCCATCATGTTGCATGTTTTGTTGACGTTTACTCCAATTTCCTCGTATACGATTAGTTTTAATTAATCATATATCGTATGTCGGTGTTTGCTAAGACAGGCGAGTGACATTAGTAACAAAATACGAACCTCACATGCCTGTTGCAGCAATTTACTTCAGTTAGTTCCTAATGTTGTTTTAACCGTCAGTTGCCCAGGGCCCATTATTAATAAAACTTTATTGCAGTCGAACAACCATAGAGCATAACAGTTTAGATTACATGTGCATGTATATATCATTATTCTTTGCTGTATTCCTTCAGTGATTTTGTGCGCTTTTGGCACACGGTGAAATGGTAGCACTCGCAGGCCTTCCCACAGAGGATACATACACACACTGGTGAGGGATCGTGGAAACTGTTTCTCGTGCATATTTTGTGATGGAAACCGTGCACTGAGAGCCTAGTTATGGTGCTTCGTAGGTCCTTGTTTGCTCTCGTCCAGTTCCTATCCAGCATCGCGTCTGTTGTATAGAAATCGAGCCAGATGTCCGATCTCTTGCTTTGTCTGTCCCGAAGTAGGTCTGACTCTTGTTTGGTCGCTGGTAGCTGTTTTCGGAACCTCAAGTCTTCTATGAGGAAGCACGTTTTTGCAAGCTCATAAGCCAGTCTTGAAGGAGTGTATTTTGATATGCCTAAAATTCTCTTCAGGTATCTTGCTTTAACACATTCGAGGGTCAGTAGGTCTCTGTTTGTCAGGTTGTTCCATATTAGTTCAATGCCATAGATCAAGACAGGCATTATCTTTGCGTAGAAAAGTGTTATTGCAGTGTCTAGTGCTAGTCTTGTCAGATTCTTAATGTCGTAGATAGCTTTGATGGCAGCTGCTGCCTTCTCCTGTATGTGAATTCTGTACGATGAACCTGATGGTTGTAGAGTGATTCCCAGATACCTGAAGGAATTTACAATCTTTATCTCTTCTGCTCGCCGGCCCCGTGGTGTTGAGGTAGTGCGCCTGCCTCTCACCCGGAGGCCCCGGGTTTGATCCCCGGCTCCGTCAGGGATTTTAAAACTGACGTGAGGGTTGGAACGGGGTGCACTCAGCCTCGTGAGGACAATTGAGTAGCTGTCTGACAGTGAGACAGCGCCCCGATCACGAATACCAAGATTAACGGCCGAGGGGACCCCCCAATATCTGCAGGCCAAATGGCTGGGCAGCGGTCGCTTTGTCGGCCTTAGCCCGTCATGGGCTGGATAGTGCCAGGGGTTGACTTTTTATCTCTTCTGCTCTGTAGATCTAATCAAGGCTCTCCATAATGGCATGACAGGTCAGGTTTGCCATCAGAATAAGATGTCCGATGAATTTCCCATTACCCATGGACTGAAACAAGGATGTGTACTGGCTCCAACGCTTTTTGCGCTGTACTTGGCTGCAATGCTTTATGATTCACCCACAAACATCCCAGGTGTGGAGGTCAAGTATGGTTTTGATGGAGGGCTTTTCACCCTAACTCGTCTCCGCTCCTTGAGGAAAACTCAGGTTACTAACATGTTGTATGCAGATGATGCTGCGTCACCAACTCTCACACCAGAAGAGCTGCAAGAGTCAGTTAACTGTTACAAAAGTGCATGTGATCGCTTTGGTCTTACCATAAATGTCAATAAGACTAAAGTCTTGGCACAACCTTCACCAGACACACCTCTTCCTCAGTTCAATATCTCCATCTCAAATTTGCCATTAGAACAGGTTGACCACTTCTCGTACCTGGGCAGTACCATTTCTGTGAGCTATACCTGTGAGCAGGATGTGGATAAGAGAATTGGCGCAGCCCATGCAGCATATGGACGATTAGCGCACCGGGTCTTCATGAATAAGTACAATGAGTACAAAGCTTATGGTGTACAAAGCAGTAGTCATTTCTACATTGCTGTATGGCTGTGAAACGTGGACCCTTTACCGACGTGATCTTAGGAAGCTTGAGCGTTTCCACCTACAAAAACTTCGATCAATCCTGAGGATTAAATGGGAAGACCGCATTACCAATATTGCTGTTCTGGAAAAGGTTCAAATCAAGAGCATAGAATCATCCATAATAGGTCACCAATTTAGATGGATTGGTCATGTCCATTGGATGGATGATGTGAGATTACCTCGTCAAATGCTATATGGTGAGTTATGCTATGGCACCAGACCTCATGGTGGTCCTAAGAGGCGCTACAAGGACCAATTTAAGCAGACCCTGAAATTGACAGGTCTTGATTCACAAACCTGGGACATGCTGGCTGAAGACCGCTCAACTTGGCGCCGTACCATCTCGGATACTGTAAAGACGTTTGAAAGGGATCGACGCATACATAAAGAGGCCAAGCGTCAAGCTAGGAAACTTCGAGCAGCCCAACCACGTCCTCCTCCAGCAATACTATGTGACTTGTGTGGTCGCTTGTTCCATGCCAGGATTGGACTCTTTAGTCACCGTAAACACATCCACAAACTGGACTGAAGGAAGATGATTTATACTCGGATTCGAGTTAAAGCCGATGATGATGATAATTTGTCTTTTACAGATGATCTTCCTCCCCTTCTGATAATCATTTGCACTGTCTTGTCGGTATTCAGCTGGAGTTGGTTATTCTCGACCCATTCCTGAAACCTATCTAGAGTGTCTTGCAGGGCCTTCCTATCATGCGAGCCTAGTACTATGTCATCTGCATAGAGGTACATTTTCACTGAATCCTTTTGTAATATGTCAGTGACGTCAGACATGATGATGTTGAATAAGGTAGGTCTAATCGGGTCTCCTTGTAAAACACCGTTGGTCTGTATAATGTTTCCTGAGGTCGATACGCCATCTTTGATTATGATTTCATTGTAAGTTAGCAGGGTTTTGATAGCAGCTGTTGTTGGGTTATCCTTTCCTGTCATATTTTCAAGTTTCTTCATGAGTATCTGTCTGCTCAGTAGATCCAAGGCTTTTGTAAAATCGACGAAAATTGCGTAGAATTTCCGAGAAGTGTGTCTTAGAGTGTTTCGAATATCTTCCAGGAGGTTGCCAACCGCATGGAGGGTTCCTCTTCCCTTCCTGAAACCAAACTGTGTTTCCGGTATGAAGGCGTCTGTGAGTGAGTAGAGTCTTTTCGTCAGGAGTTTGGAGAATATCTTAAAGATGTTGTTCTCGAGTGCGATTCCTCTGTATTTCCTCTTGTATAACAAGATGATGTTCGACTTTCTCCAGTCCTCTGGTATTTTTCCGGACGTAAGGCATTTGTTAAACATCTTCGTCCACAGCTGGGCGAGTTTATCAAGAGTGTCTTGGAGGTTTTCGTTGAACACCTCGTCTGGTCCTGTAGTGAACATTCATACCCAGGTCTGGTCTGACAGACCTCTCTTTATTTTTCTACATCATGAAGATTTGAATTAAAATACAGGTTTAAAAATTAAACTATAGATTCTGTGACATCTTATATTTTTAAATACCGTAGACACAAAGCAAAAACCCCATGCAACGCCTGGCAATCTGTATTTATTACACAGAATACAAAATTTCTTTAAAACATTTCTTAGATAGTGAGTTCGAAATTTGTCACTATCTATAGCTATGCAAAGTGAAGGACACAAACTAGTACACTAGCATGAAAATAGAATGAAAAACGGCAAACAAAGCAAAAATTACAAGCAGTTATTTTATCATAGTCATTAGATCAAGCTCAAGATTGGCAATTATTATCCACAAATAAACCTCACATTCTCATTCTATGTTGTTTTGAGCTAATCACAGAAAAATTCGCAGACTGTTTTTTGGCGATCTGCAAACAAATGGGATTTCTGCAATAATGGCCCATGTAAGCATTTTTCCATTTCTTTCTTGGAGTGCACGTGTGGCAAGTCTTCCTCTTTTGCAGTTTCTCTTCAATTGGAGGCAGTGCTTCTTTACACCCAATTTCTTTCTAATGCAGATCCTGAGTTCATGGGTGATATGAGTGTTTGAAGCCCTCTTTTCCACAAGTGGAAAAAAACAGAGCTTTCGCTAATGCTTTCATGAATTCAAGTCTGGAGACAGGAGTCTGGTTGGACTCAATTGCAAAACCTTCATCACAGTCCGTTTCACCATCACTCCCATCCTCATCCTCAAACCATTCAGCAATGACACTTTGGATATGTTAATCAGTGGCGATCACTTTACGTGAGCTTCCGGCTGGGGAAGTCATTTCGTAACGGTAATACCCAGGTATGGTCAGGTGGACCGCCTGAGAACTTAGAAATATTGTACTCCACTCAGCGTAACAGCTGGCGATAAACTGATGTCTTCGAACACATATGTACGCAGCAATAATAGATTACTGGACCCTACGCTGCTCAAGATTGCAGCAAATGATAGTAACTATTACTATTACCAAGATAGCGGTCTGGCAGACCAGTCCTGGGTACTTGAGGGTTAATGGGCAGAACTACGAGGTCATCTATGCCTAAAATATATTTACTTTGTCCTTGAAGATGCCTGGGAATAAATTGTTGGGTTCCCTATCGCACTTCGTAGTAATGATGTGGTTTACGCCTCTGCTTCACAGCGTTTGTAGGATGCAGATTAGGTGGTACATTTGGGTGTTCACAGTCTGAATGATTGGTAAACATCAACGTTATACAGTTCGGTGGCGAGTCGGCAGTTATAAAGTTCAGCCTCAATGTGAATTCTGATTAGCGACTACCGTGCCATAATGGGCTTTTAAATAGACCATTTTGGTCATCTGGTAGAGGGGCAGATGACCTCGCTGTTCCTCCCCTTTAAACTCCAATAACTAACTAACGAAGAGTTTCCGTATTGACTTACAAAGGCGGTAATCTCCTATAACTTACTGTTCCATGTCGAGCCAAAAAAGAAATAACTGTGTTTAACCATCGCCCATGGTTCATAGATAAAACTATACGATGTGTATAATTTAAATAAAAGATTTCCAGATACCACACTACTTTATGGAATACATTCTTATAGACACCAAGTTAAACAAAGCCTAACCTATCGCTAGAGATGGGCAGCAGTCTACTGAAAACAGTCGAAGTAGTCGATAGTTAAAACCATCGACTTATTCGACTGCTTAATAAGTTAAGTATACCTGTAGGTGCCTATAGTTTTATACAGTTCGTAGATTTTTTCAATGAAATAGCCTACATCCAGTTGTCCAAATATATATGTATGTTATTGGTAATGTTAAGCATTCAATATTTAGGTTATGTTTGAACTCCTGAACACAGTATATAAACCTTTAATGAAAATTGGGTGCATTCCTGAATTATTACACGGCTTGAACATGGGCTTACCAATTATGGATAAAAGTTCTATTTTTTTAATGATTGAATTTCATTAATTTATTCTGCCACGGGATAAATGAATTACAAGAAAACTATTATGAAATTCTCCCCATAGCGTGATGGTAATGATCGATGCAAACATAGAATAGATTTTCCAGGAAAATTGAATCAGAAAATATTTTACATTGGGTTACAAAATAAATAGTATGGTACGCTCAAATTGATTCTGGTCGTCAATTGTTTTAGTAGAGATGGGTAGCACCACAGCAGTCGACTGAAAAAAGTTAAATCTATCGACTTGTTTGACTGCTTTAAAAAAACAGTCGAATGAATTCAACGACTACTCACCGTATCTGCACCGTAACATAAACGACTGATCCCAATTGTTTTAACACTTAGAAAGCGCTCGGATAGTGTTACGTTCTGGTCGTCAATTGTTTCAGCACGTGGATAGCACGCGCATTAGCGAAACTTTGTATTTACATGGTTGCCAGCATCTCTACTGAAAGTTCGCTCTCGTTGCTGTTCTAAAGTGCTCCATTTTCATGTGTATTTACAGTAGGCCGTAGTTTTCTTGTTCAAGTCGTATTTCAACTCTACGTTCTTAGTACTTCAGATAGGATTAAATTAGTGAACACATAACTTGGAAATATTTTGCATTTATTTTTTGGCATTAAAAAGATGAAATGTGATTATTTCAATGTTGGCTACGGAATTGTTACCGGTACTTAAGAACTTCCTTTCAGTTATAGTGATTTAATTTACTCTTCGGTTAATTAAGTATTGCTCTATTACTTCACTTATCCACTGTACATACAGGTAATGTGCCCTGTACCAGTTTTGCTGAACATTTACTCCGACACATTTTGCATTAAATGAAATGTGTAACATAGCAAATAATGGCTGCACTCTACACGACGTAAACCACCATTTCCAAGAACAGTAAAAATAAATAAATAACTTGACCAATTGCATGTTGCCGTGTGTCACGTAGTCCAAACTAACATCTGCAAAAATAGGTGGGTTAAGGAGAAGTTTGATTTTCTTCTGTTGGTATAACTCAACTCCGTGGGTAATGGCTTACAGTGCTTTTGTACGCTGCCTACTAGTAGAAGCGACTGCTTTCAGTCGAATACATGAAACAACACGCTTAGCAGGGTGTCTACTACTCTGGAAAACAGGGAATACTCAGGGAATTTTTAAATCCTGGTAAACTCGGGGAATTATCAGGGTATTTTAATGACACTCGGGGAATTTTAGATTTACAAGGTCCAACCTTGATTAATTGGAAGTTAAGCATTTACATTTTGGTGGGGGGGAAAAGTATATTCTGGTGATGATTGTTGTGGATGTATGTTCGTACTGACGTTAAATCGGTAAGCTCTCATTTCTTGCAAGATAGAGCACACAAATTACGTGTAGACTATGTATTTGTATATAAATATGTAACTGTATGATTTCTGAGAGGATTACTATTGCCAAACTACTTTCAATACTTACAAGTACAAATAGTTTTTCTGGATGAAATGTTTAGAAATTAGCAAAATATAGACAAATATATTTTGCTGTTTCTTTTTTTCTTTTTTTCCCTCAACTTTGTCATGCTACCCTTTATTGTTCAAGCACTTTTTAATATGTTCTTTAAGTACAAACTCTGTTTTATATATTTATTATGGCCGCTGCTGTTACTCAGAGAGTTGTCTGATTTATCCTGGAAAAATCGGGGAATTGTCAGGGAAATATGTTAATTGGTTTTGGTAGACATCCTGGCTTAGGTGCTATGCGAATTCAGGTAACCTCAAGTTAATGGGTAAGAAATCTCTGCCCAATCAACACCTTTTAAAACACTAGAAGTTTATTATTATTTGTTCATATTAGGGACATGTTTCGAGTAACATATACTCTTCTTCAGCCTTATACAATTGATCCATTATCTACTTATCTAAGACATTTTCATTAAGTAAGATGCATGCACACTAAAACATTTTCATTGCAAAAATAACATGACTAAAATGTACATTAAAAAACTTGGATAAAAACAAGACAAATTTGGAACTTTTTGTTCCCATTTCTGTACTGTATACAGGTCTGATCGGCCAAGCTATGAAGGCTTATTTTGGAGACGTTAATCTGGTGAGAGGTTCTGGGATCATCCTCATCCAAGCTTGTGCATGTTAGTTGACGTAGTTGATGGAATGGAGAGGTCTTGGTTGCGTGAGATTCTTTAACTGCTGCGTCATACGGATTGCTGTTAATTAACTTGGTAAGGCGATCCTGCCATAGATTGCGAATTTTGTGTTTACTGTGAAAATATGAAAAAATGGTTTGAAAACCGGAAAGTGCGTTTGAGAAGAAGGATTGAGTAAAAATAATTAAATGGGAAACTTACTAAATGACTATGTTGAATATGGCTTTCAAGGTCTACAGTGGTAAAACTCTCCTGCCTGTTTGCTGTAATTAGTGAAGAAAACCTGACATCAGAATGTGTATGTGCAAATTGGATCGAATGCCGAGTAATACTGCAATGTGAGGCTTACCCATTCTGGACCTGTGGGGAAGTGTTGAGTGAGCTGCTGAGCGGCTGAGGCTGAGACGAGACATGTGATAGTGTGTGGCGGGAGGGAGTGAAACGGAGGGGAACCAGGCTTAGCATTAACCCATTAACTTGAATTGTAAGCGTCAATACGGATCTTAAATAATGGAAAAACCCTCCAGATAATCTTCATGTAACCTTTCGACTGAAAGTAATAGACTATCTAGTCGATAGTTTCTTCCAATGAATGACTAGTCAGTCGATGGTTAAAAGTAGTCGATAGTCACATCTCTACCTATCGCACTACTTCTTGGTATATACGGTACTGGGTGTGTCAACTATAGGTGTCGTTTCTAGAGTTTGAATCTGACAGTTTGGCGCCACTGGGAAAAAACTGTTGACGACTAGATCACACACAAGGCTTGTTGCCAAAGAAAACCATACATCATCATCTTGTACAGTTTCCAGCCCCAGGCTGGGTCTGTTTGGAACATAAGCCTCGCCACTTAGTCCTTTCTTCCCACCACCTCTCCGCTGTCACTCTGGTCCAGTCCTCGCCTCTCTTCTTGACACATTCCTCCACGCCTTTCAGCCATCTATCTCTTGGTCTTCCCCTTGGTTGTTTCGTCTGCATCTGCATCTCATGTATCCTCTTGGGAATCTTCTTCTCATCCATTCTCTTTAAGTGTCCATACCACCTCAGTCTTGGTGTCTCAATCCTACCTTGCAAGGGCTCCTCTTTCACCATTTCCCTGACCTTTTCATTCCTCACCCTGTCTCTTCTTGTTACTCCGATCCTACTTCGCAGGAACTTCATTTCACCTGCCTGTATTCTGCTTATGTCTCTTTTCTTCATTGTCCATGTTTCTGAAGCATAGGTCAGTATCGGGATATAGTAGCTTCTGTATAACACTTCCTTGCTTTTTTGTGGGACATCTTTTTTCCACACTAAGCTCCTAATGCTTCTGCCTGTCTGCCACGTTCCGTAATCTCTTTGTCATTTCTCCCATTTTCCTCCACTATACTTCCCAAGTACTTGAGACTTTCCACCTTCTTCAGCTGTCCACCTCCAAGTGTTATCCCACTCATTGGTCTGTCCTTTTTCCTGGTCGTTAACAGGATCTCACATTTACTGATGTTGAACTTCCATCCGTAATCTCCCACTGTTTCTTCCCAAGCCTTCAGTTGCTCCTGAATTTCCTCCTCCTTGTTTCCCCAGACCATGAGATCATCTGCAAACACCATTGCTTTCATCTTATCTTCTCCTATCTTTCCTGCTATCCGTGTCATTACCTCGTCCATAACCACAATAAAGAGAAGGGGTGACAGCGCACTACCTTGTTTCAGGCCACTCATTTGTCCGAACCAGTCCGTTCTTTCCCCTCCAACTTTCACACAACTCACACTTCCACAATACATCTCCTTCACTCTGCCTACAGTCCCTTTTTCCACTCCCATGTTTTCCATTGCTTTCCAAACCTTCTCCCTACACACACTATCATAGGCCTTTTCGATGTCCTGAAGGCCATCAACAGATCCTCTCCAAATTCGTAGTGGTGTTCCTGGAGCTGTCTCACTGAAAATATGAGATCCACTGTTGATCTCCCAGGTCTGAATCCATACTGCTCCTCTCTCAATTTTCTCTCCACTGGCTCGTATTCTACTTTCTAATTATCTTTTCATATATCTTGGCACAGTGAGGTATGAGTGTGACTCCCCTGTAATTTCTGCACTCCTTTCTGCTTCCTTTCTTAAATATTGGGACAATTAATCCATTCTTCCAATCTTCTGGGGTCTTTTTCTCCTTCCATATCACCCTCATCACACGGTACAGCCACTGTTTCCCAACCTCTCCTGCTCCCTTCACCATTTCAACACTCACTTCATCCACACCCGGTGCCCTTCCTCCTTTCATCTTGTCTATAGCCATCTCCAGTTCTCTCCAAGTCAGGTCCTTTTCCATTCCTGTGTTGTCTTCTCCATCTTCCAATACATTGTCTTCCTCCCTATGACCATTTGGATTCAGCAAATCCTCGAAGTACTCTTTCCACACGGTCTTGAGGGTCTCTTTGTTGTGTACCTCATTTCCGTTTTTGTCCATCATTACCACATCCTCTCGCAGACCTCTTCTCTTACTTTTGTCCATCCCATAAAGTACTTTTTTATTTCCTCTGCTGTCTTCCTCCATCATCTCTGTCCACTTTACCATCCACTTCTTCCTCTCCTCTGCGACAATCTTGTTTGCTTCTTTCTTCTTTATCTTATAATCTTCCCTTGCCAGATCAGTTCTTTCCTGGACCCACACTCTGAAAGCCTTGTTCTTCCTTCCCACAGCTTCTTTTCCTCTCTCATTCCACCAGGGTGTCTCTTTACACCGCTTTCTGTTGCTTGTTCTTCCACATAATGCCACTGCAGCTTCCACCATTGTGTTTTTGAAATGCTTCCATTCCTCTTCCCCTGTTTTAGGATCGTCTGTTGGCATCCTTTCCCTTATTATCTTCTGGAATTCTTCCTTGACTTCCTTTTCCTTGAGTTTCCATACTTTGATTCTCCTTTCCTGGTACTCTGTCCTCTTGCTATCCTTAACAACTCCCAGGTTCATTACAAGTATTCTGTGGTCGCTATCTAAGGCCTCTGATGGTATTACCTTTATATCTCTGACACTTCTCTTCATTTCCCAGTCGTACAGCATGTAATCTACCAAAGATTTCTTTGTTAAAACACTGCTGTACCACGTTACCTTGTGGCTTTCTTTCTTCCGGAACCAGGAGTTGCCTACCACTAAACTGTTTCTCTTACAAAAATCCAGCAACTTTCTCCCTTCTTCATTCCTGCTGCCCCATCCTTCTGCTCCCATTACATTTTCATATCCTTGCCTTTCACTTCCTACATGTGCATTCAAATCTCCCATGACAATGATGCTCTGACCATTCAACTGCTGTTGTAGCTCCTCCTCAAAGTCTTCCTTCTCTTGAGCTGTGCATCCAACTTGAGGGGCATATACCTGGGCTATCTCCAGGCTTCTTCCCTTTACAGTTAC
The DNA here is from genome assembly GCA_946902985.2 of Meconema thalassinum. Lineage (NCBI taxonomy): Eukaryota > Metazoa > Arthropoda > Insecta > Orthoptera > Tettigoniidae > Meconema > Meconema thalassinum. The sequence continues at coordinate 51,186,969 of OX336398.1, read as the reverse complement.
TCTGATCTTCATGATCCTGTCACTTATTCCCTTTACCTCTTCCTTCATTCCATCTCTCACAACTATTCCTACTCCGCTGCTCCTTCCTTCACTGTTCCCACTCCAGTACAACCGGTACCCTTTCCTCAGTTCTCTGCGACCTTCTCCTTTCCATCTTGTTTCTGCCAAGCCCAGTACATCCAGTTTTTTTCTCTCCATCACATCTACAATCTCCTCCACCTTTCCTGTCAGTGTCTGTATGTTTAATGTCCCAACTCGTAGTCCATTAGCATATCCGGGTCGTCGTCGTTTGCATCCGTCCTTTCCGAGGCCTGTTCCTGTTTTGAAAGCAAATATGATATCCACAACTGGCTTGCTAGGCCTATCGTAGCTTCACCAGAGCCCCGTCAGACGACACTTTTCAGGGTTCCCATAGAGCCTTCACAGCTACCGTAGCGGTCCCGGGGCACACGAAGTCCCCACTGTACTTCACCCCTACAGGCAATCCCCTACTACATGCCGTTGCCCGTCTCCCACCACGTGGAGGAGGGGTTGGACTTGTGGGAGACGCCAAAGAAAACCATACACCACTGCCAATTTGAATGATGCTATTTGGCCACGTGGTTGTCGCCGACCAGCCGCTTGTTTGGTTGCCTCCAGTGTGCACACGGACCTTGCTGCGTTTCATAATCTGTTATTTTTATGAGTTATAATTGTTTTGATTTAATTACTTATTTACTTTTTTGTGTGGGATTTATGCTTATTTATAATTTGTACTTATATTTTATACTTATAATTCATTAGTGTCTGTTATTTATGCAGCAGTAGTGATGTGGGCTGGGCAAATGCCCAGTGGGCAGGACATCTATAAATGGGCATTTGCCCAAAGCAGTTTTAAGCACCCAAAATCTGGGCATTAAAAACAAACTTTTTTTTTACTTTTTACTTTTTTTACTTGTGATTGTTACTAGAGCTTCTAAAACATAATAAAGACCATTAATCAAAGGTACATTTCATAGATAAACTAGTAATTCCCGAATATTGCTAATAATAATTTAATTATCCTGTGTCAATGTTGTCAATAACATCTAAATGGGAATTATGCATATCTTGTTTGAATAAAACATTTTATTACTGAGTTAGGCCTGCAGGCCTACTCATTTATATTTAGGAAAATTAGGTAGGAATTTGATTGTGGCATGAATAGTGGCTTTGGGAGGAGGGTGGATGGGCTAGGCCCTGGCAGCCATTGTGCTATGATCTTGCAATGGGGGTAGTGTGGTTGTGGCCTTGAGATTGGCGAGGCATTCTACCACCAGCAGCCCAACCCAGTTAGTCGCGAAGTAGAGCTGTCTGTTGAGTGGTTGAGTCTGAGATAACCTCACGTCTTTCTTAGGCTATTTATATTTTTAAGTGTTTAATTAAATCATTACAAAATGCTTAGGATAAAAGGACCTATTTGGAACTTTTTTTAATAAAGGGAAAGGAGTATCTTGTAAATATTGTCATCTTCTTCATTTCCCAGTTCCAGTGATCTGGGTCGGGGTGTGAATCAAGGACCTCCATACTTTTCTGTCTCTCCACCACTCTTCCCTCTTCCAGTACATTCTCCACTCTCACTCCTCTTTTCTCAACGCTCTCCCTCACTGCATCCATCCACCTCATCCTCGGCCTTCCCCTTTGACGCCTTCCCGTCCGTGACTTTCTCAGTAAATAATCGCTTTGGGACTTGGCCTTCTCCCATTCGCATCATATGTCCATACCATTTTGGCTTACTGATCTCGATTTCGTCTTGTAACTTTGGGAATCCTGTTTTCTCGCTAATTTCCTTGTTTCTTATTTTGTCTCTGTGGGTCTGTCCAATTATACCTCTAAGGAACTTAATCACTGCTGCCTGGATTCTACTTTCCTCCCGTTTAGTTGTTGTCCAAGTGCCTGCTGCATATGTCAGTATAGGTGTGTAATATGTTGAATACAAGATCTTTTTACATTTCTCGGGAACTTCCTGGTTCCAGAACAGACCCCTCACACTGGTAAAAACCCATTTGCTTGTTGCATCCTCTTACCAACTTCCTCACTTATCCTTCCATCATTTGTTAGGACACTCCCTAAGTATTTGATGCTTTTCACAACTTGTAATGGTTTTTCATCTACTGCAATATTCCCCCTACCATCTCGCACATTTCTTGTCATCACCATCGTCTGACTCTTCTCCACACTGATTTTCATTCCATGCTCTTCTATCTCCTGGTTCCAAACATTTACTTGTTCTTGGACTTCCAATTCATCGTCCCCCCATATCGCTATGTCATCAGCGAAGAGTAAGGTCTTCGTCCCTTTACTTCCCATTTTCAGTTTCACTCGTTTATGGATTCCATCCATGACAGTGAGGAAAAGTAAGGGGGACAATACACTCCCTTGTCGGAGACCTGTTTCTACATTGAACCAGTTTATTTGTTTGTAAATATTGTAATAAGGACTATTAACAGTCACATTGTAACAAAATGGAAAAAGCACATACAAAAAAGTGTTTTAAGTGCCCTCAGGATCTATAAAAAAAAACTGCTTCAGTTAGGTACAGTTACAGTGGTTGAAAAACCTTTTCGAAAGAAAACCCCTTATGAACCTTTACTAATTGAAGTGGATGATTTCAACAACAAATCTACAGTACCAAGCACAAGCTCAGCCTCAGAACCAAAATCAAGTTTTTTTCAGTGAATTCCTACAACAACTTCCGCAGCCTATTTTGGCTTCAACTCCTGTTTTTATGAATTTAAATATATAGAATACATATATGTGGATACATATATGGCTAAAACAATATTTAAATAAGCGTTGCATTATGAATATGTTTTTAAAAGAGGTAAATGCCCGAAATGCCTGGGCATTTATGGGTTTTGGGCATTTGCCCCGACTTATAAATGCCTAGACATTTTACATCACTATGTAGCAGTGTTAGTGTCAGTTTAAGCTTAGGTTCGTGTTCATAGGCTAGAGTGAATTAGATTAAGGTTACCTTTCTTTTTGCTTGCGAGTGGTGACGTTTTTAAGGATGACTTCTCGTAGAGGTAGGCCGAGGATACATCCAGTTCGGGAAATGGCAAGACGTGGTCGGGGTGTACCTATTCGAAGCTAAGGAAGGAAAATGATTATCGCCGCGCGTGATTTTTTTTGAAAGGAAGGGTGAAAATATCCGAGCATCAGGCGAACCATTAATTCCATTCAGTCGCGCGCAGGAGCGTACTGCCTCTGCTGTTGGAATTAGTAAGACTACTGTGATTAGCTTCTGTCTTCTAAAGGGCGAGTTAATAGCGTACACAATGAGCGTATATTTTGTAATACATTTGTGTGTTTCTTGTGCCTTGAAACTTATTCTACAGGAAATATAAATAACTAAAAATCACGGAAACAATCACGTGCTGTCATTTCGCTCTGAACATTTTTGCTTTATGATAGTATTCGTAATATTGCTATTGCTATTCATTACAATATTTTAGGCCTCTTCTCAATTTGGTGGGCTATTATTTTATTTTACAGTGTGCACTGAACAGTTTTAAGCATTGCTTTGTTTAAGATTTTTGAAAACCATCTGAGTAAAAATGTCATCATCATCATCATCTTGCACAGTTTCCAGCCACTGGCCGGGTCTGTTTGGAACACAAGCCTCTCCAACGTCTGCTGTCTTCCCACCATCTCTCAGCCTCCACCCTTGTCCAGTCTTCTCCTCTCTTCTTCACGCTTTCTTCCACCCCCTTCAGCCACCTGTCTCTTGGTCTTCCTCTCGGTCTCTTTCCTTCCCACTTCGTCTCGTGTATCCTCCTGGATATCCTCTTCTCCTCCATTCGTTTTACATGTCCATACCATCTAAGTCTAGATTTCTCTATACCATCCTGTTATGGTTCCTCCTTCATTAATTCTCTGGTCCTCTCATTTCTTATTCTGTCCCTCTTTGTAGCTCCAATACTGCTTCTCAAGAACCTCATCTCACTGGCATGTATTTTGCTCTTCTCCCTTCCTTTCATAACTCAGGTCTCCGAGGCATATGTCAGGATAGGGACATAGTACGTCCGATATATGATCTTTTTGCTGTTCCTTTCTCCTTAACGTGCTTCTCACACTCCTCTGGAATGCTTCTGCCTGTCTCGCCCGCTCATTTATTTCTCTATCGTTTCTTCCGTTATCTTGTATCAGGCTTCCCAAATATTTGAACTCTCCACTTTCTTCAGCTGTTCCCCACCAATTGTTATTCCCGTAAAAATGTAATAAATGTAATAACGGTGCTAATGATATTATGAGCATGAGGAAAAGAGCGGGAGAATGGAAGTACGCACGTGGTGGCCAGCAGCATTCGTGGCAACGCTGCCTTCCGTTCAACTGTTCTCCGCCGAACTGTCAGATTCCAACTCTCGATAACACACCTATAAGCGTTGAGGACTGCTTGCGAAGGGCAACCAGTGTCAATAGGGTGTTATTTGAAATACAGCTTTCCCTCTTGTTGCATGGTCACTGTGCTTGGATTGATAGACCATCACAATGGACTTAGAATCTGATGCCGCTCTATGGACATTAGTAAAACACAATTGAAAATATTTTCAGGAACTCCAGAGAAAATATGCCTGTTAGACTGAGAAAATATGCCTGTTAGACTTCCTGTAAATTGTGTTAAGTTAAACTAGGCTATAAAAAATGATTAATAACTTCTATAACATTCAGGGAGTAAATAGGTTAGGTAAAATATATTTTAGAAAACCTTTCCACCTAAAGTCTGTTTGCTGAGTCCAGATAGTGGAAGTAAACACAGTTGTACATAAGATTGCAGGGCTGCCCGCATAGAGCTGTGCCAGTTGAACGTACGCCAACTTCAGTGCTGTGTAAGGCCGGTATTACACTATCAAAGAAATTTGTCAAAGATCTTTTATAAAAGACTAGCAGGTACCCGCGGCTTCGCTCGCGTCATAGTCGTGTCATATTGTTATTCAATGAAATGCAGGTGTACCCCCTTAACACCCCTTTAGAAACTGAATATCCAAAAACCCTTCCTTAGTGGACGTTTTCGACTTACAACGAACATATTCCCAAAATTTCATGTTTCTAGCTTTAATAGTTTTGGCTGGGCGATGATGAGTCAGTCAGTCAGTCAGGACACTTAGTTTTATATAATAGATAAGCATCGGTCCCAGTGGAAAAGAATTCTATCACCTGAAACCAAAAATGCATGGGACGAAAAAAAAAAATATCATATTGGTTCCGGACCCTAAAAGACGTGAAAAATATAATAAAAGTATTAAAAAAAACTATTTTTCGAAATTTCATTCGAATCAATTTTTATGCCATTCCTGGGACTTAGAAAATTCCGGCCAAAAAGTACAAAATCATTAATAACTCCCTAAGTATTCGTCCTATGATGAAATAACAAGAGACAAAAAAGATGTAATGTGTTATTGTCTACAACATAGGCCATGCAAAATTTTACACTCAGACATATTACGTTCCCCCCCCATATTTTCACCCCTCCCCATGGGCCCCTTATATTGGATTTATGAAAAAACGGTCAAACACCTATTTTGCTATTTTTTATGCTGATTTTTTCCGCTGAGTTCCAAACTCCTCGCCTATGTCGTTTAAGAGATACACGCTCGGTTAGGGAACCTTCAACCCCCACTTTTCACCCCTTTCACCTCAAAATATACACCACATCGAAAAACCCTCAGACATGTATCTTCTTATTTTTAATGATGAGTTTATATGCCGAGTATCAAATCCCCCAATGAAAGCAATCTGGAGATATTGTTATTCAATGAAATGCAAGTGTACCCCCTTAACACCCCTTAAGAAACTGAATATCCAAAAACCCTTCCTTAGTGGGCGTTTTCGACTTACAACGAACATATTCCCAAAATTTCATGTTTCTAACTTTAATAGTTTTGGCTGGCCGATGATGAGTCAGTCAGTCAGTCAGTCAGGACACTTGTTCTTATATAAGAGATTATATAAGAGATAAGCAACGGTCCTAGTGGAAAATAATTCAATCACCTGAAACCAAAAATGCATGGGACGAAAAAAAAACATCAAAATATCATGTTGGTTCCGGACCCTAAAAGACGTGAAAAATATAATAAAAGTACTAAAAAAACTATTTTTCGAAATTTCATTCGAATCAATTTTTATGTCATTCCTGGGACTTAGAAAATTCCGGCCAAAAAGTACAAAATCATTAATAACTCCCTAAGTATTCGTCGTATGATGAAATAGCAAGAGACAAAAAAGATGTAATGTGTTATTGTCTACAACATAGGCCATGTATAACTTTACACTCAGACATATTACGTTTCCTCCCCCCTCCCCATATTTTCACCCCTCCCCATGGGCCCCTTATATTGGATTTATGAAAAAACGGTCAAACACCTATTTTGTTATTTTTTATGCTGATTTTTTTCCGCTGAGGTCCAAACTCCTCGCCTATGACGTTTAAGAGATACACGCTCGGTTAGGAAACCTTCAACCCCCACTTTTCACCCCTTTCACCTCAAAATATACACCACATCGAAAAACCCTCAGACACGTATCTTCTTATTTTTAATGATGAGTTTATATGCCGAGTATCAAATACCCCAATGAAAGCAATCTGGAGATATTGTTATTCAATGAAATGCAAGTGTACCCCCTTAACACCCCTTTAGAAACTGAATATCCAAAAACCCTTCCTTAGTGGGCGTTTTCGACTTACAACGAACATATTCCCAAAATTTCATGTTTCTAACTTTAATAGTTTTGGCTGGCCGATGATGAGTCAGTCAGTCAGTCAGTCAGTCAGTCAGTCAGTCAGGACACTTGTTTTTATATAAGAGATATGACAGTGTAATGGGGAAATCTTTTATAAAAGGTGGTTTTATAAAATTTCTTTTATAAAATGTATGAGCATCATGGTATCTTTGATAAAAGATTCACACCAAAATGGCGGATCATAACAGCTGAGATGTTACCACAACAAAGATGCTCATATCAGAGTGTGAAATGCATTAAATGTTACATAATGAATGGTATACAATGTAAAACATAAATAACAGATAGAAAGTGTAGGTAAAAATAACTGAGACTATAAGCGCTGCACATAAAGGGCCCACATTTCAGAACATGAAGAGGAATTAAATAGTTAAATAGGCTGAAATAAGCCGTGAATAGTAGTGTGTTTTATGTTATAATATAATTTCGTTAATTTCACTTACGGTATTACAAGCGACTGTAAATAAGCACTTTATCTTTACCAGTACATAATACAAGTAACCAACCACCGTGAGCATGTGCCTAGATGGCCGAACGATTAGAGCGCTCGACTCCGGACCGAAAGGACCTGGGATCGAATGTCACCTAATGCATATTTTTTTACTTCATATGTTTCAATTTTATTTGCTCGGACAGTGGTTGTTTCGAACGTCACCATCATTAATTTCATCATAATTGTTAATAATTAAATAAGAATGTAATTTTTCAAGTCTTCGTACTGCAGCTCGTTCACCAAGATTTTACTCGTATCTTTTCTGTCACATGGCGACCCATGGTTTAACCCATAGACATTTAGTTTATCTTTCCGTTTCTTTTACATACCGGTATTGCCACTACAGAATTTCAACTAGGCCTACCGTAAAAAAGCCAAGTGAACAAGGAACTGTCATCATCCATTTTGGTGAACTATTATAAAATATTTGATGTAGTGTAATGGTGTGATTATTGCTTTGTATAACATTTATAACAGTTCAGTTTTATAAAATATTTTATAAAATTTCTTTGACAAACTTCTTTGACAGTGTAATACCGGCCTATAGCTTACATGTGAAGCAGGCTGACTTATCGGGTACATGCTATTATTATTTATTGTTCGTTTATGTATTTATTTAATTAATTAATTAATTAGTTCTTAACAACTTATGACAGGGAACAGTATACAGTGCAGCAAGTCTTGTCTTTTCTAGGGCTACGGCATGACTAATGATCTCGGAGTTTCTAGGCTATCCCTGTCCGGCAGAGTCGATGACGTGAACTGGACGTGTTTCCCTGTCCAGGCAGTCAAGTATTTACGCTCGCTATCTCGACTCTGCAAACAGACTTAAGTCAATACTTTGAACTGTTGTTATATTAATACTAAATCTGGTTCATGTTTCGGGGCCTTGAATAATTTGGCAACCTTCATCAGCCTTCTTATATAACCACAAATGTTAGTACGAAAACATTGAAACATCTAGGTCTTTGACTTGTTAACAGAATTAACAATACAAATTCACTAAAAGCATGCATATAAAACAAAAAAATACCATGAATATGAAAACTATGTATGACACATTAAAATCCTATAATAATAACTTGAATGCAACCAAATGGACATATATAAGATACATTCACGTTTTACAGTTGTCCATATAAGGGGTTGTACTCGTTTGGTGCATTTGTTGAAATGGTAGCGCTCGAAATGACCTTCACACAGCTTACAAACGCACTGCTTAGATGGTTCATGATAGCCCTGTCGAGTACATAGCTTGTGGTGAAAACCATGTATTGCCAACCTAGTTAGAGCGCTCTGCATGTCATTATTTGGTTCAGACCAGCTTAGATTGAGCATGGCATCAGTCGAGTAAAACTCCAGGTCAATGTCCTCTCTTTTCTTCTGTCTAATTTGTAGAAGTTCTTGTTTGGTAGATGGAAGCTGCATTCTGGTTCGTAAATCTTCCATTAGGAATGTCTCCGAGGCTAGTATGTACGTCAATCTTGGGGGTGACATCTTGGAAATCCCCAATGCATGGTGTCCACAGGCAGGAAAAGTCAGGAATAATCAGGAAAAGTTAGGAAAAAGTGTGAAAATATGGCGTGAGTCAGGAAAAAAATGGGGAAAAGTATTAGAAAGTCAGGAAATTTTATATTAACCATACAGTATTTTGTGTTTTACAGCCATATTTTGATGTTACTAGTTCAACTAATCTCTGAAGATAAAAAGCAATAACTCACTGGACATTATGATAAGTTTCCATTTTTACAGTACATCATAGTAAAAACCTCTTTAACCTATTTTTGTACGCTTTTTTGGCGTTGGCTTAGGGATGTGGCAACCCCATCACTGTAGTTGAGGTTATTAAGTACTTTAATTTACGTATTATTGCATTATAATTTACTTTATTTTGTATTTTAAATGAATAAAGAGTCGAGCGTTGGGCAGCTATGGGGATGATGGAGGCTGCAAATAAGAGAGAGAATTATATATACTGTATATTTGCTCAATAAACCATTTTCCGATGTTACGATGACGGCGAGTCAGGAATTTTGTTGAAAAATGGTCAGGAAAATTGACATTGAAAATTCTGTGGACACCATGCAATGTTCTTATTAGAAATCTAGCTTTTACGTTTTCAATGGCTCGGAGGTCAGATACTGTTAGGTGTTCCCAAGTAAGTTCTAGCCCGTAAGTTAGAACTGGGAGTACTATAGCGTAAAATAGACTCATAGCCGTGCTTAAAGATAGTCTCATGGGATCCGAGTTATCATAAATGCTTCTTATGGCTGCCGCGGTTGTCTCTCTTACGTGGCATTTGAAAGAATTAGCTGAAGGTTTCCTTTAAGGAACACGAAAACTTTGTACTTATTCAAACATTAAAATATTTGATGGCTAGAGAACACTTTGTTGTTGACAGATTGTGTTAGTAAAAGTTTCATCATTACTAACATGTACCTGATTTAGTATTAATGTAACAACAGTCCAAAGTACGGTATCACTAGGCGGAAAAGTTTTCTAAATAAAGTTTTTCCTATATCGTCAATACAGATCCAATATGAATCTAAATATTCTCACATTCAGGGAGTAAGTCACAATATGCAAACATAACATAGATGATACTTAAGGTTTGGGAGTAGTATAGACCCAAAATGGTGGCCAGTGTGTCTACTACTCTGGAAAACGGGGAATACTCAGGGAATTTTTAAATCCTGGAAAACTCGGGGAATTATCAGGGTATTTTAATGACACTCAGGTAATTTTAGTTTTACAAGGTGCAACCTTGAATAATTGGAAATTAAGCATTTAAATTTTGATGGGGGGGGGAAGCATTTTCTGGTGATTGTTGTAGATGTATGTTCGTACTGACGTTAAATTAGGAAGCTCTCATTTCTTGCAAGATAGAGCATACAGATTACATGTGTAGACTGTATATTTGTATATAAATGTGTAACTGTATGATTTTTGAGAGCATTGCTTTTGACGAGCTACTTTCAATACTCGCAAGCACAATAGTTTTTCTGGATGAGAAATTTAGAAATTGGCAAAATATAGAAAAACGCCTTTTCAACCCTTGATTGCTTGCCACGGTGGGTGAGTGGTTAACGTGTCGGACTACTAACCCCAAGCTTGCAGGTTCGCCCCTGCCCGTGGTGAGTGATTTTTGAAAGGCAACAAAAATCACGACATGGATGTCATACGTTGTTGGCATGTTAAAGAACCCATTTGAATTCAGTAGGCCGTGTTCAGTGGCAAAATTAATCTCGGGATTTTCCGCCAACACAAAGTTCCTCCATTCTCTACTAGAAAGCACCCGAGGCCATACGATATAAAACAGCAGAGTTAGTGGCAATTCAATCCACTACGTCATACATACAAGCGAGCAAACATATACGGGGTGTTTGAAAAGAACTTCCTAGTTTTAATGTGTCCTAGAATCTGTACAAAGTGACATACAGAATTCTAGTTTGTGGTGTGTGATTCATCAACTCTTCAAGTTTGGCTCCCCTGCAGTTGGCAGGTCTGCTTGACCTTGAGACTGCCCCAGTGCTGTTTGTTTCCTCTGTTCCCTCAGTTCAGTCCAGGCGTGCAACTCAGTAGCAATGTGTACTCCGCAACAGAAAGCACAGTGTGTTATTTGGCTTGTACAAACTGAGTCAGTTATAACAGTGCAACGTAATTTTAGACTTCAGTATGGCGGTGAACTACCTACAGCAAAAACTATCGGTCATTGGCTAAAGTCTTTCAAGGAAACCGGTAGTGTTTTAAAAGCAAAATCACCAGGTAGACTGAGAACTTCTAAAGCTGTTGTTGAACAGATCCGTGAGCAGATGTCTAAACTGACGTCTAAAATTACGTTGCACTATTATAACTGACTCGGTTTGTACAAGCCAAATAACACACTGTGCATTCTGTTGCGGAGTACACAGTGCTACTGAGTTGCTCTGGACTTCAATGCATGCATGCCTGGACTTCTTTCTTTCTTTCTTTCTTTCTTTATTCGTGTCAGAAGTATCAATATGAATATTGAATATAGAATATCTACATAACTACCATACATATATACAGGTCTATTATACAAAACAATCGAATATTGAAGCAACAAATTTGAGCTAGATGATTTTTGCCCAGTATTGGGCGACGTCAATATCGCTGGAGGAGGCTGCAATCAAATCTTTCATAGTGCACTTTGAAGGACATAAGTCACACTGACATAGATGTTGGATTGTCTGCAGCTCTCCACAGTCACAGAGTGATGAGTCGCTTGAGAAACCCCACTTCCGCAGATTTACTCTTGTTCTGCCGACTCCTGTACGGAGTCAGTTAAGGGCTTTCCAAGTTGTCCTTTTCTCCTGGTGTCCACACGGAAGACTTTCCTTCGGCTCTATCTAGTTGGAAAGGTGGTTAGTTCCTTCTTTCCACATCTTGATCCTAGCATTCTCTGCTTTCCCTTGAAGCTTAACTGATGTGCGGAGAAAACACTTTCTAGATTTCAGCCTCCATGTGGCAGGATTGTAACCATAGAGGGAATGTGCTTCTGAAGTAGATGATTGGAGCCTCACTTTGTTAGCTGCTACCTCTCTATGAATCTCACCAGGAGCAATACCAGCTAGAAGTTGGATCTTCTCAATAGGTGTTGGTTTTAAGCATCCTGTAATGATCCTGCAACTTTCGTCGAGAGCGATGTCGATATGCTTCGCATGGGCTGATCTGCACCAAACCGGAGAGGCATATTCGCCTGCAGAGTAGCATAGAGATAGAGCTGATGTTCTGATTGTTTGTGGTTGTGTTCCCCAACTGGTTCCTGACAATTTGCGTAGGATGTTGTTTCTAGCAGCTATCTTATGTTTTATGGACTGAACTGAGGGAGCAGAGGATATAAACAGCACTGGGGCCGTCTCAAGGTTAAGCGGACCTGCCATCTGCAGGGTAGCGAAACTTGGAGAGTTGATTAATCGCACACCACAAATTAGAATAGTGTATGTAACTTTGTACAGATTCTAGGACATATTATTATCCGTGACTTCATCGACTGCACTAAACATATCCTCTAGACAGGTATGTATCATGATATATGCTTGAAGAAAGCCTGGGTTTGTCATTGTATTAAACAGTTTTTGTTTGTGTGTTCCAGGTAAAGGTTCTGGATCCGACTCGGATAGTAGCTCAAGCAGTAGTCGCAGTGGGAGTCCAGCCAGTGTGCGAGGTCCAGCGCCGACCCCGGGCAGAGAGTCGGATGCTAACTCTGACAGCGGGAGCGACACCAATGCAGGGACAGCCGCTCAATCCCTACAGAATGGTGGCTACTCCTCTGGGTCGCCATCCAACGCGGGATCTGAAAATGCTCACTCCGATGATGGATCAGCCAGTCCAAAATCTAATGCCAGCAGCAGTGGACATTCGGTACGCTCGCAGTCCAACGCCTCACCGCGCTCTAATGCCAGCCCTCGCTCTAACATAAGCAGGCGATCTCGGTCTAGCCGGCATTCTGTCGCCTCTGATGCGAGCGTTCATTCACCAAATGCTCGCTCAGAGAGATCTCAGAGTCCCCAGTCGGCTGCTTCTCCTCAATCGCACAGATCTGGGAGCCCTCATTCAGCAAAGTCTGTAAGTCCTCGATCCCGCCGATCTCAAAGTCCACAATCCGGCAAATCGAGTCCTCAGTCTCGTCATTCCAGTGCTGGGTCTCAAAAGTCTGTCAGTCCTCGATCGCGAAAATCTGTGTCTCGGAGTCCAGGTTCACATAAGTCAGCTTCGCAAAGTCCTCAGTCACGTAAATCAACATCTCATAGTCCCGGTTCTCATAAATCAGCTTCCCAAAGCCCTGCATCTCATAAATCAGCTTCCCGAAGCCCTGGCTCTCACAGATCAGCATCTCGCAGTCCTGTTTCCCGCAAATCGGCTTCTCAAAGTCCTGTTTCCCGCAAATCTGCATCTCGCAGTCCTGTTTCCCGCAAATCGGCTTCTCGAAGTCCTGTTTCCCGCAAATCGGCTTCCCGAAGCCCTGGTTCTCACAAATCAGCATCCCAAAGTCCTGTTTCCCGCAAATCAGCATCAAGAAGTCCTGTTTCCCGCAAATCGGCATCCCGAAGTCCTGGTTCTCACAAATCAGCATCCCAAAGTCCGGTTTCTCGCAAATCTGCATCGCGGAGTCCGGTTTCTCGCAAATCTGCATCGCGGAGTCCGGTTTCTCGCAAATCTGCATCGCGGAGTCCGGTTTCTCGCAAATCTGCATCGCGGAGTCCGGTTTCTCGCAAATCTGCATCGCGGAGTCCGGTTTCTCGCAAATCTGCATCGCGGAGTCCGGTTTCTCGCAAATCTGCATCTCGGAGTCCGGTTTCTCGCAAATCTGCATCTCGGAGTCCGGTTTCTCGCAAATCTGCATCTCGGAGCCCCGTTTCTCGCAAATCTGCATCTCGGAGCCCCGTTTCCCGCAAATCTGCATCACGGAGTCCAGTATCCCACAAATCTGCATCTCGGAGTCCCGTTTCCCGCAAATCTGCATCACGGAGTCCCGTTTCCCGTAAATCAGTTTCCAGGAGTCCAGGATCTCCTAAATCAGCTTCTCAAAGTCCTGTTTCCCGGAAATCTCCATCCCGGAGCCCCACTTCACATAAATCAGGAAGTCCTAGATCCCGTAGATCAGTTAGCAGGGAGTCTCGGAAGTCTCACAGATCAGGGAGTGGTGCATCTCGCAAGTCGGAGTCGCCCTCGTCTCGCCATCAAAGTCCCCGCTCTCGAGGGCCGCAGAGTCCCAAATCGACACGTTCTGCAAGTCGTCAAGGAGGAGGGGATTCTCCTCGCTCCAACGCAAGCGCTCGATCGTCCCGCAGATCGACAGAACGCACGCCCAGCCGGGCGGGAAAGCAGAAGAGCGATGATGAGCACAGTAATTCAGGATCTGAACGTTCTGCCAAAGCAAAGGGATCTCCTAAGAGTGGAGCAGGATCTGGTAAGTGTTGACTTCAGAATTGTGTTATTGTTATTATTCAACTGAGCAAATGCAATCGTTTTATGCAGGGTGAGCTTTTTTTCTGGTGCGTGGCTGTCCGGCTGCTGCCTTTCCCAAGGCAGCTCGGGTAGCTGTTTACGCAATAGTAAGCAAGAAGATTAGTATAACTGGAGGAGACCTCCTGGGGAAAAATATTTTAAACTACTGAAATTAGCCAAAATACCTGTGGTAATGGTCGGGGATAATCTGGAGATGATGTAGTAATAGATGTTGACTCCTCCGCTGTCTATAACCCACACTTTATTGATCACGACTCATATAAATGAAATTCGGGCCGAGTTCACCATTATACAACTGTCTAGCAGTAGTGCCCGGCTTCGCCTGGTGGATTTATTTGTTTTATGGATGATAATGAATACTACTACAGAACTGGAGCGCTCAAGGATAAGGATCGGAAAGCACCAACGCTTATTGCAGCTGATAACCTCAGTACACTGCACCAACACCATTGCCCTTATACAGAGGCATACTATTGTCATGATGATAACTGTTTTAAGGGGCCTAAGAAATCTTTTTGCACTAATTACTCCTCGGACTGCAATTTATAAGCAATTCGCAATTCTGCACCAGAACACTGGTAGGGGCGACGTGATGCAGCCGCATTGCCAGGCAACAATAGACTTAGGTATTATTGAAGCTGTTCGGGAGCGCTTATTCTTCCGACTTACTGAACAAAAATCAATCTTTAAGGTTATAACTGCCTCAGAACTAATTGACCCTTGTGAAAATCAAGTAGGAAGCTGAAGAGAGAGTCTGCTTTTCTCAGCCTGCTTGGTGCTGTCCGCTGCGTCACCCATCAGAGGTACACTCTGTTCCCGCAGCAATTGTCACTCACTCACTCACACGATAACAACCATTATTTATTTCACTCGTTACAAACTGTATTAGGTGATTTGAATAATTAAATGACACTAATACGTGTAATGGAATAATATTGCAATGAAAATATTATGACTATATAGTTCAGCAGCATTGTACCGTTAATAATCAACCATTCTTTCTGTGTGTTGTGCTACGATGCATTGTCAATAACAAGCACTGAGTTGCGTTCCAAATTAGGGATCAACTTTTCTTTTAACCAACGAATATAATATTCACTGTTCATATCTTTGTTGTAGTCCTAACTTCTTTTATAATAATAAATTTTATTTCAGCCAATGGTAAATACCGTATTTGCTCGCGTATATCTCGCCCCCTGCGTATATCTCGCACCCCATTTTTTATTTGAAATTTCAGGGGAAAAAAAGTACTCGCATATATCTCGCATTTATTACTGACGCCATCATATAAATGACAGTAATAACCTTGAGGTAGAAACACGTTCGATTTAGCGCGCCACAACAGTCGTCATTGTCCAGGAACTTACCCAAAGCGTTACTAACAGGAAGAGCGAGCAACAACGAGTTGATCCGAACTTCGATACGAGCCGATTAGGGATCGAGGCGCCGCGTGCAAGCATACGGCGCAGCGTGAGTGTTAGCACGCTGTACATCGTTAGTCTTCGGCCGCGGTTGGCTAAAATCGCCGCCTTGAGACACGTTCGAATTAGCGATTAGCTCGTAAGTTGCGCAAGTAGGCCTACTGTTACATCGCAGAGAAACGCAGTTCAGTCTTCTCGAATCTCAATGATTTCGTCTTTACGCATTGCGTCGCATCAGGGCTCGGCCGCGTGCAAGCATACGGCGCAGCGTGCGTGTTAGCTCGCTGTACATCGTTCGCCGCGTCTTCGGCTGCGGTTGGCTAAATTCACCGCCTTGAAACACGTTCGAATTAGCGATTAGCGCGCCACAACAGTTGCGCAAGTAGGCCTACTGTTACATTGCAAATTTTGTGTTTTTTTTTTTCGGGAATATCCCCGCGTATATCTCGCACCGAAAATTTTCACACATATTTTCGGTCAAAAAAGTGCGAGATATACGCGAGCAAATACGGTAAGTAGCACGCTGGGAACAACTGGCTGACTGTACCTCTCTGTTATAAATCTGTCACAAGAAGCAGCCCTTCTTCCTTCTTCCCTCTCGCCCCTTCCCAACCCTCTCCAGCATTGTAAGCTGTCATTGAACTTGAGGTAGGCACGGTGGCCAGCTTCAGTTTCTCACTCACGGGCCAATTTGTTCCTAGGGACTTACACCTGAGAGGTGTAGCCTAATGCTACATAGCCTAAACTATTCCTCTTGAATCTGGCTATCATATACAAAAATAAATTTTCGAATCCGACTGGTAGTTCCAGAGATTAGTGCGTTTGAACACACAAACTCTTCAGCTTGATTATATTAGTATAGATTTATGGACAAGTACATTATTGCCAATCCCATGCATATGATACTAATGTACTTCATATCCGGTACCGTAAAACAAAAAAGCGCTGCTATGTTAATGTGAACGTGCGCCAAGGTTAAGTTTGACATGGATTGTGCGAGTACATTAACTAGTTTACAATTCTACTTTACTTACCTGTAGTAGCTACACCTTCATAGATTAGTTTGGGGGAGGAAGACTGGGATCGGCATTTCTAAGTTGTGCAACATTAAAATAAACTAGTTGAAACCCGTCAAAATATGATGGACAATGCGAAAACTATTTACTGAAGAAGCTTCTTATATAAGTTACATTCTTTGTACGATTACTTTTTGGCACTATTGCAACTTTAAGGGCGTCAATAGATAGCACTCTCAACATTGCAACATAATGCTGGTCATGACTGAAAACGTGATGAGATAAATAGACCAATACGTTCCAGAGTTTCTCCTTGAGCTTTATTGATTGTGATAAAGCATGCCGAGCGAATAGGAAATTGTTGCCTATTAAAAGGAAATGTACTGTTCATGTAAGTGTTTTATTGGAAGTCGATAAATCAAGTCTTAGGATTTGAGCTCTCTGCTTAATATTACTGCACCTATTATATCCGAATCCAAGCAGTTTCTTACAATTTCTTACAATTAATATGTTTCCATATAGGAGTCCTTGGGAAACAAACAGATTTCTAAGGAGCATAACTAAGGCTCAAACGTTTGGAGTATGTGGAGGCGAATCACTTAATTCCAAGGAATTGTAGAATTCTATAGTAGGGAAATGAAGTAGCTGGCTTTCATCTTCAGTATCTAATCTGTTAACGCTGATGTATGTGTTCGAACTACAGGATATATGTTCAATGACTTTTAACAGGGTGTCTATGATCCGGGAAAACCGGGAAAAATCAGGGAATTTCTTTGTTAATCAGGGATTTTTCTCAGTTTGGCTATATCCCGTAAAAGTGGAAGCAATACTTTGGAATTTCGCGGGAAGTTATCGCTCGCTACTGATGACAGTGCTCAGCCAATGAGCAGTGCCTTCTCAAGCTCAACTGAACGCATGATGTGGCAACCTTTCTGTTCGCCTTCTGCGCAGGAGCCAACTACGCCATTTTATTGGGCCTTGAGCATTTTGTTCGTTACGATTAGTATTGCCAATTTAGCGATTTTTGTCGGTAGATGTAGCAACTTTGGCGACAAAATATTTTAAATTTAGTATTTTTTATACTAGCTTCTCTCGGAAACAGTTAAGAGTGCATTTCGTGACAAGCGCTTTTTTCCCCGATGTCAATGAACTACGACCTATATCCGTTTTACGTCTCGGCATGATGGGTTAAAATCACTGACTGGACTCTCCATTATATTATCATGGAGATAGCATGAGCAACGAATTATTGTCAGACGTAATTTAAGAATGGCGAGGTGCATGCAACACAAATCCCCCTCCCGTCCAATCTAAAAACACTTACAGTGGGCGATGTATTGAAGATAGAGATATGCTCTCGCGGACTTTTTTGTAGAACTTTTCATGCTGAACAATTCTTACAGTCATAGTATATTGATATTTTTAACGGTTTGCCCAGCGTAAGCTTACAAAGCGCACGGATGCCTGTTTTTTTTTCCGACCTTTTCACTGATATCGTTACTGTTTGGCTTCCTTTGAACATAAACAAATTATTTTCTTTTTATACTAAGTAGAGATTTAGGGACTATTTACACTCCCGTTAGCGATCGAATTTTGACTACTACTGGTTGATGACGGGCTACGTTAATTTACGTAGTTTTGTATTGGTGCGCGGACAACCGGCTACGTAAATTAGGCTAACGTTTTCTTATAGTGCTTCATTCTTGTGTAATTTTCTCCTTTCCGCCGTTCATTAATCAAAATACTACGTGTTATTTACGAACTAAGGTCTTCGTTCAACGAAATGCAGATAGGTATATTGTTGTCGTGATAATGCTTTCTGTATTGGAAGTGAGGTTTTATAACACTCAGTTACCGCGTGTATTGTCAAGTGTTTGCATGGCGCGCGCCGAACTGACAGTGCGATAATCTTGACGATAATAATACGAGTGAAATTGACAATGACAGCAGTGAAAGTAGTGACGATGAGGTTGATGGATGGACAATTAAGTAAAGTTACACGTATTTATGTTCCATGTTACTTCTCGTGCTAGGTGTACTTCAGTTGCCCGGTCTGCAGTAAGGAATAGAGTAGCACGCGCCCGGGTAACAATGTGTTAGACGAGGGTTGACAATACTGTTTGCGAGGCTTTTCCATCCCGGTATTCTTTGATTATTGTCTGCTCCCACGTTCCTTAGCTAGGCTAGAACTTATGTCCAATTTTGTTTTTAATTGTGCCCAGGAAATGGTTTTGCTACACCTTTCAAACTCTACCTTGTATTATCAAGCAGACATCGTTAAAATTTTTTTAGTGGCTTCGGTGGCGTAGTTGGTAGCATGCTGAGCTTCTATGCCCAAGATCGCGGGTTCAAACCCGGCCGAAGTCGTCGGATTTTTTAAGAACGTTAAAAATACCCCAGTATGCCTTCCTTCGAAGGGGAAGTAAAGCCGGCGGTTCCATGTCATAGATTTATGGCATGTTAAAGAACCTTCCACTAATTACACCTGTGTGAAGCTAAATTAGGGGGAAAATGTAAACAACGCTCAGGTTCCTACGTTCGTCGCCAGGAGCAGACTGGTGGCGTCTAGTAGCCAAGTTCTGAACTAGTAGTAGTTGACGGTGGCGTTTGGCGGCAAAAGTAGGAACTACTTGAAAAATTCAAAGTATGCAGTCCTTACTTGAATTAAGAAACAGAAACACACAGTCATCGCAATTAACACCGGTTATCAGACAGATTCTACACACACCCAAAATACACGGGGCTACATGACCGTGTTTTCGCAGCCCCTAAACTGAGAAACCAACCAACCTAAATTACTTTAGACTGGTAATAGTGTGTTCTGGCCTGTTGAAACATTCATAATGATTTCCTCCATTTAAATGTATTTATATTAATAAATTGATTAACTCAATTATTTCTGTCATGACGAGGTGGACCTAATTGAGAGTGAGAACTTGGGATATGCCTCCCTTCGTCCCTTGGATATGTGTAAATTACTGTGTAGGCCTATATTCAGACTTATGCTACTGAATATCATCATTCCTGCCACGTAGGATCAGTGATTTCATTGGTAATGAATGGTTTAACAAATTAAATATTGGTCTAAGATGATCACACTTATATGATACACACCTTGATGTGTGTATTCAACCTCCCGTTGTCCCTTTTATTGTGGGGATTTATCGTAGTGAAAGCAGCATGACTTCATAAACCTTGCTTATTTTACTGGACAATAAGTTCACTTATAATATTCTATAGAAATAAATTTATTTTCACGACTGTTTCGCTTGTGCCGCCATTGCTCACATCTGTTTGGCTCCTGGAATTTCCGAGAACAGGATACATAAAACTTAATCCTATTTTCCATTTGCTTTCCTGGATTACATTTTGCTTCTTGTTCCTGGAGAGCGCTTAAAACGAACCCAAAAATGGCGTGCATTTCATCACACTTCTTGTTCCCGGGCGAATGTGTAGCAGTCTTTACTCAGGGAATTCTCTCATTAATGCTGGAAATATCAGGGAATTCTTTTAAGATGAGTTGGTAGACACCCTGTTTTAAATTAATATCATTACATTGTTGCAGCCTGTCAAATATTTTATATTCCAGCAGATCAATTTTACCATCACAACAGTAAAGGCCAAAGTAACCACGCGTAGATTTTACGCAAGAGAAATAGAATGTAGAGCAATGTTACCATTTGATCGTCAAGGACCTTACACTGTACTGCATAATATCAGTAATAATTACCACCCTTACTAAATGTTCTGACGGGTTTTCTTGTATTTTATTTTTGGAGGGCAGTGACTGTTTGTGGGTTTTATTGTAGGTGTGGTAGTGTTTTGTAGAGCTACAGGGACTTTGTTTTATATGTTCGGGCATTTTCGCTCGCCCACATTGTGAGCCTGTCTCCCGCCAAGCACTTTGCCGTAATGCGGCGCTCGCCCGGCACCGAGTCTTTGAGTATACGAATTTGTACTTACCTAGTTCACAGCTGATGCTGAAAGTAATATCTCTTCTGTAAGAACATGTCTCCTCCTACGTCTTTTACGATCATTTGATGAACCCGTCTGTTTGAACATTTTTGCTAGATTTTGTATTGTATTGACGCTAGGCGGAATTTCCGTCGTGTTTTCGCAAATGATTTCCTGTACTTGATGAAGGTACTATATAATACAGGGTGTCTCAAAAAATGTACTAACATTTTGAATGACTATAAAATGGTTATGTATGAACATAGAGACAAGTTTAAGGGCTTCAATTATAGAGGAAAAATGTAATTAAAGACTCATGTTTGCAAATGTTCCAATTGATCACCGTCAGTGTCCAGGAGTTCGACAAACCGCCACCAACGCACCGGGCCATTGCTCGCATCAGAGATAAATTTGAAGCTGATGGAACCGTCAGAACGTCAACGAGAAACGTTCTGGACGACCACGGACATCCACCAGTCCTAGAAAATGAGAACAGGTGCAGGAAGCCCTCACTCGATCCCCACCGAAATCACTACGACAAACCGCTCGAGAGACACACATCTCAAAAGATAGCGTCCATCGCATCATGAAGCGTCTGCGCTGGAAATCCTACATTCCAACACGAAGTTAATTGAAAGACAATGTCACGAAATTCCAAATGAACTTTGTCGTAACGTTGGCGAATCCATTGCTTCGCGTTATCAGCTTTGTCTGGACACTGACGGTCATCAATTTGTACATTTGCAAACATCATCATCATCTTGAGCAGTTTCCAACCGCTGGTCGGGTCTGCTTGGAACATAAGCCTCTCCATCGTTTCCTGTCCATCCACCATCTCTCGTCATTTACTGTGTCCCAGCACACTCCTCTTTCCTCCACACTCTTCTTAACTCCTTTTGCCCATCTGTCCCTTGGTCTTCCCCTTGGCCTCCTTCCCGTCATTTCCATTCCAAACATCTTCTTCGGTATCCTCTCCTCTTGCATCCTCCTCACATGTCCATACCATTGTAGCCTAGATCGCTCTATTCTATTTTGCAATGGTTCCTCTCTTACCATCTCCCTGACTCTCTCATTCCTTACTCTGTCCATTCTTGTCACTCCTACCCTACTCCTCTGGAACTTCATCTCCACTGCTCGTATTTTATTCTTGTCCCTTTCCTTCATCACCCATGTTTCTGAACCATATGTCAAAATTGGCACAAAGTAGGTCTTGTAGATGATTCCTTTACATTTTTGTGGTACATCTTTATTCCATATCATCCCCCTAACACTCTTGAAAAATCCATCTGCGCACCTTCCCCTCTCATTTATTTCCATCCTATTGCCTCCCTTTTCTTCAATTATGCTTCCCAAGTACTTGAAGCATTCTACTTTCTGCAACTGCTGTCCTCCAAGTGTTATGCCCATATCCAGTCTGTTCTTCTTCCTCGTTGTGATGACCACTTCACTCTTTTGTGCTGAGAACTTCATCCCATATGATAACACTACCTTCTCCCACTCATCTAATTGCTCTTGTACTTCTTGCTCATCCTCTCCCCATACCAGAAGGTCATCAGCAAACAACATTGCCTTCATTTTCCTTTCCCCAATGCTATTTACCACTTTTCGTATGATTTCATCCATCACCACTATAAATAACAGGGGTGAGAGGGCACTTCCCTGTTTCAGACCACTCTCCAGTTGAAACCATTCCGTTCTCTCTCTTCCCACCTTTACACAGCTTTTGCTTCCCTCGTACATTGCTTTCACTCTTGCCACTGTCTCCTTGTTCACTGCTTTTGCTCTCATTGCTTCCCATACCTTGTTTCTATTAATACTATCATATGCTTTCTCAATATCCAAGAAGGTCATCACCAGATCTTTCCCATATTCATAATGGTGTTCTTGTAGCTGTCTTACTGCAAAGATGAGGTCAACTGTTGATCTTCCTGGCCTGAATCCATACTGTTCTTCCCTCAGCCCATCTTCAACTTCTGTCCGAATTCTTCTCTCCAGTACCTTCTCAAATATTTTGGCGCAGTGGCACATGAGTGTAATTCCCCTGTAGTTCTTGCATTCCTTCCTACTTCCCTTTTTAAATATGGGTATTATTATCCCTCTTTTCCAGTCCTCTGGTATTTTCTTCTCCCTCCATATCACTTTCATTACTCGAAAGAGCCACTGGGTTCCTATCACCCCTGCTGCTCTCACCATCTCCACACTCACTTCGTCTATTCCCGGTGCCTTTCCCCCTTTCATCTTCCTTAATGCTTCCTCCACTTCTTTCCATGTCAATTCCTTCTCTGAAATGTCTTGGTCACTGTCTGTTTCTTCCTCCACAATGTCCACTACGCTGGTTTTAGTTGGATTTAGGAGTTCCTTGAAGTATTCTCTCCAGATAACCTTTAGTTCTTCCATATTTTCGACCTCCTTTCCATTCCTGTCCACCATTCTGACATTTTCCCCTGTATCTCTTCTCTTTGCCTTTATCATTCCATACAACACTTTCTTACGGCCATCACAGTCCTCCTCCATCATTTCTGTCCATTTCTCCAGCCATTTCTTTTTCTCTTCCTTCACTACTTCTCCTGCTTCTTTCTTCCGCTCTTGGTATTCTTCTCTTGTTCTGTCTGTCCTCTGTTGGAACCATTTCCTGAATGCTTCATTTTTCTTTTTCACTGCTTCCTTAGTTCTGGGGTTCCACCATGGTGTTTCCTTCCACCTTTTCTTTCCACTAGTTCTGCCTCACACGACTTCCGCTGCTTCTACCAACACGTCCTTGAACCTATTCCATTCTTCTTCACCTGTTTTCGGATCATCCTTCGGTAATTTGTTCCTCACTAATATCTGGAACTTCTCCTTATTTCCATCCTCCTTCAGCTTCCATGTCCTTATTCTTCTTTCTTGGTTCTCAGTTCTCCTCTTTTCCTTCAGTCCTCTCACCTTGGCGACCAGCAGACGGTGGTCACTGTCCAGGGCTTCTGAAGGTATTACCCTTATATCCGTGATACTCTTCTTTGTCTCCTTCCCGCATAGAATATAGTCCACCACTGATTTCCTAGTCAAATCCCTGCTGTACCAAGTAATTTTATGGCTCTCTCTCTTCTTGTACCATGTGTTTCCAACCATTAGCCCATTTATCTTGCACAGTTCCAACAATCTCTCTCCTTCCTTATTCCTGTTTCCCCATCCTTCACCACCAATCACTTCCTCAAAACCTCTTCTATCAGTTCCGACATGGGCATTTAGGTCTCCCATGACTATCAGATCTCTCCCCGCTAACTGCTTCTGCAACTCCTCTTCAAACTCGTCCTTCTCGCCTTCTGTGCATCCCACCTGTGGTGCATAGACTTGCAGAATGTCCAGGTTTCTACCTTTCACTGTGATTCTGGCTCTAATTATTCTATCACTTACCCTCTTTACTTCCTCCCTCAGCCCTTCTCTCACCACCATTCCCACTCCATTTCTCTTCCCCTCCTCATTTCCTATCCAGTATAGCTGCAAGCCATTTCTCAGTTCTTTTCTTCCTTCCCCTCTCCATCTAGTCTCTGCCAGTCCGAGTACATCCAGTTTTCTCCTCTCCATCATATCCACAATCTCCTCCACTCTTCCCGTCAATGTTGTTATATTCAAAGTTCCGATTCGTAGTCCATTTCCATAGCCAGGTCTGCTTCCTTTAGATCTGTCCTTTCCGAGGCCCGTTCCCGTTTTAAAAGCAGTTTCATATCCACTACTGGCTTGCTAGGCCTAATGTAGCTTCACCATAACCCTGGCAAGGGGCCTGTTTTTGGTCCGCGAGAGGTATTTTATTTCCCTCAAACCCTCCGGACAAGTCCGGCGAGCCCCCCTATCCGCCACCTGGGACGCGCCCGATAGAGGAACAGGCAAACCCCCACGGGACATTTGCAAACATGAGTCTTAATTACATGTCTCCTCTATAATTGAAGCCCTTAAACTTGTCTTGTCTCTATGTTCATAAATAATAATTTTATAGTCATTCAAAGGGTTAGTACATTTTTTTGAGACACTCTGTATACACACGTTCACGTAATCTAAATCGCTTTGGAACAGCACACTGAGCACTAAACACGTGAACAATTGACTAAACTGAACCTCATGCTGTTAAAGCTCTCAGCAGACTGCAAAGGAGGGCAACTTGTGGCACTAAGAAGCACAGTACTGCAAAGTGCTTGGCGGGAGACAGGCTCGCAGCGCAGGCGAGCGGGCGGGCGAGCGAAAATCCCCGTGACATATAAAACAAAGTCCCTGTATTTGTCTTGCATATTTGGATCTGATGATGGTGTATGACAGTGTATGCAGAAACAAAGTATGGAAGTCCCTGGAGGATAAAGGAGTAGAAAAATGGACCATAAGGAGGGTAAAGGAGATATACAAGGGAAGCGTGAGCTGTGTGAAAGTGGGAGGTGAGAGATCGGACTGGTTGGAACTGAGAAACGGCCTGAAACAAGGAAGTGCACTGTTACCGTTACTTATCATTGTGGTGATGAATGACATAATGTCCCGAGTGGCACAAGTAATTGGAGAGGGAAAGATAAAAGCAATGGTGTTTGCAGATGATTTGGGGAAACAAGGAGGAGGAGGTACAGGAACCGTTGGACGTGTGGGAAGGAATAATACAAGGATATGGGAAGAAATTTAGCATAAATAAGAGTGAGATGGTGATCACAACAAGGAAGAAGGAAAGAACCACAACGGGAACAACAATGGGTGGGGAACAGCTGAAGAAAGTGGAGAGTTTCAAGTATCTGGAAAGCCTGATACAAGATAATGGAAGAAACGATAGAGAAATAAATGAGCGGGGGAGACAGGCAGAATCATTCCGGAGAAGTGTGAGAAGCATGTTATGGAGCAAGGATGTCCCTCAGAACAGCAAAAAGATCATATATCGGACGTTCTATGTCCCTATCCTGACGTATGCCTCGGAGACCTGGGTTATGAAAGGAAGGGAGAAGAGCAAAATACAGGCCAGTGAGATGAGGTTCTTGAGAAGTAGTATTGGAGCTACAAAGATGGACAGAATAAGAAATGAGAGGACCAGAGAATTAATGAAGGAGGAACCATTACAGGATGGTATAGAGAAATCTAGACTTAGATGGTATGGACATGTAAAACGAATGGAGGAGAAGAGGATGCCCAGGAGGATACACGAGACGAAGTGGGAAGGAAAGCGACCGAGAGACAGGTGGCCGAAGGGGGTGGAAGAAAGCATGAAGAAGAGAGGAGAAGACTGGACAAGGGTGGAGGCTGAGAGATGGTGGGAAGACAGAAGACGTTGGAGAGGCTTGTGTTCCAAACAGACCCGGCCAGTGGCTGGAAACTGTGCAAGATGATGATGATGATGACTAAATGTTCTTACGGGTTTTCTTGTATTTTATGTTTGGAGGGCAGTGACTGTTTGTGGGTGTTATTGTAGGTGTGGTAGTGTTTTGGAGAGATATTTGTCTTGCATATTTGGATCTGATGATGGTCGCTTGACGAGCAAAACCTGTCATCCCTTAGTTTTCTTCTCCAATAGACCGTAACAATATATAGGACATGTAGTTTATTTCAGGTTATTTTTCACATAATCCAGTACAGTGGAACGAGGCTAATTCGAAATCTTGTTTAATTCAAATTTTTCTCTTGGTCCCTAGCATTTTATATACAATCAATGCTAAAAAATCGTGGTTAATTCGAATTATATTTTGTATAATTCGAAGTTTTTATTAGACTTGTGGTTGTTTAGCAGTTTGATTTTGCTTGTGTTTTCAAGTGTGTGTACAGAGCTAGGATGTCATCATCAAAGCCTCAAATTTTGACTTTGGCGGAGAAATTAGTGGTGATTAAAGAAGTGGAAGTGGAAATTTCAAAGGCTTTTGGGATTCCTCCAAACACGTTGTCAAAATACCTAAAAAAACAAGACAAAATTCTTGGTTGTGAAAGTGAGAGTGGCAGAGGCTGAAAGAGGTTGAGGGAACCGGATAATCCAGACGTGGACCAGTGCGTTTTAAAATGGTTTATACAAACGAGGGATAAGAAGATTCCTCTTAGTGGTCCACTTTTAAGAGGCAAAGCTGAACAGTTTGCTACCGAATTAGGCAAATCAAATTTTAAAGCTAGCACTAGGTGGCTAGATGGCCTGAAGGAACAAAATTTCGTTCAAATTCGTTTGTGGTGAAAGCGGGGCTGTTAACCAGCAAGAAGCTTATCATTGGAAGAAGGATTTACAAGAAATGATCCAGGACAGAACCCCAAAGGAAATCTTCAACGTTTCTTTTTTAAAAGAACTTTCTTAATTCGAATTTTTGGATAATTCGTTTTTTTACTGGTCCCTAGAGGTTCGAATTATCCAAGTTCCACAGTAATTGGAATGATTTTTGTGTTGACCGCCTGAAGGCTACAATATTAATTGTTGTTTTAAGCGACGGAACAGCAAGGTCATCTGCCGCTGAATTGTAACTAATACAAATGGCAATAAAAATAATTAACAATTTGTTACTTGAATTTTTGCCCACATTACTTGTAGACATAGATTTAATAGTAAAGAATCTGATGATTAGGGGGCTGATTTGTATGACAAGTCATATTTTTCCCCCTTAACATTATATCTTAAGAGTCTTGTATTTTCAACATGTTTCCAACCATGATAATCAAAATTAAACAGGTTTTATTGGGCATATAAATGCATATTTTGAACAAAATATCATTATAAATGGCATATTTTGGTCATTTTCATTTGAATTTCGTTTCATAAAAATCAGAATAAGCTCTAGAAATTATTGTTCAGGATAGACTGGAATACACTACTGAAGAACCATTGTAAAGTGGTGTATGGAATGTTTCTAACAGGTAGTAGCTATTGTTTGCTAGCTGAGTCAATTCCTGGAAACCGGGCTATTGTTCACACACAGGCAGTGGTAATTCCGCAGTTATTTGTCATCGTTCTTATCTCTCTCCTTCGCCCTTCCCTCTTCCACCTACAGCAGCCTGTAGCAATCGTAATAGAAATGTTTCTATGTAACGTAGATGCTATTCATTAAGTCATATTTTTATGTTTTTAGGTCATAAATGCGTACATATTTCATACATTTTTAGGTCATAGAAATCCGCCCCCTACTGATGATGATCGCTTGACGATCGAAACTGGTCATCCAAGTGAATTTATTAATCTCTCATCCATTTTGTTTCAGGATTAGTGAACCACCCATTACAATTGGGTACAATCGTGTTGACCGACTAAAAAACATTAAATTAAAATTAGCTATATTTTAGTGTGTTTTTTAATTTGTTGGAACAATTCTCATTTGACATTGGTAACCAACAAAAAATATGCTTTGAGGAGCAGGTGACCTTGCTGTTCCATTAAAAGCCGCAGTTGTTACAAGGGATGTAAAAGCAATATAGTACATTATGCAACGAGCCTATGAAGGCAATAATTAAGACACGAGTATGTTTATAAAACGAGCGTATGCGAGCTTTATAATTTTCATACGAGTGTCTTAATTACCATTATAGGAGAGTTGCATACGACTGTTTATGTTCGACGATAATTATTATAACTATTTTATGTTTGAACAAAAATATTCATAAATATCTGTCGAGATTTCGCCAGTTTTATGTACTGAACAGAGCGCTTGAGACGCAGAGAATGCCTTGTATTTGACCATGGCCTCCTCGATTACTCTAGTATGACACTAGGCCAGGCAGTGAAATTTAAATTAGAAGGCCTTGGGACTCAGTGCAGGTGCGATTCTATTCTTATCTAATTGGTCCAACAACTGTTTCTTGAGCTCTGATTGGTGGGAGAAACTGTTTCATAATGAAAAATAGTGTTATAATGAGCCTCATTATAGTACAGTTTTCTGACAGATAATAGTCAGGGTCGAACATAAACATTATTTTTACCCATTAAATGACAATAACTAATGAATTATTCTGCTTGTGAACTGTTGCAGGGGACGAGGAGGTGGTGCGCAAGAAGAAAGCCGTGCTGGACAGCAGCGGAGACGAAGGGGCCAAGTCGGGCAGTGAGGCTGGGGAAAGGTGCGTCATATATTGTTCCTGTCAAATGACCGTATATTCATGGAGTTACAGTTTTTGACCTGACCTGGTGGTTTGCTTGTCCTCAGGAAGCGTAAGAGAGCCATATTGAGTGACGACAGTGGCTCCGACTTGGAGGTCAAATCCAAAGCAAAGAAGCGTGTCGCAGTTGGAAGCGACGACAGCGATGCAGACGGAGATGCTAAGGCTCAAGATCCTGGTAATTCTTGCTCTTGGCAGTATTTTCAATTATATATATAGCTACCTGAAAATTTAGCATCTATTTTCCTTTAAATTAGCATTTATATTTTCCCCATTCAGCATCTATTTTTGGAAAATTAGCATCTAATTTTTTCTGGATTCTTACGGACTTTATGACTTTATTGGCGACACTTGAAATACAATTTAATGTTCAAATGAAAGCATTGTAAATAACTCTGCGTTGCACTCTTTCAAGATACACCTTCTGTCTGTAACATCTGTATTGTAGTGCGTCAAAACACGCCCACTGTCCACATTGTTTGTTGTTGTCCACAAAAGATCTAAAGAACTCTTGGCAAAATGACATGTTCATATTAACAGCAGTCAAGGCACGTACTACTTCACACTCCTCATTTTGTTTTAACTGCGATTCAATAATATTCTTGAAAGAATCATAGCCCTTCCTTATTTCATGACATGGAATGTTTGTAAAGCCTGGAAGTTTTTGAATATCGGTTTCTTTGTCATTGTTCAATACCACGTGTCTAGGATAAAATATCTTGAAGTGCTTGAGGGTTACAAAAAGAATAAGGTTACTATTCAAGCGGCAAGCCGCAAAATTTTCCGTTTAGCGAAGTCCACGTGTTCGACAAACCACCAGTCGCCACGATGCGCCAAGTACACAAACGAGTTTCGTTCGTCAGCTGTCTGAATAAGTTATAGATAGTCGAAAGTTCGTATCGATACAGAAATCAATTGTTATATCGACCAATATGCGTAGCACACTACGATTCCAAGATGAGGTATCGCTAGCGAGCGATTAGGCCACCTACTAAACATTTTCTTTTGTTTTATAAACAAATTCGCAACTAAATTAGCAGATTTAAAGTAATTTCGCTATAAAATCGCACTTATTTGGTATTTTCGCATTTTGTCGCACTTTGATTTACGCGTAAAATGGTTTTATTTCACATTAAAATTAACATAGGCTTGGATTCTGCACGAAATTTAAAAATTTGCATTTATCGCAAATGAGATTTTTTCAGGTCCCTATATATATATATATATATATAGGCTATATATATGTATTCAGTGCACTCCCGATGTTTTGCAGCAATTAATGCACAGAGTTTCACCGATTATTGGAAACCATGAATTATCCACAAAAGTTTTCCCCTTTATTTAATGATAAGTGAATTAAATAGTATGGTTTGAAATTTAATGCATAAAGGTGTGAAATGATAATGACAACAAGTAACGGGGAGGAGTAACACCAGATATAATGATAGGAGGAGAAGTAGTAAACAAGGTGGATAGTTTCGAGTCTTTAGGGAGTGTATTTGCAGATGATATTGTGGTCTGGGGAAGGAACACCGAAGAAGTGAAAAAACAACTAGATGCACTGAACGAAAATATTCAGAAGTACGGCCTGAAAATCGGTATAGAGAAAAGCAAGACCATGGTGATGACAAGAGGGGAAAGACAAGGAAAGGGCACTGTGAAAATTGGAAGGCAGAGTTTGGAAATTGTGGACACGTTCAAATACCTAGGAAGTGAATTGATGCAAACTGGTAGGTTGGACATGGAGATTGGCAGGAGGGTACAGCAGAGCAATGCATTCTATCAAAGTGTGAGAAAACTTGTTTGGGATAAGGAAGTACCAAGGAAAAGCAAGGAGGTAATGTATAAAGTGTACTATGTTCCCATATTAACTTATGCAGCTGAAACTTGGACCCTGATGAGCAGGCAAGAGAGTAGAATCCAAGCCAGTGAAATGAAATTCCTAAGAAGTATGATAGGAAAGACAAGGAAAGACAGAGTGAGGAATGAAGATGTTAGGAAGGAAGTTTGGATGGGAAAACTAAATGAGAGAATTGAGAAGAATAAACTAAGGTGGTTTGGACATGTAAAGAGAATGGAGGAAAATAGAATACCAAGACAGATGCTGGAGGCGAAGTGCAAGGGTAAGAGGGCAAGAGGAAGACCTAGAACAAGGTGGATTGATTCAGTGAAGAACAGCGTAAGAAAAGGAACCTGGACTGGGACAAGATCGTGGAAGAAGAATGGTGGAAGGAAAGAGGAAAGTGGAGAAGTGCCATAAATACCCCGACCCGGCAGGAGCTGGATAAGGGGAAATGATGATGAGGGAGTGTAATAGAAGTAAGTCCCATGGTGTTGGGGTAGTGCGCCTGCCTCTCACCCAGAGGCCCCAAGTTCGATTCACGGCTCTGTCGGGGATTTTAGAAAGTGACGTGAGGGCTAGAACAGGGTACACTCAGCCTCGTGAGGACAATTGAGTAGCCGTGTGACAGTGAGGCAGCGCCCCGATCACGAAAACCAAGATTAACGGCCGAGGGACCCGACACGCTGACTACACGTCACCCCAATATCTGCAGGCCAAATGGCTGGGCAGCGGTCGCTTGTTAGGCCTAGGCCCTTCATGGGCTGTAGTGACAGGGATTATTATTTATAATAGTAAGTGGTAGAAATGACAAGGAGATCAGTGAGAGAGGAAGGCAAGCAGAGCACGAGACGTCTGGTATGGAGCAAGGACGTACCTCAGAAGAGCAAACGGGTATCGTATCGAACGCATTATGTTTCAATACTCACCTACGCATCAGAAACGTGGGTTATGAAGAAGACACAGGTGAGCAGGATCCAGGCTTGCGAAATTAAATTTCAGAGAAGCTGATTAGGAATAACAAGAAGGGATCGAGTAAGAAATGAGAGAGTGGAAGAGAATCCCTTACAAGAGATCATAGAGAAGTCAAGAATGAGTTGGTACGGACACAAGTGACGGGCCCCGAGAAATCTCTGTTTTATTCACGACATCAGTTTCGGTAATCCTGCGGCATCTCTTAACCATGAATTGACCTGTTTTGGACCAGCACATTGACTAGAATATTTGTAGATGTATATGTGCCACTTACCATTTATTCACAGCCTTCTCTTATTCTTCAATTTAGTTTCAAAAGATCGACTTTCTTCATGCTGGTTCAGTCAATGACAACATGGAGGCCGTAATACGAGGATGACCTAAAATGGAACTCTCATATCACTAAGAAACTAAGCTCAAGTTGTTATGCATTAAGAGTATTTTATTTTATTTATCATATGGCTTTTAGTGCCGGGAGTGTCCTAGGACATGTTCAGCTCGCCCGAGTCTGTACTGTGCCCGTTCAGACCGAAGTCCAGACGACCACATATGCATTTCACCAAAAATCAGTCAGCACGAGAATCAAAATATCCCGGGGCGCCAGATGGGTTAAAGTTGACTACAATAACTCAACAAAAAAATGCTTTACTGATTTTCGGCTCGATGCAACAATGAGGATAGAAGGAGATTTTCTGAAATGAATGCATCCGATAAAATGATCTCATTTTATTTAAAACTTTAAAATATTGACAGAGAGTATGCCAAAATGACATAAAGGATGAACGACGAATCATATGTTATGTACAAAATATACAATTTCACCAACACATGAACACTTAACAATTGAGACGAAGGTCAATTTAATAGTCCTGTTGACTTCGCTCAAAAGAATTATTTACAGTAGTAGGGTTTTGTCAGTGCAAATTTAATTGTCTTTACTGATCCCTATATTATTTGAGTATTCACATCTATCTATATATATAAAAATCAATTTTACGTGATAGTTTGTCTGTCTGTGGGTGTGTATGTCTCCTATGCGTTCATATGCCATTCATCCGATTGCGATGAAACTTGGGCGAGATGTTGAGTACACTCCAAGGAAGGTTTCTGACTTAGTAAATCCATTTTACAATAGGTAGCGCATGCGTAGATTCAACAAATGAGCGACGATGCGCGAAGCGTTTCAACCAAGTCCCGTATGTGTTCATATACCATTCGTCCGATAGCGATGAAACTTGGGTGAGAGGTTGTACACACTTACGTGAAGGTTTCAAAATTAGTGAATACATTTCACAGTAGATAGCGCACGAGTAGATTCAACAAATGAGCGACGACACGCAAAGCGTTTCAACAAAGTCCCGTATGCATTCATAAAACATTCGTCCGATAGCTACGAAACTTGAGTAAAATGTTGTGTACACTTCAGGGAAATTTTCTGGCTTAGTAAATCCACTTTACAATAGGCAGCGCTCAAGTAGATTCAACAAATGAGCTACGACGTGCGAAGCATTTCAACCAAGTCCCGTATGCATTCATACACCATTCGTCCGATAGCTATGAAACTTGCGTAAAATGCTGTGTGTACTCAAGGGAAGGTTTCTAGATTAGTAAATCCCTTTAAAAATAGGTAGAGCACGAGTAGAATAAAAAAATGAGCGACGACTCGCGAAGTGTTTCAACAAAGTCCCATATAAGGTCATATACCATTCATCCGATAGCCATGAAACTTGGGTGAGATATTGTGTACACTCCAGGGAAGGTTTCTGGCTTAGTACATCCATTTTACAATAGGTAGCGCACCAGTAGATTCAACAAATGAGCGATGACACGTGAAGCGTTTCCACGAAGTTCCGTATAAGGTCATATACCAATCGTCTGATAGTGATAAATGTTTGGTGAATTGTTGTGTACACTCCAGGAAAGGTTTCTGGCTTAGTAAATCCATTTTACAATACGAAGCGCACGTTTAGATTCAACAAATGAGTGACTACGCGCGAAGCGTTTCGACAACGTCCCGTATACGTTCACATACCATTCATCCGATTGCGATGAAACTTGGGTGAGATGTTGTGTACACTCCAGGGAAGGTTTCTGGCTGAGTACATCCATATTACAATACATAGCGCAAGAGTAGAATCAACAAATGAGCGACGACACGTGAAGTTTTTCAACCAAGTCCCGTATGCATTCATATACCATTCGTCCCGATAGCTATGAAACTTGGGTGAGATGAAGTGTACACTTCATGGAAGGTTTCTGGCTTAGTGAATCCACTATACAATAGGCAGCGCACAAGTTGATTCAACAAATGAGGGACGATGCGCGAAGCGTTTCAACAAAGTCCCGTATAAGGTCATATACCATTCTGCCGTTAGCGGTGAAACTTGGGTGAAATTTGGTGGACACTCCAAGGAAGGTTTCTGGCTTAGTAAATACATTTCACAGTAGGTAGCACACGAGTAGATTCGACAAATGAATGACGACACGCGGAGCGTTTCAATACAGTCCCCTATGTCTTCATATCCCATTAGTCCAATAGCGATGAAACTTGGGTGAGATGTTGTGGACACTTACGTGACGGTTTCTAACTTAGTAAATACATATTACAGTAGGTAGCGCAAGGGTAGATTCAACAAATGAGTGACGGGGCGCGAATCGTTTAAACAAAATCCGGTGTGCGTTCATATACGATTCATCTGATTGAGATGAAACATTGATCAGCTATTGTGTACCCACAAGGGAAGGGTTTCGACTTAGTAAATCCATTTCACAATAAGTAGCGCAAGAGTAGATGCAACAAATGGGTGACGACGCGCGAAGCATTTCAACAAAATCCCCTATTGCGTTCATATAACGTTCTTCGATTGCGATGAAACCTTGATGAGTTATTGTGTACACGCCAGGGAAGGGCTTCGACTTAGTAATACATTTCTCAATAGGTAGCGCACGAGTAGATTCAACAAATGAGTGACAGCGCACGAATCGTTTAAACAAAACCCCGTATACGTGCATATACCATTCATCCGATTGCGATGAAACATTGATGAGTTATTGTGTACACGCCAGAGAAGGGTTTCGACTTAGTAAATCCATTTCACAATAGGTAGCGCACGAGAATATGCAACAAATGGTTGACGACGCGCGAAGCGTTTCAACAAAATCCCCTATGCATTAATATAACCCTCTTCGATTGTGATGAAACCTTGATGAGTTATTGTGTACACGCCAGGGTAGGGTTTCGACTTGGTAAATCCATTTCTCAATAGGTAGCGTACGAGTAGAATCAACAAATGAGTGACAGCGCACGAATCGTTCAAACAAAATAACGTATACGTTCATATGCCATTTAACCGATTGCGGTGAAACTTTTGAAAGTTGTGCACGCTCCCACGAATGATTCTAAATTAGAAAATCAATTTTACGATAGCTTAGAGGCAGTTAACGGAAATTGAAGAATATGTTGTGTATCTAAAAGCACTTCAAGAAACAGAATTTCAACGCTAACACTTTGCAATGCATGCCAGGTACAGCTTGTATTGAAATAAAAACAATTATCACTCGTTGAAAAATATCTCACAGTTCACTTTTTCAAAATATCGTAGCAAATTAACTAACACTTCAGGATTCAGTTATCTCAAGATTTTGTTCAAATACAAAGTTATTAACAAGAAATACAACACATTATCATTTACATGGACTTTCGAGCATTTGGATTCGACGAACTTCGATAAACAGAAAATATTTATTGAATCATCTGTTCTCGATCCAAAGTCTACTCAGAGCTTTTGACTCAATCATAAATATAATTGTCAAAATATTATTATCAACAAAATATAAATTCCATTCCATATGGATTCAACCATTTAATCAATTATCACGTGGAAATATTATTCAGATAATTGGAAATATTATTCAGAAAATTTACTATAAAACAATTTCATTTGTTATTATCAAAATTACAATAATTTGACAAAATGTCAAATATGTTCATCATCAAACTTATTTGCAAAATGTTTATATATTTTTACAGGATCACAAAATCCTCTCAGTTTGTAGTGGCTGTTAAGAAGTAACAGTTTTAAATAATTAACAACATCGGCCCATTCGATTTAAATGCGTCAAAAATCACATGATCATAATTAGCATCCAGACAACGGTAAAGTATTTTCGTAATGAAAGGTACAAGTTTAACAATAACAATACTCGGGCAAGCAATTACTAGGAATACTTCTAAAACACGTGGGTAAACTGTGAATTGACAATGATGGCTCAACAAAATAACATTTGATTATACCTCGACGAAAGTGTGGCTAAAATCGACTCCTCGACTAAATTCAAAGACATCCAACCTACAATATGATTGGTGCTTCATTTCACACAACCTCATTCCTGCGACTTAATTGCGCACTCAGAATGGCATATTTAACTCTCTGCACACACAACAATTGTTTCTTCCCAAATTATACAGAATAATCAGGCCTTTGCTTGTTACGACAACTGAAAGATTTATAAATTAGTAAACCTCACCAATGAGTTTACAATAAGAATTTTACCATCAGTTTAAAACATGGATAACTCCACACCGTGTCTATTCTTAGCCCAACGTTTTGAAAGACGTTGCTCAATAATGATTTTATTTTTATTCAAACTCTAGCAAAAACCCTGTTTTATACATGCTTTTAGCTTCCCGTATCATTACTTTCCGTGTCTTTTCAAAGATTTAAATGCATAATGCAAGTGTGAAATAATTCCACTGAATTAATATGTTATTTATTTGTGGGCATGCGTTAACCACTAACCTTCAGAATCAACAAGTATCCGAACTTAGAATATTGTTTTAAATGTCAAATGTATAAATCATACTACATGAAAATGATTATTAGAAATCACAAATATTTATTATTATTATTTCAGAAAATAGAAAAATAATTATTATTATTAAATCAACATTATTATTATTATTATTTCCTCAACAAAAGGATTTAAAGTTGTTAAACTGTTCGGGGAATATCATCCTCGACTTCTAAATAATGGATAAATATCCATTCCTCAACTTAAATTTATTATTAAATCTTCAGTTACGACGGCTGATGACCGCGATTAGAAAAAAATCAAAATTAAATAAATGCTCGTTCTGCTAGTCCATAAATTTCGAATCATTGACTTCTGAGTGTAAAAACTACTCGGATCAAAGCATCTATTGCAAAAGAAAAATATTTGCAACAGCAAAAACATATCGATGAATAGAAAATATATGTGTTGGTAAGACTGTAGAGAAATATGAGAAATCCATCTAACTACGCATAAAAATAATGCAAATTGTAGCTTACATTCTTGTAGATCTTGATGCTTGTAATCTGGTCTGAACCAGATTATTCAGTCTTCTTGTCCCCATTAGGACACGTATTTATAATCTTGTATCGGCCTCCATTTTATACCCGCAATGGTCTTATACAGACATAGCGGTATTCATACTTGTAGCCTGAATATCTCGATGAAAAATGTTACCAGCTTCAAAAGCTGAAGTAAAGTTGACAGGGGTCTGATCAAAGTGATCCTTGTTAAAAATTATTAACATGACCCAACTGTGATGTGTTCAGTACTCCTAATACGCTTATAATCTTGTTCAGCACTAGTACAAATTCTGTCGAGTTTGCTGGGCAGAGCTTCTCACTCTCCAGATTGCGCAAGGCAAAACTGTATTCCCAATATCGGCTAAAGAATTGTACTGTGCAAGAATGGTAATAAAAGTACTGATTTATCTTGGCTGGTCCACTAACAAGACAAAAGCTTGTCCTCTGACTGTTGGATTAAATAATCCAGCTTTGAATAATTTTGGACAGAGGAAAGAAATGTAGACAAAGTCTACCATATGTCCAGTTGTAGCAGTAAATAATTACCAGTGCCACAAATTTTTATCACTTCGGTGATAACATTTGAAAAGTTCGAAGATCACTAAAATGTTTAACACTTTCCTAATACCAGTAACCATGTACTGTCGAAACACTAAGTTTCAGCAACTGTGCTGTAAATAACGAAGAATTTTGCAACCATGTGCACGAAGATTATAACAGTGTTCGGAGTAACGTAGGGTGTTGAGCGGCTAGAGCGCTTACGAAGTACTACACATCCATAGCAACGGAGTGCTTATGGAGAAGTGAACATCCATAGCAACGGAGTGCCTATGGAGAAGTGAACATACATAGCTCAGGCAGGCGTGCCTTATATACTCCTCGGCGGGCTACACGAGGTAACTGCGGGAAAAAATGCTGGAACTAAAACGTCTCATATCTCAGCTTCCGCTCAATCAATTTCCTCGAAATAAAGCACATTCTTCCTCCCTTGTCCGTGCCAGTAATCTGATGTTAGTCTCAAGATTCTACTCCATCGGGAAATATTTAATGACATTTTAGCCTCGACTATGACGCTCTCGGCCTACGTCACTTAACCATTTCTTGGCTGTCGAAAGCTTCCAATTCCTTCTAAGAAGGTTTGGCGCGAGCTATTCAAACTTTCAATTCTGGACTTATCATTGTGGCCTGTACCCTCAAATCTAGGCAACTGGATTTGGACACAGTACCTGCTTCCTGCGGACACCCAGAGGGTGAGCTACACGTTCCATTCAATTTCAAGTAGTTCCAACTTTTGCTACCAGATGTCACTGATACCTAGTGGTGAAGGTTGGAACTTTGGTAGAGCGTTCCAACGAAATCTAACCTAGAAATTTAGCTTCACAAAAGTTTAGTATATGGAGGGATCTTTTACATACCATAAATCTATGACATGGGACCGCCGGCTTTACTTCCCCTCCGAAGGAAGGCATACTGAAGGATTTTTAATGCTCTTCAAAAACCTGCTATCTTGGACACAGCAGTTCAGCATGCTACCACTACGCAACCCAAGCCACTATGAAGAGTATTAAGACAATCTAATAGCTGGAGAACTGTTCTTAGTACTTATTTTGCTTACTGCTATTCACTTATGAAATGAAAAAAATGAAAATCCACAGCCTGCTTCCAGTCGACTGACCGGGTCAGGTAATGGAATGAATGAAGCCCCCATCTAGCGGCGAGGATATGAACTGTGCCGGCTGCCGAAGCCTGTTACACCCCCCTGGGGCAATGATTAAATGAATGACAGATGAAATGAAATGGTAGTTGAGAGTGTTGCTGGAATGAAATTTGTGACAGGGAAAACCGGAGTACCCGGAGAAAAACCTGTCTGCCTCCGCTTTGTCCAGCACAAATCTCACATGGACTCACCAGGATTTGAACCACGGACCCAGCGGTGCGAGGCCGACGTGCTGCCGCCTAAGCCACGGAGGCTTTACTTATGAAATATGGAACCATATTTTGGGGAAATTCACCTGCTGCCCAGCAAATATTTATTATCCAGAAAAGGATAATTAGAACGATGAAAGGAACTACTCGATTGCATACATGTAAGCCTCTGTTTTAATAACTTAAAATTTTACCTTTGCCATGTGTTTAGATCTTTGAATTTCTCTTATTTGTCAAGCAAAGCTCAGGAAATGAGGATATCTTTGAGATGAATTCAAATACCATATTTACTCGCCTATAACACCCTCTTTTTATCCGAATTTTGGCTTCAAAAATAGTGGAGGGTATAATAGGTGAAAATTTCCCTTGATATAGGTTAGGATGGCGTGGTATAAAGGCACACAAAGGAGCACCTATCACCCTTAAATCAACACACAAAATAGCTATTTTAACCTAGACTTCATTATATAACAAAGGAGAAACTGTTTCGCCTAGTCAATACATTTATTTACAACAAGTTATAAACTTGCTATTATATGGTACATGTTTCGGGGCCTCTTTCATTTACGATAAAAGTGATAATAGCCCATTTGAATAACCACTCTTGCATCATCACAGCTGACTGGCCACACGACTAAGACAGCGCTGCAGCCGCACAGCATTGCGTGCATTGAGTACAAGGTTACGCAGTGTTGCAATATGTTACGCGTCAACTAGGCCTACCTGAAATACGGAAGATTTGTTTCTAATACTGACCACATTTTCGTACTTTCCTTTTTTTACACTGCGGAAGGACTTAGAAGTTTTCTTGGTTCCCAATAATTTGTCCTTCTGGTTGCGCCAATAACGAATCATACATGGCTGCGCTTTGTATTTACGACTCACCGTTTTCACTCCATATTCTGCAGCAAATTCTAGTACTTTCAACTTGAAGTATTAACAAATTCACAAAGAAATTTGATAAAATGGTCCGGCTAGCTCAAAACAGTTGCCAGCGTTTCGCCCCAGTGTACCAATGGGCTCTTCAGTTGGTTATGGTACACCTCACCAAGACGCATGGCTAGTACATACTGTGAAGGCCGCTGCAAGGCACTAAATGTCGCCACGAGCAGCGCCAATGTACTACGGAAGCCAAAACTTCCTTTCAAAAATAATGTTAGCTTACCTTGCTAATCCATATTGGAAATATGCGTCTTGGTGAGGTGTACCATAACCAACTGAAGAGCCCATTGGTACACTGGGGCGAAACGCTGGCAACTGTTTTGAGCTAGCCGGACCATTTTATCAAATTTCTTTGTGAATTTGTTAATGTACATAGCTCTATCGGACAATTTTACATCCTGTTTCCTTCGGGAACAGATATTTCCAAAACTTGTTCTCTTGCTCATTTTCAGTCCTGCCTGCTTCTTAATTATACACTACACACGGCCGTGCGGGACACGAGACACGGAACTCGTATGCTGTGGGGAGGGGTAGTGGGAGTGAGTAGAAATTGTTGAGGTCAACGATGCACAGGTGGCGCAGGCAATAGCGCAGGTTTTACCGTTAACTGGAATCTCGTAGACCTATTTGCTACATTTTTCTTACGATTTCTCCTTCGCAATTCCTTTTCTTTTTTTTTTACAATTATTCCCCCCCCCCAATAATAGAAAATTGAGGGGGGGGGGGTGTTATAGGTGAGTAAATACTGCATAACTACCAGACTAGACAAAAGAATAATCTTCATGTGCACACTGCAAATACAATGTTGTGTAAAAATGGTGTATTTCATGCAGCTACCTATAACATAATAAGTCCTGAGGATTAAAAACCTTCAGTCAATAATTTGTTCTATTTATTGTATCGGTTTCCTCAGCCTATAGTATCCCCCAACCCCCCTTAATTTTCGAGAGCCACCCTAAAGAAATCTTGGAAATCGCTTAATTACTGAGTCAAAATACAACATTCTTGGAAATTGACGAATTCTTAAAATTTGTATAATTACAACTGAAATTGATTCTCTTTTATAACAAAAATATTTTTCTTGTTACGGTATATTAGTTAGTTATTCAGACGATATGACCGCTATTTTGCGTACCGCGTACGAGATTGGGCAGGATATTGAATTGTGTAGCCAATGGGTTTCACCCGATATCCAATAGCAGATGCCACACTATTGGCCGAGTAGAAGCGCCATTCGCCAATGAAAGTTATGGTTTCATATCTTGCCTGCATTCTTCTGTTTAGTATTATTTATATTGCGATTCGATTGTGCCCTTAGTTGTATTTTAAACACATTTCATTTGTTGCAATAACCGTCGGCGTTTGTGTGAAACGTTATTGGTGTATTAATGTGAAATATGTGAATAATACGTGCTCGGTTGTGTTTACAAATATTAGTGAGATGTGATCTTCCAGCATCGTCAGACATTCACTAATTGATGCATTCTCCCTCCCTGTGTTCAAATAAAAATAAAGTTTGCATTTCCATGTCTGATACTTTGTCCATTTAATTATATTTCTTTGATACTAAGATTTTTGCTTAGCAAGGGATAGTAGTGAAAGTCTTTGCAGGGTAGCCGGGAAGACTGGTGGATAAGTGAGGTTATCGCAGTCTCATAATGGGCTGATTAAAGATGTCAACTTCGTTTATTTTGATTAAATATATTGTACTATGTAGCATCCAAATAAAATGGCTCATTTGTACCCTCTCCCTTTCCCAAAATAATGGATTTTTGCAAAGTTTGTGTCTATAGTACCCCCCCCCCTCAATTTTGGAACTAAAAATTTAGTAAAAAAAGGGGGTCTTATAGCAGAGTAAATACGGTAATGTGAATATAGAAGCAAGACTGACAGTACATGAAATATTTTACCATAAAAGAAGGTTGTTCTCAAAAATATTTCTAATAAATGAATAGTCTAAAAGCTAAAAAACTAAAAAACACATGCACTAAAATTTAAAACACCAGATCTGTTACAAAAATATGTTAATTCTAAAGAAATAAATCTTGATATGAAACCGGCTTGAAGAAGGAAACAGTGATGTGGATGTTATGTAGACAAAAATGTTGAGGTTAAGATGGAATTTGTCAGAATGGTTGTAATGAAGTACAAATTTGAAGAGGCTGTGAAAAGATAGCCTCTTGGAGAAAATATTCAAATCTGGAGATATACACTCCATAACCAATTGCTGACCAATCTAGCCTCAAATATTCTGCATCTGCTCTTTCTGTGTTTTCAAATACATCACATCTAGGGGTATTAGTGTATAATCATACCAACTTCAAAGATAATATCTGGATTATTTTAACAATTACAGTACAACCCCTGTAATCCGTCACCTTTGGGACTATCAGAAAGTACAGAAAAATACAGATTATTAAAATAAACAATATCTGGACTCAAGATATCGGGGTTCCTTTCCTTCTTTCTTGGTGGAGCCACATCCACAATGCTTTGTCAAGCAGTTAAGTTCAGGCTTCTTCAATATATTGTGATTCTTAAGAGCGTTAAGAGCATATGATAGTGTCTCTAGAGAGAAGGTATGGGAAACCATGGTTAAGAAGAGACTGGGAAGAGAAATGTTGGAAATGGTGCAAGCAATGTACAACAACTGTGTTAGCAGGGTACTGACCCCAGTTGGAAAGACAGATTGGTTTAGGAACAAGACTGGACTAAGACAGGGGAGTGTGCTGTCACCTCTCTTGTTCATAATGGTGATGGATGAAATTGTAAAGGAAACAAAGGAAGCATATGGACATAAAGAAATGAAGTTACTGTTATTTGCAGATGATATTGTGGTCTGGGGAAGGAACACCGAAGAAGTGCAAAAACAACTAGATGCACTGAACGAAAATATTCAGAAGTATGGCCTGAAAATCAGTATAGAGAAAAGCAAGACCATGGTGATGACAAGAGGGGAAAGACAAGGAAAGGGCACTGTGAAAATTGGAAGTCAGAGTTTGGAAATTGTGGACACGTTCAAATACCTAGGAAGTGAATTGATGCAAACTGGTAGGTTGGACATGGAGATTGGCAGGAGGGTACAGCAGAGCAATGCATTCTATCAAAGTGTTTGTGATAAGGAAGTACCAAGGAAAAGCAAGGAGGTAATGTATAAAGTGTACTATGTTCCCATATTAACTTATGCAGCTGAGACTTGGACCCTGACAAGCAGGCAAGAGAGTAGAATCCAAGCCAGTGAAATGAAATTCCTAAGAAGTATGATAGGCAAGACAGAGTGAGGAATGAAGATGTAAGGAAGGAAGTTGGGATGGCAAAACTAAATGAGAGAATTGAGAAGAATAAACTAAGGTGGTTTGGACATGTAAAGAGGATGGAGGAAAATAGAATACCAAGACAGATGCTGGAGGCAAAGTGCAAGGGTAAGAGAGCAAGAGGAAGACCTAGAACAAGGTGGATTGATTCAGTGAAGAACAGCATAAGAAAAAGAAATCTGGACTGGGACAAGATCGTGGAAGAAGAATGGTGGAAGGAAAGAGGAAAGTGGAGAAGTGCCATAAATAGCCCGACCTGGCAGGAGCTGGATAAGGGGAAATGATGATGATGATGAAGAGCGTTTCTATCGTCACTGTACATGATTCAATGTCTTTACGATTTCTTCTCTAATCTTTGTCGTAACGCCTACATTGAGTTCCTTGGCATTTTTTGGAGTGATTCCCTTTTGTCCAGTCTTCTTAGCACTGCTAATTATTCAATTAATGAAAGAGTGAAGGCTGGTTAACAATTGGCCCAGGAACATGAGAATCAGCTGTCACTAGTCTATACTAAATTTGTTTACTCTATTGTGTGTATAAAGTGCATGCGCTTCAAAATAATTTCATAATGGTAATCAAGCGCATTCACAGGTTATGTTTACATCGCTGGTTACTAGGGTTAAGTTACCAGATTTCAAGAATGGAAAAACAGAACACACGTCCCAAAACATTGTTTTTTGTTAAATGTTATAATTAGGGATAGGAATTTTTCGGTGATTTCAGAGTGAAGAAAGCGGTATTTTAAAGTGGCAAATTCTGTGTTTTCAAGTGCACTTTTCGGTACTTTCAAAATGTTAAATTTTAGGCGGGATTTTTTAAATATCATGGATAACATAACACATTTCAGTCATCCTTCAAAGTATACTTCAGTGAAGAGATCCAAATTCTCTTGTGACAAACGGTAACACGTATCACTTAACGTGCTAGTGTAAGCTGAAAAACAAAAGTTCACAGTTAGCATTTGAACAGGGTATCAAAATGGTTTTCAACACAGATTCTGAGAACTTTGGAAATACAAATGTAATTCCTTGCAAAACTCCAACAATGTCTGTCTTGGTCCTGTCGTGCATCTGCCTCTTGATTAAAGTTTGCAGTTCGTTGTATCCTCTTATGACCTCACTTTTTTCCAGTGTTCCACAGAATGACAACTTCTTAATTTTCTTTGCAAGGTCCTCATTGATGTTCATTGGCACTATTTCTGCTGGATCAAACGCACACATTTGTAAATCTTGTTCCCAGGGTCAATGGATCTCAGGCTGATTAGTATTCTAAGAGCATGGGACCCAGCGTTTACTAAAACTGAATGTATTTTCTCTCCTTTTAACTCATTTCCACATCCTCCAACAGCTCCTTAATGTTGGTACCGTAATTTCCAGAAACGGCAAGTTTAAGGGCTTGCTGAATTCTCCGTAGATGTCCATCTAGAAGGTGAACAGTCTGATAAGACTAGCCTTCTAATCAAGGGATGAGTACAGTGATGTCTGTGCTAAATTCTTTGAATCTCAAGTATTTCGTCATGTGAAACATTGTTCAGGAAATCAACACCAGAGTTA
Organism: Meconema thalassinum; assembly: GCA_946902985.2. Classification (NCBI taxonomy): domain Eukaryota; kingdom Metazoa; phylum Arthropoda; class Insecta; order Orthoptera; family Tettigoniidae; genus Meconema; species Meconema thalassinum. The sequence goes on along the minus strand of OX336398.1, from coordinate 51,142,365 downwards.
TCAGTCCCTACTACTTCACTCATAAATTGCACGATATCTTTCAAGTACTCTGACAGGCACACTACAGAATGAAACCAAAAAGACCACCTGGTTAAGGCTGGTTCAGGAAACAGTGGCACCTTTTGATCTGGATACTTGCCATCTACATATTCGTTTCTGAAAGGCGCACTATATGACGCCACGCGTCGAGTAGTTACTAGGATGAAGGGGGAGGTGACCTTGCTGTTCTGGTCCTTAAAAACTCAATAACTTAGTAACTTACCAGGATGAGCTTGACAAAGATCGCTGTATGCAGAAAGCGAGGTCCGCTATCTACCGTTAAGTTTCCGATCATTCCATGTTTGTTGGATGCTCTCCATGCAGTCAAGTGATGAGAGAAAATTACCGCTACAACACTCGCACAAAAACAAGCTTTTGTCGGCTTCTGTGACGACGATATTTTAAATCGGCAAGGGGGTCTCACTACGATGACATTAGGGCAAAACCTGGATGAACGCCAAAATGCAGAAGAAAGTGACATTCAGTAGTTGACTTCGATAAAGACGATCATGGTTTCAGACATGAAAGCAATGAGGATATTGTATGGAATTTGACTGTCGATGAGGTAAACTGAGATCCAGTGCATGTCAAGTGAAGGAGTGATGCAACAGATATCCCGAAAGTTCCCACAGTCAAGCTAGTGTGTCTATAGTCACACTTATCTCTTTAGAAAATAGAGATGAATTTTCGTTCTCATATATTGTTTTCTTCAGAATTGTACAATCTAAAACTAGGAAAAATAAACTATCTAAGAAACCAACAGTGATTAGTCATTTCTCTTAGTTTTTAATATTGGTATAGGCCTAATCTACGTAGTGTGTCTTACAATACTATGCTATAATAGTACATTATGCAACGAGCCTATAATGGCAATAATTAAGACACGAGTATGTTTATAAAACGAGTGTATGAGAGTTTTATAATTTGCATACGAGTGTCTTAATTACAGTTGCATACGACTGTTTATGTTCGACGATAATTATTGTAATTATTTTATGTTCAAACATAAATATTCATAAATGTCTGTAGAGATTTCACCAGTTTTAAGTACTGAACAGAGCACATGAGACGCAGAGAACGCCTTGTATTTGACCATGGCCTCCTCGATTACCCTACTATGACACTAGGCCAGGCAGTGAAATTTAAATTAGAAGGCCGTGAAACTCAGTGCATCTAATTGGTCAAACAACTGTTTCTTGAGCTCTGATTGGTGGGAGAAAGTGCTTCATAATGCAAAATAGTGTTATAATGAGCCTCATTATAGTACAGTTTTCTGACATATAATAGTCAGGGTCGAACATAAAGTATTATAATTATTTTTTTTCTGAGTGTTCTTAAAATACATTTCAATATTTTAACCAATAGTTTTCTTTTTGCCTGGCTTAAAAACATTACTGCAGATAATTCGTGGCTTTCAAAAAATCGCGGAAATTTGTGCATTAATTGGCGCGAATTATCGGAAGGGAAGAAAAAAACGAAAAAAAGCTAAAATTCGCGTTTTCATGCAAAATTCGCGTTTCATGCGAAATTCGCGAAAATTCGCGAGCTCAAAAACCATTTTTAGGGTTATTATAACACATTATCACCTGAGTATGACTTCTTTTAAAAATTCGCGAAATTCGCGATCGCGAATTTTTCCTATCCCTAGTTATAATAAATAATACACATATGTATTAAATAAGTATTACATAATCATCATCATCATCTTGCACAGTTTCCAGCCACTGGCTGGGTCTGTTTGGAACACAAGCCTCTCCAACGTCTTCTGCCTTCCCACCATCTCTCAGCCTCCACCCTTGTCCAGTCTTCTCCTCTCTTCTTCATGCTTTCTTCCACCCCCTTCGGCCACCTGTCTCTCGGTCGCTTTCCTTCCCACTTCGTCTCGTGTATCCTCCTGGGCATCCTCTTCTCCTCCATTCGTTTTACATGTCCATACCATCTAAGTCTAGATTTCTCTATACCATCCTGTAATGGTTCCTCCTTCATTAATTCTCTGGTCCTCTCATTTCTTATTCTGTCCATCTTTGTAGCTCCAATACTACTTCTCAAGAACCTCATCTCACTGGCCTGTATTTTGCTCTTCTCCCTTCCTTTCATAACCCAGGTCTCCGAGGCATACGTCAGGATAGGGACATAGAACGTCCGATATATGATCTTTTTGCTGTTCTGAGGGACATCCTTGCTCCATAACATGCTTCTCACACTCCTCTGGAATGCTTCTGCCTGCCTCCCCCGCTCATTTATTTCTCTATCGTTTCTTCCATTATCTTGTATCAGGCTTCCCAGATACTTGAAACTCTCCACTTTCTTCAGCTGTTCCCCACCAATTGTTATTCCCGTTGTGGTTCTTTCCTTCTTCCTTGTTGTGATCACCATCTCACTCTTATTTATGCTAAATTTCATCCCATATCCTTGTATTATTCCTTCCCACACGTCTAACTGTTCCTGTATCTCCTCCTCCTTGTATTACATAATCAAATATACAAAATTAAAACTAGATATTGCTGATATATTATATAGGCCTATGACACCAGCAACTTACAAATGCTTTCAGTTGAACGACCCTTTGCAAGTTTTTTTTTAAATATTTGTAAGTCATCATCATCATCTTGTACAGTTTCCAGCCCAGGCAGGGTCTGTTTGGAACATAAGCCTTGCCACGTAGTCCTTTCTTCCCACCACCTCTCTGCTGTCACTCTGGTCCAGTCCTGTACAAACAACTTAAATGAGAAAGTTGTTTGTTATTTACTCTCCTAGATGTTTAAATCGTGATACAATTTTAATTTTTCTACCATTAATTTGTATTTCTTTTAAGGGTGTTGGTTTTTGTGGCATGATTTCTGTTTTTTCAAATGATATCTTAAAGGCCAATTTTATTGGCAATGGTCTGAAGCTCTGATATCTGTGTTTTGGCTTCCTCTAAATCTTTCGCCAATAATGCCATGTCGTCTGCAAAACCAAGACTGTTTGAATTTTTCTACCTATTTTTATATTTGGAGGGCCTTTCTTAGACCATTCTCGCATTACCATTTCTAATTCACAATTAAATAGTAATGGTGATAAGCCATCAACTTGTTGTAAACCGGTTGTGACCTCAAATGGGTCAGAGAATTCACCTCCTAATTTAAATTATCTTTGTTATACTCGCTTGTATTTTCTCCACTCGCTATCCCTACAGGGTGTCTGCTACTCTAGAAAACACGGAATTCTCAGGGAATTTTTAAAGTCTGGAAAATTCAGGGAATTTTAGTTTTACCTTGATTAATTGGAAATTATTAATTCAAGTTTAGTCTGGTGTTGATTGTTCTTACTGCTGCTTCGGTGGCGTAGTTGGTAGCATGCTGAGCTTCTATGCCCAAGGTCGCAGGTTCAAATCCGGCTAAAGTCGTCTGATTTTTTAAGAGCGTTAAAAATCCCTCAGTATGCCTTCCTTCGGAGGGGAAGAAAAGCCAGCGGTCCCATGTCATAGATTTATGGCATGATAAAGAACCTTCCACTAATTACAACTGTGTGACGCTAAATTGTATAGGTTAAGAATGTAAACAACTCTCTTAGGTACGTTGCCAAGAGCCGACTGCGGTGGCGTCTGGTAGCTAAGTTCTGTACTAGTAGTCATTGACGGTGGCGTTTGGCGGCACAATTAGGAACTACTTGAAAAATTCAAAAGTCTGCAGTCCTTACTGGAATTAAAAAACAGATAACACACTAATACAGCCATCACAATTAACACTGGTTATCAGACAGATTCTACACAAACACCCAAAGTACGCGGGGCTACATGACCGCATTGTCGCAGCCCCTCAATCTAGGAACCAACCATTGTTCTTCATCATCATCATCTTGCACAGTTTCCAGCCACCGGCCGGGTCTGTTTGGAACACAAGCCTCTCCAACGTCTTCTGTCTTCCCACCATCTCTCAGCCTCCACCCTTGTCCAGTCTTCTCCTCTCTTCTTCACGCTTTCTTCCACCCCCTTCAGCCACCTGTCTCTCGGTCTCATTCCTTCCCACTTCGTCTCGTGTACTCTCCTGGGTATCCTCTTCTCCTCCATTCGTTTTACATGTCCATACCATCTAAGTCTAGATTTCTCTATACCATCCTGTAATGGTTCCTCCTTCATTAATTCTCTGGTCCTCTCATTTCTTATTCTGTCCATCATTGTAGCTCTAATACTGCTTCTCAAGAACCTCATCTCACTGGCCTGTATTTTGCTCTTCTCCCTTCCTTTCATAACCCAGGTCTCCGAGGCATACGTCAGGATAGGGACGTAGTACGTCCGATATATGATCTTTTTGCTGTTCTGAGGGACATCCTTGCTCCATAACATGCTTCTCACACTCCTCCGGAATGCTTCTGCCTGTCTCCCCCACTCATTTATTTCTCTATAGTTTCTTCCATTATCTTGTATCAGGCTTCCCAGATACTTGAAACTCTCGACTTTCTTCAGCTGTTCCCCACCAATTGTTATTCCTGTTGTGGTTCTTTCCTTCTTCCTTGTTGTGATCACCATCTCACTCTTATTTATGCTAAATTTCATCCCATATCCTTGTATTATTCCTTCCCACACGTCCAACTGTTCCTGTACCTCCTCCTCCTTGTTTCCCCAAATCATCAAATCGTCTGCAAACACCATTGCTTTCATCTTTCCTTCCCCAATTACTTGTGCCACTCGGGTCATTATGTCTTCCATCACCACAATGAAAAGCAACGGTGACAGTGCACTTCCTTGTTTCAGGCCGTTTCTCTGTTCCAACCAGTCTGATCTCTCCCCTCCCACTTTCACACAGCTCACGCTTCCCTTGTACATCTCCTTTATCCTCTTTATAGTCCATTTCTCTACTCCTCTATCCTCCAGGGACTTCCATACTTTGTTTCTGCATACACTGTCATATGCTTTCTCAATGTCCAGGAAGGCCATCAGTAGATCTGTTCCATACTCATAGTGCTGTTCTTGTAACTGCCTTACAGCATAAATCAAATCCACTGTGGACCTTCCTGCTCTGAAGCCATGTTGTTCTTCCCTCATCCCTCCTTCTATCCTTGTCCTAATTCTCTTTTTTAAAACTTTCTCGAAGATCTTTGCTCAGTGACTCATCAGTGTTATTCCCCGATAGTTTCTGCAATCTGTTCTACTACCTTTCTTGAAGATCGGGACAATTATTCCTTTTTTCTAGTCCTCTGGGGTCTTCCTTTCCTTCCATGCTGTCCTCATCACTCGGTACAACCACTGTATCCCCACCTCTCCTGCTGCTCTCACCATCTCCACACTCAACTCATCCACACCCGGTGCTTCCCTCCTTTCATCTTCCTCACTACATCTTCCACTTCTTTCCATGTTAAGTCCCTTTCTGTTTGCAGTTCATCTTCCTCTTTCCCGATTTCTTCCTCCTCACTGTAACACCCCCCTCCTAACAGCAGAATACGACCGAGCCCATTTGCGATATAACCCAGATGAATGTACCGAGACTACAGTATCTAGCATAGGCCTAGAAATAATACACTGATACAACTGCGGTAACAACTTCTATTAACAATAACACTTACATACATTACATGACATTTAAAGGACAGGAAAAAAAAACAAGATTCTTAGGTACTTGCCTTATATTCTAAACGACAGATCAACATTCACAGTAATCCAAGTTTCCAAACAAGCAATGACAACGGCGTATAATCTTTCACGACTTTCCTTCACTTGTATCGACTCGTCTTGTTACTAATATTGCTCAAATCGTCGGTAGTTCCAATCTAAAGCTCATTCGTGTTCCAACGCATGTTAATAGGCCTGAATACCTTTATCTCTTCCGATAATCCAAGACGTTTCAAAGCAAACATTATCAATCCAACATCCACTCACTCATAAAATACTCAACTCCTTCACAATATCAATATCAGCTGCTCGATACATATACATGCTTAAACCCATGTCAAGATGTTGTAATTCATATCTTTTAATATAATACTTGACTATCCTCGGCAGCAAAATTTTATAAACGTCTAAGCCCTGTCATGGCTTCCTGAGAACTTCTCTTGTTCACTCCTTGGCTGACGGAAGACTACTGTTACCGTTTGCCAACAGAAGATTCATAAAACAAAAACCAACAGCAACAACTCCAATACATCATCCAAGGTTAAGGCTACCAAAACAACTCACCACATATATCAAGTCCAATTTTATCACTCCCGGCTAACATGATTCTTACCCGACAAGTCATATTTAACATCTCAGTCAATGCAGATTGTACCACATAATACAGTACAGATATTTACTCTCGGAGACACGAACTATCACCGTATCTCAGGCCACCTTGATACATAACAGGCCTAGCAGCAAACTCAACTACTGTCTTCTTCCATGGAGATCCAAGTCTAACCAAAATATTACAAGATCTCGGCACACTTCGTACTTGACATGCAACATAATAGTTAGACAAATGACAACTAACTCGGCGTTCTCTCACAGGACCGGAACATCAGCTGCATTCAGTAGAAAGACAAATATAAGTTCTTACCTTTCGGTGTAGCTCTCTAGCGGGAAAACAGAGAACCGAAGTCATCACACCAGGCAATCAAAATTAAACATATCGAAAGGCGTAGCAAACGTAAAATAGTGGCGTAATACCGGCACATCCTCCCTCTCCACAAGCCTTAACTCCGGTTTTTATTTAAACCGCGAAAACAGATTCGGACAGTATATCAAGTCAACATGTAACATGCAAATCACAATACCCTGAAGTTTTTTTCTTTTTTTTTTCTCACAATTACAGTACTTCCAAAATTCCATAAGGTAAACACTTCAAAGCATACAAGTTCTTTCACATTCCAAACTCTTCGTCGCTCACACTAGTCGTTCCAAGATTTGACACCACGTCCAAGACAATATCAGTTGACATCATGTCTATACAAAATTTTACAAAGATGCTTTACATAATTAGATCCAATATAAATACATTCAACCAAATCGTAGTAGATCTCTTGCAAATGAGGAGAAAGCTTCATTCCGATTTCATCCCACGATGCTTGTTCAATATCCGGGCCCTGGATAACTTCACATTAACATCGAAGCCACAACCATCGTCGAAGCAACCACTCCCACAATTAAGCTGAAAGCAAATATACTAGAGGCAGTACCATGTAAGGAGTAACAACCTACACGATAACATAATACTTACAACCAACATTACTCATCCTTACAAGAAAATCAGGCAAGATACCAAACCGAATAATCACATAATAGATAAATTTCCATGTCCTTCACAAACAAAATTAAGTTTGACAAATCATACATCACACGCTTACCATATAGAAGTTGCTACTATCCAAGCAATAATTAGATTCACAATTAAAAATTCAAAGATACAGAAAATAACAGACAGAAGTTACCACTTAAAAAATGTAATCTGAGTTCCTTGCCTCAAAAAAAATTAGTGAAAATTGGATGTCGGCATTAGTCCTCCATAGTCCATCTATACTCACACTTAAGAAAACATAAACCAAAAAAACCACCTCCCAAAAAATTTACAAAACGAAGACAGACCCAAAGAAAATCCAAAGAAAACGGAAGTATACCTCAACACCAAGAAAATATAGCACCGATAGTACATATGAACAGACCAACAACATACAACATCCATAATCATTCATCCAAGTCACACAACTTCACGTCACACAGAATATAATAACTAGTTACTACCCACAAATCTTCCCCAAAATTGCCTGAATATAAATAGAGTCCGTTAAAACATCTTCTCACAAAACATTAAAAACCCTTAAATAAAATCCGTAATTCATCATATCATACTCACCGCATAATTCCCTATAGCATGAATACCCGTCACCACATAACAAATTCGGCCAGTACTTACTTTCCAACATCAACAAGCCACCAAAAATGAACCAGTCACCACTTGGAGACACAAAGGAACGATTTGTAAATACTCACCACACAATATAAGAACACCTTATGTCACCTAGTCAAGTCCCATACCTTGACAACAAGTTAGGATCATAAGACGAACTAAGATATCCTAACGCAAACCCAATTTATATATTCGGCTTTACCCTTTATTTTATTTTAACCCCATAATATGAATAAGACCTAACCTTTTTTATTAACCCAATACAACAACACCACCACCCACCCTATTACAAGAATAAAACTAAATAACAATCACTCACCCTCACACACTCAAATACATTTATACAAGTTTGACACTTTAGACCGAACACAATTTCGAAAATACATACAAGACGAACCATTACTGATTTACACGATTCAGATGAAAGTGCATCACCTGTGTTGAGAAATAAAAATTTCCCGAACACAATTTAGAAAAAACATCAACATACAATAAGGTACATCAACAGAAATGATTATCCGGTGCATCACACCAACGACGAAGATGATCGTATGATCCACACCGATCACACCTCTTACCTTTATAGTAGTTACCCCTAAAATCTCTCTGAAGTTCACGCCCCTGAAACATATTCTGCTGAGAATCAGCAGGCATGATAGCACGTTTCTCCTGAACTACATCTTCCTGAAATACATGACTACCAGATACAGCATCATTATAGTTTCCAGCAGGTAGTACAGCTTCACGCCACTGAAAATTGTTAGAAGTACAAGCTTGCACAGGTGGACCATAAATAGAAGTGCAAAACTTTGACGAATCATGCATGCGTCTCAAATCAGCTTTCTTTACCTTCTCAGCCTCCAAGATGATATAATTAAACTCTTTGTAAGACTGGGGTTTGGCATTCATAGACAGGAATGACCTATAAATGGGGTTAATGCCTTCTACCATAGAAGTAACAATTTGATTTTCAGTTAATTGGACAGCGAAAACTTTGGCATACCATTTAACATCTATAAAATACTGATTGAGAGTTTCGTCCATCCTCTGTACTCTAAATAAGTGATCACGATGCAAGTCAGATAGGGTTCTAGGAGTAAAGAAACAAGAAGTTCCGTGACGAACTAAAGAGCCTACTTTTCATGCCAATGATTATTCTACAGTATATGAACCTATCTAGAATAATGACGAAATTAAGTTGCTAATATCGAAATTTCTAATTAGTTCGAAATACTGTATACCTGGCATAATGTAGCATAATAGGTCACCATAGTTGGCAGCCCTGATGACTGAATATATTCTTAGTTCCATCTCTTAAAGTACAGACTACAAAATTTGGTTGAAGTCCAATGAATAGCATGGACGTTACATGCAGTTAAACATTGGATCTAACTGCGCGCGTAAAATCATGTTGGCAACAATGTCATGCATGTATTGGTCAGAAATAATCTGAAATAATATGATCTATTGTTGTGCCAATTTTGAATGAAATCCATTAGTTAGTATAGAAGTTACATGCATTTTAAAATTGGACCTATCAGCAGGCTTAGAATCATGTTGGCAGCACTGACGTATATTAGTTACTCCAAATTCATCTAGAATGCCAGGTACTATACGTGTGCAAAGTTTAGAGCTATTGGCTTGCATACTTTCTGATATATTGATATTAGGGTAACAAAAATAGGGACAGTACATATTAATAGTTGGCAGCCCTGGTTGCTCTTAAGAATACTTCTGTTATGGCACACATAGCACATAGGAAATTTGGTTCAAATCCAAATGATAGTATGGAAGTTGCATGTATTTAAAGTTGGACCTGTCAGCAGGCTTAGAATCATGTTGGTAGCACTGACGTATATAAGTTACTCCAAATTAATATAGAATGTCAGGTACTATACATGTGCATAGTTTAAAGCTGTTGGCTTGCATACTTTCTGATATATTTGTATTTGGATGAAATAAATTAGGAGCATTTATTAACAGTTGGCAGCCCTGGTGGGTCGTAAGAATACACTCAGTTATATCTGGTTATGTACACATACAACATACGAAATTTGGTTGAATTCCGATTGATAGTGTACAAGTTATATGCATTTAAAAATTGGACCTATCAGCAGGCTTATAATCATTTTGGCAACACTGCCATGAATGGACTCCTGGAAATTAAACTGCAATATTATTATCTATACGTGTGCCAATTTTGAAATAGCTCCCATTCATACCTTCCAAGATATACATCATGGAGCTCAAATTTCAATTGCGATTTTTTTGCAGTTGGTAGCACTGACATCATTTTCAAATATGGTCGTGAGATATTCAGGTATAGATCTTTAATCCTACCAAATTTTGTTTCGATTGCTCCAGCCGTTTTAGGAGTTGATAGGGGGGGGACACACACACAGACAGACAGAAGGACAGACAGACAGACAGACAGACAGAAGGACAGACAGACACACATTTGCCCGATCTCATAAGTCTACTTTTTCCTAATTTTTGCAAAATGTGAAAAGTAGGCTAAAAATCTAAAACTTCAAGATGAAAGAACGTCAAGGAACGATGGTTACTCATACTCTCCACTAATCTCTCACGAAGTAACCCACTAGTGCACGGGAACACAATCCGATAAATGTGCAGCTCAGATAATCCAAAAACAGTTCCACTTTCTTTAAGCTCAATGAATTTCCTAAGAAATTTGATTAATAAATCATTATCCGTACCATCACACACATAAAAATCCCTTAAAATTACGTTCAACGGGTTGGGCACGGTAGAGAACTTAACATCATACTCAGACATGTTACGACCCAATCTGTCACCCTGAAGCAATGCACTATTATTCTCACCCAAATCAAATGCGTTCCCCCTTACCACATCATTTTTGTCAAATAAACTGTCCCCCGTCTGCACAGATTTAGGCACCAGAGACAAATTAGATTTTAGATTCGTTTGAGAACACATCATATCACTATTCTGAACCGATTTAGTAGTGAAAATACATCTTTCAGTGGAACTACTCCGATTAACAGTTTTAGACCTGACCGCACACAACACATTACGAGGTAACTCCGTAGATGACCCTATATAGCTACTCTCTTTCGAAGGATTTCTATTTTCACTAACCCTTGCACTATCCTGACGATTATCTGCCAACGTAGTTTCCAAATTGTCAACTAAATTCACACGATCACTCAATTCACACGCAACATCACCAATCAAACTATCACAATGCGAACCTTCAATGGATTCAGCCATATCACAATTACTTACCTCAGGAAACTTCAGATCAAATAATTCGACAAGTTGGGAACGTAGGCCTAATAACTCATTCGCAAAACTCACATCACTCAAAGACCAAACACCAATTAAATCCTGTAGCCGATGTACCCAATGAATAGACCTATACTTAATTCGTTTTCGTTGAGAAGTAGCCGTTTTCCCCAGAACATTCACAACATTTAAAGAATCAATTAAATTAGAAACAGTGGACACTATGGTGGACTTACCGGTGCTCCAATAAGGATGTTCATGGTCAGGAATAATAATAGGTTTATCCTTGACTCTCTTCAGTACAGCAATATCCAACTCCCTATGATAATTAGGCTTTTCACTTCTGACCATCAATTCATGGACCAACTCATCTTTGGTCAGATAATAACAAGTAGGCAAAGGTTTCACTTCCATTTGTGACAATATTAAACATGAAACAAAACAACATACATATATTAGAAGTTATAAACATATGCATAATCGTACTTAACGTAAGTTAAGGTTAAGTGCATACCTCCACGCCCACACACAACACTGCAATCTCGATACATTAAGAAAATGTGGTAAAATATCGTAAACCACTCTCTAGCTACCAATGTAACACCCCCTTCCTAACAGCAGAATACGACCGAGCCCATTTGCCATATAACCCAGATGAATGTACCGAGACTACAGTATCTAGCATAGGCCTAGAAATAATACACTGATACAACTGCGGTAACAACTTCTATTAACAATAACACTTACATACATTACATGACATTTAAAGGACATGAAAAAAAAAAACCAAGATTCTTTGGTACTTGCCTTATATTCTAAACGACAGATCAACATTCACAGTAATCCAAGTTTCCAAACAAGCAATGACAACGGCGTATAATCTTTCACAACTTTCCTTCACTTGTATCGACTCGTCTTGTTACTAATATTGCTCAAATCGTCGGTAGTTCCAATATAAAGCTCATTCGTGTTCCAACGCATGTTAATAGGCCTGAATACCTTTATCTCTTCCGATAATCCAAGAGGTTTCAAAGCAAACATTATCAATCCAACGTCCACTCACTCTCATAAAATACTCAACTCCTTCACAATATCGATATCAGCTGCTCGATACATATACATGCTTAAACCCATGTCAAGATGTCGTAATTTATATCTTTTAATATAATACTTGACTATCCTCGGCAGCAAAATTTTATAAACTTCTTAAGCCCTGTCATGGCTTCCTGAGAACTTCTCTTGTTCACTCCTCGGCTGACGGAAGACTACTGTTACCGTTTGCCAACAGAAGATTCATAAAACAAAAACCAACAGCAACAACTCCAATACATCATCCAAGGTTAAGGCTACCAAAACAACTCACCACATATATCAAGTCCAATTTTATCACTCCCGGCTAACATGATTCTTACCCGACAAGTCATATTTAACATCTCAAAGTCAATGCAGATTGTACCACATAATACAGTACAGATATTTACTCTCGGAGACACGAACTATCACCGTATCTCAGGCCACCTTGATACATAACAGGCCTAGCAGCAAACTCAACTACTGTCTTCTTCCATGGAGATCCAAGTCTAACCAAAATATTACAAGATCTCGGCACACTTCGTACTTGACATGCAACATAATAGTTAGACAAATGACAACTAACTCGGCGTTCTCTCACAGGACCGGAACATCAGCTGCATTCAGTAGAAAGACAAATATAAGTTCTTACCTTTCGGTGTAGCTCTCTAGCGGGAAAACAGAGAACCGAAGTCATCACACCAGGCAATCAAAATTAAACATATCGAAAGGCGTAGCAAACGTAAAATAGTGACGTAATACCGGCACACTCACCATCCTTTCCATTTGGATTCAGAAGTTCTTCAAAATATTCTTTCCAATTTTCTTCAGTTCTTCCCTATTTTTTATCTCTTGTCCCCTTTTGTTCACCATTCTAACATAATCCGTAGGATCCTTCTGCCTCTTATTTTTTACCATCCCATACAGGACCTTTTTTGTACCTTCACTATCCTCCTTCATCATCTTTGTCCACTCTTCCATCCACTTTCTTCTCTCCTCAGCCACTACTCTCTTCGCCTCCTTCTTTCCTGGTACTCTTCCCTTGTCTCTACCGTCCTATTTTGATACCACCTCCTAAAGGCTCTATTCTTTTCCCTTACTATATCTTTTGTCTTCTCATTCCACCATGTTGTTTCCTTCCACCTCTTCTTACTACTTGTCCTCCCACATACTGCTTCTGCTGCACCTACTAGTGTCTTCTTAAATCTAGCCCATTCCTCTTCCACCCCTCTTTCTTCATCTGTTGGAATTCCTTCCTTTACCATTTTGAGGTACTCGACCCTTCTATCCCCTTCTTTCAGTTTCCATATCCTTATACGTCTTTCCTGGTTCTCAGTCCCTTTCTTCTCCTTACTGCCTCTCAGGTTCATTACCAGCAATCGATGGTCGCTATCCAGGTTCTCCGATGGTATAACCTTGATGTCCGTGATGTTCTTATTTAGTTCTTTCTCATACAGTATATAGTCGACCACCGACTTCCTGGTCAAGTCATCATTGTACCATGTGATTAAATGTGACATTAAATCAGTAAGCTCGCATTCTCTTGCAAGTTAGAGCACACAAATGACATGTGTTGACTGTGTATTTGTATATAAATGTTTAACTGTATGAGAGCATTACTGTTGACGAGCTACTTTCATTACTCGCAAGTAAAATTGATTTCTGGACAAAAAAATTAAAAATTGGCAAAATATAGGAAAATCTATTTTTCTGTTCTTTCTTTTCCAAGTTTGTCATGCTACTCTTTATTGTTCTGGCACTTTTTGAAATGCTCTTTAAGTACAAACTCTGTTCTATATATTTATTATGGCCGCTACTGTTTCTTAGGGAATTTTCTGATTTATCTCGGAAAAATCAGGGAATTGTCTGAGAAATCTGTTAGTTTGTTTTGATAGACGGCCTGCTATACAACACGCAACTGTCTAGTAATGAAGAGCTTGAAAATAACCACGATGGTTCACTATGAAATTGGTTGACTTACAAATGCTATAAAACAATACGTTTGGTCTGTCCGCCCAGTCAATACGTTTTATTTCATTTGTACATGTTTCAGGCCTTCTTTATCGGCCCATCTTCAGCAGTTAACAATACCTTTTATATAAAATCCTAAGACCTTACCTCTACTTAGTATAAAACAAAGTCCCCGATTCTTGGATGTAACGGGTAACTTAATCTCGAGAACCACTGGTTGTATTTTGATGCAGTTTTCACCATTCTATAAAGGATTTCTCCAGGAAGGTTTCTGTAGAAAAATATTCATTTATGAACAAAGGAAGCCGAGCAGTAACGATCACAGTGAATCGAGTCTAGGAATAACCTGCCGTCCATGCACCTTTTAAGCTTATGCTGGGTGAACCGATAAAATTATCTGTATATAGTGCTACATGAGTGTAAGAATTGTTCAACATGGAAGGTTCTACAAAAAGGTCCGTGACAGCATCTCTCTATCTTCAATACATCGGCCACTTTATATTCTTTCTTGAGTTACATTGGTTAAAAGGTAACAAAGATTTGAAGAAACAATCACAGCGATTCTAACATAGGACCACAAGGTCTCAAGGAAGTGACTACAGTAAATAACAGAAATACTAAAACTCAGCAATTCTTGTAGGTTTATGCCGCGTCTTGTGTGGGGTTTCGCCTAGGACACCAAGCTGGCTCATCTGCGGGCTCTTGGTGTCCCCGCCCGGACCTCTACCTTGGTTTGCAGATGACACTCAAACTTATATTGGCCAATGACGCGGTGGATGCTGATCTCGTCATCCGCTTTATAAGTGGGAGTGGATTAGGGCCAGCAATCTAAATTTTCCATTGTGCATTGACTGAACGAGTTGTTCGTTTTTGAATGCAGAATTTTTGATTTTCCGTAATATTTGTTTCTATTACGAGGGCCATCCGGAAAGTGGTACCCGTTTGTGCAATAAAGACACAGGAGTAAATATGAACAAATATACACATTTTTATTGAAAAGAGCATACTTTACACATAGTGGCCACTTCTTCTTCTTCATTTCCCGTTTCCAGCTTCCTGGGTCGGGTTGTGAATCAAGGACCTCCAACGTTGCCTGTCTCTCCACCACTCCTCTCCCCCTTTAAGTACATCTTCAGGTTTTCCTCCCTTCTTCTCCACGCACTCCCACACTGTATCTGCCCATCTCTTTCGGGGCCTTCCGCGCGGTCTCTTCCCCGAAACCTTTTCCAGAAAAGCTTTCTTTGGCACTCTCTCCTCTCCCATTCTCATCATATGTCCATACCACTTTAACTTGGTTGTTTCTATCCTGTCCTGCAGCTTCAAGATTCCTGTCCTCCTCCTTATCTCCTCGTTTCTGATTTTATCTCTTCTGGTCTTCCCTTCTATACTTCTTAGGAATTTCATCTCCGCTGCTTGTATTCTACTCTCCTCTCTTTTTGTAGTGGTCCATGCTCCAGCTGTATGTTAGTACGGGTCCATAATAGGTTGAATATAATACCTGCTTACATTTCTTTGGGACATCTTGGTTCCACAGAATACCCCTAACACTCTGGTAGAAGCTGTTCGCTTGTTGTATTCTCTCTCCAATTTCCTCAGTAATCTTTCCATCTTCTGTGATCACACTTCCCAAGTACTTGAAACTTTTCACCACTTCTAGAATTTTTCCGTTCACTTCTATCTTTCCTCTTCCCTCCTTACTTCCCCTTGACATTACCATTGTCTTGCTCTTCTCTGTGCTAACTTTCATCCCAAACTTCTCAATCTCTTGGTTCCATACATCTACTTGTTTTTGTACTTCCTTTTCATCCTCACCCCATATCACTATATCATCTGCAAACAGCATGGCCTTTATTGCCTCTTGTCCCAATCTCTGTTTAACATTCTTGTGGATTTCATCCATGACTATGATGAATAGTAAGGGGGACAATACACTTCCCTGACGGAGACCCGTTTCCACCTTGAACCATTCTGTTTCTCCTATAGTGGTCTTTACGCTACTGACACAATATTTGTACATAGCTTTCACCATTTGCACTTCTGCACTGTTAACTTGCCTTTTTCTTAATACATCCCACACCACCTGTCTAGGCACACTGTCATAAGCTTTCTCAATATCAATAAAAGTCATCACCATGTCTTTTCCAAACTCCCATCTTTTCTCCATCATATGCCTTAGTGTAAAGATTAGATCAAAAGTTGATCTGTCTCTCCTAAAACCATACTGTTCTTCTTCCATCTCTCCATCTGTCGGCCTCCTCAGTCTACCTTCCAATACTCTCTCAAAGATCTTGGCTACATGGGCAATAAGGGTGATCCCTCTGTAATTGTTACATTCCTTTTTGTCACCTTTCTTAAAAAGTGGGATAATTAAACCCTTTCCCCATTCTTCTGGGATCTCTTTCTTCTTCCAAATTATTCTAAATAATCTATACAGCCACTGCAACCCTACTGGTCCTGCTGCTTTTATCATTTCTGTGGTCACCTCATCCACTCCAGGTGCTTTGCCACTCTTCATCTTCTTTATGGCTTCCTCTATTTCTAGCATAGATATCTCCTTTTCTTGTTCTTCTTCTTCCTCCATTGTTCCTTCTTGTTCCCTTTCTTCATCCAGTTCAATGTGTTTAACATTCAGTAGCTTTGAAAAGTCTTCTTCCCATCTTTTCAATATACCATCTCTTTCATACAATATCTGTCCCGCTTCAGTTTTTACAAATTTTGTGGCCACTACTCCTGGAAAACCTGGAAATCCTGGAAAACTCCTGGATTTTTATTAGGTCTGGAATACTCCTGGAAAAGTCCTGGAAAATGACAAAAAATTTGAAAACTTCTGGAAAATAGCCACTGTTAATTAATTATAAAAATCTTTCCATCTTAAATCATATTCCCGCTGCGGATTTGGGTGAGCACTCTAGCATTAACGAAAGAAATTTCGTCGGGCTACCTTTTTCTGTGTGGGAGAACACACGATAGTATTTTTGTAAAACATATTGAGTGTAGACAATTTCACCGCAATAAAATTGCAGGTGGCATTCTTTTCTCTTTTTTTATAGCAGATATTTGAGTCACAAAGGCTTTTTTAAAACAACAATTAAATCATTTGTGTGTAGGCTTGCGTATCAATAACGCAATCACCAATAATTTTTGTCAACATCTGTATAAGTAAACCAAATACAACTGCTTTATTTTGGTCTTGAAGTAGGCAACCGATAAAGCCCTCCCTACCCGGGACTCGCGCTTATTTTTAAATCTGAAAAATGAGAATTACTCCTGGAAAACTCCTGGAAAATCGTTGACCAATTTGAGTGGCCACCATGTTTACATTACTTCTCCACATAATCACCAAGCAAATTGAGGCATTTGTCATAACGTGTGACGAGTTTTTGTATTCCAGTGTCATAGTCCTCCGCCGCCATTGTATTGAGATACGTAGTCACGCCTCGTTTAAGTTCTTCATCGCTGTCAAATCTTTTTCCTGCCAGAAAGTCTTTAAGCTTCTTAAAGAGATGGAAATCCGAAGGGGCCAAGTCCAGGATATACGGTGGATGGTCGAAGGTTTCCCACTTGAATTGCTGCAAAAGTTGTTGTGTTATCGCAGCTGCATGAGGCCTGGCATTGTCATGAAGGAGAATGACGCCTGTGGACAATCGACCTCGCCGTCAATTTTGTATTGCCCGCTGTAATTTCTTTAATGTTTCACAATATGCATTAGCATTAATTGTGTCTGCACGGGCCATAAAATCAATGAGCAGTACACCTCGTCGATCCCAGAAAATGGTTGCCATGAGTTTCCTGGTGGACACAACAGTCTTGAATTTTTGTGGTTTGGTTGGTGAATGAGCATGATGCCACTCCATTGACTGTCGTTTACTCTGAGGTGATGCATAACAAACCCAGGTTTGTCCCCAGTAATGATGCGAGTCAGGATAGAGTCTCCTTCATCGGAATAACGTCCCAGAAACGTCAGTGCTGCAGCCATACGCTTGGTTTTGTGCTCATCTGTAAGCATGCGAGGGACCCACCTTGCACAGATTTTTGAATAATGCAGATGGTCTTTGACAATTTCATGAACAATTGTTCGAGCCACATTAGGAAAATGTTCTCAGAGTTCATCAATTGTGACGCGCAGATCGTTCCTCACGCATTCGTCTACTGAGCTCAGCAGTTGGTCTGTAATGACAGATGGTCTCCCTGAACGCTCCTCGTCATGTGTATTCCCCCTCCCCAGGTTGAAGTTGCGACACCAGCGCCGAACAGACGACACCTCCTTTATTGGCGATAAATATCACACGGTCGAACATTTCGTGCATTAAGAAATTTATCACGGCCCTCACTTCACAACTGGCGGGGTTCTCAATTTGTTTAAACATCATAAACGATTGCAGACACATCACAGGCAATGCTAGCGTCACGCAACCTCGCACAGAGCAGGCCGACAAGCCACTGACGCGGCCTGACCTTGCCTAGCGGCTACCCGGGTCGTCAGCGCTTCATGCGGCGCCAACGGGTACTACTTTCCGGATGGCCCTCGTTTAATTATTAGTTTTTATTTAATTTTTTGTTTTATTAATGTTTGGTCTTTTCAAATTTAGGTGTCCACCTCTAAATTTTAAATTCCATTCCAAATTTCTATACTTTAATCCGTGTTAAGAGGGGCAGATGACCTCGTAGTTCCGCCCCTTAAAACAACAATAACTAACCCACAAGAGTAGCGAACTGCGCGCTACCTCCCATTTTATGAAGCGCACTTGCACCTCTTTACTGCGAGAACTCCAAGAGTCCGCTGATGAGCCAGCTTGGTGTCCTAGGCGAAACCCCACACAAGACACGGCACAATCTTAGAAAAATTGCTGAGTTTTAATTCACTGGCCGTGAAAGCCAATATACCATCTTACAGGGTGTCGACAACTCTGGAAAACCTGGGAATACTCAGGGAATTTTGAAATCCTGGAAAACTCAGGGAATTATCACGGTATTTTAATGACACTCAGGGAATTTTATTCTTGCAAGGTCCAACCTTGATTCATTCATTCATGTTCTCAATCCGTAGATTGGTCGGCAGCAATCCTCCTCTTCCATTCTTCCCTGTCGCCAGTCAGTCTCTTCATGTCTCTGTATGAATGGACATTAACATCTGTTATGATCTGCTTGATGTATTGCAGTCTCGGTCGCCCTCTTCCCCTCCTGCCCCGAATTTTGCCGTCTAACACAGTTACCATAAAGTCATTGTGGCGATAGAGATGTTTTATCAGTTGGTCTCGTCTTTTCCGTATTGTTTTGAGAAATGCTCTCTTTTCGTTCATGTTTTTGAGCACTTCGTCATTCGTCACTCTTGCTGTCCATGGAATTTTTCCCATCCGCCGCCAACACCACATTTCAAAAGCTGCAAGTCTTCTTTCATCAGCACATCCCATTGTCCAGGCTTCTGAGCCATACAAGGCTACACTCCACACATAACATTTTATAAATTTAGTCCTGGTCTCAATGGATATATTCTTTGAAGTCTGAAGGGATTTTTTGCTGTTAAATGCAATTTTGGCTTGGGCAATTCTAGCTTGAATATCAGTTCTTTTTCCAATGGAAGTAATTTTACTCCCTAGGTAGGTGAAAGTGTTAACTTGCTTAAGTGGAGCACCTGCTATGTGAATAGCTGCATTAAGTTGTTCTCTAGCGCATACCATTATTTCCGTCTTTTTAATATTGATTTTCATATTATATTTTACATGTAGAATCGTGTTCATTTCCGTGAGTGCATGTTGCAGTTTCTCTTGACTGGTTTCCAGGACTGCTATGTCGTCTGCCAACCGTATTGTCTTGACTGCTACTCCGTTGATCTTAACTCCTCTCATAACTGTCTTACATTCCTCAATGCCTTTCTCAATATATAAGTTGAAAAGTGCAGGCGATAAGGTGCATCCCTGTCTAACTCCTATGTGAATACAAACTTCTTGCAATACTCCGCATATGCCTTTTTGGTTTTTATAAAGTTCATAGATTATCCTATCTCTGTAATCCAAGCCAATATTAGTCATAATATATAACCTTGAATAATTGGATAATTAGGCATTTAAATTGGATGGGGTGGGGGGAAGTATATTCTGGTGATGTATGTTCGTACTGACGTTAAATCAGTAAGCTCTCATTTCTTGCGAGATAGAGCACACAACTTACATGTGTGTTTCTATATAAATGTGTAATGCGAGATAGAGCACACAACTTACATGTGTGTTTCTATATAAATGTGTAACTATGATTTTTAGAGCGTTACTATTGACGAGCTACTTTCAATATTCACAAGTGCAACAGTTTTTCTGGATGAAAAATGTAGAAACTGGCAAGATATCGAAAGTTATACAGGGTCCGGCAACATAACTTCCTTTTTTAAAAGCACGCCATTAAGTCGTTTGATGTCGTAGCGGAGTGCTAGTGGTCTCGTTCGTGACGTGGTACTATAAAGTTTTGAGCCGACACAGTTACGTCGCCATCTTGCGTTGGAACAGGGAGGAGCGTGCTTTTGCCGTTGCGGCCTACTTTTTGAGCGGATGTTCTGTGATCGCAACCCAGCGCGCCTTTCGGAGGTGTTTTAATTTGGCCCCTGTCCCGGGCCGGAAATCAGTTGCTACGTGGGTCACTGCGTTCAGACGAACTGGAAGTGTGACAGGGCGAAGAACTGCTGGAGTCCCTCGGCTTATTCGATCACCTGAGAACATTAAGGCAGTGAGAGCTTCAGTGTTGCGATCACCACGGCGTTCCGTACGCAAAAATGCGTCTGCCCTTGGACTTTCCGATCGGTCTGTGAGTACAATTCTTTATGCTGGTGTTCATTTCCATCCGTACAAGATGGCGAGTGCGCAGGAACTTTCTGAACGTGACATCAGTTGTCGGCGGAACGCGTGTGAGGTTCTTCTCGAAGTCGTTCCTGAGGACGCTGTTTTCATTTTTAGTGATGAAGTCCATTTTAATTTGTATGGATCCGTTACCAAACAAAACATGCGCTACTGGACTGCCACCAATCCTCGAGAACTGCACCAAAGGCCTTTGCGTTCACCTTAAGTCACAGTGTGGTGTGCACTGTCCTCAGCTGGAGTTATTGGTCCCAGGTTCTTTGAGGAAAACTCGGTCACAGTTACAGTGAATTCGGACCGGTATGTAAACATGTTAACGAGTGTTTTTTTCCTACGGGTGGATGAGTTGGACTTAGGGGACATTTGGATACAACAAGGCGGTGCAACGGCACACACTTCAAGAGCAACGATGGCTATATTGAGGGAACACTTCCCGGAGCACCTCATCTCACTTAGGGGCGATTTGGAGTGGCCGGCCCGCTCTCCCGATTTGTCCCCTTGTGATTTTTTCTATGTTTTTTTTTCTTAAATCGCCTGCTTATGTGAACCGTCCAATGACCCTACAACATTTGAAGACCAACATCCAGGAAGAATTTACCAACATATCGCCTGATTTGCTGGCAAGAGTCATGACAAAACGCCAGAAAGCATTTTTCTCAGTGTATGGCGAGTAGGGGACGTCACCTACCTGATTTGGTCTTCAAAACTAAGTTAAACAAAACTTTATGTATGCGCCTACTTTGTATATATAAAAAAAAAGTTTTCTGATTCATACAATGGGATTTATTACGTTTTTAAAATGGGAAGTTATGCCGCCAGACCCTGTATTTTTCTATTTTTGTGTTTCCAACTTTGTCATGCTACCCTTTATTGTTTGAGCACTTTTTGAAATGCTCTTTAAGTACAAACTCTGTTTTATATATTTATTATGGCCGCTCCTGTTCCTCAGGGAATTTCCTGATTTATTCTGGAAAAATCAGGGAATTGTCAGGGAAATCTGTTAGTTGGTTTTGGTAGACATCCTGATCTTATCAACATTCTATCTTGAAAAAATATAGGTACGAGATAATTTTATTCAAACATTTTAATTAAACTTGTCTTAGCAATTTTATTACAATCACTCATTAATTGCTTGGCATCAGAAGGGTTGAACCTTTACTGTCCAGGATGTCATGACATGTATATTGCTCTGTTGCAGCCACCAGGGAGGCCCTGTTTGGAGATGCCAGCGACATCAGCACCGATGAGGAGGACCAGGCGGCCGAGAAGAGGTCGGACGACGAGCGAGGCAGTGGGAGGGACAGCGACAGGCGAGATGACGATGACGAGGGAGCGGGAAGAACCATGCCCGTCATCGAGGAGGTGACTTGAAAATCACACGATCTGTTTTTAGCTTAAGAAAATATAATATTTTGAATTTCATACTTAGTGTTTTGTAGCAATTAGGAGTGAAATAATTATGTTCAATAACCTCTACATTAACATAGTATAAAACATAGTCCCCGATTTTTGGGTGTTCCGGGTAATCTCGAGAACCACTGGAGCGATTTTGATGCGGTTTTCACCATTCTGTCAAGGATTTCTTGAGGAAGTTTTCTGTAGAAAAACATTCATTTACGACGAAAGGAAGCCAAGCAGTAACGATTACAGTGAATCAAGTCTAGGAAAAACCTGCCGTCTGTGCGCCTTTTGAGCTTATGCGGGGCAAACCTTTAAACATATCTATATATTATGACTGTAAGAATTGTTCAGCATGGATAGAGACAGCATATCTCTATCTTTAATACCGTATTTGCTCGCGTATATCTCACTCTTTTTTTGACCGAAAATATGTGTGAAAATTTTTGGTGCGAGATATACACGGGGAATGATCATATTCCCGGAAAAAAAAAAAAAAAAACACAAAATTTGCGATGTAACAGTAGGCCTACTTGCGCAACTGTTGTGGTGCGCTAATCGCTAATTCGAACGTGTCTCAAGGCGGTGAATTTAGCCAACGGCGGCCGAAGACGCGGCGAACGATGTACAGCGTGTTAACACTCACGCTGCGCTTGCACGCGGCCGAGCTCTGATGCGACGCAATGCGTAAAGACTAAATCATTGAGATTCGAGAAGACTGAACTGCGTTTCTCTGCGATGTAACAGTAGGCCTACTTGAGCAACTGTTGTGGCGCGCTAATCGCTAATTCGAACGTGTCTCAAGGCGGCGAATTTAGCTAACCGCGGCGCCTCGATCCCTAATCGGCTCGTATCGAAGTTTGGATCAACTCGTTGTTGCTCGCTCTTCCTGTTAGTAACGCTTCGGGTAAGTTCCTGGACAATGACGACTGTTGTGGCGCGCTAAATCGAACATGTTTCTACCTCAAGGTTATTACGGTCATTTATATGATGGCGTCAGTAATGAATGCGAGATATATGCGAGTACTTTTTTTCCTGAAATTTCAAATAAAAAAATGGGGTGCGAGATATATGCGGGGGCGAGATATACGCGAGCAAATATGGTTTGTCGCCCACTATAAGTGTTTTTAGGTTTTAATTTCTTCCAAAAATCTCCATTCAATGGACATTTAAATTACTAGCTTCGGAGCATTTACGAGCTATCGAGCAAGCATTATCACCTCAGCTTCAGCCAGCATCAAACTGTCGAGTCGTGTCGAGTTAAAACTTCAGAGAAGAGTATATGTGTTTGGAGTTTCGCTTTTCACCTCGGCTTTTCTGAATTGCGTCTGGGACCTGCCGTCGTTGCGCCTTTTATGCTTACACTGGATAAACCATTAAAGATACCGGGCAAAGCCGGGGTGGGTTGCTAGTTATTAATATACTAGCAGAAGTACCCATTCTTCGAACGGTCGTCGGTATTAATAACCAAACGTAATCAATTGAGCTACTGTTGCAATGGTTAGGGGCTTGGATCCTGTTTGTCGACAAAGATAAATGATTAGTTGAAATATGCTCTGAAACTAATTTACCTAACGTGTACTTCCTGACGTGAAAATAAAATTGAAAACCTCGTAGACGAAATGCAATTCACGTCACATAAAAACTGACCCACACTGTTGTGTCAAGTGCACATCCAGAGGAAGACCTCTTTAATAAATTATAAAGGCTTTTGGTGCATGAAAATTCAGATTTTCTAGCCAAAAAAAAAAAAAAAAAAAAAAAAAAAAAAAAAAAAACCAAACCTATTTCAATTCAGGAATTTTTGAAAATAATGTTGCTGTTTGAAGATATAATAGACCTTCTGTACGACACATCGCACGTTTAAGTCTTGTGAAAAAATCCAGGGTACCTCTTGACCCCCTTAAGCGCATTGATGAATTTTACATTTTTTGTTGGTTCCGTGATAATCTTATAGCCGTTTGCAAACTTTCACAGAAATTTAATAAATGGAGTGGCATTAATTCTTGCAGAAATAGATGGAAAGTTGGATGTACCTTTTTGAGACACTGTTGTCATGGTTACTGGCTTGCATTCCTACATTAGTTTATTAAATAAAATTAGTTTTCTGGGAATATCTCAGAAACTCTTGGTTTTAGAGCATTAAAATGTAGTTTCCGGGGACCCTTTACGACTGTTTAGGGGCCCCGATGTTTTTTTTCTGACACCAAGGGGCTAAAAATGAGCTTTGTCTCGTCGTTGTAGGCCGTAGTATCATCATCATCATCCTCTTGCACAGTTTCCAGCCGTTGGCCGGTCTGTTTGGAACACAGGCCACTCCAACGTCTTATGTCTTCCCACCACCTCTCAGCTTCCACCACTGTCCAGTCTTCTCCTCTCTTCTTCACGCTTTCTTCCATCCCTTTCAGCCACCTGTCTCTCGGTCTTCCTCTCGGTCTCTTTCCTTCCCACTTCGTCTCGTGTATCCTCCTGGGTATCCTCTTATCCTCCATTCGTTCTACATGTCCATGCCATCTAAGTCTAGATTTCTCTATACCATCCTGTAATGGTTCCTCCTTTATTAATTCTCTGGTCCTCTCATTTCTTATTCTGTCCATCAGTGTAACTCCAATACTGCTTCTCAAGAAGCTCATCTCACTGGCCTGTATTTTGCTCTTCTCCCTTCCTTTCATAGCCCAGGTCTCCAAGGCATACGTCAGGATAGGGGGATAGTACGCCCGATATATGATCTTTTTTCTGTTCTGAGGGACATCCTTGCTCCATAACATGCTTCTCACACTCCTCCGGAATGCTTCTGCCTGTCTCCCCCGCTCATTTTTTCTCTATAGTTTCTTCCATTATCTCGTATCAGGCTTCCCAGATACTTGAAACTCTCCACTTTCTTCAGCTGTTCCCCACCAATTGTTATTCCCGTTGTGGTTCTTTCCTTCTTCCTTGTTGTGATCACCATCTCACTCTTATTTATGCTAAATGTCATCCCATATCCTTGTATTATTCCTTCCTACACGTCCAACTGTTCCTGTACCTCCTCCTCCTTGTTCCCCCAAATCATCAAATCATCCGCTAACACCATTGCTTTCATCTTTCTGTCCCCAATTTCTTGTGCCACTCGGGTCATTATGTCATCCATCACCACAATGAAAAGTAACGGTGCCAGTGCACTTCCTTGTTTCAGGCCGTTTCTCTGTTCCACCCAGTCCGATCTCTCTCCTTCCACTTTCACTCAGCTCACGCTTCCCTTGTACATCTCCTTTATCCTCCTTATAGTCCATTTTTCTCCTCCTCTATCCTCCAGGGACTTCCATACTTTGTTTCTGCATACACTGTCATATGCTTTCTCAATGTCCAGGAAGGCCAACAGTAGATCTGTTCCATACTCATAGTGCTGTTCTTGTAACTGCCTTACAGCAAAAATCAAATCCACTGTGGACCTTCCTGCTCTGAAGCCATGTTGTTCTTCCCTCATCCCTCCTTCTATCCTTGACCTAATTCTCCTTTCCAAAACTTTCTCAAACATCTTTGCACAATGACTCATCAGTTGTATTCCCCGATAGTTTCTGCATTCTGTTCTACTACCTTTGTTGAAGATCGGGACAATTATTTCCTTTTCCCAGTCCTCTGGGGTCTTCCTTTCCGTAGTGTAATAATAATATTAATTATAATAATAATATAACAATAAAGGGATAGGGATATAATAGACCTTCCGTAGCACACCAGCACGTGTAAATCGCGTGAAAAAATTCTAGAATACCCCTTGACCCCCTTAAGCGCATTATATGTATTGATGAATTTTACAGCTTAGTTTGGTTCCGTTATAACCTTCTAGCCGTTTGCAAACTATCTCAGTAATGTAATAAATGGAATTGTATTGCGTCTTATATTACAGCAATAGATGGACCTGTGAATTTCTGTTGCCATGGTTACCGGCTAGCTTCCTTTCATTATTGTATATATATATATATATTTAGAATTTGGCCAATTATAGACCGCTTTGAACCTAAGACTACGGTACATTGTTTCGTTTTTTCTTTTCTTCCCAAAACTTCTTCATACGTTGGCTGATGGCCTGCCTCTGTTCCGTTGATAACACTCTCCGTGGTTGATGTGGAACTTGCAGAATCGAAAAATCTGCAGTAGTGATCAGTCGCCGGAATTCCACCCTATTAGAAATTATGTTATTTGTGATCTTCAGTTTTTGCAGATCACACCTTATCTCTTCCAGCCATCTAGTGGTGTTTTTTAATTTGGAGATGTAGTCAAAAATTTTCTTAGTTAGCCTGCTGCTATCCATTCTATGAAGGTGACCATAAAATTGTAGTCTCCGTCTTTTAATTGAGTCTGTAATTTTTTCCACATTTCGGTAAAGGTCTTCATTTTTTCTCTTCATCCAAATATCTTTATTCTTTTGGGGACCCAAAATTTTCCTAAGTATTTTCCTTTCTTTCTTTTCCAGTTCCTCTTGTTCACCTCTTTTGTTCAACGTTAAACATTCTGATCCGTATAATACCTCTGGTTTAATTACAGTTGTGTAGTGCCTGATTTTTGCCTGGAATGAAATTGATCGTTTGTTGTATCTATGTTGGGTGAGTTTATAGGCATTTTCCATCTTTCTGAATCTCTCCTTGCAGGATGTGTTATCAAGTCCATTTGACTGGATCCATTCTCCCAAATATTTAAATTTATCAACTCTTTGAATCTGTCCATGTTGAGTTGTTAGATATTTTTCTCCATTGTGTCTGTGTTCAATATATTTGGTTTTTTCATACGAAATCTGAAGACCAGTTTTTATTGCTATTTCATGTAGGGTTTCAACCATTATTTGTGCTTGAAATCTGTTTTCTGAAATGATTGCTATGTCATCAGCAAAGGCAAGACATTTCACCTCAAATCTTCCTTTTCCTTGCCCCAAATGGACCCCTTCAATGTTTCTTTCGCATAATTTAAGTTTCCATTCCTTCATGATTTTGTTTAATATCAACTTTCATTATTGTATTAAATGAAATTAATTTTCTGGGAATATCTCAAAAACTATTGGTTTTAGGGCCTTAAAATGTGGATTTCGGGGTCCCTTTAGGGCCCCCGAGTTTCGTTTCTCACATTGAGGGGCTGAAAATGAGCTTTGTCTCGCCCTTTCTACGCCTATTTCAGCATGTATTTTAAGGGGGTAGGCCCCCTTTTATGAGAGGTACAGAGAAGAGTTACATCAATGATTGGTGTCTTGCCTCTGAAGGATATCTGTACCAAATTTTACGTTGATCCACTCAGCCGTTCTCGAGTTATAAAGACACAATCATTGTCCACAGACAGACAGGCAAACAAACAGACAGACAGACAAAAATTTCATTTTCGCGCGCATCCGTCATAAAACAGTCTAAAACGCGTAAATAACGCAAATTTCCGTAGAAATTCAGAAAAAACAGACAAACTTTCATTCTTATATATATAGAGATAATATAAATCATGTTCACTTCCACCTTCACATGAAGAAATAGTGGACATAAAAACAATAGAGCCCCTGGTGAAGATGGACTTATTGCAGAAGTTTGGAAATTGGATCATGAACACACAACACCAAAAATTCACAGAATAATATCAAATACCTCATATCTGGAAAATCCCAAAAGAATGGAAGAGTGCTTTGATACACCCACTCCATAAGAAGGGAAGCAAAACTGATCCAAATAATTATAGAGGAATTTCGCTTCTTCCAGTCGCTTATAAAATTCTCTCTAAAGCTTTGCTGAATCAACTCGAGCCACAGGTGGACCACCATATTGGAGAATATCAGGCAGGTTTCAGGAAGGGAAGGTCCTGTATTGAGCAGATCTGGAACCTCAAGACCATACTGCACATCCGACGATGCAGGAACACTAGAAGAATTAGGAGTTGACAGGAAGACCAGGGCCATCATCCAGGAAACATTATTGGGAACTACCTCAAAAGTGAAATTCATGGGAGAAATCTCTAACTCTTTTGAAATTCATACTGGAGTCCGACAAGGGGATGGTTTATCACCACTCTTGTTCAACATGGTACTGGACAAAATCATCACAGAATGGGAAAAGCATGAGAAAGGTATCCAAATTGGAAAGGAGAAAGGGAAAAGAGTCACTGTGAAATGCTTGGCCTTTGCAGATGATCTGGCCATCTTAACAAACAAGAAGGATGAAGCCATATTAGCGCTAGACAAACTACATGAAATCTCCAGTAAAACGGGGCTTGATAATTCGTATGAAAAAACACAGTATATGGATACCAAATCAACAGGAAGCATCACCTTGCGAACGCAATATGGAAAAATCTCGCAGGTCACTCACTTCAAATATTTAGGAGAAGCCATCCAACCCACAGGATTGAACACAATTTCTAATGAAGTTAGAATAGTAAAATTGCAGAAGGCGTACAAGCTGTCATGGAATCATTATAACAAAAGAGCAGTATCTCGTAATGCAAAACTGCGCCATTACAACGCAGTTGTTTTGCCTGAAGCTTTGTACGCGGCAGAAACCACAGTCATTAGAGGAATGACGAGAATTCATGATATTGAGAAACAGTAACGACAAATTCTTAGGAAAATCCATGGCGCTGTTTTCCGTAATGGAATTTGGGTCAGGAGACCAACAAAGGAACTTTACGAAAATGCAGACACCATTATAGATAAATTTAGGAAGAGACGTCTGCAGTTCTATGGACACATATATAGGATGGATGAGAACAGACTCACTAAGAAGATTTTCAATATCGTGAATGCAAGAAAATTAAAGACCAGTTGGATAAGAGAAGTACATGAAGACATGGAATTACTTAAAATCTCTGAAGACTACATTATGGAGAGAGAACAATTTAGAAATAAAATCAGAAACACGAAAATTGTACAAGTTTCAAGGAAGGACACATCAGGGAAAAAATGGACAGAGGAGAGGAAGAAAAAGCACAGTGAACTAATGAAGAGGTTTTGGGAAGAAAAGAAGAGAGGAAAAGGAATTGAAGCTGTGATTGGCTCAAATTCTCACGCTCTCCTGATGGGGAATAACCGGAAATAATAATATAAATCATGACGTATAGTCTGGAGACCTGTGTCATAAATAAGGGATAAGAGAGTCAATTACAAACATGTGGAATGAAGTTTCTTGGGTCAACCCTACAAAGAACTAGAATAGTCCAGTGCAATTGGACAAAATTGACTTCATGGTGGAATGAGAGAGTAAAAGAAGCTGTGGGAAGGAAGAACAAGGCTTTCAGAGTGTGGTTCCAGGAAAGAACTGATCTGACAAGGGAAGATTATAAGATAAAGAAGAAAGAAGCAAACAAGATTGTCGCAGAGGAGAGGAAGAAGTGGATGGTAAAGTGGACAGAGATGATGGAGGAAGACAGCAGAGGAAATAAGAAAGTACTTTATGGGATGGTCAAAAGTAAGAGAAGAGGTCTGCGAGAGGATGTGGTAATGATGGACAAAAGCGGAAATGAGGTACACAACAAAGAGGCACTCAAGACAGTGTGGAAAGAGTACTTTGAGGATTTGCTGAATCCAAATGGTCATAGGGAGGAAGACAATGTATTGGAAGATGGAGAAGACAACACAGGAATGGAAAAGGACCTGACTTGGAGAGAACTTGAAATGTCTATAGACAAGATGAAAGGAGGAAGGGCACCAGGTGTGGATGAAGTGAGTGTTGAAATGGTGAAGGCAGCAGGGGAGGTTGGGAAACAGTGGCTGTACCGTGTGATGAGGGTGATATGGAAGGAGAAAAAGACCCCAGAAGATTGGAAGAAAGGATTAATTGTCCCAATATTTAAGAAAGGAAGCAGAAAGGAGTGCAGAAATTACAGGGGAGTCACACTCATACCTCACTGTGCCAAGATATATGAAAAGATATTAGAAAGTAGAATACGAGCCAAAGTGGAGAGAAAATTGAGAGAGGAGCAGTATGGATTCAGACCTGGGAGATCAACAGTGGATCTCATATTTTCAGTGAGACAGCTCCAGGAACACCACTACGAATTTGGAGAGGATCTGCTGATGGCCTTCCTGGACATCGAAAAGGCCTATGATAGTGTGTGTAGGGAGAAGGTTTGGAAAGCAATGGAAAACATGGGAGTGGAAAAAGAGACAGTAGGCAGAGTGAAGGAGATGTATTGTGGAAGTGTGAGTTGTGTGAAAGTTGGAGGGGAAAGAACAGACTGGTTCAGACAAATGAGTGGCCTGAAACAGGGTAGTGCACTGTCACCTCTCTTTATTGTGGTTATGGACGAGGTAATGACACGGATAGCAGGAAAGATAGGAGAAGATAAGATGAAAGCAATGGTGTTTGCAGATGATCTCATGGTCTGGGGAAACAAGGAGGAGGAAATTCAGGAGCAACTGAAGGCTTGGGAAGAAACAGTGGGAGAGTACGGATGGAAGTTCAACATCAGTAAATGTGAGATCCTGTTCACGACCAGGAAAAAGGACAGACCAATGAGTGGGATAACACTTGGAGGTGGACAGCTGAAGAAGGTGGAAAGTCTCAAGTACTTGGGAAGTATAGTGGAGGAAAATGGGAGAAATGACAGAGAGATTACGGAACGTGGCAGACAGGCAGAAGCATTTCTGAGAAGCATTAGGAGCTTAGTGTGGAATAAAGATGTCCCACAAAAAAGCAAGGAAGTGTTATACAGAAGCTACTATATCCCGATACTGACCTATGCTTCAGAAACGTGGACAATGAAGAAAAGAGACATAAGCAGAATACAGGCAGGTGAAATGAAGTTCCTGCGAAGTAGGATCGGAGTAACAAGAAGAGACAGGGTGAGGAATGAAAAGGTCAGGGAAATGGTGAAAGAGGAGCCCTTGCAAGGTAGGATTGAGATATCAAGACTGAGGTGGTATGGACACTTAAAGAGAATGGATGAGAAGAAGATTCCCAAGAGGATACATGAGATGCAGATACAGAAGAAACGACCAAGGGGAAGACCAAGAGATAGATGGCTGAAAGGAGTGGAGGAATGTGTCAAGAAGAGAGGCGAGGACTGGACCAGAGTGACAGCGGAGAGGTGGTGGGAAGAAAGAACTAAGTGGCGAGGCTTATGTTCCAAACAGACCCAGCCTGGGGCTGGAAACTGTACAAGATGATGATGATGATGACTTCTGACTGGGACAAAATTAATAACAAGCTGAAAATTGGTGGAAACGTTAAGAACAATGTCCTAAACTAAATCCCAAAAGTCCCAAAAATTCTGAGCTGGGGAAAAGCCGCCTTCTTGGATTTTTCTATTCTTGACCATATCATTCGAACTAGTGGTCCTAGCGAGGTCAGACTGGTGTCAAATTGACCAGATTTTACTGTCGAATCCTCTGATACATTAATAAGATATGCTAGACGCATTCTTACAGCTTTTTTATTTATTTTAGTACTGTTAATAATATAGTGTGTTTCAAGTTCGATTTGACGTGTTTTTACGCACTAACTTAGTAAAGTTACCTGAATTGGTGGAATAAGAGTTATTCTAAAGATAAAATGAATATACAAACTATAAATGTTATTTATATCACAAACCATCCCTTACTTTAAGAAAAAAAAAATCAGCCAGATGTCGCATCTGAATTTGAATTTCCCGCGACACGTAAGTGCTGCCCGCCAAAGCGCTCGGTCTGCGGTTAGAATATGTATTCACGCGCCGGCTTTCAAAACAATAACTATGTATCTTACGTTTTGTCAGGTTTCACTACAATGTTTCGTTACGCTAAGAATTGAGAGAAAATATACACGCTAAGATTACTTGTCTGAATAAAAAGCAATGCAAAAACTATACCACTGAGACGTTGAGCATAGACGAAGAATAACTTGACCATGGATTGTATTAAACGGAAATGAATGTTGGGTTTCAACGTTTTATAATTCAAAACTAATTGTAACACAACATTTCAAGTCTTGTTGTTGTTTGTATTTGTGGTTTTAGTGTTAAAGTGGAATAAAGTGCTTATATACCACGCTGCGAAAGGAGGTTGGTACCGCTGGTCTCTGTATAAATTTATGAGAAGGCGGCGGGCATTGTTGTCGTGTTCTGTACGGCGAGTTTGAATGCGGCTGTGTTGTTTGTCCGTTCGTGGCGTTGAAACCGAAAATAGTGACGTGTTTTATGAATGTTGTGTGTGTTTCTAAATGATAATTTGAGTGGTCTGTAGCGATAATCCGTTACTTGGTTGAAGGCAAAAACACGGATTGGGAAAGTGTTTTATGGAAAACCTATGAAAGCAGAGGTGTGTTGTGTGTGTTAAGTGTGGTGTTCGCATGGATTTTTTACTTCACCTATCCTATTACTGTGGGTGTTGCTGTTGAAATATTGCAAGTTAATGGTCGAAGTGGCGGTTATTTCTCCGAAATGGACAGTGTATGTATTTTGTGTCGAGGGGAAAACGGTGGTGAGCAGGTTAGGGTACAAAGAGGGATTGACACCATTCGTCGGTATAGTGAAGCTTGCAATGACGGTATTGCCGCTCTAATCGGCGACTCGAACAGTGTTACAGTGCACGTCAACTGTAAGAAAGAATATACTCGCCGTGTTCCTACGCTGTCGAATGATACGCAATAGGAACCAGTTGAAAGATAGGCTCGTTCTTCGTATGACGTTTTTGATTTTAAACGCCAGTGCATGTTTTGCGAACGCGAGATCAGCTGTGATGACAATAATAAACACCCAGATCGACAAGAACCATACAGCGTAGTTACGATGGTCCACGTTATAAATACTGTGTGCTCTATGGCTTCTGGACGCTCTGACACTTGGGCAGAAAAAGTATGGTTGAGATTGAACATGGAGGTCGACCTAGTGGGAGCGGAAGCTCGTTATCATCGTAAGTGCTACGCGTATTTTGACCGCCCAGGTCACTTTCCGCAAACATTTGGATGCGGATATGCCGGCCGCCCCGAGGATCCCAGCAAGCTTAGAGCTTTTGAGAAATTGTGTGAATATATAGAGAGTAACGACGAGTGTCAATATACCTTTGCCGAGTTGATCAAATTTATGAAGACTTCTTCCCCAGAAGAAATGCTCTATAGTGAGAAAAAATCAGAAAAGGAAACTGCGATATCATTACGGAGACCAAATTGTCATAGCGGAACAAGTTGGAAAGTTGAACGTTCTTTGTTTCCTAGGAACAGCAAATAAGATTTTGACGGCTAATTGGTTCAGTTCCAGAAAGAGCAATCCTGAGGAGGAAAGGACGAGAATCGTCGAGACTGCAGCCAACAGGACATTCGATCCCGTGTTTATGACTGCTCTGTGTATCCTTCTTCTGAAGATATTGCTTCTGGACTAGAAGATTTGGTACCCGAGACTTTACAATGATACGGACTATTGCAAAGACCAGAAAACCATTCGACGACGACACGTTTACGAAAAGAAAGGCAATCAACATAGCTCATGCAATTATTGCAACCGCCAGAGTCCATCTTCACAGGAGGTTTGGCTCGAAGCTTCTTCATGACGTATTATCGGGATGTGGAGTATGTGCTACATACAAAGAAACGATCAACTTCGAGAATTCACTGGCAAAAATGCACCTCCGGTCGAAGAAGACGCTTATGTGCAGTTCGTTTTCGACAATGCGGATCACCTACGCTTGACGGACACGGGACTTTCCACGCCATGGATGGAATTCAGTGCCTCACACCAGGAAAGAGCGTGAACGCAAGCGTTCCTGTACCTCGATCATCAGATGATATCGACTTACCATCTCGAGGGCTCCTGCCGGTGGCAACATACCAGCAACGTGGACGCTTTGTTCCAGACCCTACTACGATTGATGCTGCACCAGCCGATATTCTGAACATCATCTCCTGCAACTGCAAATGCGCTTGCCTACTGAGTGTCCTACACTGCACAATAATGTGTGGATACTGCGCTGGTCATGGATGTGCGAACCGCACAGAGGAGAGCATCGACGACCCTGACGATCTTGTGCTTTAATACGAGGGCGAATTATTTCGAAATATATATAGACATTATCTGCACAAAAGATAAAATTCTAACTGTTCCTTTTTTCACAGATCTCGTGGAACCACCAAACGATGGAAGCCGCTAAGCATTACAAGTCAAAGCTTACATCTCTCATAGTGTCTCTGTATTTAATACTGGCAATTATTTAAGCATTTTAGATGTGATACCCACAATTTCAAGAATATGATTAATAATTTTAGGTTTAAATACATTATTTTCATTGGCAGTTTTTAGCTATTGTGACAGAAATGGTCAAAATCGAACTTTAAACACTCTATGTTAATAGTACTTAAATGAATAAAACAGCTGTAAGAACGCGTCTAACATATTTTATTAATGTTCCTGAGACTTTGGCAGTAGGCTAAAATCTGCTCAATTTGACACCAGTCTGACCTCGCTAGGACCACCTATTTGAAAGATAAGGCCGAAAACGGAAAATCCAAGATGGCGGCTCGGATTTTTTGGGACATTGTTCTTAACGTTTCCACCAATTTTCAGCTTGTTATTAATTTTGTCCAGGTTAAAACTAATTTCACTGGACTAGAAGAGACAGGGTCAGGAATGAATATGTAAAAGAGACATGCAGGTGAACTTGAACACGGGGGAAAGGATGAGTGTGGCGAGATAAAAGTTGTAACGTGTTTTTCGAGGGGTTTTTATGCCACTGGCATAAGTCAGTAGGAAGCCATTCTTTATTTATTTACGCGGCAAATTGTTCAGCCTAGAGAATTTTTCATGTTAAATTATTATTATTAATTTATTATAATTATTATTAAGATATTTTCGGAGCATTTTATAAAAATTATAAGCATACAGATAGGTTTTCTATGTGTTAGAAAACGCTATCAAGCAAATTATTACGAACGACAATATCATAGAAAATTATATGATTACGGAATTTTACGGAGTTTTGTCAGTTAGGGTATTTGAGAGAGATGAGTCACGGGGAATTCAAATACAAGCTTAATCTTGTCAGGAAGTATTACGCAAGCTTGGGTCGCAGCGTCAAGAAAAGGCGAATATATGGAACGGAAATCGACTTCTTCATTCGTGCGCCGTGTGTAATGAGCCAGAAGAGGGGAAGTAGCGGGGTGCTCAGCCAATCAGTGGAGACCACGTAAGCTGGAAGTTGGGACTGGAGTGGGGATGCGACGTGTGCATATATCGTTCGGCGCGGCGTGGAACGAGGACAATCTGTGTAGAACTTGCCGAGTATGGTTCACGCGGGAGTCGCTCCGATGTTCCGTGGAGTGGGGGACAATCTGTGTAGAACTTGCCGAGTATGGTTCACGCGGGAGTCGCTCCGATGTTCCGTGGAGTGGGGGACAATCTGTGAAAGACTTGACGAGTTCGGTTGCAAGTGTGTGTCGCTCCGATGTTCCGTGGAGTGGAGAACAATCTGTTTAAAACTTAACCAGTTTGGTTGTACAAGGGTATGGCTCCGAGGTTAGGACCATAAAGTCACCAAATCTACAAGTATATCATCAAATTTCGACGGAGATGACGACGTCCAGGAGACTGTGGGAAGCACACAGCATCATCCAGTACGAGGGAAATGCTTTAGCAATTTCCAGTGGTAAGCGCGAATGAGGCAGAAATACGCAATCTCTCATTTCTCTTTGTTTTATATTTCATATTTCAGTAACTTCATAGCTTGGGAATAAGAGTAAAATCAATAATTTATCAGACTCCGTTTTCACGTAATTTTCTATCGGTAATATTAAAATCGCAACGCTCCAATTTAAATTTTAAACTTGTTATTATTATTATTAATTTTGCTATACTTGTTTTATATAATACATTCATTTCTTTTACAATGCAATCTTTGCTTTCAGTAGGTAGCATTAGATATAGACCAATTCCTTCTCCTGATACAATTGTTTGTTGGGTTAATGATCAAATCATACCACGATCTGAGTGAAAAGATTCTTGAAGGTGTTCTACCAGAGCTAGACGTTGTTAAATACAAATTTAGATTTCAACATTGCTTTGAGGTCTTGGCGCCCATTAAAACAACAAAGCTTAGGCAAAGGTAAACAGTTACATTTATCTACAAACATGGGGCACTAAAGAACGTTACACTTGTCGCTCAACGTGTGGGCTAGCAAAACTGCTACAAAGTGGTTAGGTCATGTGAAGTGGATGCATGACGAATAGAAGGAGAAAGTGAGAAGACTCCTGAAGTTCAAGCGCGCCCCGCCAGGCAGCGCTAGAGTGGGTAAGTTCCACACTGGCGGGGTCAGCTGGTCTTAGGGATGGTGCTAAGGGAAACGAATTACTTTGTAACTAGTACTCTTTTAAAAAGTAATTAGCGGTTACAATTAAAATAGCACGGCAGGGCACAATGGAAAATATAATTCATGGAAATAAGAACTACGGTCTTCATTGCATGTTACGGAACGCACAGATTCCTGGAGTATACAGAAACAGATAAAAAACACGGCTAATCCCCAGCATATTAAAACAAGCACACATAAACTATTTAAAGTAACTCCTCTCTACTTACCAATTCATTTTGTCGGCTACGGTACTGAACTTTCGAAAGCTTGCGTGAAGACTTGGCGGATGTTCGAGATTGCAAATCTCGGCGGATTTCCTTCGTTCTGAAGATGAATCGGCACCCAAAATAAACAAGTCTAGGGATAATATCCATGACACGCTGAAGACAGCAGCCAGCTCCTGAATGATCAACTGAAATTGTTCCTTTGGAATCGATACAATCATAAATATTTCGCTCCACATCGATTTTGAGTTTAATTTTCCGGTAATTATTTTCTCGGCCTGGAAAAGAATGCCACATACACTTCTCGAAGGACGTGTTAGATACACTTCATTGTTCATCTTAGGGCTCCTTTTTTAGTTTCTTTGTTGCTTTCTCTTAGCAACAATTTAGTCGTATTTCCGTTTATTCCTGATGAAGAAAGACATGGTTTCTTTCGAAACGCGTCGAGTTTGAATAAATAAAACAAGGCATAAGCCCAAGATTCTACATTATGGATAAAATGGTATTAGTTGCGTTTGACATTAACCATACCGTACATAAAACATCACAATAAATTGGTTGAAAAACTGAATCCAGATAGCTTTAAAACCCATCATTTTGCACCAAATTATACAAAAGTTATTGTGAAGTTATGAATGCATTTGCGGTAGCACTGCCGGAGACTTAATCGGGCTAGGCTATTGCGTTTTTAAATTAGCTCTCTTTTCAGGGTTTTTAGGTTTTAAGTGCGAATAGTTCGTTTAATAGTTGTAAAAGAGTAAGGAGAGTATGTTTTGTGTAGGTTTTGAGTTGAATTAAAGTTTATGTCGAACTGAGAAGTGAATTTGGTATAGCTTAAAGTGTACGTTTTTTGGTCTGATCTGTTTCCTCTCAATTTGGTTAATTAAAGCTTAATAATTGAGTTTAAATACCGGTTTGGTGACCCATCGTCCCAGGCAAGCCGGTAACACCTGTAACTACTCAGGCAGATAGCTCACTTAGTCGTAATTTGGAAGTTATTGTGAAGTTATGAATGCATATGCGATGATGATAATTGTTGTTTTAAGGGGCCTAACATAGAGGTTATCGGCCCCTGATGAAATGAAAGGATGAAGATAAAAAACAGCTCACTGCTATGGATGAAACGAAAATGGCTTAGATAAAAAAGACAATGAGCCCCAACAACTATGCCTTATGTAGCAGGGAAAATACTTACAAAAAGGAACTCAGATTGAAACTACTCACCAAATGGAGAGCGGTAGTACGTACATAAGGGAATTTTGAACGAAAATACTCGAAAAGGAAGATTGAAAAATACGCACAAAATGTAGGTTAAGTCCAAAATACGTACAAAATGCAACGTACAGTCGAAATACTTACAAAATGCAAGTGAAATCAAAATCTTACAAAATGCAAATGAGATTGAAAATACGCACAAAATGTAATGGAGATTCAAAATACCCACAAAATTGCAATTGAGACTTAACTACTTGAACAAAGCGGGGTAGGTTGAAAATACAAAATGCAATTGAAATTCAAAAAACTAACAAAAGCCCCGGTCCGGATATTGAAAGACATACTAAAAAGCAATTTAGATTGTCAATCCTTACAAAATGCAATTGAGATTGAAAAACACACACAAAATGCAACGTAGATTAAAAATACCTACAAAAAAATCCTAAAAGGGAATTTAGATACACGGGGAACCAAGTAACAAAAACAGTGCGGGAATCTGAAAGAGAAAAGGAAATATAAGGAAAAGAGGAGAGGATTATGAGGAGAGGGGAGGGGATAGAGGAGAGGGTCATCCCCAAAGGGAAGGGACAAAAGGGGAAAACGGACCCAGCTCAGGAATCCCTCGGGGTCGCCAACTCCCGAACTCACCAGCCGGGAGCCCCTGAGGGTGTAGCATTATCTAGGGTGCACCAGAACTGGTGGGGCTACATACACCCTGAAATGCATATGCAGTAGCACTGCCTGAGACGTAATCGGGCTAGGCTATTGCGTTTTTAAATTAGCTCCCGTTTCAGGGATTTTAGGTTTTGAGTGCGAATAGTTAGTTTAATAGTTGTAAAACAGTAGGGAGAGTATGTTTTGTATAGGTTTTAACTTGTATTATGGCTTATGTCGAGCTGAGAAGTGAATTTGGTTTAGCTTAAAGTGTAGTTTTTTGGTCTGTTCTGTAGCCCAGATTTATTAAGTTTATTGTGCTGTTGGCGTGATTTAAAGCTGTAGGATTTGATGTAGAGTGCTAGGATTGCGTGGGGGAAGTGTTGGTGAGAGGGAGAGGAGTGAGGGGATGGGTTTATGGAGTTGTTGCTTGTTTTTCAACTGCTGTTTTTTGATGGCGTGCTTGTAGTGCCTACAACCCTGGTACAGGTTGATGGAGATTATCGCTTGCAGTGCTTGTAGCGGCAGGACCCCAAACTACCGTGCTATAATGGCGGAGTCCTCACACTAGTTCCTTCTATTCGTCATGGTGGATGCATCCGACCCGAACTCCAAGCCAGTATTTGGACATGGAGGTGCCAGGAAGAAGACAGATTGTACGTCCTAGGAAGGGATGGACAGACCATGAGACTAAAGGAACCTCCTGTCCGTGCGCCTTTTAAGCATATGCTGGGTTAACCCCCCCCCCCCCCATCCTGATGAGGCGGGGAGCTTGTGAAGGCCTATGGATTGATGGTGTGATAGCCCACCTTTGAAGACAGCTCTGGAGATCCTCTTTGTATGTTCCCTTTTATCCTGCCCTACGCCTGCACTTGCCTGTTATCCGTGTTTCTATCCCGACCATTGATTGTCCGTTCACATGTTGGCCTGTTCTCTCTTCCTCTTGGAGTCATCATCATTTCTCCTTATCCAGCTCCTGCCGGGTCGGGCTATTTATGGCACTTCCCCCTTTCCTTCCACAATTCTTCTTCCACGATCTTGTCCCAGTCCAGATTTCTTTTTCTTATGCTGTTCTTCACTGAATCAATCCACCTTGTTCTAGGTCTTCCCCTTGCTCTCTTACCCTTGCACTTCGCCTCCAGCATCTGTCTTGGTATTCTATTTTCCTCCATCCTCTTTACATGTCCAAACCACCTTAGTTTATTCTTCTCAATTAGTTTTCCCTCCCAACTTCCTTCCTAACATCTTCATTCCTCACTCTGTCTTTCCTATCATACTTCTTAGGAATTTCATTTCACTGGCTTGGATTCTACTCTCTTGCCTGCTTGTCAGGGTCCAAGTCTCAGCTGGATAAGTTAATATGGGAACATAGTACACTTTATACATTACCTCCTTGCTTTTCCTTGGTACTTCCTTATCCCAAACAAGTTTTCTTACACTTTGAGTAAGACTTGAAAATAATGACCTCAGTCAGAATTCGAGCCTGAATCTTGTAACTTATAATTAAGTATACTGCGAGCTAGCCACCTCAGGTAGTGGGGCAATATGCTTGCTTAAAATGACATCCACACAAAGACCAGGACACCAACTACACAAAATTCACACTCTATTTATTAAAGCAAGCCTCCATTACCTGCATCTGTTGTGTACCATTAACAACACTCCTCCACACTTTTTACAGACAAACTCTTTATTTCTTCATGAAAGTATCAATTTCCGGACCAGAGAGCATCACTTTTTACATAAAACCAGCCTCCATTTTTTCTGGCAGCAACTACATAAAATCAACACTTCACACTAAGAGTAATTCAATCCATCATCAAAAAAACTAGGTTTCATACACCATTTTCTTTTATCTCCAACTAGCCTCCATCTTGCCTGAATTTCCCACTCACAACAGCAGATTTCCATGACAACCTCACCATGCCGAGGAACCTTTTGCCAATCTGCCAAGGCCACCTGGTTATTTTGCACAGTCACCTATCAGCAATAGCCAGACCACCACCGAGAATCTCTATGGCCAAAACACATAAGACATTCTGCGGTGGTCTACCATTGCACAGTGGGTCAAAATCAAAATCTAGAGCTAAAAAATTATTTTTACGTTTTAATCATGAATTTAGAATGAAAGCAATGTATATAATTTGTTTTCTTCATAACAAGATCAGTTAAGACCTTTTTTAAGCTACGTCTACGAATGCTTAGAAATTGTCTATGACTAGGAGTTGAATACAGCATTCAGTTATCTCTTCAGAACAATTTTCTACCCCTAATTTACTTTTAACAAAGTCACAAAG
Organism: Meconema thalassinum; assembly: GCA_946902985.2. NCBI lineage: Eukaryota > Metazoa > Arthropoda > Insecta > Orthoptera > Tettigoniidae > Meconema > Meconema thalassinum. Next base: position 51,101,270 of record OX336398.1, on the reverse strand, counting down.
TTCCACTTTTGACATAATCGTCGAACCCAGTGCTTCAAACAGTTGTAAACGTGTGAGAACTGGTTGCGCGGCATCTTCTAAAACGTAAAATGTAAAATAACTAAGTTAGTTGCAAAAAGACGCAAACAATCTTATAACAGGCGTAAACTACAAGACTTTATCTTCATTTTAACATTAAGTAGAAAGTGACGCGACATACTAAAAATCTAAGTGAAAATATAATTTTAAAAATAATAGTCAAACATTATAGAATGCAAATATAGCTCAAATTACGTAACAATTATGCCCGTTAATAACTGAAACACGTTACAAAGATCATACCTTCAGCTGCATGTTCCATCTTAAAGCATCACACTAACCACAAAGACAATCAAACCACAGCCACTTACATTCACCCTCCAATTCAGACTGCTCGAACAGTGGTGACAGATTTACATTAAGATGCATTTATATCCCAGAATAGTGAGCGGCAATTATATAAAATTGCTGTAGAAGTAATAAATTTTGATTTTTTACTTTTGAAAATAAATAATTTTGTCCTCCTAGATTTCGATTTTGACCCACTGTGCATTGTGGCTATGGCTGGCAACCAGATAAAAACAAAATAACGGAATGAATTAATAGAAAAAAGAAAACAAGGAGGAGCGTCTGTAACCCACAAATGTTAGGTTACAATCTTCTGTTGATCGGGTGAGTGCGCTTTATCGCTTACACCAGTGCACATCAAGCCATGGTGATTTTTTTAATTTGGTCATCTGTGACATAAATTGTTGTGCACCTTGTATGATATCCCAGATATGTTTGTGCAGGAGGAAGGCGAGAAGGAGACCGAAGAACCACCTCCAGAGACGAGGATCGATGTGAACATTCCCAAAATCACTTGCGACTTGGGACGGGAGATTCATTTTGTCAAGCTGCCCAACTTCTTGTCGGTGGAGACTCGCCCGTTCGATGGAGAGACGTACGAGGACGAGATCGATGAAGAAGAGACGTTAGACGAGGAAGGTCGAGCCAGGTAGGGATGACCCGGATGTTGATGCCGTAAAAAAGTTTAAAAAAATGACTGTTATAAATGACCTAAAAATTCGAAAAAATGCACTATAAAATGGAGAAAATGATCTTATAATAATAAACTCACCAATATTTCAAAAATGACATCTTAGCCTCAAACTGAAAAGTCAATCAAAATAGATTTCTAGCACTTAACAAGAGGTTTATGTTCACTTTAGTCTGAGTTGCACTGCACTACGAATGTCATTCTGATGTTGTCAAATGTAAATGGTCTGCGGTTATCAGCCAACAAGGCTTTATATCTCGAAAAGCTGCGTTCAACATCAACTGATGTGATCAGAGCGTACTTGAAGTGAGGAAGGTCGTTTGCTGCTAAATCCTCCTCAATCCCATCCATGCAGTTTTCACCAGAAAGAATGTCTTGAGATTTTGCATAATGTTTTATTCCCGGTGTTTTTGTCCAGTGCTTTTTTCAGTTTTGATGCAGTACCTGCAGCAATTTCGCCACGATTGTTGCTAAGACTAGTTTCCACCCGGTTGATTAAGGAAACGGAATCAACCATTTCTTCGCCCATTTTCTCCAACGATAAGATTGTTGCTGTCAATAACACGAAATTTGATTTTATGAAGGCCAAACTACCTTAAATGTTTGGTTCAGATGGCATGTCCTGGGCAATTTTTATTGCTACAGCTTCTTCACTGTCAAAACTCTGCACTATTTCCTTCACTAACTTGACGTATTCGCAATAATACATACACACTCTTAACCTCGTGCCCCAGCGTGCTATGATAGGTTGTGGAGGTAATGCAATGTCTGGAGCTTCCGCTCTAAAACGTGCGACTCGCGAGGGTGCTTTTAAGAAAACTTTCTGCGTTACAGTACCGTAAATCTTCTATCCGCAGCTACGTTAGTTCCACACAGTTTGCAAAACAATATGCTTCCATCGGTAGAAAACACATCGTCACCAAATTCAGATATTAGTTGTTTTGAATGCACTGATACACTCCGTTTTATTTTAGGCATTTTGAAAGTGGCAATGAATGATATCTCTCGCTGTGAACTACGCGGAACTGAGACAAGAATATACACCCTTTCCCCTTTCTATCCCGCCACAGCTGACCTTGGGTCAACAGAGCAGGTAACATTCTATTCCGCTAATAACTGGTTTGCGACGAAAACAAGAGCATCTGTATACCTACAGTAGGTACCGTTCTTCTGCATCCAAGATATATATTTTATTTCAATATTTTAAATTGTGCCGGCCCCGTGGTGTTAGTTTTGATCCCCGGCTCCGTCAGGGATTTTAAAACCGAAGTGAGGGTTGGAACGGGGTGCACTCAGCCTCGTGAGGACAATTTAGTAGCTGTCTGACAGGCAGCGCCCCGATCACGAAAACCAAGATTAACGGCCGAGGGGACCCGACACGCTGAGTCACGCATCACCCCAATATCTGCAGGCCAAATGGCTGGGCAGCGGTCTCTTGGTCGGCCTTAGCCCGTCATGGGCTGTATAGTGCCAGGGGTTGACTTTTTATATTTAAAATTATCTTGTATCAGCTACTAGCTTCTTCTTAACTCTGAGAGACGTAACTCCCTCATATAAAGCTGTGACATGACTAAATTGGAAAAAAAGACTTTAAAAGTCAGATTTCTCTACAATATGACCAAAAAAATGTACCAAACTTTTAAAAATCCTCTTAAAATGGAAAAATAGCAAAAAAATGCAAAAAGATGCCAAATAAAAATGACATACAGTGGAATCGCGTTAGTACGTTTTTCAAGGACTGAAAAATTTGGACGTCATATGCGGGAAAACGTACTACCGAAAAACGCCATACTGCATTTACAACGTATAAGAAAGAACGCGGCGTATATATGGACGTCAAATCGCCGACTTTAGTAAGTGATTGTATGCACTACTACAGTCACGACATAAACATAGGTTATCAGTAACTTACACGCAATAAATAACATAAAAATGAATTACTGTACCTCTACACTACAGTATAATACAGGGTCTTTATTTCTGCTTAGCAAGGACATTTTCGCTCTCGCGCTCCGCCAGTGACGGCTCAGTTGCCGGCGACCGCGCACGCATATGTTTGAAGCACGGGCTTGCTTGAACCACTTCAATCAAGCGCTTTCTAGTTGAGGAAACTGTCCCTCTCGCACACGTTTCCTTTTGCCGCTCATTCCTTCTTCAAATGCACGTTCGATTTCCTTCCTTTTGCCGAGAATCGTGTTCAGTGTAGACGGAGGAATGTTCCACTTTCGCGCTATATCCACACGCTTCATGCGAGGATTGCATTCCACGTCTCGAATGTATTTCATCTTCTCATCATTAGTTATCTGCCGTACTTTCTTCTTATCCATTATGAAACACGCAATAAAATAGGCCATAACTGGACGTGAACACTAAGAACTAGAAGACAATAGTGCGGAACACGAAGATAATAATGCGCCTACGTGAGAAATAAACAAAGGGGAGGGGGTGAAGGGCAGCGGGAGAGAGACACGTCACCTGTGTTGCGTCATAGCTATAGCCACTTCTACGCCGTCAAACACAATAAAATCATCTACACTGTCAATAACTATCAGAGAATATGAGGCAATATCACGTCGTGTTTTCCAGAAGCCGAATTTTATAATGAAATAAGAATAAAATACGGTTCACTAACAAATAGTTAAACGGAAATTTGATCGTTGTAAGCGGGAATTTTTAAATGTAAATGTTTCACTTTTAAACTACCCTATTTACTCAGCTATAGGACCCCCTCACCTATAATACCCCGCTTAATTTTCTAGAGCCAAAATACAAAATTCTTGGAAATCGCTTTTAGTAACCGTCCTTAATTATTGAGAATAAAAATACAACATTCTTGGAAATTGAGGAATTCTTAAAAATATTTAAAATTACAACAAATTCATTCTCTTTTATGACAAAAAATATTTATCTTGTTATATTATTTTGTTATTCAGACGATATGACCGCCAATTTGTTTACATGTATCACGTACACGATTGGGCAGGATATCGAATTGTGTAGCCAATAGGCTTCACCCAATATCCAATAGAAGATACCACACTCTTGGCCGAGTAGAAGCAACAAGTTTAAATTCTGCCAATGAAAGTTATGGTTTCATATCTTGCTTGCATTCTTTTGTTTAGTATTCTTTGCATTGCGATTCGAAGTGGTGTTGCGACAGTCTTCTTAGTTTTATTTTAAACACATTTCATTTGTTGCAAGAACAGTCTGTGTTTGTGTGACACGTTATTGGTATAGTAATGTGAAACATGTGAATAATACGTACTCGGTTGTGTTTACAAATGTTAGTGAGAAGTACGGGGATAGGAGGGTGATCTACAATCTATACAGAAACCAGACAGCAGTCATTCGAGCTGATGGACATGAGAGAGAAGATGGTATTCAGAAAGGTGTGAGGCAAGGCCTCAACTTATCACCCATACTTTTCAATCTTTACATTGAACAAGCCCCCCCAGGGGCTCACATCTTGTGGGCGTGGGTTGGCGACCACGGGGCCCCAGCTGAGTCCGGCATTGCTTCCACTTACTTGTGCCGGGCTCCTCTCCGTCTTCTTTCCTGTCGACCTCACTTGGTCAACTCTTGTTCTCTTCCGACCCCGACGGTATTAGGGTATCCGAGGCCTAGGGAGTCTCTTCCTTTCCCGCCTTAATTGGCCCTTGTCTCATCTTTCCTGACACCCTCCTTCTGTGAGGGGTCAGCCTTCTTTTTCTTTTCCTTTTACCTCCTGCCTTGTGCTCAAGGCCCTTAAGGAGGCAGGGTGTATGTAGCCCCACCACTTCTGGTGCACCGTAGATAATGCTACACCCTCAGGGGCTCACGGTTGGTGAGTTCGGGCGTTGGCGACCCCGAGGGATTCCTGAGCTGGGTCCGTTTTCCCCTTTTGTCCCTTCCCCTTGGGGCGGACCTTCTCCTCTCTCCCCTCTCCTCTCCTCTTTTCCTTCTATTTCCTTTTCTCTTTAAGATTCCCGCACTGTTTTTGTTACTCGAATCACCGTGTATCTAAATTCCCTTTTAGCGATTTTTTCAGGCATTTTTAATCTATGTTGCATTTTGTAAGTTTTTTCGATCTAAATTACATCTCGCGATTGTTTTCAACCTCAATTGCATTTTGTAAAGATTGACAATCTAAATTGCTTTTTAGTACGTCTTTCAATGCAGGTTGCCGGGCCTTTTAGTGAGTATTTTGAATTTCAATTGCATTTTGTAAGTATTTTCAACCAAAACCGCATTTCGCACGAATTTTGAATCTAAATTGCATTTTGTTTGGTGGGCATTTTGCACATATTTTGATTCTCAATTGCATTTTATGGGTATTTTGAATCTAAATTACATTTGTCAAGTATTTTCAATCTAAATTGCTTTTTTGTAAGTATTGTCAATCCACATGAGTCGTTTGAATCTACCGTACATTTTGTAAGCATTTTCAATTTCAATTGCATTTTGTAAGGATTTTGAATTTCAATTGCACTTTGTGAATAATTTGGATTGGAACTGGGATATTTCAATCTGAATTGCATTGTGTATTTTCAATTTCAGTTGCATTTTGTAAGTATTTCGACGCTACTTTTCATTTTGTACGTATTTTGAATCTAGCCTACGTTTTGTGGGTCTTTTTCAATCTATTCTTTTTGTACAACTTTTCGTTCTAAATTCCCTTTTGTAAGACCATATTGTGAGTTGTTTCCATGTGAGTTCCTTTTTTAACGTATTTTCCGTCTTCGATAATTTTGTTCTGGTTTCCATTTCATTATCATTTTCGCTATCACCCAGATCATTAGGGGCCGATAACCTCGATGTTAGGCCCCTTAAAACAACAATTATCATCATCATCATCATCTAGTATGTAGGTTGGTAGTTAGTTTTAGTTTTAAGTTTACATTTCATTTTCATCTTCACGATCACCCAAACCATCAGGGGCCGATAGCCTAGAAGTTAGGCCCCTTAAAACAACAATTATCATCATCATCATGTATATTCTTGGGGAACAGTAGTAAGTAAAATATATTCACTCTTGAAGTTTTTGAAAGTTGATATTTAAAAGCATATATCGTTTGAAAACTTACTACACAATTTTACTTAAGCCTCCAAAACAAAGACCTTCATTTTTAACTCAGATTTACAATGTCCAACTTCGAAACAAAACATACTTGGTTATAATGTATTAGCACCACACCTCAACAGCGCTAGCATGCAATCTCTATAACCGACAGAGATAATTATGATGTGCCATTGCTCTTCTTGGTCCCCTGAGTTGTGCTCCAGAACACAGTTGATGGTGGGTGGATTATAGACAATAGAGGAATAAACATCACTTCCCTGTGGTTGTGGGGGATTAGAATATCGTAATTTTCTTTGTCCACTTTTCGATAAAAATATATCACTATGCCACAATCGGTAAATGTTTCGGCACAACTTTCTTCAGCCTTTCACTTTATCATACCATTATTACAGCAATTTAAGTCACAATTAGAAGCCTCCGTGGCTTAGGTGGCAGCACGCCGGCCTCGCACCGCTGGGTCCGTGGTTCAAATCCCGGTCACTCCATGTGAGATCTGTGCTGGACAAAACGGAGGCAGATAGGTTTTTCTCCGGGTACTCCGGTTTTATCAATGAATGATAGAAATGGTCCGGTTAGCTCGGGCAATGCCGGCGTTTCGCCCCGGTGTGCCGTTGGGCTCGTCGGTTGGTGCGGACACGCCTGCCAGTGCGTGTGGCTGGCGCGTGCTGGGAGGGCCATGCAAGACACAGGATGCAAGCAGTATTGACGTCACGAGCGTGCCGGTGTGCTGCGGGAGTCGGGCTCCCTTTCATGGGGACGGGGGCCTTGCCTTGGCAGTCCAAATGGGGTTTTGAGTGTTCCCAAAGGGAATATGAAGTAGTTTCCATTTGAGCGGGTGAATTATCGGTGAATGGTGGGAGTGGTCCGGTTCGCTCGGGCAGTGCCAGCGTTTCGCCCCGGTGTGCCGTTGGGCTCGTCGGTTGGTGCAGGCACGCCTACCAATACGCATGTTGTGACTTCAATACTGCTTGTATTTTGTGTCTTGCATGGCCTTCTCGGTGTGTGCTGGCCGCGCGTGTTGGTGGGTGTGTCTGTGCCAGCTGGCGGGCCCGGCGGCGCGCTGGGGCGGGGTGCTGGCATTGTTTGGGCTGACCGGACCATTTTTATCATTTATTGATAATTCATCCGCTCAAATGGAAACTACATCATATTCCCTTTGGGAATATTCAAAACCTTACTCCGGTTTTCCCTGTCAAAATTTCATTCCAGCAACACTATCATTTCATTTCATCTGTCATTCATATAATCATTGCCCCAGAGGAGTGCGTCAGGCCTCGGCAGCCGGCACAGTTCATATCCTCGCCGCTAGATCGGGGCTTCATTAATTCCATTCCTGACCCGGTCGGAGACTGGAAGCAGGCTGTGGATTTTCATTTTTTCACATTGAACAAGCAATGAAGGAAATTGGAGAAAAATTTAAAGTGGGAGTGAAGATTCAAGGAGAAGTAATTTCAAATCTGAGATTTGCCGATGACATCGTCATCTTGGCCGACACGTCTGAGGATTTGAATGAGTTTTTGAATGGTATGGACTCCGTCTAACGGAAAGAATTCATGATGAAAATTAATAAATGTAAAACAAAAATATTGGAATGCAGCCGAAATAAATCAGAAACCTCTATGGACATCAAATTGGCAGGTGAAAAGCTGAAGGAAGTAGGAGACTTCTGTTACTTAGGAAGCAAAATAACCAGTGATGGACGAAGCAAAGAGGATATAAAAAGTAGGATGGCTCAGGCAAGGAAAGCATTTCTACAGAAAAGGAATCTGTAGACATCGAATATAGATTTAGGTATTAGGAAGTCATTTTTGAAAGCCTTTGTCTGGAGCGTGGTGCTCTCTGGAAGTGAAACTTGGACTATTGGTGCAGCAGAAAAGAGGAGAATTGAAGCATTTGAAATGTGGTGTTACAGGAGAATGATGAAGATCAGATGGGTAGATAGGGTTACAAACGAAGAGTTATTAAGACGAGTGGGAGAGGAGAGATGTTTCTGACGACTGCTTATGAAGAGAAGAGATAGGTTGGTAGGACACATACTAAGACACCCAGGAATAGCAAGCTTAGTTATGGAAGGAAGGGTCGAGGACAAGACTTGTAGGGATAGACCAAGGTTAGAATATGTTAAACAGATTGCCTCGGATGGAGGGTGTGGTAGCTATGTAGAGATGAAACGGATTAGCTCAGGACAGGGAGGTGTGGAGCGCTGCATCAAACCAGTCAAAAGACTGAAGACTCAAATAACAACAGTGAGAAGTGATCCTGCATTCTCCCTCCCTATGTTCCGATAAAAATAAAGTTTGCATTTCCATGTCTGATACTTTGTCCATTCTTTGATACTAAGATTTTTGCTTAGCAAGGGATAGTAGTGAAAGTCTTTGGGGATTAGTGGTGGATGAGTGAGGTTATGGCAGTTTCATAATGGGCTTATTAAAGATGTAAACTTCGTTTATTTTGATTAAATATATTGTACTATGTAGTACCAAAATAAAATAGCTTATTTTTACCCTCTCCCTTTCTCAAAATAATGGATATTTGCGAAGTTTGCATCTATAGTTCCCCACACCCTTCAATTTCGGAACTAAAAATTTAGAAAAAAAAGGGGTCCTATAGCCGAGTAAATACGGTATTCCCGATGGTAAAGTTCCCAGGAATTTACCCATCACCAGCCTCGTATTGTCCTCGAATGTGACTGTGTGTTACGAGGAACCGATGTGTTCCAGGTTGAAGCTGAAGGTGGAGAACACCATGAGATGGAGAGATGCGTTCGACAAGGAAGGGAATGTCGTGAAGGAGAGCAACGCCCGCTTTGTGCGCTGGTCTGACGGGAGCCTCTCCTTACACCTCGGCTCCGAGATATTTGACGTGTACAAGCAGCCTCTTCAGGTGAGTTTTTACCCTCAGCACTCAGAGGAGAAATTAGTGATTTTCTCATCATCTTCTTCATTTTCAGTTTCCAGCTTCCTGGGTCGGGTTTTGAACTAAAGACCTGTCTCTCCACCACTCCTCCCCCAAGGTGACCGCTTTCTGGAAAACACAGGGAATTTAAATTGCATAGATAAACAGGGAAAATACAGAGAAACAATTTGGCACAATGAAAAGAAAGAAGAAAAAAAAAATAAAAAAAATAAATAAATAAATAAACAAACAAACCACAACTTGACCTATGATTGGGCTTAATAATAATGCATCGTGGCAGTATTAATTAATCTGGCATAAAAGATTGTAAACTGGCTTTAACTTTACATCAGTAAGAGGTAAGAGCTCTTCACCGCGGCTCTGGCGTGTTGTCATTTGACTCTCCACTTATATGGAATAAGGTATACCGTATATACTCGAATACCACCCGCACATTTTTAAACAAATTCGGACGTGAAAAATTGGGGTGCGGGTCTTATTTGAGTCATCCAAATTTGAAAGATCTAAATTGCCCGCCGCGCGCTATCGGTTGTTGTGAGTATCCGCTAGATGGTGCTAGCCTTCTTCCGGCTATCTCTTTGTTTTACCGTAAGCACGCTGCGTCATACAGTCACGCGCACGTTCTCAGAGTGTAAACGTGAATGCTATGAAACGTTTGCGGTCATTTACTGTGAGTGAGAAATTGAGGGAAGCTGAAGTTATTGGAAATCGTGCCCGGTAGGAAATATGATATTGACGAGTCATGGTTCGTGATTGAGCGGGATGACGTCTATGCTACAACCACTGGATGTCTGCGTGAACCGCCCGTTCAATGCAGCCTTGAAACAGCTGTATACGGAGCAGATGGCGGTCAATAAGCACACACCGACTCCAACTGGTCGTATTCAGCGCCCGAAAGTTCAGCTGCTGTGTTCGTGGATTTTGACGGCATGGAATCATATCTCTGGAGATCTCATACGGAAGAGCTTCAAGAATTGTAGTATTTCGAATGCTATGGATGGCAGTGATGACTAAATTTAGTGGGAAAGTGATGGTGATAAAAGTTCCGAAGTTGGTACTTCTGATGACTATGAATGAAGTGTTTGTGTACTTTTATTTGTATTTTTGATCGTTTTATGTGTGTTATTTTAGGACGACTTCAAAACTGTTGGAAACTATTCTGGATAAATGCTATTCTGTTTATTTAGTTAAGATAGTAAATAATTTTGAGTAAAAATTTTTTTTTTTTAAATTTTGTTCTTCAAAATCAGGGTGCGGGTTTTATTCGGGGGCGGGTTGTATTCGAGTAAATACGGTACTTGAGTTGTAACGTGATTCACTGAACAGATGGCGTAAAATCTGAATTGAGTTTACTCGTGTCCCAGGCATCCATCCTGTACTGTCGACTTGTGTATGTAAATGATTTGCAGACTGTCAAAGCGTTTTTTTTTTAATAAGAAGTGACGAGCGAAGAGACATACAGTCAAATGGAATTTCTTTGGTTACAATGAGTAATTAAACTAATACTGCAACGACAATGGTTTACATAACCTAAAATTCACTCATCAACAATTAACACTTTTGTATTTAGTATTTTTTGAAGAGCGTGGAGGGATCATCTAAATTCAATTCAGAATAGCTGCAACCATCAAAATGCCCTGATTATCAGCCTTGGTTAGAAGAAGTTCCCAAGAATGCCAAACATGCTTTTTGTCATCATCATCATCATCTTGCACAGTTTCCAGCCACTGGCTGGGTCTGTTTGGAACACAAGCCTCTCCAATGTCTTCTGTCTTCCCACCATCTCTCAGCCTCCACCCTTGTCCAGTCTTCTGCTCTCTTCTTCACGCTTTCTTCCACCCCATTGTTTTAATCCCTTGGTTGGGGGTAGTTGGGATAAAACACGGTCGTGTTACTGTGTTAATTTAGAAGACTGTTCCTGGGTGAGAGTAGCTTCCCGTAGCTGGGAGAGCCTACTAGTGTAGTGTGTTGGTGTTTAGTGTCTAATCTATTGGGGGTGTCCCTGCAAGATGCAAGTATTTGCTAGGGGATGGATCTCTAAATACAGGCTACTATACTGGCCTGCCAGCTGGGCGGAATGAGTAATACAATAGACGTGCTAAGTCAGCGGCTCGACGCTATGCAGTCGAGTCGCGTGCTGTGAGTACAATGGAGTCTGACAAAGCAATTACTGGCTCCTACGGTCACGGGCAATTGTAACGAAGGTCAGGTGGGGTATGAGGATGTGAAGTGGAGTGTAATTAGTAATGCAAGTGTAGCTTACTGACCATGTATTTATTGGTCAGTAGATGTAGATTGGTATGTCCCTCTTGGCGAATTTAAACAAGTATAAAATACAATTTGTGTGTACAAGTTAGGGGTAGGTGTTCACAAGAATTAAAGGAGTCTGAGCACGGCTGAATCTCACCTGGTGATAAAACTGGAACAGACGCCGGACAGGGCCGTCGGCGAAGCACAGAGTAGAACAGATAATGGCTCCAGTTTGGACTCCATTCTTATACCTTCCGGCGCTGCTTGGTCAGCGTTGCGTAAATGTAGCTGCCCTAGATAGTTGTAAGTGTAAATGTTTGTGTATGTTTTGCAAGTAGTTGGCTGACCTCCCAGGCTGGGTGGCCGCCGCTTGCTGTGTATAGATAATGTCCTGGTCTTATGGGTGGCTCTCAGGGGGTACTGCCCCCCGGGCTGTACAAGTCCCCCTCATCGATTAGTTCGCGTCCCCGCGAACGGGTACGGGAAGTAGAGTGGGCGTGTCGATGTGATGTTTTCTTCTTGGTTTCTCCTCGTACCTCTTCTTCTTTGTCTTCCGTGTCGGTGTCGTGTAGGTGTAGCGATGTCGTGGTGATGTTAGTCCAGCGTGTGCTCAGAGGGGTAGGTTGTGGGTGTACATAGTTATACATAGTTAATCTAGAATTGCTCATTTTAAAAGTTGACATTTGAAATAGTAATAATAAAAATACAAAAAAAAAATACATGATCTTGACATTTTATATATATGTTGGTGTTATCCAGGGAGGAAAAAAAACCATGGCTGGACGGGTGGTTGTGCCGTCTTGTGCTGTGTGGAGGAAAAAATTGCTCCCTGCAGTGTATTGTGTAAAAGATGGAAGAAAATAGAAAAATAGGTGCCCCAGGGTATAAGTTAAAGGAATATATCAGAATGATTTATTGTTGGGATGAAACGGGACACCTTTACAAATTTTATCGTTAGTAGAAAGAAAATGAAAGAAACAAAAGCATAATCAGTGTGCGTGTATATATGTACATTGGAGAGAAAAAAATAAAAATAACAATATTCGCCGTGGTGATGATGGCAATAATGGTGCCGTATACAGGCTGGTGATAGTCCTGTGGTAATTATGGTAGCATTGTATAGTGACATTGGTAGTCATGATGATGATAACAGGTATGACCTGATAATAATAATAATAATAATCGTGACATTTATAATATTGATAGTAATTTATAAATAAACATAATAAACATACAGTAAAACTCTGTTAAGAAGTTTTTCAAGGAACCATTAAAAAAAAACTTCTTAACAGGGAAACTTCTTAAAAGGGTAGTGGCCTGAAATGCATGTGAAACGCACACATTTTTGTTGTTTGTGAAGGATCCTATAATATACTGTACATAGGCCTATATAAAAGCCAGAAAAAGAGAAGCCCCAATATTAAAATCTGACTATCAGACCAGAGATTAAGAGAAATTAATTGGCATAATCCTCACAATTCACATTAATAGAATTCATCATCATCATCATCATCATCATTTCCCCTTATCCAGCTCCTGCCGGGTCGGGGTATTTATGGCACTTCTCCACTTTCCTCTTTCCTTCCACCATTCTTCTTCCACGATCTTGTCCCAGTCCAGATTTCTTTTTCTTACGCTGTTCTTCACTGAATCAATCCACCTTGTTCTAGGTCTTCCTCTTGCTCTCTTACCCTTGCACTTCGCCTCCAGCACCTGTCTTGGTATTCTATTTTCCTCCATCCTCTTTACATGTCCAAACCACCTTAGTTTATTCTTCTCAATTCTCTCATTTAGTTTTGCCATCCCAACTTCCTTCCTAACATCTTCATTCCTCACTCTGTCTTGCCTATCATACTTCTTAGGAATTTCATTTCACTGGCTTGGATTCTACTCTCTTGCCTGCTTGTCAGGGTCCAAGTCTCAGCTGCATAAGTTAATATGGGTACATAGTACATTTTATACATTACCTCCTTGCTTTTCCTTGGTACTTCCTTATCCCAAACAAGTTTTCTTACACTTTGATAGAATGCATTGCTCTGCTGTACCCTCCTGCCAATCTCCATGTCCAACCTACCAGTTTGCATCAATTCACTTCCTAGGTATTTGAACGTGTCCACAATTTCCAAACTCTGACTTCCAATTTTCACAGTGCCCTTTCCTTGTCTTTCCCCTCTTGTCATCACCATGGTCTTACTTTTCTCTATACTGATTTTCAGGCCATACTTCTGAATATTTTCGTTCAGTGCATCTAGTTGTTTTTGCACTTCTTCGGTGTTCCTTCCCCAGACCACAATATCATCTGCAAATAACAGTAACTTCATTTCTTTATGTTCATATGCTTCCTTTGTTTCCTTTACAATTTCATCCATCACCATTATGAACAAGAGAGGTGACAGCACACTCCCCTGTCTTACTCCAGTCTTGTTCCTAAACCAATCTGTCTTTCCAACTGGGGTCAGTACCCTGCTAACACAGTTGTTGTACATTGCTTGCACCATTTCCAACATTTCTCTTCCCAGTCTCTTCTTAACCATGGTTTCCCATACCTTCTCTCTGGGGACACTATCATATGCCTTTTCTAGATCTATGAAAGTCATGATCAAATCCTCTCCATATTCCCAGTTCTTTTCCATCACCTGCCTCATGCTAAAGATTGGGTCCACTGTGGATCTTCCACTCCTGAAGCCATACTGTTCCCCTTGCAACTCTCCTTCCACCTTTCTTCTCATTCTTCTTTCTAATATCCTTTCCAGTATTTTTACTATCTGTGATATGAGGGTGATCCCTCTATAGTTATCACACACCTTCTTGTCCCCCTTCTTAAACACTGGTATTATTAGCCCTTTCTTCCAGTCTTCTGGTACACATTTCCATTTCCACACACACTTTAGCAGTCGATACAGCCATTGCATACCAACAGGTCCAGCAGCCTTTATCATTTCTACACTGATTTCATCCACCCCTGTTGCTTTTCTCATCTTCATTTTCTGTACTGCTAATTCCACCTCCAGCATTGGTATATCATCTTCTGTTATAGAGTCGTCAGGTTGTGTCACTTCCATCTCACCAGTACCATTGCTCACATTCAATAGCTTATCGAAATACTCCTTCCATCGTCCCTTTATCTCTTCTGGGTGTGTTAACAACTCTCCATCTTCCTTTTTCACTAGCTTTGTAGTAACTCTTTCTTTCCTCTTACTTCTTAGAAGCCCATACAGCATCCTTTTACTGCCACTTACATCTGTTTCCATTCTTCGTGTAAATTCTTCCCAACTTTTCTTCTTTTCTTCTCCTACCACTTTCTTACACCTCCGTTTGCTGTCGTGATACTTCCTTTTGCTTTCTTCTGTTTGATCTCGGTTCCATTCTTTCCATGCAGACTTCTTTTCTTTCACTGCTTTCCTCACTTCCTCATTCCACCATGGTGTCTCCTTCTCTTTCACTCTTGTTGACGTCCTACCACAAGCACTCTCTGCTGCACCAACAAATGCCTTTTTAAAGTGAGACCATTCCTCTTCTATGTTTTCCACTTCAGTAACTGGGATTTGTTGCTTCAATCTCTCCTGAAAATCTTCCTGTACAGTTTTGTCTTTCAATTTCCATACTTTAATTTTACTTTCTCTGATCTCCTTTAGGTTTTCCAATTTTTCCCATCTAAATTTTGCCACCACAGCTCTATGGTCCCCATCAAATGCTTCTCCTGGTAAAGCTGTCACATCTATCAGTTTTCTGCGATTAGTCCTTTCCACCAGAAAGTAGTCAATTACTGATTTTGTTCTTCTATCGCCCCAACCATATCTCGTAATTTTCCTGCTGTTTTTCTTCCGAAACCATGAATTACCCACTATCAGTCCATTCCTTTCACAAAAGTTTACAAGTTCCTCTCCTTCCCGGTTCTTTTTCCCATATCCATATGGTCCAATGACTTCTTCCTTTCCTTGTCTCTCGTTTCCGACTTGTGCATTCATATCTCCCATGATGACCACTTCTACATCTGAAATTACTCTTTCTACATCCTCCAGGAATACTTCAATATCTTCTTCTCTGTTTCCAGTCTGTGGTGCATACACTTGTATGAAGTCCATTACGTCATTTTTCATCTTCATTCTAATTTTCATTATTCTGTCACTCACACACTCGACCACTTCAACATACTCCTCCAGTTGTTTCGAGGTTATCAGTCCCACGCCATTTTTGGCCTCTTGGCCACCACTCCAGTATAAAGTATATCCTTTCCTCAATTTCTTCCTTCCTTTACCTTTCCATTTCACTTCACTCAGTCCCATCAATCCAACATTCTCCCTCTCCATGAAGTCTACCACCTCCTCCACCTTGCCTGTCAGGGTCATGACATTCATGATTCCCACTTTCATTTCGGTTACTGGTCGCCCATTTCTCACAGTTCCCCCAGTACCAAAAGAACTGCGCGTCGCCTGCAGGGAACGCCCTAACCTTTTCCGAATCATTCGAAGTGCCATTTCCATTTTAGGCTATTATTACGATGGGGTCGCCACTCCCAAAGGCATTTTATGAAGCTACTGCCAGCTATTATACAGGCCGCCCCTAACATGGGAAACAGACGCCCTTGCAGCCGCCCCTAACCTGGGAAACAGACGCTGCCGATTGATGCTGTACTCTTACTATTCCCTGAGTACTGGGTTGCCTCTTCCGCAATCTCCACCGTTCCGAAGTCCATCTTCTCCGCTGCAGATTCCGTTGAGGTCTTCGCACGTAACCCTGTGCACGGGGCCTATGTTATACCCCATAGGACTGGGTCCTCACCAGAACTTAGCCGGTACTGTAGTTCCATGGTATATTACAGTACCGTTGCCCACCCCCGCGACGTGGACGCGCCTGGCAAGAGTTATCCATGTAGCCAATTAAAATTGCCTCATGGACCGGGTTAAGGAGCTGTCTAAATCCAGCCTCCAAGGCCATTAATAGAATTAATTTCAATAACTGTTTGAGCACACACCATATATTCCAGCAAACTACAATTATAGACACATTTTAGAATGTAAATAAACAACAACTAAGACTGAATTGAAAACACTTTTTTGACCTTTTTTTCTCCCTTCAAAACCAAAGATTTATCCGGAACAACCTGATAAAAAAGTCCGAATTCGTCAACATTAAAAACGTCACAATGTTTGTAATTACTGAATTTTGCCGGCAGCAGTGTTTCCTTCCACGCTTCCGTTTCCTCTGTACTTACACTCGCAGCTTCATCACTAATAGTCTTGTAAACTATGCCAGCCCGATTTTTAAAGCGATCCAGCCACCGATTCGACGCAGTAAAAGGCACTTGTAATCCACACTCGATTTCTTCGTCTTTCTGCTTCACGATAATCCCGCTGAAGGGAATGTTTAAACTTCGCTGCTGTTTAAACCACACGAGCAGAGCTGTTCAACGTCATGGTATTTCGCGCTTTAAATCTTCTTGCAGCTTCCCGAAGTATTCCCGGCAGAAGCCAAGATCCCTTCTTTCTTTGCTATGATGCCGTTCAAAGTAGACGGCGGCATTCCGAGCTCCTTCACAAGAGCAACACGTGAAAGAGTAGAAGACTCTACTTTTCTTATAATGTCCACTTTATCTTTAATAGAAAGTGCCTTTCTTTTGATGCGTTTTTATCTGAGAACCATTCATTTTCACAATGATTTGAAAACTTTACTTCACTGACGACGCAATTCTCGTAATCTCAATAATGTTATGCTACGTCTGTCAATGCTTGGCTAACAAGTTAGATCACACAGAACAGCGATAAAAGCCACGAACAAAGAATATAGGAGGCCACAAATGAAAGCATGATGCTGTATATTGTAGTCGGTCTTGGGCGGGTGTCGTCATAGCGTGACGTCATTCAGCCTTGAAATGCTCGCCTGGTCAGTGACCCGCGAACACTCGGAACGGCTGTATTCTTTCATTCGGAACACCGGGCCCGGTCAGAGACCCGCGAACACTCGGAACTCTTGTATTCTTTCATTCGGAACACCGGATGTATCTTCCGCAGAGATTGGCGAGTTTTGATTCTAAGTCAGTTGTCTCTCAGTGAATGTCTTATGCTCTAAGGGAATACAAAATCTGAACTATTTAACCGGGAAAACCTCTTATGCACAAACACTGTATACGGGAAAAATATACATGTATCTTATGGGACGAATCACGGGACCGAGAATATCGGACGTCTTAAGCGGAAAAACGTTTTATGCGGGAACTTCTTAACCGAGTTTTACTGTAGTAATAATAATGACTATAGTAATAATGATGGTTGCCATGTTGGTACTCTATGTATAGGTATGTTATCCAACCATGTGGAACATGTATGTGTATAACGTTATCATGATATGACGAGAAAATACAAAATAATTTACAACTATTATATGTTACCTTGTAGAGCTCATTTAAGTGACCAGTTATTTTATACCTTTAGCGCTGTTAATTCTCTACCTTACTTCTGAAGCGTCCTTAAGTGGCTGTTCCCGCTAGGGTTCAGTGGCAAATCCGCTGTCTCATTTTGTTTTCTCTTTTACCCTAGTGGTTTTCCCACCGTGGTTGGGAATTCCACCTTAGCGTCGAAGGCGCGGCACTTACAAGCGTTGTGCCGCCCTTAGAGACTGAATCCACGCTTCATTTGCGTCATAATGTGTTTTTGTGTTCATTGATACTCAGTATTCCACGGTTAACTGTGCATCGTTGACCACTGTGTTGTCACCGTTAAGGGGTGCAACTGGAAGTATGTGAGAGTGTATGTGTATGTGACATAGGAGAGTGTGTACAAGTTGGTGTTGGAAATATATTTACAATAGGTGAATTCATATATGTCTGCCTTCCTGAAAATTAAATGTGTTAGTGTCTTTCATGCGCCATCGTGCGCATTCACGTTGGCTCCTTGTGAACCTGCAAAAGATGTAATGGATTACTGTGATCACATACAGTTGTCATATACCCTTCATCTCTTTTGCGCATGCCTTTTCACATGCATATGGTGCCATCTAAATCTAACTTAATGTAGGTTAGCCTAGCTTAGCCTATGTATTGTCTAGCTTAGCCTATGTATTCTATCTTAATCCTATTTATGCTATGTGTTGTCGGGCTTACCCTGGTAACGGATTTTAGTTACCAGGTGCCGAGCGTGCTGTCTTAATACTATTTATTCTATGTATTGTCGGGCTTACCCTGGTAACGGATTTTGGTTACCAGGTGCCGATCTTTGTATCTTAATCTTATTTATCTTACGTATTGTCGGGCTTACCCTGGTAACGGATTTTGGTTACCAGGTGCCGATCGTTGTATCTTAATCTTATTTATCTTACGTATTGTCGGGCTTACCCTGGTAACGGATTTTGGTTACCAGGTGCCGAATGCTGTTATCTTAATAAAAAAAAAAAATTAACCTAAATTATATTAATTAATACTAAATGAAAAAATATTCTGTATATACATGCCGAGGTGGGCCTTAACCTAATGCCGAAATGTGCTATAGCTACTGTTTTGCAACAGTGCTTATTGAATTTGCTTAAATCTAAGTTGCCTTTGAAATGGCACTGTAACTTATACTCTAGAATTTTGATGGAGGCTCGTCCGGTCGATTTCTCTCCCGGGGGCCCTTGTAACCAATTGCTGAGACCGGAACCCAACAATGGCTCGTAGTCCCCTCCGTCTTAATACTAATTGTCGACATTATCTTATTAGTAATTAATAAATTGATAGTAATTAATAAAGTCCTGGGCGCCTGCGCTGCTAAAGAGCAAACGCCTCGCCCGGCTATCCTGTTGGTCTTTGTTATACTTGCCTCTGTCGGCATTATTCTTCATTTATCATTTGTTTATGTTTATTGCTGGGTTGCCCACGAGACCCCCTGTGAGAGCTCGCCGCATTCCTTATTTACATCTCTGGCCGCCCGGTGCGTGACCATTTAAGCTCTGGAGACCCGGTGTCATCCATTTATGTGGGCACGGGACCGAATGATCGCATTCATTCCATATGTATTATTCATTATTCATTTATTGTTATATATATGATCGTCTTCACCCCGTCTCGCGGGACGAGGACTAGGCGAATCTAGGATTGGTCCCGCTGAATCCTGAGATCCTTCTTCACTTCACGCGAATGGAAGACTAACTTCCTGCCATAGAAGCTCTACTTAAGTTACATACTAACTAGAAGTCTAGTCCTAATGTGGTCGTCCCTAGGTTCGTCTCCTGAGTCCAGTGTGGAGCTGGCTAATTCTCCCACCAGCCGTCAAAAGTCTCCCCTGCAGGTCTTGGCTTCGATGACCGTGGCGCATAGTGGGTGTAACTTTTCTCCGCCGAGGGGGTAGGCTAGACGCACCCTTGGTTTTGACGTTTGCCCGCGCCAAGCCATTGATGCTTCAACCCTACGTCTGTCATTCAGTCAACTGGGTCAGGCCTCATCATTGCCTTCTCCAGCTCTGTTCCTGTGTGGCGCCTCTGCCTTCCCTTTACATCTCATCACCATCCAGTGTGATGTCAGGCTCCTTTTATTAAAAAAAAAAAGTGTGATTTGTAAATAAATGTTTGTGTATCATGTAATTATGTAAGGTTTTAAGTGTTCTGGGGTTGTAGAATTTTCTAAATGCATAGTCTACTTTAGGCCTGTAATTGCACTGTCGGATTTCCAGCGGTAATGCCTTGGTAATTTCCTGGTGGCGTTAGTAGGTTTTTATGGCGTTGGGTCCCTTGTTATTGGGATCCGGGGGTGTTATTTGCTGAATGGGCTTAAAGCGTGGTGGGAAAGGGTCGTGCATCGTTGGTCTCCATGTTAATGGTGGCCGGGAGCCGATGATGCTGCTAGGATGTCTTTACAGTGAGGGGGATGGGGTAGGTTTTTCCCAAGTGTGCAAAAAATTTTAAAAGGTGCCATGCAGGTGTAGTAGTAATAAACCCTGGTATGTGGTTGGGATATTCCATGCATGGGGATGGATATGAGGCGTATCCGCTCTCATTTGAGGATAAGGTATGGGTCGAGGTATAATAATTCTATGTCCCTTGCATGCGGGATTATTTAGTAAGAAAATATTTGTTAGTGTAAATGCGGCCTCATCTCTTTACATAGAGATGTGCATTAGCTTGATATTGTTTCCGACTCACCCCTAATACTCAGGTGTAGGCATTTGGGACCAGGGTGTAGCATACCCGAATTTTGGGTAGACGCATGAAGTCTATCAACCCCGATGTATATTTTGGAATGTAGTCTAGCTGTTTTTATGTGTTTATGTGTTTGTGTTGGATAGTGTTGTAAGTGACAGGTTATGAAGGGAGAGGGGTGCTAGGATGGTATCCCGTGGTTGGTATCTTGGCCATCCTGATGGCACTATCCATCTCTGCTCCTGTCATTCTCACTTGGTCACTATTTGTTTTCTATCCGCTCCTTGGGATGTGCACTGGTGAAATCTGAGATGCCATAAAGCATCTACTATGTTCTAGAATACCAGTCTGTAGAATGGCTGTGGGTCTGTGATACCCATGTTGTGTATAAATGTTTGTGTCTGTGGGTGTCGCCTTCGGGCTGCCCTTTGGGATGGTTAAGTGCGGTGCCGCTGTGACGTCACGGCCTAATGTGGTCTCCTATTGATACCGTTAGGGTAGCAAGTGATTGTAAGTGTAAGTGGTCATGTCCTGATTACCTATGATGGTTTTTAAAGATTAAAAAAAAAACAAGAAAAGGAGTTATTAGGGGGGGGGGGGGTTGTTCCCTCATGGACGCTGTCTGTATCCGCCCCTGATTGTTGGGCGCGTGTAGGCAGGAGGTGCCCGTGGCTGTGATTAGCGCGGTTGCTTGTGGGTGGTCGCGTACCGCTGCAGCACGCTGGCGCGTGGGCCGTTATCGGATAAGTCTTATCGTGTGTCGTGTGGCTAATTGTCAGGTGGTGCGTGTAGCTTGTTAACATCCTTGTATACATGCTCCTGTGTTCCTAAGATGAATCCGGCCTATAGTATTTGTACATTACTGGATACCAGGCCTATTGTGATAGTGCTGAATCCTGTGTCAACTGTATGCTATTATTATTGTTTGTTTTGTATGGTAGTATCATCATGGTCGCGTGTCATCGTCACGTCTGGCTATGCTGGGAATGTCTACCGGCAATAGTGCTGCAATGCACTGGAATTCGCAACTCAGTGTTTTGTTGTGTTTGTTTTTGCATCCTTGTATACGGGAAGTTTCTGATGTTATGTATGGTGGCTGACGGGACGTGACTTTTGCCATTGCCCGTATGTTGACATTGTTTTGCATTCTGGGAGGGCCAATGTGTTAATATGTCCTGTTTTTGCTACCGATGTTGTGTGGACATTTCTTCCGCAAGACCTTTGCCTTGTGTAATTATCTATAATTTGTGTTTAGGAAGTCTATTTCCTATGTTCGGGGTAATCCAAATTTGTCATGATTTCTGGCCGTAGAAATGTGGTGTTACCTGTTTTGTGTCTGTGAGAGTGGCGTCCCCCGTATCTAGGTTTCGGGCGCTATGGTTCAAAGGAAAGTATCTTGTGGTACCCGTAGGGGCCTAGCATTCTCGGTACGCCCCCTATTGGGAATCCCGGGGTCGCTAATGCCCTAGGTAGGCTGTTGTAGCGAGTACCTTGGAACGAATCTATGCTCCTGTATGTGTGTTAAAGAACCTCCCTGTGTTCATAATTGTGTGGCTCACCCGTTTATGTGCTTGTGTACGGCACTATTGCAATGTATTTGCCACCTCTAGTGTATGTTTAAAGCGTGTACAGTAATAGTAGGCCTATGCCATTCATTAGGATATAATTTAAACATTCTAATGCCAGTTTTCACTCTTGGCTCCACTCTATGGGGCACGGTGTCTGTATGGGACCCTATGGTTTTTTCTGTAGGGGATGGTGTATGCATGCTATTTGTGGGATGCCGCCCGTATAATTATCTGTTCCCGCGTCCATATTCCTGGTTTTAATTTGGACGTAACTGTGGATGGCCTTAACTTTGGCCAATTTCCGTCTAGGTGGGAATGAATTTTCCCCTGTGAATGGGTCTGGATTCTTGTTTTCCACGGCGTCCGATTTTATTGGGCATTCGGACCCGCGATCCCGTGTAATGCTCCGTGTTTTATGTCTGCGTTGTCTGTTGGGATTTGTGCGTCCCTAGTGTGGCCTCTGATTGTGTTGCCGTGCCAAAAATGCCATTGGCTAGCGTCCTTTTTGGCACGTTTGTATTGTGTTTCTGTGTGTTCGCCCATGCCTTGGTCTAAGGCCTCGGTACTACAATTTTTTGTGTTTTATGTACCCTGGCGCGTGTGTTGTGTGTTTGAGACACGCGTATGAAAATATACGTTAGTGTGAGTATTTTATGCCATTCGGGACGACCCTCGTACCCTAATTTCGGGAGTTATCGGGCTTTGAAGATGGCATGAATGATTGTGTCTGTCACAGCCGTAGTGAAAGCACTCCTTGCCCGTTGGGTACTGGCGAAGGTCGCATGCTCATGTATGTGTTATCGCTGACCTGGCGATAGTATTGAGTTTCAAGTGCTTGCTTTCTTGTCTGGCGGCTCGCTTGCCAAATGTGCCAAGACGATGCATATTAATTCCTGTTAGTGTGACTGTCCCTTATTGCTCTATCCTCCAATTGGATAGTTACCCGACCTTGCATTCCTGGTATTCAGAAGGTCGCGGGTTCGAGACCGTCTTTGTCCAGGGTAATCATTCCTGTTGCCTTTTGGGCCTGTGTCTCCGGGACAGTTTTGTCAGTGTTAGGTTCGTATCCCGGTGAGGTCATCGGGGTTCGAAGGCTATTTCTTGGCTTTCTTTTCGCGTCTGCCAGTGGAATCATTTCCCTTCCTTTTGACAGTGTTCCCGCCTTTACGTGTAGGTGTTGTTTTTCGGGTGTGATATGCCTTCATACGGCGGGCGTGTATAGTGTCCTTGATGAGTTTGCTTCCGTGGCGCACGTTTACTATGTAGTTTAGGTCAGATACCTTCCTACAGACTTTGAAGGGACCTGTCCAACGTGGCAGGAGGAACTCGGACACATTTTTCTTACGGGCGGAATTGGGAACCATAACCAATTGCCCGGGTGTGTATTCTACGGTCTTCCTTTGCCGATCGTACCGTTCTTTTTGCTTTTTCTGTGCCGCGGCTATGTTCTTTCTGGCGTCCATGCGAGCTATCTGCAAGTGCTCTAGCCGGGCTGCGTTGTCTGGGAGAGTGTCCTGTGGGATGCATATGTTGTCTATGGGACTTCTAGGTGTATATCCGTGCAACAGGAAGTGTGGAGAGTGTTTTGTGGCCGTGGATATGGAAGTATTGTAGCTGAATGTAATGGGCTGCAAATAATTATCCCAGTCTGTCCCTGTGTCCCCCGTGAACTTGGCTAACGCTATTCCAATTATTTTGTTCATACTCTCCGTGAGTCCATTGGTTTGTGGGGAAAAACTCGTGGTCGTGTATGCCCTTATCCTGAGCTGTTGAAGCACTCTCGAGGTGAAAATGGTCCCTCTATCGGATAGTAGGGTTTGGAATAGGACATATCGCGTGACTATGTCAAATAGGAATTCGACTATGCTGTTCGTGTCTGCTTTGGGAACAGCCTTTGTAATCATATATCGGGTGAGATACTCTGTGGCCACAAGTATATATTTATTGCCTTTTTCAGATGTAGTGATGGGGCCTTTCACATCTATCCCGACTCAATGGAATAGCCCTCCTACGGGAATAGGGTTGAGTAATCCATGAGGCTTGCCAGGTCTTGTTTTAAATCGCTGGCAAGTGTGACATGTCTTTACGAAGGTGCCTATGTCGGCCTTCATGTTTATCCAGTAATACTTGTCCCGGATTCTATGGTATGTTTTATGCGTACCCAAATGTGCCCCTGCCATTGGGCTATTATGGTGTCCGGTCATGATACTCTCTTTCAATGACTCCGGAACCGCTATAGGTGCATTATCGTGCATGGCTGTGGGTTTAAATTTCAGTACCCGTCTTTGTCTAGCGCCATTAGAATCTGTTTCAAGTATGGATTACGTTCTTGCTCCTGCTTGATGTTAACCACCGTCAGGGCAAAAGTGGGCATGTCGTCACATTCGTGGTCCTTACTGTCATCTGGGGGATCGGCTACCGGCAGCCTAGACAACCCATCTGCATCTAGGTGTGTAGCGCCTTTCTTGTGCTTGACCATGAAGTTATATTCATACAGGCGGAATATAAACCTATTGAGCCGCAAATTTGGGTTTTTGAATGTCCCAAAAAAGCAGGCTCGCGTGGTCAGTCACTACCGTGAACTGGATACCATAGAGGTATACCCGAAAATAGTTCACTCCCCATGACAATGCCAGCATTTCCCGCTCTGTGGCAGAGTATCTAGTTTCGACGGACGTTAATTTTCTGCTAGCATAAGCTATGGGCCGTATGCACCCTTCTGCATCTTCCTGTAATAGGGCCGCTCCCAGCCCGTACTGGCTGGCGTCCACGTGTAAAAATGTGGGCCTATCACTATGGAAGTGTTGCAGTAATGGTGGTGTGGTCAATAGTAGCTTCAATGTGTTGAAGGCATCTATATGTTCCTGTTTAATGTTGAAGGGCGTCTTCTCACGTGTGAGTTCGGTTAGGGGATGGGCGATGTGCGCGAACCTGTGGATGTACTTTCTGTAATAAGAGGCGAGACCAATGAAGCTGCGCAATTGTTTCAAATTTGTGGGCATTGGGATGCCCGTTATTGCGTCAGTCTTCGCTGGGTCGGGAATAATGCCCTCTCTGTTTACAATATGGCCCAATATGTTAATCTGCTGTCTGGCGAATTGACATTTCGCAGGTTTAAGCCTTAATTTGGCCACGCTGATCCTTGCGAAAGCCTCCTCCAAGTGTACGAGATGCTCGTCAAAGGTGTTGGAGAAGACCGTTATGTCATCCACGTAGACTAGCACTGAGCGCCATTTTAGCCCTGAAAATGTTTTATCCACTAGCCTTTGGAAGGTCTGGCTGGCGTTACGGAGGCCCATTGGTAACCTTGTGTAGGTATAGAGGCCGTTTTCTGTAACGAACGCCAGCTTGTGCCTGTCCGGTTCATAGACGGGGATTGAATAGAATCCACTATAACAATCCATCGAACTGAACCAGCTAGCCCCACAGAGGGCATCCAAATAGGTGTCGGCCCTTGGTAGTGGATAACTGTCATTTTCGACTAACTTATTGAGCCTACGGTAATCAGTACAGAACTTGTGGGAACCATCCCGTTTCTTGGTCAGCAAGACCGGTGCACTGTAGTTCGAAATTACCGGGACTATGACCCCCGCTTCGAGCATCTCTGTAATCTGAGTGTCGATAGCGTGTCTCTCCTTCTGACTCACCCTGAAGGGGGGCTGGTGGACTGGCCGGTCACTGGTAAGTGTGACGTGGTGTTCGATAAGGTCTGTCACTGCGAGATCTTTCAGCGAATGGGCAAAGATATCCCTATTGGCTTCCAGGAGCTCCGTGAGCCTTCTATTTTGCTCCAGTGTCAGGTCCTGTCTGTGAGTCTGATTGACCGTCTTATCTGTGTGTGTGTGTCTGTGTGTTTGCTGATTGTGTTCAATGTAGGGGCCTGGTGCTCGTGGATTTCTCGCTCCGCTCGAATCCCATCTGTGTTTCTGGTGTATATCATGGGATGTGTGGTGTGCCTTTGGTCATGCATTAGAAGCATCTTGCCGCTAGCAAAATTTATGCTAGCTTCATACTTGGCGAGGAAATCCATGCCAATTATGGCTGACGCAGAAAGATGTTCTATAACGAACATGGGGTGTGTTGTGGCAAAATGGTCTAGCCTGAGGTGTATGTTTGCCACCCCCGTGTTTTCTAGCGTCTGAGCATTGGCCGCTACCAGCCGGATGTCACCCGTGACACCGTGTATCTGCCCTTCGGTAACGTGTTTTCTGTTGACACAGCTTACCGCTGCGCCAGTGTCAATTAGGGCTTGCACCCTGTGGCCATTTATGCTGGCGTGTACTGTCAGTGCTGATAACTGGAGTCCTTTGCCCTGCAAAGATGTGTTGTATAGGGTGTATGTTGTTGTTGTTGTTGCTACTGGCGTAATGTCCTTGTCACTGTGTGCGCCAGTGTTGATGCCCTGCGTAACATTTGTGCTGGAAAGGCATGGAGCTGGCCGCTTATTGTACTTGGCACGTTTAGCCTCTCGGCTTACTTCCTGGCCCGAGCTCTTTGTCTCGGTCAGCGAAATGTGTCCATTCAGTACGCTGCCTGCTCTCTTCACTGCCCGCGCTGTGAAAATTCAAGGATTCTGGCGAACGTTTAGTGTGTTGACAGTTCCCAGTTTTTGTGTAGGTGTGTTGTTCCTTTCTCCCTCCTGGGAGGGTGTGTCTGCAAACCTAACTCTACGTTTGCACTTGTGACCTCGTTTTTTGTTCCAGGCGGTCGCGAGTTCGACTCCTGTTGCTGACTCCCCTATGCCAAGTGAGCTCGCGTCCTGCGCCTGTGTGGGGTCACTTCCCGCCCCGTGTTGTGGTGTAGGGGATATGGTTTCCCGTCTAGAGGGTGTGGGTTTGCCTTTGGTTTGTTCGCTCGTGATTGTGAGGGGCGTATAGTGTCCCGCCCTAGGGTTCCCCGTAAATAGTATGTGCAGGTCCCTGTCAAATCCCGCGGTCGTGAATAGCGGGGGCGACTGCACGTCAGTGTATACGTGTATGTTTGTTTCCCGGTCAATGCATGTGAGATTTTCGAAGTGAAATGCCATGTCCTGTGGTTCGGATTCCACGTAAAAAGGTGGTCCCGTGGCTCATGATCTCAAGATTAACGGTCACGTTAAACTACAAGCTTCCTTTTGTTTGTTTCAAGTACCTTGCCGAGAGCGGTCACCTCTACGGCGCCGGCATAGGTACCGTCCCTACCCATGTATTTATGGTAGTCCGCCCCGGTCTGGAATGGGTTTTCCCGCTCGTCCGATACAAAATCCCGGTACTCTTTCCAGTTGGCCAGGATATGTTGGACCGTTTTCTGTCTGTATTCCCTGTGATGATCCTCTGTATGCCGGACTAAGAAGCTAATGGCCCTGAACAGACAGTTGCCGTCCCCTTGTACGGGGTGTGTTTGGAAACGGTCCGGGGGCGGATCGTCAGCCTTGGCTTTAGTTGGCTGTTTCTTCCCCTTGCTCTTACGAGTCTGTTTAAGTGAGGGGCCTCTCTGGTGTTGTGTTAGGGGAGGAACCTCTGCCGCTTTTTCAGCTGGCCGAACCTCCCCGTCGAAGCGTTTTTTGGAAACGTGGGCGTTCGTCTCCCTGTGCTGTATGTACGCCCCCTCTCGGGGTGGCTGCACCAACTCCCCGCTTGCGGTGGGTAACTGGGTGTGGGAAGTATTGCTCCCCCTGTCTGCCCGGCGGGGTGCCTCATCCCGAAACTCCCTCGGGTGTTCGTCGGGGAGGGGATAGTGTTCTGGGCCCTTTGTGTATGTGTCTCTGGTTTCCCGTCCTTTTTGTGGGTTTATTGTCTTGCGGTTATTGCCCGGCGGTCTGTTTTCTTGTCTCCGCCAGGGTGGGGTGTACGTCTGCTGCTGCGGGGGCGGGTTTTCCCGGCGATTCCCCTTTTCCCTATACTGGGAGGATGCATATCCCCGTCTTCCTGGGGGTGGGTTCTCCCGGTACTCCCCGTTTCCCCTGTGTTGTGGGGATGCATACTCTTGTCTGATTGGGGGTGGGTTTCCCCGATAGTCCCCATTTCCCCTATATTGTGGGGATGCATAGCCTTGCCTGCGTGGGGGCGGGTTCTCCCGATAGTCCCCATTTCCCCTGAACTGTGGGGCTGCATAGCCTTGCCTGCTTGGGGGCGGGTTGTCCCGATACTCTTAGTTTCCCCTGTATTGTGGGGCAGCATAGCCGTGTCTGCTCGGAGGCGGGCTGCTTCGCCGGGGGATGCTGTGGTCGTACTCTTCAGGGTAGTACTCTGGTGTGTACGGGGATGATGGTCGCCGTGAGGGGTATGTCGGCTCTACGTCCGCGTATGAGACCGGTGAGTACCGCGGAGGGTAGTGTGGCCTGTCCTGTGTATGTGGTGTTGTTGGCCGCTGTGGAGGGTAGTATGTTTTCTCCCATTCGCAGTGTCTCCTTTCCGTGTACCCCCTGTCCCTTTCGGGATAATAGAGTTCTCCCGTGTCCGTGTGTTCATCTCTAAACGGTCTTCCGCCTGCTTGGATGGCAGCTATCGTTAGCTTCTCCATCCTGTCCACTAATTCATCTATCTTCTGGTTGGTATCGTCCTTTTGTGGATGAAAATGCTGATTCACGGCTTTCTCCGTGATCTTTTTTCCTGCCTCTATTGTTTTAATATTGTTTAACATGTGTTGGACCGTGGGGTTATTCATAATGCATACCTTGTCCACGATGGATGGTCTAAGGCCCTGCATTAGCAGCTTAACTTTTTGCTTATTCGTCATAGATGCGTTATATTTGTCGCACATCAGCAGTTTTGCGTTTACGTATGATTGTGCGCTCTCTTTAGGTCCCTGTGACCTCTGTCGAATTTGGTCATACAGGTCCTCATCATCTGGTATGAGCTGGAATTCACTTTTCATCAACAAAGTGATTTCCTCCCATGTGGCATCTTCTAAAGTGTCCTCATGGAGCTCGTACCATGTCATGGCCGCCTTCGTGAGGTATGCAGGGAGGAGCCGTTTCCTGACTTCATCGCTCCAGCCATTGATCCGAGCCGTTCTATTGAAGGCCTTGAGGTATTCCTCGGGATCCTGGCCTTCCCCCGTGAACTTTGTGGGGTGGATCATGGGGTATTCTGTGTGCCTGTTCATTTCCTGTTCGTCTGTCTCTCGTTGGCCGTGTAAGGATTCTAATCTGTTTATGCTGTTCGCACTGCTATCGTGTGCCAAGGTGTTTGTGTTGTTCTGAGGGGAATTAGCCTCACTCCCCGTGTATGACACGTGTGTTACGTTACCAGGTGGCTCGTCACCTGATATATCGTCACTGATTGATGGTGTGTTGTCGTACTGTGTGGACTTGACTACTTCCACTGTCCTCTCTAGATCCTGTTTCACTGTTTCCAAAATTGTGTGTATATCGAGGACTGCCTCTGTCGTGTGATTGTCTGCCTTAACTGTGTCTGTATCCAATAACTGTGTGATGCGCGCTAGCAGATTATTAGTCTTCTGCTCTGTGATTTGCAGTTGCTGCAACAATAGGGGGTGGAGTGTTGGCAGGCAATCTACTTCACTAGCGCTAGATATTGGTGATTCTTGTCCGTGCGCACTGGTCTGGGCCTGGGATCGTGTAAAATGTGTGACTTGTGCTGCCGCTGCAGGGTGTTGAGCGCGGATCTCTGATGCCTTTAATTCGAGTTCTTTAAGGAGTTGTATCGCAGTCTGTTCAGTTATCAAGTCACTGTTCTTAATTCGTAACTTCGGCCGGAGTGGAGTTGTGCTAGCTGACAAATGGTGCGCAAAGTCCCTTAGTGTGGTTCTAAACGTGGTCATTTAATTTCCACCGACCTTGCACTATGGGGAGGGTGGGGGTGGGTGTAATAATACAAATCCCCGTGTGATAAAAGGGGGGTAGATAAAAAGAAAAAGTGTGGGACGTACTTTGGGAGAAAAAAAAAATTTAGTCTTGCTTGGCTGCTTGTGGTACGGCTCGTTCTACCACGAGGGCTCGTTGTTCGAGTCCTACCCTTATTGTGCGTGGTAGTAGCGCCTCCACCAAATATGTTTTAATCCCTTGGTTGGGGGTAGTTGGGATAAAACACGGTCGTGTTACTGTGTTAATTTAGAAGACTGTTCCTGGGTGAGAGTAGCTTCCCGTAGCTGGGAGAGCCTACTAGTGTAGTGTGTTGGTGTTTAGTGTCTAATCTATTGGGGGTGTACCTGCAAGATGCAAGTATTTGCTAGGGGATGGATCTCTAAATACAGGCTACTATACTGGCCTGCCAGCTGGGCGGAATGAGTAATACAATAGACGTGCTAAGTCAGCGGCTCGACGCTATGCAGTCGAGTCGCGTGCTGTGAGTACAATGGAGTCTGACAAAGCAATTACTAGCTCCTACGGTCATGGGCAATTGTGACGAAGGTCAGGTGGGGTATGAGGATGTGAAGTGGAGTGTAATTAGTAATGCAAGTGTAGCTTACTGACCATGTATTTATTGGTCAGTAGATGTAGATTGGTATGTCCCTCTTGGGGAATTTAAACAAGTATAAAATACAATTTGTGTGTACAAGTTAGGGGTAGGTGTTCACAAGAATTAAAGGAGTCTGAGCACGGCTGAATCTCACCTGGTGATAAAACTGGAACAGACGCCGGACAGGGCCGTCGGCGAAGCACAGAGTAGAACAGATAATGGCTCCAGTTTGGACTCCATTCTTATACCTTCCGGCGCTGCTTGGTCAGCGTTGCGTAAATGTAGCTGCCCTAGATAGTTGTAAGTGTAAATGTTTGTGTATGTTTTGCAAGTAGTTGGCTAACCTCTCAGGCTGGGTGGCCGCCGCTTGCTGTGTATAG
The DNA here is from genome assembly GCA_946902985.2 of Meconema thalassinum. Lineage (NCBI taxonomy): Eukaryota > Metazoa > Arthropoda > Insecta > Orthoptera > Tettigoniidae > Meconema > Meconema thalassinum. Next base: position 51,070,530 of record OX336398.1, on the reverse strand, counting down.
ATAATGTCCTGGTCTTATGGTGTTGCCAGTTGGGGTGGTTTTGGTAAAAGATGGGGGGTGGCTCTCAGGGTATAATGCCCCCCCGGGCTGTACACCATTCAGCCACCTGTCTCTCGGTCTCTTTCCTTCCCACTTCATCTCGTGTATCCTCCTTGGTATCCTCTTCTCCTCCATTCGTTTTACATGTCCATACCATCTAAGTCTAGATTTCTCTATACCATCCAGTAATGGTTCCTCCTTCATTAATTCTCTGGTCCTCTCATTTCTTATTCTGTCCATCTTTGTAGCTCCAATACTACTTCTCAAGAACCTCATCTCACGGCCAATCAGTTCTAGAGGCATAATCATGGGGCAAAGAATTGCCTGGAAACTATCCTTGAATTTAACAACGTATTGGTTTCTCCCAGGTAATAAAAAAGAGGTGGGGAATTTGATGTAGATATGTCACATCACTACAGAGGGATTATAAAGACCACCTCATAAAAACCAGAGACAGTACAAGAGGCTGGAGAGACTACGTACTGCTGTTTAAATCAAAGTAAACGTCTTCTGTATTTGTTGTATTTAAGATGGAACTTATCGAGTATTAAACTTCAAAGACCACAGAGGATTCAGGGGATATAATTAGTAGGCGTCGACGGTGCACCGATTTTTCGGTTACGGTATGGTACAAAGGAAATTACCGACCTCGGTTCGAGACTATACAAATCTCGGTAAAAGTTTGGTTCGGTACAAGAGACATAAACACGGTAGTGATCTGGGGGATCCCGGAAATACCGACTACCAGTGATCACTTTAAAGGCGATAAAGGCGATGGGACAAGATTTATTATCAAAAGACAACACCATGGATGTCTGTGTTTATAGCCCGCCTGGCCAGGATCCGCCTAATGTCTATTTAATGTATGCATCAATTGGCTTACTCCACACTAAAAGGGCAAGTTTGAAAGTTAATGGAACATTGTATGAGATTATTAGCTGTACATTTTTTCTGTATTTTAAATAAAAATTGTGCTATTTGGCAAATATTTGGTTTACTTTATAATCTTTAGAAGTTATGTGTTACTTTTGTGTTAATGGTTTACAAATTATACTAGTTTAGCGTGTGAAAATCAGCCGAGCTGTACCGAACCGATTTAGTACCGAGAATCGAAGTACAATTTTTTTACCGAACCGAACCGTACCGAACCCAAATTTTCAGTACCGAAGACCCCTAATAAATAGTGTTACACGCGAAATATATATTAGTATTTTCAACCATTTAACTAATTGGTGCCTTAGCACAAAGTTCGTAATGATCAAAAGTTTACCTCGTTCCGCCTCGTCAATACAATATATTAAAAATTTTGTGATAAAATCACATGTCGCACTCTACATCGGTACATGGCATCATCAGCCTTATTAGTGTATTGGCAGCACTTAAAAATCACTTTGTAAAAACATCGAGTGTAATAAAATCTTGACATAAACACACATTAAAATCACATATAAACTGAAACACTTTAAAAGGTTTCTTAAAAGGTTTTAAAATTTTGGTAGGCACACGTTGCAAAGCCCTTGAAGGTTTAATAGTCTATCTTGAGGTTTTCAGAGTTCAGTTCATGATGTTTCCGAAATTGGTCAAGGGTTTCCATTCCCAACTAGAAAGAAATGACTCTAGGAGTAAGAAAATTATTATATCTCATATATCTCACATTCATTACTGACGCCGTCATATAAATGACCGTAATAACCTTGAGGTAGAAACACGTTCGATTTAGCGCGCAACAACAGTCATCATTGTCCAGGAACTTACCTGAAGCGATACCTTAGCACGATTAGCGCGCCACATCAGTCATCAATATGCAATGTTGTCGTTCGTTTTTGCGGCAGAGGTTTACTTTATTGTGTCCGTCAGTTGCCTTGTAGACATCAGTACTGGTACCCAGGCTTCGAAGATAAAGGAAATCTGTGCTATACCACTCGCGCCAACATGCTCGTATGTTTCGAAGATTGCGCAAGTAGGCCTACTGTTACATCGCAGAGAAACGCAGTTCAGTCTTCTCGAATCTCAATGATTTCGTCTTTACGCATTCGTCGCATCAAGATCGGCCGCGTGTAAGCACGTGCAAATAGGCGGCGCGGCGTGAGTGTTATAGCATGAGGTACATCGTTAGTCTTTGGCCGCAGTCGGCTAAGTTCGAGCTCGCTCGTGCATGTAGCAAGGAATCGATATGGAAGATGATCAATCGTATCGATCGCTAAGTGACTGCGCTCTAAATTCCTTTTCTGCCTTGAATCATCTTTAACGAGCGTATGACGTCTTTTCCATAGGTTCTTAATGTTGCATAACCATAACGAATAGAAATAAATGGTGTCGACGGACATTGTTGTGAAGAGCTTCTTGAAGACGTGCATCGCAAATGCATTGGACGGAAGTCAGGATGAAGCAGTATGGGATGATGACCAGAATGATGCACGCTAGACTACCTCGGAGGTGGCAGCAGTGACGGCAATGACAATGAATAGGGCGAGTACCGTATGCCAGTTGCCTTTTTTCAATAACGCAAATTTGTGTTTTTTCGGGAATACGGTCATTCAAGATTAATTGGAGGATTATCCATTTCACAAGGTCCGTATTGACGTGTACAATAACTATTCTAATGGGGTGAGGGGGTCTCCGCCCAATCAATACAATTTATTACTGGCAATTAACAATTTATTGCCTCTGGGGACATGTTTCCCTTCTTCAGCCGCATAGATTATATACATATTCACATCCATCATATTAATCAGACACAAATCATGCATCATCATCATCATTTCCCCTTATCCAGCTCCTGCCGGGTCGGGGTATTTATGGCACTTCTCCACTTTCCTCTTTCCTTCCACCATTCTTCTTCCACGATCTTGTCCCAGTCCAGATTTCTTTTTCTTACGCTGTTCTTCACTGAATCAATCCACCTTGTTCTAGGTCTTCCTCTTGCTCTCTTACCCTTACACTTCGCCTCCAGCACCTGTCTTGGTATTCTATTTTCCTCCATCCTCTTTACATGTCCAAACCACCTTAGTTTATTCTTCTCAATTCTCTCATTTAGTTTTCCCATCCCAACTTCCTTCCTAACATCTTCATTCCTCACTCTGTCTTGCCTATCATACTTCTTAGGAATTTCATTTCACTGGCTTGGATTCTACTCTCTTGCCTGCTTGTCAGGGTCCAAGTCTCAGCTGCATAAGTTAATATGGGAACATAGTACACTTTATACATTACCTCCTTGCTTTTCCTTGGTACTTCCTTATCCCAAACAAGATTTCTTACACTTTGATAGAATGCATTGCTCTGCTGTACCCTCCTGCCAATCTCCATGTCCAACCTACCAGTTTGCATCAATTCACTTCCTAGGTATTTGAACGTGTCCACAATTTCCGAACTCTGACTTCCAATTTTCACAGTGCCCTTTCCTTGTCTTTCCCCTCTTGTCATCACCATGGTCTTGCTTTTCTCTATACTGATTTTCAGGCCGTACTTCTGAATATTTTCGTTCAGTGCATCTAGTTGCTTTTGCACTTCTTCGGTGTTCCTTCCCCAGACCACAATATCATCTGCAAATAACAGTAACTTCATTTCTTTGTGTCCATATGCTTCCTTTGTTTCCTTTACAATTTTATCCATTACCATTATGAACAATCCCTGTCTTAGTCCAGTCTTGTTCCTAAACCAATCTGTTTTTCCAACTGGGGTCAGTATCCTGCTAACACAGTTGTTGTACATTGCTTGCACCATTTCCAACATTTCTCTTCCCAGTCTCTTCTTAACCATGGTTTCCCATACCTTCTCTCTGGGGACACTATCATATGCCTTTTCTAGATCTATGAAAGTCATGATCAAATCCTCTCCATATTCCCAGTTCTTTTCCATCACCTGCCTCATGCTAAAGATTGGGTCCACTGTGGATCTTCCACTCCTGAAGCCATACTGTTCCTCTTGCAACTCTCCTTCCACCTTTCTTCTCATTCTTCTTTCTAATATCCTTTCCAGTATTTTTACTATCTGTGATATGAGGGTGATCCCTCTATAGTTATCACACACCTTCTTGTCCCCCTTCTTAAACACTGGTATTATTAGCCCTTTCTCCCAGTCTTCTAGTACACATTTCCGTTTCCACACACACTTTAGCAGTCGATACAACCATTGCATACCAACAGGTCCAGCAGCCTTTACCTGAAAATCTTCCTGTACAGTTTTGTCTTTCAATTTCCATACTTTTATTTTACTTTCTCTGATCTCCTTTAGGTTTTCCAATTTTTCCCATTTAAATTTTGCCACCACAGCTCTATGGTCCCCATCAAATGCTTCTCCCTGTAAAGCTGTCACATCTATCAGCTTTCTGCGATTAGTCCTTTCCACCAGAAAGTAGTCTATTACTGATTTTGTTCTTCTATCGCCCCAACCATATCTCGTAATTTTCCTGCTGTTTTTCTTCCGAAACCATGAATTACCTACTATCAGTCCATTCCTTTCACAAAAGTTTACAAGTTCCTCTCCTTCCCGGTTCTTTTTCCCATATCCATATGGTCCAGCCTTGGAGGCTGGATTTAGACAGCTCCTTAACCCGGTCCATGAGGCAATTATAATTGGCTACATGGATAATTCTTGCCAGGCGCGTCCACGTCACGGGGGTGGGCAACGGTACTGTAATATACCATGGAACTACAGTACCGGCTAAGTTCTGGTGAGGACCCAGTCCTATGGGGTATAACATAGGCCCCGAGCACAGGGTTACGTGCGAAGACCGCAACGGAATCTGTAGCGGAGAAGATGGACTTCGGAACGGTGGAGATTGCGGAAGAGGCAACCCAGTACTCAGGGAATAGTATGAGTACAGCATCAATCGGCAGCATCTGCTCCCCAGGTTAGGGGCGGCTGCAAGGGCGTCTGTTTCCCATGTTAGGGGCGGCCTGTATAATAGCTGGCAGTAGCTTCATAAAGTGCCTTTGGGAGTTGCGACCCCATCGTAATAATAGCCTAAAATGGAAATGGCACTTCAAATGATTCGGAGAAGGTTAGGGCGTACCCTGCAGGCGACGCGCAGTTCTTTTGGTACTGGGGGAACTGTGAGAAATGGGCGACCAGTAACCGAAATGAAAGTGGGAATCATGAATGTCATGACCCTGACAGGCAAGGTGGAGGAGGTGGTAGACTTCATGGAGAGGGAGAATGTTGGATTGATGAGGCTGAGTGAAGTGAAATGGAAAGGTAAAGAAAGGAAGAAATTGGGGAAAGGATATACATTATACTGGAGTGGTGGCCAAGAGGCAAAAAATGGCGTGGGACTGATAACCTCGAAACAACTGGAGGAGTATGTGGAAGTGGTCGAGTGTGTGACAGAATAATGAAAATTAGAATGAAGATGAAAAATGACGTGATGGACTTCATACAAAGTGTATGCACCACAGACTGGAAACAGAGAAGAAGATATTGAAGTATTCCTGGAGGATATAGAAAGCGTAATTTCAGATGTAGAAGTGGTGATCATGGGAGATATGACTGCACAAGTCGGAAACGAGAGACAAGGAAAGGAAGAAGTCATTGGACCATATGGATATGGGAAAAAGAACCGGGAAGGAGAGGAACTAGTAAACTTTTGTGAAAGGAATGGACTAATAGTAGGTAATTCATGGTTTCGGAAGAAAAACAGCAGGAAAATTACGAGATATGGTTGGGGCGATAGAAGAACAAAATCAGTAATTGACTACTTTCTGGTGGAAAGGACTAATCGCAGAAAGCTGATAGATGTGACAGCTTTACCAGGAGAAGCATTTGAAGAAAAGGAAGGAAGATTGTAGTTTTACGTGACCGTGAATCTTATGATTATGAGCCATGGGACCTCCTTTTTACGTGGAATCCAAACCACAGGACATGGCATTTCACATCGAAAATCTCACATGCATTGACCGGGAATCGAACCCGGACCGCCTTGGTGAGAGGCATACAGCTAGACCTCTGAGCCACCACGCCCCCGAGAAGCATTTGATGGGGACCATAGAGCTGTGGTGGCAAAATTTAGATGGGAAAAATTGGAAAACCTAAAGGAGATCAGAGAAAGTAAAATTAAAGTATGGAAATTGAAAGACAAAACTGTACAGGAAGATTTTCAGGAGAGATTGAAGCAACAAATCCCAGTTACTGAAGTGGAAAACATAGAAGAGGAATGGTCCCACTTTAAAAAGGCATTTGTTGGTGCAGCAGAGAGTGCTTGTGGTAGGACATCAACAAGAGTGAAAGAGACGGAGACACCGTGGTGGAATGAGGAAGTGAGGAAAGCAGTGAAAGAAAAGAAGTCTGCATGGAAAGAATGGAACCGAGAAACAGAAGAAAGCAAAAGGAAGTATCACGACAGCAAACGGAGGTGTAAGAAAGTGGTAGGAGAAGAAAAGAAGAAAAGTTGGGAAGAATTTACACGAAGAATGGAAACAGATGTAAGTGGCAGTAAAAGGATGCTGTATGGGCTTCTAAGAAGTAAGAGGAAAGAAGGAGTTACTACAAAGCTAGTGAAAAAGGAAGATGGAGAGTTAACACACCCAGAAGAGATAAAGGGACGATGCAAGGAGTATTTTGATAAGCTATTGAATGTGAGCAATTGTACTGGTGAGATGGAAGTGAAACAACCTGACGACTCTATAACAGACAAATCATGCATATTTTGAGAAAAACATTAAAAGCAACACTCTAAAAGCTATTTCTAAAACATCATCTTAACCATATTATAAAAAGCAAAAACAAGTACAGCTAGAAGTGACACATGTGGTCTTAGTGACCTTCTTAATGTTTTGATCTGGTATAATGCCCAATTCAAAGTGCTATTAAAATATTTATTTAAAATGTTTAAAAAATATTTGGAGATAATTAGAAGATGACCAATGGGCTTATTGGCTCTCCTTTGTAGTTCTGCGTCCCATTTTTCAGCCAATCTTCATGGTTTGGCTTGAGAGTATATTTATAGTTTGAACAGCAGACATACCCTTTGGCTGGTTCACCCCCTTCATAGGTTCCGATTGACGTTTCATCACAAGGTTGTAATGTCTCTACCCAATCCAGCATTAAGGAAAAAGGCCGGAAAGGCAACGGTCCAGCTTTGTTCAAAATATACTCTCAAGCCAAACCATGAAGATTGGCTGAAAAATGGGACGCAGAACTACAAAGGAGAGCCAATAAGCCCATTGGTCATCTTCTAATTATCTCCAAATATTTTTTAAACATTTTAAATAAATATTTTAATAGCACTTTGAATTGGGCATTATACCAGATCAAAACATTAAGAAGGTCACTAAGACCACATGTGTCACTTCTAGCTGTACTTGTTTTTTTTTTTTTAATATGGTTAAGATGATGTTTTTAGAAATAGCTTTTAGAGTGTTGCTTTTAATGTTTTTCTCAAAATATGCATGATTTGTGTCTGATTAATATGATGGATGTGAATATGTACATAATCTATGCGGCTGAAGAAGGGCCCATGAGGCCCAAAACATGTCCCCAGAGGCAATAAATTGTTAATTGCCAGTAATAAATTGTATTGATTGGGCGGAGACCCCCTCACCCCATTAGAATCGTTATAATACGGTCATTCTCCGTGTATATCTCGCACCGAAAATTTTCGCACATATTTTCGGTAAAAGAAGTGCGAGATATACGCGAGCAAATACGGTACTTATGTCTACAAGTAAGGAAATCATCATCATCATGTAGTACAGTTTCCAGCCCCAGGCTGGGTCTGTTTGGAACATAGTCTCGCCACTTGGTCCTTTCTTCCCACCACCTCTCCGCTGTCACTCTAGTCCAGTCCTCGCCTCTCTTCTTGACACATTCCTCCACTCCTTTCAGCCATCTATCTCTTGGTCTTCCCCTTGGTCGTTTCTTCTGCATCTGCATCTCATGTATCCTCTTGCAGGGTGTCTACCGGTAACGAAAGTAACGAAAAAGTAACAGATTTTACAAATTGGTAACGAAAGTAACGAAAAAGTAACTAATTTTACATACGGGTAACGAAAATGTTCTGACGGCGGATTGTATCATTTAAACTCACGCCTCTAGGCTGAGAGATTGCGATGGAACGAGTTTCACGCAAGCGGCGCCGATTGAATAAGCTATATTTCCCCGTGCCCGACCTTAAGGACAATGGAAATCTCGTCGAACGATTAAATGTGACACCGATTATCTAAATCGTAATATTTATCAGTGTTTTATCGTGAAAACTACAAGAATCTCGACAAACGGGAGAGACCAGTGCCGATCGTGTAACATCTCGTTATTTCTCCGTACTTGACTGCAAAGACCGATTTCGGTTACAATCACATAACGTCCCATAAATTTCTTTGTGATCTACCGCAGCGACAAAGGAGATCTCGCCAAACGGTCAAGAGCAGAGCAACCTCTTGGTAATTATAAAAACACCTTGTGCACAAGATACAACTCATTTGATAATAAATATCTTACTTACTTAATTCCTGCCGCTCCTTGCGGAGCATAGGGTCTTGACGAAATTTCTCCACGCAGTACGGTTACTGGCCATTCTCTTCACTTGACTCCAGTTCTTGTCCACCTCTGCAATTTCATTTTCGATCGTCCTCTTCCAGGTCTTCTTAGGTCGACCTCGCTTCCTGGCGCCTTGAGGATTCCAGTCTAGCGCCGCCCTCTCAATAGCTCCGTCCGGCTTCCTTAGTGTGTGACCAATCCAGCGCCATTTCCTCTCCTTGATCTGGATGCTAATCGGTTGTTGCTTGGTGATAGTCCAGAGATCTTCATTTGAGATTATGTCCGGCCACCTCACATTCATGATGCGACGCAGACATCGGTTAATGAACACCTGTAACTGATTGTTGATCGGTTTTGTGACTTTCCATGTTTCACAGCCGTAGAGAAGAATCGACTTGACGTTGCTATTGAAAAGGCGGAGCTTGGTCCTCCTGGAAATGTTTCTATTTCTCCAGATGAGGTAGAGCTGGACAAAGGCACCATTTGCCTTCCTGATACGGCTTCGAACATCTTCCTCTGCTCCCCCATCATTTGTGACTATACTTCCAAGGTAGTGGAAGGACTCAACTCGCTCAATTTCCTTTCCATTGACGGTCAAGCTAGTCGTGATGTCAGAATTTATCCTCATCTCTTTGGTCGTGTTGGTGTTGATCATCAGTCCTGCACGTTCTGCTTCTCTCTGCAACCTCCCCAGCTTATCTTCTATGTCTCGGTACCGTTGTGCCATAAGACAAATGTCTTCTGCGAAATCCAGATCTTCAAGCCTGTCATTTATACCCCATTGAATACCCCTCTTCCGTCCTCCCATTACCTTCATCACACTATCCAGGACCAACAGGAACAGAGTGGGGGAAAGGACACACCCCTGTCTCACTCCGGAACTGACCTTTATCTTTTCTGTTAATTTGCCTTCGTGAAGAACCTGGCACTCATACCCTTCGTACATCTCTTCCATGATTCTGATGATCTTTGTTATAATTTTATATTCCTCGAGGGTCTTCCACACGATTCTTTGATTTACGGAGTCTAAGGCTTTCTCGAAGTCAACAAATGTGAGGTAAAGGGTATTCCGCCACTCCACACTCTGCTCCAGGATGATTCGGAGGGTGTTGATGAGATCCACACAGCTGCGATGTTGTCGAAATCCAGCCTGTTCCTTCCGAAGCCTTTTTTCTATGCAGTCTTTTATATGATTCAGGATGACTCTCGCCAGCACTTTGCTTGGAATGGACAGCAAGGTGATACCCCTCCAGTTGTTACAGTTTGTTGTGTCCCCTTTCTTCGGCAACTTGACTATCAACCCCTTCTTCCAGTCGGTTGGTATTTTCTCCTCCTTCCAGATCTTCTCCAACAGCGGGTGCAGCAGATCGATCGTAATATCCAGGTCTGCTTTCAGTACTTCTGCTGGGATATTATCCAGAACTGGTGCTTTCCCGCACTTCATCTGCTTCAACGCTGTCCGTATTTCGCCCCGAGTTGGGGAGTCGAGGCTGATGCTTGGGTCACTTTCTGCTTCCTCTTCATCTTCTCCTCGCTGCTTACTTTCTGGTCCTCTATCTCTATTAAGAACCTCCGCAAAGTGTTCTCTCCATCTTGTCAGCTGCTGTTCACACGTCGTGAGGATCTCTCCTGTCTTGCTCTTCACAGGCCTAGTTTTATTAAAACCTTTCTTTGAAAGCATCTTTGTGATGCCATAGAGCTCCGTAACGTCCCCCCTTCTTGCCGCTTCGTCTGCTTTCTCCTCCTGCTCATCAATCCACCTCCTATGATCCTTCCGTACACTCCTCTTTACCTCCCTGTTTGCTGTTGAATACTTTGCTTGTGCGAGAGCCTTCTGCTGCCTAGTCTTGCAGGTGTTTAGCTTGGCCTTAATCTCCTTCCTATAATTTATCTTGTCCCAGGTCTGATCGGATATCCATTCTTTCCGCAGGTAGTTCTTGTACCCGAGCTGCATCTCACTGGTTTCCACGAAGATATTCTTTACCTCGCTCCACACAGTCTCCACGTCCTTCTCTGTCTCGGAGTCCAACACCTGGAATTTATTTCTGAGCTCCAGTTTAAATTGGTCCAATCTCTGCTGGTTCTTAAGCTTGCCCACATCAAACTTGTTGTGCCGAGTGTTAAACTTTCAGCGGACTGCGACGATCTTCATGCGGAAGTTGGCAACCACAAGATGATGATCACTACCGACGTCCGCTCCTCTCTTGTTCCTAACATCTTCCAAGCTTCTTCTGAACCTCCTGCTCACCGCGATGTGATCAATTTGATTTTCTGTGACTTGATCAGGAGACACCCAGGTGACCTTGTGGCACCGCCTACGAGGAAATACCGTGCCACCCATCACCAAATCCTGACTGGCGCAATATTCCGTAAATTTCTCCCCATTGTCATTCATCTCACCAAGGCCATGTTTACCCATGATCTGCTCCAACCCCTCATTGTTTGAGCCCACCTTCGCGTTGAAGTCTCCCATAACAATGAGAATGTCCTTCTTAATTGTTTGTCTTGTGACATCTCGCAGCATTTGGTAGAATTCTTCCTTCTTCTCTGGCTCCGATTGTTCTGTAGGCGCATAGCATTGGATGATGATCACATTCCTGATCTTTGTCTTGAACCTAGCAAACATGAGCCTACTAGAAATTGGCTTCCACTCCATAAGGCTTCTCTTTGCATTTCTGTTGAGCAGCAACTCCACTCCATCCCTGTGTTCTTCATTATCGCTCCCAGAATAGAGAAATGTAATTCCATCTGTTGTCTGTATTTCACCAAATCCTGGCCACCTCACTTCACTCAATCCTAGGATATCCAGCGCATAGTTCTTCATCTCCCGTGTCACTTGTTTCAGTCTGGTTTTCTCCATCAAGGTCCTCACATTCCAGAAACCGATTTTCGTAGTCCTCTTCATGCCAAAAGTCATCAGGTTACCCGTCCGGTTTTGTAATTTCGCTTCAGTTTCCGTAATCAGTTTATTTAAGAGGAGCGAGTGATAACCCACTGCCTCCGAGTGCCTTGGAGGGGCTGCCACCTTAAGCCTGAGGCACCAGGCTGATTTTCTGTCAGGGTTTCTTCCCTTAGCCTTCGAAGAACCAACTCCAAACTACAAGGCAGCAGTTGTTTCACCAGAGCCCCATTAGCCATAATTTCTTCAGGGTTCCTGTAGGGCCTTCACAGCTACCGTAGCGGTCTTGAGGCACACAAAGTCCCCACTGTACTTCACCCTTACAGGCAATCCCCTACTTCATTACGTTGCCCATCTCCCACGACGAGGACGAGGGGTTGGATTTGTGGGAGACAGTAAATATCTAGTATTTATTAATTATTTTTTAAATTTTTATAACTCCCTAAGAAAATTTTATTTACCGCTTTAAACACAGTTCATTATTGTTTCTCTTCACCGCGTGATGAGCCCCTTTGCTTGCAGACCGCAGACGTATCTTGAATTCAAAGGTAACTAAAATTAACTAAAAAGTAACTAATTTTTACTTCATCCTTACAGTAGACACCCAGTCTTGGGAATCTTCTTCTCTTCCATTCTCTTTAAGTGTCCATACCACCTCAGTCTTGATGTCTCAATCCTACCTTGCAAGGGCTCCTCTTTCACTATTTCCCTGACCTTTTCATTCCTCACCCTGTCTCTTCTTCTTACTCCGATCCTACTTCGTAGGAACTTCATTTCACCTGCCTGTATTCTGCTTATGTCTCTATTTTTCATTATCCACGTTTCTGATGCATAGGTCGGTATCGGGATATAGTAGCTTCTGTATAACACTTCCTTGCTTTTTTGTGGGACATCTTTATTCCACACTAAGCTCCTAATGCTTCTGCCTGTCTGCCACGTTCCGTAATCTCTTTGTCATTTCTCCCATTTTCCTCCACTATACTTCCCAAGTACTGTGTAAGGAAATAACTTTGTGAAATCCATATTGGAATTGAAATGTGTGTTTGTGTTTTCAGGGCGACCACAACCATCTGTTCATCCGGCAGGGCACGGGTCTTCAGGGCCAGGCGGTTTTCCGCACCAAGCTGACGTTCAGACCGCACTCCACCGAGTCGTTCACTCACAGGAAGATGACTCTGTCCCTGGCGGACCGCTCACAGAAGACCAGCGGCATCAAAGTGCTGTCCCAGGTTGGCTGGGACCCCGAGCAGAACCGAGACGAGATGATTAAGGTACAAACTGTTTCTAATACAGAGGCTCTTGGCTTTTTTTTGGTACATTTTCTTGGGAAAATAAAGGTCGTAGCTTTATATAAATTTTATTGCAGCTGAAAAGGCATTAGTTACAAACTTCTAAAATAAACATAATACATAGATATACGGGAAAATCGCAATTACGATAAATACGAATTTTAATTTTTTCTCGTTTTTTCAACCATTTGGTAACTATTATGACTATGTATACCCAGAATTTGCAAATCTGAATGTGCGACAAAGTGCGATAACTGAAGGTTCTAGCGAATTATTCCCATAAGTGCGATAAATGCGAAAAGTGCTCAATTTACCGAACAATATTGAATATGTTTTATTGGATTTTCGCGCCGCTCTTTGAAATGTGCGAGTCCCTTGCAATGGAAATATCGGCTAGATAATCGATATTTACGACTAGTAATCCACATGTATGAACATCGATTATTGTCGTGGCAGCAATTGATTACAGTAGAAATCAATTTGAAAATGGCTGCTGTTATTGCTGCATGACCACTGTTTATCGCCAATACGATGTTTTTGGAGAAATTATTTTGTAGTTTCATTTGGTTGTGCTAATAAAAGGAATATTCCAATAGTTTGTATCGATTCATTTTTAAAAATCAAGAGTAATAAGGTTATGCTTATAGTGGCTTATATCACGCCAGCCCTCATTTCTAGTATTTGACCATTATAAATAAAAGAGTAAAGTACCGATGTATCGTGATATGAATAGACAATGTTTGTTAGGCGTTCTCCTCGCTTTGGAGAATGTTGTATAATATGATGAAAGTCTTCTCTACAATGTGACAGTTATAGGTTATGTTACATGTCGTCCGGCGATTTCTCCTTGAATTCGGATATTTTACAGATTGACAGTCAAGAGTCACAAAAAAAGTATACAGTGGAACCTCGTTAGTACGTTTTTCAAAGGACTGAAAAATTTAGACGTGAAAAGCGGGAAATCGTACTAATGAAAAATGAAAATTTTTGTTTCAGTAAGGGTAAAGTAAAAAAAAGGGTTAATCGGAAGTACGTACTATCGAATATACAATTTTAAACAACCAACAGAATTATTGTATTACAGAACTAGTTTACACAGCACGAGAGCAATGAAAACAAGAGAAAAATGTACTATTCCGGTACCATACTCTTAATTCGAGAACCGGTACTGTGGTACGAGTTGAAATATTTAGCTTTCTATAATTGATTTCGGCTTAAATACATGTTTTTCTTGATATTCTGTGGAAAAGAAGTGCCGTATTCTTTGGTGTGAACGATTGGATATAACCGAAGTTTTTTTGTGGTTAGACATGCTCGCGCATGTACAGAAAAAGAAAAAACTTTCTCGTGCTTAAGGTAAGGATTTCTGTCTACTTCTTCAAGAATTTTTATTTTCTCATCACTAGTTAACGATTTAACGACTTTCTTAGGCCTACCCATTATTTCAATACGACGCAACAAAATATTCCCTAGGTTTCACAACTTCTTCGGTAGTATAATGCGTATTTGCGTGAATCAGATCGTATTGAGTTTCAAGGTCGATACGGTGAAATTGTGGAATCGGACCGTATCCAAACTGGTGTTCAGGAACGTGATTGTAAACGCGTATCGTATTGAAAGTGATACTGCGAGCTCTTGAGTTTTAAACTAATTTAGGCCTACTCTCGTCTGTCGCCGAACTCTCTAATCGCTTATTTTACTTTCTGCCCATATTCTTCGTTACTGTTTTGTGTTCCTGTCATGGTTGAAAAGCGTCGTTTGTTGCACGTGTTTTTAGTGTTGATGTATTTTTGTCTGTTTTACCTTTAATGTCTGGTGTATCCATACGTAAATTGTGGCACATTATAGATCGCAATCGGGTCAACATTCCGGCAGTCCGGTGTCTCTAAAAGCTTTAAGCTTCAGTAGTTAAAAGGGACGTATAAAACCAATAACATTTTATCATTTTTAAACTGAACATAAACTTGTTAAACACAAACAACATCTTAATCTTCTGCGCATCCCTTTTTCATGTTTACAAATCACCCGTAAAAAAAAAGTCGGTTGATAATTACGGGTCCTTTATGTTTTACTGTTTAATACGAGTTAGCCAACATAACTGCAGGTTGGCCACCATAAATTATTTAGCGTATTGAAATCACGAACTGAAACTGCTCATGTAAATGGGCATCGTACCGAAAACAGGATCGTATTCAAATCGATTTGAGTTCACCATGCAACTACACTGACCGGCAAAAAAAAGTGGAACAGTTAAAAAAGTAATATAAATAGTATAAAATTAGCCATGAAAAAGATGTAATCACAGTTTAAAAGCTTTTCACGCATTAGAACAAACATCTAAAACATCCGTGAATAGAAACTGATAATATGACATTTCTTAGAGTGGTTTATTATCCCCAATCTTTGATGAGCCTATCTTAATGATTTTATGGCGGGAAGCGCACTGTAAGCGTTTAAGGTTTATGAGTGTTGCCTCTCGCTTATTGTTGTTCTAGGGATATCAACTGGCATTTGTTGAACACATGTGAACCATTGTCATACATTTTAGTAAGTTATCCATGTGCAGTTCGCACTAAAACATGCCTCTTAGCCGTGAAGGAGCTGCACAGGCAGTTGCATTGGTGGAGAATGGCCGCAGCTTCAATTATGTTGCTGAGGTCATTGGATCATCTCTCGGTAGCATTCACAGTGCAGTGCAACGTTACAAAGAACTCCAATCATACGACAGGAGACGAGGGTCAGGCCGTAGAAGAAGCACAAGTGCCAGGGATGACAGATTTCTCACCCTGAAAGTTCTGCGTGATCGCCATACCACAGCAGTCCAGGAACGAAATCAACTGCAAAATGTCAGAAATGTGAGAGTGAGTTAGCGAACAGTAAGAAGAAGGTTTGAAGAAGCTCATCTTTCGTCCAGGAGACCTGCACGTGGACTCGCACTCGAACGACATCACAGAGAGGCGGTCTTCGCTTTGCAAGGCAGCATCTGGGTTGGACCCACGAGCAATGGGCCTCTGTTCTCTTCACTGACGAGAGTCGCTTTAATCTTAGATCTCCTGATGGAAGAGAAAGAGTGTGGAGAAGGTGCCGGGAGAGGTACAGCCCTGTTGCTTTCTCCTCCACGACTCCAGTTGGAGGTGGCTCGGTTATGGTGTGGGGTGGCATCAACGTTATGGCCTGCACTGAGTTGGTGTGCATCGATCACGGGACGCTCAATTCCCAAAGGTACATCGAAGAGATCCTGATGAACCATGTGATGCCCTTTGCGCCTTTCATTGGTCAGAATTTCATGCTGATGCAGGATAATTCCCGCCCTCATACAGCTCGCTGTGCTGAACAATATCTGCAGGAAGTGGGGATTCAAACCCTGGACTGGCCAGCTCGTAGTCCTGACTTGAACCCCATCAAACATGTATGGGATATGCTTGGAAGGAACGTCAGACAGCGTGACCACACCACCTTGGCACAACTGAGAACATCGCTGCTGGAGGAATGGGATCGCATCCCGGCAGATGCCATTCGACGAGTTGTGAACATTATGCCTGAGTGTTTACAAGCTGTCAGAGACGCTAAGGGTCGAAACACTCGTTTTTAGTGACCAGTGTTCTCGTGCAGTGCAGAGCAAACAATAACACTGTTTTGTTTGGCAGTGGGAGAGTACGGATGGAAGTTCAACATCAGTAAATGTGAGATCTTGTTAACGACCAGGAAAAAGGACAGACCAATGAGTGGGATAACACTTGGAGGTGGACAGCTGAAGAAGGTGGAAAGTCTCAAGTACTTGGGAAGTATAGTGGAGGAAAATGGGAGAAATGACAAAGAGTTTATGGAACGTGGCAGACAGGCAGAAGCATTTCTGAGAAGCATTAGGAGCTTAGTGTGGAATAAAGATGTCCCACAAAAAAGCAAGGAAGTGTTATACAGAAGCTACTATATCCCGATACTGACCTATGCTTCAGAAACATGGACAATGAAGAAAAGAGACATAAGCAGAATACAGGCAGGTGAAATGAAGTTCCTGCGAAGTAGGATCGGAGTAACAAGAAGAGACAGGGTGAGGAATGAAAAGGTCAGGGAAATAGTGGAAGAGGAGCCCTTGCAAGGTAGGATTGAGACATCAAGACTGAGGTGGTATGGTCACTTAAAGAGAATGGATGAGAAGAAGATTCCCAAGAGGATACATGAGATGCAGATACAGAAGAAACGACCAAGGGGAAGACCAAGAGATCGATGGCTGAAAGGAGTGGAGGAATGTGTCAAGAAGAGAGGCGAGGACTGGACCAGAGTGACAGCGGAGAGGTGGTGGGAAGAAAGAACTAAGTGGCGAGGCTTATGTTCCAAACAGACCCAGCCTGGGGCTGGAAACTGTACAAGATGATGATGATGAAAAACCAGCCCAAAAGAACATCAATAAATAATAGAAAATTGTAAGATTTGCAAAATGTAACGAAATTTTTGAGTTAAAGCGTGTTGTAAAACATGTTTTGGTATTTTCGGTTGACAACCATCTAAAATGTACATGAATAATGCAAATATTGGAAAACCGATACATTTTAGTAGAAAAAAATAAGAAATTACATAAAAAATTAAAGTGTTCCACTTTTATTGCCGGTTAGTGTATTATGACTATGTATACCCAGAATTTGCAGGTTGATAAGCATAGTTTGTTGCACGTTAATTATCTGTTGTATGGTATTTACCTGAAGTTAAGTAAACG
Organism: Meconema thalassinum; assembly: GCA_946902985.2. Classification (NCBI taxonomy): domain Eukaryota; kingdom Metazoa; phylum Arthropoda; class Insecta; order Orthoptera; family Tettigoniidae; genus Meconema; species Meconema thalassinum. The sequence goes on along the minus strand of OX336398.1, from coordinate 51,053,117 downwards.
TACAATTCACATTAGCCTCATCATCATCATCATCATCATTCTTTATTGCACTTCTGGGCCTTTAAGGCCTACAGCAGGTGAACAAAAGAAAGAAAAAGAAGTGAAAAAGTGATAACGAAGGAATCAGTCACGAAGGAGGAGGTATCTACTGCAGATAGCATTCCAATGCTGCCGGTCTCTATCTTCATCTTCCATCGCATTCGGCTCCACTTGCTTTAGTATCGCCAATACTCGATCCTTCCATCGCGTCCTGGGACGTCTTCCAGCAGGTTGTGAATGAAGGACTCTGTTTTGGATGGATTCATCAGCTCGAAAGATGGGGCCAAACCACTGTAGTCTCTTCTGTCCTAGTACTCGGCCAATTTGTGGTTTTCCAAACCCCTGATACAGGTCATACTTACATTAGCCTATTATATTAAATGCTTATGCCGTTTATCAGAAACACCTATATATCCAATACTGCGCATGTTTGAACAAGTTTCCGTGCATTATAATCTTTATCCTACCTGGCGATGAACTTTTAAATGCTACAACATGCTAATTTTTAAAATTCAAAATGCTACAAAATGCTATTTTTCACAATGAAACTGCTACAAAATCAATTTGAAAATGCTATTTTCTCGTATCTTTATCTAATGAGCACCACTATTAATGTATTGACGGCCGAGGTTTACGCTCAATCTAAATTTATAAGTGAATATTGACTCAAAGACTTGCTCTTTTTAGAAATTCTGATTTTTGTTTTTTCTATATTTTTGTTTATTGTTATAATTATTAATTTTATTCAATCTTTTGTTTAATTAATTTTTGGTCTTTTCATATTCAGGTGCCCACCTCTAAATTTTTAATTCCATTCTAAATTAACTCGTAGTTTTGCCCCTTAAAACAACAATAACTAATTAACTGAGGTTTATTGTTATAACTAGGGCTCGGATGTTGATGCCGTAAAAAAGTTTAAAAAATGCACTTAAAATTTTCAAAAATGACTGAAATAACTGTCCTAAAAATTTGAAAAATTCACTATAAATGGAGAAAATGTGCTTATAATAATGAAATCAACAATATTTCAAAAATTCGAAAAATGCATTATAAAATGGAGAAAATGATCATATAATAATAAACTCGCCAATATTTAAAAAATGACACCTTCCTCAAACTGAAAAGTCAATCAAAATAGATTTCTAGCACTTAACAAAAGGTTTATGTTCACTTGAGTCTGAGTTGCACTGCACTACGAATGTCATTCTGATGTTGTCAAATGTAAGTGATCTGCGATTATCAGCCAACAAGGCTTTATATCTCGAAAAGCTGCGTTCAACATCAACTGATGTGATCGGAGCGTGGAAGGTCGTTTGCTGCTAAATCCTCCTCAATCCCATCCATGTAGTTTTCACCAGAAACAATGTCTGAGATTTTGCATAATGTTTTATACCCGGAGTTTTTGTCCGGCATTTTTTTTTTTTTCAGTTTTGATACAATACCCGCAGCAATTTCGCCACGATTGTTACTAAGACTAGTTTCCACCCGGTTGATTAAGGAAATTGAATCAATATTTCAAATTATCTTGTATCAGCTCCTAGCTGTTTCTTAACCCTGAGAGACGTAACTCCCTTAAAGCTGTGACATGACTAAATTGGGAAAAAATTACCTCTAAAGGCCGATTTCTCTAAAATAAGACCAAAAAATTCTACCAAACTTAAAAAATGTTCTTAAAATGGAAAAATAGCAACAACAAAAAAATGCAAAAAGATGCAAAATAAAAATGACCTATTTGAAGACGGGGTGGCCCGTCCGGAGTTTCTATGCACTTCAGCATTGTTTCAGACAGCTCAGTAAAAAGATGACCTGTCATCAACATCCGGGCCCTAATTATAACATTCAATGGTTGGTTACAGAAAGAGGAGGAGCGGCTGAGAGCGTCGATGCGCCGCGAGAGCAAGCAGAAGAGAGTGCGGGAGCGAGGGGCGAACCGCAGCATCACGGCCGGCTACCTGGAGAACGACGCCAGGGAGGAGGAAGGCTCAGAGGACGAGGGTGCCATCTCCCTGGCCGCCATCAAGAGCAAGTACAAGAAGGGCCAGTCCAAGAGTAAGTCGCCAAATACTGCCCACTGTTTGATTTCCTTGTTTCAAAACTGGTAGTGAAGGGATGCTGGCATTATTATTATTTCTGATTATTCCCTTTCAGGAGAGTGTGTGAACTTGATCCAATCATAGCTTCACTTCCTTTTCTCCCATCCAATGTAATTTCCTCGCCATGCACAATACGAAAGTCACTACGATAATTTTGAGATGTGAGAAAGTGGAGGTTAATCCACTTGAATGGAACGCAGAGTAACGTGGTAGCAGGAAGTGACTCTCCCTCAGTGCAAGGTTGAACAAGCCGCTGCACGCAGGTAGTCAGTTGCTGCAATGGAGCTGGAAAGAGAGCATTTTCGTGCAATGATTTTCTACGATTTTAAAAGTGGGTTAAACCTGTCTCAATGTTTTGATCGTTTGCAACAGGCTTTTGGGGAGGTAGCTCCTTCCCGTGCCACAGTTTTCCGGTGGTTTCAGGAATTTAAAAGGGGCCGAAAATTTTTGAAAGATGAGGAGAGAAGCGGGCGTCCGGCAACGGCGGTGACTGAGGAAAACATCACAACCGTGGTGAAACTGCGTTGCGAAAATAATCGTCTAACATTTAAAGAAATTGAGGCAGCATTGCAGATTGGTTCACCAGCAGTTCTGAAAATCTTGCATGAAACATTTTGTGTGAGAAAGGTCTCATCCCGATGGGTGCCTCACAATTTGACAGAAGAACAAAAACACGCCCGTGTTGAATGGTGTGAGGAAATGCTGACTAGACTCAAAGGAGGGGACTCTAGACAGGTTTCTGACATCGTCACGAGTGACGAAACCTGGATTTATCAATTTGATCCGGAGACCAAGCGGCAATCATCAGTGTGGATCTTTCCTGATGACAAGACACCGACAAAAGGGAAGCGCCCCCGAAGTGATGGCAAGAAAATGGTGGCTTCATTCTTCTCGAAGAGTGGTCATGTGGCAACCATTCTTCTGGTGGAACAATGGACAGTTACTGCTAATTGGTACACCTCGGTTTGCCTGCCAAAAGTTTTTGCCAAACTTCAAGAACGGCGGCCACGCACGGGACTGCGAGGGATCCTTATCCATCACGACAACTCATCTGCACACACGGTCAACATGACAATTCAGTACCTGGATTCTACGGAGGTCAAACTAATGATTCCTCCACCGTACACTGCTGACCTGGCTCCGTGTGATTTTTTTCTCTTCCCAATAGTAAAAAATCGCATGCATGGAAAGAGATTTTCAACCCCTGAAGAAGCTGTTACGACCTACGAAGATGAACTTTGCAGCCATCGAAGAAAACGTGTGACAGGAGTGCTTCCAGAAGTGGTTTCAGCGAATGCAAAAGTGTATACGGTGTGGTGATGAGTACTTTGAGAAAGTGCAACAATCTGAATAATTTAAATAAACATACATTTGGTGTATCTCAAAACTTTTGTAGTGACCCTCATAAGCGGTGCATCTCCGAGCAAGTGCGCTCCGTAATGTAGTGACACCGACCCACACGGTTGCCCAATAATGTGCGCTGTTCGGGGCTGCCAAAATGTGTGTCGAGCCGTGAACTCTTGGACATGGCAATGGTGACAGCATCATGAGTTTATCTGCCTGATGGCAGGTTTCTCCACCTTATCCGGTCTTCAGCAGCACGTTTCATCAGCTCATAAGATTTATCAATCCTAACGGATTCCAGCATCTAAAACCTTCTTCTTCCTCTTCAGATTTTCCCTTGGACTGTCCCTTCTAATGCACTTTCCACCAAATCATCTCCTCTTGTGCAGTGGCCAATCCAATTTATGTTTCTTTTCCTTTTCTTCTTTATTATCATTCTTTCTCCTCCTACTTACTTTAATACTTCCTCATTTCTCACTTAGTCCTTCCAACTTTTTCTCTCCATTCTTCTCCACAGCCACATTTCGAAAGCCTCTATTCTTCTCTCGTCTTCTTTTCTAAGCGCCCAAGTTTCCGCTACATACCGTATTTACTCGAATACGACCCGCCCCCGAATAAGACCCGCATCCTGATTTTGAAGAACAAAATTTAAAATAAAAAATTACTCTAAATTATTTACAATCTTGACTAAATAAACAGAATAGCATTTATCCAAAATAGTTTCCAACAGTTTTGAAGTCGTCCTAAAATAACACACATCAAACGATTAAAAATACAAATAAAAGTACACAAACACTTCATTCATCGTCATCACAAGTACCAACTTCGGAACTTTTATCACCATCCCACTAAATGTCGTCATCACTGACATCCATAGCATTCGAAATACTACATTTCTTGAAGCTCTTCGTATGAGATCTCCCGAGATACGATTCCATGCCATCAAAATGCACGAACATAGCAGCTGAACTTCTGGGCGCTGAATACGACCAGTTGGAGTCGGTGTGTGCTTATCGGCCGCCATCTGCTCCGTATACAGCTGTTTCAAGGCTGCTTTGAACGGGCGGTTCACGCAGTCATCCAGTGGTTGTAGCATAGACGTCATCCCGCTCAATCACGAATACATTACTCGTCAATGTCATATTTCCTACCGGGCACGATTTCCAATAACTTCAGCTTCCCTCACAACTTTCAGCTTCTCACTCACTTTAAACGACCGCAAACGCTTCGTACAACTCATGTTTACACTCGGAAAACGTGCGCGAGACTGTATGACGCCTCCTGCTTATGGTAAAACAAAGTGATAGCCGGAAGAAGGCTAGCACCATCTAGCGGATACTCGCAACACCCGATATCGCGCGTGGCGCGCAATTTAAATCTTTAAAATCAGGATGACTCGAATAAGACCCGCACCCCAATTTTTCACGGCCGATTTTGTTTAAAAATGTGTGGGTGGTATTCGAGTATATACGGTACGATATGTGCATCCACCAAGGAGACCTGAGGTTCAAATATGGCACCAGCCATATTCTTCTTCTTCTTCTTCCTCACCTTTTCCTGTTACGTGGGGTCGGCTTTGTTAACCCTAGAATGCTAACCTTTCTTTGACATAGGTTAAGGCTAGCCATTCATAAATCTTACGACCTCTGATTTTATTAGAAATTAATAAGGCTGAAAAGTTAAAGAACGTCATTTATCTGTTGCAAACTTTCATTTTATTGAATATACTGCATATTGGCATGATAAAATCTTGATTGGATCATGAAAAAATTATTTTTCATAGTTATTTAGAATTTATTGACATGTACAGTCTTAAAAAGATTTTTGACACATGAAATGTTTGGAAAATTTCTACTTTTTTATTCAGTGAGTAAGCAAGTGCGCACTTCTATATGAATACAGTATATGAAATATGAAAACGTAAACACACAACATTATGCCTAAACTGGCGTTAATGCTAATCACTCGATCGCGACTGAGGAACGGTGCACACATATAGCATACTGAGGAGTAGGGAGTGAGCGAGGATGGTACTGAGACGCTTGGCGCTATCAAGTGGCCCGAATTTGAAAACTAACCAAAAATGTTTCCTTGATCGTAAAATGTATGAATGGTTAGCATTCTAGGGTTATTCCTCTGAGGCGCCAGTCTTGGATTTTCCACGTTCATTTTTGGCTAATGCCGAGATAGTACCGTAGTAATCTAAGAATTATATAAATAACTCATGCTTTTGGGCTAATGCCGCGTGTATTTAGATTTGAACCATATGTTTCGGAGAAACCTTGCCTCCTTTTTCAATGGAAATAAACAATGTGGCCAAACAAATTTTATCAATGAGATTACAAAAAATATAGATAAATTCCTCTGTTCGTCACCAGAGAGCAGCTGCCAGAAATTACATTGGACAAACAAAACGGTCCATTGCAACTCGCATCAAAGGAACATCCGTCTAAACCAACCTGACAAATCAGCTATAGCTGAACATGCTCCGTCTTCAGGGCACGATGTATGTTTCAAGGATGCGCATGCACTTGCCCTTGTTAAGCACAACTGGTCTAGAATTATAAGGAAGGCAGTTGAAATTCGTAAAAATCCCAATAATTTTAACAGAGACGCTGGATATCAGCTAAGAATCTAGGGAGATAGTTCCTCTCAGTCTCTCTGTTCTTCACCTATTTAAAATTCTACTTTTTCCCTCTATGGCTACAGAGCCTGGATTTGATCTCCTTTGTTCATCACTGGAGGAGTTTCCATCTGTTTTTTCGCCGTTGCCTGGATGATGTTAGGTATTGTTCAGATACACTTCCCTTTTGTTTCATCATCATCATCATTTCCCCTTATCCAGCTCCTGCCGGGTCGGGGTATTTATGGCACTTCTCCACTTTCCTCTTTCCTTCTACAATTCTTCTTCCACGATCTTGTCCCAGTCCAGATTTCTTTTTCTTACGCTGTTCTTCACTGAATCGATCCACCTTGTTCTAGGTCTTCCCCTTGCTCTCTTACCCTTGCACTTGGCCTCCAGCATCTGTCTTGGTATTCTATTTTCCTCCATCCTCTTTACATGTCCAAACCACCTTAGTTTATTCTTCTCAATTCTCTCATTTAGTTTTGCCATCCCAACTTCCTTCCTAACATCTTCATTCCTCACTCTGTCTTGCCTATCATACTTCTTAGGAATTTCATTTCACTGGCTTGGATTCTACTCTCTTGCCTGCTTGTCAGGGTCCAAGTCTCAGCTGCATAAGTTAATATGGGAACATAGTACACTTTATACATTACCTCCTTGCTTTTTCTTGGTACTTCCTTATCCCAAACAAGATTTCTTACACTTTGATAGAATGCATTGCTCTGCTGTACCCTCCTGCCAATCTCCATGTCCAACCTACCAGTTTGCATCAATTCACTTCCTAGGTATTTGAACGTGTCCACAATTTCCAAACTCTGCCTTCCAATTTTCACAGTGCCCTTTCCTTGTCTTTCCCCTCTTGTCATCACCATGGTCTTGCTTTTCTCTATACTGATTTTCAGGCCGTACTTCTGAATATTTTCGTTCAGTGCATCTAGTTGCTTTTGCACTTCTTCGGTGTTCCTTCCCCAGACCACAATATCGTCTGCAAATAATAGTAACTTCATTTCTTTATGTCCATATGCTTCCTTTGTTTCCTTTACAATTTCATCCATTACCATTATGAACAAGAGAGGTGACAGCACACTCCCCTGTCTTAGTCCAGTCTTGTTCCTAAACCAATCTGTCTTTCCAACTGGGGTCAGTACCCTGCTAACACAGTTGTTGTACATTGCTTGCACCATTTCCAACATTTCTCTTCCCAGTCTCTTCTTAACCATGGTTTCCCATACCTTCTCTCTGGGGACACTATCATATGCCTTTTCTAGATCTATGAAAGTCATGATCAAATCCTCTCCATATTCCCAGTTCTTTTCCATCACCTGCCTCATGCTAAAGATTGGGTCCACTGTGGATCTTCCACTCCTGAAGCCATACTGTTCCTCTTGCAACTCTCCTTCCACCTTTCTTCTCATTCTTCTTTCTAATATCCTTTCCAGTATTTTTACTATCTGTGATATGAGGGTGATCCCTCTATAGTTATCACACACCTTCTTGTCCCCCTTCTTAAACACTGGTATTATTAGCCCTTTCTTCCAGTCTTCTGGTACACATTTCCATTTCCACACACACTTTAGCAGTCGATACAACCATTGCATACCAACAGGTCCAGCAGCCTTTATCATTTCTACACTGATTTCATCCACCCCTGTTGCTTTTCCCATCTTCATTTTCTGTGCTGCTAATTCCACCTCCAGCATTGTTATATCATCTTCTGTTATAGAGTCGTCAGGCTGTGTCACTTCCATCTCACCAGTACAATTGCTCACATTCAAAAGCTTATCGAAATACTCCTTCCATCGTCCCTTTATCTCTTCCGGGTGTGTTAACAACTCTCCATCTTCCTTTTTCACTAGCTTTGTAGTAACTCCTTCTTTCCTCTTACTTCTTAGAAGCCCATACAGCATCCTTTTACTGCCACTTACATCTGTTTCCATTCTTCGTGTAAATTCTTCCCAACTTTTCTTCTTTTCTTCTCCTACCACTTTCTTACACCTCAGTTTGCTGTCGTGATACTTCCTTTTGCTTTCTTCTGTTTGATCTCGGTTCCATTCTTTCCACGCAGACTTCTTTTCTTTCACTGCTTTCCTCACTTCCTCATTCCACCACGGTGTCTCCTTCTCTTTCACTCTTGTTGACGTCCTACCACAAGCACTCTCTGCTGCGCCAGCAAATGCCTTTTTAAAGTGGGACCATTCCTCTTCTACATTTCCCACTTCAGTAACTGGGATTTGTTGCTTCAATCTCTCCTGAAAACCTTCCTGTACAGCTTTGTCTTTCAATTTCCATACTTTTATTTTACTTTCTCTGATCTCCTTTAGGTTTTCCAATTTTTCCCATCTAAATTTTGCCACCACAGCTCTATGGTCCCCATCAAATGCTTCTCCTGGTAAAGCTGTCACATCTATCAGTTTTCTGCGATTAGTCCTTTCCACCAGAAAGTAGTCAATTACTGATTTTGTTCTTCTATCACCCCACTCATATCTCGTAATTTTCCTGCTGTTTTTCTTCCGAAACCATGAATTACCCACTATCAGTCCATTCCTTTCACAAAAGTTTACAAGTTCCTCTCCTTCCCGGTTCTTTTTCCCATATCCATATGGTCCAACGACTTCTTCCTTTCCTTGTCTCTCATTTCCGACTTGTGCATTCATGTCTCCCATGATCACCACTTCTACATCTGAGATTACTCTTTCTACATCCTCCAGGAATACATCAATATCTTCTTCTCTGTTTCCAGTCTGTGGTGCATACACTTGTATGAAGTCCATCACGTCATTCTTCATCTTCATTCTAATTTTCATTATTCTGTCACTCACACACTCGACCACTTCAACATACTCCTCCAGTTGTTTCGAGGTTATCAGTCCCACGCCATTTTTGGCCTCTTGGCCACCACTCCAGTATAATGTATATCCTTTCCTCAATTTCTTCCTTCCTTTACCTTTCCATTTCACTTCACTCAGCCCCATCAATCCAACCTTCTCCCTCTCCATGAAGTCTACCACCTCCTCCACCTTGCCTGTCAGGGTCATGACATTCATGATTCCCACTTTAATTTCGGTTACTGGTCGCCCATTTCTCACAGTTCCCCCAGTACCAAAAGAACTGCGCGTCGCCTGCAGGGTACGCCCTAACCTTTTCCGAATCATTGGAAGTGCCATTTCCATTTTAGGCTATTATTACGATGGGGTCGCCAGTCCCAAAGGCATTTTATGAAGCTACTGCCAGCTATTATTCAGGCCGCCTCTAACATGGAGGACAGACGCCCTTGCAGCCGCCCCTAACCTGGGGAGCAGACACTGCCCTTTTGTTTATGTTTCCTTATATCCATCTTACCCTCCCACCTCCTCCCCCCCTCTTCTTTTGGACATCCTCATTCTTCGAGGAGTCTCTATATTTACACCCCGCCCCCTTTACCTTCTCCTTACTCACTACTCTGTCCGCCGTTCTACCATGGTCCATACAGTAATTTCTGGCAGCTGCTCTCTGGTGACGAACAGAGGAATTAATCTATATTTTTTGTAATCTCATTGATATAATTTCTTTGGCCACATTGTTTATATCCATTGCAAAAGGAGGCAAGGTTTCTCCGAAACGTATGGTTCAAATCTAAATACACACGGCATTAGCCCAAAAGCATGCGTTATTTATATAATAATCCGGGCCGTGAAAGCCTTAATATGCAAATCTAAGAATTATCGGGGAATTTAGCTGTCCTCCTCTCCCAAAACCTCTCCGTTCTGGCTACCCTTTCCTTGTTTTCGTTGATTAATTAGTGTTATTTTATTTTTTGCTTTTTAGGCTGATTTCTTATGTAGGTATCCACTTCAAATGATGTATGTTAACTGTGTTACGATGGGCAGATGAGATAGCTCTCAAAACAATCATCATCAAGATGTTTGTTGATGTTCTGTGTTTTGTTGCAACAGACGATATCCGGCCGCCAATCTATTCTTCCGACGAGGAAGGTTCGGATTTCGAAGCTCGCAGGGCCAAGAAGTTGGACAAGGCGAAAGCTCTCAAGGATTCTGACGACGACGACGACGAGGAGGAAGAAGAGTCTGGGAAGTCCGGATCAGGATCTGGTTCCGGATCGGGGTCGGGTGGCGAGGACGAAGATGAAGCGGAAGACAATGACGGTGGCGGTGGCGGAGGCGGCGGCGGTGGCAACCAGTCGGCCGAGAGTGGAGATGAGTGAAATGTTCCTCTTTGGGTAAATGTGACAGTCTCACTTTGGTAGACTTGGCAGGAGATGTGGGTGGAGGTGGTTCACGATAGAACCATTACATCACGTTAATGTTGACACATAATAAACCCAGTCATAGTCAATCGACCACCTGGCATGCTTTCGGTCCCAAGATTGCAGGTTCAGTTCCCGACGGTGAAAGTCGGAATTTTTAAGGGGAGTATGTTGTAACCCTCACTTTTGACGTATTCAATGTTGAGTAATACAGTAAAACTTCACTTATACGTTTTCCAGCGGACCAAAGGAAAAGAACGTAAAGTTCGTAAATTAAAACTGCAAAATGTATGTGACAATATGTGTTATAGTTAAGAAGTGAACGACAAGAAATAATAATACGATTGTTTAAATATAATTGGCAATGTGTAACAATACAACTACAAGAGAAATGCACCCAGTTAAAGAAAGGAACAACAAAACAAAGAAATTTGAGTCACTTTACGAAGTAGTCTGTTGACTAGTATTTGTTGGCCGCGGCCACGGCATGAACAGTATTTTCAAACCGATATAATACATTACGGCCATTATTTCCTCAGAAACATTATGACGCATCAAAAAATGTTTGATAGTCCATGATGCTTTATATTGCAAGGGACTTAAAATATGATCGTATGAGCGTGAAAAACTAATAAATGTATAACTTGTATCGGAAATAAATTAACATAGAAAGTATAGGGATTTTGCCGGGACCAGGAAAAATAAAACGTGTAAGTGTGAAACGTATAGAAGAAGTTGACTGTAAATAGGTTGAAAGTTCTGCCTAATCAATGAAATGAAATCCACAGCCTGCTTCCAGTCTCCGACCGGGTCAGGAATGGAATGAATGAAGCCCCCATCTAGCGGCGAGGATATGGACTGTGCCGGCTGCCGAGGCCTGACGCACTCCTCTGGGGCAATGATTAAATGAATGACAGATGAAAGGAAATGATAGTGGAGAGTGTTGCTGGAATGAAATGGTGACAGGGAAAACCGGAGTACCCGGAGAAAAACCTGTCTGCCTCCGTTTTGTCCTGCCTAATCAATACTTTTTATTAAATAATGATCACTGTGTGGTCATTGGTGGGACATGTTTCAAGGCCGAATTGTTTTTGGCCCCTTCATCAGCCAATCTGAATTAATAAATGTCAATGACACACAAATGTATAGCGTAATACACTAAAAAGTCCCTTGTTAAACTTTAAATATGGTTCCTCTCCACTTTGTTCTGTCGTTCCACCAATCCTCTTCCGACACAGTGTTCCGATCCAGGTTCCGTTTTCTAATGCTATTCTCCACCGAGTCCATTCAACGCATTCTTGGTCTTCCTCGTCCTCTCTTCCCCTCTTCCCTGTCATCCGTCGTTCCAGTGCTCGTCTTGGTAGCCTTACTTCATTCATCCGTTTGACATGTCCAAACCATCTCAATCTGTTTTGCTCCAGTTTGTCATTTAGTTTCTGTACTCCCAGTTCTTTCCGTATATCTTCATTTCTCACTCTGTCCCTCCTCGTTTTGTGTACCATACTTCTCAGGAATCTCATCTCAGCTGCCTGTATTCTGCTCTTAGTCATTGTCCAATTTTCTGCTCCATATGTCATTATAGTAACATAATATGCTTTGTACATAACTTCTTTAGCCTTGTTCCATGCTAGTCCCCACCCTGTTGGTAGAAAGCACACCCGAGTTGTATTCTTCTGCTAATTTCCAAATCTAGTCTTCCATCTTCAGTCAGTTCACTTCCCAAGTATTTGAAGTGTTTCACCACTTCCAATTCCTTACCTCCTACTTTGATGTATGTTTGTACTGATGTTAAATCAGTAAGCTCTCATTTCTTGCAAGAGCACACAAATTACATGTGTAGATTATGTATTTGTATATAAATATGTAACTGCAAGATTTCTGAGAGCATTACTATTGACGAGCTACTTTCAATATTCGCAAGTACAATAGTTTTCCTTGATGAAAAATTGAGAAACTGGCAAAATATCGAAAAATATATTTTTTCTGTTGTTTTTTCTTTTCAACTTTCTCATGCTTTATTGTTCAAGCACTTTTTGAAATGCTGTTGAAGTACAAACTCTGTTTTATATATTATGGCCACTACTGTTACTAGGGGAATTTTGTGATTTATCCTGGAAAAACCAGGGAATTGTCAGGGAAATCTGTTATTTGCTTTTGGTAGACATCCTGAAATTGCTTCCAACATGATTAAGCATTTATTTCCATTTCCAAGCGAGTCATTTTTAATTCCTTCCCCCCACCCTGATATTTGCTGCACAAAAGCATCTTATACGATGGCATGTGGTACATAGAAAGTTGATGTTTGTGTTTTAGAACTACACCAGGGATATAAATACAACTTGCCGCAAACAAAGCGATGTTGCAAAAGATCAGTTTTGATGTTCTCATTTTGCTGCTCGTGGACATCTTGTGACTGGCGTTTAATGTTGTATTGTGGTCACGAAACGTGAGTGGTGGTGTTTATCGTGAACAACTCCGAGTGCTGTCTTGTCTTATTGAGGCGGTGTTTCTTGGCCTCTATAAAGTGGTTCTGTCACTGTGTAAATAATAATTAAGCTAAGTGTTGTTCCGTGGAGATGATTTTTGTAAGAAAGAATGAATGAAAATAAAAGTGTACCATTATTCCACAGCAATGTGCTATTGTTCAACTTCCTAGCCTCTCCCATTCTTGTTCCGTTCAGTTTGGATTGAAATACCGTACAATGATTTCCTTGCCTTATTAACCCCTCAGGCTGGCTATTTAATCCGGAGGTGTTCACTGCTCCGGCGGTATTTCAATTGAAGCTCAGCAGAGGTTTAGACACCAACGAGGTAAAAAATTAATAATGTTAAATCTATGAAATATAACGTAATGAAAATTTTAGGAATACTTACCGACATCATGTCCAATGTTTCTCAGTAATACATGTATATGCGACAACTGCTTTTCAGGGTTGTCCGTTATCACACGCAATATTTACAAAAATATAATAATTTGATAAGGTCCACTTTTAGTAAAAGATGGTATATTGGCTTTCACGGCCGTTGAATTAAAACTCGGCAATTCTTCTAGGTTTGGGCCGTGTCTTGTGTGGGGTTTCACCTAGGGCCCGCCGATGAGCCTAGCTTGGTGTCCTAGGTGAAACCCCACACAAGACACGGCACAAACCTAGAAGAATTGCTGAGTTTTAATCCACTTTTAGTATTTGTTTCAGGTATGTTTACAATGAAAGCAAGATATTTACATGATAATGCTCAATCTACATGATATACATAATATTCGGGTAAAATTTCCGGGAATTTCCCGTATATGTATCCTGTGTATAATTGTCAACAAAATGTAAATATCGCAATATTAGTTCAAACCTGTCCCTTGGCATTGTTTTAGGGAATATAGGGGTCTCTAAAAATTCATCCCTGGTGAATTAGCTCTTTAGGGTAGGTTTATGCATTATCCCCATCAACATTACAAGTCCCATGAACACACAAATGTTGCCCCCTCTCACTGACTCCCACTTCCTGGCGCGCGACCTTGGTTTCAAGGGCGCGCCTACAATAATTATTCTGCCATGTACATATTTGTTTCTCAAACAATTAGTTCAATCCCTTTGTCGTCAAAAAACAGATAAAAAGAATCTAAAACAGACGAGAAATGCTTTCCTGTTCGAGGCATACCCGTGAACCTCTCGCCACAAACACGGAACAGCGGTCGTTATTACAGCTGAAGCTATTTCTTCTTCATCAGCGCTGGTTGCCACTTCACCAATATCATGCTGCGTGTGCATAGTCCGTATCACTACCGAAAATATCACCTCCCTGTACATCACTTCCACTACTGTCATCTATCAAACGAATAATCTCTGCACCCGTAAGATAATGAGACAGCCCAGCAATTATTTATCTGCGACTGAGTAGCCTCTAGCCTACGAAGCAAAAAATTATCTACGTATTATTTGCTTTCGGTGCTTCCCCTTCATAAGTGGTAAACATTATCAAGTTAGACATTGTTCACAAAACATTCTCGAGATGGCAGGAGAGACTGTGGTACCATCTAAAGCAACTAACTTGAAACTCAATAGAGCGTGTTTCATGTTATTTCCCTGATCGATATGAGTCGTCAAAAGCAACGGATATCGACCAACTTCGTATTAGTTCTAATTATGAAACAGAGCTGGCATGAAAGTACATAACTTCTCGGTTCATAACGTGAAAAAAGATCCCGCGAAGCAGCAGTGGTTCATGTGTAATAGGCATTCTAACTTCCGCCTCCACCGGCCGTTCCTGGTACGTCCAACCGGCTCATTCATTTAATTAATTATTCATTTATTCTATTTATTCATTTATTTTTTCATACATTAATTCATTTATTTATTCATTCATTCGTTTAATTATTTATTCATTTATTTTTTCATATATTTATTCATTTATTTATTCATTCATTTAATTAATTATTCATTTATTCATTTCTTTATTCATTTATTTATTTATTTATTCATTTCTTTATTAATTTAATTATTTATTTATTCATTTAATTATTCATTTATTTATTTATTCATTCATTTAATTAATTATTCATTTATTCTATTTATTTATTTATTCATTTCTTTATTCATTTATTTATTTATTTAATTATTTATTCATTTATTTTTTCATTCATTTATTTATTCATTTATTTATTCATTCATTTATTTATTCATTTGTTTATTTATTCATTTAATTGTTTATTCATTTATTCTATTTATTCATTTATTTATTTATTTATTCATTTATTTATTCATTCATTTAATTATTTATTCATTTATTCTATTTATTCATTTCTTTATTCATTCATTCATTCATTTATTTATTAATTCATTCTTTATTCATTTATTTCTATAAAATCTTTCCTTTCTTTTGGTATGCTTTTAAATGATTTGGTACAAACTTGACATTTTGCAAGTTTTTAAGAATCAGACTCCCTTTTTGAGACTAGTACCGGTAATTCTGATTTTGATATCTTTAAATTTTAATACTATTAGACTACTGTTAGTATCGATAAGGCGGAATTACAGGGAAATCATTGTATTTCAGTTGATAACACAGGCCTTGAGCAAAGAAAAAGAATTCTGTGGTAAAAGCGATAAGAGGTGTGTTTGCAGCTGGATTTTCCCTATCACATCTGATTATTTGGCAATAGGAAAAAAAAAAATATATTTTGATTATAATTGAGCCTAAACAAGATGTGATATTAAATTGACACCATTTTTGATTCAGAACATAAGATTTCTATCAAAATTGCATATTTTCTTGTTTATTGCAAAATTATGCAAGACTGCATAATTTGTGGTTCAATACAGAACAGTAAAAGAAGGTTAAAAATGGCCAGCATTATAATCGCCTTAAATAATTACTATCATTGTAACCTTGCTGACACAGCCCAAACAACCCTCTTACCACTGCTGCCAACCCAGAGACCCAAACGAGTCACCTGTCAGGAAACTCCGCCGCAGCCAAACACTGAACTGCTGGCGTTACTCATAGTTCGGCATGCCTTGATGACTGTCCCCACCAATCAACATCATCATGAACTGGCTCCAGTTTCCCGGGTGCGGTGATGAGCGCTCTCCATTTATTTCTCCTAGAATGTTTCCTCCTCCATGATTTGCTCTCCCTGCAAGATCATTTCTAACCTGGTCGATCCATCTCTTCCTCGGTCGACCTCTTGGTCTCTTGCCTTTCAGTTCTTGCTGAAACCACACTCGAGCTGTTCTTTGTGTGTCCATTCTTTTGAGATACCGAATCATTTCAACCTGGCTTCAACACAGATCTCATTAAGAGATTGTTCTCCGTGAACAAGATGGCGTTCATCAAAAACATATTTCAAGTACAACCCAGAGGCCGTCCACATATTACACACATTTTTATTAACTCTCAACAATGAAAATGAGGGGTTAAAGTCCTGCTCAATCATCATCATTTGCCCTTTTCCAGTTGACACTGAATGAGGGTGAATATGGTTCTTCTTCACTTTCTTCTGACCCCCACCATTCCTCATTCAATGTTGTGTTCGTCGTGTTATACTCTTCTTCACCAAGTCCATCCATCATAATCCATCTTCCTCGTTCTCTCTTTCCAGTATACTTGTTTTGCCATTCTTTCTCCACTCATTCTCTTGATATGCCCAGATCATTTCAGTCTGTTTTCTTCCAGTTTTACTCTTTTAGTTCTTCTTGTATAAACTCATTAAGTCACAATTGTTGTCGCATTAAACAGAACTCAAAATTTACAAGACCTTGATCAGACCAGTGTTAACTAATGGCTCAGAAACATGGAATATGTCGGTTCAGGATTGCAATAAACTTGAGTGTTTGAGAGGAAAATAATATGGAGAATTTATGGTGCTGTATTGGATAGAGGATACAAACTAATAGAGAAATAGATGAAATCCTCAAAAGCGAAGACATTGTTCGATATATAAAAGCACAGACTATGATGGCTGGGCCACATTGAAAGGATGGAAAACAAAAGAACACCAAAGATTACGGTATATATAAAAGCCAGAGTGGAAAGAAGACCAAGGAATCAATGGAAAGATGAAGTCGAGGTGGACTTGCAAACAATGAACGTACGACCCTGGAGAACAGCTGTCCAAGATTGAGATCGATGGAAATCTGTGGTTGGGCTGTAGTGCCAGATGAAGAAGAGAAGAATTTCTTCTCGTATGTCTTCATTTCTCACTCCATCCCTTTTGTCTTCTGCAACATACTCCTCTTTGATCACCTCGTGGTGTATCGGCTAGCATTCTTGGCTGTCGGTCCGGGAAATTTTAATTCTGGTTGCGGGCTTCTTGAAAAGTTACATGTGTTAGGCAAAGCTAAGTAGAGGAGGGTTCTATTTCCATCTCAGCCATCTTGGAAGTGATTTTCCTTCTACTCCAGGCAAATGCTGGGATGGCTCCTTCCCAATCCTCATCTGAATTACAAATACACACAGGCTATCAGACAAATTACATGCACACACTCAAGTACACGGGGGTACAAGACCATGATCTTGCAAAGCCTCTAAATCAATCAACAACATCAAAACATACTCCTCATAAATTTCTTAAAAGTTTAATTTCATCATCCTCCTCCTTTATTTCATTTATGGGCCTTTAAGGCCTACAGTTGAAGAACAAAAGAAAGAAAAAGAAGAGAAAAAGTGAAGGAGGAGGTGTCTACTACAGATAGCATTCCAACGCTGCCGGTCTCTAGCTTAATCTGCCACCGCATTCGGCTCCACGTGCTGAAGTATTGTCAATACTCGGTCCTTCCATCGCATCCTGGGACGTCTTCCAGCAGATTGTGAATGAAGGACTCGGTTTTGGATGGATTCATCAGCTCGAAAGATGTGGCCAAACCTCTGTAGTCTCTTCTGTCCCAGTACTCGCCAATTTGTGGTTTTCCAAACCTCTGATAAAGGTCATCCTTTGTCCTTCGTTCCCATTTACCTCCCATGGCATTGAAAACGGGCCCATAAATCTTTCGAAGTTCAATGTAAAAAAAAAAGTTGAATGTTTTTGTAAAAAGCACACACAAATTTGTGAATTTTCATTAATGTTCATATTGATATTGTGTGTTTTTCTTTTCTTTACCTAAAATTGTAATTTTCAAGGATTTTTCGGGTACTGGACCAGGATTTGTAATTTATTCTAATGGCAATCCTGATTAACAAAAATACATGATTGGGTATTGAACAATTTCACCCCCTACTTTGTATATTAATTTGAGCTGTATCCTAGCAACAGTGAATTTCTAAAGCAATCGCCGGTTAACCCTCTTACTGCCAAGCCATTTCCTGAAATATTTTCCAAGAATGCCAGGCCATTTTCAATGGTCATGCAGGCAAGTCATAAATACCACATTTCCAATTATAAAATCATTATTTTTGCTTTGCATTATAACCAATACCTCATTCTTTCATACATTATGTTCATAAAAGTAAATATGGCATCTAAACCTTTTTAATTGAGGTTCATCATCATCATCTTCATTTCCCCTTTTCCAGTTGACACTGGGTGGGAGCAAATATGGTTCCTCTCCACTTTGCTCTGTCGTTCCACCATTCCTCCTCCGACACAGTGTTCCAATCCAGGTTCCGTTTTCTAATACTATTCTCCACCGAGTCCATCCAACGCATTCTTGGTCTTCCTCGTCCTCTCTTCCCAGTCTTCCGTCGTTCCAGTGCTCGTCTTGGTAGCCGTAATTCATTCATCCGTTTGACATGTCCAAACCATCTCAATCTGTTTTGATCCAGTTTGTCATTTAGTTTCTGTACTCCCAGTTCTTTCCGTATATCTTCATTTCTCACTCTGTCCCTCCTCGTTTTCTGGACCATACTTCTCAGGAATCTCATCTCAGCTGCTTGTACTCTGCTCTCATCCCTCTTAGTCAATGTCCAAGTTTCTGCTGCATAAGAACATAATATGCTTTGTACATAACTTCTTTAGCCTGGTATATCCTTGTTCCATACTAGTCCCCGTACCTGTTGGTAGAAAGCACTCCCGAGTTGTATTCTTCTACTAATTTCCAAATCTAGTCTTCCATCTTCAGTCAGTTCACTTCCCAAGTATTTGAAGTGTTTCACTACTTCCAATTCCTTATCTCCTACTTTGATTACTCCTTTTCCTTCTTTCTTATCTCTACTCATCACCACTGTTTTACTCTTCTCCACATTTATCTTCAATCCCCATTTCTCAATCTTTTCATTTATTACGTCTAACTGTTCTTGTACCTCCATCTCATCCTCGCCCCAGATCTCAACGTCGTCCTCAAACAACATTACCTTCATCTTTGCCCTACTATATTCTTTCATTGCTGCCTACATGATGTCATCCATCACCATTAAGAACAATAATGGTGACAACACACTTCCTTGCTTTAGTCCAGTGTCAATTTTAAACCATTCCGATGTCCCGACTCTAGTCTTCACACTACTGTAGCAATCCATGCACATTCCTTTTATCATGTCTCTCAGTTCCTTGCCTATCCCCCTATTTGTTAAGCTTTCCCAAACTTTTGTTCTGGGGATGCTATCATAGGCCTTTTCTAGATCAATAAAAGTCATTGCCATATCCTTCTCATATTCCCAACTCTTTTCAATGTTCTGTCTCAGAATGAAAATGGGTACCACTGTTGACCTACCCCCAGTAAATCCAAACTGCTTCTCCTCTATTTGACTTTCTACCTTTACTCTAATTCTTTTTTCTAGGATTCTTTCCATTACTTTGGCAACATGCGAGATGATGGTGATTCCTCGGTAGTTACCACACACCTTCCTGTCTCCTTTCTTGAATATTGGCAGTATTATTCCCTTTTTCCAGTCTGCAGGAACTTTCTTCTCACTCCCACACTCCTGAGAAGTCTGTATGTCCACTGCAGCCCCACTGGTCCTGCCGCCTTGATCATTTCTATTGCCACTTCGTCTATTCCCACAGCTTTCCCCATCTTCATCTTCCTAACTGCCCATTCCACTTCTGCCATAGTAATATCTGGTTCTTCTTCTATTTCTTCCTCCACCGTTTTGGCTGTTTGCCTAACTTCTCGGCGTGCCTGGCGTCTCACCTTCAACAGCTCGCTGAAATATTCTTTCCATCTGTCCGTTATCTCTTCTGGTTTTGTCAATATTTCACCTTCTTTATTTTTCACGACCCAGTGTTCACCTTTTCATTCCTTCTGCTTTTTATAATTCCAAACAGCAATTTCTTTCCACAATGTAAATCCTCCCTTATTTCTTGAGTGAATTCTTCCCAGCTTTTCTTCTTTTCCTCTGCAATTACTTTCTTGCAATCTCTGTTTGCTTCTATATATTTTGCTCTACTTTTTTCAGTCCTTTTTGTTTTCCATTCCTTCCAAGCTTTCGTCTTCTCTCTTACCTTTTCTTTCAGTCTATCTTTCCAGCATTTTGTCGCCTTTACCCGTACCTTGAGGTTATTCTGATAATTGTTGAATTTTTCAATTTTTTTTGGGTGAAAAATCAGTTTTGAGCATAAATTAATGAATCACACCTAGGAGTCATATTCGAAGAAATACTACATTTCCAGCAGTAGAAAGTTCTTAGATACATCTGTAGGCAGAAAACTTCAACAAGAAGAAAACAACTGCACCGCAATTTTGGCGGTAACGCGCATGATTGGGGGAGCGCAAAGGGAGGGCATGAATACAAACTCAAACCTATCGCGTAACGGATTTCGAAGAAAAAAAGGAAACGCCACACAGGCAAGCTTGAAACCTCACCTTTCCAACAGTATGAAATAATCACGAACAAATGTCTACAGAAATCTACAAATATAAGATAATCAGCACGGCGATTGACTCGGCTTTGGCACTTTGGGCGCGAGTTGCGAGAACCGCTCTGATGGGTGCGTTGGCACTGAGGGGGTTAAAGCAGTTATACCCCATCTCGGTCGCGATCCCGATTATCTCTGATCTCGATAATGTCCAATCGCGATCAACGGCATTTGTCATTGGTACGTGTTTGGACGTCCCATCATGAAACAACAGGATAATCGAGTAAAACAGCATGACATCGCTAAGGTCTGCCAACTTTTGAATTCCAAGTGTTTCAGCAGAAATTTACAATTGTTTGTTTCCTCCAGTTTTGAAATATCTCAGTTATTCTTTATACATAATTCAACCTGCTAATGCATATTTTTAAATATATACAAATCCTGAGGAGACGCGTGGAAATAAAACATATTTTGAAATATTTATAAACAGGTCTAGGCTATTTATTGCATAAATACTTCTTGTTCGTCCAGAGTTATTTGGCCCTATCGGAATCCCTTGTATGTCTATGACAATAAATGTATGTCTTTATTAATCGTCCTCATCGACTTTCCCCAACGATAATATTTTTTTTCAGCGTTTAAACACTGGTATGTTTGTCTCCACCCTTCATTTCGTTTCTCTCAATCTTCATATATCTGATATCAACCAACATAAATACAACCATCATGGCCAACATTACGTACATCTCGCTTTCAAAACACAAGATAATACAAAATGGCCTTCATTTCCACTGCCTACTTCACTCACACAGCAGGAGGATAGAACACACCGACGATCGCAATGGCCGCGAACGCGATTATCTCGTTGTGGGAACGGGATCGGGCTGATCTTGTTGGAGGGAAAGTTGATCGCGATAATGTTATCCTGTTGCGTTTAGACGTCCGAACTTAATCTGGATCGGCGCCTGATCGCGATCGCAACCGGGACGTCTAAACGGGGCATTACAGTGGAAAGTGGGAGTTGTGGGTGGAGGATGAACTCAAAGAACTTGTTTGCCTTCAAGATGAAAGGATAGAAGAAAGAAGTTTATTATATGTACATGTTGTATTTGTAAAGACTGATCAGAATATCTTGCCGGTCATGATGTCGTCCAGGTCGTACTCGTTGAGCGTGTCGGAGATGTATCTGTCGTACAGCTTCTCCATCATGTCGAGGAACTCGTCCCGGTACATGCCCACCACCCAGGTGGAGATGAGTGACGCCAGCCAGTTGAACAGGAAGCCCAACCCCGAGATTTCAATCTCCATGTCCCTGTCAACAAGCAAGACTTCATCATTACACTCAGGCAACACAAATATATACTGTATATACAGGGTGTCGCAAAATTATGTTGACAAACTGAAACCAGAGCTTCCGCCCCTTATCTGAAGCAACTTGAGATAGGACACTTATGGCCGGAAACGAACCGTTAAAAATCTGTGCGACGTTAAACTTTTAACGAGGCAAATCGACAACACTGCGCCGAGAAAGTGCGACTTTTCCTAATGTTTCCGTTGCATACCAGCCATGGAGGAATGCCTCCACTTACCATCTGGCTAACTAGCTCGGTGGTACCGTGCATGGCAAAAAATGGAAAAATTTTGATAAGAAAAAACTTGAAAGATGTGAAAATCATTCAGTGCTGGTTAGGACTAAACAGCAGATGGTCCAAAACTTCACACTTGAATTCTTTGAAAAAGTCTATTGTAACATTGGCACAGCGCGGTTGCGAATGATTTTCACTTTTTTCGAGAATTGAAGGTATGTTAGGGCGGCAACGCCTCGCCAAGAAGGAAAAACTTCAGGAGATTGTCCACACGTACCCACCTCAGTGCCGGCAGAATTTTTTGCCGAGGGCATTGGGAAGCTGATGTAACGATACGACAAATGTTTCAATCGTTTTGTTGATTATGTTGAGATATAAGAATAAAACAAGCAAACATTTAGTAGTAAAATCGGTTTGGTATGTCAATCTGTTATTTTATACAGTCCATCGGAACTTGGAAAAAAAACAGCCCTCGTAACTTATTTCTCCAAAATATTTCTTCCTTCCCAGAATTTCTTCATTCGCTCTTTCGTCTTCAGATCTGACCATTTGTAAAGGAAGCCTTGTGCGTATATTTGTTTTACAAAATATGTTTTTCTTCTCGTCGTTCAGTGTGCTGCATTGTAATGTTTAATTCATCTAAATCCATTCGTACTTCCTTGAACCAGTTATATTTCATTTTCTTCTTCCAAAAATATTAAAAAAGTTGTTTTAAAATTCTCGTGTTCTTTAACCTTTTTATATGACCAAATAAAGCAATTCTCCTTTTCCTCATTGTATCAATTACTGATTCACTTTCCTGGTATACTACATCGTTCAGTTAACGTCCCCATTGTCCATTAATTTGATGTATTTTGTTATTGTCCTTGTCCTAATGTTTCTCCTATCAACGTTCTGCAGTTTATCTGTCGTTGATTGCGTGTTTAATTTAAATATGGTTTCACTCGCATATGTCGCTTCGGGCGTAATGACGATATGGTAAAGCCTGAGTTTTGCATTTAACGAAAGAGACGTTTTTGCACGTTGGCCAGGTATTCCTTTGTGCTTTTGTTAGTTTAAGTGTTCGGAGTTCTGTTGATGCTTTCTCATTACTGTTCCAAGTTATAACTTCACCCAACCGGGTGAGTTAGCCGAGGTCGTTACGGCATGACTGCTGGCAGTCGCTCACATCCGGGAGGCGAGGAGGTTCGAATCCCCCCGACGGCAACCTTGAAGATGGTCTTCTGTGGTTTCCCATCTTCCTTCCAGGCAAATGCCGGGGTTGGTCCCTAACTATAGGCCACAGCCGCTACCTTCCAACTCCTCACCCTTCCATTCCAACTTTCCTCCCCAACGGTACTTGTAGCTCACCCATTGGGTGTCCGTCTCGAAGTAGCTACAAAACTGGCGAGCCGAACATGTCCTCGGACACTCCCGGCAATAAAAGCCATACGCTTTGGAATTTCTTTACAACCCTAACTTGTTTGCCATTGTTGTGTCAATGAGGAAAGTTGGCATTATTTCATTATTTTTTTTTAAATAAATTTTTAAGCCAACCTTTATTGCTATCAGTTCAAGCTTTTCAATCTGAAATTAAGCTTCATCTATACTAGTTACTAGCAATGCGAGATCATCCGCAAATGTAAAACAATTGACAGGGTGTCTACTACTCTGGAAAACATGGAAAACCGGGAATTCTCAGGGAATTTTTAAAACGGAAAAATTCAAGGTATTCTAATGACACTCGGGGAATTTTAGTTTTTACCTTGAATAATTGGAAATTACTCATTCAAGTATAAGTCTGGTGATGATTGTTCTTACTGACATTACATCAGTAAGCTCTCATTTCTTGCAAGATTGAGCGCACTGTGTATTTGTATATAAATATGCAACTGTATGATTTTTGAGAGCATCACTGTTGACGAGCTACTTTTAATACTCGTAAGTACAATAGATTTCTGGATGAAACATATAGAAATTGGCAATATTTTTCTGTTTTTTCTTTTCCAACTTTATTGTTCGAGCACATTTTGAAATGCCCTTTAACCCTGGAACCGGCAATCGTCGCGATCGCGACTCATTTCCTTGTTACTCAACCGGCAGAGTCGCTAACGAGATGCATTTCGTCAGCGCTGACTAATGCCAAGATAGAGCATTGACATTCAGGGTCATTATGATATGTTGCATCATGTTGTAGAGGAAACTCCGTTCTGTAAATACAGCATAATTCTGAAGTAGTTTAGTATGAGAGAGAAACTTGGTATACACATGAAAAACGAGCGCTTTGCGGACTGTCATTCTGTTGTGTTTTCTGTGGTTGTCCGATGTTCATTAACTTTCTTGGCGCAAAATGAGTGAATTATCAGGAAGTAGTGAAATTTGTGATTTTTTGTTTGATCTGGACGGCGAAGATGATAGTGATGTAGTTTTAGAAGGAAGTTACGATGATTTTGACCATAATTCGTCAGGTAGTAGTGAGTTATATGAGCCTAGACTAAGTGATTTCGACACTAATATTGACTATGATGTGGTTGTGGTGTCCATCAACAGTGCTACCATAAATTAGAACATTTTTGAAGGCCTATGAAAGCAGGAAGAAAGAGGAGCCACCTCGATGGTACCAAGGATGAATCTAACTAAGTGGACTCACGTGTTGATGCGATGTGCTTGTGTTGTAATGAGTTCTATTTTCTATTCTGCTATTTACAATACTTCAAGATAGTGAAACATTTTACATATCTTTATTCAGCATGAAATTGTGCAAATTTTTTATATAGTAAAATCGTAATATAACATTTCTTTTTACATACACGTTGCCCAGAACGTTTTGATTATTTTGAATTATTTTGCATTTTTTGTATACTTCACTCGTACACTTCAGGATACTAAATTGGTGAGTTAAATTTCCTAATATAGTATTCAGTGTCCTTTTCTGAATAAAATGACATGTCATACATAAATATTAATTGGCAAAGAACATTTCTTAGGCTATTTTTAAAAGTTGCTTGAAAAACACCCTGGAATGCTTGCCGGTTCCAGGGTTAAGTACAAACTCTGTTTTATATATGGTATTTATTATGGTCGCTACTGTTACTCAGAGAATTTTCTGATTTATCTTGGAAGAATCAGGGAATTGTCAGGAAAATCCATTAGTTGGCTTTGGTAGACATCCTGTATAAAATTGACAAATTCTTTGATTTTAAGATGTTAATAAACTAGCCGTTCCCACACAGCAACAAAAGTTAAGTTATATTGAAACATATCATTCGACCAAGGGAGACAAATACTTGGCAGGAAATAGACAAATGACTTTCTTAGTTGAATCACAAGTGAGGGAGAGGCAACATACCGTATTTACTCGGCTATAGCACCCCCTTTTTTTTTTTCTATTTTTAGTTCCGAAATTGAGGTGGGGGGTGGGGGATACTATAGACGCAAACTTTGCAAAAATCCATTAGTTTGCGAAAGGGAGAGAGTAAAAATAAGCAATTTTATTTTTATGCTGCATAGTACGATATATTTAATCAAATTAAACAAAGTTTACATCTTTAATCAGCCAATTATGAGACGGCCATAACCTCACTTATTCACCACTATTCCCGGCTATCCCCCAATGACTTTCACTACTATCCCTTGCTAAGCAAAAATCTTAGTATCAAAGAAATGGAATGGACAAAGTATCCGACATGGAAATGCAAACTTGATTTTTATTTGAACATAGGGAGGGAGAATGCATCAATTAGGGAATGAGTGATCACATTTCACTAACATTTGTAAACACAGCCGAGTGTGTATTATTCACATGTTTCACATTAATATACCAATAACTTGTCACACAAACGCCGACAGTTCTTGCAACAAATGAAATGTGTTTAAAATAAAACTGAGAAGAAGGCTGGCGCAAACACCATTTCGAAGTGCAATATGGGGAATACATAACAAAAGAATGCAGGTAAGATAAGAAACCATAACTTTCATTGGCGGATTTTAAACTTGGCGCTTCTACTCGCCCCATAGTGTGGCATCTTCTATATTGGATATCGGGTGAAGCCTATTGGCTACGCAATTAGATATTCTGACCAATCGCGTACGAGGTACATGTAAGCAAATGGCGGTCATATCGTCTGAATAAGAAAATACTGTAATGTAACAAGAAAATTATTTTTGTCATAAAAGAGGCTGAGTTTTGGTTATAATTAAAAAAAAAAATTAAGAATTCGTCAATTTCTAAGAATGTTGTATTTTAACTCTCAATAATTAAGGAGGGGTACTATAAGCGATTTCCAAGAATTTTGTATTTTGGCTCTCGAAAATTAAGTGGGGGGACTATAGGCGAGGGGGTCCTATAGCCGAGTAAATACGGCAATTGATTCACTCACTTCACAAAGAGTTGATGTAAAATGGGTTCACACACACACACAATGGAACTTGTTCTAAGACACTTCTTGCCAAGAATGAAAAGATGTTGTATGAGAGGAGAGAGAATAATTTAAGATTCCGATAAACAAGAAACGTCATGGAACCAGAGAAGATGAATGCGACTCAAAGCACAAATAAATTAAAAGACACCGATAGTCAGTCTGAAAGACTGGACTTTAAATCATTTTAAATGCTAGTAGCCGAGTACCTAGAAGGCAGTGCACAACCAGAGTTTCAAGATTCTATTTTGTTTCTTCACTGCCTACTTGATTGTTCTCGCACTGCCTTCTTGAAACTCTGTTCTCGCACTGCCTTCACGGTACTCTGCTGCTACATCATACTATGAAGTCACACACCTCAGTGCATTCTCAGTACATTTTGTCCCGTCACCGTAACGCCAGACCCCAGATAAAGTCGACATAATCATTTAAAATGATAAAATACAGTACTCCTGCACTAGCGTGTTGCTTGCTTTATCCAGGCTGTTCCAGCAGAGTACTCGCCGCCTTCCGTGAGTAATCCTGCAATATGCAATACAGCTCTGCTGTGGGGGGCTGCCGTCACTTCACGGTGGATACATCATGACTGGCAGGAAGCGCATGAACTTGTGCTATGACCTTCGCCCAGTGACGCATTGGCTCTCACCCCCAGTCCCTCTCCAACCTTGCTCCGAGCATTACTACTGAGTACTCGCGTGTACGCATACTCAAACTCATGGATTTGGAACAGCCTGCATACCATCGTGCCAACAAACTCCTGCAAAATTTATTCTGTAGAACAGAAATTATTCTTTGTTTGTTGGTGGTGTGGAGTTGGCCAAGCCAATGAACCTCTGGTATTACCCATTTAAGATTTGATTGCCGCTGAGCGTGGCTGCGCCAGAGTTTATTGTAGCAGCTGCCCCGTGGGGCAAAGCGGGGAACACAGCATTGACAGAGTGCATTCTGTACATAAGTCAAGCAGCATTGCGCATCACATGAGCTCATGTCACCACGGCAGTTAAACGATGACTGAGGCTACTGGAGCTGAGTCATATCCTACTCACGCAACTGTACCTTTCAACGAAGCAGGCTGATGTGTGAAACAAGTAAACAAAGAATAGTTCCCATCTCGACGGCCGGCAATCAATTCGTAAAGGGTAATATTTTCATTTGTGTGCTATCCTATAGTGAGCTTAATACTTTGGTAAGTCTGCTGCCAACTTACCCAACATTCTCGATCTTGAACTCGTCCAGGTAGACCTTCTTGGCCCCAAAGTCGACATGAAAGTGAATGTGAAGCTCGAGTGGGTACAGCTCGGCGTTGATGGTTCCTGTTGGGCCCAGCCCCATGAACTCTGATTTGTACCGCTTGTAGTACAGCTGGGACAGGTGAAACAGACTTCCTCACATTTCTTTATGCACTGCACTGCGCTTTGTTTAGGCTAGTGGGGAAATGTGGCAATGCAGCTCAGCATCGAGTGTACATCGGCAATAAATATGCCATCTATTTTTATCAAAACATTTTTGTAATTATGAAAATGCTTTGTTATAAAATGATCTTTGGAATCAAAATGGCTCCCAAAAACACTTCCAGTTTTGAAGTAAAAATGGCTTCCTGAACACGTCTAGTTTGGGAGTCAAAATGGCTTCCTAAAACATTTTCAGTTTTGGAGTCAAAATGGCTCCCACTTCCACTTTTGGAGTCAAAATGGCTCCCTAAAATACTTCCACTTTTGGAGTCAAAATGGCTCCCTAAAATACTTCCACTTTTGGAGTCAAAATGGCTCCTCTTCTAGTTTTGGAGTAAAAATGGCTCCCTAAAATACTTCCAGTTTTGGAGTCAAAATGGCTGCTCTTCTAGTTTTGGAGTCAAAATGGCTACTCTTCTAGTTTTGGAGTCAAAATGGCTACTCTTCTAGTTTTGGAGTCAAAATGGCTACTCTTCTAGTTTTGGAGTCAAAATGGCTACTCTTCTAGTTTTGGAGTCAAAATGGCTCCTCTTCTAGTTTTGGAGTAAAGATGGCTCCCTAAAATATTTCCAGTTTTGGAGTCAAAATGGCTCCCTAAAATACTTCCAGTTTGAGAGTCAAAATGGCTCCCTAAAATACTTCCAGTTTTGGAGTCAAAATGGCTCCCTAAAATACTTCCAGTTTTGGAGTCAAAATGGCTCCCTAAAGCACTTCCAATTTTAGAATCAAAATGGCTCCCTAAACCTTTTTCAGTTTTGGAGTCAACACTTACAGTTTTGGAGCCAAAATAGCTTTCTAAAACATTTTCAGTTTTTGAATCAAAGTGAAGTTCTCATTTGAGAGTTGAAGCTTCAAACTTCTTTAGTTTTGACACACCCTATATAAAAGCCAAAGCACTCTAGCTGCCCTTAATTCTATGTTTTACTATTTTCCAAACCTGCCCTTACTTCTGAACTATCAAAGCCTCCCGTTTTCTAACCTCATAATATTATGATAAAACGCTTTTCCATCAAATTACTGTATATATGTGTTTGCTTGCTATGTGTGTTATTGCTTGTGTTGGAGGACGGCCGGAGGTGCTCGGAGTTAGCATGTACTTACATTGAGATCCTCGAAGCCGATATTACCGAAGAAGTGCACGTTTGAGTCGTTGTCTCTCCCGAACCTGGTCTCTCCCGTCCTGTACACGCTGGATATTCCTTTGCCAATGCCTTGGTCTGCTACGAATGAGCCGTGGATCTTGAGCACCAGCTGAAATAGAGGATGAGCTATGTGATGGAAGGGTTTTTACAGCCGAATAAAGAAGACTGCGATCCAACAGAATAAGAAGGTACAGTACAGCGTCGCCCGCTTTAACATGTGAACTGTATTTTGCACGGCGCTGTGACAACAGTGACCTTGGACCATCCACTCCCCTTCCCCCTAGTGGGCCAGTCTATTTTTAGCTCTGTCAGTTCAGTTGCTTCTGGATTTTTTTCGGTATCATTTTACCCTCCAGGGTTGGCTTTTCGCACGGACTAAGCGAGGGATCCCACCTCTACTGCCAATGAGGGCAGTGTCCTGGAGCTTGAGGGATACAACTGGGGTGTGTGACCAGCACGACGCCCAGGCGGCCTCACCTGCAAACCGAACAGGGGGCCTGATGAAGGGATAGGAAGAATGGGAGGGTTTGGCAAGAAAGTGGGAAGGAGGCGACCGTGGCCTTACGGTATGTACCATCCCGGCATTTGCCCGATGACGAAGTGGGAAACCAAGTTAAACCACTTCGAGGATGGCTGAGATGGGAATCGAACCCCCTCTACTCATTTGGCCACCCGAGGCTGAGTAGACCCCGTTCTAGTCCTTGTACCACTCTTCAAATTTCGTGGCAGAGCCGGGAATCGAACCCAGGACCTCCGGGGCGGCAGATAATCTTGCTAACCGCTACGCTACGGAGGCGACTCTGGATTTAAAGATACAAATAAATCAAAGTTCAATATTGAAGTACATAAAATGTTTATTTTTATTTATCTTGACATTTTTAGTATAACTAGAAATTTCTAGGTTATGTTCGAAAATCCGAACCCCCCCCGCCAGTCCCAATTAGTTCCGATTTTTGACGCTCCACTGTACTGGAGCGATAGAAAAATAAAAAAATCCTTTATATAGAATTATGCACTTCGCCTCATGAGGACAATTGAGTAGCTGTCCGACGCATGGCCCCATAATATGTAGGCAAAATAGCTGGGCAGCACTTTCTTGGTAGGGCCTTTCATTGGCTGTAGTGCCATGGGACGGGGGTGACGGAAGTAGTCCAGTGAATTCCATAAAAGTAAATAAATAAAATGAAGGCTTTTATGATTAATTTGAGAATTTTATTAAAGCAATAGGGTGAGATTTATTTCACTAAAATTAAGCAAAAATTACCTTTCTTCTCGCAAAATCGTACTGTAATTAATGCATAAAAATCCTGCCTCTTCTGATGACTAATGGTGTGTTTATTTTATTTCGTAGTCAGTTTACCCTCCAGGTAGGCTTTTCCCGCAGACTCGGCGAGGGATCCCACGTCTACCGCCTCTACGGGCAGTGTCTTGGAGCTTGAAATCGGGTCGTCGGATACAACTGGGGAAGCGGGACCAGCACCTTACCCAGGCAGCCTCATCTGCAAAGCGAACAGGGGGCCTCATGAGGGATGGGACGGGATGGTAAGAATGGGAGGGGTAGGCAAGGAAGAGGGCAGGAGGCAGCCGTGGCCTGACGGTAGGTACCATCCTGGCAGTGTGTTTATAATGAAAATTCATATCCTGCTTCCAGTCGACCGACCTGGTCAGGGAATGGAATGAATGAAGCCCCCATCTAGCGGCGAAGATATGAACTGTGCCGGCTGCCGAAGCCTGTCGCACTCCCCTGGGACAACGATTAAATGAATGACAGATGAAATGAAATGATAGTGGAGTGTGTTACTGGAATGACATTTTTGACAGGGAAAACCGGAGTACGCGGAGAAAAACCTGTCTGCCTCCGTTTTGTCCAGCACAAATCTCACATGGAGTGACCGGGATTTGAACCACGGACCTAGCGGTGAGAGGCTGGCGTGTTGCCGCCTAAGCCACGGAGGCTTTAGTGTGTTTATATGTACTGTAATTAATTGTTGGGGATTAGGGTTGAAGCCCCTGGGCTTAAGAAATAGGTGCCGTCTCAGCCTTGATCAGGGGCGGCTGTACCTTAAGTGCTGCAGCACATTGTTTCATTGGAAAATTAATTACTTTAATAATATTGTCCACAATCAAATACAGTGCATTAAAAAGAGACGTCTGCCAAAGAATAGGAAATATTCCAATTCCCCTCACAACGAAGCATCTCCACTGGCTGTGCAGATCGGAGCTCGGCGAGAATTTCTAAGTTTGTTGCCAGCAAACGTGAACGTGCGTGCCCAACTTTTCTGTCGTGCTGTTGGGATGACAGCCAAGACATCACAGTGATTCTTTGTTCAAACACACAGAGGCAGCACCGGTCACACGAAATGAGAACGTGGCTGTTGGCACCCTCTGAACTCTGCGGTAGAATTTAAGAGGTATTATAAGAAAAATATTTATTTCCACCTTTTCAATACAATTTTTATGAAAATGGTAACCACAGGTACAGGTTTTGGGAACTGCTTACTCCCTCGATCATCAGCCTTTCTTGCCGTACAAAATATAAGTTAACATGAAGAAAAAACGTTTTTTACACTGCGTATCACTAAAATTAAACATGCTAATGTGGTATGATTATTATTATATTTTTTTAAAATATAAAAACAAATTACAAAGTTCAGGGTGGACCCTGTCATTGGTCCAATCCTCTTGTTCTGATTGCTCAACTACTATTACTTGTTATCAGAATAAATGGCCCATTGATAACATTATGAACACTCATTGCCGTTTAAAATTGAGTTCAATGCACTTAGACGTATGTGAGTGACAGTTGTCACTTAAGTCCATTAAGAAGACCATTCGACTAACATGAAACAAGAACTAGAAACTAAAGGAAACATAGCTAATTTTAATAAATTTTTATTGTTTTATGTATAAGAAAAATGTTTTAAAGTGTTGGCAACACTGTCACTCACATACGTCTAAGTGCATTGAACTCAATTTTAAACGGCAATGAGTGTTCATAATGTTATCAATGGGCCATTTATTCTGATAACAAGTAATAATGGTTGAGCAATCAGAACAAGAGGATTGGACCAATGACAGGGTCCACCCTGAGCTTTGTACTTTGTTTTTATATTAAAAAAAATATATATATTAATCATACCAAATTAGCATGCAAATAATTTTTATAATCTGTTTAATTTTGGTGATATGCAGTGTAAAAAGTGTTTTTTCTTCATGTTAATTTATATTTTGTACGGCATGAAAGTTTTCCAATGTTTGAGAAACAGGCTGATGATGGGGGGAGTAGGCTAACCCCAAAACATGTACCTGTGATTACCATTTTCATAAAAATTGTATTGAAAAGGCGGAATTAAATATTTTTCTTATAATAATTTACGTCAATACGGACCATAATGAGTAGCATTGTCAATTTAAGAGGTAATCGCTCAAAGCAAATGGGGGGAATGTTAGAGGAAGCCATCGGCTGTTCCCGCCAGAAGGTCTTTTAATCTCCCAGCTTACCTATTGTTTAGCCACTTTTTGTAAATCAATGAACTATAAAAATTATAATATTTGTTGCCAAAAAATAAGGACATGATATTGTGATTTCCTCTAATTAAAAAATGTCCACTTTCTGAAAATTTCTGAATTGGTGTATCTATTGACACCCGCTCAAGGCAGGTATACACACTTGCAGTCAGGGTGTCTACTACTCTGGAAAACCTGGAATGCTCAGGAAATTTTTAAATCCTGGAAAACTCACGGAATTATCAGGGTATTTTAATGACACTCGGGGAGTTTTAGTTTTACAAGATCCAACCTTGAATCATTGGAAATTAAGCATTAATTAAATTTTGATGGGGGAAAAGTATATTCTGGTGATGATCGTTGTGGATGTGTGTTCGTACTGACGTTAAATCAGTAAGCTCTCATTTCTTGCAAGATAGAGCACACAAATTACATGTGTGTTTGTATATAAATGTGGAACTGTATGATTTTTGAGAGCATTACTATTATGAATGAATATTAGAATATCCGCCTTTCGATACTATTTATTAATTACTACTTACAGGTACATGTTTCGAGGGCTATCACACTCCCCCTTCATCAGCCTGCTTAACAAAATCTT
Source organism: Meconema thalassinum (assembly GCA_946902985.2). Taxonomy (NCBI): domain Eukaryota; kingdom Metazoa; phylum Arthropoda; class Insecta; order Orthoptera; family Tettigoniidae; genus Meconema; species Meconema thalassinum. The sequence goes on along the minus strand of OX336398.1, from coordinate 51,019,863 downwards.
TAAAGAAAACTTTGCTTATTCACAAGCACATGTAAATCTCATGAAGATAGTTTCTACAGAATAATAAAAATGTTCTTTATTTCATTGTTTTCAGCTCTTGTTCCAAAGATGATCTTCTTGACCGATTTTTATTATTCTGTAGAAACTATCTTCATGAGATTTACATGTGCTTGTGAATAAGCCAAGTTTTCTTTAAGGATTTTGTTAAGCAGGCTGATGAAGGGGGAGTGTGTTAGCCCTCGAAACATGTATCTGTAAGTAGGATTTTTTTGTCGTGTGGCCTCCTGAGAGGTCGAGTGCAGGTCTTTCTAGTCGACACCCGTGGGCGACCTGCGCGTCGGGATGAGAGTTGGAATGGATGAAGATGAATGAAACTGGGCAAGGATGTGGAAGGAAGCGGCCGTGGCCTATCAGAAGGTACCGTCCCAGCATTTGCCTGGTGTTGAAAATGGGGAAACCACGGAAAACCATTTACTATGGCTGAGCTGTTACTCAGGGAATTATCTGATTTATCTTGGGAAAAAATCAGGGAATTGTCCAGGAAATCTGTTAGCTAGTTTTGGTAGACCTGTTGCTAGCGAGTCCGTCCTCTTAGAGGGCATTAGAAACATACTACAGTGGAACTTGGATAATTCGAACCTCAAGGGACCAGTATAAAAATTCAAATTATCAAAAAATTCGAATTATGAAAGTTCTTTGAAAAGGGTAGAGAAAATATTCATATTCAAATTTTACGGTTCCCTTAACCTTTTTCGGCCTTTGCCACTCTCATTTTCATAACCGAGAATGTTGTCTTTATTTTTAGGTATGTAGACAATGTGTTTGGAGGAATCCCAAAAGCCTTTGCAATTTCAGATTTTTTCCTTCATTCTCTTTTCCACTTCTTTAATCACCGCTATTTTCTCCGCCAAAGTCAAAGTTTTGTATGGAACTTGAGGCTTTTATGACAACATCTTAGTTCTGTACACACACTTTAAAACACAGGCAAAACCAAACTTCTAAACAACAACCACAAGTCTAATCAGACCACTCAGCACGCACTACCAGACAGGTGTAAGGGATGACACCGTTAAGAGTTATGAGATGTGGAGCGCTGCAAAACAATGGGAGGGGGAGGGCTTGGGCATTGACCTTGGAAGGAGCGTCGCAGACGTGTTGTTAGTCACGTAGGTAAAACCATCGAGTAGGGGCCGCATGCCAATGATACGCCGTTTTTCAGGAATTCCTGACCCAACTGTTTGGCTTCCGATTGGCTTTTTACATGTAAAAACTTCGAATTATCCAAAATATAATTCGAATTAACCATGACTTTTTTTTAGCATTGATTGTATATAAAATGCTAGGGACCAAGAGAAAAATTCGAATTAAAGAAGATTTCGAATTAGCCACGTTCCACTGTATTACTACCATCTCCGGACGCTTGGAGGAGGTCAATAGAAGAAGGAGCGCACAAAATAGAAGATATCTGGATGGAGTCGTACACGACAGAAACCATGACAAACAGAGCCTGGACTGAGGCTAACCAAGATCTCCATCATGGCTGTACATGGCTACCACCACAAGTTGTGCAAGACGAAAGGTTACCATGACCCCAATCTGATGTGCCACTGTGCTGTGAGGACGAATGATAGTTAAGTACACTTATGTTCCGTCTAGACAATACTTTAATGTTCACTTACATACTAGGACATGTTTCGAGGCATAACATTTTCTTTGAAAATCTGCCACTTCATCAGCTAGTACAATTGGCCAGTCATTGTGACATTAAAATTGATGAAATATGGATATTAATTAGGGGAGTTTCATAGACTAGAACAGTTTTTCCCCCAGTGATTGATTGTTTGCTGCTGAAAATTAAGTGTACTTACAGTGTTTTAGCTTTCTTTGTAATCACAATAAGGGCTTTTTATATTGTGCAAGTGCAACAATCGTATATGTTTACATCACATTTCATCCACATCATCAATTTTTCATAAATTTTAATGTCACTATGACTGGCCAATAATTGTACAGGGTGATTCTTTTGCCGGGCGCGCGCGCCTTCCGCCAGCTAACCATGCTCACACCGCAGATTGTGTGTGCGCAGGTGGAAACCATAACCAAGTACATTAATTAATGGTAAATTCACCAGCAAATCATGATTATAGAACTTACCTGTCCACTGGAGATGCTGACAGTGCTCTCTTTCAGGTGACAGACATGCGTTGTACCGTGCAAGTAAATTAGCGTTTACACTTCTGTTGTGAGGGATATCTGCTACCATATATTGTTCTCCAGCTGCACTAGACTGCGGGCAATTGATCTGTACACTTTGTATTTTAAATTAACCCAGAATTGAACATCAAACGGGCTTAGGTCCGTGCTTCGATTAATTACAGTAAACACGCAGCGGGGAACAGGAGTAGCTACATAATGTAACGATGTAACGTCCAAAGTTACTGTCTGTCAGCTGAAGGAGAAATTTTGTAGTATCTTCTGTGAAAAGATAAGTTCTAACCTTTAACCGGTGACGTGAGGTCATCCAGATTCCCAAGAAATAAGAGAAACATCTGTGCTTCTTTAATTAAATCTTGCAGCTGTTGTTTATGTTACCTTCTTATCTATGCGCTGACACTACACACCCTCGTTGATGAAAGTTTAGTGACTTAATGGACTTAAGGACCCTGGTTAGCTCGCCTCCGCCTCGCGCAACCCGAGCTTGGTTGGCAGTCGGCCGCCGGTCCCGCTCCACCAAAAGAATTTCACGATGAAGGGGCAGATTTTCAAAGAAAATATTATGCCTCGAAACGTGTCTTAGTGTGTAAATAAACATTAAAGTATTGACCAGCGGCTTCGGTTGCGTAGTCGGTAGCATGCTGAGCTTCTATGCCCAAGATAGCGGGTTCAAACTCGGCCGAAGCCGTCGGATTTTTAAGAGCGTTAAAAATCCCTCAGTATGCCTTCCTTCGGAGGGGAAGTAAAGCCGGCGGTCCCATGTCATAGATTTATGGCATGTTAAAGAACCTTCCAGTAATTACACCGGTGTGAAGCTAAATTGTATAGGTTAAGAATGTAAACAACGCTCGTTCGTTGCCAAGAGCCGACTGCGGTGGCGTCTAGTAGCTAAGTTCTGAACTAGGCCAAGTAGTCGCTGACGGTGGCGTTTGGCGGCAAAAGTAGGAACTATTTGAAAAATTCAAAGTTGCAATCCTTACTTGAATTAATAAAACAGATACACACACTAATACAGTCATCACAATTAACACCGGTTATCAGACAGATTCAACACACACCCAAAGTACACGGGGCTACATGACCGCGTTGTCGCAGCCTCTAAACTAAGGAACCAACCAACCAAAGTATTGACCAGAAGGAACATAATTTTTTTAAAATTTTAAACTATGAGTTCTGTGCCATATATCACGTGCTTCACTGCAAAACACGTGGGAAATCAATTATAGACTTTTGCACATGTTCCTACGTCCTTTATTGTATCTTTTTTAATTTGCACAATTTGTGCACGTTTGTAATTAATTCAAAAAATCTACTTTGTAAATTTCACTGTAGCTTTGCATTACATTGTTGCTGGTACCATTTTAATGCTCACACCAAGTGTTTCTGAGTTCCTGGATACGAGTATTTTGTGATTGCAGGTGTCATAGTGTGTTTACATAATTTTGTATGGGGAATGTGTTCAGTTTGTTGGAAAACTCGTTAGAGAGCCTCTTGTGTGAAGGGGCAGATGACCTCGTAGTTTTGCTCCTTAAAACAACAACAATAACTAACTACTGTCGACCAAAGTATTATGTGCACTCGAGTTTGAAGGTTGTTTGTGAAGTAACCAATAGACCTACATAAAATCCAATAACATAATCATTTTCGTCGTTCTATTTTACGTTAGGTCATGTAGGTTTGGAATTTTTAATTTAAATTTTAATATTTTTTATCGCATTTGGAACACAAAGTGTGCACGTTTTTAAGCGTGTTTCAACCAAGCGTCACATTTAAGAATTATTATCTCAAAAACCCGTCATCAGATCGAAACCAAATTTTAACACAATATACATTGGAATGTTGTATAACTGGTTTATTAATTTCAAAATTGTGTGTGTCCAAGAAGCAAAGTTATCATTTTTGTAAGGTAACTTTTTTTCGGCTCGGGGTGGTTGGAAAATGTAGTTCTTGGTTGCATTGTAATCCTTATATATCGAAAAGTTATGCTGTATGACTGTGAAATACGTAAATTTATTCACTTATTTTATATCGGTTTGTATTTGTTCGTGGAAATAAGGCATGATTCACCAGCCAGCCGCTCCGGGGTAAGCTGTACAGCGTTGCTGAGATGAGCCCATCACTGCCGAGCGAGGCGAGGTCGTATTTCCCCGTTCAAATATAAACCGATATAAAATAAGTGAATAAATTTACGTATTTTAAAGTCATACAGCATAACCTTTTGATGTATAAGGATTACAACGCGACCAAGAACTACATATTCCAACCATCCCCAGCCGAGAAAACGTTACCTTACACAAATGATAACAACTTTGTTTCTTGAACACGCAAAATTTTGAAATTAATAAACCAGTTATACAACATTCCAATGCATATTGTGTTAAAATTTGGATTCGATCTGATGACGGGTTTGTGAGATAATAATTCTTAAATGTGACGCATGGTTGAAACACGCTTAAAAACGGGTACTTTTTGTGTTCCAACTGCGATAAAAAATATTAAAATATAAACTAAAAATTCCAAACCTACATGAACTCACATAAAATAGAACGACGAAAATGATGATGTTATTGGATTTTATGTATGTCTATTGGTTACTTCACAAACAATCTTCATACTCGAGTGCACATAATACTTTGGTCGACAGTAGTCTCTTGTGTGTTTCTATATGTTTCTAAATACAGGGTGTATCAAAATGAATATTGGGGTTTTAAGGCATTGTAGTATTCATTACAGTTAACATACAATTATAAATAATACATCAAATGAAGGAGCAACTCAAACAGTTTGTCCTACAAGTGTTCAATGTGAGCACCATTCGTCACACGGCACACATCGAGTAATTGTTGCGACAACTGCTTCAGTCCTGTTTCTTAAGTCGGTTAGGTCAGCTGGTAGCGGAGGCACATATATATAATCAGTGCCGGATTAAGGTAAAATGAGGCCCCTCAGATTTTTGGGGCCCCTTTATTGTTTTCAAATATTTTTTAATTTTTTAGCACCTGTACATTTAATAAAGTATATACAAGAGTTCTTTTTCTCAAGATGAATAATACACTTTTTATTAAATCATACATAGGCCTACATATATACATACATTTCAATTGAAACGATCATCGTTATTTGAAAACATTTCAGATGATTTGATGAACCATTTAAAAGAAATCATACTTTTTTTACTTCTGTAAAATGTAATCAATTTTTTTCCTGTTTTTTTTTTCGGTCAATGAAATCTTCTACAAAGTCATCAAAATCAATTTCCCGCAGAACATCTGTCTCGATATACATTAAACTTGCATGTCTAATCGTTCTGACACGTTACTTCTTTGCGCACTATTGATCCGTTTCAATTTTGAAAACGTGTGCTCCGCAGAACAATTCGTTATCATGAGGGTCAGGAAAATGAGAAAAGCAATCCGTTCGGAAAAACAGACTCAAGCTTTTCTCGAATAAGAATTTCGTTAAGTTCAGAATGAGTGAACTCAGTTTTTAAAGGACTTGTAATTTAATATAATGCTGGAACTGTCTCAGTTCTGGATAACATTTTCTTACTCTTCGGAATAAAATTGAACTAAATTAGAAATTGCTTAGGGGCCGCACATATTTGGGGCCCCTAGTCGGGCCTAATGGGTAATCCAGCACTGCATATGATCCAGGAACTGCTAATTCACGACTAGCCCTCCGAATTAATTTCTTAGGGCTACGCGTAAAAGACTCTCTCACTCGTTCAACATGTTCTTCAATCTTTGATGGTCTGCCGGTACTCTTCCCTTTACAAAGGCAGTCAGTCCTTGCTAACTGTAAAACACAAAGAACTTTCTGCTCCCTAGTCGCCTTCTTGGCTACTAGTGCTTCTAACGGAAGACAGGTATGAACACTTGTAGCACAAATTGTTCAAGTTGCTCGATCGTTTGATATATTGTTTATAATCATACGTCAACTGCAATGAATACTACAAAGCCTTAAAACCCCGATATTCATTTTGGAGGGGGGATGGGTTACAGCACACAACTGCCACTGGCCGCTTGTAAATCTCACCATCCGCTCGAAGCCCTCTCGTATGTCTGGGATCTTGATCTGGTCCTGGTATTTGTCCACCACCATCTTCTTCACACCCTTGATGATGTTGTCCACAAACTCGTTGGCGTTCTCTGTGTTGGTGATGATGTACTTCCTGCAAACCAACATCTTTAGTGTGTAAAACAAAGAATCAATTCCATCATACTTGATTAAATTTGCTCTAAAAGTAATTTTAATATATAGCAATAATATTCCACATTTATTTTGACCAACCCTTACATGACAGTCATGCCAACATGATTCTTTGTGCTGATATACTGTATTTAACTGGATATACCTTCCTGTCTATGTAAAGGATTTAAAGCAATATTTATCCATGCAATGTAGATCCTAAGAGAGATAACTGTCCTTTAGGCTTACGCATAGGTTGTTGTTCTGTTCGATGGCACAACTAAACACGGCTGGAAGACGTGACCTTTCAATGAAAAGAAGAGCATCGTCAGTCACGCGGTGTTGAAAGTTCAGCGACGGTACAGTCTTTTAATAGTACATTATGCAACGAGCCTATAATGGCAATAATTAAGACACGAGTATGTTTATAAAACGAGCGTATGCGAGTTTTATAATTTACATACGAGTGTCTTAATTACCATTAGCCTATAGGCGAGTTGCATACGACTGTTTATGTTCGACGATAATTATAATAACTATTTTATGTTCGAACATAAATATTCATAAATAATATCTGTCGAGATTTAGCCAGTTTTATGTACTGAACAGAGCGCATGAGACGCAGAGAATGCCTTGTATTGGACCATGGCCTCCTCGATTACCCTACTATGACACTAGGCCAGGCAGTGAAATTTAAATTAGAAGGCCGTGGAACTCAGCGCATCTAATTATCTAATTGGTCAAACAACTGTTTCCTGAGCTCTGATTGGTGGGAGAAACTGTTTCATAATGAAAAATAGTTATAATGGGCCTCATTATAGCACAGTTTTCTGACATATAATAGTCAGGGTCGAACATAAACATGTTGTTGTTTGAGTCTTCAGTCTTTTGACTGGTTTGATGCAGCTCTCCATGGCTCCCTGTCCTGAGCTAATCGTTTCATCTCTACATAGCTACCACACCCTACATCCGAGGCAATCTGTTTAACATATTCTAACCTTGGTCTACCCCTACAGTTCTTGTCCTCGACCCTTCCTTCCGTAACTTAGCTTGCTATTCCTGGGTGTCTTAATACATGTCCTACCAACCTATCTCTTCTCTTCATTAAGTCGCCAGAAACATCTCTCCTCTCCCACTCGCCTTAATACCTCTTCGTTTGTAACCCTATCTACCCATCTGATCTTCATCATTCTCTTGTAACACCACATTTCAAATGCTTCAATTCTCCTCTTTTCTGCTGCTCCTACAGTCCAAGTTTCACTTCCATAGAGCGCCACGCTCCAGACAAAGGCTTTCAAAAATGACTTCCTAATACCTAAATCTACAACCTGTGACAATAAAGTTCGCTGAATAGTCCTGTACTATCAACATAGATGAGCAATGCACGACTGTGACCCTATTGTCCTTCGAAATAGTCCCCTCCCATAACTATGCAATGCTGTGATCGGCGATACATGTCCTGGAAACTTTGCAAGAAGGCGTCCTTTGGGAAGGTGTTCAAAGGGCTCGTCACGTGACCGAAAAGTTCGTTGAATGGGTCAATATTACGAACGGATTGTTGGCTTACCTGAAACAGCAGTTACTGTCCTTCGGAGTAATCCCCGTGGATGGTTATGCACTTCTGAGAATGTCTGTACAAGTCCTGGAAACTCATTAGGGATAGCCTTGTTTTGGGTCTTCACATTACGTTGGATGTCCGAAATGTTCGAGAACCTCTGGCCCTTCAGGGCTTTTCGGTGACCCTGGACCTGGACCCCACCACTCCATACTCCGACGCTTGACTTCGGGGTCATACCTCAGACACCAGGTTTCGTCGCCCGTGACGATGGTTTTCAGGTAAGCCATTCCATTCCACAAAACATTCACCCTGCTCACTGCCACCCGGCAAACAGGTGTGCATGGTAGGTTGCATAAATTCATCCTGCTCACTGCAACCAGTCGAACACGTGTGTGTCAAACAGGTCTTACACGTTGCGTTGTTTGTCGCCAATGTTGTCAGATCGACCGTTCTGACTTTATTCACCGAACGCAACGTGACAAGCCTTTTGAACACCATCCCAAAGGACGCCTCCTTGCAAAGTTTCCAGGACATGTATCGCCGACTCAGCATTGCATAGTTATGGGAGGGGACTATTTCGAAGGACAATAGGGTCACAGTCGTGCATTGTTCATCTATGTTTATAGTACAGGACTATTGACCGAACTTTATTGTCACAGGTTGTATATTCGATGTCAAGAGATTCCTTTTCTGTAGAAATGCTTTCCTTGCCTGAGCTAACCTACTTTTTAAAAAAATCTCTTTTGCTTCCTAAGTAACAGAAGTCTCCTACTTATTTTAGCTTTTCACCTGCCAATTTGATGTCCATAGAGGTTTCTGATTTATTTCGGCTGCGTTACAATATTTTAAACATAACATGGCTTATTACTGAAACAAATGAACAGTCTCTGATACTCACTGCAGCCTGTCTTGAGTCTCCTCGTCCCCTATGAGCTTGCCGAGCGATGTCTTGCCCAGCACAGACTTGAGTTTGTCCTTCACAGCCTTGTTGAGTCGGTGAGTGAGACCTCTCCAGACCTTGTGTCGTATGGCCTCTCCTGTGGACACAAGACCTCAGGCCTCAGTTTGTCATGGTTATTACTAGAGCGACTTTTATCCTCATCTGCAAGTTTCTTAACTGAATCAGCTGACATCACGATATTTTAAATGTATTAGATAAATAGGTAGACAAATTCAAACAAACTGTCAAGACGAAAGATTTAGAGGAAGCCAAAACACAGATAACAGAGCTTCAGACCATTGCCAATAAAATTGGCCTTAAGATATCATTAAAAAAAAACAGAAATCATGCCACCAAAACCAATACCCTTAAAAGAAATACAAATTAAGGGTACAAAAATTAAAATTGTAACACGATTCAAACATCTAGGAGAGATAATAACAAACAACTTAAATGAGAAAGCATCGATTCAAATAAGAACCAACAAGTTATCTAGGACACAAAATTAACCTGGGAAACTTACAAAAAGAAATGCTTATCAATTAATGCAAAAATTAAACAATACAATACAGTCATAAAACCGGGAGCCACATACGCAGCGGAAACATTATTCCATCTAAATGATCATTCTAAACCCGACAGATTACAGAAGATCGAAAGGCGAATTGGAAGAACGTGTATCAATAAAAAAAGATGGGCAATGACGAATAATACCTAACAATATTGTCTATAACAACCTAGGACCCATTACTGATATCATGCAAATGAAAAGACTAGGATTCTTTGGGCACATCATGAGAAAGCCAGATTCACGTCTTCTAAAACAACCAGTACAGTACAATCTTGCTTCAAAAACCACAACAACTGGATGCCGATGGTTAAAAGAAATCAGAGAGGATTTAAAAGAAATTGGCCTAACAAACAGAAGACGCTACACATATGAAAAGTTTAACTACAGCACTTAAAAATATGACTTTTCATTTTCCACTCATAAAAAAGAAAATCCCAGCAAGAATATTTTCCACCCAAGAAAGGGCGAGATGATCAATATGCATGAAGAAGTACTGGGAAGACCGCAAGGCTCGTACAGTTCCTACAAGTCGACGAACTAATGGTTGGTTAAAGTGATCCTTTGTAGTCTCAAAAGGTGAAGAAGAAGAACAAGAAGAAAGCATAAAGTATTAAAGCAACACCTTTAGACATTTGAGGATACATTTGTTCCCCTAGGCTTTGTGCGAACCGCAAGCCAATGTTGACTGAGTTTTGTCCCTCTGAGTAAGAGCATGTGAAACAGGGGGTGGCTAATACTGTCGGATGTACCCACGCAGGCAACCACAGGTATAAAGGACTTTTACGTTCGACCCTGACTACTATATGTCAGAAAACTGTATCATAATGATGGTCATTATAACACTATTTTTCATTATGAAACAGTTTCTCCCACCAATCAGAGCTCAAGAAACAGTTGTTTGGCCAATTAGATAAGGATAGCATCACACCTGCGCTGAGTTCCAAGGCCTTCTAATTTAAATTTCACTGCATGGCCTAGTGTCATAGTGGGGTAATCGAGGAGGCCATGGACAAATACATGGCATTCTCTGCGTCTCATGCGCTCTGTTCAGGACATAAAACTGGCGAAATCTCGACAGATATTTATGAATATTTATGTTCGAACATAAAATAGTTATAATAATTATCGTCGAACATAAACAGTCGTATGCAACTCGCCTATAATTGTAATTAAGACACTCGTATGGAAATTATAAAACAACCTCGTTGCATAATGTACTACTTTTTTTTTGCATGGGTCAACACTAATTGAGGGTATTGGCTTCTCTCACTTCTCTATTACCGTATTCTCATACAATCCAAGCGGAAGTGAAAATGAAAATCCACAGCCTGTTTCCAGTCTCCGACCGGGTCAGGGAATGGAATGAATGAAACCCCCATCTAGCGGCGAGGATATGAACTGTGCCGGCTGCCGAAGCCTGTCCCACTCCTCCGGGGCAATGATTAAATGAATGACAGATGAAATTAAATGATAGTTGCTGGAAGGACATTTGTGACAGGGAAAACCGGAGTACCCGGAGAAAAATCTGTCTGCCTCCGCTTTGTCCAGCTTCTTCTGCGACGTCCTATGGGTCTCTTCCCCGGTACCTTCCTTTCGAAGTACTGCCTGGTGATACGTGTCTTTGGCATCCTTTGTACATGACCAAACCAGTTCAACTATCCACCCGGAATTATTTTCCAGGTGCACCCCTGAAGGAAACTTATTTGAGTGCATGTGTGTAAAATGTAATCAAGAGGAGAAGGGTCTTGATGTAGAATGTGGCACAGAGGTGTTTACGTTCGACAATGTCGAAATGTGAATATTATACGTCTGAAAACTGTATCATAATGATGGTCATTAAAGTACTGTTTTCCATTATGATACAGTTTCTCCAGCCAATCAGAGCTCATTCATTGACCAATTAGGTAAGGATACCTTCGCGCATGCACTCAAAATACAAAATAAATCCATATAAATTACCGACATGGAAAGTGCACCGTCCATATGTTCGCGTAAATAAACTGGCGAATATGAGACAACGAATAGCACTGTACCTTAATATCCCCAACTCCAATTTCTACACAGCGCATTGCTTTCAAACGACTTCGGTGACAGTTTGACTGCTGGCGCACATCGGCAGGCTGTAAACACATGGCCTGCATATGGCATTGCTAATCACACAGAGCGCATGCGTCGGTCGGTCAGAGAACTTGGAAAACAGAGATATCAAACCCAACGCTTGCACTCCGATCACAAAATTGAAGTGGCTGAATCTCAACAGATATTTATGAATATTTATGTTAAAACATATAATAAAGTTATAATTATCGTGGAACATGAACTGTCGTATGCAACACGCCTATAATGGTAATTAAGACACTCGTATGGAACTCGCTTACGCTCGTTTTATAAACATACTCGTGTCTTAATTATTGCCATTATAGGCTCGTTGCATAATGTGCTATTATTCAACTGGAAATACACAGCAGTTAAAAGGTAATGATTTACACATTGCTAATTTATTTTGTTTTTCCTTGTTACTGGAATCCACTGGTCCGCTAATATACGAATACAGCCATCACAATAACATAGATTATCATCACACCAAAATACACGGGGCTATAAGACCACAATGCATAAAAAAAACCTCAACATTTACAAGACCTTGATCAGACATGTGTTAACTAATGGCTCAGAAACATGGAATATGTCGGTTCAGGATTGCAATAAACTTACGGTGTTTGAGAGGAAAATAATACGGGGAATTTATGGTGCTGTATTGGATGGAGGATACGAACTAATAGCGAAATAGATGAAATCCTCTAAAGCGAAGACATTATTCGATATATAAAATCACAAGGACTACGATGGCTGCACCACATTGAAAAAATGGAAGAACACCAAAGATTATATGTTGTTGTTGTTGTATGAGTCATCAGTATTTTGACTGGTTTGATGCAGCTCTCCATACCTCCCTATCCTGAGCTAATCGTTTCATCTCTACATAGCTACCACACCCTACATCTGAGGCAATCTGTTTAACATATTCTAACCTTGGTCTACCCCTACAGTTCTTGCCCTCGACACTTCGTTCCATAACTAACAATAAGCTTGCTATTCCTGGGTGTCTTGGTATGTGTCCTACCAACCTCTCTCTTCTCTTCTCTTCATTAGCAGTCGCCAGAAACATCTCTCCTCTCCCACTCGTCTTAATACCTCTTTGTTTGTAACCCTATCTACCCATCTGATATTCATCATTCTCCTGTAACGCCACATTTCAAACGCTTCAATTCTCCTCTTTTCTGCTGCACCAATAGTCCAAGTTTCACTTCCATAGAGCGCCACGCTCCAGACAAAGGCTTTCAAAAATGACTTCCTTATACCTAAATCTATATTCGATGTCAACAGATTCCTTTTCTGTAGAAATGCTTTCCTTCCCTGAGCTAACCTACTTTTTATATCCTCTTTGCTTCGTCCATCACTGGTTATTTTGCTTCCTAAGTAACAGACGTCTCCTGCTTCCTTTAGTTTTTCACCTGCCAATTTGATGCCCATAGAGGTTTCTGATTTATTTCGGCTGCATTCCAATATTTTTGTTTTACATTTATTCTCATCATGAATTCTTTCCTCAAGATTATACATAAAGCCAGAATGGAAAGAAGACCAAGGAATCGATGGAAAGATGAAGTGGAGGTGGACTTGCAAACAATGAACGTACGGCCTTGGAGAACAGCTGTCCAAGATTGAGATTGATGGAAATCTGTGGTTGGGCTGTAGTGCCAGATGATGAAGAACAAGATATGACCACAATGTTGCAGCCCCTAAAATAAACAACAATAATATTCGTCACAATAAATGTTTCGTGCAAGAATCGCTGTGGACAAGATGATGGTGTTGAGTGACTCACCGAAGGCATCGCCGTTGGTGTATCTCCAGAGATGTTCGTCTTCCAGTTCCCTGTTCACCTGGAAATATACAAACTCAAAAATTAGCCAAGCACTACAGTAAATATAACGGAACCATTAGTACAGCGAATACAAAGGTCGAGATTAAGATGGTTTGGCCTTGTGTAAAGGATGGATGGACATGGACAGGGCTGCAAAGAGGGAGATGGTGAGGAACCTTGGCGGTATTAGATTGGTTGTAAGGCCGAAAAAGAGATGGATGGACCAAATCTGACAAGACAAATTTAACATTGGAGTGGATGTGGCAGACGTAATGGAGCAGGAGAAGTGGAAGAGGCTAGTTTACAACACCCGGGTGACTGGAGTTGGGTGCGGATGATGATGATGACCAGATTGGTTTGTTCTTAAGTCATGTAGCCCCGTGTACTTTGGGTGTGGGTAGAATCTGACTGATAACCGGTGTTAATAGTGATGACTGTATTAGTGTGTGTATCTGTTTTTTAATTTAAGTACAGACTGCAACTTAGAATTTTTCAAATAGTTCCTACTTTTCCCGCCAAACGCCACCGTCAACGACTACTAGGTCTAGTTCAGAACTTAGCTACTAGAAGCCACCGCAGTCGGCTCTTGGCAACGAACGTAGGAACCTAAGAGTGTTGCTTACATTCTTAACCTATCCAATTTAGCTTCACACAGGTGTAATTAGTGGAAGGTTCTTTAACATGCCATAAATCTATGACATGGGACCGCCGGCTTTACTTTCTCTCCCAAGGAAGGCATACTGAGGGATTTTTAACGCTCTTAAAAATCCGACGGCTTCGGCCGGGTTTGAACCCGCTATCTTGGGCACAGAAGCTCAGCATGCTACCGACTACGCCACCGAAGCCGCACCAGATGATGACCAGGACCCGGATTTTGATGACCTAAACATCTTTAAAAAATGACCTAAATATTCGAATTGAACTGACATAATTTCATCACACAAAAATGCAAAGAGGCTACGTCATTGTAAGTTTATTTTTTAAGAGCGTTAAAATCCCTCAGCATGCCTTCCTTCGGAGGGGAAGTAAATCCGGCGGTCCCATGTCATAGATTTATGGCATGTTAAAGAACCTTCCACTAACTACAATTATGGAAGCAAACATTTGTAGTTTAGTTAGATAACGCTCTATTAGTTCCAACGTTCACCACCGGGTGTTGACTGCGATGGCATTTAGTAGCTACGTCCGCAGCTAGGTGTCGTGGCTGGTAGTATTTGATGGCAAAAGTAGGAACTACTTGAAATAATTAATCGTCTGCAATCCTTCTACCTGAATCACAGATAACACACACCAATACAGCCATCACAATTAAGACAGATTCTACACACACCCAAAGGACATGGGGCTACATGACCGCGTTGTCGCAGCCCCTAAACTAAGGAACCAACCAACCAACATCGAAGACAAGCTGTAGATAAGCTCAACCACGACCTCTACCCTCCATAAGGTGCAACCAATGTCCATGCCTTTTATGACTTGATGTACGGTGCCTTCTAGTGGACTGTATAGGTGCTAAATTCAGGCAGATTAATTTCAATATAATAATAATAATAATAATAATAATATCATCGTGAGCCTCCCTGGCTTAGGCGGCAGCACGCCGGCCTCTCACCACTGGATCCGTGGTTCAAATCCCGGTCACTCCATGTGAGATCTGTGCTGGACAAAACGGAGACAGACAGGTTTTTCTCCGGGTACTCCGGTTTTCCCTGTCATAATTTCATTCCAGCAACACTCTCCACTATCATTTCATTTCATCTATTCATTTAATCATTGCCTCAGAGGAGTGCGACAGGCTTCGGCAACCGGCACAGTCCGTATCCTCGCCGCTAGATGGGGGCTTCATTCATTCCATTCCCTGACCCGGTCAGAGACTGGAAGCAGGCTGTGGATTTTCATTTATATTTCAATAATAATAATAATATCGTATAGCCTTGGGTGCCGGGTACAAGCTTCGTTATTTGACACCCAGAAGGCAGCTTGCATGTCGAATTTTGTTGTTCCTTGAAGCAGTATGAAAGTCAAGGAGGTTAGATATCTAAGCTCCTTGACACTATAGCGCTTTCTAGTAGAGAAATGATGAACTTTGTGTTGGCGGAAAATCCCGAGATTAATTTTGCGATTAAGAACACGGCCTACTGAATTCAAATGGGTTATTTGACATGCCAATATCGTATGACATGTGTGTCGTAATTTTTGCCGCCTTTCAAAAATAAACAAATCTATACGGTAATTGTGTCTGAGGCTAAGATAATACGAAAGAAATATCGAAGATAAAACGGCAGCTCACAAATGAAGATATACCATCTAGTGGTGAACTGGTAAACTAATTCCAGAGAGTAACTGTGATGAGAGCTGAACAATGCCTGGATGGATTTTGAAGAAGAATAGGGATATTCTGAACTAGCACCAACAGATAGCGCACAAGTACTATGTGGGATCATTTTGTTCTTTAGTTCAAATAACATTTGCAAATAACGCACAAAATGCTGTTACAAACGCTTTATAATTAAAATTTATCTTTTATCAACTTGCCATTCTTTCCATTCGATGCGTATAGAATGGCAACGGAAGGTAAATATATGGAGTACCACATAGAACAGTCATGACATCTATCGGAAAAGTTTCGCATAAGATACTCGGAGACGAGTATCAGCGGACGAAATTGAATTACAGTTGGATTAGTGGAGATACTATACGTCGTAGAAGCCTAAGCGAAAAGGCAAATAAGAAATTAAAAATACGACCTATAGGCTACATTACCTTGAATTTGACCTCATCTGGCTCGAAGTCCAGCAAGGCCTTGGACACGGAGATGGTGGAGCCGTCCACGTTGAGCATGGCGATACCAGTCGCCGTGATATTGCTGAGAGTTAGCCTGTAATGGGGGTGGAAAGTTGTTGTTAATTCATTTTACATAATCGTGTTGTTCGTGCTCATATTAACAATGTTAGTTGTACATTATTAATATACATGTTCAATGTATAGGCTACTGCTGAGTTAGTACGTGTGTCTATTTGCAAATAACTGAAACAGACTAATATTCAAATTAAATTGGAGCTCTTATATTGTTGTAATTTAAGTATTTCTATGACATTCATTATGATGTCTATTATAATAAATTTCCACTTTACCAAACAATACTTTTTTTAACCACTACATTTGATACATGTTTCGGCTCATCGAGCCTTGCTCAGTCAAAAAGCCACATGAAATTCTCCATATTCAATCTAAAACTATTATACATAAGATTTTCAATAATTTTGTTTGCAATTTCACAAGCGTCATCCACAATTAAAACAGAGGTAAAATTCCTAAAGAATAAGTAAAAATCTGGATAAGAGCCCTTTGTTACTATAATTTATAAAATGAACGGAAGACATGTTGAATTTCCCATCGAATCTTCTTAGTGCATCCCATTATAATTGCCGCATATTTATCACCGGATTTGATTGTTGGAGTGTGCAGGCACTTAGTTGTTATTAATTCCTTTAACCTATTTTGTATAATGCAGGGGCTTTGTTTTATATGTGACGGGGATTTTTGCTCGCCCGCTCGCCCACGTTGCGAGCCTGTTTCCCACCAAGCACTTTGCCGTAATTCGGCGCCCGCCCGGCACTGAGTCATTGAGTTTAGGAATTTGAATGTTACGTAATGAAAATCGCATTGGAACAGCACCCTGAGCACTAAACACGTCAACAATTGACTAAACTGAACCTCACGCTGTTAAAGCTCTCAGCAGACTGCAATGGAGGGACACTTGTGGCGCCAAGAAGCGCATTACGGCAAAGTGCTTGGCGGGAGACCGGCTCGCAGCGCAGCCGAGAGGGCGAGCGAAAATCCCCGTCACATATAAAACAAAGTCCCTGTAGAATTGTCGTCGTTGTTGAAGTTCATGTTTATAAAACCACCAGTTGATTAGGGAATCTATAATGTGTATCACAACTTGCCGCTGCGTGTCAGGCACACCAGGTATAAATTGAATGTTGACACGGCGGCTTGTAATTTACTAATCATTTACATGATAACATTATAATAGACCAGGGGTGGTCATTCCGTGGCACGTGGATAATTTCTGAGGGATTCTCTCAGTTGTTCACGACGGAGGAACTTGAAACAGCTCTCAAGGACCTAAGATCAGGCAAGGCACCTGGTTTTGATGGGATACATCCTGAGTTCCTAATTAGATGTGGGAAAGAGACTAGAAAATGGCTGACCGAGTTTTTCTCATCCATCCTTAAACCAGGGTGCCTGCCAAAAGTCTTAAAAATCACCAAAGTTATAGCTGTTCTGAAACCAAACAAACCTCCGGATAAAGTAGAAAGTTGCCGTCCAATAGCACTTCTCAGTTGCTGCTATAAACTCCTTGAGAGACTTCTACTGAACAGGATAGGCCCACAAATCTTGGAAACCATCCCGATGGAACAAGCAGGTTTCAGACCGAACAGGAGCTGCACAGACCAGATTCTAAGCCTAACTACATACATTGAAGCCGGATTTTAGAAACAAGTTAAATCATCCGTAGCTTCATCGATTTGACTGCTCCTTACGATACAGTTTGGAAAGAAGGACTCCTGTACAAATTGATCAGAGTCATCCCCTGTCGAACTACACTGAGATTACTTAATAACATGCTCTCAGACAGACACTTCCAAGTAGTACAGGGTAATCGTATAAGTAAACAACGGAAACTCAATAATGGACTACCTCAGGGGTCAGTACTACCTCCCTTACTTTTTAACCTATATATTTCTGACGTACCTGAAACCAGTGCAAGGAAGTTTGGATATGCTGATGATTTGGCTCTGGCTGTTCAACTCAAGGAGTTCAAAACTGCTGAAAACATTCTAACCGATGATCTCAATGAACTACATGCATATTTCTCTAAGTGGAGACTCGTACCAAATCTTTCTGCACCGGGAGGGCTGGGTTTGGTACCCCGAGGCCAAAGTGGCCTGAAGACAATTAACCTAGTACTATTCTATGCGCTCAATGAAACATGGACTCGAACAGCAGTAGGTAAAATAAATATATATTCTCAAGGGAAAAGAATACAAGGCCGAATGGCTATGGGAGGGAACACCAATCTGCACTCCTACTATATATTTAAAATGGAGGCCAAGCTATACCCCAAATTATATGGCAACGCTGTATAATTAAAACAAGTTACATTTACGTGATTTATAAATCACCACATATTAAACCTTTTCTAATTCTTATCCGAAACTACTACAGTCTCATTTCGATTCATTTCAATTGGTTACTCATTACATTCTTTCAAATAGGCTTCCGAAAATGTTTTGCAACCAGCATGGATGCTGTGCTTATGCGGCCATAATAGACCAAAAGATGCCATCTCAGACAAACGAAAAACAAGGGACCGTTTGTCATTATTAAAACTATCAAGTTCCCCACACCAAAATTCTGACAATTACCTTCTTGAAATCATTTAATTTCACATTAGCAGCATGGAACGATTAAAAATGAAACCAAACACATCTCGAAAGATGAAGTAAAACAAACTCGTTTTCGCTGCTTAAATAATAGGAGGCGTGTTATGAATATAAAATAATCTTAGGCCACATTATAATAGACCCATTAAAATATAAATTGAACAAATTAGCAAATCAAGAAAACGCCTTGGTAAAAGAAGAATAGCGTCCTTTTGGAATCGAAAGTTATTTCAATGCAACCGGCCAGACGACACTTGGCCTCTTAAAATTCACAAACATAATTCCCATTTTCATGAAATGTCTTAAATATTTTGTCTGACGGGTCTAGAGTTCCAATTAGTATTATCTAACAGTTTTACCTTGTTCTCGGACCAGGATTTAGGTAGTGGTCCGAGGCTACCACAAACCGCGTCCTTTCACCACAAGCTCACATTATGTTCTCTTGTTCTCACTTCGCTTGGCTTCATTTCGACAATGGGACGCCATTTTGCGCATGTGCAGAAGTTCATTTTAAAACCGATGACAAATGAAGAACGCCTGGCACTAGTTTTAATGCCAACTTTTATAATTAATTTTCCTTCACCTCTTAAATTATCGAAACGTCCTTTTTTAACCAAATTTAATTTGGCAATAGAATTTTCATCGATGTGTCCGTCAATGATTGGCTATCAGACTTTAGATTATTTGAACAAATACCGCCAAATCCAGTCCAGTCCCAGCATACATATTATTCACTAGACAGTCAACAATGGCTATATTCAATCAATGTAGACCGGAGTAATTAGTTAATATATTTTCCATTAAAAGATAATGGTTATTTAAATTGTTTATGTCTTCTTATTGTATCCTGAAATGATTCACAATTAATGCCAGGAGCGTCGGCAGAAGAATGGGGGGGGGGGTCACATGGGGGCGGCGGCGAAGTATTGTGAGTCGAAACCAATCGGCTCACTTTCCAAAACCGAAGTCAGCATTTTCCACTTAAACAACAGAACAGCGGACTATAAACTGGAAGTCCGAATGAAGAACACTGTGCTTCCCTACCAGAGTCATCCAAAATATCTTGGAGTGACTCTGGATAGGACTCTATCCTTCAAGAAACATTTGGAAATTGCATCTCAAAAAGTAAGCACACGAAATAACCTCATCCAAAAACTTTGCAGCACTAGTTGGGGAGCATCAGCAGACACTCTTCGAACTTCTGCGCTCAGTTTAGTATATTCTACTGCTGAATACTGTGCGCCGGTATGGATGAACAGCCCCCACGTAAAGAAACACTCAGCTCAACATAGCCATGAGATCCATCTCTGGTTTTATAAGAACTACTCCACTCTACTGGCTCCCAACACTCAGCCACATTGCCCCTCCGGTGTTAAGAGGACAAGATGCACTGAGGAAGGAATATTTTAAAATAATGAACAACCCTGCACTTCCAATCCATGACGACATTCCCACTCTGGCAATAAACCGGCTCCGGTCTAGAAATCCACCCCTGCGACTGGCTCAACAACTTGCTGATAATAATTTTAACATTACAGCTAAATGGCGTGAAACATGGACTAGAAATGCCCCCCCCCCCCCACCCGAAGTTCGTGACCTCATAGATCCTGTAAAAAAAATCAACGGCTTTGAACAACCGCGACATTTATGGAAAACCATTAACCGCATCCGTACAGGACATGGAGTTTGTGCGTACAACCTGCACAAATGGGGAAAGCGGTCAGATCCCTGCTGTGATTGTGGTTCACCAAATCAGACCATCAGGCACATTGTTGAAGACTGCAAAATAAGAGCATACCTAGGTGACCCTATCGACTTTTTCAGGGCTACACCATCGAGCCTGGACTGGATCAATAGTCTGGACATAAGGGTATGGGTCGATATCTGTGCGTGTATGTACTTTTTTATTATTATTATTAATAATATTATTTGTTATTATGATTGTGTGTTTTGTGTTTCATGTGTAATGCCATACGCTAAATAAATAAATTTCTAAGGGGTCACTACATGCAATTTTAGTGGTTCATTAAAACAGGCACAATCGGGCGATTCAATTAAGCTCGGAAAATAATGTCATAACAGAAATGTCTTCCCCATCTCAGTTCTCTGCCCTATGAGACATGGCCCTGCGATATTGTTGCACATTCGGGTCGACATCATGTACTCGTATATGTGAGAAAATACCTTCTCCATCATGAACTTTCTGAAAAGTAAGTACAGTACTTGCTACTTCATCTGTGAATCCCAACACTGTAGAACCTGCGAAGAGGAAGGATAATATCTAAAGCCTCACTAAGAACTAAGCCAGTTTCATATGAATACAAAAAAGACACTGATGCGATAAGTTTCATTTTGTAATCAACTGTTGTTTTGACGTGGGAACGTCACATAACTGAGCTTCTATGCCCAAGATCGCGGGTTCAAACCCGGCCGAAGTCGTCGGATTTTTAAGAGCGTTAATAATCCCACAGTATGCCTTCCTTCGGAGGGGAAGTAAAGCCGGTGGTCCCATGTCATAGATTTACGGCATGTTAAAGAACCTTCCACTAATTACACCTGTGTGAAGCTAAATTAGGTTAAAATGTAAACAACGCTCAGGTTCCTACGTTTGTCGCCAGGAGCCGACTGCGGTGGCGTCTAGTAGCCAAATTAATACTAGTAGTCGTTGACGGTGGCGTTTGGCGGTAAAAGTAGGAACTACTTGAAAAATTCAAAGTCTGCAGTCCTTACTTGAATTAAGAAACAGATAACACACACTAATACAGTCATCACAATTAACACCGGTTTTCAGACAGATTCTACACGCGTTGTCGCAGCCCCTAAAGCTGAGGAATCAACCAACCAACGTTGAATGCAGTGACGTAAAAAAGGTGATGACTGATGATATCGTTTTATCTCTCTTCATTTGCTGCGCTCGAGTGTCGCTACTGTCATTTTTGGATGTCACGGGTGAACTTCTGGAAGAATTTAGATGCGGTTTTCTCCATTCTGTAAAGGATATCACGAGGAAGATTTCTGTAGAAAATAATTAATTTATGATCAAAGGAAACAGAGCAGTAACGATTTCAGTGAAAATCGAAAAAAAGACCACATGGCGTCCGGGCGCTTTTTAAGCTTACGCTGGTTAAACCGTTAAAAATATCAATATACTATGAGTGTAAGAATTGTTCAGCATGAAAAGTTCTACAAAAAAGTCCTGGAGAGCATATCTCTATCTTCAATGCAACGCCCACTGCAAGTGTTTTTACGTTTTCATTTCTTCCAACACTCTCCATTCAAATACTGAGGCGACAGTTTACGAGCTGGCTGGGGGCGAGTCTATCACCCCAGTGCCAGCCTAGCTAGCGGGTGAGCCTATTACCCCAGATACAGCCAGCAGTAAACTGTTGAGTTAAAACTTCAGAGAAGATTGGTTGAGTTTGGAGTTTCCCTGGAAGTGCAATTTAGCGTTTTTTCATTTCGTCTGTGAACTTTTCGTTCCGAAAAATACATAACAAATAAAAATAAATATACGAAGCTGAAATTCCTCAAGAGCGACAGTTTAAACAAATCAGCCGAGAATACATTGTCACTCTCAAATATCGTCGCTTATCGTAGTTGCACACCCAATAATATTTTTATATAAGGAAGTTCTTGTATCATAGTTTCAAAAGTAAGTAACAATAGTCTCCTTCTATTTATTTAACTTAAGATATAGGCCTACATAGAAATATAATTTCTTCATCCATTTCGACAACCATAGTGGTTCAAATAGAGTGGCTCGTGGTATGCCATGTGTTGGGCATCCCTGGTCGGGTATAATGTATGGAAGAGACGGGATTCAAATTGCTTGTCTTTGGAATGTCTGTCAGGCGCGATCCGATATCTGGATCAAAAGTGCTTTGTTGGAAACAATATGGCTCGCCAAGGACAAACAGCTTATCCTTTGAAGATCACTTTAATGCCATCACAGCAATTGGTTGGTTGGTTCTTCAGTTTAGGCGCTGCGACAACGCGGCCATGCAGCCCCGTGTACTTTGGGTATGTTAATTGTGATGGATGTATTAGTGTGTGTTATCTGTTTTAATTCAAGTAAGGACTGGACACAGAAATTTCAAGTAGTTCCTATCTTTGCTAACAAATGCTACCGTCCACGACACCTAGCTTGCAGACTTGGCTACTAGATGGCATCGCAGTCAGCACCGGGCGGCGAACGTTGGAACTAATAGAGCTTTATCAACTCTACCTACAAATTTTGGCTTCACACAAGTGTAGTTAGTAGAAGGTTCTTTTCTATGCCATACATTTATTACATGGGAACGCGGCTTTACTTTTTAACGCTCTTAAAAAATCCGACGAGTTCAGCTGGGTTTGAACCCGCGACCTTGGGCATAGAAGCTCAGCATGCTATCAACTACACCACCGAATGCGCAGGAGGAACAACAGTGTTTGTCTCCTGTGCTTACGTCGCTCGAGAAATTCTCCCTATATTATTCTGCTAAGGTCCCATTAACACCAACCTACACATATGGGGTACCTACAGGTTCAGCATAACCCAATGCGTAAGCGAAACGCACTCACTTACTCTTTAAATGCCTCACAATTAAATAAATACCTTAAAACATGTATATTTACCCGGTAACCATGGTAACAGAATCTCACAGGTCCATCTATTTCTGTAAGACGCAATGCAATTCCAATTATTGCATTACTGTGAGAGTTTCCAGACGGTTATAAGGTTATCACTGAACCAAATTAAGCTGTAAAATTCATCAATACATACAGTATAATGCGCTTAAGGGGGTCGGTGGCAATCAAAAGAAAATGGGAAATAACAAAATATATAATGGGACATAACTCAATAAAAGCTTGCCACGGGTGGATAGCGTGTCGGTCTACTAACCCCAAGATTGCAGGTTCGCTCCTGTCCGTAGTAAGCGATTTTTGAAAGGCGGCAAAAATACGATACGCATGTCATACGATGTTGGCATGTCAAAGAACCCATTTGAATTCAGTAGGCCGAGTTCATAATGCCAAAATTAATCTCGGGAGTTTCCGCCAACACAAAGTTCCTCATTTCTCTACTAGAAAGCGCTATAATGTTCAAGGAGCTTAGATATCTATTATCTAACCTCCTTGACTTTCATAGTGATTCAAGGAACAACGAAATTCGACATGCAAGCTACCCTCTGGGTGTCAAATTACAAAGCTTGCACCCGGCACCCGTGGCCATACGATATTATTATTATTATTATTATTATTATTATTATTATTATTATTATTATTATTACTCAATTATGACGCGAGCGATGCCGCGGGTACCTGCTAGTGTTATTTATTAGCCGAGAGATTCCACATTGGGTATGGGTTTAACGTGTCGTGAATTACTGTAGATTTTGACACGTGGATGTGCAATTTTGGTCCTAGGGAATATTTAGCGAGTCAGTGAATCTACTGCCACGGGTTTGTGGCATTTAAACTACCTCAGACGGCTTCGGTGGTATTGACGTCCGAAACGGGGGAGGAGCTTACGGTCAGCTGTTTGCAATATGGCGGCGATATAGTGACGTGAAGTAATTGGGTGTGCGTTTGTTATGGCTTCTAATTTATGATGGCAAAATACTACATATTTCCTTTCATTGATAGAAATATTTTTATAATCAATTTAAATGCAGTGCTTAATTACTACCAGTTAAAAATATTACCCACATGTAGATAGTTAATTTACTGTCTGCTGTTACATATATGAAGCCTGTACTTGGGAGCCTAGCAGTATCGATGTTTTTATTAATTTCACAATATATATATCTCACATAACACAAAGGACGACTCCCTGATAATAAATTGAATCAAGCGACCCTGAATTTGCATGAATGTTTTGGGTTCAAAGAAGCGTTACTTGGGATGCTCAAATCATACTTCAATATTGCAAATACTGACCTACATACTTGCTGTTCAAAGGCAAGAATGTTAATTTATTAATCTCTTGCCGCAGGCAAGTTAAAATGGAGGCATCCTCTTTATCAATATATTTAATTAAATATTTAAAATACAGATATTTAACAAAGCTGGAGTCTCCATTTGAACTTGTCATAAGCAAACAGAACAGATCAAAAACTACACTATAAGCCAAACCAAATTCACTCCTCAGCTCGACATAAACCATAATACCAATTAAAACCTATACAAAACATACTCTCCTTACTGTTGTACAACTTTCAAACCAACTATTCGCACTCAAAACTGTAAAACCCTAAAATAGGAACTAATTAAAGTTAGAATAGCCTAGGCCGATCCGGTCTCCTGCTACATTACCGCATATGTATACTTAACATCACTATAACTTCAAAATTACGGCTAAGTGACCTATCTGCCTGAGTAGTATAGGTGTTGCCGGCCTGCCTGGGATGATGGGTCACCAAACCGGTACTTAAAACTAAGATTTTACATTTTAATTAACTAAATTCAACAGTAGGGAGATCATAGCCAAAAACACAATTTAAGCGAAATCATACTTCAATGACCTACATACTTGCTGTTCAAAGGCAAGAATATAAATCCTCTGGCAAATTAAGGCTAGGAACAGCATTTTTCTTAAGTTTTCTAACCATTCGGCTATTGTCAATCGAAAGAACCCCTAAAATAAGTTTACGAAGAGCGGATTACCTTCTTTGTACGGCACAGAAGTAATAGGCTATAAGTTTATCAGTATTTTTGATGTAGCTAAATCCATGTGAATACAAATTAGAGACAATAACTATCAATAATCAACAGTACCGGTGGAAAGAAGTCGTCTTCACAAAAATGCAGACTGCACACTGTCATGTAACATGTAACACGTTTTCCAATTGACAGCGCCGAAGCCCATCTTTCTCTCTGAACTTTTTGTACAGGAAAGTAGTGAAGATATTTCGTAGCCGTTTTATACGATTTGCAACCGTATACAGAGCAGTACCTCCTCGAATTTGACAAATTTCTTTCTGTTTCCATCACAACGTCAATGCTTCATCATCTAAATAATTCTCACCAGTCACAATGTTACAGCTTCAACATTCTGCCGCGTGGCTGCGCCATCCAACTTTTCTGACGTCAATAGCTGGTAACATGCTGTGCTTCTATGCCCGAGATCGTGGGTTCAAACCCGGCCGAAGTCGTCGGATTTTTAAGAGCGTTAAAAATCCTCAGCATGCCTTCCTTCGGCGACCCATGTCATAGATTTATGGCAAGCAAAAGAACCTTCCATTAACTACAATTGTGTGAAGCTAAATTTGTACGTTAGATTTGATTAACGCCCTATTAATTCCAACATTAGTAGCCAGGTGCTAGTTGCGGTGGCATATAGTAACCGAGTTCACATCTAGGTGTCGTTGACGGTAGCAAAAGTAGGAACCACTTTATTTTATCGTCCGCAGTCCTTACATGAATTACAGATACACACACTAATACAGTCATCACAATTAACACCGGTTATCAGGCAGATTCTACCCACACACCCAAAGTACACGGGGCTACATGACCACGTTGTCGCAGCCCCTAAAGCTTTTAGTGCCGGGAGTGCCCGAGTACAAGTTCGGCTCGCCAGAGTTTGTAGCTGCTTCTATGCGGACACCCATGGGGTGAGCTACAAGTACCGTCGCGTGTAGAGTGTTGTCAGGGGAGGAAAGTTTGAATGTAAGGACGAGGAATTGGAAGGTAGTGGCTGTGGCCTATAGTTAGGGACCAACCCCGGCATTTGCCTGGAAGGAAGATGGGAAACCACAGAAGACCATCTTCAAGGTTGCCGGCGGGGGGATTCGAACCTCCTCGCCTCCCGGATGTGAGCGACTGCAGCCACGCCGAAACGACCTCGCCCGGTATCATCTTGGGTGAGCAAACGGCGATGAATCCGAATGCGGCGTTTGCGGTCTACACCTGAGATGGCGTGAGAGTTAATGAGAACTGAACTGTCCATTACCCACATGGGCGATCCCAACATGACGTCATATCCGGCAAAATGTCAAGGCAATACGGCACAGCGTTTGGTACAAGTAGAGGAGACCTCACTCACGGATTTTTTAAAACTAATCTCTACTTGGTACAAAACAAAGTCCACGATTCTTGGATGTCACGGGTAATCACGAGGACCACTGGATGGATTTTTATGCGGTTTTCACCATTCTGTAAAGGATATATCGAAGAAGGTTTCTGTATAAAATAATTTATTTATGATCAAAGGAAGCCAAGCAGTAACGATTTTAGTGAAAAAAATCGAGAGAAAAACCTGGCGTCCGTGAGCTTTTTAAGCTTACGCTGGGCAAATCCTTAAAATGATCAATATACTGTGAGTGTAATAATTGCTCAGCATGGAAAGTTCTACAAAAAAGTCCGTGAGAGCATATCTCTATCTTCAATACATCGCCCACTAAAAGTGTTTTTGCGTTTTCATTTCTTCCAACAAACACCATTCAATTACTGAGGTGACAGTTTATGAGCTAGCTAGGGGCGAGCCTATCACCCCAGTTACAGCCTAGCTGGTGGGCGAGCATATTACCCCAGATACAACCAGCAGCAAATTGTCGAGTCGTGTTGAGTTAAGACTTCAGAGAAGAGCGGTTGTGTTTGGAGGTTCCCTGGAAGTGCAACTCGGCTTTTCTTCATTTCGCCTGTGAATATTTCGCTCCGCAAAATTCACAGTCAAGTCATGATTGGACGGAAGGAGGATTTGTGTTGCATGCACCTCGCCATTCTTAAATGACGTATGAAAAGAATTCGTTGCACATGCATCTCCATGATAATATAATGAATAGTCCAGTCAGTGATTTTAACCTATCATGCCCCGACGGAAATAGGATATAGGTCGTAGTTTATTGACCTCGAAAAAGAAGCGCTTATCACGTAATGCATTCATAGCTGTTCCTGAAATTAGTGCATCTTTCGAATCAGCTGAGATTTTCCATCACCTAGGCGTAATAATAATAATAACAACTAGAGTGGACCACCCACCTGGCTTTACTGCTATGCGGGCTGGATGCGACACAGTTCTGGCAGGGGCTTATTTGTTTGAACGCACTTTCTAAACAAATACAGTGTATCTCCATTTTAAAGAAACGCAAGATTTTTCCTGTAGGCCTACTATTTAACTATTTAAAATAGTTTGGTACAAACCGCACTTTTTAACTCCTTCTGGAGCTTGAGTTTTGTGAAACATACACCTTAAAAGGTGATTACACACGTAACTGCAAGCTTGACAAGCATGCATGATCAATATTGTTGTACAGGAATGCAAAATTTCCCTAAGACACCACACGGTACAAGTATGCTTTGCACTATGACGAGCATGGATGCATTCTGCCTTGTCCACAAGAGGAAGAAGCGTGATGAGTGCTGCAAAGAGTGTATATTGAAGAGAAATACCTATTCCGACAGCTTGCCACGGTGGCTGAGTGAATAGCGTGTCGGTCTACTCACCCCAAGATTGCAGGTTCGCTCTTGGCCGTGGTGAGTGATTTTTGAAAGGTGGCAAAATTACGACACCATGTCATACGATGTTGGCATGTCAAAAAACCCATTTGAATTCAGTAGGCCGTGTTCATAATGGCAAAATTAATCTCGGGAGTTTCCGCCAACACAAAGTTCCTCATTTCTCTTCTAGAAAGCGCTATAGTGTTCAATGAGCTTAGATATCTAGCCTCCTTGACTTTCTTAAGTGATTCAAGGAGGAACGAAATTCGACATGCAAGCTACCCTCTGGGTGTCAAATTACAAAGCTTGCACCCGGCATCCGAGGCCATACGATATTATTATTATTATTATTATTATTATTATTATAGGCCGGACGTTTGTTTTAGACGATTGCCCTTGACCTTGAAGCCTGTAGGTGAGCCTACACACACTCACTCACTCACCCTATCGCTTCACACTTGTCACCACGGATCTGATATAATGGAATTCCAGACTTGAGCTGACAGTACAGTCCACGTCGAAGTATTGTGTGACGCGGAAGTACACGTTACGTGGTTACGAACAGAACACCATTATATTTGCCAATGGCTGTACTTCAGCAGTAGTGTGAAACAGCGTTGTCAATCATCGGACTGCTTGGGGCAGCTGATAACAACACAGGTACTGTAGTAACTCGCCTCCAGACTTCCATTAAGATTTTTCACTCGTCTAAAACAAACGTCCGGCCTGTATTATACCTATTCCGACGTTAATTTGCTCAGTGAATTGAAGATATAACCGCGTGATGGGCATAATTATATCAGAATGAATGAAGAAACTTATCTGAACCTTTTGTCGATCATCTTCTTCTTCTTAGTCGTTTACTCTCCAGGTTGGTGGAACCCACGAAGTCAGCGAGGGAACTCAACACTACCGCCTCTACGGGCAGTGTCCTAGAGCTGGGAACATCTAATCGGAGGGGATACAACTGGTGAGGTGTGATTGGCACCTCGCCCAGGCCGCCTCACCTGCAAAGCGAACAGGGGCCTCATGAGGGAAGGTAATGGAAGGTCAGGATGGATAGGCAAGGAAGAGGGAAGGAGGCGGCCGTGGCCTTGAAGATGGTACCATCCCGGCATTTGCCCGAAGACGAAGTGGGAAACCACGGAAAACCACTTCGAGGATGGCTGAGGTGGGAATCGAACCCCCTCTACTCATTTGCAACACCCGAGGCTGAGTAGACCCCGTTCCAGTCCTCATACCACTGTTTCAAATTTCGTGGCAGAGCTGGGAATCGAACCCAAGACCTCCGGGCGGCAGCTAACCTGCTGACCGCTACGCTACGGAGGCGACTTTGTCGATTATAACACCTTTAATTAAAAAGATGTTCCAAATGATGTCACCACCTACGGAGCTCACTCACGACTGACGTTTGCTTGCAGAAGCTTGCACAAGCTGGTACATCCTCGGTACACACGCTCCGTTTCGCTTGGGCAAACGCGGCTTGTACAAGTTTGCATGATTTCAATTCAATCCATCTTCAAGCTGCTTGTAAAAATAAAATGCTTGCACAGAATTATCCTACAGTCGCTAAAGCCTGCTTGCACAACAATATTGATCACGCATGCTTGCGGTTATTACCTTATGGGCTGACATGTTAAATGAAAGGTTGCATTGGGATAATTTATTAACTCATTAATTCATTAACTTGCAGCTTTTTCGATTCCTGGGTGGATGTAAAATAGTTGGTTATTTTCTTCCTCCTTCAAATGTAACCACACGCACACACTAACAACCTACCCAGGCGCGGATTCAAGGGAGGGGGGTTCACGGGGGTTATGACCCCCCAAACGGAGACAAAAAATTTTTGCAAACTCAAAAATCGAAAACACAATAACCAGACAAATAAAACTTAACGAATTTTAACTGAAAAACAGTTTTTTTTTTCATTTTATTCAATACTGAAAATATCTTTATTGCAATTATTATGTTCTGTTACAACTGTACATATTTACAGCTTCATACCTGTTATATAAAAACGATTATTTATATAACAAAATCAACTCGTCTATTTTGTTTAGCAAACCTTGTGATTACCGAATCG
Organism: Meconema thalassinum; assembly: GCA_946902985.2. Taxonomy (NCBI): domain Eukaryota; kingdom Metazoa; phylum Arthropoda; class Insecta; order Orthoptera; family Tettigoniidae; genus Meconema; species Meconema thalassinum. The sequence continues at coordinate 50,989,511 of OX336398.1, read as the reverse complement.
ATGTTTATAGTGATGTCACGATGAATGTGCAGCAATGCATGGATAGGAATTTGGGGCTTTTTTCGCACCAAAAAATGTTGCGACGTCCAAACTGCAAGCTTGGTTGGCAATTTAAGCTGTGACTTTTTCCCTTTGTCGGTACCAACTCGACTTGCCGAAACTGTAACGTACCTTGATACTTTTCTCGAAGCTCGATGTAAAAGTCGCAAAACACGCCATTGCAATTTGTACGAATATTTTTGGTGCTCTAAACGCATCGAATTTCTATCCATGTAGCTTGCAAAAAAATTGGTCTGGTTTTGTACGTTTGGTTATTTTGTGATTGCGTTGTTAGTGATACCATTTTTCTTAACAATTTCGATTCTGTGACACCCCCAGCCAAAGCTTTTGTCGAGCAGAAAATAATATGGCCTATTGTTTCGATTATGCAGCTGAGTACCGAGTTGCTGACCAAAAGAAACTGATTCGATGGATCGATTTAAATCGAGGATTACTCGAAATCTCCTCCAGCTGTTGTGGACAGCGCTTTGACGCCAGCTGATCGATGAACTTTCAAGTCGCAAGTTATATTTGCCGGACTAGATACATATGTACCAATATTTCTTCTTAAACAGTTTCCAAATGTTTCAGTGGTACGCGTACCCCCTGAATAAAAATAGCCATGATAGTAAGTAAAATGACCTGAAATTATTAAGATAATATTGCTATTAACTTGGATCGCGTAATCGTATTAATAAAACCCAAATGTGCTCAAAGTTAGAATACACAAGTGTTGCCAATTTGGTGTTTTTAGCTCCAGATGTGGTGTATCTGAAGTTCTTCTGGTGCCGGAAATTTTCATATAGCGCCATAGCGAAATACTGGTGTTATTTCAATAGAACCAGTGCCTAATCTGGTGCTTAACGGATTATTCCATGAAATTGTATAAGGATTACAACGCGACCAAGAACTACATTTTCCAACCACCCCGAGCCGAGAAAAAGTTACCTTACAACAATGATAACAACTTTGTTTCTTAGACACACAACATTTTGAAATTAATAAACAAGTTATATAATATTCCAATGTATATTGTGTTAAAATTTGGATTTGATCTGATGACGGGTTTTTTAGATAATAATTCTTAAATATGACGCATGGTTGAAACACGCTTAAAAACGGGCACTTTTTCTGTTCCAACTGCGATAAAAAATATTAAAATATTAATTAAAAATTCCAAACCTACATGAACTAACGTAAAATAGAACGACGTAAATGATGATGATACTGGATTTTATGTAGGTCTATTGGTTACTTCACAAACAACCTTCAAACTCGAGTACACATAATACTTCGGTTGACAGTAAGTACTGATACCAATCAGTAAGGCCATCAATGTGTAGCAAAATACATATGAGTAGAAGTACACCCTCTGTCTGAAAAGTTCGGTGAATGGGTCTATATTACGAACGGATTATTGGCTTACCTGAAACAGCCGTTACTATCCTTCGAAGTAATCCCCGTGGATGTTACGCATTTCTTAGAACGCCAGTACAAGTCCTGGCATAGTCTTCCTGAGGGATAGCCTTCAGTTGGGTCGTCGCATTACGTTAGATGTCTGAAATATCCGAAAACCTCTGGCCCTTCAGGTTTTTTTCGGCGACCCTGGACCCCGATACTCCATACTTTGACGCTTGCCCTCGAGGTCGTACCTCAGGCACCAGGTCTCGTCACCCGTGACGATGATTTTCAGGACCATTCCATTCCACGGAACATTCCCCATTCTCACTGCCACCCGTCTATCAGGTGTGCAACTCAGGTTGCATAAATTCACGCTTCTCTCCTGCTTTTAATTTAGAGTTTTGACGACCCAAACTGAAGGCTATTCCTAAAGAAGACTATGCTAGGAGTTTCCAGGACTTGTTGAGTCGTTCTCAGAAGTGCATAACCATCCACGGGGATTACTTCGATGGACAGTAACGGCTGTTTCAGGTAAGCCAACAATCCATTCGTAATATAGCCCATTCACCGAACTTTTCAGGCAGAGGGTAACAAAACAAATTCGAGTGCTAAGGGTTAACTGAAATAACTTGCATGAACTCCCCCTCCTCCCGAGAGTCGTAGTCCCCGTAGGCCTGTCTGTCCACCTCGTAGTGCCCTTGGACCAGCAACATGGGCAGTTCCAGCTCAAGGTCTGCGCGCTGTTCCGCCAGGATCGTGTCTATGTGCCGTGACTCGAACTGCAGATCCGATGAGCCCTTCATCTCCTTGAGTCTCCTGAAACACACAGTTGGGAGTTGGTTTCTTCCAGGCTTCGAATATTTAAGGACATTTTTAGCCTACTTTCGTTTTTTTTTGCAAAAAATGAAAGTAGACTTATGAGATCAACACAGGGCCAGAAATTGTGTGTCTGTCTGTCTGTGTGTGAGTGTGTGTACTCTGAATGTCTGTCCCCCCCTATCAATTCGAACACGGTGAAACCGAATAGAACGAAATTTGGTACAGAGGTAGCACTAGCAAAGGACACCTCAGTGTCATGTTTTATATCGCCACCATCTTGACGGAAACGTAATGGCGGCCACTCAATGTTCAAAGCTTAAATCAAATTACGACTAACCTAATCATCCGATCTCTACCAAATTTTGCAACATTATACCTTTATGTATGAAGGATCTTTTGACCAAACTACAAGGTCATCAACCCAATAATATGTGGATGGCGGCCATGTATGTGTGCAAATCGATTCCCCCTATCAATTCAAACACGGTGAAACCGAATTGAACGAAATTTGGTACAGAGGTAGCACTCGCAAAGGGCACCTCAGTGTCATGTTTTATATCGTCGCCGTGTTGACGGAAACGTAATGGTGGCCACCCCAATGTTAAAATCTTAAATCAAATTACGACCAACCTAATCGTCAGATCTCTACCAAATTCTGCAAGAACATACCTTTATGTAGGAAGTGTTCTTTGAGCAAGCTATAAGGTCATCAGTCCAATAGTTTGCATATGGCGGCCATGTATGTGTGCAAATCGATTCCCCCTATCATTTCAAACAAGGTAAAACCGAATGAATGAAATTTTGTTGAGAGGTAGCACTAGCAAAGGGCACCTCAGTGTCATGTTTAATATCCGTATAACACGTTGTATTTCAACCAGCTACTACAATCAACATTCAGTTATACTCCTTGAAAAGGACAAAGAGTTAAAACTTTACCCATGCGTTTTGGAGAAAGTAGGCTATATGTTCATTACTGAACATCTTGTTACACAATTCAACCTGCTAATATACAGGGTGATTGTAAAATAATTTTACAAACTTTGGGCATGGGTTCCTTAAACCAAAACAAGAAAAAAAGTTCATATACACATATGTCCCTAAATCCTTCGTTTTTTGATTTATTAATGAAAGAACATTTTAAAGTGACACATTAATTGACAGCCTGTTAGGCAGTGTTTAACACATGAACTCATATCAAATACTCGAAATTCCCTCTTCTTGCGTCTAGACACGCATGCACTTGTCGAATCACCTATTTATCTGTCATGGTAGATACCGGCTAGTGCACAGCACATGTACGACGTGGTGGTAGAAAGCAAAGGTTGGGTGACTCGTCTGGAAAAGACCTCTGATACTGCCGTACAGCCTCGCGTCCATTAAAAAAAAAGCATTCGCACGGCCTAGTAGTTTGTCTTTAACGTTTCAATTGAGTACATCTTACAGTGAAAGTGTTCCTGACAACCATGGCAGGGTATTCATTTCGTGAGCAGGCAAACATTACTTTTAGGGGTAGCTTTATCGTAGGCCAACATATGGTTGTCTTTCTTTAACTTGCCCCATTGCTCCTTCAAATCTGTGAAGCTCAGGTCTGCTATATTTACAATCATGTGCCAATTAAACATTTAGATCCGGCTGCGGTGGCCGAGAGCGCTAACGCGCTACCTCGTGTCTCGCTGGCATCGAGAGAGCGTGGGTTCCCACCTCGACCATCCTGTAAATGGTTTTCGAGGTTTCCCATTTTCACCACCAGGCAAATCCCGGGACGGCTCCTTTCAATAGGTCCACGGCCGATTTCCTATCAATATCCCTTCCCTGACCCATCCTGAAAAGAAAATACATGGCCATTGGCTGCATTAATACAATTACTAGCGGACCCGTGATGTTCATAAGTCATACTTTCCCCAATAAGTTTATAATGAGAGACTTAAGGAGAAAGGTTGTTATGTTTTTATTTGAACCAAATGATTATAGAACACTATTTACATTTCAGGCGTCCCTTCGGCCAAAATGCGAACTGAACAGCAATGATGTCGCGTATTTTCCTACAGCAACAGTATTTGCAAATCACACACCTCGTACAAAATTTGATATTTAAAAATTATAATGCAATTTGTCACTGCTAATGTCATTTGTGTGCTGTGTCCATTGAATGACAGCTTGGCCGTAACACTCACCGGTTATTCGATATTTATGAAACTGTACGATTTGAGTACTCATTCCTTTAAATTACTGTTTCAGAAATCCATGCAAAACTGATAAAGGAAAGACCTCAGAATGTTAAAATGACATGAAACAGGCGTCACAGCGGCCAAAATGTGAAGTGGACAGCAATTATGGAGCGTATCTTCCGGCAGCAACAGTATCTGCAAATCGCACACTTCGTATAGTTTTTTTAATTCATTTTTTAAAGAAATTATAGATATTTATGACATTAGAGTGCAATGCGTCACTGGTCATGTATATTATGTTTCATTTGAATGCTCATTTTTCACGATCGATCGCTTGTGAGCGCCGCAGGAGGGATCTATACTACTGAAATAATATATATGATTATCAAACATTTAGAAAATCTTTATAGTCAACTACAGTAAAAGACTTTGATTTATCGACCACAGTATTAGGCTATATCTTCCAAATTTAAAAATATCTACCGAACTTACTGAAGTATGTAAAGTAATGTACCGACTATACGCTTATTACATATTCCTGAACAAATTATTATTTTCTCGTCAACTGGTGACCGAATTTCATTTTGAATCTCGTGAGCTACCGTACTCCTTTCAAATTACTAGTATAAAGCTTCAAGTCTCATAAAATCTTCTGTTTCTAACACTTTCTCGCACATCATTTTGTGTTTGGCATCTAAAATTGCCTGTCCTTCAACGAGAGCCCGCCTAGAATTACCAACAACATATATGAAGTCTATCACCCTTGCATCCACCATTTAGTCGCGACCGACCTGCCTCCTACATTCGATTCAGATCGCGAATAGCGCTGACAGGGCGTTACCTTATTACTCCTTGGCTATAGCTTCCTGTATTATTTACTCCTTGCCAGTCTCAAATATAAAATGGCACACGCCTCAAGCCGGTATTACACTATCCAAGAAATTTGTCAAAGATCTTTTATAAAAGATATGACAGTGTAATGGGGAAATCTTTTATAAAAGGTGGTTTTATAAAATTTCTTTTATAAAATGTATGAGCATCTTGCTATCTTTGATAAAAGATTCAAATCAAAATGGCGGATCATAACAGCTGGAATATTACGACAACAAAGATACTCATACGCGGCTTCGGTGGCGTAGTCGGTAATATGCTGAGCTTCTATGCCCAAGGTAGCGGGTTCAAACCCGGCCGAAGCCGTCTGAATTTTAAGAGCGTTAAAAATCCCTCAGTATGCCTTCCTTCAGAGGGGAAGTAAAGCCGGCGGTCCCATGTCATAGATTTATGGCATGTTATATAACCTTCCACTAATTACACCTGTGTGAAGCTAAATTGTATAGGTTCGAAATGTAAACAATGCTCTTAGGTTTCTACGTTCGTTGCCAAGAGCTGATTGTGGTGGCGTCTAGTAGCTAAGTTCTGAACTAGACGTAGTAGTCGTTGACGGTGGCGTTTGACGGCAAACGTAGGAACTATTTGAAAAAAATCAAAGTTGCAGTCCTTACTTGAATTTAAAAAACAGATACACACACTAATACAGTCATCACAATTAACACCGGTTATCAGACAGATTCTACACACACCCAAAGTACACGGGGCTACATGACAGCGTTGTCGCAGCCCCTAAACTAAGGTACCAACCAACCAACCAAGATGCTCATATCAGAGTGTGAAATGCATGAAATGTTAAATAATGAATGGTATACAATGTAAATCATAAATAACAGATAGAAAGTGCAGATGAAAATAGCCGAGGCTATAGGCGCTGCACATAAAGGGTCCACATTTCAGGACATAAAGAGGAATTAAATAGTTAAATAGGCTGAAATAAGCCGTGAATAGTAGTGTGTTTTATTATAATTCATTAATTTCACTTATGGTATTAAAAGCGAGTGTAAATAAGCAGCTTTACTCACACGGTAACTTGCTGCTGATCGTCATGGAAGTACAACTCCTCGAGAGGGAACGGCCGTATCATAGAGGCTGCCCGACCTGTTGGGAGCGGCTGTAGGACCTGTGGAAACAACAACACTTTTGTTATACTGGGTCTAGTCCCTCACTAAGATAGGCCTGAAGTACGTCACAGAAGACAGACAACAATCAGCTCATGCTGCCAACTGTCAATAGTGCATTATGCAACGAGCCTATCATGGCAATAATTAATAGTTAGTTATTGTTGTTTTAAGGGGCTGAACTACGAGGTCATCTGCCCCGGCAATAATTAAGACACTTTATGTTCGACTCTAACTATTATGAGTCAGAAAACTGTATCATAATGAGGCTCATTATATTGCTATTTTTAGCCTACTTTTCACATTTTGCAAAAACGAGGAAAAAGTAGACTTATGAGATCGATCCGGGAAAATGTGTGTCTGTCTGTCTGGCTGTGTGTGTGTGTCCCCCCTATCAACTCCTAAACGGCTGCAGCAATCAAAACCAAATTTAGTATGAGTAAAGATGTGCACCGGAATATCTCACGTCCATATTTGAAAATGATGTCAGTGCTACCAATTGCTGAAAAAACGCACTAGAAATTTGAGCTCCATGTTGGATATCTTGCAAGGTATGCATGGGAGCTATTCCAAAATTGGTACACATGCAGATAATACTATTTCAGTTTAATTTCCAGGAGGCCAACAATGACAGTGTTGCCAAAATAATGTTAAGCCTTCTGATAGGTCCAATGTTTAAATGCATATAACTTCTACACTATCAATTGGATTTCAACCAAATTTTGTATGTAATATCTGTACATAAACAGATATGATTGAGTGTATTCTTAAGAGCCACCAGGTCTGCCAACTGTTAATAATTGCTCTCTCTATTTTTTTTATCCAAATACCAATATATCAGAATGTATGCATGCCAACAGCTTTAAACTATGCACACGTATATTCCGACTTTTTAGATTAATTTTGAGTAACTTATATACGTCAGTTCTACCAACATGATTATAAGCCTGCTGATAGTACCAATTTTTAAATACATGTAACTTCTATACTATCAGTTGGATTACAACCAAATTTCGTATGTGCTATGAGTACCATAACAGAATGACTGTAAGTATTGTTAAGAGCAATCAGGGCTGCCAACTGTTAATAAATGCTGTCTATATTGTTTTTACCCTAATAACAATCTATCAGAAAGTATGCAAGCCAACAGCTCTATACTTTGCACATTGCACCTGACATTGTAGATTAATTTGGAGTATTTAATACAAGGCAGTGCTGCCAACATGATTCTATGCCTGCTGATATGTCCAATTTTAAAATACATGTAACTTCTATACTAACAAATGGATTTCATCCAAAATTGGCACAACAAGATATAATAATATTTCAGATTATTTCTGACCAGCACACGCATGGTATTGTTGGCAACATGATTTTACGCGTGCTGATAGATCCAGTGTCTAACTGCATGTAACGTCCATTGGACTTCAACCTAATTTTCTATTCTGTACCTTAAGAGATGGAACTAAGAATATATTCAGTAACCAGGGCTGCCAACTGTAGTGCTCTATTAGGCTGCATTATACCAGGTATATTTTGAACTAATTTGATATTTCGATATTACCAACTTAATTTTGTCATTATTCTAGATAGGTTCATATACTGTAGAATAATCATTGGCATGAAAAGTAGGCTGTATAGTTCTTCACGGAACTTCTTGTTCATTATGAAACAGTTTCTCCCACCAATCAGAGCTCAAGAAACAGTTGTGTGACCAATTAGATAAGGATACCTTCGCGCATGCACCGTCCATATGTTCGCGTAAATAAACTGGTGAATATGAGACAAGAAATAGCACAGTACCTTAATATCCCCAAAACCAATTTCTACACAGCGCGTGGTTTTGAAACGACTTCGGTGACAGTTTTACTGAATACTGGTGCACAATCTGAACATATGGTATTGAAGCACACAGAGCGCATGCGTCGGTTGTCCAGAGAGCTTGGAAAACAGAGATATACTACCCACCGCAGCACCCGATCACTACATTCTAGTGACTGAACAGATATTTATGAATACTGTATTTATGCTAAAACATATAATCAAGTTATAATTATCGTCGAACATAAACAGTCGTACGCAACTCGCCTATAATGGTAATTAAGACACTCGCATGGAAATTATAAAACTCGCATACGCTCGATTTTTATAAAAAATACTCGTGTCTTAATTATAGCCATTATAGGCTCGTTGCATAATGTACTATTATAATTTCCATACGAGTGTCTTAATTACCATTATAAGTGAGTAGCATACGACTGTATATGTTCGACGATAATTATAACTATTTTATGTTCGAACATAAATATTCATAAGTATCTGTCGAGATTTCACCAGTTTTATGTATTGAACAGAGCGCATGAGACGCAGAGAATGCCTTGTATTTGACCACGGGCTCCTTGAATACCCCACTATGACACTAGTCACGCAGTGAAAATTAAAATAGGAGGCCTTGGAAGTCAGCGCAGGTGCGATGCTATTCTAATGGTCAGACCGCTCTTTCTTGAGCTCTGATTGGTGGGAGAAACTGTCTCATAATGAAAAATAGTGTTATAATGAGCCTCATTATAATACAGTTTTCTGACATACAGTATAATAGTCAGGATCGAACATAAAATACATTATTTTACCCCTGGCACTGTACAGCCCATGAAGGGCTAAGGCCGACCAAGCGACCGCTGCCCAGCCATTTGGCCTGCAGATATTGGGGTGACGCGTGATCAGCGCGTCGGTTCCCCTCGACCGTTAATCTTGGTATTCGTGATCGGGGCGCTGTCTCACTGTCAGACAGCTACTCAATTGTCCTCACGAGGCTGAGTGCACCCCGTTCCAACCCTCACGTCAGTTTTAAAATCCCTGACGGAGCCGGGGATCGAACCCGGGGCCTCCGGGTGAGAGGCAGGCGCGCTACCCCAACACCACGGGGCCGGCAAAATACATTATAGTTTTTTATTTTTATTTTTTTTAGGGAATGAGGAAAATCTTGCCTGAGACGCTTGTGAGAGTCCGCACTCCATAAGTGTGTGGGATTCTCACCCACTAAAATCCACGTTCCCTTTGCGACTCCTCCCCGGAACCGCTCTCGCATTACTTCAGGGCGTCGTCGTGCGTGAAGCCTCTTATGTTTCTTCTTCCTTCAATTCTTCTTTTCAGTATTATCGCATCTAACAAGGGGACCCTACGGCAATCGGATTTTTGTAATTTTTTCCGCTTCGGGTACGTAAAGTTCAGACCTCGAACAATAATTTCCCCAAGCCGTTCGACGCCATATCCATAAATTCTCGAGAAAATCGACTTCCAAGTTTTCCGAGCGCTTCATATCCAGTTCAGTAATCGCCGGGACGCTAGTTCGAGTCTCACTTAGGGTGCTATATTTTCTTTTCTTTCAATTCATATAGACCTACACGATACACGCAGAACTGTTATTCGGAATAATGACAGATCTCGAAGAAACCGCCATATTCAAATATTCCATCACATTCAATTTTACTCATTCCATTGTTTACATTTTTTATTTTATTTTTTATTTTTTTGTCGTTTACCCTCCAGGTTGGTGGAACCCACGGACTCAGCGAGGGAACTCACCACTACCGCCTCTACGGGCAGTGTCCTAGAGCTGGGAACATCGAATCGGAAGGGATACAACTGGTGAGGTGGGACTGGCACCTCGCCCAGGCGGCCTCACCTGCAAAGCGAACAGGGGCCTCATGAGGGAAGGTAAGGGATGGTTGGATGGATAGGCAAGGAAGAGGGAAGGAGGCAGCCGTGGCCTTGAAGAAGGTACCATCCCGGAATTTGCCCGAAGACGAAGTGGGAAACCACGGAAAACCACTTCGAGGATGGCTGAGGGGGAATCGAATCCCCTCTACTCATTTGGGTCACCCGAGGCTGAGTAGACCCCGTTCCAGTCCTCGGACCACTTTTCAAATTTCGTGGCAGAGCCGGGAATCGAACCCAGGACTTCCGGGGCGACAGCTAACCATGCTGACCGCTACGCTACGGAGGCGACATTTCTTCTATTCATAATTTTTATTAATCTACAAGGTGTGAATATTATTGCTGGATATAATTTGTGTCCCTTACTCGCAATTTCAAATAAGAGTATTAGGAATGAGACGTGCGCTTTTTCATTGGAAATTATAATTACATATCTGTGAATTACTACAGACTTGATGTTTTTATATTTCAATCTCATTAGCAGTATATGAATTGAAAGTAGAAAAGAACAAAATATAGCACCACAGGTGAGCCTCGAGCTAGCGTCCCGGAGATTACTGGGTCCGAATGTTATCGGGTGAGCCACGCGTCCTGGTCGAGCTCAGTAACATCATTACTGGATATGAAGCGCTCGGAAAACTTGGAAGTCGATTTTCTCGAGAATTTATGAATAAGGCATCGAACGGCTTTGCGGAATTATTGTTCGAGGTCTGAAATTTACGGACCCGAAGCGGAAAAAAATACAAAAATCCGATTGCCGTAGGGTCCCCTTGTAAGTCGCTCGTCTTTTGGCGCAATGTACTCTCCACATACACTGCTACCTTTTCCCAGGATCCTTGAGTTTTCAGTATAACATGCACGATGTTACCTGGAGTCAGTTCTCCCTGCTCGCTTCCAAGCATCTTCTTTGTGGCAGCCAATGGACACAAATAAAGAAAGTGTGGTGTACGCCATCGATGGCATTGCAGTAGCGTAAATGCACATCGGACTACTCGCTCGCTCAATTCTGTGGAGGAATTTCCGGAAGTATCTTTGACCTGTCAGGAACTGTGTGAGGTAATAGTTCACTTCACCATGATTCCGGTTGACCCAGTCAGCTAGAGATGGTATCAGCCTCTTCGTCCATTTCCCGCGGGAATCATCTTCCCATCTCTGTTGCCATTGATCCATTCTGTGGCTGACAGCTAGCTTCTTTGCCCGTTTTCTTCCCAGCTCTTCTCAGTGGCTAAGGAGTGAAAATGAGCAATAATTTAATTTTACAAATGTACACATTTCCAAGAACTCGGGACGGAGAATACCAGAAACGAATTCTGAAATTTAAATATTCAAGTCATATCTATTGTTTTATGCAATAAATTTTAAAAATAGGAGCTGATGACCTCAATGATCCACGACTTAAAACAACTGTCTGCGTGGTGCAGCGGCAACGTTCCCGCCTGCTGTGCCCAATGTTTTAGGATCGAATCCTGGCGCAGTCAGTTGGCATTTGAGGATGCGCAAATGCGAGGGAGCCATGCCAGTAGATTTACTGACAGGTTAAAGACGCCCTTCAGGGTAAAATTTCGACCCTCCGGCGTTTCTAAAATCCGCTGCAGTTACGTAAAACCAATAACATTGTTATTATTATTATTAATAGCGGACTGTGCGAGAAATCCCGCATGTTCATGTCGCGTATTTTCCTACAGCAACAGTATTTGCAAATCGCACACATCTTAAAATAATTGATATTTATGAAATTAGAATCCAAATCGTCACTGCTAATATCATTTGTGTGCTGAGTCCATTGATTGACATCCACACTCCCTATATACACACTGGGCCGAAGATATTCCTAAGGATTTTACGTTCTAGTTTTTCTAAATTTTTAGTTAATAATCTTCCCCCAAAGCCTCCGTAGCTTAGGCGGCAGCACGCCGGCCTCTCACCGCTGGGTCCGTGGTTCAAATCCCGGTCACTCCATGTGAGATTTGTGCTGGACAAAGTGGAGGCAGACAGGTTTTTCTCCGGGTACTCCGGTCTTCCCTGTCACTATTTCATTCCAGTAACACTCTTCACTATCCTTTCATTTCATCTGTCATTCATTTGATCATTGTCCCAGAGGAGTGCGACAGGCTTCAGCAGCCGGCACAGTTCATATCCTCGCCGCTAGATGGGGGCTTCATTAATTTTCAATTTTGATTTTGTTGTTGTGTAGGTTCCAGGGGATTCTAGAGGCTTTTAGTAATTAAGAAATTCTCTCTCTATTTGCTTCAAGATTTAATCCAGACAGTTGTATGATATTTCCTAAGCATTTGAAATTATATACCTGATGGATTATTATCATTATTATTATTATTATTATTATTATTATTATTATGTTTACTACTTACCTCGTTGAGGGCGTCATCCAGCGACTCTTCAGCGCCTGTTACGGAACCTTTCTCGTCGTCTGCAACAGAAACGAATTCATATCAACACAAACACAGTTTTGTACGAGCTTTTGTTGGAGCTAATGATTGTGATAATAATAATATTACCGTAGCGAATGTCTACCCGATATTATTCCAGCCTTTGCGGGGTCAGATATGAGAAGAGATGAATTATTAATTCGTTGGTACCGGGTGAGTTAGCCGAGGTCGTTGCGGCATGACTGTTGGCAGTCGCTCACATCCGGGAGGCGAGGAGGTTCGAATCCCCCCGCCGGCAACCTTGAAGATGGTCTTCTGTGGTTTCCCATCTTCCTTCCAGGCAAATGCCGGGGTTGGTCCTTAACTATAGGCCACAGCCACTACCTTCCAACTCCTCGACCCTCCCTTCCAACTTTCCTCCCCAACGGTATTTGTAGCTCACCCATTGGGTGTCCGTCTCGAAACAGCTACAAAACTGGCGAGCCGAACATGTCCTCGGACACTCCCGGCACTAAAAGCCATACGCAAAAAATTAATTCGTTGGTTGTTACGGTCGGATGTCCTTCCTGACGACAATCCCAAAAGAGGAGTTAATGAGCGATGGAATGAATGGAAATGGGTGGGGAGTTGAAAGGAAGTGACTGTTCCTCCAGTTGAAAACTCTGTCGAGGACGGCCGATGGTGGAGTTCGAACCAACTTGTGTACCGAGACTGAAGCATCGTAACTCTATGCCTCCTATCTAATGTCCTGTTATCTATGGAGTCGACATTGCCTCCTATCTAATATCATGTTATCTATGGAGTCGACATGGCCTCCTATCTAATATCATGATACCTATGGAGTCGACATGGCCTCCTATCTAATATCATGTTATCTATGGAGGTGACATGGCCTCCTATCTAATATCGTGTTATCTATGGAGGCGACATGGCCTCCTATCTAATATCATGTTATCTATGGAGGCGACATTGCCTCCTATCTAATATCATGTCATCTACGGAGGTGACAATGCCTCCTATCTGATACCATGTTATCTATGGAGGTGGCATTGCCTCCTATCTGATACCATGTTATCTATGGAGGTGGCATTGCCTCCTATCTGATACCATGTTATCTATGAAGGTGACATTGCCTCCTATCTGATACCACGTTATCTATGGAGGTGACATGTCCTCCTATCTAATATCATGTTATCTATGAAAGTGACATGGCCTCCTATCTAATATCATGTTATCTATGGGGGTGACATGGCCTCCTATCTAATATCATGTTATCTATGGAGGCGACATGGCCTCCTATCTAATATCATGTTATCCATGGAGGCGACATGACCTCCTATCTGATACCATGTTATCTATGGAGACGACATGCCCTCCTATCTGATACCATGTTATCTATGGAGACGACATGCCCTCCTATCTAATACCATGTTATCTATTGAGAAGACATGCCCTCCTATCTGATACCATGTTATCTATGGAGACGACATGCCCTCCTATCTAATACCATGTTATCTATGGAGGCGACATGACCTCCTATCTGATACCATGTTATCTATGGAGACGACATGCCCTCCTATCTAATACCATGTTATCTATTGAGACGACATGCCCTCCTATCTGATACCATGTTATCTTTGGAGACGACATGCCCTCCTATCTGATACCATGTTATCTATGGAGACGACATGCCCTCCTATCTAATATCATGTTATCTATGGAGACGACATGCCCTCCTATCTGATACCATGTTATCTATGGAGACGACATGGCCTCCTATCTAATACCATGTTATGTATGGAGGCGACATGCCCTCCTATCTGATACCATGTTATCTATGGAGACGACATGCCCTCCTATCTAATATCATGTTATCTATGGAGACGACATGCCCTCCTATCTGATACCATGTTATCTATGGAGACGACATGCCCTCCTATCTAATACCATGTTATCTATGGAGGCGACATGACCTCCTATCTGATACCATGTTATCTATGGAGACGACATGCCCTCCTATCTAATACCATGTTATCTATTGAGACGACATGCCCTCCTATCTGATACCATGTTATCTTTGGAGACGACATGCCCTCCTATCTGATACCATGTTATCTATGGAGACGACATGCCCTTCTATCTAATATCATGTTATCTATGGAGACGACATGCCCTCCTATCTGATACCATGTTATCTATGGAGACGACATGGCCTCCTATCTAATACCATGTTATCCATGGAGGCGACATGCCCTCCTATCTGATACCATGTTATCTATGGAGACGACATGCCCTCCTATCTGATACCATGTTATCTATGGAGACGACATGCCCTCCTATCTGATACCATGTTATCTATGGAGGCGACATGCCCTCCTATCTAATACCATGTTATCTATGGAGGCGACATGACCTCCTATCTGATACCATGTTATCTATGGAGACGACATGCCCTCCTATCTAATATCATGTTATCTATGGAGACGACATGGCCTCCTATCTAATACCATGTTATCCATGGAGGCGACATGCCCTCCTATCTGATACCATGTTATCTATGGAGACGACATGCCCTCCTATCTGATACCATGTTATCTATGGAGACGACATGCCCTCCTATCTGATACCATGTTATCTATGGAGGCGACATGCCCTCCTATCTAATACCATGTTATCTATGGAGGCGACATGCCCTCCTATCTGATACCATGTTATCTATGGAGACGACATGCCCTCCTATCTAATATCATGTTATCTTTGTAGACGATATGCCCTCCTATATGATACCATGTTATCTATAGAGACGACATGCCCTCCTATCTAATACCATGTTATCTATGGAGGCGACTTGCCCTCCTATCTGATACCATGTTATCTATGGAGACGACATGCCCTCCTATCTAATACCATGTTATCTATGGAGGCGACATGACCTCCTATCTGATACCATGTTATCCATGGAGACGACATGCCCTCCTATCTGATACCATGTTATCTATGGAGACGACATGCCCTCCTATCTAATATCATGTTATCTATGGAGACGACATGCCCTCCTATCTGATACCATGTTATCTATGGAGACGACATGGCCTCCTATCTAATACCATGTTATCCATGGAGGCGACATGCCCTCCTATCTGATACCATGTTATCTATGGAGACGACATGCCCTCCTATCTAATATCATGTTATCTTTGTAGACGATATGCCCTCCTATCTGATACCATGTTATCTATGGAGGCGACTTGCCCTCCTATCTGATACCATGTTATCTATGGAGACGACATGCCCTCCTATCTAATACCATGTTATCTATGGAGGCGACATGACCTCCTATCTGATACCATGTTATCCATGGAGACGACATGCCCTCCTATCTGATACCATGTTATCTATGGAGACGACATGCCCTCCTATCTAATACCATGTTATCTATGGAGACGACATGCCCTCCTATCTGATACCATGTTATCTATGGATACGACATGCCCTCCTATCTGATACCATGTTATCTATTGAGACGACATGACTCTTTAGTTTGCCTTTCCGTGTTATTGGATCCATTGCTGCGCTCAGATTATAGGAGCTATTGTATATTAGGGGCGCCGAACAAGAACCTGTAAGTCAAGTCAAAATAATTATTGCACTGTGTAATAAACAGAGCCTCCGTGGCTTAGGCGGCAGCACGCCGGCCCCTCACCGCTGGGTCCGTGGTTCAAATCCCGGTCACTCCACGTGAGATCTGTGCTGGACAAAACGGAGGCAGAAAGGGTTTTCTCCGGGTACTCCGGTTTTCCCTGTCACAATTTTATTCCAGCAACACTCTCCACTATCATTTAATTTCATCTGTCATTCATTTAATCATTGCCCCAGGGGAGTGCGACAGGCTTCGGCAGCCGGCACAGTTCATATCCTCGCCACTAGATGGGGGCTTCATTCATTTCATTCCTGACCCGGTCGGAGACTGGAAGCAGGCTGTGGATTTTCATTTTCATTATTATTATTATCATAGGCCGGTGTGACTTTAAGGTCCATAAAGGCTCCGCCCACCCGGGGCTGTATTGCACAAAATTTGCTTAGTAAATATCTTGAAAAATAAACTTTAAATTGCAGATATTCTACTTAAAATAAATGGTTATACCTTGTCCCATCTCTAAAAGAATTTCAGTATACGTAACTCATCCCTAGCTTAACATTCTCGTACGGTGTATTGTCATAGCGAGGGCCTCTCTACAGAACCTTCCGTGTAAACTACAGGTTGATTATCTATGTGCGCCCCGATAAACACGGCAAGCTAAGCCGGCTGTGACTGGCGCAGATCGCGGGCTCGCGTACCCAGTTCAGCCGGTGGTGGCGCGCAGTCTCACACTTTTACCGAACATGTTCAATAATGTGTACTTACAGTGCCCATAGTCCTCCCTGTCTTGTAACACCCACCTGACATCTTCTGATGAAAGAATGTCTGTCAACTCTTTATTATTTACGGAGCCTGTTTGCTTGAATCGTTTAGCGAGCCTCCTAATTGTACTGGCATTAGGCACAGGTCTTCCTGGAAACTTGAATCGAAATTTTCGTCTCGTTTCAGAACAAGACTTCCTGCTTTTCATATACGAATTATGGATATACACACGTTCGCGCAATGTGAATTGGTGTCTAGGCATGAATAACAATCACAGTAATCACAATACTCAATAAACGTGCAACACTAACGTCTAAGATTTGCAGATACACGTCCATATGAATGACAAAACACGTGTGAACTAACGATATGAGTCAGCGGAGCGGGTTATTGTACCGGCTGAACCAGGCGCCCGCGATCTGCGCCAGTCACAGTCGGCTTAGCTTGCCGTGTTTATCGGGGCGCACATAGATAATCAACCTGTACATGGACTGTGAGGCTGGGTGAGGAAACAGTGGACATAGCACTGTCTTGCACGCGAAATATTCTGTACTATGACAGGTTTTTCTTTTCTCTTCAAAGGCTGGATAATAAATTGGCCAATAACGTTGTATTGGAGCGGGAAAAAAAAGATCTCTCCATTTCACTTCCTGCTTCTGTCTCTGTTTGAAGGTCAAATCGGATTACGGGAGATGGGTCCACCCAACAGGTACTTAGCCATTGTTCACTGCTTGCTCATTTTATATGGAAATTCGAAGCCATTCTGTTTTCAGTGTTTCCTATACAAATTGTCTTTTGCTACTTTTCACACGGTCATCACGATTGTGCCCAATGATTTGGGCGAGGTACAAGTTATAAACATATAAGGTGCGTTCAATAAGTAACGAGCCGGAGGCATAATAACAGAAACCAGTACCTCTATGTTAGAAGTATTGGCCCTGGCTGTTGAGGCACTTGTCCCACTGTGACACGAGGCGGTGAATGGCTGCGATGTGAACCAGTTCCGCACGTACAGCTGGACGTCGGCGTCCGAGGTGAATCGTTGGCCCCGCAGAGCCCTTTTCAGGGGACCAAACATGGCGTAATCACAGGGTGATAGGTCTGGACTGTATGGAGGGTGGCCGAGAACCTCCCATTTGAATTTCTGCTGGAGTGCCACGACTGTGTTGGCCGTATGAGGTCGTGCATTGTCGTGGAGCGACCACGGTGGCTATGGCGTTCACTGCCACTCGGTGGTCCTGGGTAATGAGTGCATCAACCAGCTGGACGTTGTCACGGGTAATGCAGAAGGGGTGCCCCAGACCGGTCAGCATCGGCATACGACACCCGTCCTTCCCTGAAACGCTTGTGCCACGCCTTGACCCTTGCAAGGGACATGCAGTGTTCGCCGTACACTTGTGACATTCGGCGATGAATGTCCGTTCCCCCTACTCCTTCCGCTGTCAGAAACCGAACAACGCCTCTTTGCTCATCGGTTGACGGCGCCATGTCACTGTTTGCAATGCGACTGGCAGCGTTGGACGATTGATGCATGCTGCTGGTCGCTTTGTATCGTCACGTGACGTGCACGCGTGCCCTCTAGCGACGGGCTGTGACCTTCCACGCTCTAGTCGGAACCACACCTCGTTACACACGCCACGATTAGCCGATGTAGTCACCGGTTTGCGCGTTCCAGCCTAAAAATCGCTACTTTTTAAACGCACCTAATATAAACACACTCCTGGAAAAAATTACATCCTGTGCGAAAGTCTATAAGTGATGATGATGATGATAATTGTAGTTTTAAGGGGCCTAACATCTAGGTTATCGGCCCCTAATGGTTTGGCTGATAGTGAAAGATGAGATGAGAATGAAAACTATAACTAATACTAACTACAGACTTACAAACTAGAAGAAGAAATGGAAAACAAATAAAGGATAAGGCAAATAAAGGACAGGAAGAAAAGAAATGCCCTCAACCCTCGAAGAATGAGGATTGAGGGACTTGGAAGGAAGGAGAGCCATGAAAGGCAGATGGGGAAGGGGAAAGAGGAGAGGGCCCGCCCCAAAGTCAGTGGAAAAAGGGGACAAAACGGACCCAGCTCAGGAATGCCTCGGGATCGCCAACTCCCGAACTCACCAGCCCCTGAGGGTGTAGCAATATCCAGGGTGCACCAGAAGTGGTGGGGCTACACACCCTGCCACCTTGAGGCCTTGAGCAGAAGGCAGGAGATACTGTGAGCCCCTGAGGGTGTAGCAATATCCAGGGTGCACCAGGAGTGGTGGGGCTACACACACCCTGCCTCCTTGAGGGCCTTGTGCTGAAAGCAGGATATACTGTGAGCCCCTGAGGGTGTAGCAATATCCGGGGTGCACAAGACGTGATGGGGCTACACACACCCTGCCTCCTTGAGGGTCTTGAGCAGAAGGCAGGAGATACTGTGAGCCCCTGAGGGAGTAGCAATATCCTGGGTGCACCAGAAGTGGTGGGGCTACACACACCCTGCCACCTTGAGGACCTTGTGCAGAAGGCAGGAGATACTGTGAGCCCCTGAGGGTGAAGCAATATCCAGGGTGCACCAGAAGTGGTGGGCCCTACATACACCCTGCCTCCTTGAGGGCCTTAAGCAGAAGGCAGGAGATACTGTGAGCCCCTGAGAATGTAGCAATATCCAGGGTGCACCAGAAGTGGTGGGGCCTACATACACCCTGCCTCCTTGAGGGCCTTGTGCAGAAGGCAGGAGATACTGTGAGCCCCTGAGGGTGTAGCAATATCCAGGGTGCACCAGAAGTGGTGGGGCTATACACTCCCCGCCTCCTTGAGGGCCTGGAGCAGAAGGCAGGAGATATTATGAGCCCTTGAGGGTGTAGCACTATCTAGGGTGCACCAGTAGTGGTGGGGCTACACACACACCCTGCCTCCTTGAGGGCCTTGAGCACAAGGCAGGAGATACTGTGAGCCCCTGAGGGTGTAGCAATATCCAGGGTGCACCAGAGGCGGTGGGGCTACACACACCCTGCCACCTTGAGGGCCTTGTGCAGAAGGCAGGAGATACTGTGAGCCCCTGAGGGTGTATTAATGTCCAGGGTGCACCAGAAGTGGTGGGGCTACACACACCCTACCTCCTTGAGGGCCTTGAGCAGAAGGCAGGAGATACTGTGAGCCCCTGAGGGTGTAGCACTATCCTGGGTGCACCAGAGTTGGTGGGGCTACACACACCCTGCCTCCTTGAGGGCCTTGAGCAGAAGGCAGGAGATATTGTGAGCCCCTGAGGGTGTAGCAATATCCAGGGTGCACCAGAAGTGGTGGGGCTACACACACACCCTGCCTCCTTGAGGGCCTTGAGCAGAAGGCAGGAGATACTGTGAGCCCCTGAGGTTGTAGCAATATCCAGGGTGCACCAGAAGTGGTGGGGCTACACACACCCTGCCTCCTTCAGGGCTTTGAGCAGAAGGCAGGAGACACATTGAGTTCCTGAGGGTGTAGCAATATCCAGGGTGCACCAGAAGTGTTGGGGCTACACACACCCTGCCTCCTTGAGGGCCTTGTGCAGACGGCAGGAGATACTGCGAGCCCCTGAGGGTGTAGCAAAATCCAGGGTGCACCAGAAGTGCTGGGGCTACACTCACCCTGCATCCTTGAGGGCCTTGAGCAGAAGGCAGGAGATACTATGAGCCCCTGAGGGTGTAGCACTATCCAGGGTGCACCAGAAGTGGTGGGGCTACACACACCCTGCCTCCTTCAGGGCCTTGAGCAGAAGGCAGGAGATACTGTGAGTCCCTGAGGGTGTAGCAATATCCAGGGTGCAACAGAAGTGGTGGGGTTACACACACCCTGCCTCCTTGAGGGCCTTGAGCAGAAGGCAGGAGATACTGTGAGTTCCTGAGGGTGTAGCAATATCCAGGGTGCACAAGAAGTGGTGGGGCTACACTCACCCTGCCTCCTTGAGGGCCTTGTGCAGAAGGCAGGAGATACTGCGAGCCCCTGAGGGTGTAGCAATATCCAGGGTGCACCAGAGGCGGTGGGGCTACACACACCCTGCCTCCTTGAGGGCCTTGTGCAGAAGGCAGGAGATACTGTGAGCCCCTGAGGGTGTATTAATGTCCAGGGTGCACCAGAAGTGGTGGGGCCTACATACACCCTGCCTCCTTGAGGGTTTTCAGCAGAAGGCAGGATATACTACGAGCCCCTGAGGGTGTAGCAATATCCAGGGTTCACCATAAATGGTGGGGCCTACATACACCCTGCCTCCGTGAGGGCCTTGTGCAGAAGGCAGGAGATACTGTGAGCCCCTGAGGGTGTAGCAATATCCAGGGTGCACCAGAAAAGGTGGGGCTACACACACCCTGCCTCCTTGAGGGCCTTGTGCTGAAAGCAGGATATACTTTGAGCCCCTGAGGGTGTAGCAATATCCAGGGTGCACAAGAAGTGATGGGGCTACACACACCCTGCCTCCTTGAGGGTCTTGAGCAGAAGGCAGGAGATACTGTGAGCCCCGGAGGCAGTAGCAATATCCTGGGTGCACCAGAAGTGGTGGGGCTACACACACCCTGCCTCCTTGAGGGCCTTGTGCAGAAGGCAGGAGATACTGTGTGCCCCTGAGGGTGAAGCAATATCCAGGGTGCACCAGAAGTGGTGGGCCCTACATACACCCTGCCTCCTTGAGAGCCTTAAGCAGAAGGCAGGAGATACTGTGAGCCCCTGAGAATGTAGCAATATCCAGGGTGCACCAGAAGTGGTGGGGCCTACATACACCCTGCCTCCTTGAGGGCCTTGTGCGGAAGGCAGGAGATACTGTGAGCCCCTGAGGGTGTAGCAATATCCAGGGTGCACCAGAAGTGGTGGGGCTACACACTCCCTGCCTCCTTTAGGGCCTTAAGCAGAAGGCAGGAGATATTATGAGCCCTTGAGGGTGTAGCACTACCTAGGGTGCACCAGTAGTGGTGGGGCTTCACACACACCCTGCCTCCTTGAGGGCCTTGAGCACAAGGCAGGAGATACTGTGAGCCCCTGAAGGTGTAGCACTATCCAGGGTGCACCAGAAGTGGTGGGGCCTACATACACCCTGCCTCCTTGAGGGCCTTGTGCTGAAAGCAGGAGATACTCCGAGCCCCTGAGGGTGTAGCACTATCCTGGGTGCACCAGAGGTGGTGGGGCTACACACACCCTGCCTCCTTGAGGGCCTTGAGCAGAAGGCAGGAGATATTGTGAGCCCCTGAAGTAGGAATAAAAGAGCGGTTCTGGGACAGGGGCTAATGGGCAATATGGCCGCCGCGCGCAACTGCCCTGTGTTATTCTTATGGAGAGGTCAGTCATAGCTGGGTCAGGGGCTAATGGGCAATATGGCTGCCACGCCCTGAGACATTGCATGACGTCACAGAGAGAGGTTGACAGTGTAACGTTGCTAAATGGAATATTTATTATTATTATTATTATTATTATTATTATTATTATTATTAGGTAATCATGCATTGATCACGTACAATCAAGACCAGTCTTATATTGTCCACTTTTTGGTGTAGTGGCTAGCATTCTTAGCTGTTACTTTAGAGACCCGGGTTTGAGTCCTGGCTCTGTCAAGAAATTTAATTCTGGGCTGAGGGTTCATACGGGGTACAATCAGCCTTGTAAGGCAAAAAAATCAGAGTAGCTATGTTTAATTCATACCTCAGCCATTCTGCCAAACCCAACTGAACCTAACCTAACCTAACCTAACCTAACTTGAAAGTAAAAAGAAAAAAAAAACTGAGAGCAAAAAGTGTAATCAGAAAGTAAGAGCAAATGTAAGAGCACATATAATAAACTTAGTTAAAACCTAACCTAACCTAACCTAAACTAACTTCACCTAACCTAACCTAACCCAACTTAACCTAACCTAACCTAACCTAACTTCAAAGTGCAAGCAAAAAAAGTGAGAGCAAAAATTGTAATGAAAAAATTAAGAGCAAATGTAAGAACACAAATAATAAACTTAGTTATAACCTACCCTAACCTAACCAAACCTAACCTAACCAAGCATTTCCTCACCTAATTTCACCTAACCTAACTTCAAAGTAAGTGCAAATATAAGAGCAAAAAGTGACAGCAAAAAGTGAGATCAAATAGTGTGTGCAAGAAAGTAAGAGCAAATGAGAGAGCACAAATAATAAACTTAGTTATAACCTAACCTAACCTAACCTAACCCACAGAAACCTCATTTTAAGATTTTAGATTTTACATTTTAACATTTTACATTTTAACATTATAGATTTTTGATTTTTTCATTTTACTTTTTTAGATTTTACATTTTTGATTTTTTGTATTTCAGTTTTAGTTTTTTTAGATTTTACATTTTAAATTTAATATTTTTTGATTTTAGATTTTACAATTTCCATTTTCCGAAAAGAGTCACTTACCTAACCTCACCAAACCTAACTTTACCAAACCTAACTTAAGCTAATCCAAAGGGCTAATGCACATACACAAAGTATATAAGGACACATGCAACTCTCCTTATGCTAGTCTTATTGGCTACTGTACAACATGATCACTACCCCAACCGTTTTTTTTTTTTCATTTTGTTGTTTACTCATTTGTCAATTTTCCAATTTCCCATTTTCAGTTTTTTTAAATGTCAGTTTTAAGTTTTTTTAATTTCATAATATGGAAACATGGATTTTGCATTTTGTTGTTTACACATTTGTCAATTTTCCAATTTCCCATTTTCAGTTTTTTTTAATGTCAATTTTAAGTTTTTAAATTTCATGATATGGAAACATGGATTTTGCATTTTGTTGTTTACACATTTGTCAATTTACCAAATTCCCATTTACAGTTTTTAAAATTTTAGTTCAATGTTTTTTCTATTTTGTCAATATGGAAACATAGATTTTCCAATTTGTGTGTTTTACATGTTCATTTTGCATTAGGAGTGGAGAGAGGTGGGTAGTAATTAAAAATGTACAAGCAGTGTCCATACAATATTTTTTATTTTAAATACATGTACACTATTTACACTTAAATACATTTTTATATATAGTCTATTTTTTGTTATAAATTGTACAGTTGTTTTTATTTTGTTTTCTATTTTATTTATTTTTGATTATGAATACTATTTTTTTTATTTTTATAGTGCCATGGTTTTATTTACTAAATAGTTTTGTTTTATGTATTTGCTAGTTGCAGGCAGAAGATTTTGATATTCATAACTTAACTCTTTAAGCATGGTTAATGATTGAGTAATGACCATAGGCATGTGTACCTATACCATCAGCATCAATCACTCTTTTATCATCACCAGGACACAAAGCAATTTTGTTTAGTCTTATAGATGATATGTCATGTTGTTTAGAAGCGATAATGTTCATGGGTATTCTTTTTACATTGTTTTTCATGACACAATCCTTATAATCTTGAAAGCTTATACAATTTTTGACAACACCTCTGCTAATACCTTTATTCTTTTTGATTTCTTTACCATTTATGTCTAAAGCGTACATTTTAGCTCTAAGTCCAACAAATGCTTTTATAATTTGTCCACAAGCCTCGTCTTTAAATTTCCCCAACGTTTTCTTGTTTGATGTAGAGTAACATATGTGATTAGTAGGATAATCTGATGTGTCCAGGTGTTCTAGGAAATCCAACTTGTCTTGATATACATCTGGGGTGTTAACCAAATATATGAACGAGTCAGTATCCATATACATGAGTTTAAGATTGTCCATGCCATAATAAGGTAGCAGGACATCATAGTGGTGGGAATACATGAGAGATTTTGAAATATCCAGTATACACATTCCAATATATATAGGCTTATTGAATACAATGTTACGTTTAGCCATGTGGAAAGCAGCTAGGTTAGGACCATAAATTGTTCTGTCGATAAATGTCGGCTTTGCTATTAGCTTTTCTGCCTTTTTGCTGTCAGTCACAAGACGTATGTCTATTCTTTTACGGATATTTTCCATTGTTTTCCCAAAAATGGCATTGTTGAATAATTTGTACAGATTTTTCTCAAAATCATTTTTGGCTTGTTTTCGAAGGTTGTTATTAAAATCAACGTATGCCTTTAACCAAGGTCTTTGTTTAAACTTTAACACCCGATGAATTTTTATCAATTTTATTCCATGATCTAAAGCCTGTTTTAATGCCATGTAGTGAACAACATATCGCCTTCGATTTCCAAGATGAGGAATTAGTTTTTTCAGAGACGAATCCTTAGGTTGTGTACACTCTGGTAGGAAAGGTAAATCGTTGTGTAGATCATGAAGGTCAGATGGGTAATCAACATCAACGTCTAGAATGTATCCCACAGGATCGTCTTTCTTTAGTTTTTCTAGATCAACAGTATCTGGAGAAACCCACTGAAATCCACCATAAGGAAGGGAGTGGCACATAGCCCACCCGTATTGGTTGTTGGCATCATCATAGGTAATAAACTGCGATGGTTTCTCAGAATCATAGGTTTCCATGTATTTATTGTTAGCTTCAGCATACCGATGAGACACTTGGCATATGCCTCCACGTATTCCAGACTCGATTAGAAGAATCTGATCGTAATCCTGTAGCAATTCCAGTTCAATTCCTGTGTAAAGGAGCATTGCCTCAAAACTTAAACCAGGCGAAGTAAAAAAGTGTGCAGCATCCACTCGGTGTGTTTCTAGTGTTTTGTTTCTAAACGTTTCAAAGCTGTCTGCTAGAAGGAGTACATCTGAAGTTAGGTAGAGGTCACAATATTCCCCTAGAGTTTTAATGTTGAACTGATTCCACACATTTTTGGCATGTTCATAGTCTTCTTGACTAACATTTTCTTGACTTAATTTGTTAAAGAATGCCTCTTTTGGAGGTAAACACGTTTCACTTAACTTTTCCCAAGAGTCAATGTAGTCATAACAAAATACCCCTTTACGAGTCATGAGCATTGCATTTTCTTTTCCAAAGTACTTGTCTGTTTCAGGGTATGATGTTAAGTTGGAAACTAAGTTTTCCAAACTACTCGGCATTAACCGAAACGTATCCACAAATCTAAGCTTAACATTTCCTACATATTTGGTAAAGGAAATGTACTTTTCTTTGGAGTTAGCGATAACATCCACTCTCTCAGTAGTACACCCCAATTGCTTTACAATGAAATTTGCGTCGTAGCCACTCATATTATGTAGAAACACAGGAACGGGGTTTCGTGTTTTACACCTCAAATTACAGTTATTGTGAGCACTTCCACGGTATTTCCCTGTAATATGGCAGTGGTCTCGAACTTTCCAGTCCTGTTGGGTAAATGGTTTTTGACACAAATAACAGGTTTCAGAACATTGGAACTCTGCTTCTTGAGCCTGAGTTAAGGCCTTTGGAACATTTAAGCTGTAAAGGCGATCAATTTCATTAGCTATTGAGATCAAACAGTCCATAAACTTTTCTGCAGCGTCAGGCCCACGATAAATAACAGGTTGGCTTGAAAGATTTGCCTTTATGTGTTCCACAGCAGGTGAGGGTTTAACGTATATACCAAAGCTCATAGGAACATGACTCTGGTATGGCACTGTATAACTTGCCTCAGGATTAGGTAGACATGTTTGATAGGGTAAGAGTATACTTTCAAAATCTGCATAGATAACGTAAGGTATTCTCAGCATTTTTTCAACATTTAAGAATTTGACAATGGGGTTTTTAATAGGCATTTCAACCCTAGCAATGTCATGCTGGACACACAAAGCTCTATGTTCTTTCATTTTTTCCATTCCTTGTTGTCCATATCGATTATCGAAGTGAGTAAAACATCGTTTACACGTATATATCTTATGTCCATGGTGAGTAATCTGATATCCTACTAGTTTATCAAAATCTTTGATAAAGACGTAGTGGTTCTGGCCGGATGATGAACTTAGCAGAAGGAGGTCACAATGGTCTTGCAGCTCTTGATCCACAACCTTTAGAGGAAACAATTTATTGTCTTTTTCCAGTCCAAATACATTTATGGATATGGCGTTGGCTTTCTCAAATTTGGGAATGTCAGCTAATGACGTAGGAAACGATATCACTGAAAAATCATACTTGTTTTCCAGGGCCTTGTATTTACTAACGCGTTCAGCTTTCGTTTTAACCAGTTTTGCTAAAATGGCATACATAAAACACTTTTCATCCTTTAAGTTTTGAGGATTAATGCAGGCTTTTCTTGCTTTTATAGCTGCTGGTAATGGAATATATGTGCTACCACGCAAAGGATTGTACTTATTTATTTTCAACCGTACTCCTTCCACTGCTAACAAAGCCCAATTACTGCCTTTTAGCTCAGATTCCTCCATTTCCGTTGTTAACTTTGTAAATTGCGTTTCCAAGAAACTACTTAAATCCGTTTCCAAAAATAGGGGATGATTTCGTGTTTTAAAAGCACGATCTGTAATTTCATTGGTAGATGTATGAATGAATCTACATTCAGCCACAAGATTAACTTTTATCGACTTGTGCATTGCTAGTTCTTTCTGCATAGCTTGTATTATTTGCTGTTTGGACTCTTTAAGGTATGAATTTAAATCCTTGCACGTATCGCAACGAATGAAATAGGATTTAAGTCGACCTTCAAAAGATGTCTCATATTCAATAAGTCCATTTTTGTCAGGGACCAATGACAGTAGGTAATGTTTTGTAGGCTCTGCCTTTTGTCTTTTAGCTGCCGACACAACATTACAACATTCTTCATGACGACGTCCATTGTAGGCATTGTTGAATGTACTACCACAGGTCTTGCACTCATGAAATTCACCACACGATACTTTATGTCGCTTCCTATGATAGTCTCGAAGAAAAGTCTTTCCACACTCTTTACACATATAGCTAGGAATGGCTTCTTCCATTATGAATGTTGATTTCTGCAAACAGCTGCTTACTGCGTATCACAGGGCTAGAGGTTGGTCGGTGAGACGGTCTTTCACGATGTGAATACCGTGAGAGGTAGTAGTCAACTGGTGATATTCTTGTGAAGGGTCCTCTAATATACCCCTAGTCTAGACCAACAGCTCTTTACAGCGTATGACAAGGCTGTATACTGGACAGTGAGACGGTCTTTCACGATGTGAACACTGTAACGAGTAGTAGTCAACTGATTATATACTTGCTAAGGGTTCTCTAATATACAATAGTCAAGACCAACAGCTACTTACTGAGTAGTACAAGGCTGTACAATAGTTGTTTTGACAGTCTTTCACGATGTGGTCACTGTGAGTAGTGGTAGTCAACTGATGATATTCTTGTTAAGGGTCCTCTAATGTACCCCTGGTTAAGGGTAACAGCTGCTCACTGCTTATGACAAGGCTAAAGACTGGTTGCTTCAACGGTCTTTCACAATGTAAACACTGCGACAGGTAGTAGTCAACTGAAAATATTCTTATAGCCTACTCAAGGTTATCAGGTACTTACTGCATATCAAAAGGCTGTACACTCATGTGTTAGACAGTCTTTTTTTTTTTGCTAAAAGACCCTCTATATTCCCTACACAAGGCTATACATGTTAGTTCTAAACACTTAGTGGTTAATTGTATAATAAATTTTTGTACAAAGCATATACGAGCACGTTTTCACTCGGTAATACTTTTACCAAATAGTCAAATGCGACACGCAAAGTATATTGCCGCTATCTAGCAGTGACTATGAGAACTACTTGACCGACCAGCATGCTACCTAGCGCTCCATTTCAACACTCGCTCACTGAACGACCAGCATGCTATCTAGCGGTCGATAGCAATACTCCTCAACTACCAGCCTGCTATCTATCGGTCAATATGACAACTCACTCAACTACCAACATGCTACATGGCTTTTTTGGTCAGTTTTTTGTTGGCTTTTTTTGTTGGCTTTTGTTGGCTTTTGTTGGCTTTTGTTGGCTTTTTGTTGGCTTTTGTTGGCTTTTGTATTAGCTCTTTTATATTTGCTCTTGTTTGTTGGGGCTTATTTGGTCTTGGAAAGTATGTCAGTCCTTTTTTATGGCTGCATATTGCTTACAGCCATGATTGTAAGCAGCAACAACAACAACAACAACAACACACAAAATTTATAAAAAAAAAAAGTACTCGAAGGTTTATCAATGACTCTCAACTCTTACACTTACCTCTATCCCATGCCTAGTCAAAAGAAATAGTGTATTTTTCAAATTTTTCAAAAAATATTTGGAAAGTAGGCTATGTCATTAATCTAAAAATCCTAAAAAGACATATGTTAACTCCAACACCTACCTCTATACCACTCTCAGTCCCCAAATAGTGTATTTTTCAAATTTTCCAAAACATATTTCCAAAATGGGTATAATTTCCAAAATTAAAATGTTTACAAAAATGTTTATTTGTCATAAATAATGGCCTTTGCCTCCTCTACAGCCGTACCAAGTCCCAGGTCTCTAGGACAACAAAATTAATAAATTTGAAAATGGGCTTATATTTCCAAAATTAAAAAGTTTACAAAAAAGTTTGTTTGACATAAATGAATGGCCTTTACCCCCTCTACCCCCACACTAAGTCTCATGTCTCTAGGACAACAAAAATAAAATTTTCAAAATGGGCTTATATTTCCAAAATTAGGAATTCTACAAAAAAGTTTGTTTGACGTAAATCAATGGTCTCTACCCCCTCTATTCCAACACCAAGTCTCAGGTCTCTAGGTCAACAAAAATAAAATTTGGAAAAAATGGTCACTATTTTGGAAACTAGGAATTCTACAAAAAAAGTTTGTTTAACATAAATGAAAGGTCTCTATCCCTTCTACCTGTAAACCAAGTTCCAGGTCTGTATGACAAAAATGAAAAAGTTCAACTGGGAAAGTAGGCGATTTTTCATATAACCAAACATTCTAAAAAGTGTTCTATGGGCTTAAAAGAATGGCCTCTATGTCCTTTAATTTTTATAATAAAACTTTTTTATTTTTTACCCTTTTTTGAAAAAAGTTCAATTTTGAAATTTTTATATTTTGGAAACTAGAAAGTCTACAAAAAAAATTTGTTTGACATAAATAAATGGCCCTGACCCCATCTACCACCAAAATATATTTCAAGTCTCTAGAATGAAAAATAACAGTAGTGGAGTGAGGGGGTTCTAACCGGTGTCATGGCCGTCGCGTCAAATAAAAAAGTTTTATTATAAAAATTAAAGGACATAGAGGCCATTCTTTTAAGCCCATAGAACACTTTTTAGAATGTTTGGTTATATGAAAAATCGCCTACTTTCCCAGTTGAACTTTTTCATTTTTGTCATACAGACCTGGAACTTGGTTTACAGGTAGAAGGGATAGAGACCTTTCATTTATGTTAAACAAACTTTTTTTGTAGAATTCCTAGTTTCCAAAATAGTGACCATTTTTTCCAAATTTTATTTTTGTTGACCTAGAGACCTGAGACTTGGTGTTGGAATAGAGGGGGTAAAGACCATTGATTTACGTCAAACAAACTTTTTTGTAGAATTCCTAATTTTGGAAATATAAGCCCATTTTGAAAATTTTATTTTTGTTGTCCTAGAGACATGAGACTTAGTGTGGGGGTAGAGGGGGTAAAGGCCATTCATTTATGTCAAACAAACTTTTTTGTAAACTTTTTAATTTTGGAAATATAAGCCCATTTTCAAATTTATTAATTTTGTTGTCCTAGAGACCTGGGACTTGGTACGGCTGTAGAGGAGGCAAAGGCCATTATTTATGACAAATAAACATTTTTGTAAACATTTTAATTTTGGAAATTATACCCATTTTGGAAATATGTTTTGGAAAATTTGAAAAATACACTATTTGTGGACTGAGAGTGGTATAGAGGTAGGTGTTGGAGTTAACATATGTCTTTTTAGGATTTTTAGATTAATGACATAGCCTACTTTCCAAATATTTTTTGAAAAATTTGAAAAATACACTATTTCTTTTGACTAGGCATGGGATAGAGGTAAGTGTAAGAGTTGAGAGTCATTGATAAACCTTCGAGTACTTTGTTTTTTTTAAATAAATTTTGTGTGTTGTTGTTGTTGTTGTTGTTGTTGCTGCTTACAATCATGGCTGTAAGCAATATGCAGCCATAAAAAAGGACTGACATACTTTCCAAGACCAAATAAGCCCCAACAAACAAGAGCAAATATAAAAGAGCTAATACAAAAGCCAACAAAAGCCAACAAAAAGCCAACAAAAAGCCAACAAAAGCCAACAAAAGCCAACAAAAAGCCAACAAAAGCCAACAAAAAAGCCAACAAAAAACTGACCAAAAAAGCCATGTAGCATGTTGGTAGTTGAGTGAGTTGTCATATTGACCGATAGATAGCAGGCTGGTAGTTGAGGAGTATTGCTATCGACCGCTAGATAGCATGCTGGTCGTTCAGTGAGCGAGTGTTGAAATGGAGCGCTAGGTAGCATGCTGGTCGGTCAAGTAGTTCTCATAGTCACTGCTAGATAGCGGCAATATACTTTGCGTGTCGCATTTGACTATTTGGTAAAAGTTTTACCGAGTGAAAACGTGCTCGTATATGCTTTGTACAAAAATTTATTATACAATTAACCACTAAGTGTTTAGAACTAACATGTATAGCCTTGTGTAGGGAATATAGAGGGTCTTTTAGCAAAAAAAAAAGACTGTCTAACACATGAGTGTACAGCCTTTTGATATGCAGTAAGTACCTGATAACCTTGAGTAGGCTATAAGAATATTTTCAGTTGACTACTACCTGTCGCAGTGTTTACATTGTGAAAGACCGTTGAAGCAACCAGTCTTTAGCCTTGTCATAAGCAGTGAGCAGCTGTTACCCTTAACCAGGGGTACATTAGAGGACCCTTAACAAGAATATCATCAGTTGACTACCACTACTCACAGTGACCACATCGTGAAAGACTGTCAAAACAACTATTGTACAGCCTTGTACTACTCAGTAAGTAGCTGTTGGTCTTGACTATTGTATATTAGAGAACCCTTAGCAAGTATATAATCAGTTGACTACTACTCGTTACAGTGTTCACATCGTGAAAGACCGTCTCACTGTCCAGTATACAGCCTTGTCATACGCTGTAAAGAGCTGTTGGTCTAGACTAGGGGTATATTAGAGGACCCTTCACAAGAATATCACCAGTTGACTACTACCTCTCACGGTGTTCACATCGTGAAAGACCGTCTCACCGACCAACCTCTAGCCCTGTGATACGCAGTAAGCAGCTGTTTGCAGAAATCAACATTCATAATGGAAGAAGCCATTCCTAGCTATATGTGTAAAGAGTGTGGAAAGACTTTTCTTCGAGACTATCATAGGAAGCGACATAAAGTATCGTGTGGTGAATTTCATGAGTGCAAGACCTGTGGTAGTACATTCAACAATGCCTACAATGGACGTCGTCATGAAGAATGTTGTAATGTTGTGTCGGCAGCTAAAAGACAAAAGGCAGAGCCTACAAAACATTACCTACTGTCATTGGTCCCTGACAAAAATGGACTTATTGAATATGAGACATCTTTTGAAGGTCGACTTAAATCCTATTTCATTCGTTGCGATACGTGCAAGGATTTAAATTCATACCTTAAAGAGTCCAAACAGCAAATAATACAAGCTATGCAGAAAGAACTAGCAATGCACAAGTCGATAAAAGTTAATCTTGTGGCTGAATGTAGATTCATTCATACATCTACCAATGAAATTACAGATCGTGCTTTTAAAACACGAAATCATCCCCTATTTTTGGAAACGGATTTAAGTAGTTTCTTGGAAACGCAATTTACAAAGTTAACAACGGAAATGGAGGAATCTGAGCTAAAAGGCAGTAATTGGGCTTTGTTAGCAGTGGAAGGAGTACGGTTGAAAATAAATAAGTACAATCCTTTGCGTGGTAGCACATATATTCCATTACCAGCAGCTATAAAAGCAAGAAAAGCCTGCATTAATCCTCAAAACTTAAAGGATGAAAAGTGTTTTATGTATGCCATTTTAGCAAAACTGGTTAAAACGAAAGCTGAACGCGTTAGTAAATACAAGGCCCTGGAAAACAAGTATGATTTTTCAGTGATATCGTTTCCTACGTCATTAGCTGACATTCCCAAATTTGAGAAAGCCAACGCCATATCCATAAATGTATTTGGACTGGAAAAAGACAATAAATTGTTTCCTCTAAAGGTTGTGGATCAAGAGCTGCAAGACCATTGTGACCTCCTTCTGCTAAGTTCATCATCCGGCCAGAACCACTACGTCTTTATCAAAGATTTTGATAAACTAGTAGGATATCAGATTACTCACCATGGACATAAGATATATACGTGTAAACGATGTTTTACTCACTTCGATAATCGATATGGACAACAAGGAATGGAAAAAATGAAAGAACATAGAGCTTTGTGTGTCCAGCATGACATTGCTAGGGTTGAAATGCCTATTAAAAACCCCATTGTCAAATTCTTAAATGTTGAAAAAATGCTGAGAATACCTTACGTTATCTATGCAGATTTTGAAAGTATACTCTTACCCTATCAAACATGTCTACCTAATCCTGAGGCAAGTTATACAGTGCCATACCAGAGTCATGTTCCTATGAGCTTTGGTATATACGTTAAACCCTCACCTGCTGTGGAACACATAAAGGCAAATCTTTCAAGCCAACCTGTTATTTATCGTGGGCCTGACGCTGCAGAAAAGTTTATGGACTGTTTGATCTCAATAGCTAATGAAATTGATCGCCTTTACAGCTTAAATGTTCCAAAGGCCTTAACTCAGGCTCAAGAAGCAGAGTTCCAATGTTCTGAAACCTGTTATTTGTGTCAAAAACCATTTACCCAACAGGACTGGAAAGTTCGAGACCACTGCCATATTACAGGGAAATACCGTGGAAGTGCTCACAATAACTGTAATTTGAGGTGTAAAACACGAAACCCCGTTCCTGTGTTTCTACATAATATGAGTGGCTACGACGCAAATTTCATTGTAAAGCAATTGGGGTGTACTACTGAGAGAGTGGATGTTATCGCTAACTCCAAAGAAAAGTACATTTCCTTTACCAAATATGTAGGAAATGTTAAGCTTAGATTTGTGGATACGTTTCGGTTAATGCCGAGTAGTTTGGAAAACTTAGTTTCCAACTTAACATCATACCCTGAAACAGACAAGTACTTTGGAAAAGAAAATGCAATGCTCATGACTCGTAAAGGGGTATTTTGTTATGACTACATTGACTCTTGGGAAAAGTTAAGTGAAACGTGTTTACCTCCAAAAGAGGCATTCTTTAACAAATTAAGTCAAGAAAATGTTAGTCAAGAAGACTATGAACATGCCAAAAATGTGTGGAATCAGTTCAACATTAAAACTCTAGGGGAATATTGTGACCTCTACCTAACTTCAGATGTACTCCTTCTAGCAGACAGCTTTGAAACGTTTAGAAACAAAACACTAGAAACACACCGAGTGGATGCTGCACACTTTTTTACTTCGCCTGGTTTAAGTTTTGAGGCAATGCTCCTTTACACAGGAATTGAACTGGAATTGCTACAGGATTACGATCAGATTCTTCTAATCGAGTCTGGAATACGTGGAGGCATATGCCAAGTGTCTCATCGGTATGCTGAAGCTAACAATAAATACATGGAAACCTATGATTCTGAGAAACCATCGCAGTTTATTACCTATGATGATGCCAACAACCAATACGGGTGGGCTATGTGCCACTCCCTTCCTTATGGTGGATTTCAGTGGGTTTCTCCAGATACTGTTGATCTAGAAAAACTAAAGAAAGACGATCCTGTGGGATACATTCTAGACGTTGATGTTGATTACCCATCTGACCTTCATGATCTACACAACGATTTACCTTTCCTACCAGAGTGTACACAACCTAAGGATTCGTCTCTGAAAAAACTAATTCCTCATCTTGGAAATCGAAGGCGATATGTTGTTCACTACATGGCATTAAAACAGGCTTTAGATCATGGAATAAAATTGATAAAAATTCATCGGGTGTTAAAGTTTAAACAAAGACCTTGGTTAAAGGCATACGTTGATTTTAATAACAACCTTCGAAAACAAGCCAAAAATGATTTTGAGAAAAATCTGTACAAATTATTCAACAATGCCATTTTTGGGAAAACAATGGAAAATATCCGTAAAAGAATAGACATACGTCTTGTGACTGACAGCAAAAAGGCAGAAAAGCTAATAGCAAAGCCGACATTTATCGACAGAACAATTTATGGTCCTAACCTAGCTGCTTTCCACATGGCTAAACGTAACATTGTATTCAATAAGCCTATATATATTGGAATGTGTATACTGGATATTTCAAAATCTCTCATGTATTCCCACCACTATGATGTCCTGCTACCTTATTATGGCATGGACAATCTTAAACTCATGTATATGGATACTGACTCGTTCATATATTTGGTTAACACCCCAGATGTATATCAAGACAAGTTGGATTTCCTAGAACACCTGGACACATCAGATTATCCTACTAATCACATATGTTACTCTACATCAAACAAGAAAACGTTGGGGAAATTTAAAGACGAGGCTTGTGGACAAATTATAAAAGCATTTGTTGGACTTAGAGCTAAAATGTACGCTTTAGACATAAATGGTAAAGAAATCAAAAAGAATAAAGGTATTAGCAGAGGTGTTGTCAAAAATTGTATAAGCTTTCAAGATTATAAGGATTGTGTCATGAAAAACAATGTAAAAAGAATACCCATGAACATTATCGCTTCTAAACAACATGACATATCATCTATAAGACTAAACAAAATTGCTTTGTGTCCTGGTGATGATAAAAGAGTGATTGATGCTGATGGTATAGGTACACATGCCTATGGTCATTACTCAATCATTAACCATGCTTAAAGAGTTAAGTTATGAATATCAAAATCTTCTGCCTGCAACTAGCAAATACATAAAACAAAACTATTTAGTAAATAAAACCATGGCACTATAAAAATAAAAAAAATAGTATTCATAATCAAAAATAAATAAAATAGAAAACAAAATAAAAACAACTGTACAATTTATAACAAAAAATAGACTATATATAAAAATGTATTTAAGTGTAAATAGTGTACATGTATTTAAAATAAAAAATATTGTATGGACACTGCTTGTACATTTTTAATTACTACCCACCTCTCTCCACTCCTAATGCAAAATGAACATGTAAAACACACAAATTGGAAAATCTATGTTTCCATATTGACAAAATAGAAAAAACATTGAACTAAAATTTTAAAAACTGTAAATGGGAATTTGGTAAATTGACAAATGTGTAAACAACAAAATGCAAAATCCATGTTTCCATATCATGAAATTTAAAAACTTAAAATTGACATTAAAAAAAACTGAAAATGGGAAATTGGAAAATTGACAAATGTGTAAACAACAAAATGCAAAATCCATGTTTCCATATTATGAAATTAAAAAAACTTAAAACTGACATTTAAAAAAACTGAAAATGGGAAATTGGAAAATTGACAAATGAGTAAACAACAAAATGAAAAAAAAAAAACGGTTGGGGTAGTGATCATGTTGTACAGTAGCCAATAAGACTAGCATAAGGAGAGTTGCATGTGTCCTTATATACTTTGTGTATGTGCATTAGCCCTTTGGATTAGCTTAAGTTAGGTTTGGTAAAGTTAGGTTTGGTGAGGTTAGGTAAGTGACTCTTTTCGGAAAATGGAAATTGTAAAATCTAAAATCAAAAAATATTAAATTTAAAATGTAAAATCTAAAAAAACTAAAACTGAAATACAAAAAATCAAAAATGTAAAATCTAAAAAAGTAAAATGAAAAAATCAAAAATCTATAATGTTAAAATGTAAAATGTTAAAATGTAAAATCTAAAATCTTAAAATGAGGTTTCTGTGGGTTAGGTTAGGTTAGGTTAGGTTATAACTAAGTTTATTATTTGTGCTCTCTCATTTGCTCTTACTTTCTTGCACACACTATTTGATCTCACTTTTTGCTGTCACTTTTTGCTCTTATATTTGCACTTACTTTGAAGTTAGGTTAGGTGAAATTAGGTGAGGAAATGCTTGGTTAGGTTAGGTTTGGTTAGGTTAGGGTAGGTTATAACTAAGTTTATTATTTGTGTTCTTACATTTGCTCTTAATTTTTTCATTACAATTTTTGCTCTCACTTTTTTTGCTTGCACTTTGAAGTTAGGTTAGGTTAGGTTAGGTTAAGTTGGGTTAGGTTAGGTTAGGTGAAGTTAGTTTAGGTTAGGTTAGGTTAGGTTTTAACTAAGTTTATTATATGTGCTCTTACATTTGCTCTTACTTTCTGATTACACTTTTTGCTCTCAGTTTTTTTTTTCTTTTTACTTTCAAGTTAGGTTAGGTTAGGTTAGGTTAGGTTCAGTTGGGTTTGGCAGAATGGCTGAGGTATGAATTAAACATAGCTACTCTGATTTTTTTGCCTTACAAGGCTGATTGTACCCCGTATGAACCCTCAGCCCAGAATTAAATTTCTTGACAGAGCCAGGACTCAAACCCGGGTCTCTAAAGTAACAGCTAAGAATGCTAGCCACTACACCAAAAAGTGGACAATATAAGACTGGTCTTGATTGTACGTGATCAATGCATGATTACCTAATAATAATAATAATAATAATAATAATAATAATAATAATAATAATAAATATTCCATTTAGCAACGTTACACTGTCAACCTCTCTCTGTGACGTCATGCAATGTCTCAGGGCGTGGCAGCCATATTGCCCATTAGCCCCTGACCCAGCTATGACTGACCTCTCCATAAGAATAACACAGGGCAGTTGCGCGCGGCGGCCATATTGCCCATTAGCCCCTGTCCCAGAACCGCTCTTTTATTCCTACTCCCTGAGGGTGTAGCAATATCCAGGGTGCACCAGAAGTGGTGGGGCTACACACACCCTGCCTCCTTGAGGGCCATGAGCAGAAGGCAGGAGATACTGTGAGCCCCTGAGGTTGTAGCAATATCCAGGGTGCACCAGAAGTGCTGGGGCTACACTCACCCTGCATCCTTGAGGGCCTTGAGCAGAAGGCAGGAGATACTGTGAGCCCCTGAGTGTGTAGCAATATCCAGGGCGCACCAGAGGTGGTGGGGCTACACACACCCTGCCTCCTTGAGGGCCTTGTGCAGATGGCAGGAGATACTGTGAGCCCCTGAGGGTGTATTAATGTCCAGGGTGCACCAGAAGTGGTGGGGCCTACATACTCCCTGCCTCCTTGAGGGTCTTCAGCAGAAGGCAGGAGATACTGTGAGCCCCTGTGAGTGTAGCAATATCCAAGTTGCACCAGAAGTGGTGGGGCTAAACACACCCTGCCTCCTTGAGGGCCTTGTAAAGAAGGCAGGAGATACTGTGAGCCCCTGAGGGTGTAGCAATATCCAGGGTGCACCAGAAGTGGTGGGGCTACACACACCCTGCCTCCTTGAGGGTCTTGAGCAGAAGGCAGGAGATACTGTGAGCCCCTGAGGGTGT
This sequence comes from Meconema thalassinum, assembly GCA_946902985.2. NCBI lineage: Eukaryota > Metazoa > Arthropoda > Insecta > Orthoptera > Tettigoniidae > Meconema > Meconema thalassinum. The sequence goes on along the minus strand of OX336398.1, from coordinate 50,951,184 downwards.
AGCAATATCCAGGGTGCACCAGAGGTGGTGGGGCTACACACACCCTGCCTCCTTGAGGGCCGTGTGCAGAAGGCAGGAGATACTGTGAGCCCCTGAGGGTGAAGCAATATCCAGGGTGCACCAGAAATGGTGGGGCCTACATACACCCGGCCTCCTTGAGGGCCTTGAGTAGAAGGCAGGAGATACTGTGAGCCCCTGAGGATGTGGCAATATCAAGGGTGCACCAGAAGTGGTGGGGCCTACATACGCCCTGCCTCCTTGAGGGCCTTGTGCAAAAGGCAGGAGATACTGTGAGCCCCTGAGGGTGTAGCAATATCTAGGGAGCACCAGAAATGGTGGGGCTACACACACCCTGCCTCCTTGAGGGCCTGGAGCAGAAGGCAGGAGATATTGTGAGCCCTTGAGGGTGTAGCAATATCTAGGGTGCACCAGAAGTGGTGGGGCTACACACACACCCTGCCTCCTTGAGGGCCTTGAGCACAAGGCAGGAGATACTGTGAGCCCCTGAAGGTGTAGCACTATCCAGGGTGCACCAGAAGTGGTGGGGCTATATACACCCTGCCTCCTTGAGGGCCTTGAGCACAAGGCAGGAGATATTGTGAGCCCTTGAGGGTGTAGCACTATCCGGGGTGCACCAGAAATGGTGGGGCTACGCACACCCTACCTCCTTGAGGGCCTTGAGCAGAAGGCAGGAAATACTGTGAGCCCCTGAGGGTGTAGCACTATCCAGGGTGCACCAGAAGAGGTGGGGATACACACACCCTGCCTCCTTGAGGGCGTTGAGCAGAAGGCAGGAGATATTGTGAGCCCTTGAGGGTGTAGCACTATCTAGGGTGCACCAGAAGTGGTGGGGCTACACACACCCTGCCTCCTTGAGGGCTTTGAGCAGAAGGCAGGAGATACTGTGAGCCCCTGAGGGTGAAGCAATATCCAGGGTGCACCAGAAGTGGTGGGCCCTACATACACCCTGCCTCCTTGAGAGCCTTAAGCAGAAGGCAGGAGATACTGTGAGCCCCTGAGAATGTAGCAATATCCAGGGTGCACCAGAAGTGGTGGGGCCTACATACACCCTGCCTCCTTGAGGGCCTTGTGCGGAAGGCAGGAGATACTGTGAGCCCCTGAGGGTGTAGCAATATCCAGGGTGCACCAGAAGTGGTGGGGCTACACACTCCCTGCCTCCTTGAGGGCCTTAAGCAGAAGGCAGGAGATATTATGAGCCCTTGAGGGTGTAGCACTACCTAGGGTGCACCACTAGTGGTGGGGCTTCACACACACCCTGCCTCCTTGAGGGCCTTGAGCACAAGGCAGGAGATACTGTGAGCCCCTGAGAGTGTAGCAATATCCAGGGTGCATCAGAAGTGGTGGGGCTACACACCCTGCCTCCTTGAGGGCCTTGTGCAGAAGGCAGGAGATACTGTGAGCCCCTGAGGGTGTAGCAATATCCAGGGTGCACCAGAAGTGGTGGGGCTACACACACCCTGCCTCCTTGAGGGCCTTGAGTAGAAGGCAGGAGATATTGTGTACCCCTGAGGGTGTAGCAATATCCAGGGTGTACCAGAAGTGGTGGGGCTACACACACCCTGCCTCCTTGAGGGCCTTGTGCAGAAGGCAGGAGATACTGTGAGCCCCTGAGAGTGTAGCAATATCCAGGGTGCACCAGAAGTGGTGGGGCTATACACACCCTGCCTCCTTGAGGGCCTTGAGCAGAAGGCAGGAGATACTGTGAGCCCCTGAGGATGTAGCAATATCGAGGGTGCACCAGAATTGGTGGGGCCTACTTTCACCCTGCCTCCTTGAGGGCCTTGTGCAGAAGGCAAGAGATACTGTGAGCCCCTGAGGGTGTAGCAATATCCAGGGTGCACCAGAAGTGGTGGGGCCCACATACACCCTGCCTCCTTGAGGGCCTTGTGCAGAAGGCAGGAGATACTGTGAGCCCCTGATTGTGTAGCACTATCCAGGGTGCACCAGAAGTGGTGGGGCTACACACACCCTGCCTCCTTGAGGGCCTTGAGCAGAAGACAGGAGATACTGTGAGCCCCTGATGGTGTAGCAATATCCAGGGTGTTCCAGAAGTGGCGGGGCTACACTCACCCTGCATCCTTGAGGGCCTTGAGGAGAAGGCAGGAGATACTGTGAGCCCCTGAGGGTGTAGTAATGTCCAGGGTGCACCAGAAATGTTGGGGCCTACATACACCCTGCCTCCTTGAGCAGAAGGCAGGAGATACTGTGAGCCCCTGAGGGTGTAGCAATATCCAGGGTGCACCAGAAGTGGTGGGGCTATACACACCCTGCCTCCTTGAGGGCCTTGAGGAGAAGGCAGGAGATACTGTGAGCCCCTGAGGGTGTAGCAATATCCAGGGTGCCCCAGAAGTGGTGGGGCTACACACACCCTGCCTCCTTGAGGGCCTTGTGAAGAAGGCAGGAGATACTGTGAACGCCTGAGGGTGTAGCAATATCCAGGGTGCACCAGAAGTGGTGGGGCAACACACACCCTGCCTCCTTGAGGGCCTTGAGCGGAAGGCAGGAGATACTGTGAGGCCCTGAGGGTGTAGCAATATCCAGGGTTCACCAGAAATGGTGGGGCTACACACACCTGCCTCCTTGAGGGCCTTGTGAAGAAGGCAGGAGATACTGTGAGCCTCTGAGGGTGTAGCAATATCCAGGGTGCTCCAGAAGTGGTGGGGCTATACACACACTGCCTTCTTGAGGGCCTTGAGCAGAAGGTAGGAGATACTGTGAGCCCCTGAGGGTGTAGCAATATCCAGGGTGCACCAGATGTGGTGGGGCTACACACACCCTGCCTCCTTGAGGGCCTTGTGAAGAAGGCAGGAGATACTGTGAGCCTCTGGGGGAGTAGCAAAATCCAGGGTGCTCCAGAAGTGGTGGGGCTATACACACCCTGCCTCCTTGAGGGCCTTGAGCAGAAGGTAGGAGATACTGTGAGCCCCTGAGGGTGTAGCAATATCCAGGGTGCACCAGAAGTGGTGGGGCTACACACACCCTGCCTCCTTGCGGGCCTTGTGAAGAAGGCAGGAGATACTGTGAGCCTCTGAGGGTGTAGCAATATCCAGGGTGCTCCAGAAGTGGTGGGGCTATACACACACTGCCTCCTTGAGGGCCTTGAGCAGAAGGTAGGAGATACTGTGAGCCCCTGAGGGTGTAGCAATATCCAGGGTGCACCAGAAGTGGTGGGGCTACACACACCCTGCCTCCTTGAGGGCCTTGTGAAGAAGGCAGGAGATACTGTGAGCCTCTGGGGGAGTAGCAATATCCAGGGTGCTCCAGAAGTGGTGGGGCTATACACACCCTGCCTCCTTGAGGGCCTTGAGCAGAAGGTAGGAGATACTGTGAGCCCCTGAGGGTGTAGCAATATCCAGGGTGCACCAGTAGTGGTGGGGCTACACACACCCTGCCTCCTTGAGGGCCTTGAGCGGTAGGCAGGAGATAACATGAAAAGAAAACGAAGGCCTACCCTCGCAGAATGAGAGTATCAGGAAAGATGAGACAAGGGCCAATTAAGGCGGGAAAGTGAAAGACTCCCTAGGCCTCGGATACCCTAATACAGTCGGGGTCGCGAAGAACAAATGCTGACCAAGAGAGGTCGATTGGAAAGAAGACGGAGAGGAGCCGGGCACAATGAAGTGGATGCAATGCTGGGGTCCCGTGGTCGCCAACCCACGTCCCATTAGATGTGAGCCCCTGAGCGGGGAGGGGGGCTATAAGTGAGCATTGCCGTGAAGGGAACAATACCAAGTTAAGTGAACAATATAATTAGTTTTTTCTAGTGTATGCTAATATTTATTATTTGATTATTATTATTATGGTTGGTTCTTAAGTTTAGGGGCTGCGACCACGCGGTCATGTAGCCCCGTGTACTTTGGGTGTGTGTAGAATCTGTCTGATAACCGGTGTTAATTGTGATGACTGTATTAGTGTGTGTTATCTGTTTTTAATTCAAGTAAGGACGGCAGACTTTTGAATTTTTCGAAATAGTTCCAACTATTTCCGCCAATCGCCACCGTCAACGAATACTAGTTCAGAACTTAGCTACCAGACGCCACCGCAGTCGGCTCTTGGCAACGGACGTAGGAACCTAAGAACGACGTTTACATTTTTAACCTATACAATTTAGCTTCACACAGATGTAATTAGTGGAAGGTTCTTTAACATGCCATAAATTTATGACATGGGACCGCCGAAGGAAGGCATACTGAGGGATTTTAACGCTCTTAAAAATTCCGACGACTTCGGCCGGGTTTGAACCCGCTATCTTGGGCACAGCAGTACAGCAGGTCTGTAAGGTGTTGGTTTTGCTTGCTCTGGTTGGACCACAGGGTTGGACTTCCCAGTTGTTCAATTTGCTACGGAAAGAGTCTCTGTCTGATGTGTCGGTTATGTTAGCGGTTCGCATGTCTTTTTGTACTTTTGAGTGATGATATGTAATCTCGTATTCTTTTGGTTAGTCGGGTATTCGACAGTCTACTTATGTGCCTGAAGAATTTCAATCGTCTATTTCTGATGTCGACTTTGATGTTTGAGTATTTTTCAGTTGTACGCCTCAATATAGCGCTTCCTTGGGTTTTTGTGGGTATCTACCCACATAACCTAACGGCGGTACTTTAAGAGGATCCAACAAGCCTTCGGGCTGACAGTCTTGATTGAGTCTTGCCCCTAGTATTTTCCGAAAGATTTTTCTTTCTTCTTTCTTGATGTCTTCTAGTTCATATTTCTTATTGAACGTAAGTGTTTCACTTGCGTAGAGACTTGCCGGTTTAATTTGATTATTATTATTATTATTCTTATTACAGTGCTACTTTCAGGGCTTCCCTCTTAATTACATAGATTGCGCTTAATCCGATCTAGGCTGTCGTAGGTAAAATATGCAAAACCTGGGATTGCACTAGCGATGGAATTTTGGTGCAAAATTCATTATTTCAAATATTCTGTTCTCCACCTACCGACCTAAAAAGCTCGTTTCCTAAAATATTCCATCAGAATTCAAGGTTTTGCCGCTGTAGTACCTGCTTCATCCTACGCTAGACGGACGGAATGAACCAACCATTCCTACTGTTATCACCTGTCTGGTATGACGGACCGGAAGCCATGTCAAGGGCAGGTACAGTCAAAGCAATCAGCGTGACACCTTGTTGGTGATTTCCACGAATTCCTCTTATTCAGTGCCTACTCTGTTATTTCTGTATTTGTTAATCTATCTATTTTAGTTAGTTAGTTATTGTTGTTTTAAGGGGCGGAACTACGAGGTCATCTGCGCTGCATAACTGGTACTGTCAAGTCTACGCCTCGCCACTGGATACCCGTTCTTAGTCATATCCCACCACCCCGCCTGAGGAGAAAGGAAGCTCTGCTGAGAGGAGCGAAGAAGATCCGGTCATCTCCCTCATTACCAGTTCACCAGGAATTTTGTTACCCATCGCCACAACGACTTCGATCTAGGAGACCAGCAAGTGTATTGGCCGGCCGACTCTTGAGGGACAATTTTAACCTAAACCGGAGCTGACAGGAAGAGTGGTCTAATTCAACATCTGGTACTAATGCTCATGTGGTTAATCCAACTCGGAAAATGAATGGATTTGACCTCCCAAGAAAACTATGGTGTCGCCTCAACAGATTGAGAACTGGGCACGGGCGCTGTAATTTCTTGCGCCATAAGTGGGGCTGGATGGATTCTCCAATGTGTGAATGCAGTGATGAGGAGCAGACCATGGACCATGTCATCCTGCGCTGCCATCTTCAAGCCTACTCCGGAAGCCCCAGCGACCTGTTTCATCTATCAGAAAGTGCTCCTGTGTGGTTGAAGAACTTGGACCTGGACTTATGAATTCCTTGTTGTACTCACCATACGATTAAATAAAATAAATAACACAGATTAAAGGATACAAATTTGGAATGGAATTAAAAATTTAGAGGTGGGCACCTAAATTTGAAAAGACTAAAGATTAATAAAACAAAAGATTAAATAAAACTAATAATCTATACTAATACCGGTAAAATATAAAAATGAGATAGTATGTGTCTGTGTATTACTCAATCACGCAGGCAGGAACCACTGGTCCGATTTATATGAAATTTTACATGGAACTAGCTGATTTGCCTGGTTAACATAGATGCCACTTTTGATTACGATCCTTTGCGGTATTTAAAGATGGCGGCCATTTTAGTGACATCACCACACCCTTTGGTTTCGAACTTTCATATTTCCGTTTCAAATAAAAAGAGAACGCTAAGAAATAGCAAACTTTTGATGGCATATACGAGGTTTAAAATTTAGTTTTCTATCCGAAAGGTCCTTATCACTTTTCGTGTATCTCCGACAGTTAGTGAGTAAAACCAAAATTTGTGCTATAAAACACGGTCAACGCCGATCGGTGTAGTTGGACAAAATGTTTCATCCTAACTCTCCCTCCGAGCACCACCTCGCCTATCCCCTGTTTTAACTGTCACCTTCAAATTTTAATTTATTTATGATCCGTAGCGAAGAACGGAGCTAAGCATCTATGCCCAAGGTCGCGGGTTCAAACCCGGCCGAAGCCGTCGGATTTTTTAAGAGCGTTAAATATCCCTCAGTATGCCTTCCTTCGGAGGGGAAGTAAAGCCGGCGCGGCTGTCCCATGTCATAGATTTGTGGCATGTTACAGAACCTTCCACTAATTACACCTGTGTGAAGCTAAATTGTATAGGTTAAGAATGTAAACAACGCTCTTAGGTTCCTACGTTCGTTGCCAAGAGCCGACTGCGGTGGCGTCTAGTAGCTAAGTTCTGAACTTGGCCTAGGAGTGGTTGACGGTGGCGTTTGGCGACAAAAGTAGGAACTATTTGAAAAATTCAAAAGTCTGCAGTCCTTACTTCAATTAAAACAAGTAGTTCCGTGAAGAACTATACAGCCTATTTTCATATAGCCCACTTATTGCAACTATCAACATACACAATTTCAGTTTGATTGCTGTAATAGATTCGTAGATATTGAGAACCGACTAAATAATTCGGATGGTCGCCATGTTGGATTTTATATATGTAGGTCCAAGAGTTATGTACTGTTACATGCAGATTATTGAGTACGTGTAGTATTCAAACTTCAATCGCATAATTAGGACACTAGAAGTTACAAGGAGATTTTAAAATTTCGCACAGCTGCTATCTTTAGGTTATGGAAACAATTGAAATAAATTAGATGCTAGTGGATTAACATTCGTATAAGGATTTACTGTACCAAGTTTCACTGCTCTCGGATGGTTAAATTGCGATAAACGTCCATGTGAATATTTATACTTCGCGTCGCCGCCATGTTGGATTTGTGATCACCAGGTTATTTAAAGTCCTATAAGTGAACTTGAGTTCATAGCCCCTATGAACAATAAAAAATTCAGTTTGATTGCTACAATAGATTCGTAGATATTGAGAGCCGTCTAAATATTTCGGATGGTCGCCATGTTGGATTGTTAAATGTATAGGCCATAGAGTCATGTATCATTATAGGAAAATTATTGGGTAGGTTCATTATTCAAACTTTCACTTCGATCGCATGACTACATCACAAGAAATAAAAACTTAATTTTAAAATTCGCACAGCCGCCATCTTGAGGTTATGTAAACAATTGAACTAAATTAGATACCAGTGGATTACAATGTGTATAAATATTTCCTGTACCAGGTTTCAGTGCGCTTGGAACATTAAATCGCGAGAAAGGTCTATTTAAAATGTTCAAATTCGCTTGGCCGCCATGTTCGTTTTGTAGTTAACCGGTTTTTGAAAATCTTATAGATGGACTTCCAGTAGTGCCCTTTATCTCTGTACAAAATTTTAGGGAGATACCGCTAATAGTTTCAGAGATATAGAATGCCGGTGAAATATTTCGCACATCCGCCATCTTGTGATTATGTAAACAATTGAACGAAGTTAGATGTCGGTGCATTACAATGTATATAAACATATACTGTACCAAGTTTCATTGCGTTTGGTTGTTCAAATCGCGAGAAACGTCTATTTAAAAGTCGCAAATTCGCTTGGCCGCCATGTTGGTTTTGTAGCTACCAGTTTTTCAAAAGTCACATAAGTGAACTTATAGTAGTTCCCTCTATCACTATAGAAAATGTCAGGGCAATATCGGTAATAGTTTCGGAGATATTGAATGCTGGTGAAATATTTCGCACAGCCGCCATGTTGGATTGGTGAGTCGTAACAAAATTTGAAGGGCACGGTCGAGGTCGCCGGGAATAGTGCTATGAACTTTCCGAGTTTCATTGAAATCGCTCCTGCCGTTTAGATTTTATTAGGGACACACACACACACACACACGTGCGCGCGCGCGCGCGCGCACACACACACGGACAAAAGGTGATCTCATAAGCCTATTTTTTCAAAATTGAAAATAGGCTAAAAACAGATACACACACTAATACAGTCATCACAATTAACACCGGTTATCAGACAGATTCTACACACACCCAAAGTACACGGGGCTACATGACCGCGTTGTCGCAGCCCCTAAACTAAGGAACCAACCAGTGAAGCACAGGTACTTCAGTTAGTTATAATATAAACAAAAATACGGAAAAAATCAGTTTAAAAATCGATCAAGATGCATTTGTCTATTTATTTATCACTGCGTGTGATCACTTTGGTCTTACCATCAATGCAAAGAAAATTAACCTGCCCCAGGATTACCTCTTCCCGAGTTCAATATCTCAATCTTAGGCACAACACTGGAGCAGGTTGATCATTTTTCATATCTTGGAACCATCTTGTCTGGGAACAGGATGTTGACAAAAGAATTGGGGATGCCCATGCAGCATGATGATGATGAAGATAATTGTTGCTTTAAGGGGCCTAACATCTAGGTTATCGGCCCATAATGGTTTGGGTGATAGTGAAAGATGAGATGAGCGTGAAAACTATACCTACTGTCGACCAAAGTATTATGTGCACTCGAGTTTGACGGTTGTTTGTGAAGTAACCAATAGACCTACATAAAATCCAATAACATCATCATTTTCGTCGTTCTATTGCACGTTAGCTCATGTAGGTTTGGAATTTTTAATTTATATTTTAATATTTTTTGTCGCAGTTGGAGCACAAGAAGAGCACGTTTTTAAGCGTGTTTCATCCATGCGTCACATTTAAGAATTATTATCTCAAAAATCCGTCATCAGATCGAATCCAAATTTTAACACAATATACATTGGAATGTTGTATAACTGGTTTATTAATTTCAAAATGTTGCGTGTCAAAGAAAAAAAGTTGTTATCATTTTTGTAAGGTAACTTTTTCTCGGCTCGGGGTGGTTGGAAAATGTAGTTCTTAGTTGCGATGTAATCCTTATACATCAAAAAGTTATGCTGTATGAATGAGAAATACGTAAATTAACTCACTTATTTTATATCGGTTTGTATTTGTAGGCGGAAATAACACATCGTTCACCACCTACCCGCTCCCGGAAAAGCTGTACAGCGTTGCCGAAATAGAGCCCATCGCGCATCATGGCGTGCCTCGCTCGGAAGTGATGGGCTCCATCACAGCAACGCTGTACAGCTTTCCCGGAGCGGGTAGGTGGTGAACGATGTGTTATTTCCGCCTACAAATACAAACCGATATAAAATAAGTGAGTTAATTTACGCATTTCACAGTCATACAGCATAACTTTTTGATGTATAAGGAGTACATCGCAACTAAGAACTACAATTTCCAACCACCCCGAGCCGAGAAAACGTTACCTTACAAAAATGATAACAACTTTTTTTTTGGACACGCAACATTCTGAAATTAATAAACCAGTTACACAACATTCCAATGTATATTGTGTTAAAATTTGGATTCGATCTGATGACGGGTTTTCGAGATAATAATTCTTAAATGTGACGCATGGTTGAAACACACTTAAAAACGTGCAATTTTTGTGCTCCAACTGCGACAAAAAAATATTAAAATATAAATTAAAAATTCCAAACCTACATGAACTAACGTACAATAGAACGACGAAAATGATGATGTTATTGGATTTTATGTAGGTCTATTGGTTACTTCAAAAACAACCTTCAAACTCGAGTGCACATAATACTTTGGTCGACAGTAATACTAACTACAGACTTACAAACTAGAAGAAGGAAGGAAGGAAGATTGTAGTTTTACGTGACCGTGAATCTTGTGATTATGAGCCACGGGACCTCCTTTTTACGTGGAATCCGAACCACAGGACATGGCATTTCACTTCGAAAATCTCACATGCATTGACCGGGAATCGAACCCGGACCGCCTTGGTGAGGGGCATACAGCTAGACCGCTGAGCCACCATGCCCTCACTAGAAGAAGGAATTGTTTACAAATAAAGGATAGGGCAATACATGTCAGGAATAAAAGAAATGCCCTCAGCCCTGGAAGAATGTGGATTGAGGGACTTGGAAGGAAGGAGAGCCATGAAAGGCAGATATGAAAGGGAATGAGGAGAGGGCCCACCCCAAAGTCAGTGGAAAAAGGGGCAAAAACGTACCCAGCTCAGGGATCCCTCGGGATCGCCAACTCACGAACTCACCAGCTGTGAGCCCCTGAGGGTGTAACAGTACTGACACCCTGCCTCCTTGAGGTCCTAGAGCAGAAGGCAGGAGATAACATGAAAAGAAAAAGAACGCTGACCCCTCGCAGAAAGAGGGTGTCAGGAAAGGTGAGAAAAGGGCCAATTAAGGCGAGAAAGTGAAAGACTCGCTAGGCCTCGGATAGACTACCCTAATACCGTCCTGGTCGGAAGAGAACAGGAGTTGACCAAGAGTGGTCGACAGGAAAGAAGACGGAGAGGAGCCCGGCACAAGTAAGTGGAAGCAATGCTGGACTCAGCTGAGGTCCCATGGTCGCCAACCCACGTCTCACTAGAGGGGGTGCCCATGCAGCATTTGGCCGTTTAATGCACAGTCTTCTTGAATAAAGACCTAAAGATGAATACCAAACTCATGGTGTAGAAAGCTGTCGTCATCTCAACGCTACTCGTAGTCGGTAGCATGATGAGCTGCTATGCCCAAGATTGCGGGTTCAGATCCGACCGAAGTCGTCGGATTTTTAAGAGCGTTAAAAATCCCTCAGTATGCCTTCCTTCGGAGGGGAAGTAAAGCCGGCGGTCCCATGTCATAGATTTATGGCATGTTAAAGAACTTTCCACTAATTACACCTGTGTGAAGCTAAATTGTATAGGTTTTTTTAGCGTATGGCTTTTAGTGCCGGGAGTGTCCGAGGACATGTTCGGCTCGCCATTTTTGTAGCTGCTTCGAGACGGACACCCAATGGGTGAGCTACAAGTACCGTTGGGGAGGAAAGTGGGAATGGAAGGTCGAGGAGTTGGAAGGTAGCGGCTGTGGCCTATAGTTAGGGACCAATCCCGGCATTTGCCTGGAAGGAAGATGGGAAACCACAGAAGACCATCTTCAATGTTGCCGGTGGGGGATTCGAACCTCCTCGCCTCCCGGATGTCAGCGACTGCCAGCAGTCATGCCGTAACCACCACGGCTAACTCACCCGGTTATATAGGTTAAGAATGTAAACAACGCTCTTAGGTTCCTACGTTCGTTGTCAAGAGCCGACTGCGGTGGCGTCTGGTTGCTAAGTTCTGAACTTGTAGTCGGTGGCGTTTGGCGGCAAAATTAGGAACTATTTGAAAAATTCAAAAGGCTGCAGTCCTTACTTGAATTAAAAAGCAGATAACACACACTAATACAGTCATCACAATTAACACAGATTCTACACACACCCAAAGTACACGGGGCTACATGACCGCGTTGTCACAGCCCCTAAACTTAAGAACCAACCAACCATCTGCTCAAGGCCCTCAAGGAGGCAGGGTCTATGTAGCCCCACCACTTCTGGTTCACCCTGGATTGTGCTACTCCCTCAAGGGCTCACTGCTGGTGAGTTCGTGAGTTGGCGATCCCGAGGGATCCCTGAGCTAGGTCCGGTCTCCCTCCCCTTTTTTCCATTGCCTCTGGGGCGGAATCTCTCCTCTTTTCCCCCTTTCCTGTCTGCCTTTCATGGCTCTCCTTTCTTCCAAGCCCCTCAATCCTCATTCTTCGAGGGTTGAGGGCATTTCCTTTCCTCCAGTCTCTTATTTACATTCTTCTACTGTTTGTTTCCCATTCCTCTTCTAGTTTGTAGTTAGTTCTAAGTTTCATTTGATCATCTTTCATTTTGACTACCGGTATCACCCAATCCACTAGGGGACGATAACCTAGATGTTAGTCCCCTTTAAACAACAATTATCATCATCGGACTACTAACCCCCCAAGCTTGCAGGTTCGCTCCTGGCCGTGGCAAGTGATTTTTGAAAGGCGGCAAAATTACGACACGCATCTCATACGATGTTGGCATGCCAAAGAACCCATTTGAATTCAGTAGGCCGTGTCCATAATGCCAAAATTAATCTCGGGAGTTTCCGCCAACACAAAGTTCCTGATTTCTCGACTAGAATGCGCTATAGTGTTCAAGGAGCCTAGATATCTAACCTCCATGACTTTTATAGTGCTTCAAGGAACAACGAAATTCGACATGCAAGCTACCTTCTGGGTGTCAAATAACAAAGCTTGCACCCAGCACCCGAGGCCATACGATATTATTATTATTATTCATTCATTCAATTTCGCTAATCGGCCAACTAGGGACCACGATAAGCCTCATTTTACATTCTGGCATTTGCTCATTTTTCGCTTGATCCACATTGTCTTCATGAGCTCACTGTGTTTAACACGACGTTCCTCTGTCCATTTCGCACCAGTTGTCCGTTTTTCGTCCCGGAAAATCCCAAACGTCTTGATGGCTGCTCTATAAAGATTTCGGTCTTGTGCATCTCCTGCTTGTATCCCCATTTTTTTCAGATCTTTCTGGACGTTTTCATACCAGCATTGTCGTTTTTGGTTTTGAGTCGAATATACTGAAGATACGTTTCGTCCTTCGGGAGTCGATCATCCGTCGTATATGACCGTAGAAGCAAACTCTGCGTTTTCGCATTGTGTCTGTGATCTTCTCTATCCTCGAGTAAATTCCTTGCCTGGATTTTCTGATGTAGATGCCATTTTTGTAGTCCGGGCCAAGTATGACGTGTAGGATCTTTCATTCTTTCTTTTCTCTCTAACTTCGCGAGCAAACATTTCTCGGATAGGATAAGGCATTCACATGTATATATCGGTACTGGTTTGATGACAGTGTTGTAGTGACGAATTTTTGTGTTCATAGAAGAGCACTTTTTGTTATATGCAGGGTCCGCCAGCATAACTTCCTTTTTTTTAATGCGCGCCATTCAGTCGTTTGATGTCGTAGCGGAGCACTAGTGGTCTCGTTCGTCAGGTGGTACTATAAAGTTTTGTCCCGACACAGTTCGGTCGCCATCATGCGTTGGAACAGGGAGGAACGTGCTTTTGCTGTTGAGGCCTACTTTTCGAGCGGATGTTCTGGGTTCGCAACCCAGCGCGCCTTTCGAAGGCGTTTTAATTTGGCCCCTGTCCCGGACCGGAAATCAATTGCTACATGGGTCACTGCGTTCAGACGAACTGGAAGTGTGACAGAGCGAAGAACTGGAGTCCCTCGGCCTATTCGATCACCTGAGAACATTAAGGCAGTGAGAGCTTCAGTGTTGCGATCACCACGGGGTTCTGTACGCAAACATGCGGCTGCCCTTGGACTTTCCGATCGGTCTGTGAGGAGAATTCTTTATGCAGATGTTCATTTCCATCCGTACAAGATGGCAAGTGCGCAGGAACTTTCTGAACGTGACTTTAATTGTCGGCGGAACGCGTGTGAGGTTCTTCTCGAAGTCGTTCCTTTTTAGTGATGAAGTCCATTTTAATTTGTGTGGATCCGTTACCAAAGAAAACATGCGCTACTGGACTGCCACCAATCCTCGAGAACTGCACCAAAGGCCTTTGCATTCACCTAAAGTCACAGGGTGGTGTGCACTGGCCTCAGCTGGAATTATTGGTCCCTAGGTCTTGAAGGAAAACTCAGTCACAGTTACAGTGAATTCGGACCGGTATGTAAACATGTTACAGGATTCTTTTTCCTACGGGTGGATGAGTTGGACTTAGGGGACATTTGGATACAACAAGGCGGTGCAACGGCACACACTTCAAGAGCAACGCTGGCGATATTGAGGGAACACGTCCCGGAGCACCTCATCTCACTTAGGGGCGATTTGGAGTGGCCAGCCCGCTTTCCCGATTTGTTCCCTTGTGATTTTTTCTATTTGTTTTTTTAAATCCCGTGCTTTTGTGAACCGTCCAAGGACCCTACAAGATTTGAAGACCAACATCCAGGAAGAATTTACCAACATATCGCCTGATTTGCTGGCAAGAGTCATGATAAACGCCAGAAAGCGGTTTTCTCAGTGTATGGACAATGATCTTCAAAACAAAGTTAAACAAAACTTTATGTATGCGCCTGTCTGTCTGTTAGGTAGTCAGCCCGAAGGCTGGTTGGATCCTCAAATAGTACCGCCATTAGGTTATGTGGGTAGATACCCACAAAAACCCCAGGCAGCGCTATATTGAGACGTACTAGGCAAGATGAGGAGTGAGGTAGTTTGCCATTGCTTTCCTCACTGAGTCAGAACAGCGGTACTAACCCTATTGCTTGATTCTTGCTTCGATGGCTTCCTTGTCAAGGCCATTTTGCTGGATCCATTCCCCAAATTATTATTATTATTATTATTATTATTATTATTATCATTTTAAAAGAGTCACATGTCCTGTCTGTGACAGGAATATTGGACTGATTAAACGAGTGCTTCGAAGAATTGATGGCGTACGTACAGTCAAAGAGTAGGCCTATCTAGATTTTCTGTAAAACTTGTTTCAACATATGATTAATTTTTTTCAATGGTGGGTGAAGTATTAAAGCCTCTAGAATGTCAAGGCAGAAGTTATTTATTCAGTTGCGTAGTTGGTAGAATAATGAACTGATGTGCCCAAGATAGCGGGTTCAAACCCGGCCGAAGTCGTTGGATTTTTAAGAGCGTTAAAATTCCTCAGTAGGCCTTCCTTCGGAGGGGAAGTGAAGCCGGCGGGCCCATGTCATAGATTTATGGCATGTTTGCCATCTCTTGATGAATACAGTACATTTGCATTTGTCTGTTGGCACAGGCTAGAGTATCACCGATGTCTCAGTCTCACTCATGGTTGTGATTAAATGGAAGCTACTGAGGTATGGGTGGTGCTTAGTAATGACATTCAGGGCTCAGTCAGTGTCTGTTGGCACAGGCTAGAGTATCACCGATGTCTCAGTATCACTCATGACTGTGATTATATGGAAGCTACTGAGGTATGGGTGGTGCTTAGTAATGACATTCAGGGCACAGTCAGTGCCTGTTGGCACAGGCTAGATGTCTCAGTAATACTCATGGCTGTGATTATATGGAAGCTACTGAGGTATGGGTGGTGCTTAGTAATGACATTCAGGGCACAGTCAGTGCCTGTTGACGCAGGCTAGAGTATCACCGATGTCTCAGTCCCACTCATGACTGTGATTATACGGAAGCTACTGAAGTGTGGGTGGTGCTTAGTAATGACATTCAGGGCACAGTCAGTGTCTGTTGGCACAGGCTAGAGTATCACCGATGTCTCAGTCTCTCTCATGGCTGTGATTATATGGAAGCTACTGAGGTATGGGTGGTGCTGAGTAATGCCATTCAGGGCACAGTCAGTGTCTGTTGGCACAGGCTAGAGTATCACCGATGTCTCAGTCTCACTCATGGCTGTGATTATATGGAAGCTACTGAGGTATGGGTGGTGCTTAGTAATGACATTCAGGGCACAGTCAGTGCCTGTTGGCACAGGCTAGATGTCTCAGTAATACTCATGGCTGTGATTATATGGAAGCTACTGAGGTATGGGTGGTGCTTAGTAATGACATTCAGGGCACAGTCAGTGCCTGTTGGCACAGGCTAGAGTATCACCGATGTCTCAGTCCCACTCATGACTGTGATTATATGGAAGCTACTGAGGTATGGGTGGTGCTTAGTAATGACATTCAGGGCACAGTCAGTGCCTGTTGGCACAGGCTAGAGTATCACCGATGTCTCAGTCCCACTCATGACTGTGATTATATGGAAGCTACTGAGGTATGGGTGGTGCTGAGTAATGCCATTCAGGGCACAGTCAGTGCCTGTTGGCACCGGCTAGAGTATCACCGATGTCTCAGTATCACTCATGACTGTGATTATATGGAAGCTACTGAGGTATGGGTGGTGCTTAGTAATGACATTCAGGGCACAGTCAGTGCCTGTTGGCACAGGCTAGATGTCTCAGTAATACTCATGGCTGTGATTATATGGAAGCTACTGAGGTATGGGTGGTGCTTAGTAATGACATTCAGGGCACAGTCAGTGCCTGTTGACGCAGGCTAGAGTATCACCGATGTCTCAGTCCCACTCATGACTGTGATTATACGGAAGCTACTGAAGTGTGGGTGGTGCTTAGTAATGACATTCAGGGCACAGTCAGTGTCTGTTGGCACAGGCTAGAGTATCACCGATGTCTCAGTCTCTCTCATGGCTGTGATTATATGGAAGCTACTGAGGTATGGGTGGTGCTGAGTAATGCCATTCAGGGCACAGTCAGTGTCTGTTGGCACAGGCTAGAGTATCACCGATGTCTCAGTCTCACTCATGGCTGTGATTATATGGAAGCTACTGAGGTATGGGTGGTGCTTAGTAATGACATTCAGGGCACAGTCAGTGCCTGTTGGCACAGGCTAGATGTCTCAGTAATACTCATGGCTGTGATTATATGGAAGCTACTGAGGTATGGGTGGTGCTTAGTAATGACATTCAGGGCACAGTCAGTGCCTGTTGGCACAGGCTAGAGTATCACCGATGTCTCAGTCCCACTCATGACTGTGATTATATGGAAGCTACTGAGGTATGGGTGGTGCTTAGTAATGACATTCAGGGCACAGTCAGTGCCTGTTGGCACAGGCTAGAGTATCACCGATGTCTCAGTCCCACTCATGACTGTGATTATATGGAAGCTACTGAGGTATGGGTGGTGCTGAGTAATGCCATTCAGGGCACAGTCAGTGCCTGTTGGCACCGGCTAGAGTATCACCAATGTCTCAGTCTCACTCATGGCTGTGATTATATGGAAGCTACTGAGGTATGGGTGGTGCTTAGTAATGACATTCAGGGCACAGTCAGTGCCTGTTGGCACAGGATAGATGTCTCAGTAATACTCATGGCTGTGATTATATGGAAGCTACTGAGGTATGGGTGGTGCTTAGTAATGACATTCAGGGCACAGTCAGTGCCTGTTGGCGCAGGCTAGAGTATCACCGATGTCTCAGTCCCACTCATGACTGTGATTATATGGAAGCTACTGAGGTATGGGTGGTGTTTAGTAATGACATTCAGGGCACAGTCAGTGCCTGTTGGCACAGGCTAGAGTATCACCGATGTCTCAGTCCCCCTCATGACTGTGATTATATGGAAGCTACTGAGGTATGGGTGGTGCTTAGTAATGACATTCAGGGCACAGTCAGTGTCTGTTGGCACAGGCTAGAGTATCACCGATGTCTCAGTCTCTCTCATGGCTGTGATTATATGGAAGCTACTGAGGTATGGGTGGTGCTGAGTAATGCCATTCAGGGCACAGTCAGTGTCTGTTGGCACAGGCTATATCACCGATGTCTCAGTCTCACTCATGGCTGTGATTATATGGAAGCTACTGAGGTATGGGTGGTGCTTAGTAATGACATTCAGGGCACAGTCAGTGCCTGTTGGCACAGGATAGATGTCTCTGTAATACTCATGGCTGTGATTATATGGAAGCTACTGAGGTATGGGTGGTGCTTAGTAATGACATTCAGGGCACAGTCAGTGCCTGTTGGCACAGGCTAGAGTATCACCGATGTCTCAGTCCCACTCATGACTGTGATTATATGGAAGCTACTGAGGCATGGGTGGTGCTGAGTAATGCCATTCAGGGCACAGTCAGTGCCTGTTGGCACCGGCTAGAGTATCACCAATGTCTCAGTCTCACTCATGGCTGTGATTATATGGAAGCTACTGAGGTATGGGTGGTGCTTAGTAATGATATTCGGGGCACAGTCAGTGCCTGTTGGCACAGGCTAGAGTATCACCGATTTCTCAGTCTCACTCATGGCTGTGATTATATGGAAGCTACTGAGGTATGGGTGGTGCTTAGTAATGACATTCAGGGCACAGTCAGTGTCTGTTGGCAAAGGCTAGAGTATCACCGATGTCTCAGTCTCTCTCATGGCTGTGATTATATGGAAGCTACTGAGGTATGGGTGGTGCTTAGTAATGGCATTCAGGGCACAGTCAGTGTCTGTGAATGCTCTGAAAGGTTCTACTCATAGGGTTAGTACTGCTGTTCTGACTCAGTGAGGAAAGCAATGGCAAACTACCTCACTCCTCTTCTTGCCTAGAATGCCTCAATATAGCGCTGCCTTGGGCTTTTGTGGCTATCTACTCACATAACGTAACGGCGGTGCTTTTTGAGGATCCAACCAGCCTTCGGGCTGACTACCTAACAGACAGAAAAGAACCTTCCACTAACTAAACTTGTGTGAAGCAAAATTTGTAGGTTAGGTTTGATTAGTGCTCTTAAGTTCCAACGTTCGTCACCAGGCGCTGGTTGCGATGGCATCTAGTAGTAGCCAAGTTCACAGCAAGGTGTAGTGAAAGTAGGAACTACTTGAAATTATCGTCTCCAGTCCTTACTTGAATTAAAAACAGATAACACACACTAATACAGCCATCACAATTAACACACATTCTACACACAGCCAAAGTACACGGGGCTAAACTTAGGAACCAACCAGTGTTACCAAATGATCAATTAATTCATTAATTTTCACGTATTTCTGCGGAATTGTTATAGGCGGGATATATAAAAAAAACTCCGTGGCAGCACAGCCTTGGCTTACCAAGCGACCGCAGTCCAGTTATTATTGCGGGGTGAGGCGTGGTCACCGCGTTGCGTTCTATTAGAACACTCTACCTGAAGAAAATACCTGTATATATAGTAGATATATTTGATGTAGCCGCTGGCTGTCATCCCTGAGGTCCCCACATCAGCCATCCCTTAGTTTTATCCTTCTACATTTGCGCATATCAAATACTACTGATATCGCGCCAGGAGTTGGCAGTCGGGTTTGAACTGCAGATGTGTTCCCGCTCACTGCGTATCGCGCATTCCAAAAACATTACTTGCTTCACTCACTCAGCACATTCCTTCTCTCTCTGGCTGCGTGTTGTGTGCTGCGATGACAACGATTGGCATGCAGGGAGCCGATATATTTAGATCTGGAATAGGTGAACCGCACATGCGTACTGCGAGACCCCCCGCACCCCGTCGCAGCGTGTTTAACTGCCATCTCCTGCCGCGATGACAGTAGCAGTAGTGCCCGGCTTCGCCCGGTGGATTTATTTGTTTTATGGATGATAATGAATACTACCTCAGAACTGGAGCGCTCAAGGATAAGGATCGGGAAGCACAGCTAATAACCTCAGTATACTGCACCAACACCATCGCCCTAATACAGAGGCATACTATTGTCATGATGATGACTGTTTTAAGGGGCCTAACAAATCTTTTTGCACTAATTACTCCCCGTGACTGCAATTTATAAGCAGCTCGCATTTCTGCACCACAACGCTGGTAGGGGCGACGTGATTGCAGCCCGCATTGCCTGGCAACAATAGACTTAGGTATTATTGAAGCTGTTCAGGAGCGCTTGTTCTTCCGACTTGAAAATGAAAATCCACAGCCTGCTTCCAGTCTCCGACCGGGTCAGGAATGGAATGAATGAAGCCCCCATCTAGCGGCAAGGATATGAACTGTGCCGGCTGCCGAGGCCTGACGCACTCCTCTGGGGCAATGATTAAATGAATGACAGATGAAACGAAATGATAGTGGAGAGTGTTGCTGGAATGAAATCTTGACAGGGAAAACCGGAGTACCCGGAGAAAAACTGTCTGCCTCCGTTTTGTCCAGCACAGATCTCACATGGAGTGACCGGGATTTGAACCACGGACCCAGCGGTGAGAGGCCGGCGTGCTGCCGCCTAAGCCACGGAGGCTTCTGTTCTTCCGACTTACTGAACAAAAATCAATCTTTAAGGTTAATTGAGAGGTGTAGCCTAATACTACATAGCCTAAACTATTGCTCTTGAATCTGGCTATCATATACAAAAATAATGTTTTGAATCCGACTGGTAGTTCCAGAGATGAGCGCGTTTAAACACACAAACTCTTCAGCTTCATTATATTAGTATAGATATAAATATATGTTAATCAATTGTAAATAAGGTACTATCCCGGCATTTGCCTGGAGGTGGTGTTGAAGATCCGGTTGGGGGGGGGGAATCCACAGTGAGGAGTGGAACCTGTGATCTCCTGACTGACTTGCTGCAGCAGGTTAACGCGGGATAAGCGAGGAATGAATGTATTAACCCTTATAGGGCAAAATTACTTTTACTTTTATGTGTTTCAGAAAGGTGTAAGAAAAGGATGTGATCATGAGCCACGGGACCTTTTGTTTTACGTGGAATCCGAACCACAGGACATGACATTTCACTTCGAACATCTCACATGCATTGACCGGGAATCGAACCCTTGGTGAGAGGCCAACAGCTTGACCGCTGCGCCACCACAGCCCCGCCGTTAAGGCAAGGCTGCAACTTATCACCCATACTTTTCAATCTTGACATTGAACATGCAATGAAGGAAATTGATTTTTTCTCCAAAGTAGGAATAAAGGTTAAAGGAGCAATTATCTCAACTCTGAGATTTGCCGATGACATCGTCATCTTAGCTGACACACCTGAGGATTTGAATGAGTCTTTGAATGGTATGGACTCCGTCTTGAGGAAAGAATTCATGATGAAAATTAATAAATCAATGTAAAACAAAAATATTGGAATGCATCGGAAATAAATTAGAAACCTCTATGGACATCAAATTGGCAGGTGAAAAGCTAAAGTAGGAGACTTCTGTTACGTAGGAAGCAAAATAATCAGTGATGGACGAAGTAAAGAGGATATAAAAAGTAGGTTGGCTCAGGCAAGGAAAGCATTTCTATAGAAAAGGAATCTGTTGAGTAATATAAAGTCATTTCTGAAAGCATTTGTCTGGAGCGTGGCGCTCTATGGAAGTGAAACTTGAACTGTTGGTGCAGCAGAAAAGAGGAGAATTTGAAATGTGGTGTTACAGGAGAATGATGGAGATCAGATGGGTAGATAGGGTGACAAACGAAGAGGTATTAAGACGAGTGGGAGAGGAGAGATGTTTCTGGCGACTGCTAATGAAGAGAAGAGATAGGTTGGTAGGACACAAACTAAGACACCCAGGAATAGCAAGCTTAGTTATGGAAGGAAGGGTTGAGGACAAGAACTGTAGGGGTAGACCAAGGTTGGAATATGTTAAACAGATTGCCTCGGATGTAGGGTGTGGTAGCTATGTAGAGATGAAACGATTAGCTTAGGACAGGGAGACATGGAGAGCTGCATTAAACCAGTCAAAAGACTGAAGACTCAAACAACAACAACAACAACAATGTTATTTTCGTTTCACTAATTTTAATGTTTATATATTTAGTTTTCATTTTCAATTTATGTTCTTATAAATTTAATTTTGATATTTTCGTTGAATTAATCAATTAACTAATTTCAAATTGATTTTCATAATTCTTTTATTATCTATGTGCGCGCCGATAAACACGGCTGTGACTGGCGCAGATCGCGGGCTGATTCAAATTGTTAGTTCACACGTGTTTTGTCATTCACATGGACACGTATCTGCAAAGTTTAGACGCTAGTATTGCACGTGTAGTGAGTATTATGATTACTGTGATTGTTGGTCATGCCTAGACACCAATTCACATTGCGCGAACGTGTGTATATCCATAATTCGTATATGAAAAGCAGAAAATCATGTTCCGAAACGAGACGAAAATTTCGAATCAAGATTCCAGGAAGACCTGTGTCTAATGCCAGTACTATTAGGAGGCTCGCTAAACGATTCAAGGAAACAGGCTCCGTAAATAATAAAAGAGTTGACCGACATTCTTTCATCAGAAGATGTCAGGTGTGTGTTACAAGAGAGGGAGGACTATGAGCACTGTAAGTACAAATTATTGAACATGTTTGGTGAAAGTGTGAGAGTGCGCGCCACCACCGGCTGAACCGGGTACGTCCCCCCACGATCTGCACCAGTCACATCCGGATAATAATAATAATAATAATAATATGATAATGTCGGATGGCCTCGGGTGCCGGGTGCAAGCTTTATTATTTGACACCCAGGGGGTAGCTTGCATGTCGAATTTCGTTGTTCCTTGACTATGGAAGTCAGGGAGGTTAGATATCTAACCTCCTTCAACACTATAGCGCTTTCTATTAGAGAAATGAAGGAACTTTGTGTTGGCGGAAACTCCCGAGATTAATTTTGCCATTATGAACTCGGCCTACTGAATTCAAATGGGTTCTTTAACATGCCAACATCGTATGACATGCGTGTCGTATTTTTGCCGCCTTTCAAAAATCACTTACGACGGCCAGCAGTGAACCTGCAATCTTGGGGTTAGTAGACCGATACGATATCCACTCACCCACCGTATTTAATTGATTATATTATTAAAATATACCGTGTGATCAAAATGCTCCACGCGTAGTAGAAACTGTGTAAAATGCTTGATTGTTTAATTACATATACATAAAACTATTCTAAATATTATAAAATTGAGACATTTCAGGAAAGTGATACATGTATGCTATCAGATTATTTTTCTTTATGTGCCATCATGTTTTATGAATTTTGATAATTTTTCATAGTATTTTATTTCCTTTTGTCTGTAATTTACAAAGTGACTGGAGATATTGGAATGTTATCTTACAACACATGTATTTCTGAATATCCAATGATTTTTTGAGAAAATTTGGTGAATACCTCATACACATGGAGCATTTTGATTACCGTATCTAAAGATGTTGTTTGGAGATTTTTATAATATCACATGCTATATTAACCAGTTTAGATCACCTAATGAAACTATTTTGGAAAAAATCTGAAAAATACAATGTTTTGTTGTAGAGATAACGAGCATAGAAACCTTTCGTTTCAGATAACATACGACTTTCTAGGATTTCTAATTCTAGCCTACTTTCATATTATGATTTGCCTTCCATCTTCTTCTTACGCAGAGGAGATTTAAGAATGTCGCTGAGCCTTTAAAAATAGCGGTGCATGAAAACTGTTTTACTGAAATGATCCGCAGGGGTCCATAAGATGTATACGAAGGCTTTTCTTTAAGTAAGGACAGTTTTTTAAACTAACTGAACATTTCATTTTGAAACCACATTTATTTTTAGGTTTTACATACCTTCCTCTATTTTTCTACATAGTTGCCTTGTTTATTTAGGCACTTGTCATACCTTAAAACTAAGTTCTGAAATCCCTCTGCATAAAAGTTTGCCGCCTGCTGTGACAACCAAGAATTCACACTTAAGGAAAATCCATTGATAGAGTGGTTATCATGAATCTTCGATCCTCGTGAATTCTCGTGTCAATTGCAGTCACCGAGTCGTCTGTAATCACAGACCTTCACGACCACTTTTGAACTTGTGTACCCATTTTCGCACTTTACCTTCCGTCATTGCATTATCACCAGACACCTCACAAAGCTGACGATGAATGTCTGCAGCCGACATGTTTCTTGCACTCAAAAAACGTATCACAGTTCGCACCTCACTCGTGGCGGGCGAATCAATAATCTTGACATTGTAAAGATGCACAGTTCAGCGTACAGGTTAGCTACACAGCTGCAACTGAGGCCTGCTTGTTCGCAAAGGATGCCGGGAGGTAGCGCGCACGCTTGTTGTGGCGTGCGCAATAACTACGGGCTTAAAAAACAAGGCCCTTACTTAAAAAACACCCCTCGTATGTATGGGAAAAACAAAAAAAACAGCTATTTTGTCATTTTTGCCTAAAAACTCAGTTCTAGTGTCCCTTAAAACAACAATATCAATTAATTGAAATGATGCACTCACCGATCCACTCTGGCGGCATGAAGACGTTGCCTCGCGCGGACCATATTGTCGTTGTGAGCACCAACACAGAGACTAGCGGCGACATGGAACACTACTGAAGTCTCCTGCGCGGTCCGCACGGTATATTAGCACCCAGTTCCGCTGAGTGCGCTGCGATACCCGTCATTAACACAGGATGTGCATCAAGGTTACATTACCTAACATGTGCTGCGTGCTCGAACCTTGCAAATAAGGGGTTTGTTTATGTTCTCTCCCTTGTCCTTTCTCGATATCCATATTTACATACACGAGTACAGGTATCACAGTGACACTGGTTATCAGTAAGGACCGGATTTTTAGCCTACTTTTCTCATTTTGCAAAAATTAGGAAAAAGTAGACTTATGAGAGTGTGAAGCTAAATTGTATAGGTTAAGAATGTACATAACGCTCTTATTAGTTTCCTAAGTTCGTTGCCAAGTCCCGACTGCGGTGGCGTCTGGTGCCTAAGTTCTGAACTAGTAGTCGATGACAGCGGCGTTTGACGGCAAAAGTAGGAACTATTTAAAAATTCAAAAGTCTGCAGTCCTTAATTGAATTAAAAAACAGATAACACACACTAATACAGCCATCACAATTAACACCGGTTATCCGACAGATTCTACACACATCCAAAGTACTCGGGGATACATGACCGCGTTGTCGCAGCCCCTAAACTTGGAACCAACCAACCAAGACTTATGTGATCGATCCGGGAAAATGTGTGTCTGTCTGTCCTTCTGTCTGTGACCCCCCCCCCCCCTATCAACTCCTAAACGGTTCCTGCTATCGAAACCAAATTTGGTAAGAGTAAAGATCTATGCCTGAATATCTCACGGCCATATTTGAAATTGACGTCAGTACTACCAACTGCTGAAAAATCGCAATTAAAATTTCAGATCTATGTTTGATATCTCAGAAGTTATGCATGTGAACTATTCAAAAATTGGCACACATATAGATAATAACATTCCAGATTAATTTTCAGAAGTCCATTCATGCCAGTGTTGCCAACATAATTCTAAGCCTGCCGATAGGTCCAATATCTAAATGCATGTTACGTCTATACTATTGATTGGATTTCAACCAAATTTCGTATGTATTACAACATTATATGAATGTGCGTATTCAAAAGAGCCACCAGGGCTGTCAACTGGTAATGAAATGCTCTATGTTCTAACCCTAATATCAATATGTAAGAAAGTATGCAAGTCAACAGCTTTAAACTTTGCACACGTATAGTACCTGACATTCCAGATTAATTTGGAGTAACTAATATACCTCAGTGCTGT
Organism: Meconema thalassinum; assembly: GCA_946902985.2. Classification (NCBI taxonomy): domain Eukaryota; kingdom Metazoa; phylum Arthropoda; class Insecta; order Orthoptera; family Tettigoniidae; genus Meconema; species Meconema thalassinum. The sequence goes on along the minus strand of OX336398.1, from coordinate 50,925,830 downwards.
CAACATGATTCTAAGCTTTCTGATGGTTTCAATTTTTAATTACATGTAACTTATATACGGTACTAACAAATGGATTTTATCCAATATTGGCACCATAAGAGATCGTAATATTTCAGATTCATTCTGAGCATCACATACATGTCATTGTTCCCAACATGATTCTACGCCCACTGATAAATCCAATATCAAACAGCATGTAACGTCCATACTATCCATTGGACATCAACCAAATGTTGTATGTGCATTCTATGGAACTAAGAATATATTCAGAGTCACCAGGGCTGCCAACTGTAGTTAGGTAACACTATTTCAGGTGTATTTAAAACTGCAGTACTTAGAAATGTTAGTATTACCAACTGGATTTCGTCATTATTCTAGATAGGTCCATATAGATTGGCATGAATGTTAAATTTTAAGAAAAGTAGGCTCTTTAGTTCGTCACGGAACTACTTGTTTGAAAATGCATATTTTGAGGGTTTATTTGATGTTTTGCATATTCTGAATATAACAGCATATTTTAGCATATACTGTTGAAATAAAGTACAATTTAAAACATCTTGAACAAAATAGGTTTCGCCTGCTTGTTGGACATCCCTTGTAAACAACTTTCTGAGAAACAGATAACGAGATAACAGTACCCGTAGTAAACGCAATGCTGCCTGGCTATTTGAAGAAGGGAATGGGGTGGGACATTCCTTCCACCATCTCGACAGCCCGGGGTTAGTTTTGTGAGAAGTTTCTTTAGTTAATGTGTTACTTTATTCTTAACTCAAAATGCCTAAAGAGAAGAGAAGCAGAAAGTGTTTATTAAAACAGTGGGTGTCAGGTAATAGTGATTATCCAACTGGTGGCTCGGGACCGGACATTTATGCACTGAAAACAATTAAAATAGGCGTAATTTGTGTCCTCTAAACATTGAAAAACTTGTAATTATCTATTGCGATGCTTCTTTCCGCAGTTAATGATACAAGTATAACGTGAGCTTATTCTTAAGTGCATATTCTTCAATTTTTTAATGCATATTTTCTACATTTTTATGGCATAAATTGCCGGTCCCGAGTTATCAGCACACACCCAACTATACGGGGCTAGATGACCACGATGTCGCAAAACCCAGTCTCAGTTATAATTGCATGTCTGTCTGTCTACCCCTTTCTATTCCCGTTTTCAACGCAGTCGGAGATGAGATGCGATGAAAGTCTATGTGTCGGATGGTTTTTACGGCCGGATGCCCTTCCTGACGACAACCTCATGAGAGGGGTTAAAGTGAGAAGAAATGAATGAAGATGAATGAAACTGGCCAATTATGTGGAAGGAAGCGGCCGTGGCCTGTCATAAGGTACCGTCCCAGCATTTGCGCGGAGTTATTATTTATTTCTTTACCGTATGGCATTTAGTGCCGGGAGTGTCGGAGGACATGTTCGGATCGCCAGAAGCTGTGGCTGCTTCTAGTGGACACACATAGGGTGAGCTTCAAGTAGTTCCAACTTTCGCTACCAGATGTCAATGATACCTAGTGGTGAATATTGGAATGCTGATAGAGAGTTCCAACGAAATCTAACCTAGAAATTTAGCCTCACACAAGTTTAGTTAGTGGAAGGATCTTTTACATGCCATTAATCTATGGCATGGGACCGCCGGCTTTACTTCACCTTCGGTAGGAAGGCATACTGAGGGATTTTTAACGCTCTTAAAAATTCCGACGGCTTCGTACCCGCAACCTTGGGCACAGCAGTTCAGCATACTACCAACTACGCCTGGAGTTGAAAATGGGGAAAGCACGGAAAACCATTTCATGGATGGCCGACGATGGGGCTCGAACCCACGTCTACCAAGTACGCAGATAGTTTGGCCCCATGGCAAGGATAATTCAGGTAAGGATTGGGAAGGAGGCGGCCGTGGCCCTGACTTAGAATCCATCCCGGCATTCTTCTGGAGTGGAAGTGGGAAAGCACGGATAGCTACTGCCGTGGGAATCGCACCCAGCTCTTTAGTTTTGTCTCACGGTTCGCCCACAACTTAGCAGAGCCTGAGGGGGAACCAAACCCGGACCTCTGGGTTGGAATGCAAGCGCGGTCTCTTCGTGGAAGTAGGCTGATAGCTAGGGCCAGGATGTTGACGCCGTAAGAAAGATTAAAAAATTGCACTTAACATTTTCAAAAATGACTGTAATAAATGCACTAAAAATGGAGAAAGCGGCAATGAATGATATCTCTCGCCGTGAACTATGCGTAACTGAGACACCCCTTCCCCTTTCTACCCCGCCACAGCTGACCTTGGTCAACAGAGCAGGTAACATTCCATTCTGCTAATAACTGGTTTGCGACGAAAACGGTATCCTTCTTTTGCGTCCAAGATATATATTTTTCTACTAATAGCAATTTTATTCCAATATTTAAAATTATCTTGTATCAGCTGCTAGCTTCTTCTTAACTCTGAGAGACGTAACTCTGTGACATGACTAAATTGGAAGAAAATGACTTTAACGGCAGATTTCTCTAAAATATGACCAAAAAATCCTACCAAACTTAAAAACATGCTCTTAAAATGGAAAAATAGGAAAAAAATGCAAAAAGAAGCAAAATAAAAATAACACATTTGAAGACGGGGTGGAGTTTCTATGTACTTCAGCATTGTTTTAGACAGCTCAGTAAAAAGATGACATGTCATCAACATCCGGGGCCTAGTAATGACAGTAATACTAACGAGACAAGGTCGCTGTAAGCTGTACTTCGTTACGCATCGTAATTATTATCAACATGGGTTTAGCAGGAAGTTCATCAAGAGAGAAGGTCAAAGCCTTGACAGGGCGTTAGGGCCGGGAAGGGCCTGCATAGGCTATAGAGTTTACACAATTCAAAATGGCACCGAATCTAGTGCAAAGCGAACTTCCGGTTCGCGAATCTCCATTTGATTTTCATTGGAACTCAATCAGGCGACAATTTACGACAACCTTGTCCAGCAACCCCCTAAGTGATACCCAACAGGCAGTTCTCGCTAAAGGTCTCAATTTTGCTGTAGCGCCTAGAAGAATTCCTATTGAAGAACTTATTACATACGTAGAATCCTCAGTACATCACCTCACACCTGAAGAGGCCGAGGAAGCCAGGCAAGAATGTTCCCGAGTTCTCAAGACAGCTAAGCCACCTAACACCAACTTAAAACAAGGTGAAAGCCGGGCACTTAAAGATCTAAGGGACAATTCTGATATTATCGTTCTCCCCGCTGACAAGGGTAATGCGACAGTGGTATTGGATAAGGTTGATTATGATTCCAAGATCTCGTCTTTGTTATCAGATCCTGTATATAGGATTAATAGTCGTGATCCTACTACTCGCTACTCAAATGTCACCGTCAAATTGATCAAGCAATCATCTATTCCAGCGGATGCAGCGAAGACTCTCCTTCCAGGGGATGCTATTCCTCCGAGACTCTATGGTCTTCCTAAAATACATAAGGACGATGTTCCTCTTAGACCCATTGTTAGTACGATTGGTTCTCCTACATATGCCCTTTCCAAATACTTAGGTAGACTACTTCAGCCGCTTCTGGGTAACACGCCTTCGTACATTAAGGATTCCACACACTTCGTGGAAAAGTTAAAAGCTATAACACTTCAGCCGGGTGATATTCTAGTGAGTCTCGACGTGGTGTCTCTGTTTACGAGAGTACCTATTGATGGTGTTATGTCTCTCATTAATGGCCTTTTTCCTGAAGACATCACAAGACTTTTTTATCACTGCATGACCTCCTCCTACTTTCTATGGAATGGGAATTTTTATGAGCAGACTGATGGTGTGGCCATGGGTAGTCCTCTCTCTCCTGTTGTGGCTAATTTCTTCATGGAGAACTTTGAAGAGAAAGCTTTGTCGTCGGCTCCTTTCAAACCGAAGATCTGGTGGCGTTATGTGGATGACACGTTCGTTGTTTGGACGGAAGGTGAGGAAAATCTTAGCCATTTCCTGGATCACCTTAATCTCCAGCACCCTTCTATTTGTTTCACCATGGAAAAGGAATCTGACGGCAAAATACCTTTTTTAGATGTTCTCGTCACCAAGAAAGAGGATGGATCTTTAGGACACAGCGTTTTTCGTAAGCCAACACACACCAATAGATATCTCCACGCAAGTTCTCACCATCACCCTGCCCAGAAACATGGTATCCTTACAACTCTAACTACCAGGGCTAGGAGGATTTGTGAAGTGTCTTCTTTACAAGAAGAAATTAACACCCTGCGAACCACCTTTGAGAGCAACGGTTATAGCAAGGCTTTGATTTCTACGGTTCTGAAACCAACAAATAATAATAGGACGTCAGTTGAGAAAAGAGATGTAAGAGGAACTGCTTACCTTCCGTACATACATAACACAACGGATCGTATTGCTAAAATCCTACGTCGATACAACATACGGACTGTATTTGGAACTTCTGTTAAGATTAGGCAACTCCTGCGACCAACTAAGGACAGTTTGCCTAAATTGCAACAACCGGGTATCTACAGAGTTCCCTGTACTTGTGGCAAGGTTTACATCGGGCAGACTTCGAGAACAATATGCACTCGCATTAAGGAACATAATAGATGTATCAGGCTCATTCAACCTGATAAATCAGCTGTTGCCGATCATGCTTTAACACCTGGCCATGATGTCATGTTCCAAGGGGTGGATGTTCTTGCCCGTATAAAGCAATATCGTCCCAGAATCATCAGGGAGGCGGTTGAAATACGTAAACACCCAGATAATTTCAACCGCGACACCGGCTACAATCTCAGTGAATCCTGGCTACCTATTATCAGAACCCTGAGAAAGTAATTCACTGCTGCTTTCCGTTGTCCCTAACATGGGGCTATAATGGCGTCCATCTTTGGGCACCTTCTATATGTTCTTCGTTGCTTTCTCTTAGCAACATTGTCGTATTCCAGATTATTCCTGACGATGAAAGACATGGTTTCTTTCGAAACGCGTCGAATTGCAATATAATAAAACACGGCATAAGCCCAAAATTCAACATTATGAATACTACCTATTTGTTAAATTCATTACGCTCTTTTGCATTGTAAAAATAAAGTCAAGTTCCTTGTTTGACTCATCATTTCTCTAATACAACGGTTAGTCAAGATCCTGTCTTCCCTGACTCTTCCTAAGTTCATGCCCTCGTTAATGCAAATAAATCTCTTGATAGGGTTTTCACCACTTGTTGCATTGGAGCAAGAACTCTTAGTTGAAAACTCGGTAAAGTCTCTCTTAGCTTTAATAGCTAATTCTAACTGGCCAGTAAGGCAAGCATAGCTCGCTACGCCAGTTTCCTGCTTGTGGAGATTCTCTCCAATTCTTATGGTTGGTTTTTCAAAATTGAAGTGTTTCTTCTTGCCTAAACGTTTAGTCGGCTCCTTGCTGGGTAAAAGCTTAGCCATTTCCAAATGCAACTATTGGTGCACTTACCAAAATTTTTCCGAAAAGTATAATTGTTTTCCTCCTATCCTTCTTGGAAGCATTTGGACTCTCTTTAGAAATTCTACAATTTCGAAGACAAAAAATATCGAAACCTACTCAAATTATTGGCGTTCTTCAAATTACTTTGAACAGATACATAATAAATCTGTTACTCTTCGTCTTGCCAGACCATCACCCTTCCCCATAGTAGGCATATGTATGCTTGAGAGGGAATACTCTAAAGCCACTCTCTTGCAAACCGCCCAAGTTCCAGCTGCGTCTCCCGTTAGCTTTGCCCAGGTCCCTACTCACTTTAGGTATCTGAGAGCTGATTTGCAGTGGCAGTCACTTTTTAGGACATTTAAAGTTAAACTTATAACTTTTGTGGGACTCTCCACCTATTTCTCCATCCTTTTTTCTCCAGTCCGAAACCCACTTCCTTTTCTTTATCATCTTCCCTTGGTGGTTAGGTTGTTCCCCAGTCAATAATCTACCCAAAATTTGGTGCCGAAACCTGGGAGAGTCCATTTGCTATTTTCTATTCTTTTTCAAGTGTCATTTGACAATATTTGGCAAAACATTAATATCTGCTTTGAATCTTTCAGCTATAACTACGTCGTGCAAAGCCTGTGAAGTGGAAAGAGGCCGCTCCTGTCTCCTTTGGTGTGTCCCTTTCTTTCAACTTATTTGCTGCTGCCAGCCTGACAGCATTTCCAAGGTTCCACAGTTTCGTAAGTTATACTCTAATCTATCTACCTTGTCATGGGTCCTACTGAAAAGGATAAGGATGAAAAACTTACTTCCAAACGAGCATCCTATAAAGGACAAATTACCCGATTCAGAAAATACATCAAAGAGCTAGATCCCTCAGAAGCTCAATTAGACTTGTTGAAACATCGTGTAAGGGATTTTGAACGTTCATATGAAAATTATCGTAACATCCAGACTGAAATAGAAACTTGTATGCTCAATCAAACCGAAGATCGAGTCGAAGTAGAAAACCAATATTACGAAGGTATAGGTTCTGCTTTCAAAATAATACGCCAACTCGAATAAGAACAGAAAAAATACGCTTCTGTTCTTGATTCCCTTCACGAAAAACAAACTTCTTTTCGCGATGGTACTCATAAGCCCAAACCAATTCTACCTAAGATTAATTTACCCCACTTCTCCGGAGACGAATCTACTTGGGATTCTTTCTATGAATTATTTTGCTCTCTTGTTCATGACAATGAAGACATTCAAGTCATATACAAGTTTCATTACTTGAGATCTATCCTCCGAGGTCAAGCTCTGCAGTTAGTTGAAGCACTCCCTTTAAGTGCCGAAAATTATCCCATTGCCTTCAACTTATTAAAAGAAAGATACGGAAATGTACGGTTACGTATTCAACGCCATATGAAGGCTCTATTTAACCTACCTGCGTCACAGCACAATGACGTCACTAGTTTGCGTACTCTCATAGATACTACTCAGCTTCATGTTAAAGCTCTGTCCCAATTAGATCAACCCACTGAACACTGGGACACTTTCCTAATACATTTAGTGGTTTCTAAATTTGATGTTGCTACCCTCAAAGCTTGGGAAATTGAACTTTCTAGAGAAGACGATTACTCTTACGAGCATTTAGTCACTTTCATAAATGCTAGATGCCAACTCTTAACCGCTTTAACTAATCAAAGCGAACCCTCATCCCCGAGTTCTAAATTTGAATTAATGTCTCTTAAACCCAAAAGTGAACGCTTAGCGTCTAGTACTCAAAAACCTGGGTCCAGCTCATCTAAACTTAAATCAAACACAACTGGTTACCCAACTAGGTCTAGTGAACGCCGTATTGCTAGCTCTCTTGTTTTAAACACTCAAAGTGAACCCCGCAAGAGTTTAAATGAACCTTTAAAGTGCATACTTTGTAAAGATTCCCATGCCTTATATCTCTGTATATCCTTTAAAGAACTGTCAGTTGACGACAGAAGAAAATTAGTTTCTCTAAACAAACATTGCTTCAACTGCCTAGCGCCAACGCATTCTGCTTCAAATTGCAAGTCCACAAGACTTTGCTTCCATTGTGAAAAGGCTCATCACACTTTGCTACATCGTCATGATCAGGCAAGGTCATCGACAGCATCTACTTCTCAGAAAAGTGATAATGCTAACAGTTCCAATGCTTCATCGTATATTCAAAATGCCAAGTCCATTCGTAGTGCCCAATTATTATTGTCTACTGTCCAAATCGAAGTTCAGGATAACTTTGGCAACTGGGTCCGTGCACGCGGTCTTCTCGATTCAGCGGCAACTCATGATTTTGTTTCCAATTCTTTGATTAGAAAACTAGGCCTACCTGTAAACCCCACTTCTATTAATGTATCGGGCATTAACAGCTCAAAATCGCAAGCTTTACAATTCTCAAATCTAACCATAAGAGACATTTGTCACAGAAACAACTTTCTCAAACTGAATTGTCTAATTCTCAATAGCTTTGGAGAAGACACTCCAAGTCACTCTGTGGATATTTCAGGGTTAAACATTCCCTCGCATTTAAGGCTAGCCGATCCTTTGTTCAACATGCAAAACCCTATTGACATACTCTTTAGTGCCAATGTTTTCTGGAATTGCCTTCGTAAACAGGATCGCAAGTTATCCTCAAACGTGGTCGCCAGAGACACTAATTTTGGATGGATCGTCACCGGGCAACTTCCCCATTATTCTCCCCAACCCGCATCGCAATGTTACTTCTCCAATACTGACCTGGAACAGTTCTGGAGGCTTGAAAGCGTTGATCCTCCTAACGTGACCTCTTCAGAAAATGAATTCTGTGAACAACTTTTTCTGAACACCACCACTCGCTCTTCTGATGGCCGGTTCATTGTTCAAATGCCAAGATTACATAATCCCCCTAAACTTATTAACTCTCAACCCAAAGCGCGAAAAACTCTCTTTGCTATCGAGAGCAAATTCAAGAATGAACCTCTCGTTAAACAGCAGTACACTGATTTCATGGATGAGTATGAAAGCTCAGATCATATGGAAGTTGTTAACAAATCTGATGATGAATTGCACCCACCAACTGAAAAGGTTTTCTTAAATCATCATCCCGTGTGGAAAAACCCTCTTGTAAAGGATAAAATCCGAGTTGTTTTCAATGGTTCATCACCTGACGTTAATGACAACAGCCTTAACGATACTCTTTACTCTGGTCCTGCTATTCAGTCAGATCTATCTGCTATACTCTTAAACTTTCGATTATTTCCCATAGCTGTCATAGCGGATATAAAACAGATGTACCGCCAAGTTTTAATTCAGCCTGAACAACGAGATCTCTAAAGAATCTTGTGGCGCGACGAAATCAGTAAGCCCATTAAGGTATTTCGTTTAAAAACAGTTACTTATGGCTTAAAACCTTCTGCTTTCCTTGCTATCCGATCCCTACACTTGCTAGCCTCTCAAGATGGTCATTTATTTGATTCTAAAGCTTCTGAAGCGCTAACCACGTCATTCTATGTTGACGATTATTTGCAGTCCTTCCCCACTCTCGAGGAAGCTTCTTTCGTGTCTTTAGAACTTCAGGCATTGCTAAGGAATGGAGGTTTCCCACTTCATAAGTGGAATTCCAACTCCCCTGAGTTTCTCGCCCAGTTTCCTATTGAAGACGTAGATCCCTCCTCTGTCGAAATTTGTGGAAACTTCGAATCCATAAAAACTCTTGGAGTTCATTGGTGCACTAGCACTGACACTCTCATCTATAAAGTATCGCTCGCCGAAGAGCTCCCTAACACAAAAAGACAGATTCTCTCTGAAATGGCAAAAATTTTTGATCCGCTTCAATTCCTTGCCCCAGTTATCGTTATAGCCAAACTCTTCATGCAAGAGCTGTGGTCGCTCAAATGTGAATGAGATGACACTGTTCCCCTTTCTTTTCTCAACAGATGGCTTTCTTTTCGCAGCAATTTGCTTGATCTTTCCCTTATTGAAATTCCTAGGAATTTAATTAACGCTCATTCTAATGTGTCTTTTTTTCCTTGATGTGTTCGCGGACAGTTCCGAAAAAGCTTACGGTTGCTGCGTATATTTGGTTTATCGCGGTTCATTATCTGGATCTTCAGTTTCCAACCTTGTTTGTGCCAAACCGAAGGTGGCTCCACTTAAAACTATCACTTTGCCTAGACTTGAATTGTGTGCTGCACTCATGGCTGCAGAACTTGTTAAGAAATTACGGGAAGTATTAAAAGTCGAATTCTCGCAAATCTATCTCTGGAGCGATTCCATGATCACCCTTTCTTGGATCGCCAAGAACCCCGCTCACTGGCAAACTTCTTTGCAAATAGGGTTTCCAAAATTCAAACTCTTTCTTCGGGATGTCAATGGAGTTATGTGCCCAGCGCTGACAACCCAGCCGACATTATCTCTCGTGGATGTTTACCCTCTCAATTGGCAACTTCCCAGTTGTACTGGCATGGGCCCTCGTGGTTAATTGAAGACTCTTCTTGTTGGCCTTCTAAACCTCCAGCTACAAACTCCAACTTGCCTGAAGCAAAAGTATCTCTATCTACTGCTTCGTGTCTTGTTTCCAACGTTTCCCATCCCTTGTTGTCCCGCTATTCTTCCTTTCACAAGTTAAATCGAATTGTCGCCTATCTCCTTAGATGGAAATATCTTGTGGTTGACCAACCTCTTCTCCCCAAACCACACCTTACCAATCATGAATTGAATCTCGCTACCATTAAGGTTTTACAACTGACACAGCAAGAAGCCTTTTCTTCTGAATTGTCTTTACTTTCTTCTAAAAGGGATCTTCCCAAATCCAGTCGTCTTCGTGCTTTGGCCCCGTTCCTTGATGACAATGGGTTACTCAGGGTAGGTGGTAGGCTCTCTCAATCTTTGCTCTCTGAAGACAAAAAGCATCCCGTTATTTTGCCTTCTAAACATCACGTAACTTCCTTAATTATACGTGACTTTCTTTATCGCAATCTGCATGTTCGCACACGCACTCTGCTTTGCCTCTTAAGGGAAAAGTACTGGATTATAAATGGAATTCACGACGTTTCCTCTGTAATTCACAAGTGCATTCCTTGCTTCAAAGCGAAACCTAAAGTCAATACTCAATTAATGAGCGATCTGCCTTCTTTTCGCTCTTCTCCTATACGCCCATTTGCTCTAACTGGTGTGGACTATATGGGTCCGTTCCAATATCAACGAAATTCCCCTGAAGCTAAACGCAAATTGTTTGGTAAGCTCTATGTTTCTCTCTTTGTTTGCATGGTTACTGGCGCAATCCATTTGGAACTAGTAACGAATGCTTCTACTTCTTACTTTTTATCAGCTGTCTCTCGCTTCGCTGCTAGGCGTGGTGTTCCTTCAGAGATGTTCTCTGATAACGCTTCCACCTTTCAGGGCGCAGCGTCCTTGTGGAAGAAAGCTCTCACATCTTCTCCTGCCATGGTACAGATCTCTAATTTTTCCTATTCAAAGGGTTTCAAATGGCGTTTTATACCTTCCTACGCTCCTCATCATGGTGGTAGGTGGGAATCCTGCGTAAAGCTCACTAAACGTCATTTAGGAAAGGTTTTAGGTAATCGCATTCTTACTTATGAAGAATTTAATTCACTGTCCGTTCTGATTGAAGGTGTTGTAAATTCTCGCCCTTTAACTCCGCTTTCCAATGACCCTGATGACCTGCTTCCACTCACACCTGGTCACTTCCCTTTCTGCCCCTCCTCCCCTTTCCAGCTCTTACAGGGATTCTAATCTACCTATTGTTTGTCGTAAACTTGAAGCCCTTCGCAATTCTTTCTGGAGGAGGTGGAACTTGGAATATTTAACTTCCTTGCAACGGAGACAGAAGTGGTTTCTTTCCAGTCCCGACATTAAAGTGGGGGACTTGGTCCTGGTTAGGGATGTTTCTCCTCCCCAGGTCTGGATTTCTGGTAGAGTGACCGAGTGTTATCCTGGAAGGGATGGGAGAGTCAGGGTGGCCAGAATCTTGACCACTAACGGTCACATCACTAGACCACTGTCTTTAATTGCTCCATTACCTTTAAATGTTTAATTGTTTATCCTGCTCTCTGTCGGTGTTTGCCCCTCCCAGCTTGGTGTATTCTTCGAATACGCGGTAAGATAGAGTATATTTTTAATACTCTTTGCTTGTTCACTTCTTCCTTTTTCTCAAACACCAGCAGTGATCTCCTATGTTCTCTTTGCTGTTTAGGGTTCTCATGTTACTTGTGAGTCTGTTCTAGATATATATCTTCCATGACTCACCTAGCGTTATCTAGCAGCGAATCTCTGAAGTTCCTCAATTCTTCCCGGTGCAAGAGGACTTCCTTATCAATCTGGCCACCAGATCTCGTCGCCATCGCCAGCTATCATCTCCGTGATCAAAAGTACTTCGTATACTTTTTCACCCACCAGGTTACGATAGTGTCGCCTACTATCAACTCTTTGAAGACCATACATCAAGAAAAACATTAATTTTTGTAAGGTTGCCTATTCTGATATGTATTCCTTTTGTCTCCTACCCCCACTCTTTTCCCTTTCCTGGTCCCTCTGCGCTTCGCTGAGTGGGTCTCACTTGTACGTCGGCCGACGACTCAGTCAAAGCTCAACTAGAGCTAGTCTCCTCAAACAGAGAGGCATTCTCTTCATTGCACGCCATGTTGGAACTTTAAGTTTATCCGTCAAAGGGAACTTCACCATCGTCATGCAGCAAAGATAAGTACAGACTTCAGGTTTTAACCTCATCTTCATCGGTTTTAATATCTACATGCTTTAACGATCATTTTATAGGCAGTGTGAGATTACTATATTTTGGGCAATAATCATCCTTCGCGGGATTTTCCATGTTAAGCTTTTGTCTGTCTAAGCAAATCTTAATAGAAAGCAGCATTTCTTATGAGAATTCTTCTCACAAAGTGGGAATTACTCACTGTCTATAAAATACTCAGCTCGTTCCACCGCTGGAATAACTTTGGCCCTATTCTTCAGTTAGGATTGTTCTGGAACCTTCCAGATTCTGCACTCTATCTGCCAGTCACGCCGTCATGTATTTTCCACTCACATGTGGGGATACTATCTTAAATTAAGGAATCTTCCTTATAAATTACTGCAATAGCTAAATTTTCTTCCACCGTTGGGATTTTTTCTGGCGCATTTAATTGTAATCCACAACTTTCTCAAGCAATAGACTTTCGCCTACCTAGTGCAACTAGTTATTTTCCATCATTGCAATAACTTTCCTTGCCATAAACTCTCGTGCTACTGCAGTGAACTTTTCATCCATTTTAACTGACTATAGTGAAAACCAGTGCTTGTTAAACAATTCTTCCGCGTCGCGATCGTCCGATTATTATAAATACGGCCATGAACATTTATCCTCCATCCCAGCTGATATTTCCTAAACCCCTTACTAACAAACCAAAATAAAATTGTTACTTTAGGTCGTTTCAATGAGGTGTCACTCTAGAGATGTGCCATCCCCCTTTGCTTATATCTCATTAATTAATTTCTGCATAACTACGTGTTTTATACACGTTTCAAACTTACATTGTTTCTCCCTTATAATTAGGGAATACAATTCTTTCAAATCATAAGTGAATTATTTCTAGGTTTCACGAAAGGGAAACTTGCCCCATTTGGCTCGTGATTCCTACTTAAACATAGGAAGTCTAGAACCTTCCTTTAGACTTTCTCTTCAGGTTTCACATTAAGTGACCAGCTCTATTTGTATAATCTAAGGTAATCCAGCTTAAATATAAGAAGTTATAGGAACTTCTATTTTATTCTTCCTGTTTTTGTTATTGTTATTTTCGAAGTTGTTACTATCTCTAGAATATTTTCTCAGAAATTTCTTGAAGTACACACCTTGTACTCAATTTACTGTCTAACTTTAATCACTTTAATTGTCTTTAACCTTTGTACTTTATCTTTTCTATTTTAAAATCTTGCGAAGATTTTAAAACATATAAAGGTTTGAAACCAATAGAATTGTTAATTGCCTGGCGCAAACTTTAGATGTTTTTTCGGAGGTCTGTGACCCCATTTGTTATAAAATCTAAATGATATAGTTGTCAAAAAACTACTACCTTTTTGTTAAATTCATTACGCTCTTTTGCATAAAGTCAAGTTCCTTTTTTGACTCATCATTTCTCTAATACAACGGTTAGGCAAGATCCTGTCTTCCCTGACTCTTCCTAAGTTCATGCCCTCGTTAATGCAAATAAATCCCTTGATAGGGTTTTCACCACTTGTTGCATTGGAGCAAGAACTCTTAGTTGAAAACTCGGTAAAGTCTCTCTTAGCTTTAATAGCTAATTATAACTGGCCAGTAAGGCAAGCATAGCTCGCTACGCCAGTTTCCTTCTTGTGGAGATTCTCTCCAATTCTTATGGTTGGTTTTTCAAAATTTAAGTGTTTCTTCTTGCCTAAACTTTTAGTCGGCTCCTTGCTGGGTAAAAGCTTAGCCATTTCCAAATGCAACTATTGGTGCACTTACCAAAATTTTTCCCAAAATTATAATTGTTTTCCTCCTATCCTTCTTGGAAGCATTTGGTCTCTCTTTAGAAATTCTACAATTTCGAAGAGAAAAAATATCGAAACCTACTCAAATTATTGGCGTTCTTCAAATTACTTTGAACAGATACATAATAAATCTGTTACTCTTCGTCTTGCCAGACCATCACCCTTCCCCATAGTAGGCATATGTATGCTTGAGAGGGAATACTCTAAAGCCACTCTCTTGCAAACCGCCCAAGTTCCAGCTGCGTCTCCCGTTAGCTTTGCCCAGGTCCCTACTCACTTTAGGTATCTGAGAGCTGATTTGCAGTGGCAGTCACTTTTTAGGACATTTAAAGTTAAACTTATAACTTTTGTGGGACTCTCCTCCTATTTCTCCATCCTTTTGTCTCCAGTCCGAAATCCACTTCCTTTTCTTTATCATCTTCCCTTGGTGGTTAGGTTGTTCCCCAGTCAATAATCTACCCAACGGTACAAATAATATTAGTTAAAAAACTCGTAATAATTAAACATAGAAACCAAAGTTCAACTAACAACTTCAATGTGAAGGGTGAGCTTGAAGATTAGAAGCCAACATAGGAATGTTTGGTTTAAGATAATTTTCCAGTATTTAATCTTGAGGTAAACAAGTGAAGAAAATGCAGTCTCACACAAGTACGAAGTAGTGAAAGGCAGTAAGAATATAACTGCATAGTCTGCACGCCCCTCAACCCAAAAGTTCACAAGTCATTTTTGAAAACGTTTGCCTTAGTTCTGAATCACAATTCAATTCATAAAACTGCTTCTTATCTTTGGCCTTAAAGTAACATCACCGCGTACCACTGCAGCAGTAGAAGTGCGGCATCTTGCTTGCTATTATAACCATACATTTGAAATTGATATCTTGTCATTTAAGCTTATTTCATGTACAATGAAAATAGGTCAAGTGCTTTATTTAAAGATTAAATATTGTTTTAGATCCCTTTATTGGGGGTGGTGGGATCTAAAAGGAAGAGTTATTGTGTTAATTTACAAAGCAGTGCCTAAAAGGGGGTAGCTTCCCTCAGCAGGGTAAGCTGACCAGTGTAGAGTGTTGTGTAGTGTTGGGAACTAGGGGGCGCTCCTATAAAGGGTGTAGATGTATCTTAGGGGATGGAGTTTGGCGTATAGGTCAACGCGCTGGTCTTCCAGCTGACTGGCTTGTTATATAACTGAACGTGCTCGTGTCAGCTATGTGGCGCTCGCTGCTCTTAGCAGTCGAGCCGCCACGAGAAATACAATGATACCTGAGTTAGCACTGTTGGGCTACCATATGTCACGTCTAACCGTGACGGGAATAAGGAAGGGCGTTGGGACGTAAAGAGGCGTATAAATAGTAAGACGGGTGTAGTGTGTTGACCAAGTGTTTATTGGTCTGTGATGTTGAATTATGAGTCCCTTTCAGGGAATGTAATAATGGTCACAATGTAAAAGTACAATCTGTGGGTAAAGGTTACAAATACAGGAGATCTGAACACGTCTGACTCACCTCTGATGATAACGCCGATAGCCTGCGGCCGCTGCACTGTAAGACTGGTAATGGAGAGGGAGTTTGTCCTACATAAGGCTCTCTTTTATAGCTTTCGGCGTTGTTCTGTCAGCATGCTGCTGCCTAGACGACCTAGTTAATTTGTGTGTCGCTGTTAGTGGTAGTGATGCAATAATTGGCTAAGCTTTCCGTACTGGCTAGCTGCCATTGCGGTGTTAATAGATATGTTCTGGTCTTACAAGATTTGCCAGTTAAGGGTGATTTAAATAGATGATGGGGGGATGTCCTCCAGGGGATGCAGAACCCTGGGGGGGCTGTACAAGCGTCTTCCTCCATTTAGTTCGCGTCCTCGCGAACGGGAACGGAACTGGAGGTTGGGATGTTGATGTAGTTGTTCTTGAAGCCCCCTCGTATCTTCTGGTGGTGTCTTCCTCGTCGTCGTCGGCGTCGTCGTATAGAATGGGTGATGTCGTGTTGAAGTGTAGGTGTGAGATCAGCCCGTGTTCAGAGGGGAGGGTTATGGGATGTACAGATATATATATAACACTGACATTGACATTGAAAAAAAAATTGACATTGCCATTGTTGGCATATTGCAAGTTTCAAAAAGAAGGAAAAAAAACATGGTTTTGATACTTATCCGTTACATAGTTGTGCAGGGAGGAAAAACCCAGCTAGACGAGGAATTGTGCCGTCTGGCTTTATTTTGGAAAAAAAGTGCTCCCTGCTACGAGAAAGATAGAAGAGAATAGAAAAAATGGGTGTTCCAGGGTATAATTAAAGGGATATAATCAAAGTGCATTTATTGGTTTGGGATAAAACGGAACACCCTGACAAATGGGGAAGTTAGAAGAAAGAAAAATGAAAGAAAACAAATCATAGACATTATTTACGTTGGTGGTCTTGATAATGATAACAGATATGACCCGATAATAATAATAATAATCATTACATTTGTAATATTCCTGACGATTTATAAGTGAACATAGTAAACATAGTAATAATGATGAACATAGAAAAAATAATGGTTGCCATGTTGGTACCCTGTATGTATAGGTATGTTGGCCACCCTTGTGGAACCTTTCAATTGTATGATATGGCGAGAAAATACAAAATAATTTACAATTTACAATTATCAACTATCATATATACCTTGTAGAGCTCTGTTACATGGCCAGTTATTGTATACCCCTTATTCTTTGTGCGCACCTTACCATCATGCCTCGACTACCGTTCTCTATTCGGCCGTTCCTGGTGCGGTTTAGTGGCTAGTCCACTATTCTCTCCTTGTACTTATCATATAACCTCGTGGTTTTCCGTCGTGGGTCGGAATTCCACCTTAGGGTCGAAGGTTCGGCACTTACAAACTCCGTGTCGCCCTTCGATCCTGAAGTAACGCTTCATTTGCGTATGCTGAATGTGTTTGCGTTCAGCGATGTTCATCATCCCACGTATGCTGTCCACCGCTGACCGCTGACGTTGTCGCCTTTAAGGGTGCAACTAAAATTGATGAGTAGTGTATTTGTGTGTGACATAGATGAAGGTATGTGTATTTTGGTGTGGGTAATATATTTACCACAGACATATTCATGCTCCTGGTTATCTGTAAATCAAAAAATGTATCCATGTAAAAATGTTCATCTCTTCGTTGCTCCGTGGTCTTCCTGTGTGGGTGAAAGTGGATTAATCATTAATGAGGCATTACAATACATTGCAATGCATTACATGTGTATATAGAACCTTCATTGGTAGCGCTTAATTTGTAAAACTAAGTGTAGCGCCACTGAAGTCTAACTTAATCTAGGTTAGCCTATGTTAACCTATCTTAGCCTAATGTTGTCGGGCTTACCTTGGTAACGGATTTTTAGTCACCAAGTGCCGAAATTTTACCTTAATATATATATTAAAAAAAAAATGCCTTAAATGTAGACTTATGCTGTATTATAATGAATTATCAATAGTTATCATGAGTTGTCATGAGTTGTCATGAGTTGTCGGACTTACCCTGATGCCGGGTTTGTGGGTCATCAGGCGCCGAACGGCGTTACTTAACGCTATCTATCGTAATTATGGTCTAAAAAAATGCTATTTCTAAGCCGAAAGGGTGGCCTTAATCTACTGCCGAAATGTGCTGTGCCATTACCTGGCAACAGCGGTTAATAAATTTGCTTAATCCTAGGTTGCGTGTCAAATGCAACCGTCTTACAGCTAAATTTGGACCAGAACGATCGCCTGAGGCAATTTACTTCCTCAGGACACCACCCGCACGAGTCCTAGAAACACCGGTTGTCTCTAGGATCGCTGGATTCCGTTCCCTTAATTCTAGGTGTCGACGTCTATTACTAGTACTAATCTAGTCGCAGGCGGCTTACGGTGCCCCTGAGCAAACCGTTTCGCCCGCTGTGTTTTCCTACTCATTACCGTTATCGTTCATCGTTGTCGTAGTTGGGCCGCCCACGTAACCCTTATGAGGTGCTCGCAATACCCCTCTCTTAATGCCCATTGGTTGCCCGATGCCTCGCCATTTATGTGGGCATTGGACATTGTCGTCCAATGGCATAATATTATCTTCGCCTTTATCGGCAATCGTAGTCTGCTTTTCGCAGTAATAGAATCTCTTCGCCTTTATCGGCCGCAGTAGTGTGCTTTTCGCAGTATGAGAATCTCTTCGCCTTTGTCGGCCGCAGTAGTGTGCTTTTCGCAGTATAAGAATCTCTTCGCCTTTGTCGGCCGCAGTAGTATTTCACTCCAACGCACAGGAGCCTTGCTTCCCGCTATGGAAGCCGTACCTACTTAAGTTTAACTAAAGTCTAGTCATAATTGGGTCGTCTCTAGGGATAGCTCTCAAGTCCGGCGCTGAGTGAGCTATTTCTCCCGCCATTCTCAGAAAGTCTCCCTGCAGGTCTTGGCTTCGACGACCGTGGCACATAGTGGGTGTAACCGTCTCCGACAAGGGGGATAAGCTATATGCACCCCTAGATCTCGATGTTTGCCCGTGCCAGGTCACGAATGCTTTGACCTTACGTGGTTCGTCTGTTCGGTCGGGTCAGTGATTTGTTGAGTCAACTGGGGTAAGGGTCATCATCACCTACCCCAGCTCTGCCCCAGTGTGGTGCCTCTGGCCTTCGGCTTGTGCCGCTATCATCCATCAGAGTGTTACAGATTCCTTTACCTTTAAAAAAATATGGGCGTAACCTGTGTAAATAATGTATTTTTATGTAAAAATGTAAAATTTTCTCAAGTGTTGTGGGGTTGTAGAGCTTCTAAGTACATAGACTACTTCTGGTCTACCATTGCTACGTCAGCTTTCCAGCGATAATGCTCTGTTAACTCTTCATGGAGGTGTTAGTAGGGTCTGTGATGTCAGGTACCCTGTTATTAGGATCTGGGGGTAGTTATTTGTAGAGTGGGCTTAAAGTATGGTAGGAAGGGGTTGTGCATCTTTGGGCTCAAATAAATGGTGGCCTTGAGCCGGTAATGCTACTAGGATTGCTCCTACAATGAGTGGACTGGGGAGGTAATTCCCGGGATTGCAAAGATATGAAAATTCCATGCAGGTTTGATAGTAATACCCCTGGTAAATGGATGGGATACTCTTGCATGTATCTGGATATGAGGCGTCTGCACTCATGTACGGATAGGTGTAGGTTGAGGCATAATACTAATATATTCCTGTCATGCGGGAGTATTTAATTAACAAAGAATGGTTAATATATATAATTGTGGCCTCATCTCTCATTTGGAGATGCGCATTATGCTTATTTAATGTTTGCCGACCCACCCCTAATACTCAGGTGGTAGCATCGTGATCCAAGGCGTAGTAGGCCTTCTCTTTAGACGCATGAAGTCTATCAACCCCTTGTGTATACTCTGTAATGTAGTGTAGCTGTTTGGGTCGTGTTCATGTGTCTGCGTTGTTTATGTTGGACGTGAGAAGGTTATTGGAAGGGAGTAAGGTGGTACGCTGGTAGCCTGTTCTCCTGTCATCCTCCCTTGGTCCATGTTGGCTTTCTATCCGCGCCTTGGGATAGTAAAGCTTCACGACCTAATCTGGTCTGCCATTTGTAGTGTGAATGTGGCCAGTGGTCGTAGTATGCCTGGTCATGTCCTAATCGCCTGTAATGATTCCTATGACTGACAATCGAGAAAAGAAGTTATTAGAGGGGAGGTCTTGTTTTCTCAGAGCCCCTGTCTGTGTTCGCTAGTAATTGTTGAGCGCATGTGTGTGTGACTATGTTCCGCTACACCACGCGGACGGTTGGTCTGTTACAGGCTAAGTCGTAATATGTATCGCGTGTATGGGCAGGAGGCGCCCGTGGCCTGCCAACGTCTTTGCGAACGTGCTCCTATGGGCCCAAGATAAGTTCCGATCTGTCACGTCTTGTCTATTGCTAAATGTCATAAATGTTTTAGCAGTGTTAAAATGTGTTGGCATTATGATTGCTGAATGCTTGTAATGTCATGGTCAATGCCGATACCAGAATAGTGTCTGTCACCAGCAATATTGCCATGTGACGAAATCTGCACATCAGCAGTTTGTATGTGTAATGGCTCGGACGTTATGTATGTCAGCTGTCGCCATGTGCCTTCTTGCACGTATGCCATGTTGCTATTGTTCTAAATTCCTGCCGGACTAATGTGGCAATCCGCCCTAATTAGCTAATGCTGTTGTGTGGCCATTATTTTATAAGACTTTTGTCTTACGAAATTATCCTAGCTGTTTCTGGGAAATGTATTTTCTATGTCTGGTTTAATTTGAAATTTTATGCCTGGTTTTTGGCGGGAGAAAATGTAGTATTCCCTGTTCATGTATCTGTATGGGCCAATTTCGGTGTGGTTGGAAGCCTGGATGATTGCTTTCCCTGGTGTCTAATGTTTACTGGGATTGGAACCCGTGATCTCATGTCATTCTCTGTGTTCTATGTCTGCGTTGTTCATGTTTTGTGCGCTCCTTGTATGTATTTTGATTGTGTTTCCCGTACCAAAAATACCGTTGGTTAGTTAGTTTTTGGTACGAGCGTGGTGTGTGATCATGGGTTCGGACCCGGTTGCCTGTAAAGACTTGGTGTGACCCTCTCTGTGCCGCATATGTTATGGCACATGTACTGTGTATTTGCAATGCGCCAACGAAAGTACGCAATACTGTGAGGAGTTTGCGTATTTTTGAACTCTCCTCGTAGTGTAATTTTGGAAGTTATAGGGTCCTTGGATCGGACGTGAATGAACGCGTCTTTCCTGTCCACTTGGAGCTGGCTTAGTTCGTCTGTATCGAGCAGTCTTGCCCATTGAAGAGTGTGTGTCATCGCTGACGCGATAGTGTTGAATTACGATGTCGTGGGCTTTCATTTGTTATTTGCTTACTCTCATGTTTCCGTCACGCGTGTGTGTGAGCCTGCTTGCTCTCTGTGTAATTGTGAGTAGTGCTTCTCGCACTGAAAAAAAAGAAGGAAACTTGTAGTTTAACGTGCCCGTTGATCTGTAGATCATGAGCCACGGGACTTCCGTTTTACGTGGAATCCAAACCACAGGCCATGGCATTTCACTTCGGAAATCTCACATGCCTTAGCCGCACTGTAAAAGAACCTCTCACTAACTACATTTGTGTCCCCAAATTTTGTGTTACTGTGACGTGGTTCGAGTATGACCCTATCCGTTGTACAAAATGTCGTTATACACGAGTGTCTCCGGGCTGCTAGTCGCGTGTTTGGTGACTATGTGCCGGAGGTGATTTTGTTGTTTTTCACTTATGACCATCTGATAGTGGAACTGTCCCAATCTGTGTTAGCTTCCTACTTTTCTATCCTAGACTGGATAGCTACCCGACCTTATGTTCCTGGTATTCAGAAGGTTGCGGGTTTTGAGACCGTTTTTACCCAGAGTAATTGTTTCTGGCACTATTCAGGTTGTGTCTCCGGGACAGTTTGGTAGTGTTAGGATCGTATCCCGTTGCGGTCAGTGAGGTTTGAAGGCTATTTCTTGGCCTTCCTTCCACGTCTGCCATCGGGATCATTTCCTTTTCTTTTGGTAGTGTTTTACTATCATGTGGCAATGTAAACTGATTGTGTTATTTCCAAAAACATGCAGGGTTTCCCAAAGTCTGGGATTTTCATCCTACGGTGTGATAGCGTTTTAGCTTGCGTGTTGTTGTGGAAGTGAGAAAAAAGTCATATTACAGGCAGTGTAACGTGTCACGTATGCCTATGTATGCAATATATATAGTTCAACTTGGCCAATTTTTCCTTCATCGGGCCTAATGACTGAGGCAGAGAAAAAAAATGAGCTATGCCCCGCTCCGTATTAAGAGAGCACTTTGAAAAGGTGTAGAAGATATATTGTATGTCGCCTGCACCCTGCCTTATGCTGATTAAAGCGGGTTGCCCGATGGCGATAGTCTGTCAAAATTGTGTCGTAAACACTATGAAAAAAAAATGCTTAAAAATGGTAAGTAGGTCCTGATCGTACTATCCACCTAGTAGGTGACGTTAGCACTATAGTAATCTAGTTACGTCTCAGGGAAATCTACCACTTTTGGAAAATAGTTTGAGATTCTTAATTCTTGTTACGATGAGGGTTCTCGCCCGTCACAAGGGAATCTATCAAACTGTTGGACCGGAACATAGAACACTTAGTCATTTCTACCTAGAAAGACCCGCTTGAGCTCTATGCTGTGATTTGTTGCTTAAGCTGTGTTCGGAATATCTCTTTCCGGCTTTAAGCCGCGTAGCTCACCTGATGGGCTTCTACTTGGCTTTGGATATTAGCACTTTACGTTATTCAAATTATAATATGGACCCTATGTTCAGTAACCATTGATGGCCTGAGAAAAAAAAATGCTAGGTGCCCAAAATAAATCAAGAAGGATTTAGACTTATACACCTTTGGTTTAGCCATGTTGCACTGCATATACATTTAAAAAAATGTGCCGTTTATGTTAGTGAGTACTTGTTTGTCTATTATCTTGTTTCCCCCGTGTAAAAGAACTTATGTGTACTATACTATTGGTGCAAGTGATGTCGGCATATATTGTATTCCTAGTGAAAGCCGTTATCCTATTTCGAGCGTCAGTGCTCGGAAAGATGGATATCGTCGTCCTGTCATTAGGGTGTAAGCCCCTGGGATCCACTGAGGTGCCCCTCTGCTATTTTTCGGAGGAGTTTGTAGCAAAGTACGACCGGGCTTGCTTTCACCGTATCGCTTGACCGTTGGTCTAAGTGTACCTGTGTTCGCGGAACTACTCGCGCTCTGTGCTACTCTAGTAGAGTTTACGGAGGTGTGTATATTTTCGACTGATCTGTTCTGTGGGGTAGGTAATAACACTTTTCCTAATCCCCGTGTACTGTGTGGTAGTGCCTGGTCACAATGTGCAGGCGTGTATCGTGCATCCTGAGGGACTAATGCCGGTGTTCGCCTTCGTTCTGGCAAACTTGCCCTTTGAACTGGCGGAAAAGGCCGCTTAATTGCCTGTCTCTGCCCTGGCAATGTGGTGGCGTGTAGCCTGACCGCTTTCTGGCCTGTAGCCACGGCAGACTCCTGCCATTGTGTGGCAGTACATGGCGAGAGGGACATCCTCGCAAATTGTCGAGTTAGCGTATCTACGCTTATGTCCTCTCTCGGCTGGGCTTGTGGCCCTACCATGAGCTCAAAAATGGCCTTGTTGGCTTGGAGCTCACGGTATTCGTCCCAAATTTGGGTGTACTGCCTATTGAGGCATATGGCCTGTTTGCGAATTACTGTATTAATGTTTCTGTGTCCTATACAGTTCTGTAGCCGCCAATTGGAGAAACGCTCGTTGGCGAATGAGCTCCCTGTATTGAGTGTGTAAACCTGTGTAGTGCACCCTCATTCTTTCGAGGGTTGCATTATCCATTACGGGACCATGTGTGGTGATTAATTGTTCGTATATTTTGTTTCTTTGGACATGGATCCTATTGAGGTGTTCATGTATGTTCCTCAAGTGCTTATGTGCGCATCTTAATCGCGCTGTCCTACGCTCTGACGGAGTGTATGGCTGTTTGCCCTGTATTGCCCCGACTTTTGTTTGGAGTGCCCGTATTTGTGTCTGTCGCCTTTGTATATGCCTTTGGCATCTTATTAATAATGTTAATAATATTGGCGTAACCCTATTGCCTCTATGGCTTGCAATCTCTGCATAAGGTGCCATTCTGACTGAAGTGTATGCGAATAAAATAAAAATAAAAAATCTGTGCGTGTTTGACAGTGTATCTTCGTATCTGTTTGATTCTTTCTGGGTCTGGGGGGTTGGTTTACTAAGAATCTCCCCTGTGTAGCTAGTTTGGAGCAAAAATGGTGTTTTTTGTCTGGGGAAAAAAAATTCACTATTTGCTTGGCTGCGTGCGGTACGTAAGGGGTCGTTTCTACTACGAGGGCTCGTTGGTTGAGTGCTATCTTACTGTGCGTAGTACCCCGCCTCCACCAGTGTTTTAGATCCCTTTATTGGGGGTGGTGGGATCTAAAAGGAAGAGTTATTGTGTTAATTTACAAAGCAGTGCCTAAAAGGGGGTAGCTTCCCTCAGCAGGGTAAGCTGACCAGTGTAGAGTGTTGTGTAGTGTTGGGAACTAGGGGGCGCTCCTATAAAGGGTGTAGATGTATCTTAGGGGATGGAGTTTGGCGTATAGGTCAACGCGCTGGTCTTCCAGCTGACTGGCTTGTTATATAACTGAACGTGCTCGTGTCAGCTATGTGGCGCTCGCTGCTCTTAGCAGTCGAGCCGCCGCGAGAAATACAATGATACCTGAGTTAGCACTGTTGGGCTACCATATGTCACGTCTAACCGTGACGGGAATAAGGAAAGGAAGGAAGGAAGATTGTAGTTTTACGTGACCGTTAATCTTGTTATTATGAGCCACGGGACCTCCTTTTTACGTGGAATCCGAACCACAGGACATGGCATTTCACTTCGAAAATCTCACATGCATTGACCGGGAATCGAACCCGGACCGCCTTGGTGAGAGGCATACAGCTAGACCGCTGAGCCACCACGCCCCCCATACGGGAATAAGGAAGGGCGTTGGGACGTAAAGAGGCGTATAAATAGTAAGACGGGTGTAGTGTGTTGACCAAGTGTTTATTGGTCTGTGATGTTGAATTATGAGTCCCTTTCAGGGAATGTAATAATGGTCACAATGTAAAAGTACAATCTGTGGGTAAAGGTTACAAATACAGGAGATCTGAACACGTCTGACTCACCTCTGATGATAACGCCGATAGCCTGCGGCCGCTGCACTGTAAGACTGGTAATGGAGAGGGAGTTTGTCCTACATAAGGCTCTCTTTTATAGCTTTCGGCGTTGTTCTGTCAGCATGCTGCTGCCTAGACGACCTAGTTAATTTGTGTGTCGCTGTTTGTGGTAGTGATGCAATAATTGGCTAAGCTTTCCGTACTGGCTAGCTGCCATTGCGGTGTTAATAGATATGTTCTGGTCTTACAAGATTTGCCAGTTAAGGGTGATTTAAATAGATGATGGGGGGATGTCCTCCAGGGGATGCAGAACCCTGGGGGGCTGTACAATATAGTGCAGGAATATTAGACAGAATATGGTCAAAGTGAGGAAAATTAGTTTATCAAGCTAAAAATTGGCGGAGAGGTTTCTTGAATAGCCTGGATCAAAATACTAAAAGTCCCAAAAAATCCCTCTTGGGGAACATGCCGCCATCTTGGAAAAATGGCCGGCATCTTGGATTTCGTAACCAGCATCGCATTGAACGTCATAACTCTGTACCTAAAGGCGATAGGGACACGTGGTTTGGTCAGGATAACTTACCAAAATGCAGGATATCATTTTAACACTACTTAACCTAGATAACAATCGAAATAGTTATTATAAATCAATTAAACAAACTCTCATAGGGTAGCGTTAAAAGCCATCTTGATGTTCAATGTCGATTATTCACCTTTTACAATGATGGGATTGAAAAAAGTACTGAAATAAATGATGTTAAGCACATCAAACCGCACAAAAATATGTGATCAGCACTTTCGTAAACCAAAAATTACGGGTGTGAGAAGTTGTCAAACATGCGCATGCAACTCGAGGAGTGGTGCGCCGAGGACGGGGGCTTCTCAGAGCCGGTGCAACTGGTGAAGTAAACATATTCTGTAGGCGCAACTATGCCCCTTTTTTAAAGATAAGTAAAAATTTGACACTTTTATATAGGATAGCATCTTATAAGCTAATAAATAATAAAAAAAACCAATAATTAATGTGTTAATACAGTAACTTTTCGTTCTAAAACTCTCTTTCTTAGCTACT
Organism: Meconema thalassinum; assembly: GCA_946902985.2. Lineage (NCBI taxonomy): Eukaryota > Metazoa > Arthropoda > Insecta > Orthoptera > Tettigoniidae > Meconema > Meconema thalassinum. Next base: position 50,900,115 of record OX336398.1, on the reverse strand, counting down.
TATATTGTATGTATAAAGAGAAAGGAATGTTTCCTTTTAATTTTAATAAATAAGTATTTTTTGCGCTACGCTCGTATGTAATTAAACTAAGAATGGACTGTCCGTCCACGCGTTGCCGAGCGACATCCCTGCCGCTGCGCCATCAAGGCGCTCTCGTTCCCCCACTCCACCTTCCCTGTGTTGCTTAGCAGTGACGCCGGCCGGCTGAAATGAACGTCTTTACGGTAACGTTTATCATAACATTTATCTTAAACGGTACGCCACAGAAAATAATCATACAAGCGAAAAATGTGTGTTTCAGTTTGAACTGTCCCTTTATGCTTATTTTGCTGATGTTTACCATCCGGTTTTAAAGTTAATGCCGTTTCCTGTACTTTATAAATGTCCTACATCAAAAACATTTTTTCCATTAAATTCAATGCAACACGTGGAACTTGGGCAAGCTTGCCAAAGGCGAGAGTTCAAGCATCTCGAAAAATTCACAGAATGGCTACGTATACATTCCCCTTTCGACAAACCGGTGTTATAGGTGACGAAACGGTAACCTGCGACTCAGCTTGGGAGATAGGACTTTGAAGAAACTGGAAGGAAATCGTTCGCTGAAGTTAAACTCCAACGAAAGGACAAAGTTGTCACTCTTGCAGCTCTTGTTGTCCGAGGTGAGACCGTGCCTGTAAATCCGAACTAGCTGTTTCATCGAATTGCGTGTGTCGCTCGCAATGAAGAGGACCTTGAATCTTGCTTTGAATAAGAGTTGGCTTCATTGCCGCAGCGCTGTTCGATGCTTCAACTATCAGAAAAGGTACAAAATCAACTTTACGGACAGTGATAGAGAAGTTGTGTGCACCAATAACCTGTCTTACCGAAGACCTTAACTACGTGTTTGACGGTGGAGATGACCTGCATCGGGTGGTATGGCCGAAATCGGGCACCTTCGATGATGTTTGTAAGAACTGCATTTCGTATATCAAAGCGAACTATCAAGGGAAAGCTATTGCAACTTAGTGTTCGACGAAGGACGTGGAGCATATGATACGACGTGCCAAGACGTCATCTTCTGAAGTTTTGGTGGATTTGGAAGTGCAAGTGGTCTCGTCGCAGAATCTGTTCCTAGCCAATACTTCAATCAAATCAAGATTCGTCGCCATTTTTGGTCGTTGTTTCGAAGAAAAGGGGATTCCAGCTATTCATGCCAAGTCTGATGCTGATCGTCTCATCGTGACAACAGCGATCCAGGAAGCAGAGAAGGGAGGTCATGTGGCAATTGTTGGAGAGGATACCGATTTGTTGGTATTTCTTTCGAGCCTTGCAGAACGCGATAGAAACGTCTGTATGCTGGTGCCACCATCAAAAGCCCAACCTAAGAAACTCTTTGGCTCTACGGAATTGCAGAAGGCTCTTGGGGACATGACCGACAATCTTCTCTTCCTCCATGCCATGTCCGGTTGCGACACAACTTCGGCTCCCTACAGGAAGGGGGTACACGCGTTCAAGACTTTAAACAATAACCCAGGTCTTCGCCAAAGAATTGCTGTTTTTAACAGCGCAGACGCTGCAGTGGAAGAGATCGTGAAGGCAGGGGAAGAATTCTTCGTAGCGTTATACGGAGGTAGAACTACAGATAGCCTAAACAAGACAAGGTATAGTCAGGACCTTAAGACCATTGCCAAACAACGTCTCCATGCAGACTTCGACCTCTCAAGTCTTCCACCAACATCAGCAGCATCTCGACAGCATAGCCTAAGAGTTTACCACCAAGTGCAGGAATGGCGCGGAATCTCTCTTTCACCTACAGAGTGGGGATGGAAGAAGAACAGAATCGGCAAATTTTTACCGATTCCAACAGAATCTCCTCCCGCACCAGACTTCCTCATAAACCTCATCAGCTGAGAGTGCAAGACAGGATGCGGCAGCAGATCTTGCGGTTGCCGAAGACAAGGTCTCTCCTGTTCAGCAATGTGCAGCAATTGCACTAGTGATGATTGTTCTAAAATGCCAGAGCCAGATACTCTTGACGATATGGTGAGTGAGGAACAAGAGGACAACCCCGAAGAATTGCCATGCAGATCCTCGCCACCTCTTCGCCGCAGAGTAGACTATTCTGAAAGTTCAACCTTACCAAAGAAAAAGCGTCAAGATTAAGGCAAGTGTCACGTTTTATTTTACCAACACATGACCAATATTAAACGCGTACGATATAATTAATAGTTGGATTTATTCCTTTACAGGCACACCGCACTACAGCAGCGTCCCGTGGCAGCAGAAAATCCTCTTTTCCGTGTTTTTCGTGTTTGTACAAAAGAAATTGTAATGTGGACAATGAAGAAAAGAGACATAAGCAGAATACAGGCAGGTGAAATGAAGATCCTGCGAAGTAGGATCGGAGTAACAAGAAGAGACAGAGTGAGGAATGAAAAGGTCAGGGAAATGGTGAAAGAGGAGCCCTTGCAAGGTAGGATTGAGACATCAAGACTGAGGTGGTATGGACACTTAAAGAGAATGGATGAGAAGAAGATTCCCAAGAGGATACATGAGATGCAGATGCAGAAGAAACGACCAAGGGGAAGACCAAGAGATAGATGGCTGAAAGGAGTGGAGGAATGTGTCAAGAAGAGAGGCGAGGACTGGACCAGAGTGACAGCGGAGAGGTGGTGGGAAGAAAGGACTAAGTGGCGAGGCTTATGTTCCAAACAGACCCAGCCTGGGGCTGGAAACTGTACAAGATGATGATGATGATGACGAATGTGCTTAAACGTCAGTGTGTTGAAGGTGTGGTATAAGATAGCAAATAAACAAGTAGCTGCTTAATTTATTTTCTAATAGTAATGTTTATCATTCCTTTTCTATATAAATATAATATACGTAGCTAAGAAAGAGAGTTTTAAAGCGCAAAGTTACTGTATTAACAAATTAATTATTGCTTTTTTAAATTATTTATTAGCTTATAAGATGCTATCCTATATAAAAGTGTCAAATTTTTACTTATCATTAAAAAAGGGGCATAGTTGCGCTTACAGAATATGTTTACATCACCAGTTTCACCGGCTTTGAGAAGCCCCCCCCCCCCCCTCCTCGGCGCACCGCTCCTCGAGTTGCATGCGCATGTTTGACAACTTCTCACACCCGTAATTTTTGGTTTACGAAAGTGCTGATCACATATTTTTGTGCGTTTTGATGTGCTTAACAACATTTATTTCAGTACCTTTTTCAATCGCATGACAGTAAAAGGTGAAAAATCGACATTGAATAACAAGATGGATTTTAACGCTACCCTATGAGAGTGTGTTTAAGTGATTTTTAATAACTATTTCGATTGTTATCTAGGTCAAGTAGTGCCAAAATGATAGCCTGCATTCTGGTAAGTTATCCTGAACAAACCGCATGTCCCTATCACCCTTAGGTACCAAGTTATGACATTCAATGCAATGCTGGTTACGAAATCCAAGATGCCGGCCATTTTTCCAAGATGGCGGCATGTTCCCCAAGAGGGATTTTTAGGGACTTTTAGTATTTTGATCCAGGCTATTCAAGGAACCTCTCCACCAATTTTTAGCTTGATAAACTAATTTTCATCACTTTACCCTATTCTTCTTACACTAATAGTAATGTTCATTGAAATGCCACAAAATTTTCTTGATTTGGCCATAACTATATATATTCTTGATATTTCATGTATATAGCCTTTGGTGTGGCATCATACGCAACCATTAACTCGGCTCAACTTCCCTATCATCCACTTGAGTAATGCTTGTCTGGCACATCCACGCTACGGGGGTGGGTATCCTCCACATCAGTAGACCGGTGTGAAGGAGAGCTAAGTTCAGGCAGGGACCCAGTCCCACGGGGTATAACGTGGAACCCATGCCCAGATTTACGGGTGAAGACCTTAACAGCATCTTAGGCAGAGAAGGAGACTTTCGTAATAGCGAAGATGGTGGATGAGGCAACCCATTCTCTCTGGGTAAAATTAGAAGAGGAAACCACTGCCTTGTAGAGAAGAGGGATCTTCAAAGGCTAAGGGAGTAAACCGCGAAAGAAAATCCTCAAATGCGTTAGGCTTAGCAGGTTAGCAGATGAGTAAAGGTACACTTGCTTTCAACTACAATACAAGCCTCGGGTGGAAGTTTAAACATAGAAATGGAATTGACACTTCTCTGACAATAGTTGCACAGTATGATGATAATGCTGATGTTCGTGCAAATGTTAGATCAGATAACAAAACCGATTTGGAACAATAAATATTTTAACAACGAATGGAAAGGAAAATGAATTGATTGACCTAATGGAGAGACGAAAACTTGACATCCTGGGATTAAGTGAAGTAAAATGGAAAGGGGAAGGAACGAAGAAACTAAGAAAGGGATACACTTTTTATTGGATGGGTAACAGTAAAGTGGAAACAAAATGGAGTGGGATTTATAGTGAATCAGAATGTGGAATCAATAGCTGAAGTAGAATATGTTAATGAGGGAATTATAATAATGCACATACATATCAACATATCAAGAAGGGATAGAATTCAAAATATTAAAATCAGAGAAGAGTTAAATATGTAGCCGTTAAATCAAAAGATACAACAAGTAGTTCCGTGAAGAACTATACAGCCTATTTTCATATATCCTACTTATGTTAATTGCCACTATCAACATACACAATTTCAGTTTGATTGCTGTAATAGATTCGTAGATATTGAGAACCGACTAAACATTTCGGATGGTCGCCATGTTGGATTTTATATATGTAGGTCCTAGAGTTATGTACTGTTACATGAAGATTATTGTGTACGTGTAGCATTCAAACTTCAATCGCATGATTAGGACACAAGAAGTAACAAGGAGATTTTAAAATTTCACACAGCTGCCATCTTGTGGTTATAGAAACAATTGAAATAAATTAAATGTCAGTGGATTAACATTCGTATAAGGATTTACTGTACCAAGTTTCACTGCACTCGGATGGTTAAATTGCGAGAAACCTCCATGTCAATATTTATACTTCGCGTCGCCGCCCATAGGTGAGCTTAAGTTCATAGCCCCTATGAACATAAAAAATCAGTTTGATTGCTATAATAGATTCGTAGATATTCAGAGCCGTCTAAATATTTCGGATGGTCACCATGTTGGATTTTTAAATGTATAGGCCATAGAGTCATGTACCATTAAAGGAAAATTATTGCGTAGGTTCATTATTCAAACTTTCAATTCGATCGCATGATTAAGACACAAGAAATAAAAACTTAATTTTAAAATTCGCTCAGCCGCCATCGTGAAGTTAGGTAAACAATTGAACTAAATTAGATACCAGTGCATTAAAATGTGTATGAACATTTCCTGTACCAGATTTCATTGTGTTTGGAACATTAATTCGCGAGAAAGGTCTATTTAAAATTTTCAAATTCGCTTGGCCGCCATGTTCGGTTTGTAGTTAACCAGTTTTTGAAAGTCTTATATATGAACTTTCAGTAGTGCCCTTTATCTTCATACAAAATTTCAGGGTGATACCGCTAATAGTTTCAGAGATATAGAATGCAGGTGAAATATTTCGCACAGCCGCCATCTTGTGGTTATGTAAACAATTGAACAATGTTGGATGTCGGTTTATTACAATGTGTATAAACATACACTGTACCAAGTTTTATTGCGTTTGGTTGGTTAAATCGCGAGAAAAGTGTATTTAAAAGTCGCAAATTCGCGTGGCCGCCATGTTGGTTTTGTAATTATCAGTTTTTCAAAAGTTACATAGGTATACTTCTAGTAGTTCCCTTTATCACCGTGAAAAAGTCCAGGGTGTTCGGGAATAGTTTCGGAGATATTGAATGCTGGTGAAATATTTCGCACAGCCGCCATGTTGGATTGGTGAGACGTTACAAAATTTGAAGGACACGGTCGAGGTCGCCTGGAATAGTGCTATGAACTTACCGAGTTTCATTGAAATCGCTCCAGCCGTTTAGATTTTATTAGGGGGACACACACACACACACGGACATGTAAAAAGAATGGGTAAAGAAAGAGTAGCAAGAAGGGAATTAGAAAGGGAAGTCAAGGGAAAGAGACCTGTTGGAAGACCGAGAAGAAGGTGGTTGGACCAAATTTTGAAGGACATTGGAGAAGCTGGATTGGATGTGGTAGAAGTGATGGAACAGGAAAAATGGATGGACCGAAAGGAGTGGAGGAGGCTTGTAAGTGAATGTGAGGGTTGTATCCTTAACTTTTGATGGTCTGGCCTCTAATTTGGGAATGGCAAAGCAACTGGGTTGCTCATTTTCAAGTGGGAATATTAAAACCACATTTAAGCATCCCACTACAAATGAAGATGTTGCTGTTTTGCTAGATCCCTCTCACATGCTGAAGCTTGTGAGAAATACATTGGGTGACAAGGGCAGCATTGTTGACAGAGATGGTTCGATGGTTCAGTGGAAATTTGTGAAAGAACTGCACGAACTTCAGCAACATGAAGGGCTACATTTAGGCAACAAAGTAAGATCATCCCACATCAATTTCAGCTCAAATAAAATGAAAGTGACTTTGGTTGCTCAAGTTCTGAGCAAATCGTGTGGAGTTGCCATACATTTTTGTGACAAGGAGTTGAAATTGAACAATTTTTGTGATAGTCAAGCCACTGTCAAATTCATTTATTTGTTCAACGATGTGTATGATGTCCTCAATTCAAGAAGCATAAGACACCGTGGACTAAGGAGAGGCATTTGTGCTGAAGATTGGGAGAGTACTTTGTCCTTTTTAGAGGAGGCATTCAGTTACATTGGGAACCTACGGTGCAGTGTGAATGGGTACCTTATTGTTGTATCCAATCGGAAAGTGGGCTTCATTGGAATACAAATCGGCATCAAGAGTGTAATTGTTCTTACACAGCAGCTTATCTTAGCAGATAACGCTCCACTGCTGAACTTACCTATGTACAAATTGGGTCAGGATCATGTGGAGCTCTTCTTTGGCAATATCCGCCTAAAAGGAGGTTGGAATAATAACCCCAGTGCTCAACAATTCTCGGCTGCCTACAAGAGGTTGCTCATAAACACTCAGGTAGGAACAACAACAGGGAACTGCTTGCCACTTTCATCCATCTCCATATTGTCCATGTCCTCCTCCAAACCAGTGGCTGAAGATGTGATCAACATGACTACATTGGAGACTGATCGTTTGACCGACCAAGAACTCTGCAGCCCTCCTGCATTTGGAGAACATGATTACCTTTTTTTGCCGCATGCATTATCAGTTTGTGCTGAGAATGTTGTTTTTTATGTGTCAGGTTTTGTTGCCAGGAAGCTTATGCTGAAACTGAAGTGTGCAAGGTGTGTCGATGCTTTATATCTAATTGAACCGGAGAGAAATCGAAAGTCGCTTATATGCTACAAAGACAGAGGATTTCTAGTGTATCCGTCTGATGATGTGTTTAAAATATGTAAGGTTTGTGAAACGCATTTCAGAAAGTTTGTTGCTGAAGGCAGAGCAATGACAGGTTCTGCAATTTCTTCATTTAAAGTCCATGTAGTGCAAGAACTCCTTGGTGTACAGCTTTTCATAAGTCTGAAAGACCATGAATTGGAATTTGAGAGTTTAGACAATCATTGCTCCCACCTGATTTATGCCATTGCTGAGACCTATTTTCAGACTAGAGTAAAGTACCATGGAAGGTCATTTGTTGAAATATGCACTTCTAAAAGGCATGTGTTCAACAAACTGGTACTTTTCAAAGGCCAGTAAATGATTATGCTTAAGTTATTTTCAATGTGAACTTCCCAGTTTTTACTTTTTGTAAATGGTAAAAATTCTCTTAAACATACGATATTATTTTTGCATAATGTGATTTTCTGTGATATTTTAAATTTAATTTATCTCATATTGCCCGAGATATGGTATAGCCTATGCAGTGCTTCTTGTTTTAAGCTGGCCACCATGGTTGTGGTATTTCATTGTCCACTTTCCTTTTACAGTACTATTTTTTCTGTACAGTGGTTTAATTTTAAAAACTTATGGCTCTAACCGAATTGTGATGTCAACTTTGTACCGGCAAGCAGACTAGTATCAGGAATTAAAAACACACTGTGAAGGTGGACATACCAAGCAACTGTTCACTTTTTTACAGTACGAAGTTCAATTGAATGGTAACTTTCAACTGTTAATAAGGCAACACAGCTTAAAAGTTACATGGCTTTCTGTGCGTAGTTCGGTCAAAACTTTTGCCCTTGCCAGTTAATTACAATGTTCATTCTTAAAAGAATAAACAATTATATTTAACAAATGTTAAGTAGAAATCCCTTTAAAATTGGAACAGTTCCATCCTCAAAACTTAGCCTTCATCAGCCAAAACATTAATGGAAACATAATATTCCATATTTATGGTAATTAATGGTAGGCTACATCCTTAGCTCCTTCACTTGTAGGGGGCGTGGTGGCGCAGCGGTCAAGCTGTTGGCCTCTCACCACGGCAGATTGGGTTCGATTCCCGGTCAATGCATGTGAGATTTTCAAAGTGAAATGCCATGTTCTGTGGTTCGGATTCCACGTAAAAATGAGGTCCCGTGGCTTATGATCTTGCGATTAACGGTCACGTAAAACTACAATCTTCCTTTTTCCTTCACTTGTATAAAAATGCATTATTCCATTATATGTTATATAATAATAACATAACCCCTGGCACTACAGCCCATGAATACCAAGTGACTGCTGCCCAGATATTTAGCATGCAGATATTGGGGAGACGCGTGGTCAGCGTATGGGGTCCTCTCGGCCGTTAATCTTGGTTTTTGCGACCAAGGCGCTGCCTCACTGTCAGATACTCAATTGTCCTCACGAGGCTGAGTGTACCCCTTCCAGCTCTAACGTCATTCTAAAATCCCTGACGGAGCCGGGAATCAAACCCGGGGCCTCCGGGTGAGAGGCAGGCGCGCTACCCCAACACCACGGGGCCGATGGGTCAGTTGGTTCTTGTAACACTCATTTCCAAGGCATTGGAACCAGGGCTAGTCATACTTTAAGAAAAACTTAAATCCCTGTTCAAGCAACATTTTGGACTGGTTTTATGCCTGCGTGAACAAAAACAAAATTATCATCATAGGCTTCCTCCAGTAGGAATTTGTCCGTTTAAGCATGCACCCGGCACCTGAGGCCATACGATATTATTATTATTATAGCATATTGTACTATGGTACAAAAACTTTCTGTGGCATAAGAACCCATGAAGAGCCATGGCCTACCAAGCAACCGCTACCCAGCCATTTGATCTGCAGATTGTGGTGCAATGTGTAGTAGGCGTTGGATCCCATCAGCCGTTAATCTCGGTTTTCGTACTGGGGCGCTGTCTCACTGTCGGGCAGCTACTTAATTGTCCTCATGAGACTGACTGCACACCGTTCCAACCCTCGTGTCAATTTCTAAAATCCACTCCGGTAAAAATCAGAAATAATAAATATAAATTCAGCTGGCCATGCTTTATCTGAACTTAACTACTATGGTTTATGTTTTTCTATCGAAATTATGTGGCTCATTTTCTTTTGCGGTATCATTTCTTTCACGGTAATAACATTTAGATGTGCTCCATCAAAGCACGAGCGCTTTCTTGGTAACACTGTTGTTCTTTAATTCTCGAGCTCAGAGCCAAAAACGAAAATGAATGAGTGGTGTTACTTCATGGTATTTTATAATATATACATATACTGTATTATATACTGATAATCCCTGACAGCTTAGTCAAGGTTCCTGAGTGAACCTGTCATTGTGATATGCCCAAAATGTGCCCATTCTTTGTTTTAGTAACTGTAAATTCTGCGTTGTATGTATTTCAAAGTGACTTTTACTGATATTTTCTTCTCAGGTCAGAACTAGGCAGGCTGCAGTATCATTTCAAATAGCATTTTACCATCATTGTTTGCTGCTTAAGTCAGATGACAAGGTGGATGTTGGGCTCGATTTGGCCAGGTGAGGGCTCAGCCTGGACTGGCTTAGCTAGATCCCCCGATGAAGACTTCTTCGTCTTGTAATCAGGGCACACAAAGGAAGAAACCCAGTATATGTGTCAGTGATGTATTCTATGAGCTAACTAGGCTCGTTGCTAACGTAGATTTTCCACTGTCAGATTTTTATTATTATTTGTTATGCCCATTCAAAGAGCGCGTTTCAACTTGTTAGTTGGCCTGATGGTTTATGCCTTCTTATACTCCCAAAATCTCTTCATGAATGCACCGTGTTGCATCTTGCGTTCTGTGGACCGCTTGCGGGGTACCAGTTTTCTTTTTAGGTTTCTCCACGACTTCATGCTTGCCTACAATTGTACAAAAGGCTCCACAATTTTCTATGATGTCGCTTGTGTTGTTTATTTATTGGATGTCTACCTTAGTATCTATATTTATTATTATGTTTATTGATCTTCTCTTTAACGCACAGCGCTAGGCCATAGGACCAAGGTCTCTGCGGACTCTGTAGACATGGGTTTAAGCCCTACCATCGGCCGTCCTTGAAGTGGTTTTCCCAATTCACGAGATATATGGTGTTGAGCTATGCAGGTGGATCGTGTGATCTTTAAAAGATCAAGAAAAATTATAGTACCTTCTCTGATCCCTAAACAACATACTCATGTGATATAAATTGCCTTTGGAGCTTTTCAGTCGGTCAACACGATTGTGCCCAATGAACTGGACAGGGTACACAATTATAAATATGTAAACACACTCCTGGAGAAGATTACATGTATTAGTTATCACTCGTAAATGGGCATTGGGCACAAACGTGTTGACCGACTGCAAAGCAGCAAAGACAATTTGTATAGGCGACACTGAATAAAGAATGGCTTCAAATTTCCAAATAATGTAAGTGACCATTGCGAGAGAATTCTAACTTATTTGCCATATTTTATCCTTTATTTAAAACATGAAATATACAGTAATTTATGCAAAACATACCTGAGAATAATTGAATGATCGTTTCTTTCGTTACCATAAAAACTATTTTTATTGAATATTCCAAGCTGGTTTTCACTATATCTCTGGGTGTGCTTTAAAGGGTCTGAATGGAATGGATAGGGGTGCGAGCACCCCATAATATCCTCCTGGCTACATCCCTGTTGAAATAACTTTTTAATTTAAAGCTGTATTTCAGAAAGTGTGCAGAAACATTCCAGCTCTAGCATAGAGGTGGTCTTCAAATTGTATAACAATATGTAGGCCTATATCTTCAAATTAAATATCATACATTTATTTCTTGTGTCAGATTCTACCCAACACTTTTCAGGACCATGTCTAGTGATGTGCATTGCATTTAAAGAAAGATATATATTGCCAAGAATGACATGGGTTTAAAAAAAAGGTTTGTTTTATGATTAGGGTGTCATTTCTCAGACTGATGGATTAAATTTAGTGTATTATGAAATAAAATGTGTTTCTTGCTGAAATAAAATGTTTTATATGTGAATTTTTAACCCATTTTTTTATCCTGATAAAAATACATGCTTGATAGGAAAGTTGAATTTATTCCAGAGGTCACAGGTTCAAATGGCACCGAACGTGACCATCCTTGCAGGATATCTTTTCAGCCTTTTCTCATCTTAACTCATGCTGGGGCAGTTTCTCACCTTAACTCATGCTGGGGCAGTAGTAATAAGGTAATAAAAATAAAAACTCAATTCTAATCTCAGCATGTGTACCCTGCATACCATACAATGCCATTCCTCTGCAAATCCCAAATTTTCAAACAGCTGTCGGTCAATAATTACGGTATGCCTAGGCAATTAATCAATTTGAGGCTAATCGTAATGTTTCTACCCCCCCCCCCCACAAACAAAATACCGTACGGTACCGAAAAGTATAGGCTATGCCGTACCGTATTTTTGTGCAAATATGCGTCCAAGTGTTCTGTTTATTAATTTTAAGATTCGTATTGTTGAATATCAAAATGTGTACGACTAATGAGTGAAACTGGCTGTGCTCGAAATTAGGCCTAAAAACTGATGAATGCCTCAACACCAATAAGAACTTAAAACTCAATTTGGTGTAAATACCAAAATTAGTTCGGCATCATTAGTTCCCTAGTTGTTACTTCTTTGGTATAACTCGCACTTTCCGACACCTGCATTCAATTTAATCAGTGTTTCAGCGTGTTATTACGTTTTGCCGCGTCTTTCTTACAAGACTAGCCTTGAAAGGTGCTCTCATATTTATATTTAAATTGGCTTTTAAAACGATAAGGCAGCTTATTTGTGCCAAGTACCGTGATGTACAGAGTGTATTCTGCCTATCCAAGAAAAAATCTTGACTTGTCATTGCAGTTTTATGACACTAAAATCCATTACTAGTTGGAGTGGTTTACGGCTTTAAGCATAGGGACAGCCATTTTCTTGCAACCAAAGTGGGCGTGCCGTTTGGCTTCAACAACTTACGCTAGGGAGCGCAGCGAAGGCATCTCCTTCCTTTCTTTCCTCCATGTAAATAACGGATATTCATAAATTACTTTTAGTTCAATAACAAAATTGCTCTTCATTCTTCGGTGAGGCAAAACCATTGGTCACTGCTATGCGAGACGAATATCTGGACAAAACCATTGGCTGCGACTAGGTTCTTAGACCACTGTCTGGCCGAAAAGTACTGCTTGTACTACAGGGTCCGGCAGCATAACTTCCTATTTTTAAATGCACGCCATTCAGTCGGTTGATGTAGCGGAGCGCTAGTGGTCTCGTTGGTGAGGTGGTACCATGGAAGAAGAACACGACAGAATACCAAAAATATAACTCGCAACGATTGGTCCTTAGCTTTACGTCACCTGATTGGCTGTCTCATGTGATGTATTCACGGCCTGTTTGATTATTAAATAAACATTTATTACAGCCAATGGCCAAAGAACATGAATACTAACTTAATACCTAAATACATTAATAATAAAGTTAAATGCATTGGTATAACTATTATTCATCCAAGCAGAACTATGATCGAGTGCCTCTCCTGTCTGGACACTTCAGCACATGATATCGTTAACAGAAGTTGTTGCATCGCTTACACACGCATTCTGAGCACGGTGTGTGAAGCGATTTATAGTCAAGCATAGGCGGTGATGAAAACCGTGTATATAACTACATTATTATAGACATTATTGCCTGTGACCGTTATCACCTGCTCTTTTGCTCCAAAAGGAAAGTCTCGTTGACAGTTTTCTGCAATGACTGATTGTGTTGTGTGGACTTAGTTTGGTTATTGTATGCACGGTCGTGTATCTCTTTTGGCAGTTAGCTGCACTTATTAAATTATTATTATTATTATTGGCGTCTACAATTCTCAAACAAGACGAACATAAGGTTTGGCAACACCGCCCTTCTGTCATCTGATTTGGCTAGTATGCCAGTTTTTCTTCACGGTAGGCCTTATGCTATAACATTTTTAAAGTAGGTTATAGACTATTTTAGTCCTACGTCACAACATGGCAATTTGCGCATCATCGACCTGAAGGATTCCAAACATTGAGGCGAGTATCATGTTAAAGAGATAGGACGTATAGAAAGTTAATTATTTATCGCTCTATTTATCGAAATGGTAGTGAGCTTTGTGCCTAAATGATGTAATTAGCATCTACGATACTGAATTAACTAGCGAAGAAACAATTCTCCAGTCCATTAATAGCCTACACCACTCAATCGAATTCATTAAGGAATCCGAAACAGACCGAAAAATAAATTATCTCGACATAACTATTGAACGTAAAGACAACCAGCTTTCATATTCCATATTCCGGAAAGCCACACAAACCTCGCATGCAATCGATAATCAGTCTAATCACCCCAGTACGCATCAATTAGCGGGTTTCAATTCAATGGTGCACAGGGCTTTAAACATACCAATGTCAAAAGACAATTATAATAAGGAAATAAGAATCATTAAGCAAATAGCAAAGGAAAACAATTTCCCGCCAAGCAAAATAGACCAAATAGTAGCCAAACATAAAAATAAAGATAAAACGATTCCAAAACCGGAAATTAATGAGAAAAAATTCGCTTCAACTATGCGAATGCGAACACATATAAAATCACTAATCTATTCAAAAGGCAAGGCATAAAAATAGCAATCGCAGCGAACAACACAACCGGTAGGCACCTGCAAAATGGTAATCTAAATAAACAAGACCCGTATTCAAAGTCAGGGGGTATATTCTATTACGTGCCAAGATACTGGTTGTCAAGCTAATTACATCCGACAGAGTGGAAGACGAGTAGATACACGTCACAATGAGCATAGGAATGCAATAAAATACGGAACACATTCAGCCGTATGCGAACACATGTGTGAAGCGGAGCACAATTTCACTAACTAACGGACCTAAAAATAATTCATCACGAATCGAAAGGCAGAGCTCTTGACATAAAGGAAGCAATCGAGATACACCTAGCCAAAAGAAACAACCCCAACAATCTAAATGAACACACTTTTATGTAGAGCTCATCCCTCTTCACTACTAAAACACACCCTGTCGGAAACAAGACACAACCTAGCGATACAGCGAAGCTAGATTTAAAAAAAAGGGGGGGGGGGGATATGGGGATTTTAATAGGTGAATGTTATCTGGATCAGGAGTACTATGTACTTTTTTATTCAATAAACCCAGGCCGGCATTCGCGGCAGTATTGAAGGTGCCGAGACATCCTCGAAGACCGACAGCGCTTGTATAGGGCTACTAGCTTAGGCGTGGCAAGGACTCATCCACGGTCTTTAATAGTTGAAGACCTTCCTGAATTCAATAACATCCATTTTATCTAGACTCGGCAACACGCCACAAGTACACATGCACGGACTACAGACAGCACATAGGTGGGAGGGAAAACCAGTTCAGTGAGATAACACCCCCAATTCAGTCAACAGTCACTGGTGCAAGACTGAAGTAGACACTGCTCGCAGCTACAGCGTGGAAGTCACCCAACCAGATAAGTAGTAGCCTGCACTATACAGTACAACCATATAGTCACTCCAAACAGACAAACTCCGGTTTTCTATCACCATTTTAGCATTTCACCTAACATCATATATACTACAACTTGCATACACCGACAAGTTGCATTGTAAATATTTTCACCAGTATTTTCAAAAATACAAGCCTCCGTGGCTTAGGCGGCAGCACGCCGGCCTCTCACCGCTGGGTCCGTGGTTCAAATCCCGGTCACTTCATGTGAGATCTGTGCTGGACAAAACGGAGGCAGACAGGTTTTTCTCCGGGTACTCCGGTTTTCCCTGTCACAATTTCATTCCAGCAACACTCTCCACTATCATTTCATTTCATCTGTCATTCATTTAATCATTTCCCCAGAGGAGTGCGTCAGGTCTCGGCAACCGGCACAGTCCATATCCTCGCCGCTAGATGGGGGCTTCATTCATTCCATTCCTGACCCGGTCGGAGACTGGAAGCAGGCTGTGGATTTTCATTTCATTTTCAAAAATAGATTTTATAGCCTAAGTGTAATGGATCTGATGATGCTCGCTTGACGATCGAAACTGGTCATCCTAGTGCATTTATTAATCTCATGTAATTTGTTTTCAGGATTACGGTATAACCCAACTTTTTGGGTTCATTCGTGTTGACCGACTGAAAAGCACCAACCTTTTGTTTACTGAGGCAACACTGAAAAATGGATGTGCGAAAACTGTCAACCATATTTACCACACTATGTATACACTTCTTTAAAAATTACATGGAAGGCACACCAATGAAGTTATCAACATGAAAGTTGGCAAGCGTATAGAGTATACATCACTTATTATCACTGAAAGTAAGTCATGAATCTAAACCAAAAGGGTTTAATGTTAAAATAATATGAAATGTGGACACAAAGTTACAAGTTTCAGATTTTGGAAGTTAGGAAGTAATTCTTGGAAATGGTTTTTACAGCCCAAGTTAGTTATTCATGTCAGTAGGAAGGCTCTCCTATTGTTTAGTAGCACGGTAAATATCAAGATTCAATGTGCATTAGATCCAAGGATGGCTCAAATTGTTTCAAGTGATGTAACAGAGAAAAATGTCAGCCATTTTTGTATAGATAGATAGATAGATAGTTTTATTAATTCCATTTGATCAAATACATGTACACAATACATTTTTGATATAGGACATGTCAGAATTTACATCTATAAAATAAAAGTACTAATAGGTATATACAGTAATACTGGTGAGTTAGCCGTGGTCGTTACGGCATGACTGCTGGCAGTCGCTCACATCCGGGAAGCGAGGAGGTTCGAATCCCCCCGCCGGCAACCTTGTGATGGTCTTCTGTGGTTTCCCATCTTCCTTCCAGGCAAATGCCGGGGTTGGTCCCTAACTATAGGCCACAGCCGCTACCTTCCAACTCCTCATCCTTACATCCAAACTTTCCTCCCCAACGGTACTTGTAGCTTACCCATTGGGTGACCGTCTCGAAGCAGCTACAAACCTGGCGAGCCGAACATGTTCTCGGACACTCCCGGCACTAAAAGCCATACGCAAAAAAAACCAGTAATACTAATGCTATAACTTATTATAATATCAGATCTTAATAGATACAATCTTATTGGACAACTATTTACACCTTATTCTATTATCATAATATGAAAACTTAGTTCTATAAATACAACAACTGACAGCTAGGTATTACAATTAAAATAGGAAAGTAAAATATAATAATAGATTTCATCGCTCCTATGCACTAAGATATTCAACTACAGAGTAAAAACAATGGCACTGCAGATAAGCTTTCAACATTCTAACAAAGGTTTTTATTTTTGGGGCAAGTTTTATATACTGGGGTAGTTTATTGTATAATTTAACTCCTGTGTGATAAGTTCCTTTTTGATATATGCTTGTGTGTGTGTGTGTGGAATATGAATGTTTTGATTTTGTCTTGTGTTATGCCTATGAACATCATTGTTTGTTTTAAGAAAAACATCCTTATTCATAAAATTCTTTTTACAAAACATAATACTTTCAAAGATATATATACAGGGCAGAGGGAGAATGTTTAAATCTTTAAACAGAGGTCTACATGATTCTCTAGTGTTTACATTTGCCATAATTCTAATCGCCCTCTTTTGTACCCTAAACGTGCTTAGTACATCTAGCGACATACCCCAAAATATGACCCCATATCTTAAGTATGAATGGAAATAAGCCAAATAAGTATTTCTTAATGTGTGCATGCTAGTGCAGGTTTTCAAAATACGTAACGCAAGGCACATCGAGTTTAGTTTAGTATTCAGATATTGTATATGTTTATTCCATTTCAAGTCATGTTGTATCCATAGTACTAAAAACTTTGTTTCTGATTAATTTTCTATTTGATGACCATTTAATGTTATATTGGGTTTCGCAGGATTCCTATTCTGTATAGTGTGGAAATTTAGACATACTGTTTTTTTTATAGTTGATTATGAGGCGATTATCTTGTGACCATTTGGTTAACTCCCCTGTAACGGAGTCAGCAGACTGCTGTATGACCTGTTTAGTTTCACCTTTTATTACGAGTGTTGTATCATCCGCAAACAAAATTTCCTTATGTGAAGGAACGTTCTGTGTTATATTATTGTATATTGAAGGAATAGTAGTGGGCCCAAAACTGATCCCTGGGGGTACTCCAAATTTAATAATTCCCTCATTGGACAATGTTTCATTAAGTAATTTGGTTCCATCATCCTTGTGTCTCAAGCTTACTATTTGTTTACGCCTTGTTAAGTAAGACTCTATCCATTTATTAGCTAGACCTCTAATACCAAATTAATTTAGTTTTGTAAGGAGGATTTTATGGTCAACAACATCAAATGCTTTCGATAAATCCAAGAATAGGCCAGTTACATGTTCCTGATTGCCAATTAATTTCAGTATACTATTAATACACTCATAAATTGCTAACTGTGTAGATTTTTCCGTTCTGAATCCATGTTGTGAGTTTGAAAATATTTTTTTTTCTATAAAACTTATCAGTCTCCTATACATGATTTTTTCCACAATTTTTGCGATACCAGTTGGTAAGGTAATAGGACGATAGTTATCTAATTCATCTTTTGAACCGTTTTTGTGCTCTGGAATTACTTTTGATAACTTCAAAATATCCGGGTAAGTTCCTGAGAGAATTGAACTGTTTATTAAGTGCGTAAGTGGATTTATTATATTTTCTGCACATTTATTTAAAATTGCATCTGGGATGCCATCAATGCCAGCACAAAATTTATTTCTTAGCTCTTTTATAACTATTCTTACCTCTTCACTTGTGACATGATTTATAAATAAAGAATCACTACATATATTTATTTTATTATTAGAATTTAGTGTATTTACCTGTGATTTATTTAATAATTTTTGGGGAATTTCCAGAAAATAGTCATTGAAAGTGTTTGCTATTTCCTCTGGATTATTTATCACTTTATTAATCCTGGTCAGTGTAATGTTCCTTTGTATTTTAGCAGATTTTCCAGCACTCATCGCTATCCACATTAACATCACTGTCTGTAGGTGCGGGATTATTATCATTATCGAAACTTTCCGATTTGGATAGAGAAACATCATCATCACTTGAATAATTGTTAAGAAATTTAGTGATATCATCTTCAGCTAATTGAACTCACTTCGCCTTATTGCACTCGATAAATAACTAGGCCTAACCTAAGTGAACTATATCTATCACTTCACTATCACTAAGCACACAATTACCTAATGAACTAACAAGTTAACTAAATAAATCGCCTACGATACAGCTTAATTTCACGAAAACAGAGAGAAATGAACGAGAGTTTGCCACCAATCACGATGTAAACAAGACATGAAACTCCAGTGAGCATATGTTTCAGACTCTAAGAGTATCGATAAATACGAATAGACGGCAGTTCTCGTGGAGAATAACTTGAGATAAAACTGTACTCTTCTTATTCCGTACAAAAATGCTTCTACCTGGCGCGTAAATAATGAACTAATAATAATAAAGATGGATCTTTACCGTGTCAGTTTTCGCAGGGCCCGTGGGTTATGTGTTCTACTCCAAAGAGGTTAGGACCCTTAAAACATGAATTATCATCAAAGAACTATGGTCAACATGCGCGTGTTTATTTTAATTTCATGCGCAAGAAACAGCTCTCCTTCTGCGAATTCCACTGCATGTAGCTGTCATTTCATGAATGGAAAAAGAGAGAATACTCCATCGTTGTTCATGGATTTTCCCAACGTTTAAAGCATGCCAACAGACAGTGAGGTTGGACTTGCTTAACTCTTAATTAGTTTTTACTTATTTCATTCTAGAGTGAAGTTTAGCTGAACATTATTTACGTTTCTTTTGTTGTTTTTCATATTTTTTCCACGGTGGGGGTGTGGTTATCGTGTCGGACTACCAACCCCAAGCTTGCAGGTTCGTTCCTTGCCGTGGTAAGTGATTTTTGAAAGAGAGCAAAAATCACGACACGCATGTCATACGATGTTGGCATGTTAAGGAACCCATTTGAATTAAGTAGGACGTGTTCATAATGGCAAATTAATCTGGAGATTTTCCGCCAACACTAAGCTCCTCATTTCTCTACTAGAAAGCACTTAGTGTCAAGGAGCTCAGATATCTAATCTCCTTGACTTTCATAGTGCTTCAAGGCACAACTAAATTCGACATGCAAGCTGCGGTCCGGGTGACAAATAACAAAGCTTGCACCCTGTACCGAGGCCATACGATATTATTATTATTATTATGTAACTAAGTAGGCTAACCATAAAAGGCTGAATTGCATATAATGTACATGAAGCTTTTGTCCTGACATTTTCAGGATCAATAGCCTATTTGCCTTCATATCCACTTGTTTAACACCGTTCTCTCCTGTTTCTTCAGACAGGCTCCTCTGCCAATATTTGAAACTGTCAACCCATCAACTAGGAGACTGCTGCAGACCACTATATGATACCTTGTGCTCGGTTCATCACTCCCAAAGTGATACCATATTTCTTATGCGCTGTTAATAGTTAAACATCCCTACTAGACTTTTGAAAGCTTGGTCCTAAGTGTTCATACATACGGTCGTATGAAACATTGCTAATATTTCTGCAACACTGCTGTGACGAACTTTGCAGATTTAGAAATATATTTTCCTGTTATTATTGTTTCTGATTCATCTCGAGGCTTTGTTGCAACCCTGAGATCAGAATTAATTGGTCTGTCTCGTGAGGCAGTACTGAGAGGTGCTGAGTTTAATTCCCACCTCGGTCATCCTGAAAGTGGTTTTCCTATGGGACACACCGTGAAGAGAGGGTACAACATTTTGGAACACCTTGTATACTTTGGAGGGAGAAAAATTGGAATTGTGTCAAGGAACCTACTTCCAACATGTATTTTGATATCTGACAATACATAGTGCCCTGTAATCAGTTTGCAATACACAACATTAAAATAAAATGGAATTAAGTAACGTACGAAATTGTCAGTTTTCTGGACACATTTGGGTTTCCTGGGTGTCTTGGTGCCATTGACTGTAATGTCATCGCGTCAGGAGATGGCAGTCTTGCAGTACGCATGCGTGGCCCGCATATTCCAAACTTAAATATATCGGCTTCGCGCATGCCAATCGCTGTTATTGCAGCACACGACACGCAGCCAGTGAAAGAAAGAATGTGCTGAGTGAGTGAAGCAAGTAGTGACTAACTAATGTTTTTGGAATGCACGATACGCAGTGAGCGGGAAGACATCTGCCAACTCCTGGCGCGATATCAATACCTGCGTGGCCTAAATGTTCAGATTGTAACTATTGTGTGGTCTGATTTACCAAGTTTGTAGTTGATTGAGAGCAAACAGAACAGTGTTGCTGTTATCTTAGGTAAAGCATGAACTATAAGATACAAATTTGTTTGTAAAGGTGTTAGAAGCTGTTTTTCAGTGTTACCATAGTAGGCGAAATGCTTTTCAGTTGGTTAACTCGATTTTCAAATTGTCAATTACAATTTAAATTTTACAAATTTGTATGCATAAAAGAAAAATCTCTTCTCATGGAATTTCTCCTCTTGTATCCATAGGTGTGTGATGCTCAGCTGTTCTTGATGCTGCAGTATGGATGACCTGAACTCTTAAGCAGCATTTGCGGAGGAGGTTCCATGCAAGGTATCCAATCAGCTGATAGGTTAGTATTTGGAGATGTTTGAATTATTCTACTAATGTGAAATGTTCTTGGCAATAGTAGTAAACAAATATGGCTACCCCAACGAGCCATGGCTGATGACCCCGATTTTAAATGCTCCTGAAGGTTAACCTGAGCGTTTCAATTCTGCACACCGCTCTGCCAGGAATGTTGTTGAGCGATGCATTGGAAGTTTGAAACAACGTTTTCAGTGTCTGCTCAAGCTCTGGGTACCGTATTGCAATATGCCCCTGATATGGCGGGGAGAATAGTGAATACTTATGCAGTTCTGGTGCAACCAGATGGACAGGACAGCGATGATGTTGAGGATGAGGAGGAGGAAAAACAATATGGAGAACCGGATGAAGCATATTGACAAGATACTACTCCGGTGGTCAACCGCAGGCTGGAGCATTAATCGAGTGCAACGGGCTGATGACCTGAGGTCCCTAAAGGGACGTACAGAAAAAGGTTACGAGGATCTTTCCGCCGAGAGAGAAAAACAATTTATGTAGCTTTAAGGGGTTAGAACAGCTAGGTCATCTGCCCCTAAAGGGAGATCACAATATAGTAAGAAACTCGCCGTTCGGTCAGGGCTACCGACCCCCGTTTTTAATAGCAGTGAAGCTTTTGAGTGTCAATTCGTATCTATACTTGGTGGGTTTGGATCGAACTTATACCCACCTCATTATTTATCGATCTTTCTTTAACGTTCTCGTAAATCCCTGCTTTCCTAGGATTTGCGAATGACTTTCCAAATTGCGTTTTCAGTAGCCTGCAGTTCAAACTCAAAGGAGCATGTAATGGCGGTTTGTGACGGTTATTTCTGCCGTTAAATAAATGACGCGCCATGGCAGAGACTAGCAGCTAATAACACACGTAGGAACAAGGCCCTTCAATTCACGAGGAATACTCACAATGTGTGCCTCTCATGCACCTCATACTTCAAATGAGGGCATTAAACATTCATTTCAGAGGACTCGTTTCATATGTTTGTCTAGTGAATAGGGGCACTGTAGGTTACGTTTGAAAAGAGGGCTGTAAGAATTAAAACCATCCAAATGAACGCCAGTTAACTGGTATCTGGTGCCCAATAGAGTAGTTGACACCTATTATTCGATGTTGATTTCAGTGAAGCTAAATTGTTAGGTTAGATTTCGTCGGAACGCTCTATCAAAGTTCCAACGTTCACCACTAGGTATCATTGATATCTGATAGCGAATGATGGAACTACTTGAAATTGAACGGAACTTCTAGCTCACCCTAAGAGTGCCCGCTGGAAGCAGCTACAGACTCACGCGAGCCAAATATGTCCTCGGACACTCCCGGCACTAAAGGCCATAAGATAAATAAATAAATATATAAATCGACCTTTTGCAAATGGAAGGTTAAAACAATGTAACAGGTAAATTGGGAAGAGAAGGATTTCCTCAGAGCTACATGTGTGAATACCCAAATGTCATTTAATCACATGGAGGTTTATTTACAAAGTCTTGCTTACTAAACTGGATACTAAGGCATAATAGTCTACAAGCAATGGATTTCTTTTATTTAATTCAATGTAGAATGCCTGCTTGAGGATTCCAAATAACTACACAATTGGTTAGGCTGCTTGAATCCTTTAATTATAATGTTCTAATGAACTGTCCTCTCGTATCTTACTGGGAACTAGGTGAAATCACACGCCACCGTTGTGTTTTGTCTGGGTGCTTGAATTAAATTTAGGCTGGATTGACTAATATCAGAGCGAAAAGGGGGATTCAATACTTCATATCCTATGTTAGGTGACCTATTGGAATGTAAAGGCGAAAGACCACATAGGATTGATTTCTAGTGGTGCAAAATAGATGTCCTGAATACGAGTGAACAATATTGCAATTGTGACTCAATGTTTCCTTTAGGGATGCTGCACTTCGTTATTAAGACTGTATGTTTGGTTATACTACCCTTGGGGTGACGCTGCGTTGTAATGACGGAATGTAAGCGATACGAGAAAAGTAAAATATAGACCACTGTCTATGGACTTGTTCGTGTATGGAACTTATTTTATTACTTCCAAGTTCCTTATTTGCATCCTGATTTATTTTGAGTGTTTCATTTAGTAGGCTTAGGGCAACATTGGGTGTATTTTATATTGGTGATGGCTCATTCATACTCATTCATTTGCAGTGAATTTCTCAATCTGTTCATAACAGTGTACATTTAACTTGTGGACCTATAAACTAGATGTTAGGCCCCTTTAAACAATATTTATCATTAACTTGTATTCCTCAGAGACAAGGGCCAATCTTCAGCTTGATAATGCAAGTTTACTCCATGAAACCAAAATAAATAAATAAATGATATTAATGTATACTAACGAAAAAAAGAACATATTCCTGGAAAAGTGGCGGCGGCTGGGGGGCGGGGTGGTTGGGGAGGGGGATGGGAGGGGGAGCGAAGCCGTACATCTGGCCACAATTACCGCGCGTAAATTTTAGTTCGCAGAATAGCCTTAAGAAGCGCTGCTGTGCAGCATGCGCAGCGACGTATGGTGTGCGGTGAGTTAATCAGAATTGAATTCGCTTTGTTCACCCATAAAAGAAACTGTCCGAACGAGGTAAAAAGGTTGTTCTTTTCACAGCTAGACGGCACAGCTGGAGATGTCAATAAGGAGTCACTGTATTTATACATCAAATCGTTGAGGACGTCACTCAATACGGATACCACATGATGGAAGGATTGAATATAATGAAATATTAAGTGACTTTGCCATTTACCGGTAAGCTTACCTAAACCCTGCAGGATCGTTATGAAATCTTTAAAGTGCCACATTTGTCGCCAAAGTAACAATGTATGTTTGTCATTTCATCTTTCCGCTACGGTATGAAAAAACAATTTACATTCCAAATATTAATAATGATAATGAAACATTTGAGTAATAGGGATGTAGCCTGAGAAAGTTCGCGCCAGATAGCTCTCGTGTAGTACTGGGTAAGCGCAAGGCGATCGTCCTATGTTTCCTCCAGTCAGCTGCGATGAATGTTGAGATTGTGACCGAGTTTTCTTAGCTAAAGTAAATTATATCTTCTCTAATTTTACTCCAAGACTATATTAATTAATTCTATAGGTATATCCTCTAATATATTATGGACGACTTTCAGCGTTTAAGCGTTAAACAGCTGCAAAATGAGTTACGGTCTAGAGGTGCTAAAACTAGTGGGAGGAAGGAAGAATTAATAGGCTACAGCGGTAATAACAAAATTCTGACAAGCTTTATTATTCAAATAATGAATAGGAGTCAGAATGCTTGAGTATTGTAGGCCTATATTGATAAATATACCTCCATAAGACTTAAATCTTAAATAGAGATTTCCCGGTCAATGCATGTGAGATTTTCTAAGTGAAATGCCATGTCCTGTGGTTCAGATTCCACGTAAAAAGGAGGTCCCGTGGCTCATGATCTCTAGATTAACGGTCACGTAAAACTTCAATCTTCCTTTTATAAATAGATATTTAAATATTCACTTGCTCCCCTTGCTTATAGACTTCGATTCATGTATTATTTTGGTTGATAGCTTACATGAAACTGTCATGTTTTAAGGTAAACATAATCAAGGATAGTTGATACCGGTACTGTATACCTCAAAATGCATCGCAACGTTTGGTTCTTATGTAATTTTGTCAATTTCTTAATACGAATCGTTCCCGTATCCCTTGGAAATGACTTAGGGGTACAGTATTTAAAATGTTTGAGAATCCCTGCTTTAGGGCCACGAACTGTTTCCATTCATCTGACTAACTTATGTCTCAAGAATGTAGAAGTCAGTCGCTACCGGTACCACATTCTCCGTCGGGCAGATGGAAGTTGACGATTAATTCTGATTTCAAGAAATCAACCATAATACGTTTGTGACTGCTAATGTTGTGACATTTATTCTTGAAGTATTTGTCCGAGTATTGAAGCCTTTGAAAATGGGAGTCACAAATGTTACATTCTCTTCTTCCTGTATATTGACGATTTCTTCACGTACCGTACTTCAATGGGGATAATTTATGCAGATTCCGATATTGTAGGCTTATCGTGGTAACCCGGAAATGTTCTTGTGTATGGCCTCTTCCTTATATTTGTTGTGTTCGTGGTCCACGGAAAAAGCGATGGAACAGTGCCCGGTTTTAATCTTGCTCTCTCACCTTCAAATACAAACGCATAAATTCAGTGGTTGTTATCGGAATGTCTAATCAGTTTATAGGTAGGAATTATTTCCCTTTGTAAATCACACTTGCCCAACACAGTTTTTGTGGAGTCATCGAGTTGAAAATGATGGGAACACACTTTAATATTTTTGGTCAGATTTTCTTCATCGAAATGTTTCCTTCTAATAGCATGTAACCATTTCTTTATTTTGTGAAAATTGGTGAAACGAAAACGGGCTTCCCTGAGTTTTGCAAAGAGGAACACTGCAATAGCTCGGCATAGTCACGAAAATAGCAATTTAAACTTAAATTCGTGGATATTAGCGGCATGAGAACACAGGAGACAAATGAAGAGCGCCTTGCGCTTACCCAGTACAACAGCAGTGCACTCTATCGGTGCTAGTTCTATACATCCCTAATACCAAATAGCTTAATATGATAATAGTGGAAACTCCCGCGAGAAACTGGCGACATCGATCCTGCGCGCTACCTGGCGGTTCGCGCAGTCAACTACGTGGTGGAGTTCAATCAGCTGGCAAGTTTAAGTGAAGTACATTCGAAGTATTACTTTTGTAATTAAAATAGTATTGTTTTGTGCTGTTATGTGCCACAATTTTGGTAATGGCTGGAAGAGGAGTTATTTGTAGTATGTATGGGTGTTTTAATTATAAAATACAAAGTGATCCAAAGTCATTTTACAGATTTCCAAAAAACAAACAGCTGTGAGTATACCTACTAATGTTTACGGGTACCTGTATTTTATTTTCTATTAATCTGAACATACCATACTTTCTTTAAAACATTGTTGTGATTAAACCTATCTATTTAATCCTTTTTCAGGTGTGCTCAGTGGGTTGTGAAGAGCAGAAGGGCCGATTTAGATGAAATTCTGAGGACAAAAGGACCAGAACGTTTGAATAAAAGTTATGTAGTGTGTTCGGACCACTTTACGGAAAAGGATTTCAGAAACAAGAATCTCTTAAGCCAAGGGTATATAATTTGTTCTTGTATTACTTATGGACTTTTTTTAACTGTTGGAATTTCAAGTTCTCATCAACATAGGCCATATTTCAACATTTTGCACTAGTGAATGTCCCTGATGATTAAAGAATCGTATTTGTTACAGAATCTGGCCTGGTGCAGTACCCTCACTGCAGTGCCACAATGTCAAACAGACACACTTGAGATGCAGCCCGAAAAAGAGAAAACGAGAGTGTGAGTCTACCCCAGAAATTCCAGATGATTTACCAACAGAAAGTGCTGTCCAGGAAAATGACAAACTACTGGTAAAAGAAAGACTGAATGAATGCTGTTCAAACATAATGTTGAAATACAGGAATTGTCAGAAGTTGCTTTCAAAGTACAGATCATTAAATAAAAATCTAAGAAGAAAATTATCTGTGGGGCAGAAAAATCAGTCGAAGTGTAATTGTGAAAAGAATGTTGTTGATAAGAGTGTTTCTCAGAACTTCATAAATCTTCAAATGAATCAAAGAAATCGTAAAGCTCAGGGCCGAAGATATTCAAATGATGACAAAAGTTTTGCATTAGCTTTGCATTATTGTTCGCCTAAATCATACAAGTTCATGCAAAAGCATTTTTCTTTGCCCAGCACCAGGTCATTAAGAAGCTGGTTACAAAATGCCCGAGTGGAACCTGGTGATAATAAAATGGTTCTAAGCTTACTAGAAATTAAAGCTAAAAAAAATGAAAAGGGAGGAGAAGGTTATTTCCTTGGTATTTGATGAAATTTCCATCAAGTCGTCTCTGTCATATGATCCTCAGAAGGATCAATTGGAGAGATATGAAGATTTTGGTGTAGATACTCCTGTACAGCCAACGGTAAACGGTGAAAACATTTATTTTTTTCATGATCCTCCGCACTTGATTAAGTCAGTGAGAAACAATCTGAAAAAGTATGATTTTGTTTCTAGTGGTAAAGTTTGTAGTTGGTCTCACATAAGAGAATTTTATGCTAAGGACTCCAAAATGATTCCAAGGTTGGCTCCAAAGTTAACAAAGAAATGTATCACACTTCCCCCTTTTTCAAATATGAGGGTATGTTTAGCTACCAGGGTTCTCAGTCATTCTGTAGCTTCTGGAATACTAGTTCATGTATCATTCAATTCTTTGCCATCGAGTGCTGCACACACTGCAGAGTTTATAGAAATGTGTGACACATTGTGTGATATTTTTAATTCTTCCACTGTCAGTAGCCCCAAGGAGTATAGGAAACCTTTAAGCAATGAATCAAGGCATATGCAAAAACTGAATGAAATTTGTGACTGTCTCAAAAAACTGGAAGTACGGTACTGAATAACCGCAAAGGCAATCCTCTTTGCATTCAGGGTTGGGCAGACAATATTTCTGCATTGAAACTATTGTGCAGTGGCGGCTGGTGATTTTTCACTTGGTGGTGCCAGCATATTAAAAATTTGCAATAAAATCATTCAAAGTTGCAGGTACGGATAGTGCATATTTTATGCAATAAGTTATATGTTTAACATTATTTAACTGTGCTATTGTAGAAGACGTTTTGGAACTCGTGTAGTATACGTTGCCCGGCGCCATTAAAATCCGAAAAAATTTTCTATAGATATGGCCAATGTTACTAATATACAGCAGTTGAATATTTCATCGCTAGAGAGTGTTACGGTATTTTTTCAGAGTGCCAACATTATTGTTTCCAGACCAATATTTTCATCCAGCCCAATGGTTTTCGTCTAGGCCAATAAAGGTTAGGTAGCCCGTCCCTGCGGGCCGCGTTAGGCTAATGGATAACACCCCTGGTTTTTGTCACGCACAGTGGGGTAGTCACGCATCAATAATCTTTAACCAGGCCAATGATTTTGCCTAGTAGTACAATCAGTAAGTTGGCAGCATTACGTAATCAAACATGGTGACGTGCTTTTTGATAAGTTTATTACTTGAAAGTTAAGGTTGACAATTTCCTTTTTTGGAAGTGTTTACGCGGTGTTTGTTAATGGCAAATGGCTTTAATAACGTGGCAGAGTAAATACAAACCATTTTCAGAGCGCTACTAAGTAAAATAACGCACTTTCGAAACGGGCAACGTATACTACAGGAGAGCCGACGTTTTTAATTGAAGTGTCAGCTGAAGTGAATTGAGAAATTGCATAACTACTACAAATATTTTAGTCTCGGGATTTTTCGCCAAAACAAAAGTTCTTCCTTTCTCTACTAGAAAGCGCTAAAGTGTCAAGGAGGTTAGATATCTAAGCTCCAAGGAACAACAAAAATTCGACAAGCAAGCTGCCCTTTGGGTGTCAAACAACAACGCTTTCACCTGGCACCGAGGCCATACGATATTATATCATACACATATTTTGATCCATATGCATTTTAAATAAAAACCACTTTTAAGAATTATAATTGAACAAACCTCTCAGAAAAATAATTTGAAGAAAACAACATATGCTAGGCCTACTCATCAAAAATATTTGTTCCAAAACCTCGATCGACACCTTCATTTGAATTAATAAGAGCGGTCCTATCGCTAAATGGAGATTGTAACAACTCACTTATTTTATTCATTGTTACACTTCCGAAAGGTGACACAGAGCTCATTGAGATTCCTACGGCTTCGTACGTTGCGCTCGAGCTATGCGATCTTCAAACATGAAACAAATCAAATTTTATTAAGGAACCTAGCTTGCATGTATCGATTCCAAAAGCACACTTATTAGATTAAAACGGTGTTTATATGGTCAATGCCGCATTATGCTATGCAAGAACATGTCTATATAGGAAAAAAATAAGCATGGCTATTGCTAACACACACGTGACCACAGCCTCTTTGTCGCAATTTCAGTTGCTGTCTCAAAATAAATAGGTGAGATGAAATGAACACGATGACCTACCTCTAAGACAACCTTACTTATCGTACATACGGATTGATTGGAAAGGATATCCCCTGCATCTAATATAAATGAACACAAAAGCTATTTAACGACGGACACTATTCATACACATTTGCAGTCAAACTTGAGAATTTGTGTTTACGCTTGGGACGTGAAACTGTGCCGCCAAATTAAATTAACGAAACACAGTAAAACTCGTTGAAAAATTCCGAATTTTTACATTACAAAGAGAGAACAAATAATCCCCGTCATCAATATGCGCCTAAAATGTTGCTAAATGTCAAACAATAAAGAACTAATACTATTTTGTAGTTTGAATTTATTTAATAGTCAGACACAGTGATATATCGTCAAGCTGGTACCACTGGAGCTGTGCTGCCATATGCTGCACTCTAGTGGTGGAAAGATAAAGCAGTTCAGCAGTTCTAACGTGTATGTAATTTGTGCTTGTAGCCTACCTGTGACGTGCTGCTATCTCGTGGATAGAATTGAAGCTCCGCGTCACGGGGCCGTTGGCTCTACCTCAGGGTAATATGCGTCTCAACACAACACAAACAAACTCAAGCCAAACTAGTCCTTATTGCAGTACAGTGTCTGATGTTCGTAGGTAGTGCCGGTTGGCTCTGGCTCAGTAATTCAATAAAGCGCCACCAGAACGCATGTCAGTTTGCGCGCTCGTTCAAATAGTGCAGAATATGTATACAATTTCCTCAAAATGTAAATGTAATATAAACTGTTCTTGAGAGGAAAAAGTCACATATTCTCTCTTCATTACACTGGTGGTGCCATGGCACACGGGCACCACCTCAGGAGCCGCCCCTGCTATTGTGGTCAGAATTACACAATGATTATGATTTCCGGTATTTGCTAACTAGGAGGATCACACAGGATTGCATTGAAAACATTTTTTCAATCATTAGATCAAAAGGAGGCAACAATGTAACCCCAGATGCAACAAAATTTCGCAGTGCCATAAAAAGTGTTATGGTAAATCAATTACTTTGTGCTTCTGACGACAGTAATTGTGAATCTGATGCTGCAAACTTTCTATTGACTCATAATGATGTGATGAAGAGTAATTTTGAAGCAAATGTCAGTGAAGAGTGTGACCTAAGTGATAAGGCAAATGATCATGACTATGATGTAATTCAAGAAAATGCTGACCACTATGTCATGGGCTGGGCCTGTAGCAAGTTTCCCCATGCTGAGTGTAGGAATGTAATATCATCTTATGATAATGATTCTAGTATGGGAAATTTGCACATAGAAATGAAGAAGTATGATGATAATTCCAAAATGCTATTTCCAAATGTGTGTGGTGGAAAGTTGTCTGCCAAAATGTCAGAGGCATTTGAAAATAGTTTTTGCCATTTTTTGTCAGAAAACACTCATGGGATAAAAAGCAAATTAACTGGTTATTTTCTATCAATTAGGCCTACTGACTCTAGT
Organism: Meconema thalassinum; assembly: GCA_946902985.2. NCBI lineage: Eukaryota > Metazoa > Arthropoda > Insecta > Orthoptera > Tettigoniidae > Meconema > Meconema thalassinum. Next base: position 50,869,521 of record OX336398.1, on the reverse strand, counting down.
GAAGGTATCTGTGACAGCTGTATGAAATTACTGACTGACAAATATTTCAAAGTCCTTATTAAGGCATATGTGAATAGAACAAATGATTCATCAGTGAAAAATATCACTAAAAATATCAAGCTCAATAAGATATTACACGTGTAATTAACTTGTGGAAAATCTGTAGGCTGCTTAAAACTTATCTGTAGGCTATCACACTGCTGTCATGAATTGACGATCAAATGTTTTAATGTGATTATACACGTATGCCATTCTTAACACTGCCCCTTTAGGATCAACATCCATCTCCCTTCCTTATATTATGCAACAATTAGTACGCAAAGGCCTTAAAATCTGTATTTCTTTGCGTTTTCGTAGTCAATAGTGTTATTCTTAAATAGTTCGTTCGAGTAGTTGACTATTCGAACCGCTAGATGGTAGCACTGTGCGCTGTCGCCGCTGCTACGCGTGTTAAGTTGCGAGAGTTTCCACTATTATCATATTAAGCTATTTGCTAATACAGAGCACAAAAAAGAAACTAATCAGGCAAATCCCGCCACATTGGTTAGTGCCAATAAGCTAACTGCTAAATTAACTCGGTTAGAGGAAATTTAGTTTTCGTTTGTTGGTATAGAACAAGAGCCGCGCCATAGCGCCTATCAGCTGTCGTCCGCCTGGTAGCTATGGTACGTTTGGTTCAAGGCATAAGTTTAGTAGCCTTGCATTTGGTTTACAGCCAAATCCTCTATTAAGGTACGTACAGCCAGTTGTGTCCTTTAGCATCTGTTGTTATTTAGGGATTGAACTGAAAATAATTAATAATGCAGCCATTGGCCTGTTGATTCACAACAGATTTCAGTCTATCATCTCTCAAGAGAATCCCACACATTCTCAGTCCGCGCATGACATCCGCAGTGGCGAGGGGATCATTCATACACGAAGGTAGTTGAGTACATTATTTAAATGATATTTCCATTATTATTCATTAAATAAACATTATCCTTGCATGAAAACTGTTTAAAATATATTACCCGGCACCCTATCTTTAAATCACAATTTTAAAGAATATGGAAAACAGTAACTGAATATTAAAAATGAAATGATGCATTTGTACCAACATGTCCATACATGACTGTTTATAATATTAATATTATGTGAGAGGAAAATATTATTATGCTACGGTATTCTTGTTCGTACTGCCATCACTATTGACTCTCAATCTGCCTATGTTGATGGCTTTATGTGCATCATTGGGGAATAAATTACAGAAACTCCTCATGTACCGAATTATCTTTAATGAAACGGAGAAACAGTGACGTAGATATGCACATTTAAAGCAGCCCAAAGCGACGTGAAGAAAGTCACCAATCGCACACTTCAAAAACAATACTGATCAATGGCTAGCTCCAACGCAGGAAGAGCAGCCTCGCTGAGAGTAGAGTGTATGGCTTTTACCAAGTTAAGAACGTGACCACATTTAAAATATACAAGAGTACGGTATAGAAGCTTCACTGGCGGTAGTGGTCAATATTGCGTAACACTGAATGAGGCATCATTGTACGATAAAATTGTCTAAAATACTGAAATTAGCCAAAATATCTTTCCTATGTTGAAAACTATATCAGTAAATGATGTAATAATGGATTTTAACTCGTCCACTGGCCATAATCCATGCACCGTCCTCGTATTAAAGGGAAATGAATTTGGAATTGCAGACATAAGGTGTAATTTATTTTTAAGTCACATTCATGTGTTTGCTGCATATTCATAACTATTTTAACAGTACTCTATTTTAATACTGGGGTGTCTGCAGTAGTGCATTTCTTTACACAGTGGCTAGGATTGGGAAGGAGTCATTAAGACAGGGACATTTCCAGCGTTACAACCCCACAAGGTTAGTAGCCTATAATAGGCTTTGTTTGTGAGCATCAATAACTTCAAGGTGGTACCTGTAGTGAGTCAAGAATGCTACCTACAGTATGTAATGGGCGAGCCCACTAACCAAGCTTCACTCCAGTAGGATAGGCCAGGATTGGGAAGGAGTCATTGAGATAGGGACCATTCCAACGTTACAACCCCACAAGCATTTCTTTACACAGTGGCTAGGATTGGGAAGGAGTCATTAAGATAGGGACCATCCCAGCGTTACAACCCCACAAGCTTAGTAGCCTATAAAGGGCTTTGCTAGTAACCATCGATAACTTTAAGGAAGTATCTGTAGTGAGTCATGAATGCTACCTACAGTATGTAATGGGCGAACCCACTAACCAAGCGTCACTGCAGTAGGATAGGCCAGGATTGGGAAGGAGTCATTAAGATAGGGACCATCCCAGCGTTACAACCCCACAAGCTTAGTAGCCTATAAAGGGCTTTGCTATTAACCATCGATAACTTTAAGGAAGTATCTGTAGTGAGTCATGAATGCTACCTACAGTATGTAATGGGCGAGCCCACTAACCAAGCGTCACTGCAGTAGGATAGGCCAGGATTGGGAAGGAGTCATTAAGATAGGGATCATCCCAGCATTACAACCCCACGTCCGGGTTCGATTCCCGGTCAATGCATGTGAGATTTTCGAAGTGAAATGCCATGTCCTGTGGTTCGGATTTCACGTAAAAAGGAGGTCCCGTGGCTCATGATCTCAAGATTAACGGTCACGTTAAACTACAAGCTTCCTTCCTTCCTTCCTTCCATTACAACCCCACAAGCTTAGTAGCCTATAAAGGGCTTTGCTAGTAACCATCGATAACTTTAAAGAAGTATCTGTAGTGAGTCATGAATGCTACCTACAGTATGTAATGGGCGAGCTCACTAACCAAGCGTCACTGCAGTAGGATAGGCCAGGATTGGGAAGGAGTCATTAAGATAGGGACCATCCCAGCGTTACAACCCCACAAGCTTAGTAGCCTATAAAGGGCTTTGCTAGTAACCATCGATAACTTTAAGGAAGTATCTGTAGTGAGTCATGAATGCTACCTACAGTATGTAATGGGCGAGCCCACTAACCAAGCGTCACTGCAGTAGGATAGGCCAGGATTGGGAAGGAGTCATTAAGATAGGAACCATCCCTGCGTTACAACCCCACAAGCTCAGTAGCCTATAAAGGGCGTTGTTAGTGAGTATCGATAACTTTAAGGTGGTACCTGTAGTGAGTCATGAATGTTACCTACAATATGTAATGGGCGAGCCCACTAACCAAGCTTCACTGCAGTAGGATAGGCTAGGATTGGGAATGGGTCATTAAGATAGGGACCATCCCAGGGTTACAACCCCACAAGCTTAGAAGCCTATAAAGGGCTTTGTTAGTGAGCATCGATTACTTTAAGGTGGTACCTGTAGTGAGTCATGAATGCTACCTACAGTATGTAATGGGCGAGCCCACTAACCAAGCTTCACTGCAGTAGGATAGGCTAGGATTGGGAAGGGGTAATTAAGATAGGGACCATCCCAGCGTTACAACCCCACAAGCTTAGAAGCCTATAAAGGGCTTTGTTAGTAACCATCGATAACTTTAAGGAAGTACCTGTAGTGAGTCATGAATGCTACCTACAGTATGTAATGGGCGAGCCCACTAACCAAGCTCCACTGCAGTAGGATAGGCCAGGATTGGGAAGGAGTCATTAAGATAGGGATCATCCCAGCATTACAACCCCACGTCCGGGTTCGATTCCCGGTCAATGCATGTGAGATTTTCGAAGTGAAATGCCATGTCCTGTGGTTCGGATTTCACGTAAAAAGGAGGTCCCGTGGCTCATGATCTCAAGATTAACGGTCACGTTAAACTACAAGCTTCCTTCCTTCCTTCCATTACAACCCCACAAGCTTAGTAGCCTATAAAGGGCTTTGCTAGTAACCATCGATAACTTTAAAGAAGTATCTGTAGTGAGTCATGAATGCTACCTACAGTATGTAATGGGCGAGCTCACTAACCAAGCGTCACTGCAGTAGGATAGGCCAGGATTGGGAAGGAGTCATTAAGATAGGGACCATCCCAGCGTTACAACCCCACAAGCTTAGTAGCCTATAAAGGGCTTTGCTAGTAACCATCGATAACTTTAAGGAAGTATCTGTAGTGAGTCATGAATGCTACCTACAGTATGTAATGGGCGAGCCCACTAACCAAGCGTCACTGCAGTAGGATAGGCCAGGATTGGGAAGGAGTCATTAAGATAGGAACCATCCCTGCGTTACAACCCCACAAGCTCAGTAGCCTATAAAGGGCGTTGTTAGTGAGTATCGATAACTTTAAGGTGGTACCTGTAGTGAGTCATGAATGCTACCTACAGTATGTAATGGGCGAGCCCACTAACCAAGCTTCACTGCAGTAGGATAGGCTAGGATTGGGAAGGGGTAATTAAGATAGGGACCATCCCAGCGTTACAACCCCACAAGCTTAGAAGCCTATAAAGGGCTTTGTTAGTAACCATCGATAACTTTAAGGAAGTACCTGTAGTGAGTCATGAATGCTACCTACAGTATGTAATGGGCGAGCCCACTAACCAAGCTCCACTGCAGTAGGATAGGCTAGGATTGGGAAGGAGTCATTAAGATAGGGACCATCCCAGCGTTACAACCCCACAAGCTTAGTAGCCTATAAAGGGCTTTGTTAGTGAGCATCAATAACTTTAAGGTAGTACTTTTAGTGTGTCATGAATGCTACCTACAGTATATAATGGGCGAGCCCACTAACCAAGCTTCACTGCAGTAGGATTGGCTAGGATTGGGAAGGAGTCATTAAGATAGGGACCATCCCTGCATTACAACCCCACAAGCTTAGTAGCCTGTAAAGGGCTTTGTTAGTGAGCTTCGATAACTTGAAGGAAGTATCTGTAGTGAGTCATGAATGCTACCTACAGTATGTAATGGGCGAGCCCACTAACCAAGCTTCACTGCAGTAGGATAGGCTAGGATTGGGAATGGGTCATTAAGATAGGGACCATCCCAGGGTTACAACCCCACAAGCTTAGAAGCCTATAAAGGGCTTTGTTAGTGAGCATCGATTACTTTAAGGTGGTACCTGTAGTGAGTCATGAATGCTACCTACAGTATGTAATGGGCGAGCCCACTAACCAAGCTTCACTGCAGTAGGATAGGCTAGGATTGGGAAGGGGTAATTAAGATAGGGACCATCCCAGCGTTACAACCCCACAAGCTTAGAAGCCTATAAAGGGCTTTGTTAGTAACCATCGATAACTTTAAGGAAGTACCTGTAGTGAGTCATGAATGCTACCTACAGTATGTAATGGGCGAGCCCACTAACCAAGCTCCACTGCAGTAGGATAGGCTAGGATTGGGAAGGAGTCATTAAGATAGGGACCATCCCAGCGTTACAACCCCACAAGCTTAGTAGCCTATAAAGGGCTTTGTTAGTGAGCATCAATAACTTTAAGGTAGTACTTTTAGTGTGTCATGAATGCTACCTACAGTATATAATGGGCGAGCCCACTAACCAAGCTTCACTGCAGTAGGATTGGCTAGGATTGGGAAGGAGTCATTAAGATAGGGACCATCCCTGCATTACAACCCCACAAGCTTAGTAGCCTGTAAAGGGCTTTGTTAGTGAGCTTCGATAACTTGAAGGAAGTATCTGTAGTGAGTCATGAATGCTACCTACAGTATGTAATGGACTAGCGCACTAACCAAGCTTCACTGCAGTAGGATAGGCTAGGATTGGGAAGGAGTCATTAAGATAGGGACCATCCCAGCATTACAACCCCACAAGCTTAGTAGCCTATAAAGTGCTTTGCTAGTAACCATCAATAACTTTAAGGTGGTACCTGTAGTGAGTCATGAATCCTACCTACAGTATGTAATGGACTAGCGCACTAACCAAGCTTCACTGCAGTAGGATAGGCAAGGATTGGGAAGGAGTCATTAAGATAGGAACCATCCCAGCGTTACAACCCCACAAGCTTAGTAGCCTGTAAAGGGCTTTGTTAGTGAGCTTCGATAACTCGAAGGAAGTATCTGTAGTGAGTCATGAATGCTACCTACAGTATGTAATGGGCGAGCACACTAACCAAGCTTCACTGCAGTACCATTCCATCAAGCAGCTGGTATTGTTTATAATGATTATTTGCTGGATATTCAAGACACACACATTGCTCTTCTTGCTCCACCAAAGAAACTGCACTGTTTAACACAGCACTTACCCAGTTTGCACATTATTTCCTTTCCTTATCTCAAGGCTGACTTTTAACACTTCACTACAGTTCAGTGATGTAGGATAGGCCTACTTTTCTTAAAATCTGTGCATTCTGTCACATATACAGTAGTATTTGCTGCTGACCGCACAAGACCTGATATTCTTGCACACCCTTTTTGTTCAATATACAGTATATATCATTAAGCCTGTTGCAATTAGGCCTGCTCTATTTTAATTTTATTTGTCTTCAGTCTGGAAACTAGAGCTGGTAATAATAGATTTTCAATTAATCGATTAATAGTCGATTAATTTGAAATTAATCGGAAACGATTAATCGAAACTCCTTAAAACCGATTAACCGAAAAATCGATTAACTGTTAGTAGACACGAGATAAGAAAATAAGTTTTGAAAATGGTTTAAATGAGAAGTCATCACTTAAGTTGAGTTAGGCTTATTTTCGGAATGATGTATAGAAATCTATAAAAGTTAAATTTTGCGTAAAGATACGTGTCCTTCGTTGTTTATGTTAACAATAACCAAATAACAGTCAGTGACCGTTTAAGGACAAACATCAATCATATTGGGAAGGGTTTCAGGAAAAGGAAGCGAGGAGTTTTCAGCAATGCTTTTGAATCTTGTTCAATTTTTGTTGGAAAGGCTGTTTACAATTTAGGACAGGAACATTTTTGTTTTATTCTGGTTTAGCCTAATTTCCACAAAGACCTGTAGGTTGTAACTCTTCAGGCGGTCAACTTGAATTTGCCCAAAGACTGGGCGGAGTCCAATGTATAAACTATATGAATTATAAGTAAACAACACTCCTAGGAACATTACATGTGTTAGTTATGATCGCTATTACAATCAGTCACTAATAGGTCGCTCACTCGAATGTTCCGAGTGGGTAAGAGATTTCACGAGCCCTTCATCCAGGAAAGCCACCAACAGCAATGAGGTTCAGTCATGTTTTGGGGTGGAATCATGTTCGGTCGACGTACGCCTCTAATTCCAATCCACGGTAACATGACTGGTCTGGTGTATACAGACATCATCGTTACAGGATTTGCTACCACAATGGGCGAGGGCTTTACACTAGTGGACTATAATGCTCATGCCCATCGAGCTAGGGTGGTCAATCAGTTCCTTCAGATGCATGTCATACAGAGAATGGAGTGGCCTACCTATTCTGCGGACATGAACTGTAATGAACATGCCTGGAAAGAGCCCAAGAGGGCAATTTCGCACCGTCCCAATCCTCCAACAAACAAAGAGCAACTGATTGAAGCTGCTTTCCAAGAGTGGGGGAATCTGCCCCAAACCACGTTGTATTCGTTGGTGCTCAGTATGCCTCGTCATCTGCAAGCATGGATTAGAGCTCGTGGTGGCCATACATGGTATTGATGTGCCCCAACATGAAAAGGACGGTTGTGTGCTCAGTCCCACATTATCACTTTTGTTATTCGTCGTGTGTTTGTCTCTTTTGCAAAGCAGATTGTGTGTGGTTTTTCTTTGTATGTACCCTATATTGTGTATAATATGATAACATACACATAGCAAAATAAACAAGTTACTGAATCACAATATGCGAGACCTTTTTTGTGCATTGTATAAGTTTACTTTGTTTAATAAGGGTTTGTGAATTATTTATGAGTATTATGATCGTGTATACAAATAAGAATAACTTAACACAATATAATAAATAAAATAAAATTAGAGCATGCACTTGAATTCTATTATGCATAAGTTTACATATCTCAGCGGAGCCTTGGTCGTACAGTTGTTACGCTTTTGCCTGCCTACTCCCGCTGGGCTCATTGTGATCATAACTAATACGTGTAATTTTTCAAGGAGTTCATTTACTTATTACTCATATTTTATATACATTGCACCCCGCACAGTCAATGGACAAATTCATGTTGACCGACTGAAGAGTTACAACTGACAGTTTTAGTATAGGCAACACTGAAACAATGGCTTCAACAGTTCACAAACAAGATGCATTATTTAAAAATAAATGTGACAATATATTTCAATAGACGGTCTGTTTTGGTGCAAAAATACTAGCAAGTACTCATATTCTGGGACGAGGCAGCTCCGCTTTGCAGTCACAATGTTTCCAGCGGAGAATATCAAGTATTTTGTCGCTAGTTTAGCGGGCCTTTGATATATTGTTCATTCATTTTCCACCTGTGAAAAAGGGTGAGTATGCAAGTCAGGCGGTGTATTCCCAAGATAGACGTCCAGCTCGTCTTTTGCAATGATTGCAATATTTACGCTACATCTACAAGATTTCCTATTTTTACCGCGCTTTTTATAACTGCCCTACCATGAGATCATTGAGTTTTTATCGAACTTGCCTAAGTGTTGACTTTAGACATACCTTCGTTTGTAAGACGTCACATTTGTATCTTTGGAGTCGAAATTTAATGTTTTTCGGACGGTCAAAGACTTTTTACATGAGATTAATAAATACAATTAGATGACCAGTTTCGATCGTCAAGCGATCATCAGATCTTTACACTTCGGCTATTAATCTGTGTCGACAAGTATGGGTTATGATATTTACAATACATGCAGTTTTTTTTAGTTGCAGTAGTAATTAATCTAGCACAAATAGTAAAGATATGTTATTTTTTGTTGAGATACTGATTCGTAGTTGTGATTGATCTTCAAGTTTGCTTGCTTAGTGCCATGATGTGATTGTTATTAAATGGTCAGGTTATTGTGTCAGCATAATCGACCTCACGCTGTGCACAAAAAACGGACCACACATCACTGAAACTGCGAAGTGCACCATTTAATAACTATCAGTACCTCAACAAAAAGCACATTTCTTTAGTTTGGTAGTTCAATTGCTACAGTAAATAAATAAGTGTATATATTGTAATTATCATTCCATACTTCTCCATATACAGTAGATTTAATAGCCTACGTGTAAATGATCTGTTGATGATCACTTGACGATCGAAACTAGTTATCCAAGTGTATTTATTAACATCATGTAGTATTTTTTCAGGATTAGCGAACAAATTTTGATTTCTAAGGCAAGCCTGAAAAAGGGCTTCCAACACGGTAATCCTTGGAGTGAAGTTAAATGAAACCTCAAAGCAGGCGTTGAGCAGTGGCTAGCATTCTTAGCTGTCTCCACAGAGGTTTGGGTTCGATTCCCGGCTCTGCCAAGAAATTTAATTCTGGTGTGGGGGCTGGAACGTGTACACTCAGCCTCGTGAGGCAAAACTGATACGAGGAGGGTTTGATGCTTACCTCAGTCATCCTGGAAATGATTTTCCATGGTTTCTCATTTCTACTCCAGGCAAATGCCGGGATGGTACCTAATTCAAGGCCACGGTCGGTTCCTACCCATATTCTACCTGAATTACAAATACACATAATGGTACAGACATCGCAGTGACACATGTTATCAGACAAGTCTTAATCACACCCCAGTACGCGAGGATACGTGACCACGATGTTGCAAAGCCCCAAAAAGAATCAAAACCATCACCCATCATGGGACTGCCCCGGCTAACCATGTCGAGTGATTGCATTAAGAAACCAAGTTGTGTCATAGTTGATTGATTCTGTGAGAGCGTAGTTAAAAATGCGAAATACATTGATTAATAGCCAAAACAAATCAAAAACCGATTAATCAATTATTTGAGTAACCGATTAATCGATTTTCTAAAAACATATTAATCGATTAATCGACTAATTGATTAATAGATTAATCGTTATTTACGATAATTAATCGATTATTCAGTTTCGATTAATCGAAATCTGAAATTAATCGATTAAAAGTAACAGCCCTACTGGAAACTGGTCTACATGGCAGATATTACATCTCTTAACAAGAGATTTGGCAAGTCATACTCCAACCGTCACTCGACCAGGTATAGGCTATGTTGAGAAATGAAGGATTTCTGTCCACAAATTTATGCCTCTTCCTGCAGTGTTTAGACTTGTGCAGTAAAAAGTTTTAAGAATACCATTCTCCTTAATTTTTCCAGAGCAACTGGACCAATTTTAAGACAACCATTTTCACCCAAAAACCTGTGGCCTTACATTTCTCAGCTTGGTTAGATGAGCAGTATAAGGGATATGCCTATGGGTAAGATGAAGACAATGCACTACCAAGGAAAGAAAATCAATTAGTCCCTTGTCTTTAGCTAGCGTACTTATATTGAGAGGGATAAACAAGCCAGGTGCAACAAGGATAATACAATCTCATATCAGGATTTCCTTCATTGTAGATGAGGGGTTCAAGGTGCTGGTGATAGTTTTAGAGGGTGGAACCTTGAGGTCATCAGCCCCTTTTGGAGGGGGGAGTGGATATACGTTTAGTTGAGAGGTAGGGGTAATCTGATTTATATTCTTGCAGTGTATCAAAATAATTTTGCCATCTAAATTGATTGAAAAAGAAATGTGTATTAAATATACCTGAAGAGCACAGCTAGGTTAATGAATGAATCATAAGAAAGCTCCAAATCCTGATACAGGAAAGTGTTGTTGTTGTTTGAGTCTTCAGTCTTTTGACTGGTTTGATGCAGATCTCCATGCCTCCCTGTCCTGAGCTAATCGTTTGATCTCTACATAGCTACCACACCCTACATCCGAGGCAATCTGTTTAACATATTCTAACCTTGGTCTACCCCTACAGTTCTTGTCCTCGACCCTTCCTTCCATAACTAAGCTTGCTATTCCTGGGTGTCTTAGTATGTGTCCTACTAACCTATCTCTTCTCTTCATTAGCAGTCGCCAGAAACATCTCTCCTCTCCCACTCGTCTTAATACCTCTTCGTTTGTAACCCTATCTATCCGTCTGATCTTCACCATTCTCCTGTAACACAACATTTCAAATGCTTCAATTCTCCTTTTTTCTGCTGCACCAATAGTCCAAGTTTCACTTCCATAGAGCGCCACGCTCCAGACAAAGGCTTTCAAAAATGCCTTCCTAATACCTAAATCTATATTCGATGCAAACAGGTTCCTTTTTTGTAGAAATGCTTTCCTTGCCTGAGCCAACCTACTTTTTATATCTTCTTTGCTTCGTCCATCACTGGTTATTTTGCTTACTAAGTAACAGAAGTCTCCTACTTCCTTCAGCTTTTCTCCTGCCAATTTGATGTCCATAGAGGTTTCTGATTTATTTCGGCTGCATTCCAGTATTTTTGTTTTACATTTATTAATTTTCATAATTAATTCCTTCCTCAAGACGGAGTCCATACCATTAAAAAACTCATTCAAATCCTCAGGCGTGTCAGCCAAGATGACGATGTCATCAGCAAATCTCAGAGTAGAAATTATTTCGCCTTGAATCTTCACACCCACTTTCAATTTTTCTCAAATTTCCTTCATTGCTTGTTCAATGTAAAGATCGAAAAGTAGGGCTGATAAGTTGCAGCCTTGTCTTACACCTTTCTGAATACCAGCTTCTCTCTCATGTCCTTCAGCTCGAATGACTGCTGTCTGATTTCTGTATAGATTGTATATCACCCTCCTATCCCTGTACTTTATTCCAATCGATTTCAGAATGTCAATCAATTTAGTCTAGTCAACGTTATCAAAAGCCTTTTCCAAGTCTACAAATGCCATGAACGTTCTCTTATCTTTCCTTATCGTACCTTCCAAAATCAGACTAAGACTTAGAACAGCTTCCCTTGTTCCTACATTTCTCCTGAAAGCAAACTGATCTTCACCCTACTCCGTTTCTATCTGGCTTTCCATCCTCTTGTAAATTATTCTAGACAGGATCTTTTAAGCATGAGTAATCAAGCTGATTGTACGGTAATCTTCACATCTGTCAGCTCCCACTTTCTTTGGTATAGGGATGACAACATTCTTCTTGAAATCAGGGGGTACCTCACCTATCTCATAAATCCTACACACCGAGTGAAATAACCTGACCAGACCTTCATCTCCTATGCAGCGTAGCAACTCAATCGGTATATCATCTATGCCTGGTGTTTTGTTCCTGCTTAAGTCCTCCAATGCTCTGTCAAATTCTGATCTCAATATTAAATCTCCTTTAACATCCTCATCAATTCCCTCCTCCCTTTCCATTACATGATTCTCAATCTCCTTTCCCTTATACAAACACTCTATGTAAGCTTTCCATCTCTCAACCTTTTCTTCCCTATCTGTTAGAGGCTTTCCATTTGTGTCCTTAATATTACAGCACTTAGTCTTCTTTTCCCCAAAGGTATTCTTAATCCTTCGATAAGCTGTGTCTACTTTTCCTAATTTCAGACAATTTTCTATACTTGCACATTTCTCTTTCAACCATTCCTCTTTCGCTTCCTTGCACTTCTTTTTAACCTCATTTCTCAGACGTCTGTATTCTGCTTTCCACTTTTCATCTCTTACATTCTTGTGTTTCGCCTTTCTTCCATCAATTCTAGTATATCCTGAGTGATCCACGGTTTTCTACCTATTCTTTCTTTCCTACCAATGTTTTCTTCTGCGGATATTGTTATTTCAACCTTCAAAAGTGCCCATTCGTCTGCAATTGAAGTTTGTTTATGGTTTTTCATTAGTCCTTCCCCTATACTCTTCTTGAATCTTTCGTTTACATCCTTCACTTTCAGTCTGTATATTGCCCACCTTTTTGGCAGACTTCCTAGCAGACTTCTAACATTCCACGCTTCGATCCGTAGAATGTCAGATTTCCTCTTTGTCACTTCTGTGATGTTAACCCCCTCTCGAGTAGTCCCCACCCGGAGATCGAACGGGGGACTAGTTTACCTCCGGATTGAAATTTTACAAGGGACGAGGCCATCATCCCATGTAATTATGCATAGAGAGGTGCATATCCCCGGGGATAGCATTACGGCTGTAGTTTCCCGTTGCTTTCAGCCGAGCAGCAGAACGCAGTGTAGCCATTAGTTGGCTTATATCAGTGTGGTCCAACCCGCCTGTTCATTTTTGTTGGCCCTTGCCCTTCTTACTGCCCTTCACTCTTCGACAGTTATAATCCGTGGCGTGCCTACTTTAATTTTCACTTTCATTCAGTAATGTTACGAAGGAGCCAGGCTGGAAAGGAAAGATCCTGAAAAATACGCCAGTAATCAGAGTTGTCTTCCCAAGAATACGTACGGCACGAGAAACTGCCCCGTCACCAGGCGACAACTGGTTGGCTGCAGATAAGTTCACGATCGTTCGTGAGCTGCGGCGGATTTCCCTATAAAAGGGAGCGCAGGGCTGTTCGAAGAGGTTGTTTTTGACGAGAGAGCTTGTTCGAGAGATATAGTACGACGAGAGTTTGTTGTCATCGTTGTTGCGAGAACGGTACCTAATAAGGCGGGACTTAATAAACGGCGTGTTGAAGTTGAGAAACGACAATTTCAGTCAAAGTGGCAGGAAAGTTACTTCTTTGTTGGACATAATGGAAGACCGCAGTGTGTTATTTGTTCTCAAGTCTTAGGTGTTTCGAAGGAGTATAACGTGAATGGATACTATACCAGCTTGCATAAATCAAAATACGATCAATACCAGGGAAGTGCCAGAAGTTGTGTGTTTAATGATTTGAAGCAGAAACTAACAAGACAGATGAATATATTTCAGCAACCATCAAACACTGCTGGTTTAAAGGCATCTTATGAGGTATGTTCAGAGCTAGCTAAAAGTTAAAAGTCTTTCAGGGATGGTGAGCTCATTAAGAGATGTGCTGTAAAAATGGCACTTCATTTGGAGATAATAGGATAGCTAAGGGACTTTGTTTTATATGTAACGGGGATTTTCGCTCACCCTCTCGCCTACGCTGCGAGCCGGTCTCCCGCCAAGCACTTTGCCGTAATGCGCTTCTTGGCGCCACAAGTGTCCCTCCTTTGCAGTCTGCTGAGAGCTTTAACACCGTGAGGTTCAGTTTAGTCAATTGTTGACGTGTTTAGTGCTCAGTGTGCTGTTCCAATGCCATTTTTATTACGTAACATTCAAATTCCTATACTCAATGATTCAGTGCCGGGCGGGTGCCGAATTACGGCAAAGTGCTTGGCGGGAGACAGGCTCGCAACGTGGTCGAGCGGGCGAACGAAAATCCCCGTCACATATAAAACAAAGTCCCTGTATTTTGAAACAGTTTCCTTGATTCATCAGACAGTTAATAGAAGAATTAATGATATGGCGGTAAAGTTTCAGGTTCTCTCAGGAGCAGTTTGGAAAAATGTGAATTTTACTCTCTATAGCTGACATCGGCCAGCTCCTTATCTTCGTCAGAATAATAAACGAAGAATTTCAAATTCATGAACTGTTGGAATTAAGATCATTAGAAACCAGCAAAACAGGTATTGACATATTCAACGCACTGGATGATATCGTTTCTAAATATGGAAGTTTTGTGAAGTGCTCTGGAATTGCAACAGATGGAGCTAAAGCAATGGTTGGTCCTAACATTGGTTTAGTGGGACTGGGTAAAGAAAAAGGATTGAATTTTTAGCCTACTTTCGATTTTTGCAAAAAATGAAAGTAGTCTTATGAGATCACTACAGGGCGAAAAAAAAGTGTTTCTGTCTGTGTGTGTGTATGTGTGTGTGTGAGTCTGTGTGTGTGTGTGAGTGTGTTTACTCTGAATGTCTGTCCCCCCCTATCAATTCGAACACGGTGATCGCAAATTGAACGAAATTTGGTACAAAGGTAGCACTAGCAAAGGACACCTCAGTGTCATGTTTTATATCACCGAAATCTTGACGGAAACGTAATGGCGGCCACACAAATGTTCAAAGCTTAAATCAAATTACGACTAACCTAATAATCCGATCTCTACCAAATTTTGCAACAACATACCTTTATGGGGGCAGCATCCTTTGACCAAACTAATAGGTCATCAGCCTAATAGTTTGCGGATGGCGGCCATCTTTGTGTGAAAATCGATTGCCCCTATTAATTCGAACACGGTGAAATCGAATGGAACGAAATTTGGTACAGGGGTAGTACTAGCAAAGGGCACCCCAGTGTCATGTTTTATATCGCCTCCATCTTGACGGAAACGTAATGGCGGCCACACAAATGTTCAAAGCTTAAATCAAATTACGACTAACCTAATCATCCGATCTCTACCAAATTTTGCAACAACATACCTTTGTGGAGGGAGCATCCTTTGACAAATCTAATAGGTCATTAGCCTAATAGTTTGCGGATGGCGGCCATCTTTGTGTCAAAATCGATTACCCCTATTAATTCGAACACTGTGTAACCGAATGGAATGAAATTTGGTACAGAGGTAGCACTAGCAAAGGGCACCCCAGTGTCATGTTTTATATCGCCGCCATCTTGACGGAAACGTAATGGCGGCCACCCAAATGTTCAAAGCTTAAATCAAATTACGACAAACCTAATCATCCGAACTCCACCAAATTTTGCAACAACATACCTTTATGGAGGAAGCATCCTTTGACAAATCTAATAGGTCATTAGCCTAATAGTTTGCGGATGGCGGTCATCTTTGTGTCAAAATCGATTACCCCTATTAATTCGAACACTGTGAAACCGAATGGAATGAAATTTGGTACAGAGGTAGCACTAGCAAAGGGCACCTCAGTGTCATGTTTTATATCGCCGCCATCTTGACGGAAACGTAATGGCGGCCACACAAATATTCAAAGCTTAAATCAAATTACGATTAACCTAATCATCCGATCTCTACCAAATTTTGCATCAACATACCATTATGGAGGGAGCATCCTTTCACCAAACTAATAGGTCATTAGCCTAATATTTTGCGGATGGCGGCCATCTTTGTGTGAAAATCGATTCCCCCTATTAATTCGAACACGGTGAAACCGAATGGAACGAAATTTGGTACAGAGGTAGCACTAGTAAAGGCCACCTCAGTGTCATGTTTTATATTACCGCCATCTTGACGGAAACGTAATCGCGGCCACCCAAATGTTAAAGGCTAAAATGTAATTACGACCAACCTAATAATCTAGTCTCTACCAAATTTTGCAACAACAAATCTTTATGTGGGAAGCATATTCTGACCAAACTGCTAGATCATCAGCCCAATAGTTTGCAGATGGTGGCCAAGTATGTGTGCAAATCGATTCCCCCTATCAATTCAAACACGGTGAAACCGAATTGAACGAAATTTGGTACAGAGGTAGCACTAGCAAAAGGCACCTCAGTGTCATGTTTTATATCGCCGCCATCTTGACGGAAACGGAATGACGGCCACCCAAATGTTAAAAGCTTAAATCAAATTTCGACCATCCTAATAATTTGATCTCTACCGGATTTTGCAACAACATGCCTTTTTGTGGAAAGCATCTTATGACTGACTACAAGGTCATCAGCCCAATAGTTTGCAAATAGCGGCCATGTATGTGTGCAAATCCATTCCCCAGATCAATTCAAACACGGTGAAACCGAATTGAATGATTTTTTTTTACAGAGGTAGCACTAACAAAGGGCACCTCATATTCATGTTTAATATCCCTATAGCACGTTGTATTTCAACAAGCTACTACAACCAACATTCAATTATACTCCTTGAAAAGGACAAAGAGTTATAACAATACCCATGCATTTAGGAGAAAGTAGGCTATATGTTCTTTACTGAACATCTTGTTTGTTTTTCCACTGCATTATCCATCAGGAGGCTATCTGTGGAAAAATTATAAGGCTCAGTGAGACAATGAAAACTGTTGTAAATACTGTAAATTTAATCAGGGGAGGTAATAAAGCCTGTAGACACAGAGCATTTATTGCATTCCTGGACAATTTGGAAGCTGAGTATGGTGACATTTCATTGTACTGTGAAGTGCGTTGGCTAAGTGCTGGAAATTGCTTGCAACAGTTTTTTGGGTTGAGGAATGAAATTCTTGCTTTTCTCAAAAAATGATAACATTGGGCATGAGTACCAAGAAAAACAGGAAGAAATCCAGTTTTTAAATAATCTTGCTTTTCTGACAGAGTTAACATCGCATCTAAATGCTTTAAACCTGAAACTACAAGGCAGAAAACAAAATATCTCCCAGCTTTA
Source organism: Meconema thalassinum (assembly GCA_946902985.2). Classification (NCBI taxonomy): domain Eukaryota; kingdom Metazoa; phylum Arthropoda; class Insecta; order Orthoptera; family Tettigoniidae; genus Meconema; species Meconema thalassinum. Next base: position 50,852,424 of record OX336398.1, on the reverse strand, counting down.
TGTACATATTGAGGGCTTCCGCAAAAACTTGATTTAATGTAAATTGCATTGAAGGCAAACAATATGGCACCTTCGCATCTTGTCAGCAGTTGAAAAAAGAAAAAAATGTGACATAAATTTTAGTATGTTTCATGAAATAATAATAGATATCAAGAAAGAGTTCCAGAACAGATTCCAGGATTTTGACTCCCTAAAACCAAAACTTGCACTGTTCAACAACCCCATGGATATTGAAGTGAGTGAGGTGCACTGCGACCTTCAAATGGAAATTTGTGATCTTCAGGCAGATCCATTCTACCAGACTAAAAAGTGTGATGTCCCTGAAAATTCCTGGAAACTAATTTCTAAAGAACGTTTTCCTGAACTGCTTAAATTCTCTCTGCAAGTGTTATCGCTGTATAGCAGTACGTATGCGTGCGAAAGTGCTTTATCTGCTCTCAAACAAATTAAAATAAAAAACGAGAAATCGAATTGAAAGTTCTGCACTGGAATTGAGCCTGAGACTTTGCCTTACTGAACTTACAGTGGACATTGACACACTTATATCAGGAAAGCAGGGCCAATCATCACATTGATTTCTCGACAGTAAAATGAAGTGGTATATTAAACTAGCAATATTAAACTCATTTTAATAAATGTTTTTGAGTAAAATAAGTAATACTTTTTCTTTCTGGAATATCTCTGGCCCTCACATTCCTATACTAATGTTTGATTGGCCCTCGGGTAACTAAAGGTTGGACCACCCTGGCTTATATTATCAATATCTTAACCGTCTATAAGACAAGAAAAGAATTGATTTATTCTGAAAGGCTGCTACTCCCTTTCAGAATAAGTAATAGGGCAATTCTACTAACAAAAATACTAACCTTCTACTAATAATTAAAACAAACATTCTACAAAAAAAAACCTACTAAATTCCCACCAACAAAAAAATACTACCACTAAAACAGTCTGTCACCAGGTACACTCGCATGTACCCTCTCACATCACAGTCGAATGAAATAATGAAGTATATCAAATAAACAATGCAACTGCCACCAGACACACACACGGTCTAATAGAACAATGACATATTGAATAAACAAACTAACTACATACTTACTGTACATTCTAGAACAGGAAATGGAAAATAAAAATAAGGGTAAGGGTAACAAAAGACAGGGGGAAAGGAAATTCCCTCAACCCTCAGAGAATGAGAATTAAGGTACTTGGAAGAAAGGAGAATCAGGAAAGGCAGATATGAAAGGTAAAGAGGAGAGGGACCGCCCCAAATGCAATGGAAGAAGGAGAAAAACTGGACCCAGCTCAGGAAACCCTCGGGGTCGCCAACTCCCAAACTCAATAGACGTGAGCCCTTGAGCTTTAAATGCTGCTTTATACCAAACAAACCCTTTTGTAAAATTAATAATTTTGGAAATACACCCCCATTTTCAAAAAGCAATTTTGCTCCGTCCTAGAGACCTGAAACTTGGTATGGGGATAGAGGGGGCGGGGGGGGGGGGGGGGCAAAGGCCACTCACTTACGTCAAACAAACGCTTTTGCAAAATTCCCAATTTTGTAACTATAGCCCACTTTCAAAAAATAACTATGCTTCGTCCCGGAGACCCAAAATTTGGTAAGGGAATAGAGTGGGCAAGGACCATCGATTCATGACAAACAAACCTCTTTGTAACATTCGTAATTTTGGGAACATAGCCCACTTTCAAAATCAATTTTGTTTCGTCCTAGATACCTGAGACTTGGTTTACAGGCAGAGGGGGCAAAGACAATTCATTTATGTCAAACAAACTTGCTTTGCAAAAATTCCTAATTTTGGAAATACAGCCCACCCTCCCAAAATGATTTGGAAAATTTTGAAAAATACACCATTCCTGGACCGAGAGCTATGATATGATTTTTCAGGACTTATAGTTTAAACATATAGCCCACTTTTCCAAATCAACTTTATAGGAAAAATCCAAAATTATATTACTTCTGACTAGGCATGGCATAGAGGTAAGGGCATAAGTTGAGAGTCAATCACAAACGTTAGAACACTTTGGACTCCCACAAAAAAAAAAAAAAAAATGGGCACAGGAAAGTACCAGCAAGAAAAGTGAGATAGGCTAGATGAAACAACGCTAAAGAATAATAAATACAGATTATGTGGTCATGTGTGGATGACTTGAAAGTGGTTTAAGCTACTGCAACAGCATGAGATGGTTGATTAATGCTAGTTTCTCACAAACACAAACTTTATAATTATGTCATCTCCCAACTTTTCTTTCGCAATGAGCTTTCCGTCTTTCTTAAGCTGAGAAATACGACGTATCCATCCGAATATTCCCTAAACCCTGAAAAATTTTCTAGGATGACGACATTTCACATTAAATAACTTATTTTACTGTCCTACTTGGTTCTCCAGCACGAGCCATCAAACACAGTACTCCTACGGACTCAGTGAGCGAGTTGCCGCTAGGGGCGCCTCAAGCTAAAATATCACCATTCGCACGAGGTCTATAGAACTCCAGCCGCGCCTTGACGTCTATCAGCTGTTGGTAGCTACGGATCGCTTGTTTCGCAGCCAACTTCTCTACGAAGGTACGTACAGCCAGTTGAGTCCTTTAGCATCTGTTGCTATTCAGAGATTGAACTATCCGTCCACCAGCTCATGGTCTTAGGGGGCTGAAGGGGAGAGGAGAGACATTCCAGCTGCGTTGATTGAGTGGACGTGCCGCTGCAGGTATTGCCAACTAAGCACCGATGTTATTCACGCTACGGTTCCTCACCGCTACTATACTTTCGTTTAGTTTCAATTATGAAATCGTACGGGTCAGTAGTAGGTTGGGACTATTGTCGTTAGAGTAGAGGCCAGCTGTCTCCAGCTGACTCGTTGCATTCCTTCCACGGACCTTAAACTGGTGGACGGACAGTAATTAGTAATGCAGCCAATGGTCAGTTGATTCACAACAGATTTGAGTCTATCATCTCTCAAGAGAATCCCACACATTCTCAGTCCGCACATGACATCCGCAGTGGCGAGGGGGATCATTCATACAGTAAGGTAGTTGTGTAGGCTACGTTATTTAAATGATATTTCAATTATTATTCATTAATAGCATTAATTAAATAAACATTATCCTTGCATGAAAAGTATTTTACATATATTTTCCAGCACCATATCTTTAAATTACAATTTTAAAGAAATATGGAAAACAGTACCTAAATATTAAAACTGAAATGATGCAGTTGCACCAACATGACCATACATGACTGTTTATAATATTGATATTATGTGAGAGGAAAATATTATGCTACGGTACCCATGTTCGTGCTGCCATTACTATGGCTCTCAGTCTGCCTATGTTAGTGGCTTTTTGTGCATCATTGGGGAATAAATTACAGGAACTCCTCATGTACCGAATTATCTTTAATGAAACGGAGAAACTGTGACATAGATATGCACATTAAGCAGCCCAAAGCAACGTGAAGAAAGTCACCAGTCGCACACATCAAAAACAACACTCATCCATGGCTAGCTCCAATGCTTCGCTGAGAGTAGAGTGTATGGCATTTACCAAGTTAAGAACGTGACCACATTTAAAATATACAAGATTACGGTATAGAAGCCTCACTGGCGGTAGTGGTAACACTGAATGAGACATCATCGTGCGATAACATTTCGTCAATACCTTTTCTAAAGATGAAAAGGAATAATGTAATAATGGATGTTAACTCCTTCACTGTCCATAACTCGCGCATCATTAATCTTTATCCAGATCAGACCTGCGCCGTGTATTTGTATCTTGCAGTTGGCAACACGAGTGGCGTCAATGTGAGCGCATTGTTAACAGATGAAGGGACATCATGCGCTGTTGAACATGGCTAAATGAGCAATAAATAAGACACATGTAGGGGCAGATGACCTCGTAGTTCCGCTCCGTAAATCCTCAAAAAGTAACTAAAAACCTCACATTTACGTACTTTAGCACATATTTCCTGTGCAGTAGTGATAATAGACAGTAATTTCAATTGGTAATGAATCCCAGAAAGGTATTATCAATAGTTACCCAAGTAGAGGTGTAAGTCAGGAATTAGTAGTGACATCAGCTGACTTCTGCTGTGCTTCAGATATTGGACAGATCAGTTAATTAGTAATGCAAGATGTCGTGTTCAGTAACATATGTTTACAAGATTTTAAAACCGAAGAAGACCACGTGAAACTAATAGAGAGTAGGGGTAGATGACCTTGCTGTTCCGGCCCTTCAAACAAGGGTTACGCCCATTGCAATCAGCGAAAGGCTCATGACTCTCCGCATACCACTCTCAGGAGGTTCCTTTATGACATTCTCTGCCTATGCTCCTACCTTAGATTCTGATGATGAAGTAAAGGCTCAATTCTATGATCAGCTAAGTGAAATCATCTCAAAGGTACCATCTGCAGATAAACTCTTGCTCCTCGGTGATTTCAATGCCAGAGTTGGGAAAGATCACAGGCTATGGAATAATGTGATGGGCAAACAGGGACTTGGGAAATGTAATCCCAATGGACTGTTGCTTCTTCGTCTTTGTGCAGAACACTAACTTTTCATTACCAACACGCAGTTCCGGCTACCTAACTGCTTCAAAACAACGTGGATGCATCCGCGTTCCAAACATTGGCACATTCTTGATTATATCATTACCCGGCAATGTGATAAGGCGGACACTCTTATTACCAGAACAGCAAGGAACATAGACGATTGTTGGACAGATCATAACTTCTTATATGTAAGCTCAGGATATCCATCAGATCTAAACCACCTAGGAACATCAAAAATTTGCCAAGAAGGAAGTTTAATACATCCAAACTTCAGGATGAATCCATCTATAAACATTTTGGAAACAGGATCGTCACCTAGTTATCAGAAAACCCAGTAACGAATGACATTCAGAAAGAACGGGCCACACTACAGAAGATTATCACACAGTCAGCTGAGGAAACCATTGGTTTTATAGTGCGGAAAAGAAAAGACTGGTTTGATGACAAAAATTAAGAAATTCTGTCTCTAATCAATGCCTATCTTGCCCATCTTCAAGACCCAACTTCCAACACAAAGGGAGATAAACTACTGGAACTCAAGGGTAAATGCCAGACGCAGATAAGGCAGATTAAAATACTTGGTGGCAACAGAAGGCTCAGGAACTGCAGAGACTATCGGATGCTCGAGATTTGAGGAACTTCTATGCAGTACTCAATGAAATACAGTGAGTCCGGATAAGTTCTCGGCAGCGCCTACATGCGCCTGCGAGAACTATCTACAGTAGTTACGTTGGCAGCATGAGTAGGTGAGCAGGGAGGGTTCTGACTCAAATACCGTTATTTATGCAAATGAGGGGGGCGTGGCAAGGTCAATGACCTTGAGGTAGGTCATGATCAATGACCTTGAGGTAGGCAATTGACCCCAAGGTCGCCGGGACACCGGAAGGTAAACAAACCTTGGAGGGTCCAGGAACCGGTTTGAGGGGGTGTGGGTGGAGGGGAGGAGTGGGGGTGGGGAGGGGGAGGGGAGGGGGTGGTAGGGTGTAGGAGTAAGGTGCGGGGGTGGGGTTTCAATGAACCGGAAGGTAAACAAAGGGGTGAGGGAGGGGGGAAGGATTGAAGAGGATCTGCTTGAGAGACCCTCTTTGGTCCAGCCTGTTGGTCGACTGAACAACTGCTCTGCTGGTCACTTGTCTTATATAGCTTTGTGTTGTAGTCGATTGGTTCCGAATGCAGCCGAAGGATTCCGATTCTCCATTTGTGCTGACCCGGGAGATTTGAATGGCTTACATTCACGTGTCAGAATAATCAGATTTGAACGGTCAACCGGTGTGTGACGTCACAGGAGAGTTGACCCCTGAGCTAATTTTCAAATTTGCCTTTATTATTATTATTATCACCACCATATTGTTTGTGGGAGAGGGGTTGAATGACCTCAAAGGTAAACAAGCATGACTGATGCTGGACTGGTTTTTATTGAATCTAATGAACAGGTTGTGGAACTCTGTGGTATTTGAACTAATAAGCCGGAGCTGGCACAGGGACAAGTGGGCAAGATGGCCGTTGTGCGCAACTCCCTCGTGTTGTTCTTATGGAGGGCGAGGTAAAGCTAGAACAGTGGCTGCTGGGCAAGATGGCAGACACAGGGGCAAGTGGGTAAGATGACTGCTATGCGCAACTCTCCCATGATGTTTTTATGGAAGGTGATGTAAAGCCGGCTCAGGGGCTACAGCGCAAGATGGCCACCATGTCCAGAGACAGTAGGATGACGTCATCAATAATGTTTACAAGGAGACTGATTTTTTGTGTGTGTGGCCTCCTCAGAGGCCGAGTGCAGGTCTTTCTAATCGACGCCCGATGGCGACCTGCGCGTCGCGATGAGAGATGAAATGGATGAAGATGAATGAAACTGGGTAAGGATGTGGAAGGAAGCGGCTGTGGCATGTTAGAAGGTACCGTCCCAGCATTTGCCTGGTGTTGAAAATGTTAAATCACAGAAAACCATTTCAAGGACGACCGAAAGGAGTCTGATGACCTAGTAGTTGATTAATCGGAGGATAAGGTAAATCTAGCACGCGTTCCTGGCTGACAATCTGGAGATCTGGGTTCGATCTCTAACTGCTAAGAAAATAAATTAGAGTTTGAACGGGTTACACACAGCCTTGTAAGATGAAAAACTGATGATGATGATGATGATGATAATTGTTGTTTTAAGGGGCCTAACATCCAGGTTATCGGTCCCTAATGGTTTGGGTGTTTGTGAAGATGATAATGAAATGTAAACTATAATTAAAACTAACTACTAGCTTATATACGAGAAGAAGAAATGGAAGACAAAAGGAGAATAATGCAAATAAAGGACAGGAGGAAAAGAAATGCCTTCAACCCTCGAAGAAGGCGGATTGAGGAACTAGGAAGGAAGGAGAGCCATAAAAGGCAGATAGGAATGGGAAAGAGGAGAGGGTCCGCCCCCAGCTCAGGAATCCTTTGGGGTCGTCAAGTCCCGGACTCACCAGCTGTGAGCCCATGAGGGTGTAGCAATATATAGGGTGCACCCTGCCTCCTTAAGGGCCTTGAACACAAAGCAGAATGTAAAAGGAAATGAAAAAGAAGGCTGACCCCTCGCAGAAGGAGGGTATCAGAAAAGGTGAGACAAGGGCTAATTAAGGCGGGAAAAGAAGAGACACCCTATGCCTCGGATACCCTAATACTGTCGGGGTCGGAAGAGAACAAGAGTTGACCAAGTGAGGTCGACAGGAAAGAAGACGGAGAGGAGCCCGGCACAAGTAAGTGGAACCAATGCCGGACTCAGCTGGGGCCCCGTGGTCGTCAACCCACGTCCCACTAGATGTGAGCCCCTGGGGGGGAGATGAAAAACTGAGCAACAAATAAGCAACAACAAGTCCTTAAAACCTGAGTGTTAGGTATTAGCCATTTTTTTTGTGGATGTTGAGAATTGTATATAATTTTATTATTTAATTATGGGCCAATCTCAAATTTTTGGTTGGAACATTAAGCTCTTTTGACTGTGGTTGATAGGAAAATATAAGGTGCAAGGAGTTAGGTAGGTTGAAGCGTTCTTTAAGAAATCCTTTACAAGAAGGAATAACTTGAGCTGTCTTTTGACAGTGGCGGGTATTGGGAGAACAGAAGCTTGTAGCAAGCAAATCAGATCTGTAACTGTGAGCGAGCGCTCTAAGTAGGTCATTGGCCATGAGAAAAAGAGAGTGCTTTTGAACACTCACGTGTGGCCAGGGAGCTGTATAACATTGACGCACATGGCTGCGCCGCTTTGTAATACACGTACAGTGTCTTAGAATGTTGTTGTATTAGTAACATTTGAGAGAGAAGGGTTTTGATATTGAGTTTATTCAGCCCTGTGCACTTGGGTGTGTTACAGTTTTGATTGATAACCTGTGTTATTGTGATGGTTTTATTAGTGTGTGTGTTGCTCACAAGGTCAAGTGCACCCCGTTCTAACCCTCAGACTAGAATTACATTTCTTGGCAGATTTTGAAATCAAACCTTGACTTCCAGGATAGATCCTATGTTAAATAGTCTGTTTATAACCACCTTGAGGTTTAGCGGCTAGTATAATTGGCACTCGGCTCATAGATATGGGTTTGATAATTATTGGGATCATTCATCCTTGTGTACTTGGGTGTGTTACAGTTTTGTTTGATAACCTGTGTTATTGTGTTGGTTGTATTAGTGTGTGTGGTTCACAAGTTTGTGTGTACCATGTTCTAATCCTCAGACTGAAATTACATTTCTTGACAAACAGTACATTCAGCCTTGCGAGGTAAAACTGAGAAGAGGTGGGTTCATTCCACACCTCATATATTCTGGAACTGATTTTCCATGGTTTCACATTTCTACACCAAGCGAATGCTAGGATGGTTTCCAACTTTAGGTTATCACTGTTTCTTTTTTCTCTAATCCCAAGTTACAAATACACACACTACTACAGACACCAGAGTAACACATGTTACCAATAATATAGGACATACAGTACATCATTTAGACCTAAATGCTAATGAGATAAGATAATTAAGCGCAATAACTTGTAAATGTTAGTCATTAGTACAATAACATGTGTTATCATGCCAAAAAAAATTACAAACACCCAAGTACACAAGGGTGAATGAACATGATATGGCACTGGGGTACACTCAGCCTCGTGAGGCAAAAACTGTGTAGATGTGGGATTGATTACCATTTAGGCTGGCTGTGTGGCTCAGCGGTAATGTTCTTGCTTGCTGGTCCCAAGGTTGTAGGTTCGTATTCTGGTGCAGCCAGCTGGCATTTGAGGGTGCGCAAATGCGAGGGAGCCGTGTCTATAGATTTACAAGCACGTTAAAGATCCCCTTTGGGGCGAAATTCCGGCACCCCGGCGTCGCTCAAAGCCCAATAACATTATTATTAGATATATTTTAATACTGTATAGCCTTGGGTGTCGGGTCCAAACTTTTTTATTTGACGCCCAAAGGGCAGCTTGCATGTCTAAGTTTGTTGTTCCTTGGAGCGCTCTGAAAGTTATGGAGATTAGATATATAAGCTCCTAGACACTATAGCGCTTTCTAGTAGAGAAAGGAGGAATTTTTTGTGTTGGCGGAAAATCCCAAGATTAGTTAGTTAGTTAGTTATTGTTGTTTTAAGGGGAGGAACAACGAGGTCATCTGCCCCTAAAATCCCGAGATTAATGTTGCCATTATGAACATGGCCTACTGAATTCAAATGTTTTTTTTTAACATGCCAACAACGTATAAGGAGAGAAACTGCAAGCTTGGGGTTGGTAGCCAGATACGGTAACCACTCACCCACCGTGGCAATTATTAGATTATCTTTATCCTAAAATGCGTTCTTAATTATTTGGCAACCTCCTAGTGTAGCGGTTAGCATTCTTGGCTTTCGCCCGCAGAGGTCTGGGTTCAATTACCGGCTCTGCCAAGAAATTACACACATCAAAAAAAGTTTTGCATCACCTCGGTTCCCAGATCTCCGGCATATAGACGTTGACTGTGTATATTGTATCAAAGATACAGTCCCTTTGACTGTTCATAGATATCACTAAAACTGCTCAAAGATGTAAACAACCATGCATGAGCAGGGCCTATTAGACGGAGGGGGTACGACAGCCGATCAGTTCCAGTCATTCCACCAGGACGAAGGTACGCTGCTCATGTTGTCTGTAGTTCTACCATGCCTAGAAGGTCAATACCGCAGTTCGATCGCGTCCGCATTGTTACTTTGTGTCAAGAAGGGCTCTCAACAAGGGAAGTTTCCAGGCGTCTCAGAGTGAACCAAAGCGATGTTGTTCGGACATGGAGGAGGTACAGAGATACAGGAACTGTCGATGACAGGCCTCGCTCAGGCCGCCCAAGGGCTACTACTGTAGTGGATGACCGCTACTTACGGATTGCCGCTCGGAGGAACCCTGACAGCAATGCCACCATGTTGAATAATGCGTTTCGTTCAGCCACAGGACGTCGTGTTTCAACTCAAACTGTGCGCAATAGGCTGCATGATGCGCAACTTCACTCCCGACGTCCATGGCGAGGTCCAGCTTTGCAACCCCGACACCATGCAGCGCGGTACAGATGGGCCCAACAACATGCTGAATGGACCCCACAGAATTGGCATCACGTTCTCTTCACCGATGAGTGTCGCATATGCCTTCAACCAGACAATCGTCGGAGACGTGTTTGGAGGCACCCTGGTCAGGCTGAACGTCTTAGACACACTGTCCAGCGAGTGCAGCAAGGTGGTGGTTCCCTGATGTTTTGGGGTGGCATTATGTGGGGCCGACGTACGCCACTGGTGGTCATGGAAGGCTCCGAAACGGCTTTACGATACCTGAATGACATCCTCCGACCCATAGTGCACCCATATCGGCAGAATATTGGAGAGGCATTTGTCTTCATGGACGACAATTCTCGACCTCATCGTGCACATCTTGTGAATGCGTTCCTTCAAGATAACGACATCGCTCGACTACAGTGGCCCGCATGTTCGCCAGACATGAACCCTATCGAACATGCCTGGGATATGTTGAAAAGGGCTGTTTATGGACGTCTTGACCCACCAACCACTCTGAGAGATTTACGCCGAATTGTCGTTGAGGAGTGGGACAATTTGGACCAACAGTGTCTTGATGAACTTGTGGATAGTATGCCACGACGAATACAGGCATGCATCAATGCAAGAGGACGTGCTACTGGGTATTAGAGGTAGTGGTGTGTACTGCAATCTGGACCACAAATGCTGAAAGTCTAGCTGTATGATGGTACAACATGCAATGTGTGGGTCTCATGAGCAATAAAACGAGCTGAAATGTTGTTTGTGTTTATCTCTATTCCCTTTGTATTTAAAGGTTCCGGAACTCTTGGAACCGAGGTGATGCAAAACTTTTTTTGATGTGTGTAATTCTGTTTTGAGGGCTGGAACGGAACAGCCTCGTGAAGCAAAACTGAGAAGAGGTTGGTTCGATTCCCACCGCAGCAATCCTTGAAATGGTTTTCTGTGGCCTCCCCACTCCTACTCGAGGCAAATGCTGGATTGGTTCCTAACTTAAGGCCACGGCCTTCTCCTTCCCGATCCTCTCTCAAACTACAAATACACACAATAACATAGGTTATCAGGCAAACACGCACACTCGCACGTCTAAAATACACAGGGCTAAATAACCACTGTGTCCAAGCCACTAAAATGAATTAACAGCTGAATTATTTTGGCTGAAACATAGTTATGTATAAATGTAATGTCTTTTCTGAATCGTTTTTAATGTAGGAGGAGGAAGTTGTTGTTGTTGTTGTTGTTTCACTGAGGGGCTAGGATATTGTGGTCATTTCAAACTTGTGTGTACTTTGTGTGTGTGTAGATTTTGTCTCATAACCTGTGTTTTAGTGGTTTCTGTAGTAGTGAGTGTCCACGTTGTGTAGCGGCTAGCATTCCTGGTTGTCGCCCCGTAGGTCCAGATTCTATTCCTGACTGCCAAAAAAAATAATTCTGATCTGAGGGCTGGAACGGGGTGCACTCAGCCTCATGAGGAAAAATAAGAAGAGGTGGGTTTGATTTCCCTTCATCCATCCTGGAAGTGGTTTTCTTTTGTTTCCCACTTCTACTTCAGGCAAATGCCGGGGTAGTTTCTAACTTGAGTGCATGGCCGTCTCCTTCCTAATCCTCTCTCAATTTACAAATACACACACTACTACTACTGCAGATACCATAATAACACAGGTTACCAGACAAATTAAAATACAGGCAAGAAGCCTCTTGTTGCGTAGTGGCAAGTATTCTTGGCTGTCATTGTGGAGGCGAGGGTTCAGTTGGCTCTGCCAAGAGATTTTAATTCTGATCTGACAGCTGGAATGGGGTTTGATTCCTACCTCTGCCATCCTGGAAGTGGTTTGCTGTGATTTCCCACTTCAACTCCAGGCAAATACCGAGCTGGCACCTAACGTAAGGCCACGGACGATTCCTACCCAAATCCTACAGTACCTTGATTAAAAATACACAAACTAGTACACACAGGGCTACATGACCACGATACCCAAGGCCCTCAAATGAAACAACAACATCAAACAAATAGCTGAAATTCTTCATTTGTATAATTTGTGTTCTTGAAAAGCTATTACTTGGATTACAGAGTGTATTGTATGTCTACCCCTTATTATTCCCGTTTTTCCAACGGGTCGGGGATGAGATGCGATGAAAGTCTTTGTTTCATCTAATTTATTTTCACAGAAGTGTAATTAGTGGAAGGTTCTTTACCATGCCATAAATCTCTGATATTTACTTCTCCGAAGGAAGGCACACCAAGAGATTTTTAACGCTCTTAAAAAATCTGACGACTTCGGTCGGGTTTGAATCCGCGACCAACTATGCCACCGAAGCTGCTGAAATAAGGCATCCACTAACAACTTCTTAATTTACACAATTATTCTGTAATCCATGTAATGACCGACAGTAGTGGCTACGCTGGCTAAAGCTCAGCATTAGGCCATGGGGCCAAGCTCTCTGCTGACTAGGTAGACGCGTGGGTTCGAGCCCCACCGTCGGCCGTCCTTGAAACGGTTTTCCGTGGTTTCCCCATTTTCAACACCAGGCAAATGCTGGGACGGTACCTTCAGACAGGCCACGGCCGCTTCCTTCCACATCCTTGCTCAGTTTCATTCACCATCATTCATTTCATCTCTCATTAACTCCTCTCATGAGGTTGGCGTCAGGAAGGGCATCCGACCGTAAAAACCATCGCCACAAAGACTTTCATCGCATCTCATCCCCGACCCGTTGGAAAAACGGGAATAATAAGGGGTAGACATACAATACACTCTGTAATCCAAGTAATAGCTTTTCAAGAACACAAATTATACAAATGAAGAATTTCAGCTATTTGTTTGATGTTGTTGTTTCATTTGAGGGCCTTGGGTATCGTGGTCATGTAGCCCTGTGTGTACTAGTTTGTGTATTTGTAATCAAGGCACTGTAGGATTTGGGTAGGAATCGTCCGTGGCCTTACGTTAGGTGCCAGCCCGGTATTTGCCTGGAGTTGAAGTGGGAAATCACAGCAAACCACTTCCAGGATGGCAGAGGTAGGAATCAAACCCCATTCCAGCTGTCAGATCAGAATTAAAATCTCTTGGCAGAGCCAATTGAACCCTCGCCTCCACAATGACAGCCAAGAATACTTGCCACTACGCAACAAGAGGCTTTTTTCCTGTATTTTAATTTGTCTGGTAACCTGTGTTATTATGGTATCTGCAGTAGTAGTAGTGTGTGTATTTGTAATTTGAGAGAGGATTAGGAAGGAGACGGCCATGCACTCAAGTTAGAAACTACCCCGGCATTTGCCTGAAGTAGAAGTGGGAAACAAAAGAAAACCACTTCCAGGATGGATGAAGGGAAATCAAACCCACCTCTTCTTATTTTTCCTCATGAGGCTGAGTGCACCCCGTTCCAGCCCTCAGATCAGAATTATTTTTTTTGGCAGAGTCAGGAATAGAATCTGGACCTCCGGGGCGACAACCAGGAATGCTAGCCGCTACACAACGTGGACACTCACTACTACAGAAACCACTATAACACAGGTTATGAGACAAAATCTACACACACAAAGTACACACAAGTCTGAAATGACCACAATATCCTAGCCCCTCAGTGAAACAACAACAACAACAACAACTTCCTCCTCCTACATTAAAAACGATTCAGAACAGACATTACATTTATACATAACTATGTTTCAGCCAAAATAATTCAGTTGTTAATTCATTTTAGTGGCTTGGACACAGTGGTTATTTAGCCCTGTGTATTTTAGACGTGCGAGTGTGCGTGTTTGTCTGATAACCTATGTTATTGTGTGTATTTGTAATTTGAGAGAGGATCGGGAAGGAGAAGGCCGTGGCCTTAAGTTAGGAACTAATCCAGCATTTGCCTCGAGTAGGAGTGGGGAGGCCACAGAAAACCATTTCAAGGATTGCTGCGGTGGGAATCGAACCAACCTCTTCTCAGTTTTGCTTCACGAGGCTGTCCCGTTCCAGCCCTCAAAACAGAATTAATTTCTTGGCAGAGCCGGTAATTGAACCCAGACCTCTGCGGGCGACAGCCAAGAATGCTAACCGCTACACTAGGAGGTTGCCAAATACTTAAGAACGCATTTTAGGATAAAGATAATCTAATAATTGCCACGGTGGGTGAGTGTTTACCGTATCTGGCTACCAACCCCAAGCTTGCAGTTTCTCTCCTTATACGTTGTTGGCATGTTAAAAAACCCATTTGAATTCAGTAGGCCATGTTCATAATGGCAACATTAATCTCGGGATTTTAGGGGCAGATGACCTCGTTGTTCCGCCCCTTAAAACAACAATAACTAACTAACTAATCTTGGGATTTTCCGCCAACACAAAAAATTCCTCCTTTCTCTACTAGAAAGCGCTATAGTGTCTAGGAGCTTATATATCTAATCTCCATAACTTTCAGAGCGCTCCAAGGAACAACAAACTTCGACATGCAAGCTGCCCTTTGGACCCGACACCCAAGGCTTTACAGTATTAAAATAAATCTAATAATAGTGTTATTGGGCTTTGAGCGACGCCGGGGTGCCGGAATTTTGCCCCAAAGGGGATCTTTAACGTGCTTGTAAATCTATAGACACGGCTCCCTCGCATTTGCGCACCCTCAAATGCCAGCTGGCTGCACCAGAATACGAACCTACAACCTTGGGACCAGCAAGCAAGAACATTACCGCTGAGCCACACAGCCAGCCTAAATGGTAATCAATCCCACATCTACACAGTTTTTGCCTCACGAGGCTGAGTGTACCCCAGTGCCATATCATGTTCATTCACCCTTGTGTACTTGGGTGTTTGTAATTTTTTTTGGCATGATAACACATGTTATTGTACTAATGACTAACATTTACAAGTTATTGCGCTTAATTATCTTATCTCATTAGCATTTAGGTCTAAATGATGTACTGTATGTCCTATATTATTGGTAACATGTGTTACTCTGGTGTCTGTAGTAGTGTGTGTATTTGTAACTTGGGATTAGAGAAAAAAGAAACAGTGATAACCTAAAGTTGGAAACCATCCTAGCATTCGCTTGGCGTAGAAATGTGAAACCATGGAAAATCAGTTCCAGAATAGATGAGGTGTGGAATGAACCCACCTCTTCTCAGTTTTACCTCGCAAGGCTGAATGTACTGTTTGTCAAGAAATGTAATTTCAGTCTGAGGATTAGAACAGGGTACACACAAACTTGTGAACCACACACACTAATACAACCAACACAATAACACAGGTTATCAAACAAAACTGTAACACACCCAAGTACACAAGGATGAATGATCCCAATAATTATCAAACCCATATCTATGAGCCGAGTGCCAATTATACTAGCCGCTAAACCTCAAGGTGGTTATAAACAGACTATTTAACATAGGATCTATCCTGGAAGTCAAGGTTTGATTTCAAAATCTGCCAAGAAATGTAATTCTAGTCTGAGGGTTAGAACGGGGTGCACTTGACCTTGTGAGCAACACACACACTAATAAAACCATCACAATAACACAGGTTATCAATCAAAACTGTAACACACCCAAGTGCACAGGGCTGAATAAACTCAATATCAAAACCCTTCTCTCTCAAATGTTACTAATACAACAACATTCTAAGACACTGTACGTGTATTACAAAGCGGCGCAGCCATGTGCGTCAATGTTATACAGCTCCCTGGCCACACGTGAGTGTTCAAAAGCACTCTCTTTTTCTCATGGCCAATGACCTACTTAGAGCGCTCGCTCACAGTTACAGATCTGATTTGCTTGCTACAAGCTTCTGTTCTCCCAATACCCGCCACTGTCAAAAGACAGCTCAAGTTATTCCTTCTTGTAAAGGATTTCTTAAAGAACGCTTCAACCTACCTAACTCCTTGCACCTTATATTTTCCTATCAACCACAGTCAAAAGAGCTTAATGTTCCAACCAAAAATTTGAGATTGGCCCATAATTAAATAATAAAATTATATACAATTCTCAACATCCACAAAAAAAAAAAAAAAAAAGGCTAATACCTAACACTCAGGTTTTAAGGACTTGTTGTTGTTGCTTATTTGTTGCTCAGTTTTTCATCTCCCCCCAGGGGCTCACATCTAGTGGGGCGTGGGTTGGCGACCACGGTGCCCCAGCTGAGTCCGGCATTGGTTCCACTTACTTGTGCCGGGCTCCTCTCCGTCTTCTTTCCTGTCGACCTCACTTGGTCAACTCTTGTTCTCTTCCGACCCCGACAGTATTAGAGTATCCGAGGTATAGGGTGTCTCTTCTTTTCCCGCCTTAATTAGCCCTTGTCTCACCTTTTCTGATACCCTCCTTCTGCGAGGGGTCAGCCTTCTTTTTCATTTCCTTTTACATTCTGCTTTGTGTTCAAGGCCCTTAAGGAGGCAGGGTGCACCCTATATATTGTTACACCCTCATGGGCTCACAGCTGGTGAGTCCGGGACTTGACGACCCCAAAGGATTCCTGAGCTGGGGGCGGACCCTCTCCTCTTTCCCATTCCTATCTGCCTTTTATGGCTCTCCTTCCTTCCTAGTTCCTCAATCCGCCTTCTTCGAGGGTTGAGGGCATTTATTTTCCTCCTGTCCTTTATTTGCATTATTCTCCTTTTGTCTTCCATTTCTTCTTCTCGTATATAAGCTAGTAGTTAGTTTTAATTATAGTTTACATTTCATTATCATCTTCACAAACACCCAAACCATTAGGGACCGATAACCTGGATGTTAGGCCCCTTAAAACAACAATTATCATCATCATCATCATCATCAGTTTTTCATCTTACAAGGCTGTGTGTAACCCGTTCAAAGTCTAATTTATTTTCTTAGCAGTTAGAGATCGAACCCATATCTCCAGATTGTCAGCCAGGAACGCGTGCTAGATTTACCTTATCCTCCGATTAATCAACTACTAGGTCATCAGACTCCTTTCGGTCGTCCTTGAAATGGTTTTCTGTGATTTAACATTTTCAACACCAGGCAAATGCTGGGACGGTACCTTCTAACATGCCACAGCCGCTTCCTTCCACATCCTTACCCAGTTTCATTCATCTTCATCCATTTCATCTCTCATCGCGACGCGCAGGTCGCCATCGGGCGTCGATTAGAAAGACCTGCACTCGGCCTCTGAGGAGGCCACACACACAAAAAATCAGTCTCCTTGTAAACATTATTGATGACGTCATCCTACTGTCTCTGGACATGGTGGCCATCTTGCGCTGTAGCCCCTGAGCCGGCTTTACATCACCTTCCATAAAAACATCATGGGAGAGTTGCGCATAGCAGTCATCTTACCCACTTGCCCCTGTGTCTGCCATCTTGCCCAGCAGCCACTGTTCTAGCTTTACCTCGCCCTCCATAAGAACAACACGAGGGAGTTGCGCACAACGGCCATCTTGCCCACTTGTCCCTGTGCCAGCTCCGGCTTATTAGTTCAAATACCACAGAGTTCCACAACCTGTTCATTAGATTCAATAAAAACCAGTCCAGCATCAGTCATGCTTGTTTACCTTTGAGGTCATTCAACCCCTCTCCCACAAACAATATGGTGATGATAATAATAATAAAGGCAAATTTGAAAATTAGCTCAGGGGTCAACTCTCCTGTGACGTCACACACCGGTTGACCGTTCAAATCTGATTATTCTGACACGTGAATGTAAGCCATTCAAATCTCCCGGGTCAGCACAAATGGAGAATCGGAATCCTTCGGCTGCATTTGGAACCAATCGACTACAACGCAAAGCTATATAAGACAAGTGACCAGCAGAGCAGTTGTTCAGTCGACCAACAGGCTGGACCAAAGAGGGTCTCTCAAGCAGATCCTCTTCAATCCTTCCCCCCTCCCTCACCCCTTTGTTTACCTTCCGGTTCATTGAAACCCCACCCCCGCACCTTACTCCTACACCCTACCACCCCCTCCCCTCCCCACCCCCACTCCTCCCCCTCCACCCACACCCCCTCAAACCGGTTCCTGGACCCTCCAAGGTTTGTTTACCTTCCGGTGTCCCGGCGACCTTGGGGTCAATGACCTACCTCAAGGTCATTGATCATGACCTACCTCAAGGTCATTGACCTTGCCACGCCCCCCCTCATTTGCATAAATAACGGTATTTGAGTCAGAACCCTCCCTGCTCACCTACTAGCATGGCTGCCGCATGCAT
This sequence comes from Meconema thalassinum, assembly GCA_946902985.2. Lineage (NCBI taxonomy): Eukaryota > Metazoa > Arthropoda > Insecta > Orthoptera > Tettigoniidae > Meconema > Meconema thalassinum. The sequence goes on along the minus strand of OX336398.1, from coordinate 50,834,210 downwards.
GATAACAAACAACAGTAAACTTTGTACTCACCACAGCCATTCATAACAGATACTGGAAGTGTTGTCCTTGTGTTCGAAGACAGACATCACCTCGTACATCAATTTTTTTCCGTATTCAGTTTGTTTTAATTCATGAACCACGGTAACTTTATAAGGGAACAACTGAAGCTTGTCTTTTACAGCTTTATGTGCTGCCCACTTAGAGATTCCTGTTTGTTGAGCTAATTCTCGTGTTGATTATTCGGACTACAGCAATATATGGGGGATTTCATCAAGTTTTTCGTCTGTTAAAAGCGTAGGCCTGCCTGTTCCCGGTACATCGTGAATTGAGCCAGTCACACGAAATTTACTTATAAAATCCCGAACGGTATCTCGGTTTGGACACTTTGAATTAGAAACCGCGCCTGAAATGTTAATTTTACATTTTCTGTAAACCGATCGCCTTCGCGAAAAACGTATTTCACCAAAACAACTCTTTCTTCAGTAGTAAACATTATCGCATGTATAATGTTGCACTCTTCCAATAATCTATCTGAACGCTCACTTACTGCAATACACACTGAAGACATGCACGCTCGCTTATCTGACGATTTCGACAGCCTACAGCCCACACGCGGGAGTCTGTCTTTCAAGGACACAGTGCTGCCAACTAAACTGATGACGCAACCACTCGCAGCTGCACGTAGCCGCTACGGAGAACATTCTCGGGTGCCCTGTAAATGGACCACCTTGCTCATCATCAGGTACACTGAAAAGCGCTGATAATTCTACTACCTTAACTGATAGTCAAGAAATCTTGGAACGCTGGAAGGAGCACTTCTCCAATCTCCTAAATCGTCCATCCGCAGCTGCTGAAGACTTCCTTTGTGATGTGCCGCAACAACCTGAACAACTGTGGTTTGCAGTACCTCCTACTTATCATGAATTCAGTGCAGCTCTCACCCAATTGAAACCCAGAAAGGCACCTGGCCCAGATAACATCCCTCTGGAACTAATTCAAGCCTGAGGTCGTTCCCTCAAAACAAGGATTTTCAACCTTATCCTCAGAATATGGGAATCAAGAAAGGTACCTGGAGACCTAAAGAATGCCACTATCATCACTGTTTAAAAAGGGTGATCGCAGTGTTTGTGGCAACTTCCGTGGTATATCACTGCTATCAATTGTGGGGTAGATTCTTGTAATAATTCTACTTAACCGCCTCAAGGTTATCTCTGAGACGATCCTCCCAGAGTCACAATGCGGATTTAGAGCTTCCAGAAGCACAATTGACTTGATTTTCTGTGTGAGACGGCTACAAGAAAAATGTAGAGAACAACAGAATCCACTCTTCTTAGTCTTTTATGACTTGGAAAAGTCATTTCATTCGGTTCCATGACCAGCCATGTGGGTGGTGCTGAAGCGGTTTGGTTGCCCTCAGAATTCTGTAGATCTAATCAAGGCTCTCCATGATGACATGACAGGTCAGCTTTGCCATCAGAATAAGATGTCCGATGAATTTCCTATTACCCATGGACTGAAACAAGGATGTGTACTGGCTCCAACGCTTTTCGCGCTGTACTTGGCTGCAATGCTTTATGATTCACCCACAAACATCCCAGGTGTGGAGGTCAAGTATCGTTTTGATAGAGGGCTTTTAAATCTAACTCGTCTCCGCTCATTGAGGAAAACTCAGGTTACTAATGTTACTAATATGTTGTATGCAGATGATGCCTCGTCGCCAACTCTCACACCAGAAGAGCTGCAAGAGTCAGTTAATTGTTACAAAAGTGCATGTGATCGCTTTGGTCTTACCATAAATGTCAATAAGACTAAAGTCGTGGGACAACCTTCACCAGGCACACCTCTTCCTCAGTTCAATATCTCCATCTCAAATTCTCGTACCTGGGCAGTACCATTTCTGTGAACTGTACCTGTGAGCAGGATGTGGATAAGAGAATTGGCGCAGCCCATGCAGCATATAAACGATTAGCGCACTGGGTCTTCATGAATAAAGATCTGTCCATGAGTACAAAGCTTATGGTGTACAAAGCAGTAGTCATTTCTACATTGTTGTATGGCTGTGAAACGTGGACCCTTTACCGACGTGATCTTAGGAACCTTGAGCGCTTCCACCTACAAAAACTTCGATTAATCCTGAGGATTAAATGGGAAGACCGCATTACCAATATTGCTGTTTTTGAAAAGGCTCAAATCAACAGCATAGAATCATCCATATTAGGTCACCAATTTAGATGGATTGGTCATGTCCATCGGATGGATGATGTGAGATTACCTCGTAAAATGCTATATGGTGAGTTATGCTATAGCACCAGACCTCAAGGTGGTCCTAAGAGGCGCTACAAGGACCAATTTAAGCAGACCCTGACATTGACAGGTCTTGATTCACAAACCTGGGACATGCTGGCTGAAGACCGCTCAACTTGGCGCCGTACCATCTCGGATACTGTAAAGACGTTTGAAAGGGATCGACGCACACATGAAGAGGCGAAGCGTCAAGCTAGGAAACTTCTAGCAGCCCAACCTCGTCCCCCTCCAGCAATACTATGTGACTTGTGTGGACGCTTGTTCCATGCCAGGATGGGCTCTTTAGTCACCGTAAACACATCCACAAACTGGACTGAAGGAAGGAGATTTGTACTCGGATTCGAGTTAAAGCCGAGCCGATGACGATGATTGGTACACCTGGAGTGTGTTATCACATTTGACCAGGCCAGGCGATCTCAATCTGGTGCTCTTTAATGTAAGTTGGTGCTACGAGCACAAGTTCCCCTGAGATCCATTCTTCAATTCAGTAAAACTATAATATACACTACTGTACCCTATTTCACATCACATGGTGCCACCTGTACTCATGATAGTAGGTGTTCCCCCTTCCCTTTCTTGCTAAGTTAATCTAATATTCTACGAAACAGAAGAAGAAATACTCAATTGAGTTGAGTGAGCCCAAAACAAAGAGGACTGTTTCATTACGCCCTGAACTTGCCAACAGGAGTCCCTGAATAGCATTACGCAAGTTAAACCAACGGGACTGAAATAAACAGATATTTAGGAGGAAATTGTACAAATTTTACTGTAGCTCGCTCTTAAAATTAACCACTAAACCAACACACATTAGTACATTACGTATTCTTGACCACGCCCTCTTTTGAGAAAGAAAGAAAGACGATCTTTAGGAATAATTTCCAAAATACAAATTTGCCCTTCAGGTCGCTTATCGCATATCACATATGCTTGCAGTGCTTTGGTACTGCACCCGAAGTTGACGTAGCCTCCACCTATTATCCTAAGGGATGGAAGGGATCGCTAAGGGCGTTGATACCCAGCTAGAAAAATCAACGGATCCTTGCTAGGTTGATATCTAGTAACCTCTGAATACTGGTATATTTATCAAAACACAATAGTACTTCTACTTAGCTTCAATAATAAAAACATCCTACAATCAAAATATGGTAGGACGAGATTCTTGGAATCTCGAGGGTGAACGGTTACTAAAATTTGCAATGAGCGCCAGTACCTAACTAGCAGTACTATCGTTTCCGATTATTAAAGACAGAAAGTCGAGATGTTCAATAAAAAAATCGGAGAGGCAAACTAACCAGCGCCTGCTAATTTATTCATAAACAAGTAGTTCCGTGAAAAACTATACAGCCTATTTTCATATATCCTACACATGTTAATTGCCTCTATGAACATACAAAATTTCAGTTTGATTGTTGTGATAGATTCGTAGATATTGAGAACCGTCTAAATATTTCAGATGGTCGCCAGGTTCGATTTTGATTTATGTAGCCTACTATACATGAGGATTATTGTGTACGTGTGGTATTCAGACTTCAATCGCATGATTAGGACACAAGAAGTAAAAACGAGATTTTAAAATTTCGCACAGCTGCCATCTTGTGGTTATGAAAACAATTGAAATGAATTAGATGCCAGTGGATTAACATTTGTATAAGCATTTAACACGCAAATTTCACTGCACTAGGATGGTTAAATCACGAGAAACGTCCATTTAAATATTTATTCTCCGCGTCGCCGCCATGTTGGATTTGCGCTCACCAGGTTACTGAAAGTCATATAGCAAACTTATGTTCATAGCCTCTATGAAAATAAAAAAAATCAATTTGAATGCTGTAAAAGATTCGTAGATATTTAGAACCGTCAAAATATTTCGGATGCTCGCCATTTTGGATTGTTTATGTATAGGTCATAGAGTTATGTACCATTAAAGGAAAATTATTGCGTAGCTTCATTATTCAAACTTTCACTTTCATCGCATGATTACGACACAAGAAATAAAAACTTAATTTTAAAATTTGGTACAGCCGCCATCTTGGTTATGTAAACAATTGAATTAAATTAGATACCAGTGCATTACAATATGTATAATCATTTACTCTACCATATTTCACTGCGCTTAGAAGGTTAAATCACGAGAAAAGACTATTAAAATGTTTCAACTTCGCTTGGCCGCCATGTTCGTATTGTACTTTACAGGTTTTTGAAAGTTACATAGATAAACTTTTAGCAGTCCCCTTTATCACCGTACAAAATTTCAGGATGATATCATAAATAGTTTCGGAGATATTGAATGCCAGTGAAATATTTCGCACAGCCTCCATATTGAGGTTATGTAAACAATTGAACTGAATTAGACCCCAGTGCATTACAATGTGTATAAACATTTGCTGTACCATGTGTCATTACGTTGTGATGGTTAAACCGCGAGAAAAGTTTATTTAAAAGTATCAAATTTGCTAGGCCGCCATGTTGGTTTTGTAGTTACCAGGTTTTTGAAAGTTTCATACGTGAACTTCTCGTAGTTTCCTTTATCAACGTACAAAATTTCAGGGTGATATCGGTAATAGTTTCGGAGATACTGAATGTTGGTGAAATATTTCGCACAGCCGCCATGTTGGATTGGTGAGACACAATAAAATTTGAAGGGCACGGTCGGGGTCGGCCAAGAAGGTGCTATGATCTTACCGATTTTCATTGAAATAGCTCCTGCCGTTTGGAATGTATTAGGGGGGGGGGGCACACACACACACCATCACACACATACTCACGCACACACGGACAAAAGGTGATCTCATAAGCCTATTTTTTTAATAAAATGAAAATAGGCTAAAAATAGGACACTCCGTCCTGACACACCTACATTCACTCGTTACAATATTCATGCATACAGAAATAAAAATATTAAGTATATTTAAAGTAAAAATAAAACGTAGTGAGCTTCCTGTCACTAATTCTTAGTCCTCATGACTATATCATAGAGAAAATATTTCTCCAACGGTTAAAATAAAACATTTACTATTTAAAAATGTAGTCACACTTGTGGCTCATACTGTACTTGTTGTACACATAAATTCTTTCTCACGCAAACGTCTAACATTCATCCCCTATATGATACAATACACACTGATATTTAAATAAACCTAAACTTCACATATTTAACTAACCGTAAAAACATTCTACTTATTAATTTAAACAATATATTTACAACATTATCGTTAGCTACTCGATAATGGTTCGATCCCACTGATCCTTCTCGTTACAGTATCTTCCTGTCATTTTTTATAATAAAACTTCTACTTCATTGTCATTTCATGGGTTAACTTTTGCTTTCATTGAGCATAATGTTTCAAACATTAAAGCTAAAAAACTGCTCGATATAGAAAAATCAATTAATAAAAGTTTAATAAAATAAGACGGACATAATATATCAGACGACTCTAGGGTTCCCAACGTCTACGTAACACAAAACGTTACTCCAATAGTGACTTATTATCTTAATCGCACCTTTCCACACATTACACCTCGACAACTTAGTCGGAACTTCATTATACATTCGCATTATATTTTATACTTTTAGGAACATCATAATATACGAAGTACGTCCAGAAAGTAAGTTCCGTTTGGTAACATTCAATTGTGTACAGATATAGAAACATTATTTATTGCACAAAATTCTACAACCCTTAAACTACTTTTCCACATAACTGCCGAAATGTTGCAGGCATTTGTCGTAGCGTGGCACGAGTTTTTGTATACCTTCTTCATAGACGTGTGCCGCCTGTGTCTTCAACTAGTTGTACGTTCCGCTGCAGCGCAGTTCCGCATATGCGCGGTAGACGCTCTGTATCAAGGAGAAGAAACGTGCGCCATTTGGAGAGCGCTGTCAGCCACGTACGCGTTGTTGTGCATGTTTACTCGTACAATGTCGGTGTTGATTGAAAATCCCGTCGCTTGTGAAATCAGATCTGTGATTCGTTTTCTGAATGCTAGGAAAGTGAAACCAATTGAAATTTATCGGCAAATTTGCGAAGTGTATGGACAAAATGCGATGAGTGATTCAATGGTGAGGAGATGGGTCCGACAGTTCAATGAAGGACGTAGTGAAGTGCTCGATGAAGAACGAAGTGGGCGTCCATCTTTGGTTACAGAAGAACTGGTTCACGCGATTGATGACAAGATCCGGGAAACCCGCAGGTTTACAATTAGTGCTCTCGCTATGGAATTTCCTCAAATCTCACGATCACTAATTCATGAAATTGTTACCGAAAAACTGAACTTTCGTAAACTTTGCCGACGTTGGGTACCAAAGATTCTTACGGAGCAACACAAAACAAAACGGATGGGTAGTGCACTTCAGTTTTTGACCCCTTACAATGAAGGCGGCGAAGAATTTCTGACACAGATAGTCACAGGAGATGAAACTTGGGTTTCTTACGACACCCCTGAAAGTAAGCGGCAATCAATGGAATGGAGGCACAATTAATCCCCAGCAAAGGTTAAGCCGAAACAAATCTTGACACCTCGGAAAATGATGTGCACAGTGTTCTGGGACTGGAAAGGCATCTTATTCATTGATTTCTTACCGCGTGGTCAATCAACGCAGATGCTTACTGCGAGACACTTAGAAAATTGCGCCGCGCAATACAGAATAAGCGCCGAGGGTTGCTGTCAAATGATGTTGTTTTTCTTCACGACAACGCACGACCACACACTGCAAATGTGACGAAAAACCTCCTACAGGGATTTTGCTGGGACGTGTTTGACCACTCTCCGTACAGCCCTGACCTCGCTCCTAGCGACTTTCATCTGTTCACACATCTCAAGTCTTCCCTTGGCGGTCAACACTTCAACAATGACGACGAGCTGAAAGAAGATGTTTCCAACTAGTTGAAGACACAGGCGGCAAACTTCTATGAAGAAGGTATCCAAAAACTTGTGCCACGCTATCACAAATGCCTGGAAAAGTTCGGCAGTTATGTGAAAAAGTAGTTTATGAGGTGTAGAATGTTGTGCAATAAATAATTTTGCTGTATCTGTGAAAATGAAAATCCACAGCCTGTTTCCAGTCTCCGACCGGGTCAGGAATGGAATGAATGAAGCCCCCATCTAGCGGCGAGGATAGGAACTGTGCCGGCTGCCGAGGCCTGACGCACTCCTCGGGGGCAATGATTAAATGAATGACAGATGAAATGAAATGATAGTGGAGAGTGTTGCTGGAATGAAATTTTGACAGGGAAAACCGGAGTACCCGGAGAAAAACCTGTCTGCCTCCGTTTTGTCCAGCACAGATCTCACATGGAGTGACCGGGATTTGAACCACGGACCCAGCGGTGAGAGACCGGCGTGCTGCCGCCTAAGCCACGGAGGCTTCACGCTGTATCTGTACACAATTTAATTATATTACCAAACGGAACTTACTTTTTGGACGTGCCTCGTATTACCACAAAACACAAGGTAGCGTCAATACCTACTCTTTCGTATTCATTTCTAGTACACGCAATAATAATTAATAATCCCCATTTCTCTGAATACTCTAGGTATCCACGAAATTCAGTAATTCAAATTACAAGTCTTCTAACGCTTATACATTCCATTCCTTTCACAATTACTTAAAAGCCTCTTGTATTTTCATACCTGTTCCTTTCTTATGCAAATTCTGTCACAACATCATTTAAAAACCTTTTACTATGCGATCTTATTATCTTTCTGTTATTTTATGGAACCAAAGTTCATAGAACTTTCTAAATTAGAGAACGGTCCGTATATTCTCGTCTTAACCAAATCAAAATACGTTACATTTCATTTCCATTCTAGTATTCCTGTCTTGATACATTTTATATTGTATATTTTTTTCATTACTTACGACAATTCCTTTACATGAGCATTACATTATACATTCCTTATTTTTCCGTACCGTAATATAGCGTTTTTCATCTGTGTCGAACATCAGATTGTTTAATGAAACGTCTCCTTCACTAAAGGTCTGGTTTTAAAGAATACAGGTTCATAGTTCTCATTAGAACCAAACAATAACTTGTTTATCTACTCAGATTTCAAATAAATCTTTGCCACGAAAATTTCGTCTTAGAAATATGTCAACAACGACATTCTGCTTAGTTAGATGTCAGAACTAACGCAATTTTAAAAATATTCCAATTAATCTAGCAAATATTAATAAGATTAAAATTAACTCGCGATGACTAACAATGACGACTACAAATCTTTAATGCGTCAAAATCCTAATGACTACGTTATCAAAACAATTACTAAAAGAATTAAACGACAATTTCGATGATCTGCACTCAATTATAACCAATAAATAGTTTAAAAATATTAGTCTATCAAATTAGCGACACAAAAACTAGCTCAGGTCAAGGGTATCTACGTTACTGCATTCTAACTACAATAGTATTCGTTGGGTCTCTTTTGCCTTCTGCCGGAATCTTTTTTCGGAATCCAAATTGGACTCGTCCTTCCCCCGCTGCAGTCTCCTCGTACAGAAGCCTGTCATCCAGCTGACTTAACGGGATCGGTTGTGGCCGCGTGCTGGCCAGTCTGGTGGACACCTACCCGCTTCCCCTCTCGTTCGTCCGTCCTTCTGCCTGGATCACGTGCCTCCCTTCACTCTCCACTCCGGGGCTCGAATCTCGCTGCAGTCTTCTTATACGGGCGTCATTGGCGATTCCTTCTAACGAACAGCATACTTGATGTTCTCCGTTGAATGGTTGTTGTTGTTGTAGTTCATAGATATTTCTTCCGATGTTATGACAATACCTTGCAGTTGTAGATGCAATTATGCTCATTCGGTGAAACATGATGGTAAGCTTTCACCCTCCTCGACAAAGCCTTGATATGCGGGCTAAGTCACTGCCGGAATCCTCATATTGCAAATATTTAGTTCCCTTTCATGATCTAGTAGCTTTCCATGACAATCGAGTAATATTTCATGTCAAATATCCTCGTTGTCCCCAGTTCAAATAACATCTTCACTTAAAATTGCAGTTTGAACTAACTCGTTGAGTAAGGTTTTATAAATCTTCCTTAGTTTTCGAACAACTCTTGTAGGTTGCGAAAAACGTTGCTTCTGCATGGCAATTATATCTCTGCTTGGCAATTATATCTCCACACTGTAGATTGATTGAGTTCTTCAATTCAGTTATTCTCTGTGGTCAAATACCTACAGATTGCTCAACTAGTATCACAGTACCTATCTTTAAGGGTAAGGGTGACCCAGCTGAATGTACCAATTACCGTCCAATTAGACTTCTCTCCCACACTATGAAAATATTCGAACGTATCCTAGACAATAGGCTGAGGAACATCGTACAGCTCTCAGCAAATCAATGTGGGTTTGTCAAGGGATGTGGCACGATAGACGCAATCTTTGCTGTGCGCCAGCTGATGGAGAAATTCCGAGAGAAGAGGAGGCCACTACTTCTTGCTTTCCTTGACCTCGAGAAGGCATTTGATCGAGTACCACACCAGATGATTTGGTACGCTCTCCGAGATCATCAAGTTCCAGAAATGTATATAAACTGGATAAAAATGCTGTACAACAACACCAAAAGCCACGTGCGATGCCCTGCAGGACTGACAGCTTCCCTGTGACAGTTGGGGTTCATCAAGGCTCAGCTCTGTCTCCCCTGCTCTTTGTTATCGTCATGAATTCCATAACGCGAGACCTGCAGAAGTGTGTCCCATGGACATTGCTATACGCTTATGATGTGATGCTTGCGGCAGACTCCAGGAAGGAGCTTGAAACACAAGTGCAGACATGGCATGATCGTCTGCAAGGATTTGGTCTTCGTTTGAGCATCCACAAGACTAAATACCTCGAAACGATTCCATTCCCTGGAACTATAGGTATTAAGCTCCTCTTACCAAGGTAAATACATTCCGATACCTAGGCTCACGATTGAATGGCGACAGCTCTGTGAATGAAGATGTGCGAGCACGAATCAATGCGACTTGGATGCGATTCAGAGATGTCACCGGTGTTCTTTGTGATAAGAAGATGCCTATCCGCTTAAAATCAAAGATATACCGCACAATGGTGAGACCAGTTGCATTATATGGTACCGAGTGTTGGCCAGCACCTAGAAGTGCTGAGCACTCACTTCATGTCATGGAAATGCGGATGCTGCGAAGATCATTAGACATTTCTCTGCTCGACCATATCCCCAACACAACGATTCGACATACAGCTAGCGTGGCTCCAATCAATGAGAAAATGCAGGAATGGAGACTCCGTTGGTATGGGCACGTTGCCCGTGCACCACAAAGTTCAGTCATCGGCTCGGCCTACCATCTAACGGTCGACGGCCAGAGACAGCGTGGGAGACCAAAATTGCGGTGGCTCGACACCATTAACGCCGATTTACGATCACGAAACTTGAAATCACGCGAAGCATTAGATCGCAAGAAATGGCGTGCATTGATCCAAAAAGCGGACCCCGTTCCTACGGGATGACGCTAAGAAGAAGAAGACTGTAGATTGATTTTCCCTTTGCTATTTCAGAGACTTTTCCTCATATCTCTGTCCATTGTATAGTTTGCTCTTGTAGAATTATAGTTTTGAATTTCCATTGGATTAACTTTCATCGATGCTCGTCTTCATCTTGACTTTGTGGCAATGCTCTCCGTCCCGTCAAATACTCTTCATATAGCTTGGTCGACTTTTTCTCACTCTCAAATTATACGTCTATACATTTTCGAAGACCAGTATAGAATGACTTTCTCAGTTCGTCTCCCCACTCTGATAATAATTAAAAATGGCGTTTCTGGCATTCGACCTTGTTAATTTCTTTATCAATAAATATCGGTCTCATCCTATTAAATCTTATAATATAATTTACACCATCGGCTTTCATATTTCGTTTTCTTTCCATTTCTGCCAAATATTCTCTTCTAAAAGTTATTTTCGATAATTATTAAAATATTGAGGACCGCCAATATATAATTTTGCTATTGGTTAATATGTGGTCACGTGATGAAACTCCTTAATTTACGCGGCCATATCTCTCCTCTGCCACGCTTCAATGTCACCTTGACACGTGCTTCTCCAAAACTGGATTTTCCCAAGTGCCTCCTTCACTAAACTTTGCCAATCCTGCCAGTTTCCAGCGTCTATAAAATCTCATTCCTCTCCATGTTAATAAAGTATCGTTTTATATTTCTTCGTATTTCCGTGCTAAAAGTATATGGAAATCTTTCAAATTAATTCTGGCATTAGCTACAGTCCTGATACACATTATTATGCTACCAGTCTCCAAATCAGACGCGTAGCATTGGCGCTTTTGTTCTCTTGAGTTGTCGGTTCGAATCCCGACCCATACCTTATCCTAGGTCCTTTAAATTATGGGTTCAGTACCATACGGGATGCAAGCAGAGAAATATCGACCTTCCTGACAACACGTGTTAGTTGGGCTACATAAAATACTATTGCTAGGGGCAGCTGGTATTTAGCCTATTTTCTTTACGTATATGACGAATGAGATATTCTTTGTACCACTCTCGCACCCAAGGGGTGATAAGGAGACGCCATATTCTTTGGGAGATGCCCTAACGGCCAGAGAGCGGACGCGCCCACTGAGATGTTGAAAATATTGCTTGCAAGTGTAGGACTGTTATCCCACCAAAACGTGCCTACTTTTGGCCCACGAAGTATTGTGAGTCATACTTCTGTACAATTATCGAGTCATTTTATCCCAATCAAGCGGAAACTGCTGGGAATACACATACAGTTAACTACTAAAGAATAGTGCAAGATGTCGTGATCAATAACAACATCTTAAAATCGACAGACCCGTTTGTGACTTACTGAGGACTAGAGACTATTAGGGCTGTCGGCACAGGGACAGATTGGCACCCCTGGAGTGTGTTTGAAAAACAACCCTCAGGATCCAATGCTTTTCATAATAGAATTCTCCATTTTCAAATATAGTTGAAGCGGTCATGTAAAACTAAATACTCCCTTTCTTTCGCAGGGCCCTTGCTTGACCCAAGAGTTTCTGAGATCGATTCCCGGCTCAACCAGAGATGGAACGGGGCGCACTCAGACCAATGGCGCTAAATCCAGGTAATACAGCAGGAGGTCCCCCTATAATCCACTGGCTATGTGCTGGGTGGCAGTCACAGGGTTAGTTTATAATGTACATCCTGTCACTGGATATTACACCTTATTGGTGGCTTTATTTCATTTCAGATAGAAGAATGAGTTCGATTGAAGACCTGCCTTATGAAATTCTAGTGGAGATATTCTCCAATCTCTCGGTGGAATGTATATTATCATCTGCCGAACACGTCAGCACACGCTGGAAGGAGGCTTGCCACGACTCTGGCACTTGGAAACATCTGTTGTACCAACCTGGCGACAAGTCGGAGGAAGCGATCTTAAAGGAAGTGCAGAGAATGCCTAAACTCCAAGGACTGCTCCTACAAAAAAAGGAGTTAGGGAAATACATTTTCACGGAAGTTGTGGGTAAATGTCGGCACCTCAGAACTCTGATACTGACACAATTCAAAATGGACTATAAGATGGTACAGATTCTCAATTCGAACTGTCCGAATATCGAGCAACTGCAGATAGAAATTTGTCTCGATAGTGGTAACATGTGTGAGCAGGAAATTGCCAGGATGACAAACCTCAAGACGCTGGTACTAATGCCACTCCCCTACAAGGATATCATCGATGCGAAACCCCTCGCAGATGGCTGCCCATTCTTAGAAGGGCTCAGCTTTGGGAACTTAGAGTTAATTAAAGAAGACCTCGTCTATTTTCTAGAGAAGAAAGGATGTACCTTGCGACAACTGCAAGTTGATTGTACAGCGGTAGGTGAATGTGTTCTGCCCTTGTTGTCGGTGTGTAAAAAGATCGATTGGTTGCACATCAATTGCACATGTGTGGTCAGGGTGAAGCACTTGAAGACGTATACTAGCAATAAGAATTTGGAAGATGATAGCTTGGAAATGGACGTAAATTTGCAAACAGTTAAATCCCTAACTTTTCGCGCTCTCTCGGGGAGACGTTACTACAGGCAGAGAGATGTGAGGTGCTACAACAGGGGAATTAGAGTCTTACGCAGCCATTGTCTGAGGCAGCTGGTTTCTCTGAAACTTCACCTTGCTTTCGACCACGAACAGTTCATCAAAGCTGTCGTAGAGAACTGCCCGCTTCTCAGGCGGCTGCACGTGGTTAAGGGTTACGATCTAATAGACTCTTCTCTGATGAATCTACCCTCTCTCCAGTTTCTGGAAGACGTCTCGTGGGAACACTCCCGCATATCCACGAAGATCTCTATTGAGTACCTCAGTCGTTGCTGCAGCCTGCAGTACCTCGACCTATCGGACTGTAATAAACTTGGAGTTAAAGCGATGGAAAAGATGGTAACCCTGAGTAAAGTCAAACGACTCATCCTAGACAGGTGCGATGTTTTCGGATTCCCCTTCCATTTGGTCTCGCAGCACATGAAGAATCTCACCTACATCAGTCTGTGCGGGTCCAGGAATGTTAATTGGCAAAGTGTCAAGAAACTCCAAGCAAGCAGTGGAATTGTGATCAACGAGCTCGACTGCCCTACTCGATGTCGTTGTGAGTATTGTTCGCTCATGTTGTTAGAGAAACTTCCCCTTACAGAGCGTGTAGATCATTGTAACAAGTACGCACGATGAACAAGGAAACTCACAACGTGTGTCCATCGTGTGCGAGAAACATGTGAATGCTGTGATACGCATGTGAGATCCAAGTGCAGCGGCAACAGAACTGACTATTTTAACATGTTACACTCAGCAGTGCTGCAATTACATGGACTCCTTACTCCAGCTGCTATGGTCAACAAATTAGCGCAGCCAAGGTTGTCTGGACTAGTACCGCAAACACAATATATGTGGGTTCTCCACACTCTTGTCATTGGCTAAGCTCCTGTATTTTCTGCTAATTACAGATTGTTTTATTGTCGTAAAGATCCACGAGATTATTGTGTTTTGAGATGATTAAGCCAACAATACGCTTTCTGTATAAAACGTGCTTTATTAATAAAAGAAACTTGAATGGTAATTTCATTAATGCAAGCATTTGCCGTAGCGCTCAGTTCTTTCCATTATGTTGCATCTCACTTGTTTATTCCTTGTCGCAAGAAACTTGCTGTTGATTGTGCAGCCAATACAAACAATTGAGCGTCTGGTATCGATAGTAATGGAAGAGCGGTAAAAGGCAAGGTAGGGTCTAATTCAGGGGTTTCAAGGGCCACACTGACTATGTTCCAAGGGCCACACTGGCCATGCTCCAAGGGCCATGCTGTAGTTTCAAATTACGCTCAAGTTTCGTTTCGGGACTGAGTGAGATATCCACGGCGCAGTGCGCGGGGGTGATTTGCAGTGTAGCCATAGTTTTAAAGATAAATATTTTAACTTAAGTTGTTCGAATCGCTGGTATTTTACAAAGCTCTTCCACTCACAGTTTGATCAGTTGCATAAATGTGCTTCAGGCTTTATTCTCCAATATGATATACAGTATACAAACATATTTACTGATCTAAATTAACTGATGAGAAGTTGTAGCTAAGAATTTCTACTATTAAACTTGATCCACAGCTGCAAACAATTCTTAGTGGAAAGTTACCGCTATATAATTTAGGGTATTGTTTCCAAGAAGAGACTCACCACCAAGTCCGATAAAAAACTGAACATGCGTCACACTTGCAAAATTGCAGTGATTACCAACAATACCTCATAGATCTCGACACACTGCACCACTGACTGTCTGGACGAAAATTACGGTATTGATGAACTAAAGTAGGGTGAGACAAAACCATTGGTCGCTACTTGGTTAGAAGACTGTTACTACCTGCATTACAAGGAAGGGGGTCTGGGACGTTGCCCACGCGTTAGGTTTGTTTTGTAAGTGAAGCCTTATTGCCTGTTCACCACTTTCGGACTATGGGAAAAAAACAGTGCCAAACAATAATGCTAAAATGTTCAATTCCTGTATCTTAGTCACATTTCCTATTACAGTACTATAGATTATTTTCCGAAATTTGATGGCTTCCAGCTCCGTATTCCCTCTTGTATATTCCCCTTTCGCAATATAAGTATATCAGTTCTCCACAGAAATTTGTTTTGTGTTGGTGTCTTCTCATTCCATCTGCTAGAGAATGTAAATTCCTAGCGCACGCGAAGCTACGGACTCGGCATAAATCTTGCCTTTCCTGCTGAGAAACCTTTTTCAATATATTTAGTCAAAAAGTTTAGAAGCAGATGGCTTTGCTGCTCTGCACCTTAAGGCAATAATCACCACAATCAAATGGTGATAGTTGCTATTCCCATTACTCTGCACTACTGAGCAATGCATTCATCATTACAAAGTAACTTAATGGAAGACAACACTCCCCTAAGCTGATCTGCTATGATTGTGTCTGCTATTCCCATTACTCTGCACTAATGAGCAATGCATTCATCATTACAAAGTAACTTAATAGAAGAGAACACTCGCCTAAGCTGATCTGCTATGATTGTGTCTGCTATTCCCATTACTATGCGCTACTGAGCAATGCATTCATCATTACAAAGAAACTTAATGGAAGAGAACACTCGCCTAAGCTGATCTGCTATGATTGTGTCTGCTATTCCCATTACTATGCACTACTGAGCAATGCATTCATCATTACAAAGTAACTTAATTGAGGCGGCGTGCAGATGGAGGGGACGCGGACCGAGTTATCCTGATATCGAGTCTACTCGCACATTCCGAACTAGATGGAGAACTAACTATGAATGACTACACTTTTAGAGTAAAGGTTGTAATTTAATAAAACCTTAAACAAGACATTACAAAGGGGAAACGAGGTGTGCATGAAATGGAGTAATGAGGGATGATGGGGCTGTAATAAAGGTATATATGTTAACAAAGATAAAACCATTAAAATATAAAAACACACACAATAAAGAACTATCGAAAAGAAAAGAATCTTGAAGGACAGAAGCCTAACACTTGCTAGATTGGAGATCGTATCGAAATTGTCTAGAATCATATCGAGGGGAAAAGCTAATCAAAATAATAAAATAATACATTCGTCCCACCACAGGCTGATTATTGAAAGTAATCAGAAGAAATATTCTAAATAGTTTATGAAGCCGTACAACCCTTGAAGAAACCCCCCTTTAAAATAAATCAAAGAATGTCTCACTAAAACAAACTACCTCGGAGAAACAACGACCATACGTCAAATCATTCCACTACGTACAACTTCATTCAACTTCATAACACGACCAATGAACAAAAATAATAAAGACTAGTCAGACATACACAACCCTTAAGATAGGAACAACCCAAAACTCGACTAGAAGAAAAACGAACAAACCCCCCAAAACTAAACAACAACTGACTTCATATACTCTTTGAATAAAACTTCTTTTCGGAAGAAGTATGAGATTCGATTATCTTACTAGAAGTAAAATGAGCATCTATCACAGTTACGGGCACTTGTAACAAATACACACATCACCATCCGAAAGAATAATCGATATACCTCATTTAATAACTAGTGAGATCGCACGATGTTTCCGACAGGATAAAAAAAGAAAACAATTACAACGATCCCATATCCAGTTCAGAATCCCAATTAACAATAACATTTTCCCACCCACAAAATAATAACGAACGCTTATAAATAAATAACCAGGAGGATGTCGATGCTCTAACTCATTTACCCAACACAAATTAACACATAAACACTAACACAAAATAAACATCATATTCATCTTTCATCGTCATACTTCATCTCATTAAAGAAAAATAAGCAAATGCCCAAAGTAACGTCGCATCCCCCTAAGAATTTACTTATTCAGCTAAACAGCGATGACATCCGCAGGGTAAATAATACATAATACCAAATACAATTAAGAATAACAAAACAACGAGAACACCTTAAACATTACCCCCAAATAAAAACCAACGTGATCCCTCATCATAGTGCGTCAATATAATAGGTGGAGGAACATGAACCAACAAACAAATAACCTAAAACAATAACAATCTCCAATCTAGCTTTAATACTGAGAGAGCTCGGGACATGCTAACACTGAAAATAGGCGGACATGCATTTAGTAACCAATTACTTCTTCTTCAATTCATACAATGATCATACTTTCAAAGAATGTACACTTAGCTTTGCCTGGAGACGTTTCCTGAAGATCTCAAGCTGCCAGCTACAAATACTTCATCATCATTTCAATAGTGGCTCACTTCCAAGATTAAAGCCTTTAGTAAATAAACGGGAACAAGACGACACGACCAAGATCCTTCGGACACAACCAGACGCATTTCAATCTCTTTTACAAAACACATGTAGTACATCACTTTCCAGCTTCTCTCATAATGGCTTCGTTACTTATTCAACTCTTCTTGGTAATAAATAGAAGATCCATTCTTGGGACATACTGCGTTCCTTAAGTTCCGATCTGATTCTCCTTGCGATGAGCGTTTCAATAGCGCAAAACATGATGTTTGGTTACATTTTTTGACGATAGATGGCAGCCTTTACAATATTGCGTACCTTCGTGAGCCGTCTATAAAATAGTAACGGATCACACTCCCGTCTGCCAAATTTGGACATAGCTTGCAAGTCCAACTTCCATTAGATGTCAAACAGAGAAGGTAATGTTGTTAAATATATCAGCTGTTGCCTTGATAGTCACTTGTCTGCATCACGTGATTGTCGAGTCCTGACATAACGCTGAGCAGAGTATTTTGGGAAATGTCAAAGATAAGACGGAGGAACAAGTCACAGCTGACGAACAAATCCGCTTCAATGTGCACCGGAATGAAATTCACGATGTTACGTTTAAATTGTTGCCAGAAGGTTTAGTCTTTACTTACATAACGTGGATCGTATCAGAAGCAGAGGATTAAGTTTACGCCGTTCCAAGAAGAGGAAATAGCATTATGAATATTAGTATTAGGACTTCTCTGACTTACAATTAAACATAATACGTAACAAATTAGAACGGAAAGATAAAAACAATCAAAACAACCAATACGCGAAAAATGCAGTCATCACACAATCAGTCTCCCAATGTTCCAGAATGTGTACGCGACAAGAGCAGGCTCTGCTACCATTTGAGGCGGCGTGCAGATGGAGGGGACGCGGACCGAGTTATCCTGATATCGAGTGTACTCGCACATTCCGAACTAGATGGAGAACTAACTATGAATGACTACACTTTTAGAGTAAGGGTTGTAATTTAATAAAACCTTAAACAAGACATTACAAAGGGGAAACGAGGTGTGCATGAAATGGAGTAATGAAGGATGATGGGGCTGTAATAAAGGTATACATGTTAACAAAGATAAAACCATTAAAATATAAAAACACACACAATAAAGAACTATCGAAAAGAAAAGAATCTTGAAGGACAGAAGCCTAACACTTGCTAGATTGGAGATCGTATCGAAATTGTCTAGAATCATATCGAGGGGAAAAGCTAATTAAAATAATAAAATAATACATTCGTCCCACCACAGGCTGATTATTGAAAGTAATCAGAAGAAATATTCTAAACAGTTTATGAAGCCGTACAACCCTTGAAGAAACCCCCCTTTAAAATAAATCAAAGAATGTCTCACTAAAACAAACTACCTCGGAGAAACAACGACCATACGTCAAATCATTCCACTACGTACAACTTCATTCAACTTCATAACACGACCAATGAACAAAAATAATAAAGACTAGTCATACAAACACAACCCTTAAGATAGGAACAACCCAAAACTCGACTAGAAGAAAAACGAACAAACCCCCCAAAACTAAACAACAACTGACTTCATATACTCTTTGAATAAAACTTCTTTTCGGACGAAGTATGAGATTCGATTATCTTACTAGAAGTAAAATGAGCATCTATCACAGTTACGGGCACTTGTAACAAATACACACATCACCATCCGAAAGAATAATCTATATACCTCATTTAATAACTAGTGAGATCGCACGATGTTTCCGACAGGATAAAAAAAGAAAACAATTACAACGATCCCATATCCAGTTCAGAATCCCAATTAACAATAACATTTTCCCACCCACAAAATAATAACGAACGCCTATAAATAAATAACCAGGAGGATGTCGATGCTCTAACTCATTTACCCAACACAAATTAACACATAAACACTAACACAAAATAAACATCATATTCGTCTTTCATCGTCATACTTCATCTCATTAAAGAAAAATAAGCAAATGCCCAAAGTAACGTCGCATCCCCCTAATAATTTACTTATTCAGCTAAACAGCGATGACATCCGCAGGGTAAATAATACATAATACCAAATACAATTAAGAATAACAAAACAACGAGAACACCTTAAACATTAACCCCAAATAAAAACCAACGCGATCCCTCATCATAGTGCGTCAATATAATAGGTGGAGGAACATGAACCAACAAACAAATAACCTAAAACAATAACAATCTCCAATCTAGCTTTAATACTGAGAGAGCTCGGGACATGCTAACACTGAAAATTGGTGGACATGCATTTAGTAACCAATTACTTCTTCAATTCATACAATGATCATACTTTCAAAGAATGTACACTTAGCTTTGCCTGGAGACGTTCCCTGAAGATCGCAAGCTGCCAGCTACAAATACTTCATCATCATTTCAATAGTGGCTCACTTCCAAGATTAAAGCCTTTAGTAAATAAACGGGAACAAGACGACACGACCAAGATCCTTCGGACACAACCAGACGCATTTCAATCTCGTTACAAAACACATGTAGTACATCACTTTCCAGCTTCTCTCGTAATGGCTTCGTTACTTATTCAACTCTTCTTGGTATAAATAGAAGATCCATTCTTGGGACATACTGCGTTCCTTAAGTTCCGATCTGATTCTCCTTGCGATGAGCGTTTCAATAGCGCAAAACATGATGTTTGGTTAAAGTTTTTGACGATAGATGGCAGTCTTAACAATATTGCGTACCTTCGTGAGCCGTCTATAAAATAGTAACGGGTCATCAATGGAAGAGAACACTCGCCTAAGCTGATCTGCTATGATTGTGTCTGCTATTCCCATTACTATGCACTACTGAGCAATGCATTCATCGTTACAAAGTAACTTATTACTCTGCGCTACTGAGCAATGCATTCATCATTAAAAAGTAACTTAATGGAAGAGAACACTCGCCTAAGCGGATCTGCTATGATTGTGTCTGCTAATCCCATTACTCTGCACTACTGAGCAATGCATTCATCATTACAAAGTAACTTAATGGAAGAGAACACTCGCCTAAGCGGATCTGCTATGATTGTGTCTGCTATTCCCATTACTCTGCACTACTGAGCAATGCATTCTTCATTACAAAGTAACTTAATGGAAGAGAACACTCGCCTAAGCTGATCTGCTATGATTGTGTCTGCTATTCCCATTACTCTGCACTACTGAGCAATGCATTCATCATTACAAAGTAACTTAATGGAAGAGAACACTCGCCTAAGCTGATCTGCTATGATTGTGTCTGCTATTCCCATTACTCTGCACTAACGAGCAATGCATTCATCATTACAAAGTAACTCAATGGAAGAGAACACTCGCCTAAGCGGATCTGCTATGATTGTGTCTGCTATTCCCATTACTCTGCACTACTGAGCAATGCATTCTTCATTACAAAGTAACTTAATGGAAGAGAACACTCGCCTAAGCTGATCTGCTATGATTGTGTCTGCTATTCCCATTACTCTGCACTACTGAGCAATGCATTCATCATTACAAAGTAACTCAATGGAAGAGAACACTCGCCTAAGCTGATCTGCTATGATTGTGTCTGCTATTCCCATTACTCTGCACTACTGAGCAATGCATTCATCATTACAAAGTAACTTAATGGAAGAGCACACTCGCCTAAGCTGACCTGCTATGATTGTGTCTGCTATTCCCATTACTCTGCACTACTGAGCAATGCATTCATCATTACAAAGTAACTTAATGGAAGAGAACACTCGCCTAAGCTGATCTGCTATGATTGTGTCTGCTATTCCCATTACTCTGCACTACTGAGCAATGCATTCATCATTACAAAGTAACTTAATGGAAGAGAACACTCACCTAAGCTGATCTGCTATGATTGTGTCTGCTATTCCCATTACTCTGCACTACTGAGCAATGCATTCATCATTACATAGTAACTTAATGGAAGAGAACACTCGCCTAAGCTGATCTGCTATGATTGTGTCTTTTAATACCATTACTCTGCGCTACTAAGCAATGCATTCATCATTACAAAGTAACTTAATGGAAGAGAACACTCGCCTAAGCTGATCTGCTATGATTGTGTCTGCTATTCCCATTACTCTGCACTACTGAGCAATGCATACATCGTTACAAAGTAACTTAATAGAGGAGAATACTCGCCTAAGCTGATCTGCTATGATTGTGTCTGCTATTCCTATTACTCTGCACTACTGAGCAATGCATTCATCATTACAAAGTAACTTCATGGAAGAGAACACTCGCCTAAGCTGATCTGCTATGATTGTGTCTGCTGTTCCCATTACTCTGCACTACTGAGCAATGCATTCATCATTACAAAGTAAGTTAATGGAAGAGAACACTCGCCTAAGCTGATCTGCTATGATTGTGTCTGCTATTCCCATTACTATGCACTACTGAGCAATACATTCATCATTACAAAGTAACTTAATGGAAGAGAACACTTGCCTAAGCTGATCTGCTATGATTGTGTCTGCTATTCCCGTTACTCTGCACTACTGAGCAATGCATTCATCATTACAAAGTAACTTAATGGAAGAGAACACTGGCCTTAGCTGATCTGCTATGATTGTGTCTGCTATTCCCATTTCTCTGCACTAATGAGCAATGCATTCCCATTACTCTGCACTACAGAGCAATGCATTCATCATTACAAAGTAACTTAATGGAAGAGAACACTGGCCTAAGCTGATCTGCTATGATTGTGTCTGCTATTCCCATTTCTCTGCACTACTGAGCAATGCATTCATCATTACAAAGTAACTAATTGGAAGAGAACACTCGCCTGATCTGCTATGATTATGTCTGCTATTCCCATTACTCTGCACTACTGAGCAATGCATTCATCATTACAAAGTAACTTAATGGAAGAGAACACTCGCCTATGCTGATCTGCTATGATTGTGTCTGCTATTCTCATTACTCTGCACTAGTGAGCAATGCATTCATCATTACAAAGTAACTAAATGGAAGAGAACACTCGCCTAAGCTGATCTGCTATGATTGTGTCTGCTATTCCCATTACTATGCACTACTGAGCAATGCATTCATCATTACAAAGTAACTTAATGGAAGAGAACACTCGCCTAAGCTGATCTGCTATGATTGTATCTGCTATTCCCATTACTCTGCACTACTGAGCAATGCATTCATCATTACAAAGTAACTTAATGGAAGAGAACACTCGCCTAAGCTGATCTGCTATGATTGTGTCTGCTATTCCCATTACTATGCACTACTGAGCAATGCATTCATCATTACAAAGTAACTTAATGGAAGAGAACACTCGCCTAAGCTGATCTGCTATGATTGTATCTGCCATTCCCATTACTCTGCACTAATGATCAATGCATTCATCATTACAAAGTAACTTAATGGAAGAGAACACTCGCCTAAGCTGATCTGCTATGATTGTGTCTGCTATTCCCATTACTCTGCGCTACTAAGCAATGCATTCATCATTACAAAGTAACTTAACGAAAGAGAATGCTCGCCTAAGCTGATCTGCTATGATTGTGTCTGCTGTTCCCATTACTCTGCACTACTGAGCAATGCATTCATCATTACAAAGTAACTTAATGGAAGACAACACTCGCCTCAGCTGATCTGCTATGATTGTGTCTGCTATTCCCATTACTGTGCACTACTGAGTAATGCATTCATCATTACAGAGTAACTTAATGGAAGAGAACACTCGCCTAAGCTGATCTGTTATGATTGTGTCTGCTATTCCCATTACTCTGCACTAATCAGCAATGCATTCATCATTACAAAGTAACTTAATGGAAGAGAACACTTGCCTGATCTGCTATGATTGTGTCTGCTATTCCCATTACTATGCGCTACTGAGCAATGAATTCATAATTACAAAGTAACTTAATGGAAGAGAACACTCGCCTAAGCTGATCTGCTATGATTTTGTCTGCTATTCCCATTACTATGCGCTACTGAGCAATGCATTCATCAATACAAAGTAACTTAAAGGAAGAGAACACTCGCCTAAGCTGATCTGCTATGATTGTGTCTGCTATTCCCATTACTATACACTAGTGAGCAATTCATTCATCATTACAAATTAACTTAATAAAAGAGAACACTCGCCTAAGCTGATCTGATATGATTGTGTCAACAAACCTTGCCATTTCCTCTTTGGTGAGAGCATTCGCACTAAATATAATTATTTATAGACATTTGTCCCAGAAATGCTGTGGCTCAAAAAGGACATGAAAGCAATAGAAGAGGTCAAAGCCTGATGCCTGAAAAAGATACTAGGAATAGATTGGTTTATGAACTAGCACGAGAACCATTCCTCATAGAAGAACTGAGATGTAACTTTTGCTGCCACTGCCAGCCACAAAATCAGAACAAGGACTCCTCGAGATATGGAAAGAAAAGTCAGAACACATCAAAAGGGATTTCTACAGCGCAGATGAAATGTGCGATAGAAATTGGATGAGACCAAACTGTCGGATGAGGAGCGCCATACTTCCATCATAAAATGTGCAAAATGACAAAATTACATGAACCGGATGCCCTGTGTGTGGGTACCACTTTGTGAAATGCCAGAATAGACCTAAGACGAGCATACAACAGAACTTATGTCTGGAATTTTATGGTCTTTCGGCTGAAATATATTCTTATAGATAACAGCAGATCACGATTGTCACAATTCTGGACCTATATCTGGTTGGCACCTACGAAACGTAAGGATGATAAATTTGAAAGATCTGTACATTCCCATAAATCCTTGATCCATACCTGTCAGTTATTTTAAGTTATTCGTAAATATGGTTGGCTATTGGCACTTCAACTACCACTTGGGGCGCAGCGGTTGGTCCAGGATAAGACTCGCTATGGGACACTTTTGTGTTACCCTGTTATTGTCAGCAAATGTGATCCCTGAAATACTGTGCGATACACGTGATCTAATTTGTGTGTCCCACTGGATTTTGTGTGAATTACCGTACGCATGATCAAGCATTGCTTGTCTGCTCGGATTTGTTTGTGCATTCCGAATCATGACGCTGTTACGTTAGAAAGCTACTGTATATTCGAGTTTGCTAACTGTACCATAGACTCCTGAAATTTTACAGAAAGGGTAGAAGTGCTCTTGTTTTGTCAAACATGTTATGTGGAAGAGTACACAACTTACTCTTCAGACGACGCTGCTCCGCCCCGTGATGGTTACTGGAGAAATTGAAAGGAGGACGCCGTTTCAATATTCATGTATGGCAGGTGCATCAGATTATTGCAAACATGTTTCAACAGTGCTTCTTTTCTGTCACAGGTAATTAGGGCCTATTGGTCCAAGTGTCTAGACTGTCCCCCAACGTTCACACCAACTGAATTCCAACTCTTTCCTATTGTCTGTCTTTTATTCGTTATCGCCACCTTTCGGCCATTACTATTTGCATCTTTTGGAATATCCTTAGCCTTCTTACACATCGGCTTGCAGCCGTAAACTGAGCAATCTACTTCGCATTTACTCATTTTGAATTCTAACGCGTAAAACTCAATAATAGTGTATAAATCACGAACAAATTAACACGGCTGAACACCCATACTAGAAACTGTCCCCACGTGGTAAAGAAGATTCTTATTTTAACCGCTAGATGGCACAGCTGGAGTTGTCAAAAAGGAGCCGTTGTATATATACATCAAATCGTTGAGAACTTCACCCAACACGGATACCACATGAAGGAATAAGTGACTTGGTCACTTACCTTGCAGGATCAGTATGAAGCCTTTAAAGTGCCGCATATGTCGTCCAAGTATCAATGTATGTTTGACATTTTCATCTTTCCACTACAGTATGACAAATAATTTTCATTCAAAATAATATTACTGATAATGATAAATATGAGTAATTGTTACAGAGCACAAACAATTCTCGCCACATTGGTTAGTGCCAATAAGTTAATTGCAAAATAAACTCGGTTAGAGGAAATTTACTTTTCGTTTGTTGGTATTGAACTAGAGCCGCTCCGTTACGCCTATCAGCTGTCGTCCGCCTGGTAGCTGCGGTACGTTTGGTTCAAGGCTTAAGTTAAGTAGCCTTGTGTTTGGTTGACAGCCAACTTCTCTACAAAGGTACGTACAACTAGTTGTGTCCTTTAGCATCTGTTGTTATGTAGGGATTGAACTGAACATAATTAATAAGGCAGCCAATGGCCAGTTGATTCACAACAGTTTTGAGTCTATCATCTCTCAAGAGAATCCCACACATACTCAGTCCGCGCATGACATCCACAGTGCAGTGGCGAGGGGGGTTCATTCTTACAGTTATGTAGTTGTGTGTATTATTGAAATGATATTTCCATTATTATTCATAAATAGCAATCATTAAATAAACATTATCCTTGCATGAAAACTGTTTAAAATATATTTTCCAGCACCATTTTATTAAATCACAATTTTAAAGAAATATGGATAACGCTAACTAAATATAGACGTTTTTAGTGATGACGTCGGGCCCGTTGCTAGTCTGCCCTCAGGATTCCAAACACCGTTGCTAAGGGAATTAGCCCATTTGATTTAACATAGTGACAGTGCAAGCAGGTTGTTATTTTAGGTATTTCTTGCTTTCCGGATGGAATTAATCGCACATATAAATTAAAAACTGTACTGTAGGAGTCATAAAATCTGTTTGGTAAAATGGCGGTAAGGCTATCCGAGATTACGGAGTATTTCTCTTCGCTTGAGAGGAAAGGTGAAGATGCTGTTGAATCACGCCATGTCGAATCCGTAACATATCTTGCAGAAAAGTGCTACTTGCGTGGTCGTGTCCATGCCAGCATGAAGAACAGATCCTATGATGTACCTGTAAGTAAAAACGTAAGTTCTAAACTTTATTTTCACTAAATTATAAAGATAATATTCCGGGCTTATACTAGTCGGTAACACCGCATTCCAATGCAGCTTAAGAATGCGGGCAGTTGATGATAGAAATATAGGTTTAGTGAACGTTTTTATACTAATTTTGGCTTGTCCATACATTTATTAACTTACATAGGCTATATTCATATTTCTGTTCTTTTGAAAAAGCATTTAGGCAACCTGCTCAACATGAAAGATAGAGAAAATAATATTTGAAAAGAGAGGAACATAAATATAACAATGTTATAATGTATTGTATAAACACGGCTAACAATGGAAACGACAGAAATTAAGTCACCAGCCGAGAGGGTCACAAAAAGCTCCTGAGGTTTGAGACATAACCGGTTTGGCAATTAATTGGTTCAGTTTATGTTGCCATGGCACCTGGTTTTAAGAGAGTTCCGCATGCCAAAGAAAATTCCGTCGATATTAAATAGATATATCTTATTTACAGAGAGGTTCACCAGCCCCTTAAAATTTAGTTTTATTAAACTCCACAAACATAACATTAATTTTCTACCGATGATTGATATCGGTATGCGCTCTGCCTGTGTGAAAGCAATGTAACTGAGCCATGGGTTCAGCAAAGAAAAAACGACCATAAAGATTTCCGCGCAAATTACTGAGGACCATTCTACTAACATGTGATTTATTGCTCCTTGGAAGAACAGACATACACCTAATACGAATGAATTAATACTTACGCTCCGTGATCATTAATATTAGAAAGTTAAACCACGATTGAACACTTAGACAAGGATAATAACGTTTGAGGTGGGATGGCCACTGTAACTAGTGCACGTGCAGCGCGTAGTTTCCACGTTGCAGTTGTGGCTGAATCGGTAAAGTTCATGTGGGACACGGTGAGTGAGAACGGTACTTTGAATCCAGACGCAGGCAGCCTCTTTGAACGACAGGCCGTGCTCAATTTTAGTGAGGGTGTAATATTGAGCCACAACTTCTAAGTCTCATTGCCACATTTATTAACTTACGATGTATTCCTGTGAAGAGTACGTTGAATTTAGCAGATTCATAAAGAGAATACCATCGTTTCAGCAGGTTATGCCAGGTGACCTGTAATGGCAGAACGTTTAAAAATCTGACATGAATATTCACATAACAAATCAAATTGTCACTCTTGGGGTCCGGGTTCAAATCCTGGCTCCGACAAGAAATGTAATGCTGCTCTGAGGCGTACATTAAGCCACGTGGGGGCAAAAATGAAAAGAGGTGGGTTCAATTCCCAACTTAGCCACCCTGGAAGTGATTTTCTGTGGTTTCCCACTTCTACTCCAGGCTAATGCCGATACAGTTTCTAACTTGACTCCTTCCCAATCCTCACTTTAATTGCTAATACACACATTAATACAGACTCCGCTATAACACAGGTTATCAGTGAACTTCTAGGCACACACACCCAAGTAAACAGGGCTTAATGACCGCGTTGTTCTAGCCCTTCAAATGAAACAACAATAAATTGCAGAATATTCTGATTTCCTGTATACGTGTTCCTGAGACTTCCCCTGGGTATTATTTTGTTATTAATTCTAAGGAAAAGAAGACAACTCTATTTGAAGTGTTCATATTAAGATATTTCGTGTAATACCGGATTCGAACACTAGGTAACGTTCATGGAACCCAACCTGAAATTGCATCTACTCGCTATTACTAGTGCCTCATACTCAATAATTACGGTAACTGTGACATCTTGTGTCGTTTCTGTCGTAAGACATTGGTAAAGCGGTCGACACAGACGATAAAACGTAACAAAAACAAATTATAAACCTTTCCACCTAACAAGTATCAAACCCAAACTCTTTCAATCCGGATCCAACGCGTTGCCATTTCAGCCACACTACGCAAAGATAGAAAGTGACAACCTTTTGCGTTGGCCACTTGCGTTTTCTTATCTAAAACATTTTTATCGGTTCAAATAATTTTCTACAGTCGACAAGCATAAGAAAATCTAATGTTTATGTTATTTTCTTTTGTTGTGATGGCTTTAGAATGTGTAGCCACCACCAGCTCGATCACGTGATCATCATTGTTAGCGGAAACAACATTTTGTCATGGAGAACTGTGGTTTACGAGTAGTGAGATATTCTCGCAGCATATTATCTGGAGTAGAAGAAGGATACTACGGAATTCCACTTCCAGGATGATTTAGGTTTGGTCTCGAGTAGATGGTAAAGATTTAAAAATCAATTCCATAAGCATGCCAACACGCTTTGTTTTTATTGTACCAATATAATCCAACCTGCAAATTAATTCAGTAGGCTCTTTCAGTTGTTAGCTTTCTTCTCACGAACATCAGTTTCTCTCAGCATACCTTTTGTGAGAAAAGTCATGTTAACAGTCTAATGAATTCAATACACTACGGCATTTGTCATGAGTGGATCAAATAATACTATATTTTATTTGCCAAACGTAAAAATCAGGACTGGTTTACATCCCGGGGTTACAGAGGGCATTGATATGACAGAGCGTGTGCATAAGGATTGGTTTTAAACACGGTGGTAGAGAGACTTGACATGTGCGGCGGCCTGAGTGAGTCTGAGATTTCCTTTAAACCCTGAATATACCGAGTACCTTGCATTCGTTCTACAGATAATTTTGTCGTCGTCCACCCTGGCTACGTACCATAGGATAAAAAGGATCAAACAAAAATTCACTCAATGGAACAGGTCGATCTGCACACATAATACATTCCCTATAAGCAACATTAAGGAAATAAATATGTACTTGCTCAGGGTTCAAATAAGCTACTTGACGTTACTTCAGCAATACTTGATTTAGCGATCTTAGTGTAGCGCTGGCATGTATAGATTCTATTCGTTGACACTACCATCCTAACTCGAGGTGGTGTTATCCGGAGCTGTGATCATTATTATCATGCACTATGTCTCAGGTCATTGAAATAACACTGCTTCTAATGAGTTCTACTATATTCGCGAGCATGAACTCAACGGTGAAGTTGCACTAAGGCCGAAAGCGTGCAGGTACTAATGTTTTTAGGATGACTATGATATACGCGTTAGTTGGGTTGCCTTTCCTTGAACGAAATAGGGAGCTGTTGAATATAATAATGTATGAAAGGCAAAAACGCATCAATGCAACAGATGATATAGGGAAAGCAGAATGCAGACGTCTGTAAATTGTCTGAAGGTAGCGAAAGTAATTACAGGTTATCAAAAGGCTCACAATCATATGGAAAACAGATAGAAATTAATAGGTTAAGGGATGGAAAGCTAACATAGAGCATTTGTATAATTGTAAAGAGATTGAGAATCATGTTCTGGTAGGGCATGAAAAAGTTGACGACGATACGAAGGGAGATTTGATACGGAGATCTAAATTTGATAGAGCACTGAAAGGCTTAAGCAGCTACAAAACACCAGGAATAGATGATATACCGACTGAGTTGCTACATTGCAAATGTGCTGAGCCCGAATTTATTGAGACGCAAGAAATGATGCAGTCAGGAATCGAACCTGAGGTACGAGAAAGTCGCCAACATAGTAGGAAGAGTGTGGAAATAAAATACGCAGTACATATATGATACTAATGCTGTTGAGAAGATGTAGAATTATCATAAGCTTTGATTTAGCAAGAAGAACGGGAGAAATGCTAGGATTTTTTTCATTTGCTTATTATTATACTTAGTTGCAAATGATTGCTAGCAAGAGCAGGAAGACGACATTTTATTGAAGCCTAGGCAAGACACGGCAGGCTAGAACCTGTTTGTGACGTATGAGTGAGTGAGGTGGACAGAGTCTTCTAGCAACGGCGAGTCGTAAGCGCGGCCGAACGGCATCGCGTGGCGGAAGCAAGAATTTACATAATGGAGGCAATGATAGCACCCCAGCCAATGAAAATGATTATAAGCCTTAGCGTGAAAATAATAAGAAATATTTATTGCAATTGTTATAAACAATTAGGGCATAAAAATACAAAGCTAATTAGATATTAGCGACGATGGATTAAAAACATTTTTGAGTTTATGCTTTGATAAGAAGATATTTATATAAGAAATGGACTGAAGCAATTTGCACGCTAAGACGCCATTTGTTATGCTAATGAAGCGAGGTTTACTTCGAGACCAGAGGCATTCCACTTCCAACGATTGAACTGTGTAGTCGTAAAAAGTTAAAGCTCCAACTTATTGAAAATTTGGAGTCGGCGAAGAAGATTGAGGTACCGGCGAGGAAGAGACTTCCTTCGGTTAAGCTACAGAAGGAGCCCCGCTGAATATTAGCATTGAAATAACGCACTATTAGAAGCAGAGAAACATTATCACATTTATACGAAAGTTGATACAAATACAGAAGCAGTCTACTTATGAATACTAGTCGATAATTTCTTGAGATACAACTAACATCTCAAAGGAAACATTATATTTGTCAATTCTTCATTGATACTTAAGAAATACTTACGATGCCAACCAAACTCATTGTGAAGGCAGAAATTGACATGAAATTTACAGTAGAAGTCATGAGTTACTAAACACATGATGGGGAAATAATCTTCTACCAATGTTTGAGATATCGGGTGTGACTTAGCAGACAGGATGGAAATATGAAGAAGAACTACACCATTTCCAACAGTAGTTCAGAGAAGTCACAGAATCTACTAAGCGACATTCGAACACTATCATGGAATCATCGCCATATTATCATAACACCATATATAAACATCTAGAGAGCAGACGTTTGAAGTGATTTTCATCAGAATCGAAGGATTCCGAAGCGCACGAGGTGGCAGACCATGAACGAGGCACGAGATCGCAGCGCCATGCAGATTCAACTCCGGTATTACTGGGAGGGGTGGCCTCAGCTGGTTCGATCGCGGACAAGAATGGGGTCTGGTATTCCAAGCTATCAGATGTTCACTGCTACTGCAGAGGAAATATATATATTCGGGCAGGAAGGTATTTGAATGTTTACGATGTAGTAAAAGTAGCCATTTTATGTGTATCTTGTGTGACCAGCCTTTAGACCAGGTTAATATTCAGTACTTTGTTCATTGTTTTAGTCTTGTTTAGACGTCATTTTTACAAGTTTAAGGTTGTAGTAAATTTTCACCGTGTGTCGTTTTGAAGTGTTTTAAAATTTATTTTGATAATTCTAAGTCTGATTTCCTTAATAATAGCGAGTTTCCGATATGCGTAAACGAATTTCACGGATCAGTATTGAAAGTAAAACATTACTACTGTATTAATAATAACAGCAAAGTTATTGAAAGATTTTGTAAGGCAATAAGATGCGGTAAAGAACATGTGTTATAGAACACTGTATCGATTCTTAGAATGTTTCGAAAAAACATAAATGTAATTTAATTTTTAAATGAGTTCCACTGGCAAGACATTCAATGCTGTAGTGAGATGTGAATCCAGAATTATAATGAAAGATTTTGTAGGCACATACAAAGTAAAAAGTAAACATGTAATTTAAATACGGAAATGTAATGAATACACTCACGTATTGTAATGGATTGTAGTAAAGCATGTATTGTTGAGGTAAACGCGAACGTGAGGTTACGGAATATTCTTATTAAATACGATGACGAATGCAGATATTACTATTTAATGTAAATGGTTCAAGGAAGTAACAGAGAAAGAGTTATCGCAAGTTGAATCGCTATGAAAAGTAAATGAATGACTAAATAAGAATCTAAACAAAACTTTGTATAGCAATGGAACAAGAAGGTAATTTGTAAAGCACGAGGAAGTTGTATAAGCATAGTGGTATTATTATTGTAACTTGGAACTTATGCCATAGCATTTGGATAACGCGTAAGATTACAGATTTTCACGCATCGTTGGTAATGTGATGAAATGGGATATTTTTTATCAGAGATTGTTGAAATTCCGTGCAGAAATGAAGGTTTAAGGTAACGTCAGAGTTATGGACGTTCGCGCAAGAGGTAAGACGCTGTTATTGGAAGACCTTATTCATTGCAGCGATAACAATGTGTATCTACAAGTACAGGCGATATTATACGGTGTAACATGAGTAACAGTTATGTTGTTTAAGAACAGCAGAGTTATTGCGATAGGTGCATGATTGTTGTGGCACCTAGGAAACCACAGATGTAACAGTAACAATTGAGATAATCTGGCATGTCGTGCAGCGGTTATTGAAGTCATGAATTATTTTGACAAGCAGAACAGTTACCACCTTAATTGGTCGTGACATATGTTCACTGGACATGAAATATACTTGAAAGTAACGATATAGGTGATGATTCTGCACATTAAGGAAAGAGTGAAGTTTGAGAGAAGATCTAGTAATGTTTGATCAAATGACACCATGCAGGTCGTGATGAGTGTATATATTGTAGATACATTTTTAAATAGGAACTATATTCAAGTCAGTTTAGATATTTTGAGGTGAATTAATATTCACAAGGATTTGACGTATCTTTACTGTATTATGTAGGGTTTATGAAATGTAAGCGATGAGTAGATCTGAGCGGAATAAATACTCAGATACGAGAAAGGATCTAGTAGGTGATTCAGTTAAACATTTTAGACCAGAGGTCTAGTTAGAGTTATTGTCATTTTTGTTTATGTCAGTACGCGGAATAGTCCTAAGATGCGACGAAATTCGCAAGTGTTTGATTATTTTGAAGTGAAAATTTATGTTAATTTTTTCATGGCTTTTATGAATAAACGTTAGCAGGCACTCAGTAGTAAGCCGTTTTCCTTTTTATAGAAATACGTTTCCTCATTTAACGGTCGAAGGCGGTAGTACTGCTGACAAGATACAGGCGCCCACATAAGTTTTAACCCTGCACCCTGGTGATGCGAGAGTTTCGTCCTATCATACATTATTGTAGGAGTTGTTTGTATTGTATCTGGCTAGTAGTACGATCGTGTTTGACGTCAGTGTTCCGAGAAGTTCCTAGCTGTCTGTCTAGCGGGATATGTTGATTAATCGGGCTGGGTATCAGCAGTCCTTGTGATCCTTCCCATCCTCGGGTATAGATAGGGCTATGCGAATTTCGGGTACAGTACTGAAGATGGGTCCAGGTTATTTCATTTTCATATAAGATTTATGAGACAGGTGAGGTAATCACTGCTCTTAGGGAGAATATTATCATCCCTATACCAATGAATACAGAAGGTGACTTATGGGAATTTTATTGTAGAGTCAGCGTGATCGCTCATGTTTCAAATAGCCGGACTAAAATAATTTAGAGAAAATGGATAGACAGGGAAAGCGAGTTGGGTGAAGACAAATTTTGGCTGAGTAGGAACTAGAGAATCTGCACTAAGTCTTAGGTTGAACTTGGAAGGTAAATATAAAAGAACGTTCGTGGGATTTGAAGACAGTGAAAAGGCTTTTATTAACGCTGATTGGAGTAAGTTGTTTGACATACTGAAAAGATTGAAAAAAAAAAAAAACAGGGAAAGGAAGGTGACCTTCAATGTATACAGAAATAAGATGGCAATTATACAAGCTGAAGAGCATAAGAGAGCATCTGGTATTCACAAAGGTGTAAGGCAAGGCTGCAGCTTATCACCCATTATTTTCAAATTAAACATTGAACAAGCAATGAAGAAAATAAGAACAAAGAATCTTGTAGAATTAAAAAATCAACTAGACATTTTCTTAAATATGAGCTTTTATATATATATATATATATTGCCATTCTCATCCGAGACGATTTATCAAAGTGTTTGAATCAATTTAGAAAGTATGGACACCCTTTGGATGAAGAAAATCAATAAATATAAAAACAATGCAGCTGGAGGAATTTTCAAAGACTTATAGATGTCAAATTTGGCAGGTGAAAATCTTAAGAATGTAGGAGACTTTTTCCACTTAGGTAACAGTAATAGACGAAGCAAAGAGGATATAAAAAGTAGGTTTGATTTGGCAAGGAAGACATTTATCCATAAGAGAACTGCGTTGATACTATAGATAGATATATGTTAAACAAATCAGTTTTGAATTTTTTATATGATGGGACTGTAAGGAATTGAAAGTTTGGACTCCTGCCGCAGCAGAAATAAGAGAAAAGAAGCTTTAGAAGTGTGGCGTTTCAAGAGAATGATGAATATAAGATGGGTAGATAGAGCAACAAATTAAGAGGTAGTCACGAGAGTTGTTTCTGAAAACTGCTAATGTACAGATGTAAGTAGGAAACAACAACCATAACATTATCTTGAGTAATAATGCGTTAATTCAAATATCATTTGCTATATAAATATGCCTATTATTAGAAAGTGTGTCGACAAATGTCCCCTATGACCTACGTTGTCTTCACATTTAACTTACTACATGAGAATGTTTTTCGTCCTTTTTGGATTACGATGCTCGTCTGTAAATCTTGTTTGAGAGTAGCTTCTACTTCGCAGATGGTACTTTTCGCCGCTGTGGATTAGCATAAGTATGTTTCTTGAAATGTTTTCCTAGAATATATTTGGCATCGCACACGTCACAGTATGGATTCGGATGTGAGACTTCATTCTTCATTTTTGGGTAAATGTGGCTTTGCATGTTGTTTGAGTCCTCAGTCTTTTGACTGGTTTGATGCAGCATTCCACGCCTCCCTGTCCTGAGCTGATCGTTTCATCTCTACATAGCTACCACACCCTACGTCCGAGGCAAACTGTTTAACATATTCTAACCTTGGACTACCCCTACAGTTCATGTCTTAGACCCTTCCTTCCATAACTAAGCTTGCTATTCCTGGGAGTCTTAGTATGTGTCCTACCAACCTATCTCTCCTCTTCATTAGCAGTCGCCAGAAACATCTCTCCTCTCCCACTAGTGTCTGGCTGCGTGGCTCAGGGGTAACGTTCTCGCTTGCTGAGCCCAAGGTTGCAGGTTCGAAACCTGGCGCAGTCAGCCGGCATTTGAGGGTGCGCAAATGCGAGGGAGCCGTGTCAGTACATTTACTGGCACGTTAAAGATCCCCTTCGGGTCAAAATTCCGGCACCCCGGCGTCTCTAAATGCCAGTGTAGTTAAAAGGGACGTAAAACCAATATCATTATTTATTATCTCCCACTAGTCTTAATACCTCTTCGTTTGTAACCCTATCTACCCATCTGATCCTCATCATTCTCCTGTAACACCACATTTCTAACGCTTCAATTCTCCTCTTTTCTGCTGCAACAATAGCCCAAGTTGCACTTCCGTAGAGTGCCACACTCCAGGCAAAGGCCTTCAAAAATGACTTCCTAGCACCTAAATCTATATTCGATGTCAACAGATACTTTTCTGTAGATGATGCTTTCCTTGCCTGGGCTAACCTAATTTTTATATCCTCTTTGCTTCGTCCATCACTGGTTATTTTGCTTCCTAAGTAACAGCAGTCACCTACTTCCTTAAGATTTTCACCTGCCAATTTGATGTCCATTAGGGATTCTGATTTATTTCGGCTGCATTCCTATATTTTTGTTTTACATTTATTAATTTTCATCATGAATCTTTCCTCAAGACGGAGTCCATACCATTCAAAAACTCATTCAAATCCTCAGGCGTGTCGGCCAAGATGACTACGACATCGGTAAATCTCAGAGTTGAATTTATTTCTCCTCGAATCTTCAATCCAACTTTAAATTTTTCTCAAATTTCCTTCATTGCTTGTTCAATATAAAGATTGAAAAGTATGGGTGATAAGTTGCAGCCTTGCCTTACACCTTTCTGAATACCAGCTTCTCTCTCAGGTCCTTTAGCTCGAATGACTGCTGTCTGGTTTCTGTATAGATTGTAGATCACCCTCCTATCCCTGTACTTTATTCCAATCGTTTTCAAAATTTCAAACAATTTAGTCCAATCAACGTTATCAAAAGCCTTTTCTAAGTCTAAAAATGCCATGAACGTTCTCTTATCTTTCCTTATTCCACCTACCAAACTCAGCCAAAGACATAGTACAGCTTCCCTTGTTCCTACATATCTCCTGAAACCAAACTGGTCTTCACCCAACTCCGTTTCTATCTGGTTTTCCATCCTCTTGTCAATTATTCGTGACAGGATCTTCGAACCATGAGTAATCAAGCTGAATGGACGGTAATCTTCAGATCTGTCAGCTCCCACTTTCTTCGGGATAGGGGTGATAACGTTCATCTTGAAATCGGAGTTTATCTCCTATGCAGCGTAGAAACTCAATCGGTTATATCATCTATGGCTGGTGCTTTGTTCTTGCCTAAGTCTTCCAATGCTCTGTCAAATTCTGAACTCAATATTAAATCTCCTTTTGCATCATCATCAATTTCCTTCTCCCTTTCCATTACGTGATTCTCAATCTCCGTTCCCTTCACTCTATGGAAGCTTTCCAACTCTAAACCTTTTCTACCCCATCTGTTAGAGATATTCCTTTTGTCCTTAATATTACAGCACTTAGTCTTCTTTTCCCCAAAAGTATTCTTAAACCTTCGATAAGCTGTGTCTACTTTTCCTAATTTCAGACAATTTTCTCTACCTGCACATTTGTCTTTCAAACAATCTTCCTTCGCTTCCTTGAAATTCTTGTTAACCTCATTTATCAGACGTCCGTATTCTGCTTTCCACTTTTCATCTCTTAAATTCTTGTGATTCACCTTTCATCCATCAATTCTAGTATATCCTGAGTGATCCAGGGTTTTCTACCTATTCTTTCTTTCCTACCAATGTTTTTTGTATATAATTCTTAAAAAGTGCCCATTCGTCTGCAATTGAAGTTTGTTTAGGTTTTTTTTTATACTCTTCTTGAATCTTTCGTTTACATCCTTCTCTTTCAGTCTGTCTATTGCCCACCTTTTTGGCTTTTGACTTTTCTGCAGTTTCTTCAACTTTAATCTGCATTTCATAACAAACAGATTGAAGTCAAAGTTTATGTCAGCACCGGGATATGTTTTACAATCCAAAATCTGGTTTCGAAACCTCTGCTTGACAATAATGAAGTCGATTTCAAACGCCCTGTATCTCCTGGTCTCATCCATGTGTATATTCTTTATTGTGGTTATATAATAAGGTGTTAGCAATGACCAACTCATGCTCGGTGCAGAATTCCATCAGCCTGCTTCCTCGATCATTTGTTTCACCTAAACCGAAATCTCCTACTATATTACCTTCTCTTCCTTTTCCTACCACAGCATTCCAATCTCCCATTACTATAACATTTTCATCACCCTTGATATACCTCAGTATTTCATCTATTTATTCGTACACATTTCACATCTTCATCATCAGCTTGACTGGTAGGCATATAGACTTGTACCACTGTGGTGCACGTAGGTTTTGTATTGATTTTTGCTCCAATAATTCGTTCACTATATTGCTCATAATATTCCACCCGTTGTCCAAGTTTCTTACTCAATATGAGACCAACCCCGTCTTGCCCGTTGTTTGATTTAGAGCTAATGACCCTATAGTCTCCTGAGCAAAAGTCCTGTTCTTTCTGCCAGCGCATTTCACTAATCCCAACCAAATCCATCCTCAACCTATCCATTACCCTTTGCATAAGGTTCATGAATATAGCTTCTTGCCACTATGTATTAGCGTGTGTGTGTTCAAATATCCAGCAAGGATTTATGTAACTCCGGATATGATACATGATTACGGCTCCTCGCCACTGTGGATAAGCATGTGTGTATTGAATCGCCTCTGTGGGTAATGTTGGCATCACAATTGTATCAGGAATAAGGCTACTACCCAGTATAGATTCAAGAGTGATATTACAAACTTTCTCCGTGGTTAAATTTGGCTTCGCATAGGCTAGATGAATATGGCTTCTTGCCACTAAGGATCAGCATGTGCTGATTCAAATGTCCTTTCTGGTTAAATTTGGCTTCGGACACAATCCATGGATTAGCATGTGTCTTTTTAAATTTCCTCTGTGGTTAAAAATGGCTTCGCACACGCTACATGATTATGGTCTTTTGCCATTATGTATTAGCATGTGGGTCATCAAGCCCCTTCTGTGGGTAAACTTGGCTTCGCACGCGTTGCATATGTATAACTTTTCGTTACTATGGATTAGCTTGTGTTTATTCAACGTTGCCTTCTGAGTAAATTTGCTTTCGCACACTCCGCATGAATACGGCCTCTGGTCACTATGAATGAGCTTGTGTTCCTTCAGATGTCTTTTCTCGATAAATTTGGCTTCGCACACGCTACAGGAAAATTGCCTCTCGGCGTTATGGACTATGATGTGTCTGTTCAAACTTGCTCTGTGGGAATATTTGGCTTCGCACACGCTGCATGAAACTGTTTTTTTTTTTTGCCATTGTGTATTTGCATGTGGGAGATCAAACTTCCCCTGTGAGTAAACTTGGCTTCGCACACGTCACATATGTATAGCATCACACCAGTATGGATAAACATGTGATTATTCAAAGTTGCCCTTTGAGTAATTTTGCAGTCGCACACGCCACATGAATATGGCTTCAGGTTACTATGAATGAGCAGGTCTTCTTTCAAATGTCCATTCTCGATAAATTTGACTTCGCACACGCTACAGGAAATATCCTTTCGCCACTATGGATTACCATGTGTCTGCTCTAACTTGCTCTGTGCGAATAACTTGCTTCACACACGGTACATGAATATAACTTCTTGCCACTATGGATAACCTTGTGTTGTTTCAAAGTCCCTCTCTCAGTAAATTAAGCTTCGCACACGGCACATGAATATGTCTTCTCAACACTATGAATAAGCACGTGTTGCTTCAAATGTCCTCTGAGTAAATTTGGCTTTGCAGACACTACACGAGTATGGCGTCTCGCCACTGTGGATTAACATGTGTGTGTTCAAGTTTTCACTCCGTTAAAATTTTCTTTTGCATATTTTACAAGTGTAACGAGCATTACCACTATGGCATAAAATATTTGTTTCAAAATTTTTCTTGATAGAACATTTTTCTCCAGAAGCAGTGTTAGCATATTGTCTTCCACTAATACCAATATCATATAACTTCATTGCAGGCGGATTCAACGTATCAGGACACATCACCCTGAAATAGTTCATACTAACAGTTCGAAGTATGGTACATTATTATAAGAAATGAATTAATAGTCAAGGTATAGAGATGAAAGAAATTATAAATGGAGCAACCTTCATTAATATCACTGCCAGTGAATAAGTCGTTAAGAATTATCGGGATCTGATTCCGTTTTCATTGCTCAATAATATGATATTCGCACAGCCTCAATGTTTGGCAATTGAATTTATATTTAAAAGAAAATATAGTGTGTCTTGTTGGAAATTTTAACCTAGATGTGAAGCTCTTATAATATTTGCAAGTAATCAAATCAGCTATTTTTCATCTTTCCGGTAAGGTGTAAATTTTTTGATGTCAATGATCAATTTCACCACCGAGGGAATCTATGCTTAATATAAAAGAACAACTATTGGCAAGGCGCATCGGAGGATTTACTCTTTTTCATCTATACTCTGTGAAAGTCAATAACTTGACACATCGTGGGAAATTTGTAACTTCGTATCTGTCTAATGGGGCAACTCTGCTCGTATCACGAGACTCTCAACCTCAAGCAATTACATCAATGTTCAAGACAGAAGTAATTTTTAAAGTTTGCAAATGCTCAAACCGGAAATAATTCATCATGATAACCAGTGACACTTTGTAAAGAGAAACTCTAACCCTTTTCAAAACTAAAAACTGCATCGTGCCAAATGATAATCTGAATTTCCGCACAATCGGTTCCAGTGAAAGAAACCTAATTTCCTTTCCTCCCCATTTTGCCCTCTACTAACAGATTTAAATTAAGCATATTAAATAATCTTTTCTGTATTTGTTTTGTTGAATCTTGGGTTCTATCCAATGGATGTCCTCCCCATGTTTGAATGTGTATAAATTTAGTGGTTTATTTGTCGACCACTTCCCTTGGTCCTACTGAAGGATAGCTTCCTCTAAGCTTAAATACTTTAAATTTATTGTAACTTAACAAGCTCTCATCATTATTTTGCCGTCTAGGTCCAGTTGTAAGCCTTCTTCCCATTTATAAATGGTATTTCTAGTTTTCACGGCGATTCCTGCTGTACCCAAATTGTTGGGATTAGCAAATTTTCAATAATCTTAATTCTAATCAATCTTCACTGTGTCTAATGGGGCAGGTTTACTTGTGATAATCTCACTTATCTGATCTAATCAATGCAAAAATTGCATTTTTATAATTTGTCTTTAAGTCCAATCTTGGTCCGAGAATTGTTATCAACTGCTACATTTTGTATTGCGACAAAATCAGCAATCAAATTGCTTTAAACGTATATCAATGGCATAGCTTCAAATTTATAGCAGCGCCCTGTTCCGTAGTCTCTATTCAGTGTTGGAGTGTTTATTCTCAATATCTATCCCAACTAATTTCTATTCTAGCTATTCTTGTACTTGATCTCCATTTATAGCAGCAACTTGAGATGAGCCTCGTGAACATTGGCAATTATTTTATCGTTTGTACTGCTCTTACCAAAACTTGCTAAGCTACTTTTTTTTGTCAGGTTTATGGTTTTTCACAGATCTTTTTAGATGAGTGTCACTGGTATAGTTAGCTCCGCTTACTTCCTACCTAGGGTCGTTCTCAATATATGCATCTTGGTAATTGTTTTTTCATAATCAAGACAGTGTTTAATCTCGCTAAATCTTTTATTAGTGCTTTATTTGTGAGAGATTTAGTTTTGCTTTTAGGGCACAACGATCATTTTCTACATATACTGTGAACCACCTTTCAGAATTTATTGTAATTATTATTATCATCATTATTATTATTATTACTAAAAGCCTCCGTGGCTTAGGCGGCAGCACGCCGGCCTCTCACCGCTGGGTCCGTGGTTCAAATCCCGGTCACACCATGTGAGATCTGTGCTGGACAAAACGGAGGCAGACAGGTTTTTCTCCGGGTACTCCGGTTTTCCCTGTCAAAATTTCATTCCAGCAACACTCTCCACTATCATTTCATTTCATCTGTCATTCATTTAATCATTGCCCCAGAGGAGTGCGTCAGGCCTCGGCAGCCGGCACAGTTCATATCCTCGCCGCTAGATGGGGGCTTCATTCATTCCATTCCTGACCCGGTCGGAGACTGGAAGCAGGCTGTGGATTTTCATTTCATTATTATTATTACTGTGAAGTGTTGGGACATCTCTATATTATGCCTCGTGTGTTGAAATGTGCGCATATGATCCGTATGTATCACTCTGGCTAACGTTGTGCAACCCCTAGCCACATATTACCTAGTACTCTCGTATTGGCTAGCGTTTTTGCTTACCTTGCATTTTGTTGTGTAAGTTATTCTGCTATTGGCTCTGCCAATATTTGACGCGAGTTTGAGCCACTCCCAAACTACACATTTTATATTTCTGAGAGGCGTCTCTCCTCTCTGGGGAACAGAAGCTTATTCAGTCTTGAACGTGCCGAGATGTAGGGCGAACGTGTGTATTCGGGCTGAGGCCCACTCTCATTACGCAACAGGATGTGAGTACGGCTCAATGTATTTCTATCTAACGCAAATGTAATTGTTTTTGTTCAATGTTTCTTCTTTTGCTTAATTCTCTTTCCTTTTCAAGATGTTACTGTTAGTATTATAATCCTTGAACCAGATCTCCGAGACCATGCGTATTGTCATACGGCGGAGTCCTTTTTTTTTTGCTTTTGTTAGGTACCCTCCTCATAGTTTTATTATTTTGGTTAATACCTGTAAGATTCGAAAGTATTGCGTTTCTGCGTCTTGGATTTGTATGTTTTCTGTCGAGCAGTTGTGCTCGTTTTTTTTCGTCGGTGTCCCTCTTGTGCCACAAACGTTTCGTTTGATTGGAAGCAATTGGATCTTTGCTGACAGTATGTGAGGTAATGGGACTTATGTCAAACGTCTCCCACTAATAAGTGTCCCTTTTGTTTATAGAATATATGTGACGGTGGTTAACTGGGATTTCTCCAGCTCCGATGTCATGTTATGCTTTTTTTATATGTCGCATGGGTGCGGCATTATGTTGGAGTATAAGCCTATTTTTTATAGCGTGCTTTCGATTTTTACCGGTCGCTTTCGTCCCAAGTCAATTGTAATGTAATGTATCTCCGTATATTTCATTTTCCTTTTGTTTTGTTTTTCTCTTTTGATTTTCGCCGTATTAAATAACTTAATGATACCCCCCCCTCTGTCTTCTCCCTCCTCCTACCTCCGTGAGACCTCTCTCCCCTTTCTTTCACTCCCCTTCATCCTCCCCCTTCCCTCCGGTATGTTTACATAACTTCATGAAAAGCTTCGCGTCTCGTTACTGTTCGATTTTTGAATTTTTGCAAGTTTGTCGTTTCCCTCTGCCTTTTATAAGTTTAATTTTATTTTATTCCATGTCCGTATCTTTTCGTTAGATTCATGTTGTTAAGCTGTACTCAGGTCCTGTCGTGCTTTTTAGTTTTGTAAGTTTTCGATTTTTTTGTTCCTGGTATTGTGTTTCTTTTGTATTAATGATCTTATCTTAGCTTGCCTTTTTTCTTTATTATAAGTAATTTGTTTATTTCGTGTACACGCTCTTTCTTTTATCTTTAATACATTTTTATATTTTAAGTAATATTGCCCCCTTGTCTTTTCTTGTCTTATATTTAATCCCCCCTCCCTTATCCTATCTCTGATTTCGTCGGTCTTGGCTCCGTTCTGTAACGAAGACACGACCTACCACGCCTCTGGGTTCATCGATCATCTATTCAAATTTAATTCCTCCTTTTGGATTTTGTCCTAAGCAATTTTGTTCATGTTTGTATCCCGTTGGGAATTTTGGAAATCATCTTTCGCTCGCTCCGAAAACCGTGGGACCAGCACCGGGTCGAGCAAAACGTCTTTTCCCCCGTCCATTTGCGAACTTGTTGGTTTTATCTTCCTCTGCTACTTTGACGCGCATTATTATTATTATTATTACTAGACCCACAGCGGCGCAAATTTAAGCTTTGAGCTTGATTATATCTGTAACTACTGCCATGCTTGTAAATGGCCATGGGCCACCCCTTCCCTGACACTACTCTATTTGAGAAGTTCAGAGTTTTTTATATTGATATCACTACTAAATCAGTATATTATTACAAATTTCTTTTATCATTGTTTACACTGTTAATATAAAATTTTCTTGTTTTGCGTCTTTCCCGTTTGAGCTAACACTTGCATATCTCTCCCTAACCCGTTTCCTTATTCTTACTACATCTTCTCTGTGCTGGTTATTGGACCTTTCGAATTGTTCCACATATGCCACTTCTTTCGCTTGCATTTAATTATTTTTGTTTTATATACATGGATTTTATCGCAAATTCCATTCTCGGCAATAAGTTTATACTGGTTAGAATAACATTCAAATCCACAGGCTAAGAAGACTGTCGTTAGTATTTTTATGAATCGACGTAACGTTCACTCAATCCTTTATTCCTACTATCCATTTCGTTCTCGTTTCCTCCATTACTGCTAAATGAAAAGTACGAGCAAAGAGATGCAGCACTGCGATTGCAATAACTGCTATCGCTCGATTTTATTCCAATACTTTTCAAAATGTCAAATCATTTACTCCAATCAACGAAATTAGCAGTCTTATCTAAGCCTTGAAATGCCGCGAACGTTCTCTTCTTATTATTTATTCTACCTTCCGACATCAGTCTAATACGTAGTACGTATACCCTTAATCCTACGGTCCTGCTGTCTAAATCTCGTCTTCGCCTAACTGGGCCGTCGTTACATTAAGAAGCATATATCATCAAATTCATTGTATGATAATTTTCCCATCTGTCAGCTCCTACTCTGATAGGTTTAAGAATAATGTTATACTTCATGAAAACAATCTTTTGTCACCCTCGATATGCCGGTCAAAAAAATCCAACATAATTATAAGAGTAATGAACTGATGAGATCCTGTGCTGCTATGCAATGTAGCAACTCAGGGATATCACCTATGTCTGTTGGTTCTTAAATACATAGGCCATCTAGTGGCCAATCAAAATCAGATGCCAATATTAAATCTGGTTTGCCTGGAGAAGAAGTGGGAGACGTGGAAAAATAACTTTGTGGAAGGC
Organism: Meconema thalassinum; assembly: GCA_946902985.2. Lineage (NCBI taxonomy): Eukaryota > Metazoa > Arthropoda > Insecta > Orthoptera > Tettigoniidae > Meconema > Meconema thalassinum. Next base: position 50,789,770 of record OX336398.1, on the reverse strand, counting down.
TGGAGAGGGAATCAAGACCACCACTTTTCAAACTTACCTCAACAGGCTGAGGGTACCCAGATCCAGTCCTCCCACCTCAACAGGCTGAGGGTACCCAGATCCAGTCCTCCGACCAGAATTACAATTCCTGGCAGAGACAGAAATCGAATCCCAACTTCCGAAGCGACAGACAACTCTGCTAACCGATACATGATGAGCATTTCTCTTTCAAACATTATTTTTTGGCTGCTTTTCACCTCTTGTTTACCTCAAAATTCAGTAGCCTGTGTTATGTTTTCTCCTTTACATTTCGTGCGTTCTTGTTCTTCAGTTTTTCATCCATCAATTCTACTATACCCTGAGTGACCTCCTATTCCATCTATGCTTACTCCCAGAGTATCCTTCTACGGATTTTGTTGTATTACTTTTAGCCTATTTTCATTTTATGAAATGAGATCTCCTTTAGTCCGTGTGTGTGTGATGTGTGTGTGTCCGCCCCTAATAACTTCTAAACGTCTGGAGCGATATCAATGAAACTCTGTAAGGTCATAGCACCATTTCGGTCGTGCCCTTCAAATTTTACTATGTCTCAACAATCCAACATGGCGGCTGTGTGAAATATTTAACCAGCATTCAATATCTCCAAACTATTACTCATATTACCCTGAAATGTTGTACGGTGATAAAGAGCACTACTAGAAGTTCACATATGAATATTTCAAAAACCTGGTAACTACTAAGCCAACATGGTGGCCAAGCGAAATTGCGATTTTGAAATATATTTTTTTCGCGATGTAACCATCCAAACGCAATGAAACTTGGTACAGCAAATATTTATACGCATTGTAATGTACTGGCTTTCATTTAGTTCAATCGTTTAGATACTCTCAAGATGGCGGCTGTGCGAAATATTTCACCGGCATTCTACTAGGTATATCTCTGAAACTATTCTTCTTACTCTGCGCGAATGGGCCTCCTAAGACCACACGGAATCAACATGTATTGGCCTTGATCTTTGCCCAATAACTTTTCATGCGCAACGATTGAGCGAGTCTTCGTTGCTGCGACCAGACGTGTCTGATAGGTCTTCTCTCGTTCTCCCTCAAAACCCTGTGTATAATTTTCCTAATTTCCTCTCGATCCTTGAGATTGGAAAAACCTAATTCAGCCAAGTCATTTTCCGCCTGTTTGTACCAATTGGACCTTGTTTCCTTTTTCTGCAAAAACGTATGGATTTTATTTGTAAATCTAGTTGGCTCCATTCTGTCCAATGTCCCATGAATTGGATCCTTCTCATACGGATTGTGTCTGTGATTTTAGTAATTTTTAAATATACGCCAGCATTAGGTTTTGGAAGGTAATTCCATCTTTGATTCTTGGTCCCAACATTTTTCGCATGATTTTGCGTTCCTTAATCTCCAATTGATTTATCAGTGTTTAAGTGATTAAGTGTCTTGGCTGCATAAAGGGCTGCAGGCAAGACAACTGTTTTATAATGTTGAATTTTACAATTCCAAGACAGGCAACTCTTGTTATAAACTTGTTTTGTCAAATGGAAAGCAGTTTCCATTTTCTGTAGTCTTGCTTCTATAGGTTTTCTTTCGTTGCCAGTTTCAGTGATATCACTGATATCACCCTGAAAAATTTGCACGATGATAAAGGGCACTAGTGCACGTTTATCTATGTAACTTTCAAAAACCTGTAAAGTTCAAAACGAACATAACGGCCAAGCTAAGTTGAAAAGTTTTAATAGACTTTTCTCGCTATTTAACCATCTGAGGTTAGTGAAATATGGTACAGTCTATGATTATACATACTGTAATGCACTGGCATCTAATTTAGTTCAATTGTTTACATAAACTCAAGATGGCGACTGTACGAAATTGTTTAATTAAGTTTTCATTTCTTGTGTCGTAATCATGCGATCGAAGTGAAAGTTTGCATAATGAAGCTACGCAGTAATTTTCCTTTAATGCTACATAAATCTATGGCCTATACATATAACATTCCAAAATGGCGTCCATCCGAAATATTTAGACGGTTCTCAATATCTACGAATCTTTTACAGCAATCAAACTTAAAGTTTTTATGTTTATAGAGGCAATGAGCATACCGTCACGTATAGGACTTTCAATAACCTGGTGGGCACAAATCCAACATGGCGGTGACGTGAAGTATATATATTTAAAAGGACGTTTCTCGCGATTTAACCATCCGAATACAGTGAAACTTGGTACTGTAAATGCTTAGACAAATGTTATTCCACCGGAATCTAATTTATTTCAATAGTTTTCATAACCCCAAGATGGCAGCTGTGCGAAATTTTAAAATCTCGTTTTTACGTCTTGTGTATAATCATGCGATTTATGTTTGAATACTACACGTACACAATAATCATCATGTAATAGCACATAACTCTAAGACCTACATATAAAAAATCCAACATGGCGACCATCCGTATTTTTAGACGGTTCTCAATATCTATGAATCTATTACAGAAATCAAATTGAAAATTTGAATCTTGATAGAGGCAATTAACATACGTAGGATATATGGAAATAGGCATCTGTTCTTCACGGAACTACTTGTTGACATTGATTTGCATAGCAGTTCCTCCTTGTACCATATGAATGATAACAACCGGATTGTTGACAGAGTTGATGTTGGCCACAAAGTTTGTATTGCAATCAAGAGCCAGGGGTTGGAGAATCAGATTGACCATAACGAAGTCAATTTAAAAGCTTCTTATTCCTCCTGGTCTCGTCGGCAAGAACGTTACGGCTATCGATTCCCGTCGCTTGCAGTCTTGCAGCAGTGGGTAGAGTAGATATTGTCCGACTACTGTTAAAAATGTCTTCACAATCTGAGGGAATAGTTAAGCAAGGCTAAATCTGTACTGTTGCTCCCCTTCAGAATAAAGCATTAAAAACGAACCAATTACGTATCATGTCAAATTTCTACTATTAGCACACAATCATACTGTACAACCAACGTTGGTCATGTCCATCGGATGGATGCTATATGGTGAGTTATGCTATGGCACCAGACCTCATGGTGGTCCTAAGAGGCGCTACAAGGACCAATTTAAGCAGACCCTGAAATTGACAGGTCTTGATTCACAAACCTGGGACATGCTGGCTGAAGACCGCTCAACTTGGTGCCGTACCATCTCGGATACTGTAAAGACGTTTGAAAGGGATCGACGCACACATGAAGAGGCCAAGCGTCAAGCTAGGAAACTTCGAGCAGCCCAACCACGTCCTCCTCCAGCAATACTATGTGACTTGTGTGGTCGCTTGTTCCATGCCAGGATGGGCTCTTTAGTCACCGTAAACACATTCACAAACTGGACTGAAGGAAGAAGATTTATACTCGGATTCGAGTTAAAGCCGATGATGATGATGATGACTTAAAACATATCGTATAGAAGTGAATGAGACATGACTAGTGGAGTTTTTATGGTCCAGCCGCTAGGAGGCTCTATCGTCTGCTGGCGCTGAGTGTGGACGGTATCAATACCAGCAGTTGAATGTTACTTTTCAGTTGTCAGCTTCTACTTTTTTTTTTTTTTTAGCGTATGGCTTTTAGTGCCGGGAGTGTCCGAGGACATGTTCGGCTCGCCAGTTTTGTAGCTGCTTCGAGACGGACACCCAATGGGTGAGCTACAAGTACCGTTGGGGAGGGAAGGAGGGAAGTTGGATTGTAAGGACGAGGAGTTGGAAGGTAGCGGCTGTGGCCTATAGTTAGGGACCAACCCCGGCATTTGCCTGGAAGGAAGATGGGAAACCACAGAAGACCATCTTCAAGGTTGCCGGCGGGGGGATTCGAACCTCCTCGCCTCCCGGATGTGAGCGACTGCCATCAGTCATGCCGTAACCACCACGGCTAACTCACCCGGTAGCTTCTACTACGTAGTATAGGACAATATGACCCTAATATAAAATTATCCGCACTGAGTATATAAAACAATGATGTCCGTTGAGTTAAATACAAAACATCAGTTTACGTCATAGTTTCATATAATAAGGAAATAAAACCTTCTGACGGGGATCATAGTGTAACTGAATGTGTAAAAATCATAAGCTGAACAAATAATGTAAACTCACTCATGTAACTTATAGCTGCACGTTGTCCGAAACTTTGGACAGCTTACACGACGATTTCGCAAACTTAGCGGATGACTGCTCTTTCCTAATGCATTTCGTGCGAAAGGAAAAGCGGCACTTCAATAAATGAAAAACTAGTTTTCCTTGATCCAGTTTATGTTCCATGTAACATACACGTATTATTTCACTGTCGCTTCTTGATCGCATTCGCTTTTCAATACCAAGACATAAGGACTCAATACGGCAGCATTTCTGTGTCTCAAACTCCAGTCCACCGCGCAGGCGCAGCAAATACTAAAGATGCGACAGATTCAGGAGTCTCCGCACATTCTCTTCTATCCGCAATGGTTAAACTTTAATACAGACAGACTTACATGGAACCTGCCAAAATACTCTCACATGGTGGAGAATACACCACGTTTTCGTACTTCCGTCCACTAAACTCTTCAATCCCTCTTTTTGTCTCACAACCTGACTGAAGCCATTTGCTTGCGGGTTGCCGGCATATGCAGCTGATGCTAGCGACAGGAGGTTCGCACGTCGAGAATCTTCGTAGAGGTGCTCAAGAGATGGCGTTGGACTCTCGAAAAGCTCCCACATGATGCTGTTTAAGTCGCGTAACGTCTATAGTTTTGACTCCAACTAAGAGACCGACACAATTCTTCCATATGTATCCGGAAAGCCGCGCAGTTCAGTGACTTGTGTACAACAGTGCATTCAGTCAACAACGTTGGATGCAACAAATCAGTGAGTCAGTCGAGGGTGACATAACAGTTTAGTATGCATAATTGTACACGAGTTGAGTAACGACAGAGTGTCAGTATGATATCTTTTACATGAATATTCCGGTAAGTGCAGAATACGAGGTTCTAGTTTCACGGGGGTAAGACAAGAGGACACGAGTGGCTACCACAGCGGGATTTCGTCTCTCTGGTGGCAAATTATTCTGCAATAGTGTGGTAAGCCGTGATACATGGAGATTTAATAGGTTGCTGCCGTCTGGACTTATAATGTACAAGCTCTGCTGGTATTTTCCCGGAGTCTGCGGGCGACAAGCAACCGCTCAGTCCAGATCTAGGGGCGGTGGTCTGCTGGACTCCCAGAGCCCTCAC